>CM059438.1:84950440-87377940 GCA_030390025.1 Squalus acanthias
GTGCTGTTGTGATACGACAAAAGGATCTAATCACACGCAAGCTGGAGGTTTGAAGCCCAATAAAGACATTAATGCTTGGTAAACAGGCTCCACATATTACAACGTTAAAATGTCAAATGTTCTCTGTGTAATGTTGAATAGCAGTAATGAGCCGTGTTTACTCTCTGACACTCGGGCATCAGGCTGTCCCATCAACTGTCCCAATTTATCCTCTACTTGGTGAGATTGCATGAACATAAATCCATTACAGCCATCTTGTTGTTTCTTCCCAATTATATACCATGAATTATTTGTTGCTCATACAGACCCGACCCATTTCAATCTGCCGTATAGCACAGTCCGCTACTCTGTAATAGTAATTTGAACCCAGAGAGGAGATTGCGGCCTTGAATGCATGCCCGTGTATTTGTGTTTTCATTGAATTTACAGTGGAGTTACTGCATCTTTATGATTGGCCTCCTCACAGAAGCTGACGGCGTTCTGGTGAATCAGTGACTCTGATGCAACAGCGACAAACAGACAGCGGCCTGCTCTCTGAAAATGTCTCCATCCCCATCACACCTAGGTATTTAATGCAGAACCGGTTTACAAATGCCACTGCAAGCACTTCTAACAGAATCAGCTGTGCAATGTGTAACAATAATCAGTAACTAGTAGCTTACTTTCAATAGCCTATTAATTACTGCTGCCAGCGTTAGGATATGAATGCCCAAAGCATTTGTATGACACTTCTCTGCTATTTAATGCTTTAAACCATTTAGTTTAAATGGGTTAGTGTCTGTTTAAAAAAAAAAGAAACAGGCAGAGGAATATCAAGTGAACAGATGAAGTGTCCAGCAAGCACTCGGTCCTAAGCTAACATTGAACACAATCGATGGGTTCGGGCAACCGCATTAACCATGAGAGTGAAATCCATCTCAAACATTACAGACTTCAGCTCCCTCCTAGATGTTGTACTGCATTGCGAAACAATCAATAACCTGGATTCTTATTTCTGGCTGTTGGTAATTTTGTGAGCACTCCATTATAATGCAATCAGAGCCTTCCAGCTGAGCTAATTTAAAAAATGTAAAATGAGAATTTTTGATGGATTCTCTATCGCGCAGCCGAAGATGTCCCGCTGCTCCGCGGAGAGCTGCCAGTGCCCGAATAAAATGGCTGCAACTGCAGCTAAAGTCCAGTCAGTGGACAGTTGCCTCGTGCCCTTCAATCCTCCACTGAAGTCAACATTTTGATTTGGGGTCTTAGCAGATTTATGCCCATAAAACCAACGGTGTTGTCCCTCTACTTTATTATTGTCACTATGGTGCTAGTTTCTTTAAACTGTCCTCTCTTGTTTCTTCTAAGCTCCAAGTAGGCCATCCTACATGCTCTGCCCCCTCCCTGCCCAAGCACTGTTCCGAGATTAAGGCTCATTGCGCAGTCTCCAACACTTAACGTATTCATTCCCAGAATCTCAATCCTTCCTCCTACCGGCTTTCAAGTATTAACACCACTTGGATTACTGGGGCGTTCCCTCCTACTCTGCTCCAGACTGGGTGGTGTCCCAAACAATGGGCCTTGGTCCTTCAATTAGGTTTCTCAACCAAAACAAGGAAATCTGCTTCCATGTGCTGTATACTGTTAAATGCTGCACTGTTAAATCCATCAAAATCAGTCAGGGGACCAGACAAGGGAACGTGATTGGTTGAGAGACCAGTGACCAGACAGAGGGAGGAGAGTGAGTGAAAGACCAGAGGGAGGAGAGTGAGTGTGTAGCAGTCAGCGCAGACTCCATGGATTTTTAGATTATGAACCCTTATTAAAAACTGGACAGGCTGCTTGGGGGGTGGGGGGGGGGGGGGGGGGGGGGAGGGGAAAGCAGTGAAAAACCACTCAAGCTGAAGGTGACTCACGTAACCAGGTTGCATTCGTAGGGAAACGAACTGTCCTTGGGAACAATGGGCCGAGAGGCCCACTCCCAAGTCTTGAATAACAAGAGTGAGAAGTCGCACAACACCAGGTTATAGTCCAACAGTTTTATTTGAAATCACAAGCTTTCGGAGCGCTGCTCCTTCGACTTCACCTGACGAAGGAGCAGCGCTCCGAAAGCTTGTGATTTCAAATAAAACTGTTGGACTATAACCTGGTGTTGTGCGACTTCTCACTTTTGTCCACCCCAGTCCAACACCGGCATCTCCACATCTTGAATAACAAGGCTGGCGACTCATTGTTTCTGGAGGAGATGAGCTCGTTAAGTTAATCGGCTGGGAGATCGAAATGAGTTCGAAACCATCCAAACCTGGGAGGAAGCCTGGAAACCATTTCCCTGAGGCCATGTGTCCATTAAAACCACAGACAGCGGTCTGTGTATTGGACGGGTATATCAGAGAGCAGTTTGGATAGCTCGCTCTCTCTCTCCTGCCCTCCACACAACGGAACGTCAAGAGGAGCTGAGCCTTGCTCTTCCAACCGAGATGGACTTCGACTAAGGCTGGGATTCGCATGCCGCAAGGCCGGTACGGAACCAGGTAGCCGAGACGTATGGGAGGAAGCTACAAGCAAGATCAAAGGGCAATCTAGGTGAGCATTGCCAAGCCTGCACACCCACAAGATCTCTTAGCTGTGTGAGGGGGTGCCTGTATGTTCCTACCAAACCAGAGGGGGTTTAGAGTTGGAAGGGTCCTGTGATAGCTTAGTTCACAGGAGGGTGTTTTTAGGCCATGGTAAGTCAGCACGGCAGGGGCTTGTTGGACAAGTCAGGGTTGTACTGTTTTAAACTGTACTGTTGTGTTCACACCGCTCGTACTGTATGCAAGTGGAGTGGTTTTGTCAACCTTAATAAACACTGTACGGGTAAGCCCGAAAACACTGTCCGTGTTCAAATCTGTCCTCAGTAATCCCTATGGTCCAGATCTTGTAGTAAGGGGGTTTCAGTGCTCGCTACGGACGGGGCGAAACCACTTACAATAATTGGCGATTGCGGCAGGGCCCATAGGAAATTGGACACCGCAAAAACCGGTTACAGGTGAGAGGCCAGCCAGAGGGAGGAGAGTGGGTGAGAGGCCAGCCAGAGGGAGGAGAGTGGGTGAGAGGCCAGAGAGAGGGAGGAGAGTGGGTGAGAGGCCAGAGAGAGGGAGGAGAGTGGGTGAGAGACCAGAGAGAGGGAGGAGAGTGGGTGAGAGGCCAGAGAGAGGGAGGAGAGTGGGTGAGAGGCCAGAGAGAGGGAGGAGAGTGGGTGAGAGGCCAGAGAGAGGGAGGAGAGTGGGTGAGAGGCCAGAGAGAGGGAGGAGAGTGGGTGAGAGGCCAGAGAGAGGGAGGAGAGTGGGTGAGAGGCCAGAGAGAGGGAGGAGAGTGGATGAGAGGCCAGAGAGAGGGAGGAGAGAGGGAGGAGAGTGGGTGAGAGACCAGAGAGAGGGAGGAGAGTGGGTGAGAGACCAGAGAGAGGGAGGAGAGTGGGTGAGAGACCAGAGAGAGGGAGGAGAGTGGGTGAGAGACCAGAGAGAGGGAGGAGAGTGGGTGAGAGGCCAGAGAGAGGGAGGAGAGTGGGTGAGAGGCCAGAGAGAGGGAGGAGAGTGGGTGAGAGGCCAGAGAGAGGGAGGAGAGTGGGTGAGAGACCAGAGAGAGGGAAGAGAGTGGGTGAGAGGCCAGAGAGAGGGAGTGAGAGACCAGACAGAAGGAGGAGAGTGGGTGAGAGGCCAGCCAGAGGGAGGAGAGTGGGTGAGAGGCCAGAAATCTGAGACCAGATGGGGGAAGGAGAGAGCAGAGACAATAGAGAGTGATCAGGTGTAATGAAGGAGAAAGTGGGGGGTGTGGGGAAATTGAAGCAATCTTAACAAGTAAAGCAAACTACATTTGTGAACCTTCACACATACCCCAGCTGTACAAAATGGGCCAAATGCATCCAGTTCACAAACCTACAGGATAGATAACGAAGAGGGGGGCATTTGGCCATCAAATAAGACACTGCAGCCCCCCATCACAGCACCCAATTGTTTCTTCAGTGATTGCAGGTTTGGAGCGGTTTGACCAAATGTACTACCGGGCATATTGAAGTTATTTGTAATAGTAAAATTATTCAGATATAACAATACCGTTCATTTTTAAAAGGAAAAAAATAAATGAAATTGGGTCAGTGGAAAATATCAAGCAGCAGGCAGTAAACCTTCTATGTTTCTGTTACTGGATGCTTTGCAGTAAGTCCTTCTGCTGACAGCTGCAGGGTTTGAATCCTCCAACGTTGAAGATCAGTGAAAGGAACATCAGGGAGGATCCAGCACAGGATCGGCCTACAGCACCATCCAGTGGTGACGTTGTGCCAGCACACACCTGGAAAAACTGCACCCAACGACTATATAACTCACCAGAGTGACTCGCCGAACGCGTGCCAAAGCCAACTGAAGGCTGAGATTTCATTAACCTTTTGATAGCTGACTTTCCTGCAATTTTGTTTTTGTAATGCAGCATTGATGGCGATCTTCTCAATTAACCCCAAGTCCCACAGGACCACCTTCGCACCAACAGTTTGTGTGTGTGGGAGGTAAGAATTAAAGTCAAAGAGAGACGCTTAGAACCAGAACTGTATTGAACAGGAGGTCGGAGGAGTATTCAAACTCTGCCAGGAACAGATTGTAGCAGAGGAACAAGCCCTTTGTATCAGGAATCTGTACCACATCCAACCCGTATAATTGCTCATCCGACTGTACAAGCGGATTACTTCTCATTTATACACAGTGCACTGGGATGTACCTAAAATCTTGCTCCGATCGCAAATTTTCCTGCAATTCGGTTTGTTTCAGAAATTCCTCCTGCAGAACAGAACAGCTGTGGAATATTGGAATTCCAGCTCCATTAGACAAAGCATACCAGGCCGAGTTCAAAGACGAGCTAATTATGTCTGGGGTTACTCCCAAAAGAAAACAAGGGCCTGCCCTGTTGAAACTAAAACTCAATCCACTTTCTCAAACACTAAATCATTCTTTCCCAGCACTGGAAATCCTCATCTCCTTCGCTCTTTGCCTCCTACAGTCTATTCCCTTTAAAACCAAGCTTGGCGTCAGCTAATCACTGTTCCCTGCTTTATTTCATCTTCTCCCTAGTCTCATCAATCTTGGTGGGTGTCCTTTGCCATGGGCCTCGGATCTTCAGCTTTCTCACGCGAGAACCACCACATTCTTTCATTTCTAAAATTGGCAGCAAGTCCTCTTCGCTCTATCGATGTAATATACTTGGATTTTCAAAAGGCCTTTGATATGCTCATGACTAGGTTCAGAGACTGTGGAGTCGGGGGGGGGCACAAGTAGCAGGATGGATAGCAAGATGGCTACAAATCAGAAAACAGGGTAGGGGTTAAAGGTATTTACTCAGACTGCTGGAAGGTGGGAAGTGGTGTGCCACAAGTAGCGGTGCTGGGACCACTGCTGTTCACCAGTTACATAAACGATTTGGATTCGGGAATCGGAAGCACAATTTCAAAATTTGCGGCCAATACCAAATTGGGGGGGGGGGGGGGGGGGGGTAGTTAATACTGAGGAAGACTGCGACAAAATACAAGAAAACGTTAATAAACTTGCAGAATGGGCGTGTAAACAGGAAATTAAATTTCAATATAGGCAAGTGTGAGCTGATGCATTTTGGTAGGAAGAATATGGAGGCCACCTACTGCTTGGAAAATAAGTGTCTAAATGGGGTAGAATAGCAAAGGGACCAAAGGGAACAGATTCACAAATCATTAAAAAGTAGTGACACAGCTAACATACCATTTGCTTTCCTAATTGCTTGCTGTACCTGCATGTTAACTTTCTGTGATTCATGTACAAGGACACCCAGGTGCCTCTGAGTGCAAACATTTCCCAGTCTCTCACCATTCAAAAAATATTCTGCTTTTTTGTTTTTCCTACCAAAGTGGATAACTTCACACTTCCCCAAATTGTATTCCATTTGCCATGTTCTTGCCCACTCAGTCAACCTGTTTATATCTTTCTGCAGCCTCTTTGCGTCCTCCTCACAGCTTACTTTCCCACCTAACTTTATATCAGCAGCAAACTTGGATATGTTACACTCAGTCCCGTCATCCAAGTCATTCATATAAATTGTAAATAGCGGAGACCCAAGCACTGATGCTTGTGGTACCCCACTAGTTACAGCCAGCTAACCTGAAACGATCCCATTTATTCCTACTCTCTGTTTTCTCTCCATTAACCAATCCTCAATCCATGCTAATATGTTACCCCCAATCCCATGAGTCCTAATTTTGTGTAATAACCTCTTGTGTGGCACCTTATCGAATGCTTTTTGAAAATCCAAATACACTACATCCACTGGTTCCCCCTTATCCATCCTACTAGTTACATCTTCAAAAAACTCGAACAGATTTGTCAAACACGATTTCCCTTTCATAAAACCATGTTGACTCTGTCTAATCATATTATAATTTTCTAAGTGCCCTGTTGCCACGTCCCCAATAATAGATTCTAGTATTTTGCCTACTACTAATGTCAGGCTAACTGGCCTATAGTTCCCTGTTTTTTCCTCTTCCTCCTTTTTTAAATAGCGGGGTTTTGTTTGCTACCATCCAATCCTTGGAGACTGTTCTAGAATCTAGGGAATTCTGGAAGGTTAATACCAGTGCATCCACTATCTCTGCAGCTACCTCCTTTAAAACCCTAGGATGCAGGTCCAGGGGATTTGTTGCCACTTAGTCCCATTAATTTCTCCAGTACTATGTCTTTACTGATACTGATTTCTTTAAGTTCCTCATTCTCTCTAGACCCTTGGTTCCCCATTATTTTCAGAATGTTTTTTGTGTCCTCTACTGTGAAGACAGATACCATGGGCTGGATTTTGTCTTGGGGTCGGGTTGGGGTCGTGTAATCCGCATTTCGTGTTCCCCCCCCCCCCCCCCCCGACTCCAGATTAATGTGGATGCCTGATGCAATTTTCACTTAATTGGGCAATTGAGTTGGAGCATGTGGGAACCCATGAACTAATTAGTGGTTTCAGTCTGAAAGCCGCCTCTGATGATGTCATCATTGCTGACTGGCTAGTCTCAGAGACTGTTGGTGAGAGAGGACCTGCCTGGCTTTTGATGTGGGTGGACCTGGATGCAAAAATGGGGGTGGGACACAGACAGACAGACAGAGAATTTTTTTGCCAAGCAAGTCCTCCCAGGCAGTCTCTGAAGACATTCAATGCAGCAGCATCAGAGGCGACGTTCAGATACTACTACTACTACCTTCATCACATCTCCGTTGTAATAGTGGACCTGCAGCCGATAGTCAGCTATCCACTTGTGCTCCCGCCAGGTTTCACTGGAGTGTTTCACACCAGGCATGCTTCACATCAGAAGAGGGTTAAACTAGCTACAGCGTTTCAAAATGGCATTACAGAGCCAATTTAGAGCTTGTTAAGGGCTTTAATGTTCTCTCCCGCCTCTTGAAGGCGGGACAGAGTCGGGAACCCCGCGACTGATTGTCAAAATTGCGTGGAGGAGGGATGGGGTCGGAAACCCCGACCCCGCAAATTTAACCCCCCACACGCCTCCAAACCCGACTCCATGGGTCATTCAAAATCCAGCCCAAAGTATTTGTTTAATGTCTCTGCCATTTCCTTATTGCCCATTATAATTTCTCCTGTCTCTGCCTCTAATGGGCCCACGTTTACTTTCACTAAGATTGTAAATCAGGAAAGTTATGTTAAACTTGTACAGAACCTTGGTTAGACCACACTTGGAGTACTGTGGACATTACTGGTCCTCATATTATAAAAAGCATATAGAGGCACCGGATGATACCATAACTGAGAGGCTATAACTATCAAGAAAGATTGAACAGGCTGGGGCTCTTTTCTCTAGAAAAGAAAAGGCTGAGGTGTGACCTGATAGAGGTCTTTAAAATGATGAAGGAGTTTGATAGGGTAGACGTAGAGAAGATGTTTCCACTTGTGGAGGAGTCTAAAACTAGAGGCCATAAATATAAGATAGTCACTAATAAACTCAATAAAGAATTCAGGAGAAACTTCTTTACTCAGAGTGGTTAGAATGTGGAACTTGCTACCACAAGGAGTAGTTGAGGTGACTAGCATAGATGCCTTTAACGGGGAGCTAGATAAGTACATGAGGGAGAAAGGAATAGAGGTTATGCTGATGGGGTTAGATGAAGAGGGGTGGGAGGAGGTTCGTGTGGAGCATTGACACCGGCATGGACCAGTTGGGCCGAATGGCCTGTTTCTGTGCTGTACATTTCTATGCATCTCTGATAACTCCGGAGTCCTTCAGCACTGTCTTAAAATGAGACAATATGCTTGCACGGAAAACTAGGCAGGGACGCAGTAGTCAAAGAGTTAAAGCTACACACAGCGCAGTACTTATTCACTGAAGACACGTCAAAATAAAAAAATAATATTTTTATAACGCTGGATCGAATTATTTTCAACAGTTGCCACACAAGAAAGGGCAAGTTATTGGGGCAGCAGCACAGTTCAGGATTAGCATTTGTTGGAAATGCAGAGCACCATTAATGAGACGCATGTTGATTTATTACTCCCATTATCTAGCGCCTTACAGTACCCATTGTCGCTTTATAAAGACATTCGTTATCACAATGTCTCTAAGAGTATGTCCCAGGGTAAGCACAGATCCTAATCAATAACACAACAGTATAAGCACAGAATATGATCTAATGTGCACAGTTTTTCTCTCACCAACAAGACAGCCATGTAAAACCACAGCCTTGGTCTGTGCCTCCCAAACACAGAAGCACTATATTGATAGTCCCTGGTCTTCTGGAAATTCTGAGCAAAAATCTCAGGGGTTCCTGTGCTAAGAGCCAATTGAAATTCTGACTGCACAGCTGATGAACCTTTGGATCTTATGGACACATTATATGAAAATGTAACTCTGCCTAGTATTTTATGATTATCAGGTGATTTTGTACACACG
This sequence comes from Squalus acanthias, assembly GCA_030390025.1. Taxonomy (NCBI): domain Eukaryota; kingdom Metazoa; phylum Chordata; class Chondrichthyes; order Squaliformes; family Squalidae; genus Squalus; species Squalus acanthias. The sequence goes on from CM059438.1 coordinate 84,959,358, forward strand.
TCACACCTTATAACTCACCGCATTCACATGTCTCGAACAAAGACAATATTGATATTTACAGTCTAATCTGAGAGAATTCACTCTTCTTAACTGACTCAGTCATTGTGGATGATGCCAGCCAGCCAAGCCTGCTCCTGCCCCGCTCCCTGCCCCCACTCCTATCCCGCTCACTTTTTTTCTAGGACAATGTGGAGCTTTAAATGAACTCTGACCATCCATGAGTCAGTGTCTGGTAACAACTGTATCAGAAGCAGGTCCAAAACAGTACTGGAAAAGGCCCAGTGACTGAGATTTCCACTGGGTTCGAATCAATGTAAACAGGCACCAGGAGGAAAGCCAGATTCGACCTTCAAACAGACACATTCAGACCCAAGGTAAGACCTGAGTACAGGGAGAGAATGTCACTGTGTAACATCTCTCCTGTGAGCTATTGTGCCACCTCACCAATCTACTAGTCTGGCTCAGCCTGTTACAGTGCGAACGCCCCTGATTTGAAATGGATCACAAATAACGCAGCCCCGTGGAGTGATTGCACTTCACCAGCGTAAGCTCCGGTTCACGTAATAAGACATGGTCAGTCGGAAGCAGGGGTTGCAATGCTTTAAATGGGCCTACTGAGGATGAGGGACCAGAAGGGTAGAGGAAACTGGAAGAACCGAGCTGGATAATTAGTTGGCGGGACATATAAATGGAGAAACCGACTTAAAGCATTCTGAATAGGATGCGGTATTCAGGCCGTGAATATAGCTCTTTCCAAATGGGCCGACACAAGGATTCGGGACCGTCCCTTCACCCCCTGCAGGTAGCGGAGAGACTAACCTGTGCCACGGCCACCTGTGTCTGCTGCTGCTGCTGTACGAGCTGGTGCTGGAGCAGCTGCAAGTGGTGCTGGGACGCCAGCGGGGTCGGGGAGGAGCACTGGCTGCTGGGAGATCGCGGCAGCTGGGACGACAACGACGACGCGAAAGGAGTCCCATTCTCAGAATCCTAGGGAAGGAGAAAAAAAACCAAAAACAAATCAGGAACGTTTCATTCGACACCATCCAAGTAAAAAGAAAAGTATTTAAATAAAATTCACTCCGTCTACAGAGCTCCCCCATCTCTTGGTCTTCCTAGGTTTTTCTCTCTCTGCCGTCATGGCAACTCACCTTCCTGGGTACCCAAGAGTGCGGTCAGTGAGCTCGTGCAACGCTCCATCAATACCATCACTGCTGGCCAAATAGATGTGTGTTGAGCTGAGTCATATTCTGTTTCAATTAGGATTCAGGGTAATTCGATGAAGAAAATGCAACGGGGTAATCTCATGGGAAGGTGGATGAGTCAGTGGCTCAATGGACTCCTGCCTGAAATTGTTCGTGTGTTACAATTCGATTCCTCCGACCTAAAGAAACTCGCCACAGCGAGTGGTTATGATCTGGAATGCACTGCCCGAAAGGGTGGTGGAAGCAGATTCAATAGTAACTTTCAAAAGGGAATTGGATAAATACTTGAAGAAATCTGTTAAATTTTTAAAAAAATATGTATTTACCTTTGATTGGTGGCTGCAGGGCCCGCTGAAGAATCCTGAGCGGGGGAGGCCCGAAGCCTGGCAGTGGAACCAACACCTGCACAGATTGGGAGCAGGCCACCCCACAGCTAAATTGGTTCGCTTTGCTTCTGTTCTACGCCCGAAAACCTGGTGCAACGCATACCAATTCCTACCCCATGAGTTAGATTCTCAGTGCAATAACTGCAAATGGACTCGTGTAATATATGCGGTCATTGACTCGACCCAATCAATTTACTTTCCCGAGGCAATGCTCTGTAGAGTTCATCCCCTCTCCCTCACAGCAACTTTCCAGAATCTATGCCTAACCCTTTATCCGACCTTAGAATCCTAGGGGTCGAAGTTGGAGATCACTGCGCCCGTTTTACGGACGTATAAATTGCAGAATGGCCATGCACTTCATATTAAGGGAGAGGAATTTCTCTCCATCTAATGTCGAGGGTGGGGTGGGGGCATGGTCCGTACATTGTAGGGTAAATTTTCCAACTCCTTGCCCATGGTGAGGTACCTAGACCCGCTGTGAGCAGGGATTTGAAAAATCACAGTCAGCTTTCTGCCATTGCCTGGCTGCCTGCTGTAGCAGAGCTGGAATATTAATGCAGCATAAGGTTCTAAGGACCTGTAATAAACTGTCAGTGAAACCATTACAATAATAAACTGCACAGACAGTATTGATCTATTAGAGTACTAAACAAGTTAATCTCTCTCTAATTAGTGTGCGATATACATGGCGTGTAGTATTTCTGGTGCACTTGCTTGGATGGCTGCAGCAACATTCAAGAAGCTCAACACCATCCAGGGCAAAGCAGTCCGCTTGATTGACAGCCCATCCACTCCCTCCACCACCGGCGCACCGTGGCTGCAGTGTGTACCATCTACAAGATGCACTGCAGCACCTCGCCAAAGCTTCATCAACGGCATCTCCCAAACCTGCGACCTCTACCACCTAGAAGGACAAGGGCAGCAGGTGCATGGGAACTCCATCACCTCCAAGTCACACACCATCCTGACTTGGACATATATCGCGATCCTTCATCGTCGCTGGGTCAAAATCCTGGAACTCCCTCTCTAACAGCACTGTGGGAGTACCTTCACCACACGGACTGCAGCGGTTCAAGAAGACGGCTCACTACCACCTTCTCAGGTCAATTAGAGATGGGCAATAAATGCTGACCTCGTCAGCGATGTCCACATACGGAGAGAGAATTTTTAAAAAGCAATCAAACGGCTAACTTGTTCAGAAAGGCCTACTCTTTACCACAATAATTCATTAGAGACTTCCAGCCCCACTGCTTTCGGTGTCCGTCCCTGGGGGAAAAACTCCAAGTCACTTACAACTGCACTTTATAAATCCCAACTGCCTAGTCTGTGGTCCTCCATTCAAGACAATGCAGCCATCAATCTGCTCAACTACTCCCTCACATCCACTTTTGATGTCCTCGTCCCCAGCAAAACCTTTACTCCCTTCATGGTCAATCTCCCTGGCATGGCTCCCATCTTCACTCTTTCAAGTGCAGGAGGTACAGACATGAATGTATCTAGCACACAACTAGTTTAGCCATGCATCACCAGATCTGGCTGGATCATAGTAAGTGCTTCTGGGTCACACACTCCTCTGCCAAAACCACCCACGACTCCAGGATCATTTGGAAACCAAAGATAATCCCCAGCTTCTCTTCACTGCTCATGGATTTCTTTATTACTGAGTTTGAGACCATCCGTTCAGCAGCCTCTGCAACTGCCCCCCCCCCCCCACCCCACCCCATTCCTTGCCAAACCTCGCCCCAGAGCCCACCAGCCCTAATCCTGAACCCACGTCTTTCTCTAGTTCCAACTTCCCTCATGCCGCATCAGAGCTCACCTTGTCCATGAGAGTTAGCTCCTGCTCCCTTGACCCTATTCCTATTAAACTGCAGACCACCCAACTTAACTTCCTGGCCCCCATGTTAATTACAAATGGCTCCCTCTCCTCAGTTATTGCCCCCTCCCTTTCAAAGCTGCTATCACCTCCCTCAAAAAAAACTACCAGCCCATCTCTAACTTGCTTGTCCTTTCCAAAGTTCTTGAATGTGTCATGAGTTGTACTACTGATAACAACATGAAAAGTATCATTAGCGATGAAGGAACAGCCCCAGTGTGGACATAAGGGGGGATGAGGATCAGTTCACTCAATTTCCAATACCTGCTACTGCACTGGGAACGGTAGCATAGTGGTTATGTTGCTGGACTAGTAATCCAGACCCTTGACTAATGATCCGGAGACATGAGTTCAAATCCCACCACGGCAGCTGGGGAATTTAAATTCAGTTAATTAAATAAATCTGGAATAAAAACCCATCTGGTTCACTAATGTCCTTCAGGGAAGGAAATCTGCCGTCCTTACCTGGTGTGACTTCAGACCCACAGCGATGTGCTTGACTCTTAACTGCCCTCTGAAATGGCCTAGCAAGCCACTCAGTTATACAAAAGAACAGTGGTTCAAGAAGGCGGCTCACCACCACCTTCTCAAGGGCAATTAGGGATGGGCAATAAATGCTAGCCTTGCTGGCGACGCCCACACCCCATGAACGAATAAATATAAACAGGCTGAGGGACCTGGAAAAAAACTGTGGGAACACGAAGGGAAGAAACAGTGTGCTATCCAGCAGTAACATTAACTATGGAGTAACCAGGGAACAACACTGCATTAACCAGAAGTTAGTTACAAGAACAGATTAGAATTCACGCTCCCGGTAGGGAGCCTTGCCTTCTGAGAGTGCGTATCGAAAACTGCAGCGAATGCCAGAATTTCCAATAGGTGCTCTGGAGGGATGGGTGGTGAGCTCCCTGCTGGGAGAGCAAAGTCAAAATAATTACACTAATGGAGATACAACCATTGGAATTAAAGAGCTAATCAGTAAAAGAACCAGCAATAACGGACCCATTACCTCATCAGTGACTCGGTCATGTTCCAGTCACTATGCTGCGCAGATGGGAATTTGTGAGTTAATGGAGGCACGGTGCCATGTCTTGTTTACAGGTAGCGCACGCAGGAAGAATCAAATAGCCTGAAAACTAATGGATCAAGCCAGCCATCGACAGGCTGCTGAGCTTCCGCAGGTTCAACTCGTTTCCGGAGAAAAATCAAAAAACATTCTCGCCCGACTGAACCTAAAAGGTGCACTAATTTAACTTAGAATCCAACAAGCTCTGTGTGCGTGCATGTTACATTTTATACCATCACCAAAGGGGATCCGATGACCAGAACCTGCAGGAACTGCACTTGATGCTCCTTGAATCCCGTTATTTTTCCAGCACGATTCTGCCCAATGTGTTTCATATGGTATAATATTCCTGTCATCAGTTTCTGTAACTTACCATGAGCAGCGAGTGGGAGTTTTACGATATAGTATGTAGTAAAAATAAAGTAATCCTATTTTTAAGAATTTATTTGCACATTAATTGCCCATTAAACTCGCCGCAGAAAGTTAGGTCTGGAACTTAACAGCGCAAGTACCTTTTTAGCAATGTGATAATTGTTAATGCAATGCCAATCGACCTCTCTGGCCCAGATAGGGAACAATTCAAACTGTTCAATCTCATTTCTGCATGGAGTCGATTGTTGTTAGAGATTTAAAAAGTCAAATTTAAAATTAATTTTTTTTCTTGCTTTTCCTTTGTGTCTTTTTTTTCCTCTTTCTCTTAATCTAATCTTTCTTTCCCCTCTTCATTTCTCTTTCTGTACCTAATTAGACATTGAATTCACCCCCTTTAATTCACCCTCCTTCTCAGTCATTCCTCTGTTGCATTCACAATCCTTAAATCGAGCTGAAGGGTGCAGGAAGAAGTCTAACTAATGGCGTATGCCGCGAGATGCCCAGCTCCAGCAAGGTCTGGCCCAACGGGGTAGAAATTGGATCTTGTTGCGCCTGCTTTGCGGGCGCGAAAAGGGAGCAAAAAGGCCCAATTTCGCGGGGACCATGTTCTGCACCTCGAGCACCTGAAATACGCCCAACGCCATATTGGCTCGGGCGATAATCAGACATCCCTGGCACCTGAAATAGGCGTTAGGCCCCTTGCCAATAGTGTAATAGGGGCCTGTTTAAGGACCTCCCTGGGAAATTGGTCAGCGCTGAGCAGAGCAGGTGCCATTCAGTTTTTTTTTGGCTTCTTCTGCTGCCTAAGCCACGGTCCAGAAAGAGACGATAAATTGGAGTCCTACTTCCTGCTCCAAAGCACAACTGCAGGCCATTGCTGGCCCATGTTAACCACCCCCCACCCAGGGCTTATCTGAAGGCCACTGCTTGCATGACACTCGGCCAAAATTGCAACTCCAGGCACCAGTGAGCTGCCTCTAGAGGCCCGACAGGCATCTGCAGCTCGCCAGAAATATTAAGATGAGGCCTGAGGCCCAATTTTGGATGAGCTTCAAGCATGCTCTGCGAGTGCACCGGCCATTCACACCCAAAAATGGGCCTAAACCAGTCTGAAGGGCAATGCACAACTCCACCCTGAAAATGTAGATTTGCGGCACTTTAAGTCTACAAAGTCCAATTGATAAATAAACACTGGGGGAGTTCATTCAAAAGTTAGTTTTCAATCAGGCTAGAGATCAGAGCCCTGGCTTTCATTGTACAAAGTCAATCAGGAGCCTGCAGACATTGTGGCTCTGGTATTTTGTGTTCCAGGAGTTTTTTTCTGTATCGTTGCAAATGGCTGCTTTTGTTTCTTAATCATTTTTTAAAATTTGTTCCTTAAAGTTCCCGACCCCAGAGGACTGGAAAAGGCTGTTGCCTGATTGGTGAATTATGAATAAATCAGGGAATAGCCTTTTAAAGCCCACCAGGCTCGTGAACTTTAAAAGAGATGAAGGTTCAAAGCTGTTGAAATCGGGCGTGCGCACAGGTGCAAAGGCAGGAGGTTTGGATCAAAGGAGCGCGAAGGCTGCCTCTCGGACATGCCTGCTATAGAACATGTATTTAAATTCACTGTTTCTTTCTTGCTTTGTGACTTTGGTGCAGAAATGTTATGCAGTCTAACAGTTAACAACACAGTTTCATCAGCTTCATTGTGTTTAAACTTTCAGTATTACGAGCAAAGAAAATACCCTCTAGTTCAATTATTGATCAGTGAAAGAAGACAATAAATTACATTCTAAGGATATTCAGCCTGGTTAATCAAAGTACCTGATAATTTCTTTCTTTAAGAGCTTGTGCCGATTTAATGATTTCCAGCTCAATCCCATCACATGGTAAGTCATTGGTGCTGTAGGATTCCACATCCGTGTCCACTATCCCGTTCTCCTCTGCTCCAGGTAATAGGCGACCTGTTTAAAGAAAGTGGGACAGATTGGAGTACTGAAGAGGCTGCAACCAAATACTAGCACTGGATGCATTACCAGTTACACCTACTAGCACCTGATACATAGAGATACGTGGAGTCTACAGCACAGAAACAGGCCATTCAGCCCAATTGGTCTATGCCAGCATTTATGCTCCACACGAGTCTCCTCCCACCGCTCTTCATCTAACCACATCAACATATCCTTTTATTCCTTTCTCCCTCACGTGCTTATCTAACTTCCCCTAAAATGCATCTATGCTATTCGCCTGAACTATTCCTTGTGATAGCGCATTCCACATTCTAACCACTCTCTGGTTAAAGAAGTTTCGCCTGAATTCTCTATTGGATTTATTAGTGACTATCTTATACTTATGACCTTTAGTTTTAGACTACCCCACAAGTGGAAACATCTTCTCTATGTCTACCCTATCAAACCCTTTCATTATCTTAAAGACCTCTATCTGCTCACCCCTCAGTCTTCTCTTTTCCAGAGAAAAAAGTCCCAGCCTATTCAGTCTTTCCTTATAGTTATAACCCCTCAGTTCTGGTATCATCCTTGTAAATCTTTTTTGCACCTTCTCCAGTGCCTCTATATTCTTCTTATAATATGGAGAACAGAACAGTTCACAGCACTCCAAGTGTGGTTTACACTGGAGTTCATCAACATTCGCACAGTAATTCTGAGCTCATCTCCTCCTCGTTCACCATCTGGAAATTACTGCTGCCAACTTTCAGAACTAGATTTCCTTCCTGCTTACCTCAGAACGCCAACCTACACTAGATTTCCAAACTACAGATGCTGTGCAGCAGCTCCACGCATCTGAAATCAATGAGCATTCGTTCCATCACGTCCAGTGAACATGGCACCGCTGGGCAGCTACACCCACCCGCTGGGCTTCAAGGTACCTCCCAGTCTGAATCGGAGTTATACCAGTTTACAAGGCTATGCGTGAAGGGCTGGTTTTACCTCCAGCGAGTTGTTCTTCCGTCGCTTTGTCACTTGCACCATCCGCCTGCCCATCGGCATTTTGTTCAGCATGTTGTAAACTCAGCTTATGACAGACCTCAAAGGCCTGTCCCACTGTACGGACGATTCGCATCGCTTGGCTCTGGAGATACAAAGATTGTTGAACTGTAGATACACTTACAAATAAACCAGACAGAACGGCGCTTTATAATATTGCTATAACACTAGCATTTACATAGCATCTTAGAACGTTACCGAAAGATCTCCGATTCCTTCACGTAGCATATTACTTTCAATAGAAAGGAAAGACTTGCATTTATATAGCGCTTTACAGCCAACAAAGTACTATTTGAAGTGGAGTTACTGTTGTAATGTTGGAAACGCGGCAGCCAATTTGCACACAGCAAGCTCCTACAAACAGCAATGTGATGATGACCAGATAATCTGTTTTTGTTACGTTGGTTGAGGGATAAATATTGGCCAGGACACCGGGGAAAACTCCCCTGCTCTTCTTCGAAATAGTGCCATGGGATCTTTTACATCCACCGGAGAGAGCAGACGGGGCCTCGGTTTAACGTCCCATCCGAAAGACGGCACCTCCGACAGTGCGGCACTCCCTCGGCACTGCACTGGAGTGTCAGCCTAGCTTTATGTGCTCAAAGTGGGACTTGAACCCACAACCTTCTGACTCAGAGGCGAGGGTGCTGCCCACTGAGCCACAGCTGACACTGTGCAGTTAGTTATGTTGACTAACTTTATATGATCCAAGGATTAACATTACATGGCAAATAAGTTTGATTCCATTTTGTGTCATTCTAAGTACAAAGTAAATTACATTGTAACAGAGCTGGGATGCAGTCTCCTTTCACCACTGGCACACAGCTTCAAAGCTAGCCCAGCCGGTGGAATGAGAGTCTCGTCTGACTGCTTCCTGCAAGGGTCCTGAGTGAAAGGAGTCTGGACAGTCTCAGCCCAGCAGCGGATGGGGCCGAGGTACACGGTTGAGCAAGAACAGATGGACTTGTTCATTTAACTTATATTTTTTTAAAAATGCAGCAATGTGGAAAGCACAACTGCTGCCGTTCAGCCTTCCCCCTGGTTAAACAGCCTGACACTCACTGCTGAGGTTCACAAATTAAGAAAGGCCACCTGGGCAGAATACTGGAGAACTTACATTGAATTTACAGCACAGAAACAGGCCATTGGGCCCAACAGGTCTATGCCAGTGTTTATGCTCCACAGTAGCCTCCTCCCACCTTACTTCATATAACCCTATCAGCACACTATTCTATTCCTCTCTCGCTCCTATTTATCCAACTTCCCTTTAAAAGCATCTATGCTATTCATCTCAACCACTCCATGTGGTAGCGAGTTCCACATTCTAACCACTCTCTGAGTAAAGAAGTTTCTCCCGAGTTCCTTATTGGATTTATTAGTGACTATCTCAGTTATGAACCCTAGTTTTGGACTCCCACAAAGTGGAAACATCTTTGCTACGTCTACCCTATCAAACCCCCTTCATAATTTTAGAGACCTCTTCTATCAGGTCACCCCCCCTTAGCTTTCTCTTTTCTAGAGAAAAAAGATACCCCAGCCTGTTCAGCCTTTACCGACCCGCCAATTTTGGAAGCTTACTCCAACAGCAAGTTAGCGTTTTCGGAGAAAAGGTTTTTATTGGCAACTTCTGTTGATGGACTTGGATCTGCATTCTGCACGGAATATCAAACACATGCACACACCAGTCACACAGAATATAAGAAAAGGGTTTGAACCTTTTTCTTTGATTTAAACACATTGCATCGGAAGGTATTGCTGACGCCATCCCTCGCGATATAGCTGAATATCTTTAAATCCTGGGAATCATGTGATACATAGAATATTCTAGAAACCAAGAAAGAAAGAGAAAGGCAATAATAATTAGTAACAATAACAGATCAGGTTGATGCCAAGCAACAGCACGACACAGGGCTGAAAAGGACAATTAAAAATACAAGCGAGAACCAAGGCATGGAAAATAATCCAGTTCCCTTCAGAAACTTCCTTTTCAATTAACTAACAAAAGCATAAAACTCTGCAGCATGCAGGCATAGAATGCAAATGATCTGATTCATGAAGTAAATATCGGCTCCTTAAAAGGGGGAAGTCTGTGGGAAGACCTTTTTCCAAGTAGACCCCCATTTTAAGGAAAAAGAGAGCCTACACGCTCCAATTCAAAGCTACTTAATTTGAATTATCTGATTTGAAAACGAGTCTCCTGAGCGGTTTGATTAAAATTCTCCAATTCAGACTACTGGATCATTCAACAACAAAAAAATTCAAGCACAATCTGACTTCAAATTAACAGTACATAGGAACAGGAGTAGGCCATTCAGCCCCTCGAGCCTGTTCCGCCCTTCAATGAGATCGCGGCTGATCTGTATCTTAACTCCATCCATACGCCTTGGCTCCATATCCCTGGCTAGCACTCGCTCTCAGATTTCAAGTTATTAATTGAGCTAGCATCTACTGCTTTTTAGTGGGAGAGAGGTCCACACTTCTACCACTCTTCGCGTGAAGAAGAGTTTTCTAGCTTCTCTCCTGAATGGCCTGGCTCTGATTTTAAGGTTATGTACCCCTGTCCTAGACTCCCCCACCAGAGGAAACAGTTTCTCTCCGTCTAACCAGTCAATTCCTTTCAAAATCCTGACAATCTCAATCTCAATCAAATCATCCCTTAACCTTCTACATTCCAGGGAATACAAGCCTAGTTTATGTAATCTCTCCTCATAATCTAACCCTTTGAGCCCAGCACTCAAGAATTTTCTAGGATATTTTTGTACAAATGTCCACTTTCATTGCCCATGTTGGCATTCTAGAATCAGGCCTCCCTTGGTGAGGTCACTCCAGGGGCATCGCAAACCAGGGCACGGGAACAAAGGGGTCCTCAGCTCTGAGGTAACCCAAGAGCCACAGGATCCTGCTGTAAACCAGGGACTGTGGTATGGCAACAACAACAGAAAATGCTGGAAACACTCAGGTCAGGCAGCATCGTGGAGAGAGAAACAGGGTTAACATTTCAGGTAGATGACCCTTCGTCAGAACTTTCTGCTGTTGTTTCAGATTTCCAGCATCCGCAGTATTTTGCTACTGTGGTTCAGCAGTCTATAGTGGTGTGATGGGCCTGGGTCAGCTCTCAATGCTGTAGTCCCAGATACTTCTGATGAAAATCATTTTTTAAAAAAAAAAAACGTTGCAAGACTTTTTTCTGTTAAATAAATTTGTGGGCATAAATCATCTTCTTAGGCAGTCCCTCGGAACCAAGGATGACTTGCTTCCGCACTAAAAATGAGTTCTCAGGTGGCTGATGAGTCCAATGCGGGACCTACAGTCTCTGTCACAGGTGGGGGAGACGGTGGTTGAAGGGGCAGGGTGCTTGGGTTGACGTGCGCTCCTTCCGCTGTTTGCGCTTGCTCCCGGCGAAGAGACTCGAGGTGTTCGGCGCCTTCCCGGATGCTTCTCCTCCACTTTGTGCGGTCTTGGGCCAGGGATTCCCAGGTGTCAGTGGGGATGTTGCACTTTTTCAAGGAGGCTTTGAGGGTGTCCTTGAAGCGTTTCCTCTGCCCACCTGGGGCTCTCTTGCCGTGCCGGAGCTCCGAGTAGAGCGCTTGCTTTGGGAGTCTCGTATCGATGTGGCCCTGTCCATCGGAGCTGATCGAGCGTGGTCAAAGGATCTTGCATATATTTATCCCATCCCCATCCTGCAGTGGCTATTCTGTGAACACATGTTACTTAACAGCAGTACATCGTAACCAGGCTCCCAGCTGCAATCAAATGCATTGGTGTTTCCTAATTCACTGGTTTCAGCAGTTTGGGGTTCAAAAGCACCACATAAATGACAACTTTAGGGTACAAGAAAGCCCCAGTTCACCTTCTGCCTTTCTACAAATTTTGCTTCCCTGCTGACATTACAAAGCACTTACTGAATGTTATGTTTTTTCACACAAGCCTCATCTTCCGAGGCACCACTGATTACATCCGCACTTTGTGGAGTGCTGATTTACTGCACCATCACTCCTCACTGCACACAAACACTCCAGTTCTTCGCCCACAGCAGCTGGAGCATTAACCTACACTGGCTCCATTCCTCCTTCCTGACCACTTGGCCCCAACTTGTCAACTTTCGAACGGCAGACACGCCTACGTTTCTTTAAGCTATTTCTAGTAAGAACAAGGTATGACTTTTTAAAAATTATGTAAGCCTGAGGAGCACGTAGAAAGCAAAAGAAAAATATCAAATAGCTTAATTCAAACAAGTTAGGAAAAGCTTAAAGGCAAGCTCTGAAAACTTTTAGGTTGGTGTTGTTTTTTTAAAATCACATCCAAATTCTTATTGATTTTTTCCACTTTGCCTCTGTTGACAGTATAATGTGGCTTCAGTCCAGCTACTGCAACCCTTACTAACAAACTGGAAACTCTGCCATAGGCAATGTTCGACTTGAAATTCTCCACAGACAAGAACTAAACTTAGCCGGTTGGTAAAAGTGATTTCTAACTGACCCTAAAACGGAGATCAGCGAGACCGCAGCTGCTGACAGCTCAAGCATTCTCAGCCACGATTTATTCACCTCGGACTCCAGACTACCTTTAATATTCTGCGTTACACAGCAACGGGGACACGAAAAGGAGAGGGAGCCAATTAAATGACTGAGTGCAGCAGCAACATGCCCTGAACAGACACACCAGCCAACAACAATCCCAGAGCTACGGAATTCAGTTCCGAGATTGCTCACCGTACAAGATGAATCCTGTACTTTGTTTACAACAAGGAATTCCTTGATTTAAGGCTTTAATATGAAGCAGCTGTCCAATCAATTATGTTTAACATTTCCAGTGTATCAGCTATTCTCAATTGTAAACAAAGGCAACTAAACTCTCACTATTTCTGATACCATGGCCTCGGTCTATCATTATTAGCATTGACTGCAATTTAATCTGCAACAGCAGAAATCATGTGTCTCCAGCTGCATCACACGAGAGTCCAAGTATTCAACAGGACGTAGAAAACATCAACAAGTTTGGTCATTTTTACACTTTTAATCTATTAAATGAGCTGTGCTGTCCTCTCCCGTCCTCTGTACTATTGCTTCTTTGGGTTCCTTGATCTCTCTTTATTGCAAGGGTCTGTTGCCTCACTGATGCACAACACTGCCCCTTGAAAACAATATCTAACCCTCTGCACCCTTTACAATTTCCAAAGCACTCGCCTCCACCTTGTTTCTCTCACTTCATGCCTTCATTAACTATTGTTGAAAATTTGTAACAAAGTCTACTTCTGATAATTCAATTGTGTATTTGTATCAAAAAAATTCAAATGATCCATAATTTGAATTAACTAATGGTACTAAGTTTTAAAGGACATCTAAAAGAAATGCACTATAATGTCCTCACAGCGACTGGGATCTAGTACAGTGTAATGTGCTCAGTGACTCCCAATTCCTGCCCAGTCACCCTCTCTGTGAAGCTGATGGTGCCATAAGTTGTCGTCACTAGCCAGACCTGTCACTTCACCTAATAATTTATAGCCAGCACTGTACCTGTAGACAGGGTCGTGCATCACCAGCATCTTATTCTCATCCCATGTCCACTCCTTCCTCTAGAACAAGAAAACATCTTTTGATTAACAGGCGCCCTTTTATTAGATACACAAAGCACAATCCTTTATGGGGTGCAAAACCCTCGCCTTGTATTTGAATCAATGACCCATGCCCCATGACCCCACACTGTACTTTTTAGCCCAGGAGCACTTGCTTAAACAATAAACTCTTGCATTTTTGCTCTCTTGAATTGGATGATTTTTAAAAAATCAATGTACAGTGGCTTACTATATGGAGTGTGAGGAAATCTGACTTAACACAAGCTCAGGCATCAGTTTTGGGATCTCTGACTATAAGGATGATTTTGGACCAAATTATACTACGATACTATGAGATTAAATACAGCTCACAATCGGTTAAGTGGAGAATGCACAGCTTCTGTGAACGCAGATTAGATTCAGAGGAAGCTTCAGTCCAAAGTAGGATTTCCTCCATACCATATCAGTTTATCCAGTAAACACCCACACAAATGTTGGAACAGCTTCATTCATGTGAGCTCGGCAGGGGTTAGCTGCTAGGATTCTACACCTAGGAGGGTTCAATTCTAGCTTAAGGGGTCAATGGTGTGTGTGTATGGGAGGGGTGGGGGGGAGGAGGTCAAGTCTTTGGCTTCCTGTCTAGCTGGGACAAGCTTACACGGTCTGTGGAAATCGAGAGTAAAAGACAGACGCGGTGGGAAAGAATTCTTTCATTACGTTTAGTGCCAAATATGTTCAGAGATTTGCTAAGTTAGCAAGTGAATTTAGCCAGCTAATTGCGATAGTATGACGTGCTTGCTTATTTTCTATGTTATGAGAAGCATTATGAAATAGATTGAAATTCATTGTGAACTTTATTTGGTTTAATTCATGTTACGTTTCAAAAATAAGTGTCAGATTAGAGTACCCAGCTCACATAGCAAGGGGTTTCATCGTAATGACCACAGACCATGCTATCACATAACTAGATGGTAATGGGAACCTCCCGATCATAGGGAATGTGGTGTTCGTTTACAGACGAGACCTGTGATTCTGAACCGGAGGGAGTATCTGGTGCAGCCCCAGTTTGTAACACAAGGATTTCTGTAAGATTAATGATGGTTGCATGAATTTTTTATGTACTGTATCCCCCTTGCCAACAGTATGATTACAGGTTTTGTCCTTCCAAACGCAGGCTGTGTCTGGGAGTGAGTATTTGGAGTGGTGTAACGCGGGATGAAGTACTGCTGCTGATAGGATTGCCACTTTGGTGGGAGCAGTTTGAGACAATAAATCAAGAATCACACTGGCACAACATTGAGGTGTTTTGGCTTGGGAGCAATTTTTCCTAACGTGCATTGGTAACAACACTAAAAAAAATGGTGGCAATAGGAATGTAGATTGAGCGTTTCCCCTGCGTTGTGTTGAACAACTGGAAGGCGGAGGCAGATTTCTAGGATATGACAAACCCTGATTTTTGTGGTGATGTACTGATGCAGCCATTTAAACAAATGATATTGATGGCATAAATTTTCCCAGTTCCTTACTGCTTTCCCCAATCGTTCTGCATTCTGAACCTTTTTTAAAAAAAAATTCATTCTCGGGATGTGGGCGTCGCTGCCAAGGCCAGCATTTATTGCCCAACCCTAGTTGCCCTCGCGAAGGTGGTGGTGAGCCGCCTTCTTGAACCGCTGCAGTCCGCGTGGTGAAGGTGTTCCCACAATATCCTTAGGGAGGGAGTTCCAGGATTTTGACCCAGCGACGATGAATGAACGACGATATGTGTCCAAGTCAGGATGGTATGTTCAACGGCCCAAGTTGAAGCTGAATGTGGTGGGAAATGGGTCCAAGGATACACAAAGACACCCTGAACATGTGCTTCCCAGGCAGCTGTACAGAAAGCAGCAATGGATAGAACAACTAACCCATCGATTTATTGTAGATGCGGACCGACCTGCAATGCATGTTTTCCCAGGTTTCCTGTATTGCTACAACTGAATGGGCCTGATGTACTGTAAGGTTTACTCTGGCGCAGGACAGCCATAGCTTTGACCCCTGGCACAGAGCCAATGTATGTGAGAATAACACAATGGGGCTGAAGACAAAAAGTAACTCAAAAGCGACAAATCGTGGTTATCTGCAACACTTAACAGTAAAATCTCTCGGGAATGCACAAAGTGATGAACTTGCCTTTTGCTTTTTCCTCAGAACGACCTTCACGCCGTCCACGGACACCATGATGCTCACCTTTTTCTTTTTAATGTTCTTGGCTTTGAACTCGTACTAGGAATAAAACAGTATCAGTGTTACTTCACGGCCTCGCTGCATTTTACAGCTGTCAGCGACAGATAAGGATGTGAGCAGCAACAATAGCGGTAGCCGGGCGATTGAGAACCTGCTCCAGATGATCTCCCATTAAAGATCAGGTCTTTCAAAGGTCCCATTCAGCTTGTAATAATGGCTGCATTCACCAGACAAATTACTTTGTGCAGATAGCGTATCGATAATGTGGGCCTGTTGCATTTGCCAAGCATTGCGAATTGATAATAGAAACCAACCTTCCCCCCAACCCCCCACACCAGGAGTTTTGTCTTTATACTTTTCCCATTTGATTCAAACTAATCCACAGGAATATAGACTGTTATTGAATACACGCACTTAATGGCCTCCAAAAACAGCTGACACCGCAGATCAATCAAATTAGAGCATTAGGTCTCGTTTCTGTAAAAATGTAGGAAGGCAGATGTTCCTTCAACCGGTCAGAGCTCAGAAGCAGGTAGACGGGGATCAATCTGGTCCCAGAAACATGACTTTTTGTGCCATTTCGGATTAGCCTGGTCACAAAAAAATGTTGATTCTACCAAAATTTACAGGGCTACGGGGAAAGGGCGGGGGAGTGGGATTAGCTGAAGTGCTCTTGCAGAGAGCCGGCACGGGCTCGACGGGCCGAATGGTCTCCTTCTGTGCTGTAACCATTCTATGATTCTAAAATATTCTGTGGCATACAACTGCCTTGGTTTCCACAAAGTCAGCAGATTTCTGTCTGTTTTGGGCTGTGTTTACTCTTCCACAGCAAGTACAATGGTGTGAGAATTCTCGATATTTTCCCGAATTGGATTTACTAACAAGTTATTTCTGTATACGAATAAATGTTTACTCAAATGACAAGCCAGGTTTCCTCTGTGTAACTAAAACTGCCTTTCAGTATTTGCAGGGGGCTCTCCGGGAGTGCGTCAGTATTTGCAGGGGGCTCCCCGGGAGTGCGTCAGTATTTGCAGGGGGTCCCCGGGAGTGCGTCAGTATTTGCAGGGGGTCCCCGGGAGTGCGTCAGTATTTGCAGGGGGGTCCCCGGGAGTGCGTCAGTATTTGCAGGGGGTCCCCGGGAGTGCGTCAGTATTTGCAGGGGGTCCCCGGGAGTGCATCAGTATTGTCACACAGCAAGGCTGGAAGTATTTGCTATATACACTACACCACAGCTCCATTCATGGGTGGGTTGTGAATGAACCGCGCTGGCGACGAGACGTGCGCAATTCTAATTAATAACGGCGGCTTCCTCACTTAGCCCCAGCTCAAACATTTTCATATGGGCTTGTGGCTCTCCAATCAGGCTGGGCCTGGCCAGCATTGCAGTACCACATCTCAGCCACTGGAGGCCCTCTGTAATCGATGGAACGACTGAGCCGCCTCTGCTGACAGAATTACACTGCAGCACTATCGACAGATTCTCCAGATACTATTCTGTAAGCCAGGCCAGCTTCTGCTCTGACAACAGTCAGTGGCTGGTTGAGACTGAAAATATATGAGTTTGCTCTGATGCTCCGGAGCCACAGATACAAGATTAAAAGGTAAGTGATTTAGATCCCAGGGTAGGAGAAACTTTTTTACATTGAGTTGTGAGGCTGTGGGATTCACTGCCAGGGTTAGTGGTTGAGTTAGAAACTACGTCAACATTCAAGATTGGATTGGATCGGTGGATGAAGGAGAAAAGGGTCAAAGGGATATGGGAACAGGGTGGGTAAACGTGATCAGAGGTATTGTATCACATGAAGGGCAACGTTCCCTTTACGCTGCGCAGCCGTGTAGCGTTCTGCAGGGCCGGCGCAGCAGGTGGGTTGGCTTGCGTGGAATTTTGAATGGCCCGCGGGGGCCAAAATAGATTTACTGTGAACATTGGTGAAGGGTAAACGGCAGCACAGACTCGTTGGGCCGAATGGCCTGTTTCTGTGTCGTCACTTCTATGGATTTCCAGGGAGCATATGGAAATTTCCATGAAAAACTGGTTGCTGATAGACAGCTTTCTATAATGACACCTCTATAATAACCTGTCTTAGAAGCATTTCTGTCTAAATTACAACAAGAGTAGTCACTAAAGTAGTCACTTAAAATTTGTCTTTGGTAGTTCCCGTGAATAAATCCATTTGTTCAAAGCATACAATGTACCATTAGAAGCACTGCCTTGGCAGGCACACTGAAGGTATGCTCCAGGTGAGGTGTCCAATCATTCGCAATTTTGCAGCTTTAATCTACAAGCCGGAAAGAGTCCTTTGGAAGGGCGCTATACGCGAAGCATAGAACTTTAATTCTGTTCAGCAACAGGCTCAGTGCTCATGGACTCTCATCCATCTCATCCCGCATCATCTCCAGTGTGCCGTGATGGAGTGCAGGAACAATGGCCCCCATCTCTGGATCATTAGTTTGTGAATAAAAACAAACATTTCCATAGAGCCACGATTAATTTAGATTCTCTATCTGGCACATTCCTGACGGAGGTTAATAGAACAACTGCATCTGTAGGAGTCAGTGACATTCGATATGGGAGTTTCTGCCAAAGCATCGTGAAAGCCCAGTGTATAGATACAAGATACATTAAGAGTTACATGATTAAATGTAAGAGATTTAGAACAGAGAGCAGGAGAAGCATAGTAAAGGCCCAGTGTGTACACCTGAACCTGTAAGATTATGTGTTGTTCTGTCCAATAAACAATCTCTACCAAAGCACAGACATCACAGAATAAATCAGAGGTTTCGTCACAGTTTAAACTAAAATACCTTTTCTAAATTTTCTTTAATTTGGTTTAAAAGGTCACATCTTTGTCAGTGATAAATACATTTTGAACAACAAATCTTAAAAGGAAATTAAATCTGAGCATTACTTATTTTTCTTCCCCAATTCCACTTATGCTATTTTTTTTTGTGGGGGGGGGGGGGGGGGGGGGGGAGAGAAATGGCGAGAAAAAGGAAGATTAATGTTAAAAAGGTTGCACTTTATGCAAAAAGTAACAGCCCTCAATGACATCATGTGCCGTCTGACTGTTCGGGAGATAATGATGATCTTATGAGCAGGAGATCTGAGTAAGTCTTCTGCTTGAGAGGAAAAAGGTAGAATGAAAATCAAATAAAAGGAATCGTTTTTGTTCTGAAGTCTTTCACATCTACAGACCCAAGTTTCCATGCATCAGTCTTTGATGCAGTGCTTACATTTTTGATGCCCTCCAGAAGCAACAAGCACCTTTAATATACAAAAATATCCCAAGGTGCTACACAGTTGGACATCAGACCCAAGCAGCAGCAGGAGGAGGAGAGGGTTAGGGGCAGAACCTTGGAACAGGAGTAGGCCATTCAGCCCCTCGAGCTTGTTCCGCCATTCATCTGTATCAACTCCATCTCCCTACCTTGGTTCTGTAACTCTATTCACAATATATATTAATGATCTAGACAAGGGAACTAGATGCAATATCTCCAAGTTTGCAGACGACACAAAACTGGGTGGGCGTGTGCTGCGAGGAGGATGCCGAGAAACTCCAGTATGATTTGGACAGGTTGGGTGATCGGGCAGAAGCGTGGCAGATGCAATATAACGTGGATAAATGCGAGGTTATCCACTTTGGTGTCAAAAACAGAAAGGCAGATTATTATCTGAATGGCAATAGATTGGGAGAAGGGGAAGTGCAACAAGACCTGGGTGTCCTTGTGCACCAGTCGCTGAAGGTAAGCATGCAGGTGCAGCAGGCGGTTAAGAAGGCAAATGGTATGTTGGCCTTCATAGCGAGAGGGTTTGAGTACAGGAACAAGGATGTCTTGCTGCAGTTGTACAGGGCCTTGGTGAGACCACACCTTGAGTACTGTGTGCAGTTTTGGTCATCTTATCTGAGGAAGGATGTTCTTGCCATGGAAGCAGTTCAGCGAAGATTCACAAGGCTGATACCTGGGATGGCAGGAATGACGTATGAAGAAAGATTGGGTCGATTGGGCTTATACTCGCTGGAGTTTAGAAGAATGAGAGGGGATCTCATTGAAACTTATAAAATTCTGACAGGACAGGACAAACTAGATGCAGGAAGGATGTTCCCGATGGTCGGGGAGTCCAGAACCAGGGGTCACAGTCTAAGGATAAGGGGTAGGTAAGCCATTTAGGACAGAAATGAGGAGGAATTTCTTCACCCAGAGAGTGGTGAACCTGTGGAATTCTCTGCCACAGAAGGCAGTTGAGGCCAATTCATTAAATAGATTCAAGAAGGAGTTGGATATATTTCTTAAGGCTAAAGGGATCAAGGGATATGGGGAGAAAGCAGGGACAGTGTACTGAATTTGGATGATCAGCCATGATCGCATTGAATGGCAGAGCAGGCTAGAGGGGCCGAATGGCCTACTCCTGCTCCTATCTTCTATGATTCTATGATTCTTAATACCCTTGCCTAACAAAAATCTATCAATTTCAAATTGAAAGGTGCCCAGCAGCATCGTTGGAGAGGTCAGCTTCAATAAGGAACTGGAAAATTAATAAAAGTATAGAGGCCTCAAGCACAGGGAACGTCAAATCTGAAAGGATATAATTTTGAATAGAAATGATATAACTAAGGATGACAGAAGAAGTTAGTTTTCAAATACCATCTATTCTCAAAGCAGGCGACCCCAGAGGAGAAAGATTACACACAATTAGTAGAGAGTTTTAAGAGCCGCATTCGGAACATGGTGTGGAGCTGGTTGTCTGGTGTGAATGAACTGAAAATCAATCACTCTGTTGGTACCAGGGGTTGCTGCCCCAGCACTGCAATAGAAAACTGCAATCCAGAGCTACAGGACTATGGGAACCCTGAAGGAAACCTCTGCTGGATCATTAAGGAAGATATGTCAGCTGGAACCAAGAAACATCCACCTTGGCCTTGCTGTATCAAAAGGAGGCCAGATTCGGGGAGCGAGGGAGAGGAGAGGGAGAAAGCGTGGGAGAGAAACAAAGAAAATTAATGAGAATTAAGAGAGTCACCAAGGGCTATTCCTGTACACCCCCTAAATGGCGGGAGACGCAGCGATACTGGTGGAGACCTGGAAGTAAGTTGCTGGGAATGGTTCATAACCGTGGAAACCCAAAAAAAGGAGAAAATGTCTTTAAAAAATATAAGGGGTGTCTCATCTTTATAAACGCACATACATATATCCAGAGTTTTTGCATCTGCTTCAGTACATAGTTAACACATTCTCAGTTTTATTTCCTCCCCTGATGCGGAGATGCCAGTGTTGGACTGGGGTGGACAAAAGTGAGAAGTCGCACAACACCAGATTATAGTCCAACAGCTTTATTTGAAATCACAAGCTTTCGGAGCGCTGCTCACCTGACGAAGGAGCAGCGCTCCGAAAGCTTGTGATTTCAAATAAAGCTGTTGGACTATAACCTGGTGTTGTGCGACTTCTCACTTATTTCCTCCCGGTAGATATTTATTTTAAGCTCATTCTTTATCCCCTCTATTTTCCCCAAGGAGCGGTTTCCACCCCCCCTCCCGCCCACCCCCCACCGTGTAGCCTGCTTCATCTGGGAGAGTCAGAAGATGGTACCGCACCATCACCATGCTTATCCAGGTAATGGAGAGAAGCATTTACAGTAGAGAAATGGACAATTAGGTCAGTTTTACCTCCCCCTCAAGAAGTTGCATCCTGTCGAGTGGCCCAGCCGAGATAAACCAGGTCTACTCCCTGCAGGAACAGGCTTATCCTGTGACGGGCAGTGCTGGGTCCTGGACCAAGTTCCATCTGTTGAGGAGACAGATGGTCTGATGTCCCTGCTGCCAAGTTGATGATCTGATGTTCATCTAAAATTGGTCTGCGGCAACAGTAAGAGCATCAAAGTGTAACCCTTTCACTAGCGTGCTACATTCAGCGGAGTCCAGGCTGCCAAGTGCAGGGAATTCAGACGAGAGGCAGTAACTCCACTCATCCAATGCTGGACGTCCATAGCCTGGGTACCGTAAGTCTCAATGACAATGGGAAACATAAAGGCAGGGTTGGGTCAGTACAACCTAAAACTGCTCAAGGAATCTGAATCCAGATCAGTAAAATAGCTCATAATCCAAATTCAGCTCTGAAATCTGACTTTGCTCAGTCCTCATTTCCAGTTACAGAAACAAAACAAACTGGATCCCATTCAAAAGGACCGAGAGATGTACCATTGATGCCTAAAAGGGAAGAAACATTTGACTCCTGAAAACTGTTCGACTTCTCTAGCCTGTAAAATACACATTTCAGTAACAATGGGAAATGTGTTCTGTGATCCTGCAAATATCACGGTTACTTATATTACATTTCACACTAGTTAGCTCACTCATTCCTGGGTGACAGGTTTACACTATTATTTAATCTTCCCTCCGCTTATTAACCCATAGCTTTATTCAAGTTCCCCCTCATAAAAAGGCCAAGTACGAGATGAGGGCAAAGGACACCAGCTACTTGATGCAGCTAGAAGCCATTTCCTTCTCCCTATAAACACCGTCAAGCTGTTTTCCCCTCTACAAGCTTCAGCAAGGTCAATCCCGAGAGAGAGGTGTAATGATTTTGCCAGCAGTTGACAACGTGACCAGGCTCTGGGGATGAACTGTTCACAGTTTTTAATTTCTAAAGCTCAGACAAGTTCATTCATGAGCTTTCGGCAGCGCCACACAGAGCTCTGTCACGGCAACTCACTGAAAGTCAACAAATTAGAATTAATAAGTCGGAAAGAACTTGTAATTATATATAGTGTTTTTCACGTCCTTGGGACATCCCAAAGCGCTTCACAAACAATGGATTACTTTCGAAGTGTAGCCCCTGTTATGTTGGCAGCCAATTTTGCACACAGCCAGGTCCCACAAACAGCAATGAGATAAATGACTTTTTGGGTGGGGTGACGGTGTGGAAGGGGTGTTGGTTGAGGGGTATCTGGCAAACTGCTCTTTGAGAAGTGATGAAATACTGTCTGAAACTAGAACTGAGTAACGCCGCCCCAGTCTGCCAGCGGATCCGGCACTCCCTTCATTATCCAGCTGTCACAGCTCGAGTACCGAGTCGCTCACACTTGGATCAAATCACCTCAGCTTTGGGGTTTTGTCAGTTCTTGGACAGACCTGGTTTTGAGGGAAGTCCTCTGCTTTGGAGAAAGCAGATGTGTATTTTGCCCACCTAGCCCTGCTAACCTGCCCTCTACAGAAAGGCAGACAGGCAAACAGAAGTTGCATTTGATCATGTCCTCAGGACACCCCAAAGTGCTCTGCAAACAATGGATTACTTTGGTTTTTTTTTAAAATTCAGTCACTGTCGTTATGTAGGCTAATCACAGACTGACACTAGCTCTGGAGAAAAAACACTCCTGTCCTTCCAGCTGAAGGTGGAACTCTGGGAGGCAGCAGCAGAGATTGGAGAGTGTTAGGAGGCACTGGACAGCTCAGGACTTCAGAAAACGTGACTAACCACATCAAAACTTGGCCAGTCTCCTTATTCCTTTTTTTTTTAAATGTACCAAAAGCAGCCCCTTCTCTCCCGTGGTCTGTGTGTAACCTTCCTGGGAGAGCTCAGCATGAACCAACTTGCCTTGCCTAATTCAGGAAAAAAAAAAATCGCTGCACAGCTTGGCAACCTACTCTCGGGATTGCTTTATCTTTAAACTCAGCTGCCTGTGTCCTAACTCGCACCAAGTCCCGTTCGCCCATCTCCCCTGTGCTCGCTGACCTACATTGGCTCCCGGTTAAGCAACGCCTCTGTTTCAAAATTCTCATCCTTGTTTTCAAATCCCTCCATGGCCTCGCCCCTCCCTATCTCTAATCTCCTTCAGCCCTACAACCCCCGGAGATATCTGCGCTCCTCTAATTCTGCCCTCGAGCATCCCTGATTATAATCGCTCAACCATTGGCGGCCGTGCCTTCTATTGCCTAGGCTCTAAGCTCTGGAATTCCCTCCCTAAACCACTCCGCCTCTCTACCTCTCTTTCCTCCTTGAAGACGCTCCTTAAAACCTACCGCTTTGACCAAGCTTTTGGTCACCTGCCCTAATTTCTCCTTATGTGGCTCGGTGTCAAATTTTTTGTCTTAAAATACTCCTGTGCAGCGCCTTGGGACGTTTTACTACATTAAAGGCGCTATATAAATGCAAGTTGTTGTTGTTATCTGCCTGAAAGTGTGTTGACTGGGGATTGGTGCTGACACTAAAGGTTAAAAGAAGCACTTCTAAGAGACTGTAGCGCTTGTTCAGAGTGCTGTTTAGCAGTCGTCTGAATCTTACACTGCTTGGGACCTCGCAGCACAACTCCTGAATTAACACTGCAGTTGGGATTAGCTGCTGACATGAAGGTACTGCACTCCTACACCATTGCGGATCCCTGAAGTGTACACCATAAAGGTATCAAATTCCCTCCTCCGTCCACCTTAATCAACTTGGAGCAGGCCCATATCCACCATTAGACCTCCACAGCCTACATTCCATCCAATCGGGGAGTTCAGTACCCCCTCGGGAGACTGTCCAGAAAAATTACAGGTTGCAGCCAAGCACTTAAGACGTCTCAGCTGGTTAAGATAATGAGCAGCCGAGCTGTAAAGGCCATGAACGATCTGGGCTTGATCCCCGCTGCGTTCTGAGCTGGCTGCTCCACAGAGACAAGGGCACTACAATTGGCCCTTATCCCAGCAAGGAGTTAGTGCCGTCAGCAGACAAGGGCAGAAAATTGGACAATGATCAAAAGACTCTAGCCGCAGATGACAGACCTTCCCCCAAATCGTCATGACACCAGTGAAAGCAGGGTCAGGAGCTGGATGGCAGCAGACTGCACCAAAAGTGGGTAACTAAGAGCAGCTCAGGAGCAAAGAAAAGCAAGGCTCTTGAAATAACACACAAGGACTGCTTCGAATTGAAATTAAAATATTTAAATTTTCTTTTGTTTAGAATCTAATAGCAATAGCTGCATCAGCAGCAGCGCACTCTACAGAATTTATGCAACAGTCTAAGTAATCTCGGGGATTAATAATAAAACAGGTTGCTCATCCCAGTGCC
Organism: Squalus acanthias; assembly: GCA_030390025.1. Taxonomy (NCBI): domain Eukaryota; kingdom Metazoa; phylum Chordata; class Chondrichthyes; order Squaliformes; family Squalidae; genus Squalus; species Squalus acanthias. Next base: position 84,984,069 of record CM059438.1, read on the forward strand.
GATTTGGTGTTTCTAAATCCATGTTGTTTTTGTTTCTGAATTTGACATGCCACAAATAGGGGCCGACAGCCTCTTCTATTATTAACAACATGATAATTAAAGCTTTAATAGGAGCAAGTGTTTTGCTTCTGTAGGAATATTATTTTACTTCTGGATTCAAATAAGCACAAATACGTCCTTTTTTAATTGAGAAACCAAGGTGAGGGGTCAAGGCCCACAGTACAAAGCACCATCATGTTTGAAGAGAGGAGAAGAGAAGGTGGGATTGCTCCGTAATTAGATGACATCAGCTTGGGTTCTAAACATGAAGACTGGAATCGGACCGAGAGAGGGAGGCAAGGAGTTCCACACAGTTTTGAGGCTCTGGGAAAGAATAGGTTCCAATTGGACACTGGAATGAATGTCGATTTCAACACAGCGAGGAAGTAGAAAGTAAAAGGGCAAGCGGGACAGCATATCTGAAACTTGGGAGGTGCAAGAAATAACTTGCATTTATAAAGCACCTTTTATGTCCTCATAACATCCCCAAGCACTTCACAGCCAATGAATTACTTCAAAGTGCAGTCACGGTTATAATGTAGGCAAATCTGGCAGCCAATATGTGCACAGCAAGGTCCCACAAACAGCAATGAGATAAATGACCAGTTAATCTGTTTTTGATGGTGCTGGTTAAGGGATGAATGTTGTCAGGACTCCCCTGCTCTTCTTTTGAATAGTGCCATGAGGAAAGACGGCACCTCTGACATCGCAGCCCTCCCTCATACTACACTGAAGTGTCAGCCTAGATTACGTGCTTAAGTCTCTGGAGTGGAGCTTGAACCCACAAACTACTGACCAAGAGTTAAGTCCAGGGGAGCACTAACCACAGTACTATTAACAAAATATAAAAGTGTTGCAAAAGGGAGACTGGAGGTGAGCGGTGTATTGGTTATCAGATGTCAGGCTTTTCTTAGATCCTGTCCACAAGTCCCAAGCTATGGGAGTAACATTTAGCTCTTAAACAGACTCAGGCTTTCTAGAAGTTGAGTTAGTGAGGGAAAAGGCTTGTTTAACATGAAAGCGGAAACCAAGCTTCTTGGACACAGTTTCACCAGTGGACAGGATGAGAGAGTTCCATTTGAGATCTGAGAAAATACTGGAGGACAAGAATGTCACTGGAGGAAGGACTAAGGGTGGAGCGGTTAGTTAGAATTGCAAGAGATAGGATGAAAAGACTTGCATTTATTTAGTAGCTTTCACGACCTCAGGACATCCCAAAGCGCTTTACAGCCAATTAAATACTTTGAAGTGGAGTCACTGTTGTAATGTAGGAAATGCGGCAGCCAATTTGCAAACAGCAAGCTCCCGCAAACAGCAATGTGATGGTGACCAGACAATCTGTTTTAGTGATGCTGATTGAAGGATAAATATTGGTCAAGACACCAGGGATAACGCCCCTGCTCATCTTCGAAATAGTGCCACGGGATCTTTTACATCACCTGAGAGAGCAGACTGGGCAGAAGGATTGAAAGAAACAAAATGTTAATTCCCCCAAATGAAAGCAATGGAAATGTAATGATTCGGTCGTGGACTGGAGGATGTGAGCACTGCAGGCATGTTATCGGAAGGAAATTTGATGAATATAGAGTGTAATCGTCAGCCAAAGAACTAATAGAGTTAGACGATGAATGGAGGAGATGTTGGATATGAAGGAGCAACAACGTAGGAGACAGAGAACAGAGCCCTAGGGAGTCCATGTTAATGGAAAAAGAATCAGCCTCTGCAGGGTCTTCCATTTATCAATTTTATCACAAGAAGAGTAGCTAAAAATAATTCTCCCAGTCACATCAATCAATCCAGTCATATGTTAAACTGGTTAAACTCGGTAATTGCTGCATTTCATGGGGGCTAAACGTGTTTTAAACCATCAGGGCACACATTCACAGAGAATTGTCATTCAAGGCTCAATCAATTAGAATCATAGAAATTTACAGCACAGAAGGAGGCCATTCAGCCGATCTTGTCCGTGCCGGCCGACAAAGAGCTATCCACCCTAATCCCACTTTCCAGCACTTGGTCCGTAGCCTTGCAGGTTATGGCACTTCAAGTGCATATCCAAGTACATTTTAAATGTGATGAGGGTTTCTGCCTCTACCACCCTCGGTGAAAGAATCTCTCCTCAAATCCCCTCTAAATGTCCGACCAATTACTTTAAATCTATGCCCCCTGGTTATTGACCCTTCTGCCAAGGGAAATAGGTCCTTCCTATCCACTCTATTGATGCTCCACATAAATCTATTATTTCCTCTACTTTGCTCTTTTACTCCTGGAGTCACTGATTCTTGCTGAGGCACAGTTCCAGGGACACGAGCAGCCCACTGGTACTTCACCCAGGTAACTTTAAACACCACTGTATGGACAAGCGGCCTGTGATTCACAGGGCCACAGTATCTGAAACCTTACTGAAATAATAAACAGACACGTTTAATGGATTTCAAACAGTTAGAGCATAAGTTTAAAAATTGTCTGTCAGATCAGTTCATTATCTACATTTCCAATTCCTCAAAATCTTTATTGTGAATAGGTTTTCCTTCACCTACTTTCTCAGCATCCCCTACCCCAATTACCACCCATTTTCCACACCATCTTCCTTGGTCAGGAGGCTAGAACATTGCTGCCCTCAAGACATCCCCACACACACACAGCCTCAAAACTGCTCCTAGAAGCCGCATTCAAGCCATTGCTGACCTTGGTCCCATTGTCTCTGGGGAAGTATAGAGTGCTGACTCCCATCCTCTCTCTCTTCCTGGATCATTTTCCCCTCCCTTTCTCCTATGGAGATAAATCAGCCAAAGCTCAGCCTTACAATTTCTCCAATAAAATAGTGGTGTGGACGAGTTGGGATTAATAGCAAAAAAAAGGAAACAGACTAACCAAGATTGCTCAGGATAGGCCTGAAAATGGATACAGCCACTAATAGTCGGCAGTAGGCATTTCCACAGGATCGCGTCTAGGAGAGAGCTGTGTGTAAATGTCGCTGAAGCTACTGGGCTGCCCAAAGCAAAACGTATGCTGACTGCAAAAATAAAATCGGCTCTGCCGCAATTAAGTCACTGAAAGCAAGGCTCTACTAAGAAAGGCGGCTGCATATCAGGACACCTCTATTCCCGGCCAGGATTAAGATGATTGGGTAATTCCCCCGTCAATCCAACACCTGGAGACTGCACTGCTGTAAGTAACAAAGTAACAAAGCCAACACACCCGGACGTCCTATCGTATCAGGCAACGGAACCCTGTGTGAGAACCTCTCTGGATACGTCGAGGGCATTCTGAAACCCATCGTACAGGGAACCCCCAGCTTCTGTCGCGACACTACAGACTTCTTACAGAAACTCAGCACCCACGGACCAGTTGAACCAGGAACACTCCTCGCCACGATGGACGTATCGGCACTCTACACCAGTATCCCCCACGATGACGGCATCGCTGCGACAGCCTCAGTACTCAACACCAACAACAGCCAATCTCCAGACGCCATCCTACAACTCATCCGCTTCATCCTTGACCACAATGTCTTCACCTTCGACAACCATTTTTTTACCCAAACACACGGAACAGCCATGGGGACCAAATTCGCACCCCAATACGCCAACATCTTCATGCACAAGTTCGAGCAAGACTTCTTCGCTGCACAGGACCTCCAGCCAACGCTGTACACCAGATACATCGACGACATTTTCTTCCTTTGGACCCATGGCAAAGGATCACTGAAAAGACTACACAATAACATAAACAAGTTCCATCCCACCATCAAACTCACCATGGACTACTCCTCAGAATCGGTTTCATTCCTGGACACACGAATCTCCATCAAAGACGGACACCTCAGCACTTCACTCTACCGCAAGCCCACGGACAACCTCACGATGCTCCACTTCTCCAGCTTCCACCCTAACCACGTTAAAGAAGCCATCCCCTATGGACAAGCCCTGCGAATACACAGGATCTGCTCAGACGAGGAGGAACGCGATGGACACCTACGGACGCTGAAAAACGCCCTCATAAGAACGGGATATGACGCTCGACTCATCGATCGACAGTTCCGACGGGCCACAGCGAAAAATCGCATAGACCTCCTCAGAAGGCAAACACGGGACACAACCAACAGGGTACCCTACGTCGTCCAGTACTTCTCCGGAGCGGAGAAACTACGCCATGTTCTTCGCAGCCTTCAACATGTCATCGATGACGCCGAACACCTCGCTAAGGCCATCCCCACGCCTCCACTACTTGCCTTCAAACAGTCGCCTAACCTCAGAAGTACCATCGTTCGCAGCAAATTACCCAGCTTTCAGGATAACAGCGACCACGACACCACACAACCCTGCCACGGCAACCTCTGCAAGACATGCCAGATCATCAACACAGATACCATCATCACACGTGAGGACACTACCCACCAGGTACATGGTACATACTCATGTGACTCGGCCAACGTTGTCTACCTCATACGTTGCAGGAAAGAATGCACCGCGGCATGGTACATCGGCGAGACCATGCAGACACTGAGACAACGTATGAACGGACACCGCGCAACAACCACCAGGCAGGAGTGTTCCCTCCCAGTCGGCGAACACTTCAGCAGTCAAGGACATTCAGCCTCGGATCTGCGGGTAAGCGTTCTCCAAGGCGGCCTTAGGAACACACGACAACGCAAAATCATCGAGCAGAAACTGATAGCCAAGTTCCGCACTCATGAGGACGGTCTCAACCGGGATCTTGTGTTTATGTCACGATACATGACGTGATCCGGACTCGAGTCGTCGTTGGCTTGTTCACAGATGTGATTCCCAGTAAAAAAGTAAAAATTTTAAAGTTTATCGTTTTACATACAGACTGCAGCTTTTGACACGTTAGACCCCCTGTGACTCCACCTCATTGTCTCAGTTGTATCTTGCTATGTCTTTGATGTGGTAAGTTCCTGGCTGACCTGATTGCCTTTTGTCACACCTCGGCAGATAAACAGTCAGGATGATTAAATTTAGTTGTCTGCCATTGTAAGGTACACATGCATTGTTCTCTATCTATATATGCTTTGGCAATTCTGTATCTCTTTACTTCACCCGACGAAGGAGCAGTAACTCCGAAAGCTTGTGATTTCAAATAAAACTGTTGGACTATAACCTGGTGTTGTGCGACTTCTCAATTTTGTCCACCCCAGTCCAACACCGGCATCTCCGCATCGTAAGTAACTGGGATTGATTTTACACACAACATTTGTATTATGTAATTATCTCCCACTCACTGCATTTTGCTGGAGAAATCACCCTGCTTTTATCGGGAGACGTTGCTGTAGTTTTAGTCATGAATTCTGTTTGCTGCAGTTCATGGAGACTCTTTTAAATAGACTCTGTAGACTTTGCTGTAGAGACGCTGTTTAAATAGACTGTTTACTGCAAAATAGACTGTTTGCTGCGAGTCCTGCCGTCAGTCCCACCCCGCCTCCCTCATTATTGACACCCCTGTGTCAGCCAGACACTCTGAAGAAAGGAAATGCAGGCGATTCTTCACAGTCTATTGCCAGGCTCATTTACACTGACACAAGGGCTACAAACAGCAGATCTGAGAACTGGATAGCCAGCTGTGTAAACATATTCACCTCAGATAAGCATCCTATTAGAGAACTTAAGGAAGCCGAGTTCAGTAAGCGCCTGCTCAGGATAGTTTTATCCCCAGTTCGCGATAAGTGAGGCAATAAAGTAAACTGGCAAGAAGTGTCAACAAGAAAGGAAGGACAGAAAAAGGAAAAAAAAGACAGACTTGCATTTATACAGCACCTTTCATGACCACCGGATGTCTCAAAGCACTTTATAGCCAATGCAGTACTTTTTGAAGTGCAGTCACTGTTGTAATGTGGGAAATGCAGCAGCCAATTTGTGCACAGCAAGCTCCCACAAACAGCAATGTGGTAATGACCAGATAACCTGTTTTTATGTTGAGCGAGGGATAAATATTGGCCAGGACACCGGGGATAACTCCCCTGCTCTTCTTCAAAATAGTGCCATGGGATCTTTTACTCCCTCAGCACTGCACTGGAGTGTCAGCCTAGCTTTATGTGCTCAAGTCCCTGGTGTGGGACTATGAACCCACAACCTTCTGACTCAGAGGCAAGTGTGCTACCCGCTGAGCCACAGCCGACACGCAAAGCTGCAGATAACCATTATTATATCAGCTACATTACATTAATATTTCCACATGAACAGCAGAATGGCTGTTCTTTCTACAGACGCTGCCTGATCTGCTGAGTGCTTCCAGCATTTTCTGTTTTTGTTTCTTAAGTGTCCAAAAGGCTTTCTGATGTTAATAGATCCTAGTGGTGCCTTCAGCAATGGATTCTGGGCATTCTCGTCCTTTTAATTGCATGCAGGGAAAGCTGTTACTGTAGTGGACCACATTTCCCAGACTGTTACTGCACATCTGATGTCAGTAATATGGTTTTAATAAATTGGAAGTGGCCCCGAAATGAGAATATAGTATCAGTTGTTATTAAAGAAAGGCTTAGTATAACAATGACAGTGTTGTGAATCAACTTTTACTGATAGCATTCCGATACCCTATACACTATAGGACAATTTGCAGCTAAGCCAATACACTGGTGCGCTACTCTTACATCATCATACCACTCTCATCACTTCTAGCACCAGTGACAGACTTGGTACCACCAGTACTTCACCCTGATCTTATACAGTTCTCCAGACACAACCCACGTTTCAAAAGGACAAAATCTAAAATTATATTACCGGGTGTTTTTCCACTGTTCACGTGAACACAGTGCTAAAAGGTACGCACCCTCATTACGTTCTGCTGACATCCTAATGACAACACTGGATTGAATTTTTCAGGAACCGTCTACACAGCGTCTGGTGGACTTGGCCCATCCTACACTGTATGCACACTCTGAGGAAGTGAAAGTATCAGTAGGGACTAATTAAAGATAATGTGGTGGTCAGGGAGAGACTCTGTGGGTTACGTGGTTTGTGGAGTCCAAATAATGACTTTCGTACCCAGCAGTCTGCAACCCACAGCAAATTAGGCAGTGTTTGCACCAAAGGAAAAACACCTAACATTATAAATAGTTCATTTCAACAGCTTTTTGGACCAAATGCTCCAGCTTCTACCTATCGCTAACGGCCTGGCTGAGGTCAGGAACACGTGTAAAACCACTGCGATTAAACTGTGTGCCGCCGCCCTGCGTCACCGCCCTGTGCCGCAGCACGCAGGGGCATCGCCGCCCCGTGTCGCAGCAGCACCAAAACCGGTCTTGTTCAGCCTGGGAGAGGTAGTCTATTGAACAGACAGTCTAAAGTGATTTCAAATTTATTACCGATAGAACTTTTTCCCTATAGGTAGGGATGGAAGGTAAGGGCAACGCCAGAGGACAGGTGTTGGAGAATGACATGGTCAGCTTCATCGAATGCTGCGGAGGGTTTAAGGAAGACAGGGGAGGGGGAAATAGTTCACCACCGTCACAGGCAGGCTTCAAATCTCACTTTCATAAGCTGACTGGGAAAGGGTGCCTGGTAGGAGATATATAAAGGTCACTCACACGGGCTGCCCATTCCACTGGGGAAAGCAGTGTGACTGGGCTCACAGTACATAAATCTGACTTACACAGGCTGCCTTTTTGACCGGGAACAGTGCCTGGTTTCCTACATCAATCTCACTCAGTGTAAAAGCTTCTGCCGCTCTGAGCCGTAAATCATCTGAAAAAAATGGGCAGCTAGCGCTGAAGCACAGTAATCTTACAGGGCACACATTAGAGGCTGTAAACACAGCCACTAGGGCAGAAATAATAGCTGTCTCAGCCCATCGGAGGTCACCGTGGGGAGTGGTTGGAGAGCACCGTTGTGTACGATTGGTCATGTGTGTGAATTAGTCAATCTCTTCCCACCTCCAGCAGCAGCCTGCAGGCAGGTGACACAGAGCAGTTGCACTGAGGTAGGGAGTGAATCACTTCGAACCATCCCAGACGTACATGGGAAATAACACTGAACTCTCACTGCGGTGCATCTATAGGGACATATTAAAACAATGCTCCAAGTTATATGCTGCAGGGTAACGGGAAGGTCATTTTGAGAGAGAGAGAGAGAGAGAGAGAGAGAGAGAGAGAGAGAGAGAGAGAAGAAAAGGCCAATCATCCCAACAGCAAAATCAACTGATGGTGAAAGATGCTCACTCCTGAGGAGGTGAACAAAGAGACCAAGTGTCTGCAGTTTTAAACACCAGACAGCAGCTGCCTTGTGCATCACTGCCCAGCCCTCATCACACTCACTATGATTAATAAGGCAGCTTGCAGGACTATGAAGCTAATCAAACCGACTTACAGATCTGAGAGTTTGTTAAGAAAGAAAGCAAGCAAGCAATCAAGCTGCCATCCTTCTTGGCTGAGTTGGAACTCTTATTCCTGGCTTTATATTTAACGAGTTAGGAAAGTTGGCCCGGAATGTCCATGTCAGCACTCCTGGAGCACTTAGGAAATTTCACACTCCAGCCCATAATTAAAATTAAAAGGATGAAAAGTCTCTGACTGGGGGGTGCGGAATTCTCCCACATGTTGAAAGGAATCTGTATTTGGCTGGAGAATCTGTGGGGGAGGGATAAAATTCCCTCCAGTTGCCAACTCTTACCAAAATTGTAGTTGTTTTCCTTCAGATGGACATCTGATTTGCACTAGAAATCGTCTCGCTATGTTTACGATGTGGATGAGGCATAGCGATCAGAGGGATCTCCCGGTCTTCGGCCAATACCACTGAAGTGGAAAATCCCGGCCTGCGTTTTGAAGTGACTTGGCCAGATCATTAAATATATTGACACTGTGACAATATATTCTCTCAGGGCAGGGGAGGAAGGCCAAAAGATTCCCTCTGATCGCTATACCGTAGCCACATCGGAAACATAGTGAGAAGATTCCTAGTGCAATCAGATGTCCATTCTGAAAGAAAATTACAATTTCGACAAGGGATGGCAGCTGGAGGGAATCGTATCCCTCCCCCACAGATCCCCAGCCAAATACAGATCCCTTTCAACACCAGCTGATGTTTAGAAACAATCTTGACCAAGAAGCATTGAAAGAGAATCAAAAGGGAGATTAAGACTGTCCAAACTCCTAGATACCTTCATCCTTTTAGGATTGGATGGATTTAAACCTGCGATCCCAGGGTTGACAGGTCTAGGATTAGAGCTCAAAAGCCCGTCCTGAAACTGTGTTTTCTACCGACCTGGGAAATCGGACTGTCTCAATCAAGCGGACACTGGCCCGCTGCATAAAACTGCCATGAATATCTGTACTAATTAAACCACAGGATGCTGACTGTGGAAATGGAACCATATTGCATCGGTGCAGTAGGGGATGAGCTTCTGAGGCGGAGGGCAGGGAACTCGATGTAGCAACGGTTACCTGAAATGGTAAGTGTTCCAGCACCACCACCCCTCACTTTGAAGGATAAAAATGGTAAGAAAAAAAAAATTGTGATTTGAACTCAAATTTAATAAAGTTCCTGTTTTCTAAATACAGCAAACAGAAGTGGGAACAAAACATTTACTCCTTTAACCATCTTCTAGCTGTAGGTTGGATGTGCATCACTGCAGGTTGCATGCTCATGCTGTAGGATGCATGTACAGCTATAGATTGTGTGTAATGCTGTAAGTTGCGTGTCCATGCTAAAGTCCTTCAATTTTAACCAGCCCAATAATGGAGTACGAGTAATTATAATTGAAGATGCGGATCATTTTGCTGAAATAAGGGAAAAAAATCATGAATATTACCCAGTAGCAGAGCCCAACACAAGTTTAAAAACGAGCTAGGAGGATCCATTAAATTACTTCTGTGTTTCATCATTAATTCAGAATCTGCCCTATTAAAATATAATGAACTGCGATTAAAGCTCTGGAGTGGATGTTGCTTCATAAGTGTCATTAATGCCGAGAGGAGTTGTGTGACAAGACAAGTCGGAGGAGAATAGATGCTCAAATGTTAGACCGCGTTAGACTGAAGATCACAACAGCGCCCAGACCGCAAGCAGTTACTGCACTGCACGCGGCGCCCAGACCGCAAGCAGTTACTGCACTGCACGCGGCGCCCAGACCGCAAGCAGTTACTGCACTGCACGCGGCGCCCAGACCGCAGTTACTGCACTGCACGCGGCGCCCAGACCGCAAGCAGTTACTGCACTGCACGCGGCGCCCAGACCGCAAGCAGTTACTGCACTGCACGCGGCGCCCAGACCGCAAGCAGTTACTGCACTGCACGCGGCGCCCAGACCGCAAGCAGTTACTGCACTGCACGCGGCGCCCAGACCGCAAGCAGTTACTGCACTGCACGCGGCGCCCAGACCGCAAGCAGTTACTGCACTGCACGCGGCGCCCAGACCGCAGTTACTGCACTGCACGCGGCGCCCAGACCGCAGTTACTGCACTGCACGCGGCGCCCAGACCGCAGTTACTGCACTGCACGCGGCGCCCAGACCGCAGTTACTGCACTGCACGCGGCGCCCAGACCGCAGTTACTGCACTGCACGCGGCGCCCAGACCGCAGTTACTGCACTGCACGCGGCGCCCAGACCGCAGTTACTGCACTGCACGCGGCGCCCAGACCGCAGTTACTGCACTGCACGCTGCGCTCAAATGGCAACCTACACGTTTATTAGTTTGCACAACGAGGTCCTTCTGCAGTCTGTCAGAAACAGTTTCCAGCAGCACATTAATATCTTTTGATCAATTCGATTCGTTAGTTAATTTTGGTGAGCAATTACTGCATTCAGGCTGCATGTAAACAAACAGATGGGAGCGTTCCTGTTAAGTAAAGTGGCATCAGAGGGGGCGCTCTCTCATCAACATGTTCTTCTCTATTTGTAAACAGGACAAACGAGTGCACTCGTTCCAAAGGTATCAGGAATGTGCCCAGCCGTGCCTTATACACAAGGTTGGTGTCTGGATTTAGGACTGTAAACAGGGATACAGATAAAGATACTAGTCTTTTCTTAAACTTCAGTGGGCGCATTAAGGATTTAGATAAATTTATGAAAAAATTCATTTTGCATGGTGTTATTTTGATGACTTTTTTTTGCTGTAGGTGTAGACAGTTTGCCAGCTCCATCTCCAATACTAACTATAGTATCCTGAAGCCTTCAGTTCATTCAGTGCATCTCTGCCAGACTCCCTCACGGAAGCAGTGCTGCTAAAGATATTTCAACACCATTAACTGGATCCTATTCCTTTATATTACTGGCTTTATCTGTCGGAGCTGGTGCTCGGAATAATAAGATTCCAGGGGGTTTCAGCAACTTTTAAATCAAATGTTTACGGAATAACAAGCGAGATCAAATACTCCCAACATGCAGCGAGAGCCACTTAGATGGCATTAGGCACATGGAAACCAGGTCCAGGGGCATTAACAGCATCAATCACGGTTTAGCTGGAGCTCGGCTATGAACAGTGATGAGGGGAGGGCTATGCTGGGTAAATAAAGTGACGTACTGTACGTGCACAATTCAAAAAAAAGGAGTAAAATAGAAACGGCCTTAGTAAAGCACAGCACAGATGCACACTAACCAGGGCTCTAGGGAGCAGGCTGTGCAAAAAAAAACACCCTGAATCACCAACAAGATACATTTGAATATGAGGAGCGCTCCCTTGATTGGTGGCTGCAGCCCCACGATCACAGGAGCATGTCTTTCACTGCTATTCTGGAGTGTTGTGCACCTCCTCTCAAGAGTCGTTTATTTATCACATTATTTCAGTTGCATGCCGAAAATTCCAACTCATTATGCTAGGAGCACAGAGTAAGAATGTCCTCCTTCGCTATTTGTCCATTCCTCCTCTCCATACTTGGGCTGGATGTGGTTTGCTAATTGATTATCTATTGCATCAGACAATGCAGTCATAACAAACCCAGAACCACTCCAGTGTTATATTAATAATAAATTCCCAGTTGCTGGGCGACAGCTCAGCACAGCCCTTTGGAAGTGCCTTCCTTCAGTTATGGATCAAAGGTCAGCAAATCACCAGCTGGCGCTGTCTGGATATGATCCAGACAGGAAGTAATTGGCTCCTGTGCCTACAAAGATATCCGTAAAAAAATTCCACTGCTTCCAAGGAGTTGTGCAGCCTGTTACTGTCCAATAAAGTCTAGAGATACAGTGATTGGGGCATCAGTGGACAACTGTTCATTGTCAAATTGAAGGACTGCGTGCTGGCCCCTTGGGATGTAGGGAATTACTTGGATTCCTGGGGCAGTGTTGCCTGCTTAAGGATCTTGCAAGACAGGTTTGTTCACAACAGGAGGAGAAGCAGGACTACCGTTTCTCCACGGATGCTGCCTGACCCGGAGTATTTCTTGGTTTTTCCGATTTTGCTTTCAGATTTCTAGCTTCTGTAGGATTTTACTTTTGTGAACAGCAGCCGAAATGCTTGTCAAGTAAAAAGAAACCTAGGGACTGAAATTCCTCTTTTGATGAAAAGCCACAGGAGAATGCATGTCATAATTAATAACTCGCAAAAAACAATCCTGGGACCAGGTGGCTTTGAAATGTGTGATTTTAGTCAACGTGATGTTATTAGAGTTGTTAGAGGAAATCATTCTTCGCTTTCATTTTAAAATAGAATTTCACCCCCTCATCAAGCCAAACTTCAGCCATGGTACGAGCTCATCTTCTATATGGTGGCATTTGATTGGAGTTTAACATGGGTTGGTTGCTTGAAACCCCCCCCATACAATAGATTGACAGTGGCACCGACCACAATTAATTAGGATGCTAACTGCTATTCAAAGCCTGACGACTTCACAGCACAAAGAAAGCCAGAGAAGTGACACAAGTTAATTGGACAAACTGAAGACTCCTTAAAGCTAGACACTACAACAACTTGCATTTATATAGCGCCTTTAATGTAGTAAAATGTTCCAAAGCGCTTCACAGAAGCATTAACAAAAATTGACAACGAGCCACATAAGGAGATATTAGGTCAGATGACCAAAAGCTTGGTCAAAGGGGTAGGTTTTAAGGAGCATCATAAAGGAAAGAGAAGCGAGGAGGTTTAGGGAGGGAATTCCAGAGCTTAGGGCCTAGGCAACTGAAGGCATGACCAATGGTGGAGCGAGTAAAATCAGAATTGGAGGAGTGCAGCGATCTCTGAGACTTGTAGGGCTGGAGGAGGCTACAGAGATAGGGAGGGATGATGCCATGGAGGGATTTGAAAACAAGGATGAGAATTTTAATATTGAGGCGTTGCTGGACTAGGAGCACAGGGGTGATGGGTGAACGGGACTTGGTGTCAGTTAGGATACGGGCAGCAGAGTTTTGGATGAACTCAGGTTTATGGAGGGTGGACCATAAGAAATAGGAGCAGGAGTAGGCCATTCAGCCCTTCGAGCCAACTACGCCATTCAATAAGATGGGAGGCAGGCCAGGAGAGCCGGCAAGCCACACAGACCTGGAAGGTTGCAGGTTCAATCCCCAGTCGCTGCCGAGTTCACCAAGCTCATATGAGGCAGGTGAAGGGGAGCTACAATTGGCCGCAGTGCTACTTGCATTCGAGGAAAGAAAGTCAGCCAAGGCTTCTCAGTTTTGTGAGTATCCAGTCACCCTTTCTGGAAATGTGCGTGTGTAGAGATCAGGCGGGGACAGGGTGCTGCCTGCCACAGGTGAATCTGCACTTACCGTCGAAGCTGACACGTGAAAAAAAGAGGGAAATTGGGGATTGGGGGCGGGGGGAAAGAATAGGACTAACTGAATTATACTTACAGCCCCTGATAAGAAACTGTAAATGAAACTTCAGTTTGGGTTTGACAGCACTGATTGTGTAAAATAAAAATTAAGATTTTAATTATGACCGCGTCCATCCTTGGTTGAATATAAAGAAAGACAAGCGTTTTATTAGGGCTGGTCGACAGCGGTGAGTTGGGGTGGGTGTATAAACTGAAAGTGAACCTTCAATACCTGAATTAGTTCTCATTCTCAGCCAGAAGCACTTCAATAAATTGATCAATATGACTGCATTTCATTTTCAGATCTCAACCCTTACAAACCAAACTAGATGGTTCTGATGTTTTTCTGAAGCCCTCAAATTATTTTACTGAGCTTTGCTGAGGAAAAGTTGTACTGTGGGTCACCCGAGGCCTGAAGATTTCTAGAATTCATTGACATAATGGTTACATTTCCTCCGCCCCCCGCCGCCAGTCCAATGGAAGCAAATGTTAATCTACAATAAATACCCAGATGGAGTTTCAATCTCCGTGACTTTAACACAGTTCCCCTCTCCCACCCTGAGAAATTAGCTGCTGGGCAGACGGGGATTTTGGGACGGGCACAAATTACTTTCCCCATCTGTGTCTGTTTGATGTTCGCCATTCCCCCAATGATAAAACCCCATCCATCCACCTCCCTTACAACCGGTGGGAGTAATTTCCCTCACACCAATTTTATATAGTGAAGACGAGAAAAGGCCATCAGGTCTATATGTGCTCTCCCCATCCCTATGAGCCAATCCTCCCTGGCCCCCTCCACACTCCTGAGAAAGGCAAACAAAACAAAGACCTGTGGCCAACTCTTCTGTGAAAAGTTCCTTTGACCCTCGGGGTCGATCGGGCAAACCCGGGTGGTCCCAAACCCATTAGTTAATATCCAATTACGAGTGTCTTTCTGTAGGATTTCTTCTTATTCCAGGAAATGGTAGCACATCTACATTTCGGGGACTTTATCATCTCTGGGACCTGGTTTGAGTGAAGACCAGTCAAAGCAATCAGATAAAAGGTCCCTCTCTCTGTGTTGACCATTTGGACCCCAGCCGCATTACCCAGCGTCAACAACAACTTGCATTTATATAGCACCTTTAAACCTCCCAAGGCGCTTCCACAGGAGCGTTATCAAACAAAATTTGACATCGAGCCACACAGGAGATATTAGGACAGGTGAACAAAAGTTTGCTCAAAGAGGTAGGTTTTAAGGATTGTCTTAAAAGAAATAAAGAGAGGTAGAGAGGTTTAAGGGAGGGAATTCCAGAGCTTAGGGCCTAGGCAGCTAAAGGCCTGGCTGCCAATGGTGAAGCGATTAAAATCGGGGATGCGCAAGAGGCCAGAATTAGAGGAGTGCAGAAATCTCAATCTCTAGGGTTGGAGGAGGTTACAGAGATAGGGAGGGGCAAGGCCATGGAGGGATTTGAAAACAAGTATGAGAATTTTAAAATCAAGACGTTGCTTAACCAGGAGCCAATCCAGATTATTGTGTATCTGTATCGTGTATCAGAGATGGGTAAGTGGGTGCAAGTTTGGACGACATGGCAGCAGAGTTTTGGACGACCTCAAGTTTACGGAGGGTAGAACTAGCATCCCAAGAGAACTCCCCAGATACACAAGAAACATTCATGTGTTATAAAATGCTGGACAGCCAAGGGTCAAAGACAATATAGCTTTCTATTTACAATGGATTATCCAAGTGACAAATATTAAAATGTGCCGTCAGGCAATGTGTAAGCAAACCCACTATAGACTGAACCACAAGAAACCTCCCCTGCTTACAGCACTGTGACATTTTAATAACTAGAAGATGTCAATGTGGTTTTTCCTCATGTCGAAAGGGTTGAAGTTTAATGAGAGAAATGCAAAAGAACTATTAGCCCTCTGGAAGGGGATACTGTCATTCTCCCACCCTCTCTTTGTTTTGATTAGTTCTATAAGGAACTCTGTCACCTCAGTTCCAGGTGGGACTCTCTCCGGTCCTCCTTTTTCCGTTCTGATGAAAGCGCTCTACCCCTGTTTTCTGTTCAGGTACTGATGGACCTTCTAGCATGGTCTCCATATTTCAGCTTTTCATTTGCAGGATTTTTTTTTTCCCCCTTCAGGGGGATTTTGTGTGTCCTATGTGTCTCTTCCCCCACCCCCCAGAGTGTTGATTTTTAAATAAGAGAATCTCAAGGGTAGCTCTGTTTAACAGTGCTGATGCAGACACCGTGCAGTCACTGCTCCCTGCACAACATACCCGTTACCAACTAAAACTATTCATTTTCACCGCACTAACCTTGCAGCCTTTTGGGTTTCACCATTTCCAAGCTGGATCAGATCACGTGGACTCAGATTGCTATCTTACATTGTGCAGGACAATGATGTGAAATCCCCTCAGGAAAGTGATGCCCCACTGCTGGCTGTGCACAGATTCCCCAGGGAGGGGATCAAATGTCACACTGTTCCTGAAAACAACACCGGCAAGAATGAATCTTAAGACCTTATACACCAGTTGGAAGGGAACGAAAACAAAACTTCCATTCAGCACTCCCCCACGTTTATACTAAGGGGGTTCAAAAATGCATTAGGCTGCTAGGCTGGGTGAGTTGGGATTACTAAAGGGATGAACTTTGAGGGACTGAAGGTCCTAATCTCATCCATGACCTTTTCCTCGTATTTTTACATCCTCATTTGCCTCCGCTCTCGGAGCTCTCCATTGGAACTCGGTTCAGAAAATGGA
Organism: Squalus acanthias; assembly: GCA_030390025.1. Lineage (NCBI taxonomy): Eukaryota > Metazoa > Chordata > Chondrichthyes > Squaliformes > Squalidae > Squalus > Squalus acanthias. Next base: position 85,000,562 of record CM059438.1, read on the forward strand.
AACCCGGTTTTCCATGCAAGTCCCAACAGGCCTGCAGCGGAGTGGAGGCAAAGGACAAAATATCAACAAATGTAAAACTTGGCTCCTGTCCTTTCAATCGCCACCTGTAAATTTAACACAAATGGATTGGCGGCTGAGGGTTAACGGTGAGCGGGTTTGATGTGGGAGTGCCATGATATTAACCTGCATCAGGATGCAAGCGCGCTAATGCAGCAAGATAGCTCAACGAGCCACAGGGGAGCTGGGTGTTCCCAACACAAGACCGATAAAGTCTAGGCAGACATCAGGTCAGGCTATTTATCTTCAGGAATCGACAGAGACTGAATCACATTAAGTAAAAGCATCGACAGACGAACAATGCAAACTAGATCTCCTGCATTAGCCCTTTTTATATGCATAACCAACTGGTTGGATAGTTCACATTTTGAATACAAGGGCGTATTTGTGTTTTGCCTCTCTTCATTTAAATAACAGTTCTTCTTCTTCGGCAGTCCCTCGGAGCCGAAGATGACTTGCTTCCACACTAAAAATGAGTTCTCAGGTGACGGAGGAGTCCAATGCGGGACCTACAGTCTCTGTCACAGGTGGGGCAGACAGTGGTTGAAGGGACAGGTGGGTGGGGTGCTTGGGTTGACGTGCGCTTCTTCCGCTGTTTGCGCTTGGCTTCCGGCGAAGAGACTCGAGGTGTTCGGCGCCTTCCCGGATGCTTCTCCTCCACTTTGAGCGGTCTTGGGCCAGGGATTCCCAGGTGTCGGTGGGGATGTTGCATTTTTTCAAGGAGGTTTTGAGGGTGTCCTTGAAGCGTTTCCTCTGCCCACCTGGGGCTCTCTTGCCGTGTCGGAGCTCCGAGTAGAGCGCTTGTTTTGGGAGTCTCGTATCGGGCATGCGGACAATGTGGCCCGTTCATCGGAGCTGATCAAAGTGGTCAAAACTTCGATGCTGGGGATGTTGGCCTGAGCGAGAACACGGACGTTGGCCTGAGCGAGAACACGGACGTTGGTGCGCCTATCCTGCCAATAGATTTGCAGGATCTTGCGGAGGCAGCCTTGGTGGTACCTCTCCAGTGCTTTGAGGTGCCTGCTGTACATGGTCCATGTCTCTGACGCATACAGGAGGGCGGGTATCACTACTGCTCTGTAGACCATGAGCTTGGTGCTGGGTTTGAGGTCCTGGTCTTCAAACACTCTCTTCCTCAGGTGACCGAAGGCTGCACTGGCACACTGAAGGCAGTGTTGGACTTCATCATCGACATCTGCCCTTGTTGACAGTAGGCTCCTGAGGTATGGAAAGTGGTCCACGTTGTCCAAGGCCTCGTCATGGATTTTGATAATCGGGGAGCAGTACTGTGTGGCGAGGCAGGTAGAGGACTTTTGTCTTATGGATGTTTAGTGCAAGGCCTATGCTCTCATACGCTTCGGTGAAGGTGTTGACGATGGTTTGGAGTTCGACCTCTGAGTGAGCGTAGACGCAAGTGTCGGCTGCATACTGTAATTCGATGACAGAGGATGGGACGACCTTGGATCTGGACTGGAGGCGACGGAGGTTGAACAGTTTCCCGTTTGTTCTGTAGATTAGCTCCACTCCAGCGGGGAGCTTACTGAGGGTGAGATGGAGCATTGCAGCCAGGAAGATCAAGAAGAGCGTTGGTGCGATGACACAGCCTTGCTTGACAAGAAAATTAATGCTGGAGCACTCAAAGACCCTGCTAAGAAAGCCCTATTCAGCCTGCGCCTCACAACCAACCCGACGACTCCCAGTGATTCAGAGACAAAGGGCTGAATTTTGTCTTGGGGTCGGGTTGGGGTCGTGTCATCCGCATTTCGTGTCCCCACCCCCCCACCCCCCCTGACTCCAGATTAATGTGGATGAATGATGCAATTTTCACTTAATTGGGCAATTGAGTTCCAGCATGTGGGAACCCATGAACTAATTAGTGGTTTCAGTCTGAAAGTCGCCTCTGATGATGTCATCATTCCTGCTGCATTGCAGGTCAGAGACTGTCTGACTGGTCTCAGACTGCCTGCCTGTTGGTGAGAGAGGACCTGCCTGGCTTTTGCTGTGAGTGGACCTGGATGCAAAATTGATATATGAGAGACAGAGACAGAGACAGAATTTTTTTGCATCCAAGTCCTCTCACAGCAAAGGCCAGGCAGTCTCTGAACACATTCAATGCAGCAGCATCAGAGGCGACTTTCAGACCTAATACTACTACTACTACTACCTTCATCACATCTCCGTTGCAATAGTGGACCTGCAGCTCATAGTCAGCTATCCACTTGTGCTCCCGCCAGGTTTCACTGGAGTGTTTCACACCAGGCGTACTTCACGTCAGAAAAGGGTTAAACTAGCTAAAACGTTTCAAAATGGCATTAGAGAGCCAATTTAGGGCTTGTTAAGGGCTTTAATGGCCTCTCCCGCCTCTTGGAGGCGGGACGGAGTCGGGAACACCGCGACTGATTGTCAAAATTGCGTGGAGGCGGGATGGAGTCGGGACCCCCGACCCCGCAAATTTAACCCCCCACACGCCTCCAAACCCAACTCCATGGGTCATTCAAAATCCAGCCCAAAGTGTCCACAGCGCCTGGTCTGCACTCAAGGCCTCCATAATCAGCACCTGTGAAGAGACGCTCGGTCACTCGACCAGGAAACACCAAGACTGGTTCAACGAGAACAACCAGGAGATCCAGGAGCTAATAAGCCGCAAGCGCAAGGCATTCCTGATCTGGAAACAGCAACAGAACTCGAGAGCAAGAAAGCAGCTCTACAGATGCCTGAAATAACAGTTAACGTATAAGCAGCCAATGAAAAGGACCGAATAGCAAGTAGCCGTCAATGATACGGGGTTTGCAGTCCTTACACAGTTGAATGTACTGTGTGCTTTCGTGCAAAGGGAATTTTAAATTCACTTTAGTTTTACCCTGTATGAAGCACAAATTTAACTGATCGCTGTACAAGGTGTGAACTTAACCTGACCTGCTCCTACTGAACGGCATCAAAATGTGTCTCAAAATTTCGTTCAAGTGTCTCGAATTAATTCTTGCACAAAAATACTCGCTGACTCCAGTAGCCCACGATATCCTTTGTGCCAATATTTCCTAATTTACTCTACCCCATTGCCTATAAACCCGAGAGTATTGATTTTCTGATTATATTAGTCTGTACTCCATAGATTTTAAAACAGTTCCACATCAGTCACTGCTGCACTGTCAAAAGAGATGTATTTTAGTCTGACTGTGGGGAGAGGCGCAAAGAGAACATTCTGCATAATTGAATGTTAAAGTTGACAAACACTGAGATCATCAATTGCTAACCGAACAGGAAGAAGAACATAAGAAATAGGAGCAAGAGTAGGCCTTACGGCCCCTCGAGCCTGCTCCGCCATTCAATAAGATCATGGCTGATCATCGACCTCAACTCCAATTTCCCGCCCGATTCCATAGCCCTTGATTCCCCTAGAGTCCAAAAATCTATATCTCAGCCTTGAATATACTCAAAGACTCAGCATTCACAGCCCTCTGGGGCAGAGAATTCCAAAGATTCACAACCCTCTGAGTGAAGAAATTCCTCATCTCAGTCTTAAATGGCTTACCCCTTATCCTGAGACTATGCCCCCTAGTTCGAGACACTCCAGCCAGGGGGAAACATCCTCTCAGCATCTACCATGTCAATCCCCTTCAGAATCTTGTATGTTTCAATGAGATCACCTCTCATTCTTCTAAACTCCAGAGAGTATAGGCCCATTCTACACAATTTCTCATCATAGGACAGCCCTCTCATTCCAGGAATCAATCTAGTGAACCTTTGTTGCACCGCCTCCAAGGCAAGTATATCCTTCCTTAGATAAGGAGACCAAAACTGTGCACAGTACTCCAGGTGTCGTCTCACCAAGGCCCTGTACAATTGTATGGAATGGAATAGCTCAATTTTTCATCATCCTCAGTACTGTAACCGTGGCCAACTCGGTGGCAAACTGTACTTCGGTAATGAACAAAGAGATTTTGGGCCGGAAAACCTTTGCAGATAACCTTGAAGGAAATATCACACCATCACATAAAGGCTCATTTCCCACAGCTGTGAAGAACTGGTACAAAACCAACACAGCACTCGGACAGGAACAAAGGAATAAAGCTCTCAAACACTTTTAATAGGTTAATCTAATATATATAGATATATATATCTATATATATTTTTTAAATGGTCCCATTTTTTTCCAACTAAAACTCCATACACCCTTCCATGTTCTCTATCATTAATAACAATCACTTCGATTTCAGATAAACCCATAATTGAAGGGCTCCGAAAACAAGGAAGCTCACCCAGCACTACATCAAGAGAGACGGGGGAACCCTCAGTAACTAGAAAGACAAGTTGGGTGAAATTCCTTTTTCAACCGAAAACAGGAGAATGGTCATTTTGCATCGTAATTCATAGCTGCTTTTGCATTGACCTCAGCGCACAGCCAGCAGTATAACCCCCCCAATGTAGACTTGCTGGATTTACTGAGACTGACCGATGTGCAAAGCTTGCCTGCCAGGACTGACAGCGCGAGTGCCTCTCTAATGTAAAAACAACTGTTGAACCACTTCTCAGGAAATCACGAGTCCCATGATTTCAGGGTGCTATTAAGGTGAAAAATGGGCAGTCATGTTTTTCATTAAAACAGGAATTTCACTCCCAACTATACAGAGGGAAAAGCTTTTTCTTTCAGATCGGCTTGTTAAATCTAATTGCCTTTTCTTGTTTCGCACCAAGCCCCGTTCATCCATCACCCATGACCACTGGCAGCCGTGCCTTCAGCTGTCTAGGCCCAAAGCTCTGGAATTCCCTCCCTAAACCTCTCCGCCTCTCTGTCCTTTAAGTCGCTCCTTAAAACCTACCTTTCACCAAGCTTTTAGTCACCTATCTCAATATTTCTTTGTGGGGCTCGGCTTTGCATTTTGTCTGATAAATATCCAGTGAAGCGTCTTGGGACGTTTTTACTACATTGAAGGTGGTACATAAATGCAATTTTGTGTTGTTGGTAAAAATTCTCATTTTTCTTCTTCAATCTCCACTCCAGGAATTGGAGACATTATCTACACTGACATTTCAGTTCTGAACTGAGGGAGTGCTGCATTGTTGGAGGTGCTGCATTTCAGAGGAGATCTTACATTGAGGCCTAGTCTACCTATTCTGGTGGTTCAGGTAAAAGTTAAATATTCCATGGCACTATATGAAGAGGGGGAGTGGGACTAGCTGAAGTGCTCTTGCAGAAAGCCAGCACCGGCTCAACGGGCCGAATGGCCTCCTTCCATTAATCATTCTATGATTCTAGGAACAGTTAGTTCTCCCAGCGACCTGGGCAAAATTTCTTCATCTATCGCCATGGAAAAGATTAACTGCTCCCACATCTCATTGCTGTTTGTGGGATCTTGCGGTGTAAAATGGCTACCAGGTTGGTCTATATTACAACAATGACTGCACTTTAAAGCAACTCGCTGTATGTGACAGCCATTGAGATATTTGAGAGATGCGATTAAGGTGCCATATAGATGCAAGTCTCCCTCCCGCCTTTCCTTGCAGTTGAACTCCACAAGGATTGCTGCCTGAGGTTAGCAGGACACATCTGTTTGACTAAACAGTCAGTCCCCTGTGTTCTTATAGAATACGATAACAACTTATATTTATATAGCACATTTAATGTAGTGAAATGTCCAAAGGTGCGGAGCAGGAGGGAAATTAGGGGAGGTGGCCAAAGGTATGGCGGAAGAAATAAGGTTTTAAAGAAGGTGGGGAGAAATTGATCAAGGCAAAGGAATTTAGGAGAGTTGAAGAGTGTGGAGGTAGCTTGCGTCACCCATGGTAAAGTAGGGGGAGGACATGCACAGCAGAGAGCACAAACTCCCTGCCGAACAACACTGTGGGAGCACCATCACCAAACGGGGTGCAGTGGTTCAAGAAGGCAGCTCACCACCACCTTCTCAGGGGTGGGGAGGACGACCAGGGATGGGCAATAAATGCTGGCCTTGCCAGCAATGCCCACATCCCATGAATTAATGGAGGGGGGGGGGGGGGGGGGGAGGGGGTGATAAAACACGGATGCAAGGCTGAGTATGGTTGGGACAAAGGCCTTACGATGTTTAGACTGAGATGCTGGCTGTAGGTTTGAACATAAACAAGCAAACCATCTATATATCCACCCCACCACCCCCCCCCCCCCCCCCGTAACTGTAGTTGGCAGATCTTCTATGAGGACTGGTTAAATGCTCCAGAACTACTTGCCTATGCACAATCACAACTCAAGATGAGCAGCTCAGCTATGTCCCAGAATATGAGCTTGATCAGGAGAGAAATATAGCTATTCTACTGCAGGGAACTAGGCAGACCTGTAACCTAAAGACAACTGAGACACAATGGGATATCTGGGCTGATGCTGAACGAGATTGGGTTAAGTGTTTATATGGATCACTATAGCCTTGACAATTAACTTATCACAGTTATTAATTGCTCCAACATTGCATAATATTACTCTATTCACTACAGGCACAATGATGGGCCTTAAATGTACTGCTACTGATTGGTGTTGAACAAATGTGTTATGGCATATCTGCTGTAGAATTTAAATTGTTCTCATCTTTAGTCGAGAGCGGTGTGATGTACAGACGTGTCACAAACCGTGCATCCCTCTCCCAATAAATACGAACCTTCAGGTGGTCCACTCACTCTTTATAGCAGCTTAAGGAAAGGGCTCTGAACACCCCGTGAACGCTTCACAAGGGCTATAAATAGTTTGCGACTGGCCCCGTCCTGGTTTGTAATGTTGGGCAATGCTATGGGTCTCAGCGAGAAACAGTTTGATCAGTACATTGCACAAATGAAAGCAGTCAGATGATCAGTGCAGTTTGTACTCAAGACAACCGTCAAACAGATGGAATGCAAGCAGATAGGAAATCTCTCAAGACAAAAATGATTATTAAAGATTAATGAATTCAACACACACACACACACAACCAGAGTGTCGTTAAAAACCCATCTGGTTCCCTAGGGAAGGAAATCTGCCGTCCTTACCTGGTCTGCCCTATATGTGACTCCAGACCCACAACAATGTGGTTGACTCTTACCTGCCCTCTGAAATGCCACTTATTCAAGAAGGCAGCTCGCCGCCACCTTCAAGGGCAATTAGGGATGGGCAATAAATGCTGGCCTTGCCAGCGACACCCACATCCAGTGTATGAATTTTTTTTAAACTGGCAGCTATTAAGGATCCACCACAATGGGTTTGGGAAGGTCACACTGCATGTGAAGCAGTTTACAACTCTCTTACACACATGCTGCACACACCAAATGATAATGACATGATTTGCCAGCCACATTAAGAAATAAAAGGAAGCATCAAATGGATCAAATATTGTGCACTAATGGGAAACATTGTCCCGAAAATCAGTTGAGGCGACAGCAATCTAGCCAAGAATGCTTGGGGTAGATTTTCAACTTGCCACCCGGGCATAAAACTGGCGTTGTAGAAACCGCGTCATTTTCATTTCCCATTGATTTCAATGGAATTGAAAAATCAGACAGTTTCTCTAACTGGAGCCGATCCACAAGAGCGGTTTTACGCCCAGGCAGCAACTTGAAAATCCATCTCCTTATGTCAGCAATGGGTGTGAGGTAGTCACTTAATCCCAATATAAAAGCTCCACCCCACCCAAATTCAATCCTCCCAGTGATTTTACCCAGGAAAAAAAAAAAAATGGTGAAAGAGGCCCACCTGGCCTTCTGGAAAGGTGAATCTCAGTTACCCACCCAAGAAGACAAGTAACCTGTGATTTCTTAAATCATTGTTTTTTAGCCTTGCAACAGGAGAACTGTAGCTATCTGTGCGACCCCGTCTTCTCTCTGACTTACGCTTCAAACTACCTCCTCTCCCACTCTGACCTCTCCACCTTCCACCTCCTACACGGTTTCAACCAAACATCAGCAACAGTATCTTGTCTTTATACTGGGCACTCTGCAGCCCTCTGGTCTACACTTTGACTTTAGCAACTTCAGACCTCAGCGTTACCTTGAATTTATCAGAGGCGGGAGTGCTAGGGATGTTACCAGCCTGGGGTCCATTGGTGTCTGGGGGTGAGGGAGGTGGTGGGAAAGTGTCGTTAGTCCATTCAAGAATGTTCACCATCCCTAGACTAATGGATCCATTCTGTAGATATGTGATTATTATAATTGGACACTTCAGTGAGCTGGACATTAGAAGCTATTTTGTAATTATTGTATCACAATAAACGGTTAGTAACTGGCTCCTTGAAAATTACTGATTGACCGCTCAACGTCCAGACTAAGAATGAGATTGTTTGCTTTACTCCAAAGCCAGACTGAAACTGATCTTGAGAAATCCGATACATCTCGTTCACTCCAGGTGACATGGATGACAGATTAGTAGCCTTCCCTTGAAGCAACATTTACTTCACTGCTCCACAGGGAAATCATATCTCCTTATGTCCAAATCCTGTGAACTGGACTAGACTAACCCATTACTTGTCCTGAAGCCAAGTTTTTCTGGATGCAAACCAATCATTAAAATATAACTAACAACAACTTGCATTTATATAGCACCTTTAACATCGTAAAATGTCCCAAGGCACTTCACAGGAGTGTTATCAGATAACATTTGACACCGAGTCACACAAGGAGACATTAGGATAGGAGACCTAAAGCTTGGTCAAAGAGGTAGGTCTTAAAATGGTACCACTGGATGTTTCATGGTCACTAATTATTAAGGGGAAGTAATTATTACGGCCATTTAAAATGATCGCTCTATACTCCATTCCCACTGACTGAAGAATGAGCATTCCAGTTCTGATGAAAGGTCATGGACCTTAAACATTAACTCTGCTTCTCTTACCACTTTAAGCTGTGAAATACTACAATGGAAAGTTTTTGTAATATAAACATTTCCCGTTGTGCGCTGCTCACAGTTCAGCCTGGCACTGCTCTGCTGCACGCCAAAGATCACAGATAACATCCTGTGACTCTCCCCTTCCCCCACAAATGTACAGGTCACATCATCTACCTTTGCTTCTCCCTGTGGACAAGACATTCCATTTGGGGAAAAAAAGAAATGTATTGCAAAAACCTTTAGAATTTTTGCTTAATTTGAGAGATCAATTTTCAAGCAGTGAATGTTTCAGTATTCAAAAAATTCGACCTTCAGCCTAGATCAGAACCACACCAAAGTCACTCCAACAGTTTAAGCCTTTGCATAATTTCTGTTAATGGGCCTCGGAACACTGCTGATGTCTGGCCCTGCTCCCAGCATAGAGAGAACCATTGTATCCTGTAAGTTAAGGTGCATGTTCTCATAGTGCTATGTTAAATGTTGCATGTTTTGCTGCAATACTTGAAGATTCTCCTAAATAAAGATTGCATTGATATAATTTGTGTCTAATTCAAGAGGCCTGAACCCAAATTATATTTAAAGACACAATGCATGATTGGCTAAGACAGGCAGAGAGCAGACAACTTTCCACTGAGGGAGAGGAAACTTGATGGGAGAGTCTTTCTGGACTGCTCTGATGTAGCTCCTAGTTTCTGACCCAGAGTGGCACTGGCATAGATCTTGAAGGGCTTTGCCCACTCTCTTGGCCATAGTCGAGATGAACATGGCAGTAAAAAAAAAAGCGAAGCAAAAAGAGAGACTTTACTTTCCAAAAATAAAAAAAGCACATGGTCAATATATTCACTGATACAATGAGCTGGCATTTATTAGAGACATCGGACTCCTCACAAGATGGTGTAAAATGCAGAGCTGGTGATGGGGCGTTGCTGAGAGTTTGATGAAATGGAGAAAGCAACAACTTTTGTTCGGTTGAGTCATTGAAGTTGGCGTCACTCCACAAAGATTTTAAAAGTTCCTTCAATCCAAAAGAACCTAATGAGTTTGATTCTACCATTTCTGAGCTGAAACACAGTCTGCGGGAGAACATAATTACTGTGCAATCCTGTAAGGGGACAAGAATGATCATCTTTCATTTCCTTATTTAATGAAAGTATAATTAAGATATTCAATCAGTGCCGACAGGTTCAGTTTATCACTGGAAGTCCCGGCTACCATTTATCTTTGAGGCACACCCATGTGTCCCTTATAGGCTAAACAAAGCCGATTGGGGCTCAGATTCTCTCTACAAACTAATAGTCATTCCATCATAACCAGAGTGTTCAGTTACATGCCAAGTGAATCTGGGCATGGATGCTCTTTCACTGCAGCAGAATTTTACACTGCACAATAATGTGGATCTTCATTTTCTGAAGGTGTCAAATATTTTTAATGCAAGATCTTACAAAACATTACTAAATTGCACAAATGTATGCAACCAGTTTCAAAAAGAGCTCCAAGGCTGTACAGACCACTCAACACCCAGTTAGAATATGGATTTATTAGCATCCCTTTACTGTCAACTAGATGGTAGGTGTACACTAGGGTATGCTCAGTACTGGATAAGAGCACTTTTACCTTTAGGGTCCAAGGAGATCATGTACAGAGAAAGTGACGCCAAGGTGACCTATGAAGCACCGGTCATGAGAAAGGTGGGAGGGGCGCAGAGAGACACTTTCACTCCAATAGTCCACATTAGATTCAAACCCAGGTCCAGAGGTGAAAATATGGTTTGCCAACATACATATGGTGATTCACCCAGTTCCAATTTTGAGGGTTATTTTAGCCCAAACTAACACCCATGAAAGACGGCCACTTGGGTACGAAACCAGAGGACTGCTAGTGCTCGAGGAACAGAACCTCAGTCCTTATAGTACAGGAGGGGGAAAAGTTAAATAAGTAATGGGATGTTGTTAAAGAGTCTTGGATGAATCAAATAGCTGTTCTTTTCTAATTATTCTATAGAACAGGCAATTCACCAAGTAGAAAGTCATGGAGGAGTCTCAGGGCTGCCTGTCACTCCAAACTCAGCCACTCGACGTAAATTATCAGATCAGTTCACCACCTAAGCAGACAAACGGGACATTCTGCGGGAACAAAAAGTCACTCACTAGTTCTCCCCGAATTCTACCTCTGGTCTGACAGTCACAGAGTAGCGCTAACAATGGCCTTGGAGAAGTTCACGGCCAGCCTCGCTCTTTACTCATCTCCATCTCTGTATTCCTTCATCAACATTTCAGGTTAGGAGAGCTTTAAAAGGTAAAGTCCCAATGGAGACAATGTCGGTGTTCAGAAACTTAAATAAAAATAGGGACAATTGGTACCGCAGCAAGGATGGCAGTGTGATGGTCTAAGCCAGACTCTGCTGATATCAGTTGTACGTCATGTTTGGCCTTCAGGAGCGGTAGTTTAATCAACACAAGGCAGTTTTTCATTCCAGAGGAAGATGCCTTGCGGTTTTGTAGTACTCCATGTGGGACTTGGCAGGCACCCAAAAGAACCCAGCCAACTAAGGTGAGTGAGTGAGTGAGTCAGAGGGACAGGCAGCTCAGCAACTCATGCCCTTCTGGTTGGGAGTTGAACGCCCAAACACGGATATCAGGCTGCTCAAAATCCACTGGCACTTAAAGTTACAAAAATACCAAATGCCGGGCCAAGAGTCTTATTCCAAGTTGCTGGATCACAGGTTTAATCCCCAGGAGTGACTAACTGGCAAGAATTCTGACAGGCTGGATCTGCAACAGCTGGCCATGTAGGAAAAACTAGCACCTCAGCAGCATTAAACAAAATGCAGAGGAGCCTGACACTCATTCACTAAACCTCCCAACTCCCAACGCCAACAGCTACACTGAGAATAGGAACAAGGGAAGAAATACAGAAGAAGAAAATTAATAATCAATAGCCAAACATTTAAAACTGTATAACAAGACCTTAAGATTGTTCACTCCCTATTGCTGAATCCCAGTGGGTCTCTCTTTGGCTGGATCTTTGAATTTGTTACGGCTGTAACAATGATTATACTCGTGCCATCGTTACTAGAGTAACTGCGACAACACAGTTAGGACTAAGTTTTACTACATACAAAAGGGTTTTACAAAGTTAATTTCTACTGAAGGGCATCAATAACTAACTATCTTTAGACTCGTGCCAATCCCTTAAAGTAAGTAAAACCTGGCCTAGACTAAGACATTATGTTGCCAATGAGGATTTCAACTTCTAAAACTACACACTGAGCGCAGGTGAAAAAGTTGATGGTGTCTTTACCTACACCAATGGCACATTTATATTTCACAAAGCAAAGCAGAGTGAATGCCTTCGGAGTTTGCTACGGATTCAGATAAGCTGATTTGCTCCAGCTCTTCCAAACCTGATCTTTACGTCCTGGTGTTGAAATCAGCCTTAATATTTTTGACGTTCACATGCCATCATGACCCTGAAACTGCACAGGCCTTCCAGGCCATTCCTGCTGCAGCTCCAGCCAGGAGTGTAGCAGAAGGCCCAGGAAATAGACCATAACCCAGATATGCTATGAATGTCTCTCCACCCACCCCTTCCTGCCAGGCCCCCTCCCTGGACAACAGCAGTGTGGGCTAGCGGGCACCTGTAGTGGTGTGGGCGCCTACAGGGCCCGTGTAGACAAGGTGCCCTCCCCGACTCCGCACACTCTTGCGGGCACAATGCTGGAGGGCACGGGTGAGTGCCGTTTCAGTCCCATGTTTCTTGCAACAGACTGAACTACAGTGAAACACTTGTATTAGTCAAAAAAGATTGTTGTTTTGCCATTATTTCAGGATTGCGAATTGGTTCGACAGTTAGCAAAGCTTTTATACGTTTATAATGGGAAGTGTAAACTTCCAACTACAACTCTGCACTTTGGACCTGAATTGCAGACGACACCATTTACACCGAGGCCTGGAATCTGTTCAGGCGTGAAACTCCCAGCTGCTGGAGGCTTTACTTCAACCTGTTCCAGTGCAATCCATAATGACACTGCTTGGGTAAATGTCTGCTTAGACACCAACTTCATCATCGCACTGAAGCGGAATCCGTTTCACTAAAATACTGAAGCTGGTGCAAAAAAAAAAAGCACCCTAAAGAGCCGGAAGCAAAAAACACCCTCCTCAATACCGGAGATTATGTGTAGAGGTCAGATGGGACACAATATTGTGCAACAGGAACATGAGGCAGGAGTGTTGCTACATCTGAAAATCTGAATTCGATGTGTGGTTTTTATTAATGTAAAGAACAGAATGAAACAGACAAGTGTAATAATGCAGCAGTCGTCAACCTCAGGAGATGCAAAAGAATGACACAATGGCATTAAGCAAGGAATGAGAAAAGGTCGTTTGACCCAGCCCACTCTCTCTCAAGTCCATGCCTGAGTACTTCCGTCATGAACTTCCACGCACCCGCCCCCCCACAGCCTCTCTTACTAACTAACCATCTGTATCAAACAGATATATTCATATCTCCAATGAAACTCCTTGCTCAACAGGTATTTATCCAGTTCCTTTTTAAGGGGTACCAACCGACCCAGAATTAACTACTTTTACTGCGGAGGGGAAAATTCTTCTAATCTAATCCTACTGTATTGCAAGTTCTTACACTAAAAGGAGTTGTGCAAATCACAAAAAAGTGACGCCTAATAGTGCGTTCATAACAAAAACTATACTGTAAATGCTCTGTTGTGTAGCAAATGTTGAAAATAATTATTTTATCAAAGTACATCAAAATAACCAATTACAGGTAAAATTCAAACTGTATAATCTCAGGCCCATCGGGTAAAGCAGTGCAGTGAAGCGGTCATTTCAATTTGTTATGTACTAAAGCGTATTTATGCGGTTTAAATTGCTATTGCTCTTTTAATACATGAAGCAGTTATCAGCTCCTAGTACTCATTAGAATCATGAAACAGAAAGAATCAATTCGGCCCATCACCCCTGAATGCTATCCACTTTGTCCCATTCCCCTGCCCTTCCCCCATACCTTTCAAGTATTTATCCACTTCCCCTTTAAAAACCAGTACAGATTCTACTTCCATCAGTCTCTGGTAGGCACTCAATATTGGAACACCAATCTGCACCAGAAGAATTCCTCCGAACCCTCCCTTCATTTCCGAAGGAATACCGTGAGAATAGTTCTGAATTTAGAGGTTATAGTCGGAAGATTCATTCTTAATGTTTTATAACAGCTAGAAAATGTAGATGCCGTTATTCATTTACATGAAATAGCCACCCCTCCCCAACTCTCCTGAAGGCACTGACTCATTAAGTAGGGCCGAATGGCCTCCTCCTGTACTGAAACCATCTCTGTTTCTATGGTGGGTATGGTTCCATGCTGTGGCTGCCCTATGGTAGTTTGTCCAAGTGGCCATTCTACAAGAGTTCACCGGGTAGATTTTCTGATCGGATGTAAGCCTGGGCTCATCAATCCAGACTGTTTCTACTGGGACAGGTTCACAACCAAAATATAATGGGCATCCCTGCTCCTCCACAAAACTTCTTCACTCTCCCATTGCAGCAATTCATTCCCTATCTACCTAGGTGGCCACAAGCCTATTTCTTACCCAGAGCTTCAACTTGACGCCCCGAGAAACTGAGCCAAGGCCAATTCAGAGTTGAGGACCTCATTAGAGTTAGTGTTAGTGTTTCACTGCAATCATCCAAATTTGTAAATGAATCAGACATTAGTTTGAAACATTAACCAAGCAATTAGTGAAACTGCCAATTTACTGCAATTCACTGAGTTCTGGTCAGCTTGGGCTTCCGAGACCCACTAGGAAATAGTGTTTTAAAAGCATTATTTTTTAAAATGAAAATACGATGTAAAATGTGGATTATTACGATAAAAAAATATTGGGCCAGAAATTCGGCACTTGTCGGGTGAGTACGCGCACTGTACTCACCCGTAAGGCCACCTGAAGTGCCGGTTTCCTGCATGCGCGGGAAACCGGAACTTCCGTTCCCCTGAAGGGAGGGGTTCAGAGGTGAACCGCGTGCGCAGGAGAGGCTGCGCGCATGCAGCGAACTTCCGGTTTTTTTTCAGGTTTCTCCGGGAAGGTAAGTATGGAAGAAGCTGCGCTTTTAAAAAGGAGGCGCAAGACCCATTTTTAACAAGGTAAGTGGTTAATTAATTACAATTTAAAAATTTTCTCAACAGGTTTATCTTTTTTAGATACTTTAAAGAAAGGTAAGTTTATTTTTAGCACTGTTAAAAAGTATTTTAATTTTTTCAAAAATTTAAATTTTTGTTTAAAGTAGTTAATTTATTTAACTTATAGTTCTTTTAAAAATGTGATGGTTTTTAAAACATTTATTTGAAGTTTAGGTGTTGTTTTGGGGCCAATTTCAATTCATAGATTTGACAGGTCTTCCCGTCAAATCTATGAATGAAAAATGGTCTGCTGCCATTGGCTCTCCATGGCCCACGTGATCCCAGGGGACACATCGCACTAACTACACCCCTGGGATACACAAGCACTGCGCGCCGGCAGCTGCAGGAGGCCCAGGAGATGAAGTCCCCATGGGCCCAGAGGTCAACGGCAGGCGCGGTAGGTAGGTGCGCGCGCGGTCCTTGCACCCGCGGGAAGCCAGGGAGCCGAATTTCTGGCCCAATATTAGCAATGTCATTTGAACTGAAGCCTTCTAGTCCAGAAATCCAACGTAATTAGAGACTGACAGTGAATTCGAAGTGATTCGAATGATCAATGGACGTGACGTTTTTGCTCACTTACAGCAGACACTTGGGAAACAGAAGAAGAATGAGAATAACAGACGGCAGCAGCACTCCTTCCAGCACTAAGACTGTATTTGATGTAGATTTTCAACTAACCGCCCAGGCCTAAAACTGGAGTTGCAGACCCACCGCCCGACGTTCATTTCCAGTGATTTCACTGGCAATAGAAATTGGGCAAGCTTGTATAATGAGCAGCCGATTCACCGCATCAATGCAACATCTGGGCGGCAAGTTTAAAATCCACCCCCATATCTCATCCTTTTCACACAGTGCTGCAGGCCGAGCACAGGTTTTCAAATACACAGCAATAATGGAATTCTGAAGGGCATTACACAGTCATTTCCTTCCCCAAGGTGCTCATTATTGCAGCGAGGGAAAGGGAAATGGTGATAAGACCCCTGGAGCCGGCGGCGCCAGGAATGGCTGGAAATAAAAATGTTAACAGTCTCAGTGCCAAATCGAGAGTCGTGGGTCTGACCACCGATGTATATGTTGACCAAGCGAGGACGTGAGGGGGGAAAAAAATGCTGTCGACGTTACTAAGGGGACGGAGAAGGAGGCAATGTCTGGAGATTGGCCATGATCACAAGGAGTGACTGAATTCACTTCCCTCGGTCTGTTTAAGGGATTTGTTTGTCCACCCCAGTCCAACACCGGCATCTCCGCATCATAAGGGATTTGTATCATTGAGCTGGGAGCACCAAGGAGGCAGCTGCGGAACTGCACTGTCCCCCTACACACCGTGCCCCCTCTATAGTTTTGTATAGTTAGGTGATATTGAAACCTTTTATATTTTATTAATCATCTTTTTGTAAAGCGTTCAAAAGGGGGGGAAAAAACAATAGATCACCTGACTTTAACTAAGCATTTGATTGGCTTTGGTTACCCAAATTATTAAGAGCTTAACTGCTTCACAAAGGCAGTAGGTGGTCATTCGGGTCTCTGCCCGGATAAAACTCGGCATTCTCTGCATGTTCGAGGCCGAACCTTACACCTGAAACCGGTTCCCATTCAGATTAAACAAACTCAGTCAGCGCCTATTCACAGATTTACTTTTAATCGCGCTGTTCACCCAACTTTTCACTCTGGATCTTTAGACGGCTCCAACCAATGTAAAACCTCTGAACTGAAAAAACACTTTTCAAAAATCTTAGAGCAACAAATGTGCATCTGCCCAACAGCCGATTTCAGGACCAGATACAGATCTACAAACCCTCTTCAAATAATTAACACCAGATTTTAAAAATCAGAGAATAGCAATCCCATTTTAGATCCTTTAACTGGCTGATGAGGAATTCCCGGTCAACTAAAACTTAAACAGGCTCGTTTCACGGTCATGTTTATTTTATTTATGCACTGCGAGGTTTGAACTAACATTATCGGTTTTAATCCGACCACGGAGGTATAAGGAACTGTGCTCGCGACAACATGTTGTGCATTCCTATTTATGCTACATTGAGCCCCTATTTTTGTCACCCGAGATATAATTCAGCAAATTGCAGTGTCAAGTAGAGTTTTCCCAAAGGCAATCATGTTGACGTGATGACTCTGCATCTGCTCCGATCACAGAAGCCAGAGTATTTTTATAGACAGAAGTGCCACAGAAAGGCCGACGACCCTGCTGTGAAATTCCAGCGTTTTTCCCAAATTTCCAGCATTTGTCGTTTCTTCCCCCCCCCCCCCCCCCCGCGCATTTGTGCCCTTGTTAAGTTTCCCAAGATATTTTCTTCCAGGTTCTGATCGTCACCATAGCAATTGCATGCAGCAGATTTAACGTGATGTTTCCTGAACAACATGCAGCCTCCACACACAGCTTAGCATGAAATCACCAGCTGGACACATACAACAACAACTTGCAATTATATAGCACATTTAACGTTGTAAAACGTTCCAAGGCGGTTCACCGGACCATTATCAGACAGAATCTGACACCAAGCCACATAAGGAGATATTTGGACAGGTGACCAAAAGCTTGGTCAAAGAGGTAGGAGGATAGAGAGGCAGAGAGATTTAGGGAGAGAATTCCAGAGCTTAGGGCCCAGGCAGCTGAAGACAGGACCGCCAATGGTGGAGAGATGAAAATTGGGGAAGCACAAGAGGCCAGAATTTGAGGAGCAGAGATCTCAGGGGGGGTGTAGGGCTGGAGGAGGTTACAGAGAGATAGGGAGGGGCGAGGCCATGGAGGGATTTGAAAACAAGGATGATGTTGACGGTACAAGGACGAGGAAACACAGATTTAAGGTTCTGGGCAAGAGATACAGGGGGATGTGAGGAAAAGTATTTTTACGCAGCAAATGGTGAGCACCTGGAACTCGCTGCCGACGGAAGTGGTGGAAGTGGAGACACTCAATGTTTTCAAGGGGAGACTGGATAGGCACTTGAGGGAAATAAACTTGTAGGGCTTTGGGGATAGAGCGGGGGAATGGGACTGACTGGATTGCTCTACAGAGAGCTGGCACAGACTCGATGGGCCAAATATCCTCCTTCTGTGCTGTTATGACTATGACTCGAGAACTTTAAAATCGAGGCATTACCGGCCCACGAGCCAATATGTGGCCATGACATAATATATAGGAAGGGCTGCACGTGGTCTCCTACTCCCACACTGTATAAAGCCCAGGCCAGGTCCTATTGTGCCAGTTCATTTATTGCTAGCTAGAGGATCTTTGTTCTCACTGACAATAGTTTGGGGGGAAACCTGTTAGCCGCTCCATAGTAGTCGGTTGGATTAGACATACATAAAATAACATTTTGTTAACTTTATGCAGCCTGTCCAGGTATCTGTGGTTTCTTTTTCAAGGACAAATTGGAATTTTACACAGAGCATGATCAGCCCCACCTGGCTTGTGGTACTGAACCTTTGAGGCTCACCCTTTGGCACCAACTTGTGCAATATGTTGCCTGCATCTAAAAAGGGGTGCCTCTTTAGCTGGGTCAGCGAGTCTCCACCAGCTGCCAAAGGTCTTGAATACCATGCAGCACGATCCTTGCACAATTCCTAAGCCAGATATCACAACTTGCCAAATGTGTCTCAGATTCACAACACACACCTGTAAGCAATGGCTGCCCCATGCTTCCTGTATTATCCAGAACAAGATAGCCAAGCCTAAGAATTACATAGAAATTACAGCACAGGAACAGGCCATTTGGCCCAACACATCCATGCTGGTGTTTATGCTCCCCACCCTACTTCATCAGACTCGATCAGCATATCCTGCTATGTTGAACAACTCCTCTAACTGCGCTGTTCAGATCAGTGGGTCACATTTCACCTGTTCTGTAACTCTCACATGTGCGAACCGATCTCTGTCCCTTCCAAATTTATTAGTGCAACAGAGAGAGAGTTCAATCGCTGCTGCTGTGTAACAAAGATTGCCTTTTGTCCTTGTCCATTACTGAAGCCTTACAACTTGAATTTGACAGAACAATGCATTAAAATGCCACTGAAGGGTGAAGCACAAAGCAGGCAAATTTCTGCACTCGTTGAATTTTTTTTTTTTTTTTAAAACAGTAGTGGGTGTCAGCTACACAACATCAATAGAATCAAGGGAGTCAGACACCACAAGCCACATAGATAAAGGTTAAACAGTGCACACAATAACTGCCTTAACTAAGCAGTCTATAACAGATATTAAGTGTAAATTCCTAGTAACTTAATGGTTGGATTCAGAGCTGCCTCAAGATTCTACAGCAATGTGTATGTTAAATAACTCCATCATCTAAGCAGCTGGATCTCGAGTCTGTGGCTGGTATGATGTTTTTAAGTGTGATACACCAAGTTATTCACAATCTTGCACTTAGGTCTTGGATTATCTCTCCTCTCCTCTGCTTTGCTGAAACCTTCATGCACATCTTCATCATCTCAGAGATCAACTTCTCTAATGTCTTCCTTCTATTTAGTGAGGTTGATTGAGTTATACATTTTTTTGGCTAGGACACCAGAGATAACTCCCCTGCTCTTCTTCAAAATAGTGCCATAGATTCTTTTACGTCCACCCGAGAGGGCAGACGGGCCTCGGTTTAACGTCTCATTCCTTGCCAGACTTCCCACCTTCACCATTCACAGACTTCAGCTAATCTAGAACTCTATGGGCGGAGTCCGCCCCCACACAAAGCCCTGTTCGCCCTTCCACTGGCTCCCCGTGTACCACCGAATTGACTTCAAGATGTTTATCCTCATTTTCATATCCCTCCATGGCCTCGCACATTTTCTCCAGCCATAGATCTCTGCCCAAACCCTCCATTCCTCCGACTCTAGATTATTGCTTGCCCAACATCAACAGCTAACTCACTTCCAAAGCCATCTGTCCTGGCAACTCTCTTCCAGCATTCAAAAACCTTCCTAAACTATCCTTTTGATCATGCTTACAGTCTTTGCCCCACATCCCCCCCACCCCGCTTTGAAAAGCAGGACCTTGGACATGATCTTGGATGTGAAACGTACCATGTAAATGTAAGTTGCTCTTGTTGGGATTGGCTGCTAAATGGGGAAAAGCAGACCCCATCCTTTCAGACCTTGAAACCTACTTGAAATCATTGCCTCCGATATCAACAAGAGGGAATTGGCCCCATAAATCTCAGGCAGTTTCATACTTATCAGCTGGCATTTTCAGAGAGACATGCAAGAGCTCTCAGCGCATGAAGATGCTTGGGTATCTTCATTGCCATCTCTAACAGGGGCTGGTATGGAATAAATAATAAGGAAACCAAGAGACTGAATGGTACAACACAGGCAACAAAGAAAGGGTTTCATTCAAGGAAAATGTCCACAGCTTAAACCAGTTACGTATGTGTGTACATGAAAATAAAATTCACTAAAGCAGAGTAAAAATGTTGGTGTTTCTCTTGGATTTGATGTTATGGACTTGTTTTTTTATTATAATGTTCGCTGTTCAACACGTTTTATTGTGCATGATGATAATTACAGTAGCCAAGGATTGTGAGCAGTGTCAGAATAGACTCGCTCATTGGATTTTATTTACAATTGTCTCATATCACCCCAGGGTGAGTGCGTGAAACAAATGAAAGATTGAACAGCAGAAGAAGAGCACAGCACGTAGGCTACGAGACTTTAACCGGAGAGGAAATGCTGATGTACTGTATATTCTGAGACCACGGCACACCTAACAAATGTTTGCCCAGGCACTCACAAATACACTATTCTGTAAATAAACTAGGCATCTCAACACAATGGGAACACAGAGCTTTAATCCAACACTGACCTGTGCCCACAGGGCATAACTGCAGGCAACTGGGATTCACTTAGTATTGTGAATGGATAGTAGATTACGGGAGACAACCTGTACTGGACTCAAAAATAAAGAAAGCTTTTGGAAGACACGTTTTCTTCTAACTGTTGCCTATTTTGCATTATTTTCAGGTCTCCTAGACCCACCCTGCTCGATATCTGAGGGGTTGCTATGTTTTTTGTACTCTGTTGCACTTAAACTGTATATATTTCTCAGTGCCTCTCTGATATTTGCAGCAATCCTGCTGCATTTCCAGTGGATATTTAATCCAAAGAAATTAATGAAACAATGTTCCTTTTGTCTCCACAGATAAGTCATCATTATCAAGGTCTGCCCGATCAAGACAAGTATCTCAGAAGACAAAGAAAGTACATGAAGACGCTGAATCCTCACATAAGGTGGAACCAGCAGCAGCCACTGAAGGTGTGCGACCCAGGTTACAAAATCCATAATGCGTTGCCAAATTGCAAGACCCTTCACTTGTTGCCAGATCCCCCACACGGCTTTCTCTGGGTTACACCACACAAGCCAAAGAATCTGCAACAACCAACGAAGGCACAAGTCAGCAACGTGAGAGGGGGCCGTTCTGGACTTGGTTTTAGGGAATGGAGCTGGGCAGGTAGAAGGGGCGTCAGTGGAAGGGGTATCAGTGGGAGAGCATTTTGGTGGTAGTGATCATAATTCAGTTAGATTTAGCGTAGTTATGGAAAAGGACAAAGATAGACCAGGAGTAAAAGTTCTCGATTGGGGAAAAGGTCAATTTTACTAAGCTGAGATGTGATTTAGCAAAAGTGGACTGGAAACAGCTACCTGAAAGTAAATCAGTGTCACAGAGCAGTGGGAGGAATTCAAGGAGGAGATAGTGAGGGTTCAGAGCAAATATGTTCCCACAAAGAAAAAGGGTGGGACTCTCAAATCTAGAGCCCCCTGGATGTCATGGGGCATACAGGGTAGGATAAGGCAAAAAAGGGATGCTTATGTCAGATATAAAAGAAAGACTTGCATTTATATAGCGCCTTTCATGACCACCGAATGTCTCAAAGCGCTTTACAGCCAATGAAGTACTATTTGAAGTGGAATCACTGTTGTAATGTGGGAAACGCGGCAGCCAATTTGCGCACAGCAAGGTCCCACAAACAGCAATGTGATAATGACCAGATAATCTGTTTTTTTGTTATGTTGGTTGAGGGATAAATATTGACCAGGACACCGGGGATAACTCCCTTGCTCTTCAAAATAGTGTCATGGGATTTTTTACATCCACCAGAGCAGACGGGGCCTCGGTTTTAATGTCTCATCTGAAAGACGTCACCCTCCAACAGTGCAGCACTCCCTCAGCACTGTACTGGAGTGTCAGCCTAGCTTTATGTGCTCAAGTCCCTGGAGTGGGACTCTGAACCCACAACCTTCTGACTCAGAGGCAAGTATGCTACCAACTGAGCCACAGCTGACACTATCGAGAGCTAAATACTGCAGATAGCCTAGAGGAGTATAGAAAGTGCAGGGGTGAAATTAAAAAGGAAATTAGGAAAACAAAGAGTGGGCATGAAAAAATATTGGCAAGTAAAATCAAGGAAAACCCAAAGATATATTATAAATACATAAAGAGCAAGAGGATAACTAAAGAGTAGGGCCTATTAGAGACCAAAAAGGAAGCTTGTGTGTGGAGGCGGAAGACGTGGGTATGGTTCTTAATGAATACTTTGTGTCTGTCTTCACAAAAGAGGGGGACGATGCCGATATTGTGGTTAAGGAGGAGGAGTGTGAAATATTAAATGAGATAAACATAGTGAGAGAGGACGTATTAAGGGGTTCAGCATCTTTGAAAGTAGATAAATCGCCAGGCCCGGATGAAATGTATCCCAGGCTGTTAAGAGAAGCAAGGGAGGAAATAGCAGAGGCTCTGACCATCATTTTTCAATCCTTTCTAGCTACAGGTGTGGTGCCAGAGGTCTGGAGGACTGCTAACGTTGTACCATTGCTTAAAAAGGGAGAAAGGGATAGACCGAGTGATTACAGGCCAGTCAGCCTAACCTCGGTGGTGGGCAAATTGTTGGAAAAAATTCTGAGGGACAGTATTAATCGTCATTTAGAAAGGCACGGATTAATCAAGAACAGTCTGCATGGATTTGTTAAGGGAAGGTCGTGTTTGACAAACTTGATTGAATTTTTTGAGGAGGGTTGATGAGCGTAGTGCATTTGATGTAGTCTACATGGATTTTAGCAAGGCTTTTGACAAGGTCCCACATGGCAGACTGGTCAGAAAAGTAAAAGCCCATGGGATCCAAGGGAAAGTGGCAAGTTGGATCCAAAATTGGCTCAGTGGCAGGAAGCAAAGGGTAATAGTCGACAGATGTTTGTGTGACTGGAAAGCTGTATCCAGTGGGGTTCCGCAGGGCTCAGTACTTGGTCCCTTGCTTTTTGTGGTATACATCAGTGATTTAGAATTCAATGTAGGGGGCATGATTAAGAAATTTGCAGATGATACAAAAATTGGCCGTGTGGTTGATAGTGAGGAAGAAAGCTGTAGACTGCAGGAAGATATCAATAGACTGGTCAGGTGGGCAGAAAAGTGGCAAAATGGAATTCAATCCGGAGAAGTGTGAGGTAATGCATTTGGGGAGGGCTAACAAGGCAAGAGAATACACAATAAATGGTAGGATACTGAGAAGTGTAGAGGAACAGAGGGACCTTGGAGTGCATGTCCACAATCCCTGAAGGTAGCAGGACAGGTAGATAACATGGTTAAGAAGGCATACGGGATAGTTTCCTTTTAGCTGAGGCATAGAATATAAGAGCAGGGAGGTTATGCTTGAACTGTATAAAACACTAGTTAGGCCACTGCTTGAGTACTGCGTACAGTTCTGGTCGCCATATTACAGGAAAGATGTGATTGCAGTAGGGCGGGTACAGAGGAGATTTACAAGGATGTTACCAGGACTAGAGAATTTTAGTGATGAGGAAAGATTGGGTAGGCTGGGGTTGTTTTCTTTGGAACAGATGAGGCTGAGGGGAGACTTGATTAAAGGTGTATAAAATTATAAAAGGAGCCTAGACAGAGTGGATAGGAAGGACCTATTTCCCCTAGCAGAAAGGTCAATAACCAGGGGACATAGATTTCGAGTAATTGGTAGAAGGATTAGAGGAGAGTTGAGGAGAACTTTTTTCACCCAGTGGCTGGTGGGGGTCTTGAATTCACTGCCTGAAAAGGGTGGTCGAGGCAGAAACCCTCATCAAATTTAAAAAGTACTTGGACATGCACTTGAAGTGCCGTAACCTACAGGGCTACGGACCAAGAGCTGGAAAGTGGGATTAGGCTGGATAGCTCTTTTTCACCCAGCACAGAAACGATTGGTTGAATGGCCTCCTTCTCTGCTGTAAATTTCTATGATTCTATGAGATACCCTTGCCAGCATCACAGAGCCTGCTGGAGGAGAGTGCTTGGCTGTTTGTCCTTCAGTGACATTATCCACAGGTGCAGGTCAGTTTTCAGATGTATGTTAATGATAACCAGCTCCATCTCTCCACCACTACTCTCGATCCCTTGACTGCTTGTCCAACGTCAAGTCCTAGATAAGGTACAACTGCCTCCAACTCAGCATTGGGAAGACCAAAGCCATCATGTTTGGACCTGCCACAAGTTACAATCCCTTGCCACCGATTCCATCATAGAAACATAGAAACTAGGTGCAGGAGTAGGCCATTCGGCCCGTCGAGCCTGCTCCACCATTCAATACGATCATGGCTGATCATCCAAATCCAGTACCCTGTCCCTGCTTTCTCACACAGAATCCCCATCGAGTCTGCACCGACACATATCCCACCCATTTAATTCCCCCTAACATATCCCTTCCGATCCTATCCCCGTAACCCCACATATTTAATCCCCCCCCCTAACACTAAGGGTCAATTTATCATAGCCAAATCAACCTAACCCGCACATTTTTGGACTCCTCCCTGGCCACTCTCCCAGGCTTAATCTTGAGCTGAACTTCAAATCCTATATCCTATTTATCACCATCATTGCTTGCTTCCATTTTTCAACATTACCCACCTCTGCCCCTACCTCCGCTCTACCACAAACTTTTATACATATCTCCGTCACCTCCAGATTCAGCTACTCCAAATGCCAGTCACGCATCCACCACAAAATAAAACTGCCCAAACCTCTGCCACAGTATCCAGTCTCAACTTAATCCTGCTGGACACCAGAGAGTCAATCTACTCATGATACTGGTGCAAAAGCAGCAATCCTCATCTACACTGCTCTAAGAGGCTACCTCACAGATCTGAAGGTGTTTAAACAGAGGTTCTAGGGTCACCATCCAGTTCTCCTGTGACAGAGGTGGGCTCCCAATACCACACAGTGGACTGCTGGATCCTCCCAATGCTCAGGGAACATTCATATTATTATAAATTATCTGATCAAAGAAAAAGGAAATTCAAATTTATTGCCTTTAGTCTGTTGGCATTAAGGCCTTATCCCATATATCATTTGAGGCACTGTTGTCATATTCTATCTAACTATTCAGATATGCAGCACTGGTTCAGTTAATGATCAATGTCTTTTGAAGTTGAATCATATTTGTATAAACACGTTTCTGTAAGCCTTCTGTGTTGATTTTATTTAATTATATGGGTGGGGGTGCAAAGGTTTGCAAACTGGTTTTATCTGCACTAACAGAAACCCTGTAGACATGACGAAAAACATTTCTTGGCAAGCTAATTATTAAATTGGCTGCAGTACAACTATTTGTAAATTTGATATTTTAACCTACACTTTATAGAAATCTTAATACAATAGGACTTTATTTAGCAAGTTAGTTCTTCATTTATCTACTTATATAACCCAGAATTATGTTAATCATCTTTCCTCTTCCCACATCTAGGTTGACGCAATGTGAGTACTTCACTGTTGGAGGTCCTGTCCCTCAGAGGAGATGAGACATTAAACCAAAGTCCCATCTGCCTGCTTCAATCGACATTAAAAATCTCACGGCACTATTCAAAGGAGTACTCCTGCTGTCCGGGCCAACATTTCTCACTCAAGCACCACCACCAAAAAAAATTAACTGATCATTGTCACTGCTGTTAGTTGGAGCTTGCGATGCGCAAAAGAGCCACGGTGTTTGCCTCATAACAGTTGCTGCACTTCACAGTCATTTGTTTTACTTTGGGATGATTCTAAGAGGTGCGAGAAGGCGCTATATAAATGCAAGTCTTTCTTTCCTTATCACCCTCCCACCACTTACATGGTAGAGAGGGTTGGGTGGGGGGGGTGGCAAAAGAAGGCAATCAAGTGACAGGTTTCCACCCTTCTGAGGTGGAACATCCACTATAACCCCGTTCTCAGCCATTGAGCTCAAGTAACTTCACCTGAACCACGAAAGGGGCAGAATCAGCAGTTGTGGTAACTGAACCTGTGCCTATCTGATCAGGCTTCAGGGGTAACTGTCAAAAAGGACAATGTTGATTCAGAGTTACTGATTGTAATAATTTTTCTCCTAAAATTATCTTAGAAAAGCATTTATTTGTAACAATTTCAGATTATCATCAAAATTACAACTCAGAAGTGGGGCATTGAGCACATGTGCCAGTGCCAGGGCTGCCTCTTCAACTGGAGCCATCTACTAACAATTCCATTCTCCTGCTCTATCTCCAGACCCTTTATGTCCTGCCTTTTAAAATACTTATCCAATTGCCTTTATTATAGTTTTGCCTCAATAGCCACACTCCATGTTCTAATGATGCACTTTGTGCGACAGTGTAAAACGGATGTTGTTGAATCGGCAGCCCATTTTGCATCTCTCCCAAATTTCATTGACTTATGCCCAGTCCCTCAGCCAGAAACTCATTGAGATGTCAGCTGCCCCCATGAAGACTGTGGCTAAGTGGCAGGGAATTCACTCCACACCACGTCAAGAAAGCTGGCTGTTTTCAGCCTAGATCAATCATTTGTTGGGTCCGAGATGAGGAACTCAACAGCACCAGGTAGAAGTGAAGTTCCACTCCACTGCTGTATTTTACATGAATGGCTCAAAGGCATGATGAACACAGAGAAAAACTGCATACATTTAGCTTCCATCCAGGTATGGGCCATTCGTTCTGCATCAAAGCTTTCCTTCGCCCGCCTTCCTTTTTTTAAATAAGAGATTCCCACTCATTTTCTGACAGGGATACTAGTTTGGGCACCTATTTGAATAGTTAAAGACGGTAACAAGACCCATCTTCAATTAAGTCTTACCCACGATAAATTTAGGATGAAAAATAAAATCTGGAGAACATGCACCAAGAGCAAGTGTTATTTATAAATACCGTCTGCACCCAATGCAACGGAATAGTTTGTAATCACATGACTCGCTGAATTCAGGGATACACTGCTGTGGGACTGAGTGGGAAAAAAAGTCAACAAGAATCATCAAAATGTTAAGCACTGGATGAGGATTTTTGTCCTGACATTTCTCGGTCTAATTAAATCTAGAGGTAACATTATTAATGGAAACAGGAAACTGAGCTTAAAAAGTTGGTTGTGTTGATAATTTTTGTGGAGAGCCTATAGCAAATGGACCTTCGAATGTTAGTCCAGCCAAAAGTCTCAGTTGTTTAAGAGATGGTTGGATGCTGTTCAATCAATTGCTGGGTGGCATGTTAATAACTACCCTTGTGAAATGCTTTCAGAAATTGGCATTGCACCTTTTCAGGATACTATAAAGATCTGAGGAATATCACAGGCTCTACAGGGAGTATCAGGCAGATTTAATTTTTAGCAAGTGTTGAGCAGAGGTGGAATCGGGCTCTGTACATCAGCGCCGTCTCTCTACAGCCATTCCTCACAAAACCAGTCGGGCTGTTACGGGCAAAAAGAACACACAGATATGGTATACAGTGAAACTTGTAAATTAGGGACACCCAAGGGACTTGCATCAGGTGTCCTTATTTCCAAAATGGTCATTATACGTACAGAAAACCGGATGAGCCAAATATCCCGGGATTAGCTGCATCTCCTGCAGCATTTCTTCTTTTTACCACGGTCACCTGTGATTGTGCCTAATTCTGGAGCCCTGCCAGCAGGATGTGATTTCAGTTCACTTTCTGTTTGTTGAGTTTCCCAGTTAATTGCCATCCCAGGATCCTTTTCCATTGAGGGAGGGACGTCCTGACCCTGGGATCTGCTGTTGGCAGCCTGCACAGGGCGAGGTGGCTGCTGTAGCACCGGAGTGCCTGGGTGATCCCAGCCAATTTGTGATGCTGGAGGCAGGGGGAATGAATGACCTGCAGACCCCTGTCTGGAACCCTCTCTGTGCTGCAGCTGCTAATGTTTGAAGTGCCGGTGGAAGGGTAGGGGGCTGTTGGCAGCTCATCAGTACCTGACGGACTGGTGGAGTAGGGTTGTCAACTCTGGTTGAAGGCATTCCTGGAGGTTTGATCACGTTTAAGAGACGGTTGGATGCTGTAGCGGGCAGGGGGGGGGGGGGTACAGGTGACCAGATCTTTCTAGATGGATGAGCTTAAATGGGTTGGAACGGCCTCCTTAATCTGTACTTACCTGGTGATCCGAGAAACCCGATTTTAATTTAATTTATTACTGGCACGAAATGATAGAGGTTTGGATTTTTTTTTTTTTATAATTGATGTGCTTGTTCCTTTGTGCCGTGGGTTGAGATTTCACTTCTGTTGGCACTGCTGCTACTGGTCCTGCATTGAGTGTCAGTAACTCAGCACACAGTGATCATTACTAGTGCAGGTCAGCTCATGAAACCCTTCAGGATACAATATGGTAAGTGCAACAGGCAGAAAGGTCAATTTTAAATCCCCCACAATTCACTCTCCCTGATGGCTCAGTGAGGTGCATTCCCAGGTGTGAAACTTACAGGCCAAGAAAGTCCTAGGTTTGGTCTACAGTCTGTGTGGATTTAACTGATCACAGCCAGGGTGTCAGGAAATCGTAGAAATCATGCAAATTTACGGCACAGAAGGTGGCCATTCAGCCCATCGTGTGCGTGCCGGCCTGAAAAAGAGCTATCCAGCCTAATCTCACTTTCCAGCTCTTGGTCCATAGCCTTGTAGGTTGCAACACTTCAAGTGCATATCCAAGTACTTTTTAAAATGTGATGAGGGTTTCTGCCTCTACCACCCTTTCAGGCAGTGAGTTCCAGTCCCCACCACCCTTTGGGTGAAAAAAGTTCTCCTCAACTCTCCTCTGATCCTCCTACCAATTACTTTAAATCTACACCCCCTGGTTATCGGCCTCTCTGCTAAGGGAAATAGGTCCTTTCTATCCACTCTATCTAAGCCCCTCAATTTTATACACCTCAGTTAAATGTCCCCCTCAGCCTCTTCTGTTCCAAAGAAAACAATCCCAGCCTCTCCTATCTTTCCTCATAGCTAAAATTCTCCAGTCCTGGAAACATCCTCATAAATCTCCTCTGTACCCTCCCTAGTGCAATTACATCTATCCTGTAATGTGGTGACCAGAACTGCACAGTACTCTAGCTGTGGCCTAACTAATGTTTTATACAGTTCAAGCATAACCTCCCTGCTCTTGTATTCTATGCCTCAGCTAACTATCTCCAACAAGCAAGTGTCGAACCACCTCCCCTTGACATTCAACAGCATTACCATCGCCGAATCCCCCACCATCAACATCCTTGGTGTCACCATTGACCAGAAACTTAACTGGACCAGCCACATAAATACTGTGGCAACAAGAGCAGGTCAGAGGCTAGGTATTCTGCGGCGAGTGTCTCACCTCCTGACTCCCCAAAGCCTTTCCACCATCTACAAGGCACAAGTAAGGAGCGTGATGGAATACTCTCCACTTGCCTGGATGAGTGCAGCTTCAACAACACTCAAGAAGCTCGACACCATCCAGGACAAAGCAGCCCGCTTGATTGGCACCCCATCCACCACCTTCAACATTCACTCCCTCCACCACCGGTGTACCGTGGCTGCAGTGTACACCATCTACAAGATGCACTGCAGCAACTCGCCAAGGCTTCTTCGGCAGCACCTCTCAAACCCACGACCTTTTCCACCTAGAAGGACAAGGGCAGCAGGCGCATGGGAACACCACCACCTCCAAGTTCCCCTCCAAGTCACACACCATCCTGACTTGGAAGTATATCGCCGATCTTTCATCGTCACTGGGTCAAAATCCTGGAACTCCCTACTTAACAGCACTGTGGGAGTACCTTCACCACACGGACTGCAGCGGTTCAAGGCGGCGGCTCAGCACCACCTTCTCGAGGGCAATTAGGGATGGGCAATAAATGCTGGCCTTGCCAGCGACGCCCACATCCCATAAATGAATTTAAAAAAACAAAGAAAGTATACCGTAAGCCTTCTTAACCATCTTATCTACCTGTCCTGCTACCTTCAGGGATCTGTGGACATATACTCCAAGGTCCCTCTGCACTTCTCAGTATCCTACCATTTACTGTGCATTCCCTTGTCTTGTTAGCCCTCCCCAAATGCATTACCTCACACTTCTCCAGTAGGGGAGCGACAATT
Source organism: Squalus acanthias (assembly GCA_030390025.1). Lineage (NCBI taxonomy): Eukaryota > Metazoa > Chordata > Chondrichthyes > Squaliformes > Squalidae > Squalus > Squalus acanthias. Next base: position 85,030,967 of record CM059438.1, read on the forward strand.
GACCTCTGCACTCCTGGTTATGTTATGAATGAAAAATCAAGTGACAGTTCCCACTAATCACTAATTAGTGACTTTGGCTGGAAAGAGCATACAAACATACGAATTAGGAGCAGGAGTAGGCCACTCGGCCCTTCGAGCCTGCTCCACCATTCAATAAGATCATGGTTGATCTGATTACTCCACATTCTCGCCTACCCCCGATAACTTTTCACCCCCTTGCTTACCAAGAATCTATCTACCTCTGCCTTAAAAATATTCAAAGACTCCGCTTCCACTGCCCTCTGAGGAAGAGAGTTCCAAAGACTCACGACCCTCAGAAAAAATTTCTCCTCATCTCTGTCTTAAATGGGCGACTCCTTATTTTTAAACAGTGACCCCTAGTTCTAGATTCTCCCACAAGAGGAAACATCCTCTCCACATCCACCCTGTCCAGACCCCTCAGGATCTTATATGTTTCAATCAAGTCACCTCTTATTCTTCTAAACGCCAACGGATACAAGCCTAGCCTGTCCAACCTTTCCTCAGAAGACAACCCACCCATTCCAGGTATTAGTCTGGTAAACCTTCTCTGAACTGCCTCCAACGCATTTACATCCTTCCTTAAATAAGGAGACCAATACTGTACACAGTACTCCAGATGTGGTCTCACCAATGTCCTGTACAACTGAAGCATAACCTCCCTACTTTTGTATTCAGTTCCCCTCGCAATAAATGATAACATTCCATTAGCTTTCCTAATTACTTGCTGTACCTGCATAGTAACCTTTGTGATTCATGCACTAGGACACCCAGATCCCTCTGCATCTCAGAGCTCTGCAATCTCTCACCATTTTAGATAATATGCTTCTTTTTTATTCTTCCTGCCAAAATGAACAACTTCACATTTTCCCACATTATACTCCATCTGCCAGATCTTTGCCCACTCACTTAACCTATCTATATTCCTTTGTAGCCTCCTTATGTCCTCTTCACAATTTACTTTCCTACCTATCTTTGTCTCATCAGCAAATTTAGCAACCATACCTTCGGTCCCTTCATCCAAGTCATTTATATAAATTGTAAAAAGTTGAGGCCCCAGCACTGATCCCTGTGGCACACCACTCGTTACATCTTGCCAATCAGAAAATGACCCATTTATGCCTACTCTCTGTTTCCTGTTAGCTAGCCACACTTCTATCCATGCCAATATGTTACCCCCTACACCATGAGCTTTTATTTTCCGCAATAACCTTTGATGTGGCACCTTATCAAATGCCTTCTGGAAATCCAAGTACAGTACATCCACCGGTTCCCCTTTATCCACAGCACATGTTACTTCCTCAAAGAACTCCAATAAATTGGTTAAACATGATTTCCCTTGCACAAAACCATGTTGACTCTGCCTGATTACTTTGAACTTTTCTAAATGCCCTGCTATAACGTCTTTAATAATAGCTTCTAACATCTTCCCTATGACAGATGTTAAGCTAACTGGCCTGTAGTTTCCTGCTTTCTGTCTCCCTCCCTTTTTGAATAAAGGAGTTACATTTGCTATTTTCCAATCTAATGGAACCTTCCCCGAATCTAGGGAATTTTGGAAAATTAAAACCAACACATCAACTATCTCACTAGCTACTTCTTTTAAGACCCTAGGATGAAGTCCATCAGGACCCGAGGACTTGTCAGCCCACAGCTCCAACAATTTGCTCAGTACCACCTCCCTGGTGATTATAATTTTCTGAGTTCCTCCCTCCCATTTCCTGATTTACAGCTATTTCTGGGATGTTACTTGTATCCTCTATAGTGAAGACCGATGCAAAATACCTGTTCAATTCAACTGCCATCTCCTTATTTTCCATTATTAATTCCCCAGACTCACTTTTTATAGGACCAACGCTCACTTTGTTAACTCTTTTCTTTTTAAAATATCTATAGAAACTCTTACTATCTTGTTTTTATATTTCTAGCTAGCTTTCTCTCGTACTCTAATTTTTCTCTCCTTATTAATCTTTTAGTCATTCTTTGCTGTTTTTTATATTCTGTCCACTCTTCTGATCTGCCACCCATCTTTGCGCAATTATCTGCTTTTTCTTTAAGTTTAATACTATCTAACTTTTTTTTAGTTAACCACGGATGATGGGTCCTCCCCTTGGAATTTTTCTTTCTTGTTGGAATGTATATATTCTGTGTATTTTGAAATATCCCCTTAAATGTCTGCCACTACAACTCTATTGACCTATCCCTTAACCTAATTTGCCAGTTCACTTTAGCTAGCTCTGCTTTCATGCCCTCATAATTGCCCTTATTTAAGTTTAAAATACTAGTCTTGGACCCACTCTTCTCTCTCTCAAACTGAATGTAAAATTCAATCATATTATGATCGCTGCTACCTAGGGGCGCCTTCACTATGAGGTCATTAATTAATCCTATCTTGTTGCACAATACCAGGTCTAGTATAGCCTGCTCTCTGGTTGGCTCCAGAACGTGCTGTTGTAAGAAACTATTCCGAAAACATTTCATGAACTCCTCATCTATGCTACCTTTGCCCATCTGATTTTTCCAGTCTATATGCAGATTAAAATCCCCCATGATTATTGCCGTACCCGTCTGACAAGCTCCCATTATTTCTTCCTTTATACTCCATCCTACCATGGTTACTGTTAGGGGGCCTTTACATCACTCCCACAAGTGACTTCTTGCTTTTATTATTTCTCATCTCTACCCAAACTGCTTCTACATCCTGGTTTCCTGAACTTCGGTCATCCCTCTCTATTGTGCTAATACCATCATTAATTAACAGAGCCACCCCTCCACCTTTTCCCACCTTCCTGTCCTTCCTAAATGTCATGTACCCTTCAATATTCAGGTCCCAATCTATGTCATCCTGCAGCCATGTTTCTGTAATGGCTATCAGATCATATTTATTTATTTCTATTTGCGCTATCAGTTCATCTGTTTTGTTTCGAATGCTCCGTGCATTCAGATGCAGAGCCTTTAGTTTAGTCCTTTTATTATTTTCGTAACCTCTAGCCTTATCTGTTGATTTACTCTTAGATTTGTACTCTCTATCCCTTCCTGTCACAGTCTCTTTATCATTTCCCATATTAATACCTTTCTCTATTGCCTTGTCTCTAATCTTTGAATTACCACATCTTCCCAAATTTGATCCCATGCCCCCAATATTTAGTTTAAAGCCCTCTCTACCACCCTAGTTATATGACTCGCCAGAACACTGGTCCCAGCACGGTTCAGGTGAAGACCGTCCCAACGATACAGATCCCACTTTCCCCAATACTGGTGCCAGTGCCCCAGGAATTGAAAGCCATTTCTCCCACACTAGTCTTGAGCCATGCATTCATCTCTCTAATTTTATTTACCCTATGCCAATTTGCTCGTGGCTCAGGTAATAACGCAGACATTATTACCCTTGAAGTTCTGCTTTTTAATTTAGCCCCTAGCTGCTCATACTCTCAGCAGAACCTCTTTCCTAGTTCTACCTATGTCGTTGGTACCTACATGGACCACGACCACTGGCTCCTCCCCCTCCAACTGCAAGTTCCTCTCCAGCCCAGAGCAGATGTCCCGAACCCTGGCACCAGGCAGGCAACACAGCCGTCTGGACTCTCGCTCTTGGTCGCGTGAATGTCGGATGAAAGCAAAGTCAAGCTCGGCTGTAATCCGGCAACGCCTCAATTTTAAAATTCTCATCCTTGTTTTCAAATCCCTCCGTGGCCTCATCCCTTCCTATCTCTAACCTTCTCCAGCCCTACAACCCTCCGAGATCTCTGCCTCTTCTGCATACCCTATTTTCATCGCTCCATCATTGACGGCCGTGCCTTCAGCTGCCAAGGCCCTAAGCTCTATAATTCACTCCCTAAACCTCTCTTTCTTCCTTTAAGACACTCCTTAAAACCTACCTCTTTAACCGTCATCTGTCCTAACTTCTCTTTAAGTGGCTTGGTGGCAAATTTTGTCTGATAACTCTCCTGTGAAGCATCTTGGGATGTTTTACTACATTAAAGGCACTATATAAATACAAGTTGTTGTTGTTGTTGCACCTTACCGTCGAATAGCCGATCAACACGCACTGTCTAGACTCACAAGTGAAGAATAGTCAGGTAACGGAGAGTATGGAAGAAAACTGGAGCCAACAAATTAAAGAGAAAATTCTATAGTCATCACACAGCGAGTTTCAAATCTCAGCCAGCTTGTCCCTTGTAGAACAGATGAGCAAGCATCAAACTGCATCACTTCACCACATCTCCGAGTTGATGGTTCAAGAGTGGCATTGGCAGAAGACTGGGAACGGCTTGGTCACCTGACAATAGGCAAGTCAGAGTGATCTAAACGGAGGAGGGAGGAACTTACTGAATGGGAGACGGAGACTGGAAGAGAACTTGGCTCCATTCCCGCCCACCCCCCCCCCCCCACCAAGTAAACATTACATTAAAATAAGCACTTCAGAATTCAGTAATAAAAATTGTGGGAAATGCAGCTTTAAGAGCAAAGTTCTGCTATTCAAGCAATCGCTGGATGACATGTTAACGACAACCCTTGGAAAAATGCATTCACAAATTGGCATTGCACCTTTTCAGGATGCTATGAAGAATCTGAGGAATATCGTGGGCGCTGCTGGGAGTATCGGGCAGATTTAATTTTTTAAACGTGCTGGGCAGAGGAGGAATCAGGCTCTGTATATCACTTCTCTATAGCCATTCCTGACAAAACCAGTAAGGCTGTTAGGGCCAAGAAGAACATAGAAGTACGGTATAATCTATGAAGACAAGTACAGTGTATTCTCCACACTTTCTACATGGGAGCATTATCAAAAATTAACCAAATAGAAAAGGTTGTAACTAATACTTAAGATCGATAACCAACACATTGCATACAGCAACGCTGTAATGCAATGAGATCTGATCTTTAGCCACAAAAAGATATATGTGTCAGCCAGTGGCTCAGTGGGTAGCACCCTCACCTCCGAGTCAGAAGGATGTGGGTTCAAGTACCATTCCAGAGACTTGAGCACAAAAATCTAGGCTGACACTCCAGTGCAGTACTGAGGGAGTGCTGCACTATCAGAGGTATCGTCTTTTGGATGAGACGTTAAACCGAGGCCCAGTCTGCTCTCTCAGGTGGACGTAAAAGACCCCATGACACTATTTTGAAGAACAGCAGGGGAGCTATCCCCGGTGTCCTGGCCAATATTTATCCGGCAATCAACCGTGTTCGGTCACATCAAATGTTAACATAGTGTCAGCTGTAGCTCAGTGGTAGTGCTCTTGCCTCTGAGTAAGAAGGCTGTGGGTTCAAGTACCACTCCAGAGACTTCATCACATAATCTAGGATGGGACGTTAAAGTGAGGCCCCTCTCAGATGGATGTAAAAGATCCCATGGCACTATTTTGAAGAAGAGCAGGGGAGTTCTCCCCAGTGTCCTGGCCAGTATTTATCCCCTCAACCAACATCACTAAAACAGATTATCTGGTCATTATCACATTGCTGTTTGTGGGAACTTGCTGTGCACAAATTGGCCACTGCATTTCCTACATTACAACAGTGACTACACTTCAAAAAGTATTTTATTGGCTTTAAAGCACTTTGGGATGTCCGGTGGTTGTGAAAGGTGCTATATAAATGCAAGTCCTTCTTCTTCCTTCTTGTCCACATTAGCAATGAAGAGTTGCTACAGCAATCTGAATATATCCTGCAATTAATGGGTTTATTTGCAATGCAGAGCTACCACCCCCACAAATCTCCTTACATCTGCATCATTCATAAAAGCTACAAAACAGAGTCAGAGTCATAACGGCACAGAAGGAGGCCATTCAGCCCATCGAGTCCAAACGGCTCTCTGTAGAGCAATCCAGTCAGTCCCATTCCCCCGCTGTATCCCCAGACCCCTGCAAGTTTATTTCCCTCAAGTGCCTTTCCAATTTCCTTTTGAAATCACTGAGCGGCTCCGCTTCCACCACCCTCGTCAGCAGCGAGTTCCAGGTCATTAGCACTCACTGCATAAAAAAAGTTCTTCCTCACATCCCCTCTGTATCTCTTGCCCAAAACCTTAAATCTGTGTCCCCGAGTCCTTGTACCATCAGCTAATGGGAACAGCCTTTCTCTGTCTACCTTATCCAAACCAGTAATAATCTTGTACACTTCTGTCAAATCACCCCTCAACCTCCTTTGCTCCAAAGAGAACAACCCCAGCTTCTCCAAACTAACCTTGTAGCTAAAATCCCTCATCCCTGGAACATCAAGACCCTTTCTGAATCCACCTTGTGTTGATGTTCATTCCCGTCAACCAAATGGCATTTTCTGCACTCAGGGTCACATACAACCCAGCAATATAGGTATCAAATTGCACAGGATGTCAATTGCATTTCAGAGAACATCAGCAGAAAATGAGAGCTCCGAATCGACAGAATACAATATGAAGAGAATATAAAACGATAGACTCTTTTAAATGATATCTTTTCCATAACATCAGGGGCTATAACTGCCCAACTGTCTGTATAATTAAAGGTCCTACCAGTGGCATAACTGCAATGGTCAAAACTGGTTTACTCCTCATTATGTAACTGTTATGGTATTCTACATCAAGGGTGAGAATTTGGAGATCAGCAAATCTTTCAAAATGGTTTAGGATGAGCAGATTACATTTTGCGCCAGAAACTTTGAGAAGCTTTGGCACACATTTCAGAGTTTAAAAAAAAAATAATAGAAAAAGTGGAAGTTTTCTTGAAAAAAAAAGAACCGGAACTGCACACTGTCGGGCAGGCCCCACTCGGTCAACCACCACTCTCCATTCACCGGCCCTATCGCCATATCCCTTGATGCCCTTACTAGTCAGAAATCTATCGACTTCTGTTTTGAATATACCCAATGACTGAGCCTCCACAGCCCTCTGGGGTAGAGAATTCCAAAGATTCACCACCCTCTGTGTGAAGAAGTTTCTTCTCATCTCAGTCCTGAATGGCCTACCCTTTATCCTGAGGCTGTGGCCCCTGGTTCTAGACTCCCCAGCCAAGGGAAACATTCTCCCAGCATCCATCCCATCAAGCCCTGTAATAATTTTGTATGCTTCAATGAGATCCCCTCTCATTCTTCTGAATTCAAGAGAATACAGGCCTAGTTTACTCAATCTCTTCTCATACGACAGTCCCACCATCCCAGGAATCAATCTCGTGAACCTTTGTTGCACTCCCTCTACGGCAAGTATATCCTTCCTTAGGTAAGGAGACCAAAATTGTATACAGTACTCCAGGTGTGGTCTCACCAAGGCCCTATATAATTGGAGTAAGACTTCTTTACTCCTGTACTCAAATCCTCTTGTAATGAAGGCCAGTATACCATTTGCCTTCCTAATGACTTGCTGCACCTGCACATTCACTTTCAGTGAATCATGTACAAGGACACCCAATTCCCTTTGAGCATCTGCATTCCCCAATCTTTCACCATTTAGGAAATACTCTGCCTTTCTGTTTTTTCTACCAAAGTAGATAACTTCACATTTATCCATATTATATTCCATCTGCCATGTTCTCGCCCACTCACTGAGCCTGTCGAGATTCCCTTGAAGCCTCTTCACATCCTCTTCGCAACTGACACTGCCACCTAGCTTTGTACCATCAGCAAATTTGGAAATATTACATTTAGTCCCCTCATCCAAATCATTGATATAGATTGTGAATAGCTGGGGCCCAAGCACCGATCCTTGCAGTACCCCACTAGTCACAGCCTGCCATCCTGAAAAAGACCCGTTTATCCCTACTCTTTGTTTTCTGTCTGTTAACCATTTCTCAATCCATGCTAGTATATTACAGGAAACTTTCGTTTATCCGGCACCGACGGGACCAGCGTGGTGCCGGTTGATCGAAAGTGCCGGATTACAGAGAGGTATACTTACCAAGGTACGAGAGCCCCGTACACGGCCACAGGCTTAACAATTGGGACCCGGAGAGGGAAGGTAAACGAGACTCCGGCTTTTTCCTCCGTGGCGGCGACAGGTCCGAGTCGGAAGAACGTTGACCCCCCTTTCGTGGGGGCGAAAGGTCAGAATCGGGGTCTTGTCTGCATAATAAAACTTACCTGATTTTTGCCGGTTAAGCGAGAATTCCGGATATTTGGGTGCCGGATAAACGAAAGTTTCCTGTACCCCCAATTGCATGTGCCCTAATTTTGTTCACCAACCTCTTGTGTGGGACCTTATCGAAGGCCTTCTGAAAATCCAGATACACCACATCTACCGGTTCCCCTTTATCTACTCCACTAGTTACATCCTCAAAGAACTCCAATAGGTTTGTCAAACAGGATTTCCCTTTCATAAATCCATGTTGACTCTGCCCAATCTTATTAGTTTCTAAGTGCCCAGTTATTGCATCCTTTATAATAGATTCCAGCATTTTCCCAACTACTGATGTGAGGCGAACAGGTCTGTAGTTCCCCGTTTTCTCTCTCCCTTCTTTCTTAAATAGCGGGGTTACATTTGCTATCCTCCAATCTGCAGGAACCGTTCCAGAATCTATAGAATTTTGGAAGATGACAACCAATGCGTCCACTATCCCAATGGCCACCTCTTTCAAAACCCTAGGATGTAGGTCATCCGGTCCTTGGGATTTATTGACTTTTAGACCCATTAATTTTGCTAGTACTGTTTTTTTACTAATAATTTCTTTAAGTTCCTCATTCTCATCACACCCTTGGTTTTCTCGTATTTCTGGGAGGTTTTTTGTGTCTTCCTCCGTGAAGACAGAAACAAAGTATTTATTTAACTTCTCTGCCATTTCCTCATTCCCCATTATAAATTCTCCCGTCTCTGACTGTAATGGACCTACATGTACCTTCGCCAGTCTTTTCCTTTTCACATACCTATAGAAGCTTTTACAATCCGTTTTTATATTTTTCGCTAGTTTGTGCTCATATTCCATTTTCCCTTTATCAATTTCTTGATCCCTCTTTGCTGATTTCTAAAAAGATCCCAATCCCCAGGCTGACCACTTTTTCTGGCAACTTTATAAGCTTCCTCCTTTGACTTAATACTAGCTTTAATTTCTTTTGTCAGCCATGGTTGGATCACTTTTCCTTTTGGGTTTTTCTACCTCAACTCCATCTTCCCACACTATCCCCATATCTCTTAATTCCCTAAAATTTATCATTCTCTCTCTTGAATATACTCAACAACTGAGCATCCACAGCTCTCTGGGGTAGAGAATTCCAAAGATTCACAACCCTTTGAGTGAAGAAATATCTCCTCAACTCAGTCCTAAATGGCCTACCCCTTATTCTGAGACTGTGACCCCATGGTCTAGATTCCCCAGCCAGGGGAAGCATTTTCCCAGCATTAACCCTGTCAAACCCCTTAAGAATTTTATATGTTATCAATTAGATCACCTCTCATTCTTCTAAATTCTAGGGAATATAGGCCTAGTCTAGTCAATCTCTCCTCATAGGGAAATACCCTCATCCCAAGAACCAGTCCAGTGAACCTTCGTTGCAGTCCCTCTCAGGCAAGTATGTCTTTCCTTAGGTAAGGAGACCAGAACTGTACACAGTGCTCCAGGTGTGGACTCACCAATGCCCTGTATAATTGTAGTAAGACTTCTTTACACTTATCCCTTTGTAACAAAAGCTAACATACCATTTGCTTTCTCAATTGCTTGCTGTACCTGCATGTTAACTTTCTGTGATTCATGTACAAGGACACCCAGGTCCCTCTGAATGCAAACAATTACCAGTCTCACCATTCAAAAAATATTCTGCTTTTTTGTTTTTCCTACAAAAATGGATAACTTCACACTTCCCCACATTGTAACCCATTTGCCATGTTCTTGCCCACTCAGTCAACCTGTTTATAGCTCTCTGCAGCCTCTTTGCATCCTCCTCACAGCTTACTTTCCCACCTAACTTTGTATCATCACCAAACTTGGATACGTTACACTCAGTCTCTTCATCCAAGTCATTAATGTAGATCGTAATTAGCTGAGGCCCAAGCACTGATCCATGCGGTACCCCACTAGTTACAGTCTGCCAACCTGAAAAAGTCCCGTTTATTCCTACTCTCTGTTTTCAATCATTAACCAATCCTCAATCCATGCTAAGATATTACCCCCAATCCCATGAGTCCTAATTTTGTGTAATAACCTCTTGTGTGGCACCTTATCAAATGCTTTTTGAAAATCCAAATACACTACATCCACTGGTTCCCCTTATCCATCCTTCAAAAAACTCGGATTTGTCAAACACAAGTTCCCTTTCATAAAACCGTGTTGACTCTGCCTAATCATATTACAATTTTCTAAGTGCCCTGTTACCACATCCCTAATAATAGATTCTAGTATTTTGCCTACTACTGATGTCAGGCTAACTGGCCGATAGTTCCCAGTTTTTTCCTCTTCCTCCTTTCTTAAATAGCGGGGTTATGTTTGCTACCTTCCAATCCTTGGAGACTGTTCTAGAATCTAGGGAATTCTGGAAGATTAATACCAGTGCAGCCACCATCTCTGCAGCTAACTCTTAAAACCCTAGGATGCAGGTCGTCAGGTCCAGGGGCTTTGTCGCCACTTAGTCCCATTAATTTCACCAGTACTATGTCTTTACTTATACTGATTTCTTTAAGTTCCTCATTCTCTCTAGACCTTTGGTTCCCCATTATTTCCGGAATGTTGTGTGTGCCTTCTACCGTGAAGACAGATACAAAGTATTTGTTTAATATCTGTCATTTCCTTATTGCCCATTATAATTTCTCCGGTCTCTGCCTCTAATGGACATACGCTTACTTTCACTAATCTCTTCCTATTTACATACCTATAGAAACATTTACAATCTGTTTTTATGTCTCTTGCTAATTTACTCTCATATTCTTTTTTCTCATTCCTTATCAATTTCTTGGTCCTCCTTTGCTGAATTCTAAAATCCTCCCAATCCTCAGGCTTACTATGCTTTTTGGCAACATTTTCAGCCTCTTCCTTCGATATACTATCTTTAACTTCTCTTGTTAGCCACGGTTGGACCACTTTTCCTGTGGGGTTTTTGTTGTAAATTATGTATTAATTCTTTAAATGCTAGCCATTGCTTGTCTACCGTCATATCTTTTAATGTAGTTTCCCAATCTACCTTAGCCAACTCGCCCCTCATACCTACGTAGTTTGCTTTGTTTAGATTTAAGACCAGAGTTTTGGATTTAACGAAATCACTTTCAAACTCAATATAAAATTCTATCATATTATGGTCACTCTTCCCTAAAGGCCCCTTTACTACAAGGTTATTAATTACCCCTTTCTTGTTGCACAATACTAAATCTAAAATAGCCTGTTCCCTAGTTGGTTCCTCAACATACTGATCTAGAAAACTATCTTGTACACATTCCATGAACTTTGTTGTGAATTATTAACAACTCTTAATTACCCGGTGTCTCAGAAAACAAGTTGAAATTAAACACTTCATTAACAATTTAATTTAAATTTTGCAGTTTTGAACCAATTTTTGTTTCGTTTAAGCCATCAGGCTCTACAGTCTGGTTTCCTTCTTAATTAGTATCAAGCATATGAAGATTTAAGCTAAGATTGTGAAGAGCATATGAAGATTTAAGCGAAGATTGTGAAGATAATTGCTACAATTAAAAATCCATAAATTCCTAGCCTCTGTCGTTCTGGATTTCCATTCAGTGCACATGAATTAAGTGACAAAAAGCAGAAGCACCATCAGCCTTTAAATCTAAGTGGTGAAATTAAATAATACCAGAAGTCGTGAATCAGGACGGGGAAGGTAGGTGCACCATACGCTTCCCATATAGAATAGATGGCCAAATCTAGCATCTTACAGCAACAACTGGTAATACAGACTACACCCAAGATTTAAGATCGTCCTTTCATCACTATGCGATGAATTACCTTAATTCCCAGCAGTGTTGAGAAGAAGTGAAAAGCATGCCCTGTGTCAGTGCTGATCCTTCTGACCAGCACAGGAGTCACAAACAATGAAGACATCCCAAGTTAGGAGACACCTCAAAACTCGAATGTTACATCTGAGATTTAGAACAAAAAAAAGAGGTGTAATCGTGTTTCTGGAGTTTACATATGTACACTGAATCACATTCTGCACCGTGTCTGGATTTTGGAGGAAAAGACGACACTGACCAAAGGCAACATGAAATATGAAACACTCCAACAAGTTTACCTGGTTAAACTAGAATTCGGCATTATTTTGTTCAAGATACACATTATACACTGGGAGTCTACAAACCCTTCCCACTAACAGGTGGTAAAAGAATTGAACTTTTCTGGATTGCAATCCTTTAGTCAGTTAGTATAATCCCTTCAAAAAGGACTGGACTAGAATAACCACATTTGCCAAGTCATTAACGGCAACAAATCCTTTCTGCTACATATTTTCATCTCAGATCAAAGAGCTTTTTAATTCCCAGAAAAATCTTCTTGTCTGCCAAAGAAATGTCACCCGTTCATCCTTACCACAATGTGTGTGTCACGAAGGTTAGCATCTTTTAATCCGGCATTGTATCGGGTCACTCAGGAGCAAACTAGTGATCGGAAATTGAGAACTTTTCATTTTTTTTAAAAAAAATTGGCAGAGTGTCAATGCAGGATTTTTTCTTCAAGCACTCTTAGCCCATTTTTACCGATAAGCCTAAACTGAGCGCATTCTTACGTTAGGAAGTATGTAATTTTACATCCACTAGCATCAGATGCCCATTGAGTGATGGCGCTGATGAGGTCACACACTGCGACAGCCTCTTTGGGATGTAGCCTCCCACTCCCCTCCCCACACCTTCCACACTAACTGGACCGACAAGAATTATTAATGTCAGAAAAAGCATATTAAGCAAAATGAAACTACGATCTTCTGTCCAGAACCTGGGGGCGGGGGGAAAGAAATCACAGGTTACTGATGAATTGCACACAATTGTCATTTTAAACCAGCAGTCCCTCTGTTGACATTAAGTAGGAACAGTTGGAGGTTGAAGACGACACTGGAAGGATAAACAAAATCAAATGAAAATTGTGTAGCCACCAGCAGTAACTGAATTTAAAATCCAAATTCTCTACTTATTTAATTTAGATTTACCTTCTAGAAATATTTAATGGGAAAGCTTTTTTTTTGTAAGCAACCTTCAACACGGCCACTATCATTCTAAAAGGGGTTTGCTCAAAGCCGACTGCACATAACTCAGCTGTGATTAATCCCACTGAAAGGAATGAATTTTTCAACTAAATGCAATTTTCATGTAATGTGCTGTTTGCTTCATGATGACTGCATTTCTGTTGTATTCACTATCAAAAATGGTACATTATTTTACAAGTTACATATACAACTGGAGAGAAGCCAATGCCGAATCAAATTGTAAACAACACACCAAACCTTATTAAAACCTAGACAGGCAAAACAGTCAAAGTGATGTCAATTGTTCAATGTGACAACAAATCAGCTCAATATATCCAATAGTCTTCGATCAATATTGTTTCTAATTATATTTTTCTCTTCATAAAATCCAAAGCAAAATCTCAAATGGATGGATAACAGATGGATGAGTCGCAATAGGCTAGCAATGTGATAACTCACCAGGTTACTGTGGCTACATTCTATATAGGAACGTTAAGGACAAGACTTATCGAGTGGCATAAATAACCTGAACTGCAATGGTGCATTTTGTGAAGCGTTAGCTGTACCATGTTATTTGTGCTTGGTGTTCGTATGTCTAAAAATGGTGTCGGTCAACCTCGAAGAACTCAATACACTAAACTAGTACTTTGAAAACTTTCCTGATTAGGGGACCACCTGCAAATACTGGCACTCCCGCTAATACTGCCACACGCCTGGGGACCCCTCTGCTCACTTTTGAGAAACAACCTAAAGGAAAACAGTGCTATCGCTGTATAAATCCCCGGAGCGGAAAAACTACGCCATGTTCTTCGCAGCCTTCAACATGTCATCGATGACGACGAACACCTTGCTAAGGCCATCCCCACGCCTCCACTACTCGCCTTCAAGCAGCCGCCTAACCTCAAAAGTACCATCGTTCGCAGCAGATTACCCATCTTTCAGGAGAACAGCAACCAAGACACCACACAACCCTGCCACGGCAACCTCTGCAAGACATGCCAAATCATGGACACAGATACCATCATCACACGTGAGGACACTACCCACCAGGTACACGGTACATACTCATGTGACTCGGCCAACGTTGTCTACCTGATACGTTGCAGTAAAGGATGCTCCAGAGCATGGTACATCGGCGAGACCATGCAGACACTGAGACAACGTATGAACGGACACCGCGCAACAATCGCCAGGCAGGAGGGTTGCCTCCCAGTCGGGGAACACTTCAGCAGCCAGGGGCATTCAGCCTCGGATCTGCGGGTAAGCGTTCTCCAGGGCGGCATTCGGGATACACGACAGCGCAAAATCATAGAGCAGAAACTGATAGCCAAGTTCCGCACTCATGAGGATGGCCTCAATCGCGATATCGGGTTCATGTCACGATACAGAACGTGACTTGACATCATGGCCGGTCTTCCCAGGTGTTTTTTTTTTTTAAAAAGACTAACACAAGAACACAAATTGACAGGATATGCAGCCAGCAGGTGGTTTGACACGTTGGACCCCCTGGGACACATCTCATTGTCTTGGCTGTGCTCTTAGTGTGTCTTTGATGTAGGGAAATATTTGAATAGATTTTGTCTGTGTTTAAATTGTGAATTCTGGGAGATTCTCACTGCTAACTTACCTGAGGAAGGAGCGACAGCTCCGAAAGCTTGTAAAATTAAATAAATCTGTTGGACTATAACCTGGTGTTGTGCGACTTCTCATTTTTGTATAAATTTGACCAGTCAACAGATTCAAAAAAATATATAAAATCCTTGAGACAATGAGGGCAATGTTAACCGCACCCCCAACCCCGCGACGGGCGGGAGAATGTCAGGGGGAGGGGGGGGGTGGGGGTTAAATAAATGTGAAACCCGACCCCAACCCACCTCGAAAATACCTACTTCCATTTTAACTGCGGCAGGTTTGAGGCGTCCGAGTAACCCACTCTGGGGAGACGGGTCCGTCATTACAATGTGTTAATGAGGCTCCATGCCTCAGATTTTGTCAGCCATTTAAATTTAAGGCTGGTCAGCCGGTTTTTCCAGGGCTCTGGAAACCCGGCAGCTAAAGGGAGGCGGGATCAGTGGGATCCAGCAGGCAAGTGTGTTTTAGAGCACTGCTTGTGGGCCAGGAGAAGCAGGAGTACTTCCCCCCCAGCCCCTCAAGCAAATCTTCTGCCGCAATCTGCCGACTCCCACCCACCCCCCCCGGGATTTGCCAACCCCCACGATCGGCCGATCCCCACCCTACTATGCCCCAACTTTGACTCCTGCTTCTCCTGGCCCACAGGCCCGCTCCCTCCCCGCCTCCCAGTAAATATCAGGGCCAATGCGCTTGTGGCATGTGGTTTTCCCAGCCCCAGACAGGCAGAGAAATCAAAATCACCACTCGCTCTTCTCTGGATCCTATTGTGGACCCCAGTTTCAAAACCTATACAATCAGCTATTTTTAATCTCCTGTACAAGGCCGACATTGAACAATACTGTATTATTTCTACTTTAAAACATATACATACAGTCTTTTTCACAGACATATGGTTCCCATATCCAACCTAGTCACTCGCATTATTCTGCAGTGTAGATGAAACCTGTTAAATGTGTGTACAGTTTGTCAGTAAATGTTATGTCTAGGAGAGAGTTACGCTTGGATGAGATGTCTATAAACACAGATAAAAATGGCAAATCTGCGTGTTTTTTTTGTAAACCCACAAGCAGCCCAGTTAATCATCCATTCTGAAAAGCGCCCACATCCACCCTAAGCACTTATACTGCAGTTGAGTGCGGCTAACTGCATAACTAGTTTGCCAATAAACTGTACACTTGAAGCCAGATTACACCTAGCTAAGAGATTTTACAAACTGTAGACAGAAACATCTTTGTACCATAAAACACTTAATCAACCATTCCGCACGTCAATCTACAGAAAGTGGTCAACAAAAGCATACACTTTACACAGCGGTGAGGAGAAATCCAAAATGTGTTGCTGTCTCCAGGTGGAATTTAGCAATGGGACTGACTGCACCCAGTAACTGAGCATTAAAGCCCAGCTACTATAATTGGGAAGCATTACAGGTCGCTGGGTCAAAATCCTATAACTCAACAGCACTGTGGGAGTACCTTCACCACATGGACTGCAGCGGTTCAAGGCGGCAGCTCACCACCACCTTCTCGAGGGCAAGTAGGGATGGGCAATAAATGCTGGCCTCGCTAGCGGCGCCGCATCCCGTGAATTAATTTTTTTTTTTAAATGTTGAATGGAATCTTGCATAGAAACTTTATGCTTGGATTGCATTCCAATGGGAGCGAACGGGAAGCGTTTTGGTGCTCCATCCTTACATTAGGAATAATGGGGGCAAAATTCGGTTGCTTTGCGTCTCCCGTCAGTGCCCTAAGTGGGCGCTAACGGGGCACAAAGCAACTAGCGCCCAGGCATGGCACCACCAACGCCTCCAGCGATATTTAAAGGGCAGCTGCCGGACAGCCATTTTTTTTGCTGGCCGCCTGCCAGCATCTGCCCCCTCTGCCCTCCTCCCATGGGGTGCTGGCCGTGATTGGGCAGCCCGGCACTCCTCTTGAACTTCCGGCATGGCTCTTTTGCCAGCACACCGCTCCCTGGTGGCGCAGCTGGGCCCCGGTTTGCGCTAGGCCCCTCCCCTTGAATAAGGGGAGGGAGGCCTGCAGTACCGCGGCGCTATGTGCCGACGCGTGTGGCATCACAATATTGAGCTGGAGCGCTTCCAGTAGCGCCCCGCCTCCTGCTTGGGGCGCTACCATCGAATTTCGGCCACGGGGGCGCTAACTTTTTCAGGGCGTTAAAATTAGCGCCCCGGCGAAGTTAGTGCCCCAAAGAGGGCGCGACCCAATTTTTCCCCCAATGCCTTTAGCTGGAGTTTATTGGACAGATCTTTGAATAAAATTTTCTCCCAATTTTTACAGTTTCAACATCAAGCGCCCCAATTTGGAGGCAGTACGGTGAGAAGCAAGAGTACATTTTCTGATTGTACACCGCTAGTGAGAAGTGTCACTCACCAAGAGCATATACTTTGGAACTTAATTCGCAGAGTCACGCTCCCTCCATGAAGTCTCGCCAATGTGCCTGAAAAGGTATCTTTTGCCGCACCAATGCAACATTTCCATTTCCCACAGCAGCTACCTTCATGGGGTTTGTAACAGAAAACTGGCGTAGTTTATGTTAAATTAGAGGCAGTTTATACTCTGCGCTCCATCCACTCGCAACTGGATAGACACGGCACAAACTCATCTCACTTAGGTTTTGTTTGTCTGTAAATGTTCTTTGTTAGAACAGTTCAGGCATATCAAATCCAGATTGCAGAGCTGAAAGGATAGCACCTAACCCAGTATCCCAAACAGTCCTCAATAACATACTTCAATATAATTGTTACTGTAACAATTGTGAATAATTAAAATTATTAGGTAGCAAAAAATTGCTGCCATACAAGCATTATGCATTAGAAAAAGGAAAGTGGCTAAGGAAGAATTGCTGGGGCCAAGGTCAGACAGGGTAGAGAAAGAACTCGCATTTATATAACACATTTCACGTCCTCAGCACATCCCAAAGCACTTTACAGCCAATTAAGTACTTCTGAAATGTAGTCACTGTTGTAATGTAGGTAAATGCAGCAGCCAATATGCGAACAAAGTCCCACAAACAGCAATGAGAAAAATGATCAGATAATCTGTTGAGTGATAAATGTTGGAGAACTTTGCTGCTCCTCTTCTTGGGAACAAGCAGACAGGTGCAGCCCATCTGTTAGTATTGGGCATACAGCCTGCTGGAGGGCAGATGTCCACATGTGTTTCTCCTGGCTGTACCATGCTGTAAGCAAAATTTCTGAGGTTCAATGGACTAACCCGGAGCTTCAAGTCACAGGCTCTGCACAAAACTATGGACTTGCATCCTCCAACCTTACCCCGTTCCCTGCCCGCCCCTCCTCCCCCCACCACCAGCCTGCACTGGTTCCAGCTACGCATCATGGTGCCACTCTCCACTCAATGACTCACACTCGTGACAGCTCCAGAACTATCTCCTACCCCCCGTCCCTGACCCCAGCTAGAGCGTCTGACCCATTTGCTCTCTTTATACTTAGAATGACAGTTAGAAGCCCTTGAGGGTTTTTTTTCCCCTTGTATGGATTATATCAGCTGGCACCAGGACCCCTGGAACAATAAACCCCCTCCCGATAATGTTTTTTAAAAATGGAACTCCAGCAGCACTTCAAAAAACAACATTTAAGTAACATTAGACATTCAGCTGGAGCTGCAACAAGCAGTACTTGGTCATCCCAACTTTATTTTAAAGTGATTCTGCAATCCCTTTTCAATTTTCAGGAGAAAAGGTAGATTCTGGTAATTACACTATTTAAATACTTCAGGAAATAAGGTACTGCTGAAAAGACCTTAGGACAACGATTGTTTCATTTACCACCAAGACTCCAAATTGTTTGTGGAGCAGCTCAGCTACTCAGCATTTTCTTCTCCAGTTTTTATTTTAACACTGGGTCTTACACAGACAGACTTTAAGGATATCTGATAAATGGGCCATTTCAGGAGAAGAAAGAGGATCTTTTCAATGGTATATTTAAGGAGAAGGAAGGGATGGTGGTTCAGGTAGGTCATAGCTACATCAGATTCTCTGAACTCTCTCACGTTTTAATTTATCATTTCACTGTTTTTTTGCAATTCTAGTGTGGTTGTGTCACTTCCTGCAGACATGTAATCGGAGCTCAGCAGGGATAGAGAATGCAGCTTCTTTTAAATGGGTTTTGTTTCAACATTTACTTTTTTTTGAAGTAATTCAACATTTGTACAGATTAGATTGTTAAATCCATCCAAGCACTGCAACAACAAAAAAAAACTCCATTATGTACACCAAAAAAACTAAGCAAACACACCATGGAATTTTAACAATGATGCCACAAACCCTGCAAACATTGTATTTGTTAAAAAAACTTACATTTATATAGCGCCTTTCACAACCACCAGACATCGCAAAGCTCTTTACAGCCAATGAATTACTTTTGGAGTGTAGTCACTGTTGTAATGTGGGAAACGCGGCAGCCAATTTGTGGTGAATGTTGGGTGAAAACTCATTCAGACTCTGCAAAATGTGTCTTTCCTACTTTCAGAAACGTACTCTTCCAAATAGGGTAATGGTGGTGTGTTGGTTATGGTGTTGGACTAGGACCCAGAAGTCCTCAGTCATGACAATAAATCTGGTCATTTGTTGTTCAGCATCAGAAAAATAAATAGTGGCCATGAAATCTGCCAAAATTGTTGCAAGAACCCAACTGAGTCAGGAACATCCTTCAGGGAAGGGGAGGGCACCTGCTACCCTGACTTCAGTGCCACAATAGGTGGTTGACTCTTAATGCCCTCTGAAGTTACAAGGCTTACCACCTCAATTCCCAAGAACAAAAGTACAAAAACGAAAGCCTGAACTACCCTGCTGCTACAGCGGAGTTGAAGGATTCTGCTGTGGAGGATCCCAGCATCATCAATTCCGGGCATCACAAAAGACATACTGAGCTGGCCTGGATCCCCACAATTCTACCATTAACAAACATTCAGACCGGAGTAATGTTAAACTTCAAGTAATCCAGGCATTAAAGCAACATTCCTCCAGATGGGAGTTAAATTCGTCAGTATTCTTAGTTTCCCTTCCCTTCACCAAAAATGGGTTAAATCATCCAATAAATAGTACAGCTTATTGTATTCTTGAGAGTCTTTGAAGCAGTGATTGCCCCAGGACTACTACAGTCCTATCGGGACTCACTGTGCCCCAGCACAAGTTCCTCGGTTCAAGTTTGTGTGCCAGTTACACTGTGACAAAGGGTAGGCCAGATACTTTCCAGCTGCTATGAATTGACCCATTCTTTACAAACTCCCTTACACCAACCAGCTGCTGATAGAGTGCAATTTTTCTGCCGCAAGCAGTCAATGTTATCTTGTCTGGCTTTAGTCAATAAAAACACCGATTAAACAACACATTTTCTTCACTAATGAACTGAATACTTACAGCTGCAGGAATTTCCTTTCAAAATGTCCCTGCCCTCAAAGAGCACTTTTAAATAGGATTTGAAACAGAGACCAATATTTGCCAAGAAACTGTTTGCACTCTATTGTATTTTCTCCACCGCTTCTCAATTCTTCCTCCTGTCCCCTTCCCTCTACTGAAAACAGCAGCACATCTTGGGATACAGTACTTGGTCCAACTGGCTGCTCTACATCTGCGAGCTGGACAATTACCGACTGAGCGGACAGAAGGGTCTGCAACCAGAGGACACAGATTTAAGGTAATTGGCAAAAGAACCAGAGGCGAGATGAGGAGAAGTTTTTTTTTAAAAAACACAGCAAGTTGTTATGATCTGGAATGCACTGTCTGAAAAGGTGGTGGAAGTAGATTAGATAGTAACTTTCAAAAAGGGAAATAGATACATACTTGAAGGGAAAAAAATCTGCAGGGCTATGGGGAAAGGGCAGAGGAGTGGGACTAAAAGCTCTATCAAAGAGCTGGCACAGGCACAATGGGCCAAATGGCCTCCTTCTGTGCTGTATCATTCTATGATTACCAGTTAGTGATTGGCAAGGGGGTTCACAACCAAGCCAAATTCTACCCTTACCTGCTGCATACACTTCACCGCACAGCAATCGCAGCAGGAACTCTGCCTGGTTAATATTCCTGGATATAAGGTGTTCAGGAAAGATAGGGAAGGAAAGACAGGAGGTGGGGTGGTAGTATTGATCAAGGAGAATATTACAGTGCTGGAGAGAGAGGATGTCCTGGAGGGGTCAAGGACACAATCTATTTGGTTAGAGTGGAGAAACAATAGAGGTACCATTACACTACTAGGTGTATTCTATAGGCCACCAACTAGTGGGAATGATAGAGGAGAAAATTTGCAGGGAAATTACAGAGAGGTGCAAGAACTATAGAGTAGCGATAATGAGGGACATCAACTATCCTAATATAGGCTGGGATAGTAATAGGCAGAGAGGGGGAAGAATTTCTGAAGTGTGTTCAGGAGAACTTTCTTGATCAGTATGTTTCCAGCCCAACAAGGAAGGAGGCATTGCTGGTTCTGGGGAATGAGGTGGGTCAAGTAGAGCAAGTGTCAGTAGGGGAACATTTAGGGAACAGTGATCACAGTATCATGAGGTTTAGACTAGCTATGGCAAAGGACAGGGAGCAATCTAGAGTAAAAAATACTTAATTGGAGGAAAGCCAGTTTCAGTGGGTTGAAAATGGGTCTGGCCCAGGTAAATTGGAATCAAAGATTGGCAGGCAAAACTATAATCGAACAATGGGCTGCCTTTAAAGAGGAGATGGTTCAGGTACAGTCGAGGTACATTCCCACGAGGGGGAAAGGTAGGTCAACCAAATCCAGAGCTCCCTGGATGACAAAAGAGATACAGTAAGATGAAGCAGAAAAAGGGGGAGTATGTCAGATGTCAGATTGAGAATACAAGTGAGAACCGGGCTGAATATAGAAAGATTAGAGGGGAAGTGAAAAAGAAAATAAGTGGGGCAAAGAGAGAGTATGAGAATAGATTGACAGCTAACATAAAAGGGAATTCAAAAGTCTTCTATAGGCATATAAATAGTAAACGGGTAGTAAAAAGAGGGTGGGGCTGATTAGGGACCATAAAGGAGACCTACGCATGGAGGCAGAGGGCATGGCTGAGGTACTAAATGAGTACTTTGCATCGGTCTTCACCGAGGAAGATGATGCTGCCAAAGTCACAGTGCAAGAGGGGGTAGTTGAGATACTGGATAGGATAAAAATTGATACGGAGGAGGTACTAGAAAGGCTGGCTGTAGTCACCAGGACTGGATGGGATGCATACTAGGATGCTGAGGAAAGTAAAGGTGGAAATTGCGGAGGTACTGGCCATAATCTTCCAATCCACTTTGGATATGGAGCTGGTGCCAGAAGACTGGAGAATTGTAAATGTTACACCCTTGTTCAAAAAAGGGTGCAAGGATAAGCCCAGCAACTACAGGCCAGTCAGTTTAACCTCGGTAGTAGGGAAGCTTTTAGAAACGATAATCAGGGACAAAATTAATAGTCACTTGGACAAGCATGGATTAAGTAAGGAAAGCCAGCACGGATTTGTTAAAGGCAAATCGTGATCAAAAAACTCAATCAAGTTAGTTTATGAGTAACAGAGAGGGTTGATGAGGGCAATGCGGTTGATGTAGTATACATGGACTTCCAAAAGGCATTTGATAAAGTGCCACATAATAGGCTTGACAGCAAAGTTGAAGTCCATGCAATAAAAGGGACAGTGGCAGCATGGATACGAAATTGGTTAAGTGACAGGAAACAGAGTAGTGGTGAATGGTTATTTTTCAGACTGGAGGAAGGTATACAGTGGTGTTCCCCAGCAGTTAGTACTAGGACCACTGCTTTTCTTGTTATATATTAATGACTTGGACGTACAGGGCACAATTTCAAAATTTGCAGTGAAAGTACAGTGAAGATAGTGATAGACTTCAAGACGACAGACAGACTGGTAGAATGGGCGGACACCTGGCAGATGAAATTTAACGCAGGAAAGTGCGAAACAATACATTTTGGTAGGAAGAATGTGGAGAGGCAATATAAACTAAAGGGTACAATCCTAAAGGGGGTGCATGAACAGAGACACCTGGGGGGGGTATATGTGCACAAATCATTGAAGGTGACAGGGCAGGTTGAGAAAGTGGTTAAAAAAACATATGGGATCCTGGGCTTCATAAATAGAGGCATAGAGTACTGAATCAAGGAAGTTATGAACCACCTTTATAAAACACTGGTTTGGTCTCAACTGGAGTATTGTGTCCAATTCTGGGCACCGCACTTTAGGAAGGATGTGAAGGCCTTCGAGAGGGTGCAGAAAAGATTTACAAGAATGGTTCCAGAGATGAGGGGTTTCAGTTACATGGATAGACTGGAAAGGCTGGGGTTGTTCTCCTTTCAGCAGAGAAGGTCAAGAGGAGATTTGATAGAGGTGTTCAAAATCATGAAGGGTCGAGACAGAGTAGATAGAGAGAAACTGTTCCCATTGGCAGAAGGGTCGAGAACCAGAGGACACAGATTTAAGGTGATTGGCAGAAGAACCAAAGGCGACATGAAAAACTTTCAGCAGCAAGTGGTTAGGATCTGGAATTCACTGCCTGAAAGGGTGGTGGAGGCAGATTCAATTGTTGCTTTCAAAAGGAAATTGGATAAGTACCTGAAAGAAAAAAAATTGCAGGGCTACGAGGAAAAGGCAGAGGAGTGGGACTAGCTGAAGTGCTCTTGCAGAGAGCCAGCATAGGCTCGACGGGCCGAATGGTCTCCTTCTGTGCTGTAACCATTCTTTGATTCTATAAAGAATGAGACCAAATCTAAAGTCTCCACCACTGCGGCAACTGAGAACAGCTGACTCAGAACTGACCAAGAGATTTGTATCGCTCAGTGCTCCAGCGTGCATTTATCCAGAGTCTTAACTATTTATTCAATATCTATAGGAACTTTCTCCCCACAAAATAACTTAGAACTTCTCCAATGATTCCTGCAGTGAACTGTACTATCAAGAGAAGCTGTTCTGAAAATAACTGCAATGTGACCAAAGGGTCGTAGTTTTGACTTCCTGCGTTCATATGACATTCCTCTGTCCATATTTTAAATGGAGACATTAACCAAATTACTCCAAGCTACTGTAAACTATGTGCTGGACAGTAAGTATATGTGGCTTCCTTTCCACTGCATGGAACATCCAGAACCAAGACTGCAAAATTTAAGAACTCTGTTTTCCATCTATAAAGTTGCACAAAAATTCAAACTGCAGTAGGATTCAGTGAAGTACAAAAGCTCTTGTTGTTGTGTTGAGAATCAATGGACCACAATTCTTACATACAAAAGGGTACAAGGAAAAAATATAGTTGTAGTCAGCTCCACATCCATACAAACATAAATATAACCTCGTACCAAGATCTCCCTGATGTTAGCAATTCTTCATTTCACTCCTTCCACAGTAAGAATTGGAACGTCTCCTGTTTTGTGTCCACTTCATTGCACAGAAAAAAACTTTACAATGCCTCAAGTAACTGTGAATTGGTTAAACCAGTGGATAACAAAAACAGATCTAATGAACTAATTCCAGCCTCAAACCATTACCAGCCATTATTCTGTAGAACCTGAAGGAAGACCAATGCATATCATTGTAAGGAAATTAACTAGACAGTTAAATCTACAGACATGGACCAATTGTGAAGTTGAATTCCTTACATATCTCTTACATGGAGGGGTGGTTGAATATTTCTCACTATTTGCTGTTCACTGCTGCCGAAAGGAGAGTAATCGCGTTGTATGACATTGAACACCAAACACTGCACTGCAGGACTGACTCTGCAGTTACATCACTCACTCGAACAATGCTTCAAAATAATATAAACATCTATAAAGAAACATTAGGACCTTCACAACACAAATAACATGGCATCCTCTCATTAACTTAGTAATTAATTATTTTTGAAGTTACAGTAATTTTACAGCGTCTTCTGCTTGTGATTACAAAACAAACCTGACAAGTGTTTACATAGCAACTGTTGGGCAGAGCTACTTCCCAGGAATAGACCCCACCAGCAGACAAGACAGTCTCCATTCCTCGTGACAGATCATAAACATTAAAGCTCACAACAACATGGCAACTCAAAAAAATGTTTGCATGTAGCACACTTGTGAGGTATTGTGGGACTTAACAGACAGGCTGGAAATGTTTGGGGTTCCACTAATAAAATACCACAGGAACATTCCAGGTCTGATTCCCGATCTGTGTTGAGGTAGGTGAACTCAGTCAGGTGACCAGTTGGGCATGCTACAATTGGTGTCAATGGCCGAGAGTTGAAAATCAGGTAAGAGTTTCCACTCTTGATCATTATCCAGTGATCTGCTGGAAATATGCATGTGTGAATATCAGGCGAGAATAGGTTGGGGCTTAGCTGTGATGCTCCCTACAATTGAATAGCCTGTCAACAGTCATTGATAAGGTTCATACATGGAGAATAACCACTGGGGCCAGCCATCAAAGCGTCTATAGAAACATAACCTGACCAAGGAGTCAACCTTCAATTGAGAAAGAGGAGGGGAGAAAAATCAGCAGAAAAAGAGAAAAAATTCAGTGCTTGCCCTGCAAACAGCAATTAATCACCAAGCCCCACTCTAGACTTTGAGCCATAAAACAAATATGAAGCAAAAGCCTTATGCCAGGTTCTTTGAACAATCCAGCACAATTTTGAACATTTCTTGAGACCCTATTGTAGCTTCCAGCTTCAATTAAAAACCACAAATACTTGCAATCCCAAATCATATTAAATAGTAATTGAGCATGAAAGCAAATATTTTCTGGTTCTATGCTGCGGCTACCAGAGTACAAGCATGCCGGATGTAATGTCCAATGCAATCAGATCCCATTATCCTACCATTCTTTACAAGGTCAGAGGAGGCTCCAGGCTCAGGAGCTGGAAAACTCTGCACAGGAACATTGAATAAAAACCAAGGGACCAGAACACTTCCATTTAATGAGCAAATACTATTATTAATGGGGAACTATATATAGGTATCAACAGGCATCTTGGAAAATCTTTTCTCCGCTTCAGGCTGTCTTTGAAATTGCGACTAAACAATTTAAAGCACGCAACTGTTGCATGTTCCCTCAATTTACAAAACAAACAGCACTTAGTTAAAAAGCGGAATTACAGAACTGTTCACTTTCTGTTCGGATAGTTTCTGCTTTAAATTGTCATTCGGAAATTAGTGAGCGCAGTTCAACAAGTAGCAATAGGTACTAAGTTTAAGTATTTTCATTGATGCCCTGCCTCAACGAGCCACTTACTTCATTGACTAAAAGTCAGATATCGGACTGCAATAAATTCTTCTCAGAAAAGGATAAACAAGCTCTTCAGTTTAATAAAATGTTCCAGTCCTGTACTGTGCAAGTACCCAGAAAGTAATTTCAGGGGCACAATATACAAAGCAGCAGAGACTGGATGATTCTACAATGCCTTTAATCCTACATCTTATTCTATAGAATCTAGAGAAAATATTACTTAACCACGCACAGTTTCCTTTGTAATACAAATTCAACAGGACTATCAAAGGCATAATGTTACTTCTCTTTTCGCCAATCATAATCCGGCACGGGCTCGACGGGCCAAATGGCCTCCTTCTGTGCTGTAACCATGCTATGATAATGTATATATTATACGTTTATATATTATAATGGACAATTGTGCCATATTTATTATAAAATAAGAAATATCAAAGCTCCTTTGAGGGTTAAAAAAAATGTTTTCGTATTTGCATATTACAATACAAAATAGCTGCATAAAAGCGATCACCTTTACGCATCAATGTTGTTACAATTATGCACCATATTGGTATCAGCATACTAAAGGAAATGCAATCTTGTGTAGTACACTTATGTGAAGCTTTTAATTCACTGCTTCAAATTGACTGAATTATACCTCACCACATTCACCACAAATGACAGACCTATAACCACTTCATCCTAGAGTTACATAGCTCAGAATGCTTTCTCCAGACACAGCCAATGCTTAGGATGGCTAAATCTGTATTTACCGTGCTGGGCATTCAGTTCAAGCTGACATAGTATTAAACTTGACTGAAATCCTAGTAAGAAAACTACAATCCAGATTTTCACCCATTATACCTTCCCCACAGTGAAATACCGCACATTGGCAAGTAATAAAAACAATTATAGATGGATTCTTAATGTTAAAATGTTGACCTGAGTAACAATTATCTGAATGGTTATTTTAAACCTCAGAACAATATTGCATTGCCCAAGAGGCTCAACACAAAACAAGTCTCTGCTAGAGAATGCCTAACTAACCACATGCAATGACCCCTTTGAAGATGCAGCTTTGCAGGCAACCTGAATAAGAGATAAATATCTTTTTTTGCAACCACATATTTTCCCCTACTGGCATAGTTTCAACATTTTAAAATAAGATTCCAAAGTTACCAAAAAAGGATGGGCTTGTTGGACCAAAATAGTGAAGATGCAGCACTATCACAGATTGGTAAGTAATAAAAACAATTATGGATGGATTCCAATACTAAACTACAACTTACATTTCTATAGCACTCCTCAGATACAAGATATCTCAAGAGTACTTTATTGGACTGAGGCCAAAAATGGAAAGGAGGAGGAGAGAGAGAGAGAGAGAGAGAGAGAGAGAGAGAGAGAGAGAGAGAGAGAGAGAGAGAGAGAGAGAGAGAGAGAGTAAAGTGAAGGTGTTTCAAGAGAGAGTTACAAAGGGCAGGGACATACTGACTGAAAGGGCAGCCATTAATGATGAAGCAGAGGGTGTGGACAATAGTGAGTAAGCAGTGTGAGAAACACAGGCTGTACCTTTTACAGTGGATGTACAGTTGGAGGAGATCACAGAAATAAGGTAGGATAAGTACATGAAGTGATTTGAAGGCGAAGATGAGAATCAGCTGGGATGGGAACCCATTGGATCTTGACAAAGACACGAATGATGGGAGTCCAGGACTTTGTGCCAGTAAGGATACAGCCTATGGTGTTCTGAATGAGTTGTAGTTATGGAGGGTGAAGGATGGCAAGGAAAGTGATAGAGAAGTTGAACCTCAAGGTGATAGAAGTACATTAGGATTTCAGCAGCAATGAGGTGAGGTAGTGATAATTTACCTATGGAACAAGTGTTGTTGGGAAAGTCGATCTTTTAATCAATCAAATTTCCACATAGCTAGTTAGCACAAGTCATTCTCTTTCAGGGAGAGAAACATAACCTGAAGTTATTAATAAAAATATGGAAAACGTAGTGCTGCCAATGGCCTGCTTCCACTGTCGTCCTTATTTTGACTTGTTGTACAAAGTGGCTGTTGCTAGTTGTAGCACCCTGCAGCTCTCTTCAACCCACCCCCACCCCCCTTCTTTAAGGTGGAAAGTACTGCACAGCACCATCATGTGAGACAATCGGATGGTCAGATGATCTAGTGCTGTTTCCTAAGCAACAGTTCTTTAGCATGATGCCAGATCACATACATCAGGTTTAAAGTGCGGAAACTACTGCAGTGGCATGATCGCACAGTCTATTGCTACCTGCACCTTTAAAATGGTGCCACGCTCATTAGTTATTAAGGACAACTCAAAAGACAAAGGGGTCTCAGAATGTGTGGATAATCTCCCAGAAACCAGCACACTTCAAAGTGGCATTGTCCTTCAACAAGTGATTTATCTCAATACCAAGTAAGTATTAGACAGAGAACCACAACTTCTTATCTGTTTTTTTCCCCACACCACTCACATCATTACAGTTCCACAAGACCATACATTGCCTTTGTTTACTGTAAGTAATGAGTTGTGCAGCAACTAGTAGGTTTTGCAACAGTTCAAGTTGACTGTAGAAATATTATGTAATATTTCACAGTATCCAACAGTTAAGCTGATGTGACTATGCAAGACATAAAAGATTGTTAAAAGCAGAATATTCCTTTTAGAGAATGTTGTCTCTTCTTGCCATCTCTCCACTCTTCTGCTGTTACAGTTCCATGGGAAATATTCTGTTTCCTTTCCCGCCTAGCCATTATCCATGCCTGGGAAGCGTCAGTGAAACTCAGCAGACTATTTGATTGTAGGAGGCATCACAGCTGAGCCAATCCTCACTCAACAGCCACATACATTGGATAATGATCAGAAGTGGGGATTCCTGGCTGATTTTTCTCTCCCTAACCCAGACACATTGAACCCAATTGTAACACCCTTCCTGCTGTCCTGGTTGAGATTAGCCACTCAGCAGAGATTTGGTGAGTAAACCATGGGCCTCCCTGGTGGCAAAATGCTCCTTTTATCCGATTGTTACTATGAGGAAATGGACTGGTCCACAGGCAAATCTCTTTTGCATAAACATTCCTATTACCAATTACCTGGCACGCACTTTACTGCTTATACTCAGAATAGACAAAACATGATACTAGAAAATGCATACCTATGAGGTGATGTCCTGCAATGAACACTTTGTTTCAACATGTTTGTGTGTGTGTGCGCGCAACAATACTCTCAGTTTCAGCCCATGAGTTCATGCTACTGAAGGTTTTAAGGAGGATCTTAAAAGGAGGAGGAGAGGAATTCCAGAACATAGGGCCTAGATGGTAGATGAGAATAAGCTGAGATGAGACGCACGTTCTGGCTTTAAACTCAGCCAGAGTTGCCTCAATTCCCTGCTACAGTAAAATGCTAATATTTTTACATTATTCAATCACACTTATTATACAAGAGGGTGAAGGGGAGAAAATTTGCTTAGTTGTTTCTCTGCTTTCTTGGTGCCTCTGATGCCATCTGTAATCAGCAACACAGACCTTGTACTTGTCACATTAGGCAACCATCATGAAATACAAGCCCTCCCACAAAACATTTCTATCTTAAGGCCAGAGATGGAAATAATAGGTTGTACAAGATCCCAGACCTGCTGGTTTCATTTCTACATGTTCACGTCCTACTGACAGATGCTTCTCACATGAGGGTTCCCCCAACTTTCGGCAGATACTCCCAATCACTTTTGAAAGCATAATGTTCAGTCACTTAGAAATTATATTCTCCACAGCTATTACTGAATTGAAATTTGTGGCGTCCCGTGTTGATGAGCGAGGATGGGAGGGATGGGCAAGTGGGCCTTAGTGTGGAATAGTTTTGAATGAGCTGAAAGATACAGAGCGTGGAGGGTAAAAGGCTGAGCAGGACAGCGCTGAATTAAAACTAGTTTAGAGGAGACAAAGACATGGATGAGGGTTTCAGCAGGAGATGGGCTGAGGAAAGGGTGGAGGTGGACAAAGTTATGGAGGTGGAAGTAAGCAGTCTTTGTGAAGAAGAGGATATATGGTTGGAAGCTCAACTTTGGGGGGGGGGGGGGGGGGGGGGGGTGTCGAACAGGACACCGAAGTTGTGAACAGTCCAGTTTAGCCGAAATGGTCCAGGTTGGAGGATAGAGTTAGCGGCAAGGGTACAGGGTTTATGGTGGGATCTTTGGTCTTCCCAATGTTTAGTTGGAAGAAGCTCCAGCTCATCCAACACCAATGCCCAACAGGAAGATGTGGTTACTATGTTGTTTGAGTCTGAACTACGAAACAGAACGAGATCCTTTGCATCATTCTACCCCATGTCTGCAATGCCCATAAATGCAAAAAGTCTCTCGTGGCTGTTGTAACCCACACACCATCGGCAACCAGGGCCCTGCCCATTAAAAACCAGAAGCTTCCAATGGCTCGGGAGGTGAATGCACCACACAGTGTGGTGCTGCGCCAGTCCAGGATGGTCCCAGTTCTAATGAGGTGAGCCTGTGGTGATCCCAGTCAGATGGCTGTGGGGTGCTGTATGGGGTAGGGAGTGATGTGAGGGGACGCTACACTTTGTGCCTCCCCAAACTAACCAGGAAGGGGGCGGGGAGGAAGAGAATATATTGACCATGGGTACTGTTCTTAATTAGTACTAAAATTGAATATATAATTGAAATAATGCTCCTTAAATGAAGCCTGCTTTTTTAATGCATCGATTTAGTTAGATTGTTATATGCAACCAAAAGCATTTCCCTCAATCTGCCGCTACAGGCTGGTCTTTTCCCACCCATTGCTCTTGTGACAGGTGTCAATACAGACGCTTCACCCTCAAGTGACCCCACTCCTGTTGTGCTGTACAGTGCTCGGCATTCAAAAACCACACACCAATGCTCTGACTGTATTATGGTGGCTTCCACACATTGCATCACAGACACAGAAACGCGGTCGTGATTCCCAACAACACTCACTCACCCGTATCCTACGCATGGCAGCCACTATCTCCACACGACTGTTTGGCCTTTGTACATCCAGACTCCCGACGTACTTGAAAAACAAAAAGGGTGCATTTTGTTAACGTGCAGCTGGAAGCGCTATCCCGGCCGAGCCGAGCCGAGCTGGAGGAGGGAGAATCTTGCGGGTTTACAAGGCTGGAAGCGGCCAGTGAATTTCTTTTGTTAATTTCAAACTCTTAATTCAAAGCTGCGATTATCATTTGAGCTGATGCAAGAAACGGCTCCCGTTTAAACCTCGGCTCTTTTACACGCCAACGGCGAGGGTGCTAAAAGTTCAGGACGTGTTTTGAATTCCAACCACAGCATCTACCCGTCAAATTAAATCGTTAAATAAATAACGCGCATTATCCCACATTTCTACAACACAATTGTTGCATAAACCACAATTAAGTCTTCACTTGATTTTTTTTGTTGCATTTTTTTGTTGCCGTCGTTGGGGACAGCGATGTGAAAGCTATTGCCAGGATTGTTTGAAATGTTTGGAGCCAGGAAAGTAATAATAGGTTTCACACAATCCTTCGCGCCTTTTGCAGCTTGGATTTAACCTGGGCACAGAGAGATGCTTTTCTTACATTAACAAGTGAAAAATGTTGCCATGTTATCGGCGGACGTTACCTTGGCCTGGAAGTGAATGCCATGCTGGAAAGCCTCCTCGTTATGCAGGGGGGTCCTGGAGTCACCGACATCGTCCACCAAGTTGTACCTGTTCCTGACCGGCATTTTCAAAGGATCCCCAGCAGTCACAGAGTGTTGGCGGCAGCAGCAGCGCCGAGTCCAGCGGGTGCATAGCACCCGGAGCAGACAAAGTTCTCCCAGAGCACAGGGTCACAGAGAGAGAGCGCGAGTTCTCCTAGAGCACAGGGTCAGAGAGAGATCTCCCAGAGCACAGGGTCAGAGAGAGAGAGAGAGAGTTCTCCCAGAGCAGAGAGAGAGAGAGAGTTCTCCCAGAGCACAGGGTCAGAGAGAGAGCGCGAGAGAGTTCTCCCAGAGCAGAGAGAGAGAGAGAGTTCTCCCAGAGCAGAGAGAGAATTCTCCCAGAGCACAGTGAGAGAGTGTGTGAGAGTTCTCCCAGAGCACAGTGAGAGAGAGAGAGAGAGAGAGAGTGTGAGAGTTCTCCCAGAGCACAGGGTCACACAGAGAGTTCTCCCAGAGCACGGTGGTCACACAGAGAGTTCTCCCAGAGCACAGTGGTCACACAGAGAGTTCTCCCAGAGCACAGTGGTCACACAGAGAGTTCTCCCAGAGCACAGGGTCAGAGAAACAAAGATTCTAGAGCACAAGGTGAGAAAGATTTCCCACAGCAGGGTTAGCAAGGAAAGAGCTATCTAGGGGGCAGGGTCAGAGAACGGGATCCCAGAGCACGGGTTCAGAAAGGAGGGATTTCCCAGAGCATCGTCACAAAGCAGATACCTCCCAGGACGCAGTCAGACTGATCTCCAGAGCGCAGATACCCAGACACATTCATAGAGAGAGCAACAGCTACTGCCGCCTTCAGCCAGTCACAGCCTCACCTGCCCGCTCTCATCTCCTACCGATCCCACCCCCAGCCGATTCCTCCGCTCCCTTCTTGACTGTTCACATTGAGGAGGGGGGAAAGAGAGAGATGATCACGGGGTTCGGTTTGGTTCCAAAGGTTACCTTTCCTCAAAAAGCCAAAGATGATCTTCTCTGCGCCCCCTTTTCCCAGCCCGCAGCCTCTAACAACTTGTCCCAAATGTGCGGTGAAAGGTGGCGCTGAGCCGAGAGTGCAGGCGGGGCAGTAAGCGGCTCTTGCCCCGGGCTCTATCTGTGTGTGTGCCACTTGCTGTTTCAATGAGTGAGGAACCTCACTCGTCTTCTTCCCATTGGAGCAAAGTTGCATCACATGATTAACAAAAAAAACACTCGACCGACCCCGCCTTTTCATAAACAAAAGTGTCTCCGGAAATCCGGACCCGGGCCACATTTGTACCGGTCTGGGTGATGTGTGCAGGAACCTGCGGCTTGTACACCTCTCCTGCCGCACTCGGCTCCGCACTGTGCAGCTCCGGATCACTTCCACTAGAGGTTGATTTGTATTCAAGTTGGGTGGCTTAGGTGCTAAAAATCAGGATTTCCGCTCCCCAGTATGGCATCATAAATTACAGTACTTTACAATACCTTTAATACACTAATTAATACTATATAAATATTGTAATTAAATACAATTAGGATATATATTTTCGATAGTCAG
Source organism: Squalus acanthias (assembly GCA_030390025.1). NCBI lineage: Eukaryota > Metazoa > Chordata > Chondrichthyes > Squaliformes > Squalidae > Squalus > Squalus acanthias. The sequence continues at coordinate 85,064,139 of CM059438.1, forward strand.
GGAATATTACCCATCTATTGTAATTTTGTTACAAAGCCACTTTTGTTTATTTTTATTCATTCATGGGATGTGGGGTCGCTGGCAAGGTCAGCATTTATTGCCCATCCCTACTTGCCCTTGAGAAGGTGGTGGTGGTGAGCCACCTTCTTGAACCGCTGCAGTTCGTGTGGTGAAGATACTCCCATAGTGCTGTTAGGGAGGGAGTTCCAGGATTTTGACCCAGCGACGAGAAAGAGACAGCAATATATGTCCAAATTGGAATGGTGTATGGCTTGGAGGTGGTGGTGTTCCCATGCATCTGCTGCCCTTGTCCTAGGTGATGGAGGTCACGGATTTGGGAGGTGCTGTCAAGGAAGCATACACTAATTAATACTATATAAATATAATTAAATACAATTAGTATTGTTATTTAAAATAGTATTGTGTCCAGTTCTGGTCACCACTCTTTAGGAAGGATGTGAACGTCCTTGAGAGGGTGCAGAGGAGATTTACCAGAATGGTTCCAGGGATGAGGGATTTTAGCTACAAGGTTAGGTTGGAGAAGCTGGGGTTGTTCTCCTTGGAGCAAAGGAGATTGAGGGGAGATTTGATAGAGATGTACAAGATTATGATGGGTTTGGATAAGGTAGACAGAGAAAGGTTGTTCCCATTAGCTGATGGTACAAGGACTAGGGGACACAGATTTTTGAGTAAGAGATACAGGGGGGATGTGAGGAAGAACTTTTTTAAGCAGTGTGTGGTAATGACCTGCAACTCGCTGCCTACGAGGGTGGTGGAAGCGGAGACGATCAATGATTTCAAAAGGAAATTGGATAGGCACTTGAGGGAAATAAACTTGCAGGGTTACGGGGATAGAGCAGGGGAATGGGACTGACTGGATTGCTCTACAGAGAGCTGGCATGGACTGAATGGCCTCCTTCTGTGCCGTAATGACTCTATGATGTTAATTTTAAATGTTTTATTATAATTTGATACATTTTCAATACACGAAGGGAATAATAGCCATCTATCATAGTTTTATTATGCATAAGGATCACCACTTCCCTTGCCGTTTGTTTTCCTTACTCATATTTGTGCAGAATTCTAAAATAAATTTATATATGTTCCAGTGTAGGTTTAGTAACCCTATTTATATTTTTCCCTTCTTTCCTGTTGAATCCTAAAGGGAACCTGAGGATGAACATAAGATAGTTAATATACTGAATGATTACTTCCTCCAAATATTGCAATTAGTGTCAGCCTTGGCTCAGTGTAGCACTCTTCCTTGAATCAGAAGGTCAAGAGTTCAAACTCCACTCCAGGACTTGAGCATGCCATCTAGGCTGACATGTCAGTGCAGTACTGAGGGAGTGCTGCATTGTCGAAGGTGCTGTTTTTTGAATGAGATACTAATCCAAGACCCTGTCTGCCCTCTCAGGTGGATGTAAAAGATCCCATGCCACTATTTAAAGAGCCAGGAGTTCTGCTGCTGACCTGCCAACTTTTACCCTTCAAATAACATTGCCAAAAACAGATGAGCTGGTTATTCATCTCATTGCTGTTTGTGGGACCCTGCTGTGCACAAACTGGCTGCTATGTTGACATACAACACAACAGTGACTACACTTCAAAATTAATTCATTGGCTGTAAAGTGCTTTGGGATGTCCTGTGAATGTGAAAGGCACTTTATAAATACAATTCCTTTCCTCTTTCTTTTATTTATAGGCAAGACATAAGTAACATGCCATGCCTAAATAGCAAATATCTAAGTAGAATTGATTATTTCAAGACAAATGAGTTGGAAATACTAGACAGAATCAAAGAGAGAAAAAAACATCCACAGAGATGGATGGTGTTTATCCCTGAGTACGAAGAGAAACAATGAATTAAATTTATGAGGCACTGATGGTGATTATGAGAGACTCAATGAATACTGGGAGGTCACGATAGGTTGGAAACAAGCTAATATGGTGCCTATTTTGAAAAAAGGGTGACAAAATAGACTTGGGCAACTACAGACACATTAGTCTTACATTACTACCAAGTAAATGTAAGGCTTACTCTCTGATAATAATCTAGTAAACAGCAGCCAAGTGAATTCAGCAAGGAAATATCCTACCTGTCCAACCTCCTTTAATTTTTTTGTACTTTGACTTCCAAAATACATTTGACAGAGCTTTGCATGAAATTATTATTATTTCAGCTTAAAGCGGTGAGAATTCAGGGTAAAACGTGGGAATGGATAAGATATTGGCTGAAGGGTAGAAAGCAGCAGGCAGTTTGTTAAGTGAGTTAAGCTGGGTAGGCGAGTGCTGAATGGAGTGCTCTAGGGATCAGTTTTAGGATCCCTGTTGTTGCTAATTTACATGAATTACTTGGATTCAAAAATTCAGTGCAAACTGGACAAATCTGCGGATAATTCCAAACAAGTAGGAGCTGTTGAATCTGAGGAGGTAGCTCAAGAACTACAAAATGAGTTGGTTGAAATATGTAAGTGGGCAGAACAATGGCAGATTAATTTTAATCTGGACAAGTGTAAATTACTGCATGTAAAAAAAGGGTAAGTGTTTCATGAATGGTGTTGAAGTAGCTAGGGATGAAACTGAAAGAGATCGAAGTAATTTAGTAGACTACACACTCAACAGCTCCACTTACTTTAGAGCAGTAGTCAACAAAACAAGTAGAAAACTGGACTTTTTAGTGAAAGCAGTAGTGTGCAAGTCAGAGGAAGTCATGTTCAAACTGTAGTCAGACCACATTTTGAATATTGTGTTCAGATCTGGTCTGAGACACAAGGGAAGCATTGAAGCTGAGAGAATGGTTCGAGGAAGACCGATCCCCAGCATCCCATTATTAGGAAAGAGTGACGAGCATCGGGCTTTTCAACTTTAAAGTAGGCAAGTGATAGGTGTCCTTTTAGAAGTATATGAGATAGTAAACAATATAGAAAAGGTAGATCTGAAACATGACTTCAAACTAAACTAATCAACAGCTGTAATGGACTTCTGGGTAGGCTCATAGAGGCAAAAATCCTGGAATCATTTAAGAAACAATTTGATGCCATGATGGGAGTACAGGAGGGTTTTTCTGGATGGATGAGCTAAGATGGGCCGAGTTGCTTTCCTCCTCTATATTTAGTGATTTTGTAATTTGCTGAGGTGAGGTAAGGCTACCTGAATACTGTAGTTTGATTGTAAATATCAGTGAAGCTGCAGTGTTTTAAAATGCGCTCATGTCTCCATGCTGGTTCAGTAAGTAAGTCAACATTGACTCCGGACCCCATGAAGTATCATGGCTTCAGGTCAAGCATGGGCAAGGAAACCTCCTGCTGATTACCACCTACCGCCCTCCATCAGCTGATGAATCAGTACTCCTCCATGTGAACACCACTTGGAAGAAGCACTGAGAGTAGCAAGGGCATAGAATGTACTCTGGGTGGGGGACTTCAATGTCCATCACCAAGAGTGGCTCGGTAGCACCACTGCTGACCGAGCTGGCCGAGTCCTGAAGGACATAACTGCCAGTCTGGGCCTGCGACAGGTGGTGAGAGAACCAACGAAGTCCCGTCTTCACACTGAGGACACCCTCCATCGTGTTGTGTGGCACTACCACCGTGCTAAATGGGATAGATTCAGAACAGATCTAGCAGCTCAAAACTGGGCATCCATGAGGCGCTGTGGGCCATCAGCAGCAGCAGAATTGTATTCCACAACAATCTGTAACCTCATGGCCCGGCATATCCCTCACTCTATCATTACCATCAAGCCAGGGGACCAACCCTGGCTCAATAAGGAGTGTAGAAAAGCATGCCAGGAGCAGCACCAGGCATACCTAAAAATGAGGTGCCAACCTGGGGAAGCTGCAACACAACATGCATGCTAAAAAGCGGAAGCAGCATGCTGTAGACAGGACTAAGCAATCCCACAATCAACGGATCAGATCAAAGCTCTGCAGTCCTGCCACATCCATTCGTGAATGGTGGTGGACCATTAAACAACTAACGGGAGGAGGAGGCTCCATGAATATCCCCATCCTCAATGATGATGGAGCCCAGCACATGAGTGCAAATGACAAGGCTGAAGCGTTTGCAACCATCCTCAGCCAGAAGTGCCGAGTGGATGATCCATATCGGCCTACTCCTGAGGTCCCAACCATCATAGAAGCCAGTCTTCAGCCAATTCGATTCACTCCACGTGATATCAAGAAACCACTGAGCGCACTGGATACAGCAAAGGCCATGGGCCCCGACAACATCCCGGCTATCATGCTGAAGACTTGTGCTCCAGAACTAGCTGCGCCTCTAACCAAGTTGTTCCAGTACAGCTACAACACTGGCATCTATCCGACAATGTGGAAGACTGCCCAGCTATGTCCTGTCCACAAAAAGCAGGACAAATCCAACCCAGCCAATTACCGCCCCAGCAGTCTACTCTCAATCACCAGCAAAGTGATGGAAGGTGTCATCAAAAGTGCTATCAAGCAGCACTTACTCACCAATAACCTGGTCACTGATGCCCAGTTTGGGTTCCGCCAAGACCACTCGGCTCCCGACCTCATTACAACCTTGGTCCAAACATGGACAAAGGAGCTGAATTCCAGAGGTGAGGTGAGAGTGACTGCCCTTGACATCAAGGCAGCATTTGACCGAGTGTGACTCAAGGAGCCCTAGTAAAACTGAAGTCAATGGGAATCAGGGAGAAAACGCTCCACTGGCTGGAGTCATACCTAGCACAAAGCAAATGGTTGTGGTGGTTGAAGGTCAATCATCACAGCCCCAGGACATCATTGCAGGAGTTCCTCAGGGCAGTGTCCTAGGCCCAACCATCTTCAGCTGCTTCATCAATGACCTTCCCTCCAACATAAGGTCAGAAATGGGGATGTTTGCTGATGACTGCACAGTGTTCAGTGCCATTCACAACTCCTCAGATAATGAAGCAGTCCATGCCCGCATGCAACAAAAGCTGGATGACGTTCAGGCTTGAGCTGATAAGTGGCAGGTAACATTCGCGACACACAAATGCCAGGCAATGACTATCTCCAACAAGCGAGAATCTAACCACACCCCTTGACATTCAATGGCATTACCATTGCCGATTGCCCCACCATCAACATCCTGGGGGTTCCATTGACCAGAAACTTAACTGGACCAGCCACATAAATACTGTGGCAACAAGAGCAGGTCAGTGACTAGGTATTCTGCGTCGAGTGTCTCACCTCCTGACTCCCCAAAACCTTTCCACCATCTACAAGGCACAAGTCAGGAGTGTGATGGAATACTCTCCACTTGCCTGGATGAGTGCAGCTCCAACAACACTCAAGAAGCTCGACACCATCCAGGACAAAGCAGTCCGGTTGATTGGCACCCCATCCACCACCTTAAACATTCACTCCCTCCACCACCGGCGTACCATGGCTGCAGTGTGTACCATCCACAAGATACATGGCAGCAACTTTCCAAGGCTTCTTCGGCAGCACCTCCCAAACCCGTGACCTCTTCCACCTAGAAGGATTAGGGCAGCAGGCGCATGGGAACACCACCACCTCCAAGTTCCCCTCCAAGTCACATACCATCCTGACTTAGAAGTATATCGCCGATCCTTCATCGTCGCTGGATCAAAATCCTGGAACTCCCTCCCTAACAGCACTGTGGGAGTACCTTCACCACACGGACTGCAGCGGTTCAAGAAGGCGGCTCACCACCACCTTCTCAAGGGCAATTAGGGATGGGCAATAAATGCTGGCCTTGCCAGCGAAGCCCACATCCCATAAACGAATAAAAAAAAGTCTTGTGCTGATCCATACAAGTTGATCCTTGTTCTGTGTTAAGTTCATTGATCTTTGCTGAACGGCGGTGAAGCCGTGCAATTGGCTTCAATATCCTTGGGCTAAAGTTTGAGAAAATCAGGCAAGACTTCTACTCCTGATCACCATCCAGTGACTGCCTGGTGGAAACTGGCATGTGAGGATATCAGATGAGGACAGGATCAAGTTCAACTGCAATGCCTCTGGAGGTAAAATTATCTGCTGCCACATTCCTGTCTAGATTCACATGAGTAGTGGTCACGCAGTAGAGGTACCCAAGGAGGGTCATATCTTCGGAAATACAGACCCATGATGAATCAGTGCCCTCAGGAGAGAAGCGCAAAGAAAAATGTAATTTTCAAATTGTGCTTCAAGGTTCCCCTAGAGAATAAAAAGCACATTTTAAACTTTTTTTCTGGTCACTCGCAATAACATTACAGTGTCTAGGAAGTCTAAAAAAAACACACAAACATTACCTACACTGCAGCATATATTATGGAATTCCACACAAACATGGACAATGAAAACATAAATTATTGCTGCAGTCCTTCTCAAGGTTTGCTTTCTAACTCCGTGCTCCATATGCATCAGTTGGGGTCATCTGAGGACCCATCTGCGACAGACAACAGGAGAGTCACAGCCTTTCATAAAAGGATAGCATCTCCTTGGAAACCACAATGAAGTCATTTGTAAATATTACATATGTTGTGGCATCTTATCCACATACCTTTAATTTTACAATAAAATACACTGGTAAAAGTGTGTAACAAGTGATCCCTTTTTGTCGTTTTTTTTAACATTCCTGAACTACTTATTTACCTGCTGTAAATGATGCCTTTAAAATAAATGTCAATGGTTTTCAGGAGCATGTTGAAAAATCTTCGATTTTTATCTTCCCCCAAATTACAGTAATTAAATGTAAATACTTCCAAAGTTTACTAATCATATATATTAATATTATTCTCAGTGCTTGTGCTGATATGGCAAAGTAATAAAAAATTAAATGTATTTACTGACTTAAAAAAAGAACAAACTAGAAGTCAATCTCCTATAGCATTACACACATGGGGCGCGATTTTCTCAGCCCCGAGGAGGCGGGTATGGAGGGGGGACTGCCGGGAAAATGGCAGAATTTGGGGGCGGGTGGCAAACCTGCCCCCAACCCACCTCCATGCCATCTTCCCAGGAGGCGGGTTGCCGCCCAGCGCCGGGTCCCGTCTCCTTGGAGGCGGGAAGGGATTAAAGCCTATTAACTGCCTGTTAACAGGCAGTTAACAGGCAGAAAATAGGATTATCCCGTTTTTGCCCTTACAAGTGCGGGCTTCCTGAAGGCTGCAAAACCCGCCAGGGTCACCGAGGTGAGTAGTGGCTCTGCGGGGGTCGGGGGGGGGGGGTGCAGAAGTGTGGTATGAAGGTAAGTGATGGGTGCAAGAGTGTAGCGGTGAGTATCTGAGGTAAGTCCGAAGTGTTTTTAAAAGTGTACTTACCTTTGTTTCTTCCTGCAGGCTTCAGTCGGTTTCTATACAGAGAGTCTCGCACCTCCGTGTTGCAGATGAGAGATGTCCGTTGCATTCTCATATGCAACAAACATCTCATTTCTGTAAAAGAAAAAAGGTTGATGAGGTCTTGTATGCAAGACCTCATCAAACTACACAGAATGTCAGTGTTTGACAGCTTCACAGAGCTGTCAAACGATGACATTTCTTCTTTCAAAAATTCTTGACAGTTGACACATCATACGTTGACGTGCTCTGCAACCGGCTTCCCCCAATTGGCCTGCTAAGCCCGCCGGTCAATCAGGGGAAAATCCCGCTAGTTGGCCAGAAGCTGATGGAGGCAGGACTGAAACCCAACAAGTGGGAGTCCCGCCTCCAAAAGCTTCCCATTGAGAAAATCACCCCCATGGAGTCAAGAGTAAATGTAGTCTTCAGATGAAGCAGGGTTAGAGGGTGGGGGGTAATTGGACCAAGATAGGCAGTTGTAATTCAGTCCCCATTTTAAACTCATATATTCTGCCCTTACTTTTAAATAATACTTTGAGCTAATATTATTTATCATTAAATAGCAAATCTGATGGCAACTTGAGAAGTAGAGTTGGTTGGAGCCTCGGAGTTCCCCTGCAGTACAGGTTGAGAAGCTGAGAGATGCAAAATTGAGGCACTACTGCACCACCACTGGCAGGAGGATGTAATTACAGCATAATGCATTTTCATAGGCAGTTGCCATTATAAATGGAATTTAGAATTGAAAAGTTGACACAAAGGGAGCCAAAAATGTGACAATGGGAAGTAAGGTTTCTTAGACAGGAAGTGTGTGCAGACAAGACTTTTTAATGGATTGCGCACCATAATGATAGAAAACAACCTGCAATCAGTGGGAGTGCAGATCTACAGGTCACTATCTATATGGAAACATTTATTTTTGACAGTGCCTACTCTTCCTTCATGGGCAAGATCGAATCCAGGAGGTAATTTTGCTTGCCCAGTTTTTATATACACTTAGACCTGGCACCAAAAATTAGGCCAGAAGAATAATTGCGGGACATCCTGCCCAACATAACAATATTGGCCCAGATCTTCTGTTGTAATTCTATCGTAAAATTAAAGGAGAATGTTACAGTGCTGGAGAGAAAGGATGTCCGGGAGGGATCAAGGACAGAATCTATTTGGTTAGAGTTAAGAAACAATAAAGGTGCCATTACATGACTAAGTGTATTCTATAGGCCACCAACTAGTGGGAAAGATATAGAGGAGCAACTTTGCAGGGAAATTACAGAGAGGGGCAAGAACTATAGAGTAGTGTAAATGGGGGACTTCAATTATCCTAATATAGGCTGGGATAGTAATAGTGTAAAGGGCAGAGAGAGGAAATAATTTCTGAAGTGTGTTCAGGAGAACTTTCTTGATCAGTATGTTTCCGGCCCAACGAGGAAGGAGGCATTGCTGGATCTGGTTCTGGGGAATGAGATGGGTCAAGTGGAGCAAGTGTCAGTAGAGGAACATTTAGGGAACAGTGAACATAGCATCATAAGGTTTAGATTAATTATGGAAAAGGACAGGGAGCAATCTAGGGTAAAAATACTTAATTGGAGGAAGGCAAATGTCAGTGGGTTGAAAATGGGTCTGGCCTGGGTAAATTGGAATCAAAGATTGGCAGGCACCACTGAATTCGAACAATTGGCTGCCTTTAAAGAGGAGATGGTTTGGGTACAGTCAAGGTACATTCCCATGAGGGGCAAAGGTAGGGCAACTAAAGCCAGAGCTCCCTGGATGACAAAAGAGATAAAGGACTGGATTTTCATTGACCCGTGGAGGTGGGTTTGGAGGCGTGTGGGGGGTTAAAATTGCGAAAATTGGCGGGTGGGCACAAGTCATAGCATAGCATAGCATAGCATAGCAGATAGGAGCAGGAGTAGGCCATTCGGCCCCTCGAGCCTGCTCCGCCATTCGATGAGATCATGGCTGATCATCTAAACTCAGTACCCTGTACCTGCCTTCTCCCCATATCCCTTGATACCTTTAGCTTTAAGAAATATATCTAACTCAACCTTGAATATATTTAATGACTTCGCCTCAACTACCTTCTGTGGTAGAGAATTCCACAGGTTCACCACTCTCTGGGTGAAGAAATTCTTCCTCATTTCTGTCCTAAATGGTTTACCCGTTATCCGTAGATTATGACCCCTGGTTCTGGACTCTCCAACCATCGGGAACATTCTTCCTGCATCTAGTTTGTCCAGACCTGTCAGAATTTTATATGTTTCGATGAGATCCCCTCTCATTCTTCTATACTCCAGCGAGTATAAGCCCAATCGACCCAATCTCTCCTCATATGTCATTCCTGCCATCCCAGGTATCAGCCTTGTGAATCTTCGCTGAACTCCTTCCATGGCAAGAACATCCTTTCTCAGATAAGGCGACCAAAACTGCACACAGTACTCAAGGTGTGGTCTCACCAAGGCCCTGTACAACTGCAGCAGGACATCCCTGTTCCTATACTCAAACCCTTTCGCTATGAAGGCCAACATACCATTTGCCTTCTTCACTGCCTGCTGCACCTGCATGCTTACTTTCAGCGACTGGTGCACAAGGACACCCAGGTCTTGTTGCACTTCCCCTTCTCCCAATCTATTGCCATTCAGATAATAGTCTGCCTTTCTGTTTTTGACACCAAAGTGGATAACCTCGCACTTATCCACGTTATATTGCATCTGCCACGCTTCTGCCCACTCACCCAACCTGTCCAGATCATCCTGGAATTTCTCGCTATCCTCCTCGCTGCACACACTCCCACCCAGCTTTGTGTCATCTGCAAACTTGGAGATATTACATTTAGTTCCCTTATCCAGATCATTAATGTATATTGTGAATAGCTGGGGTCCAAGGACCGATCCCTGCAGTACCCCACTAGTCACTGCTTGCCACTCGGAAAAAGACCCATTAATTCCTACTCTCTGCTTTCTGTCCGCCAACCAGTTCTCTATCCAAGTCAATACCTTGCCCCCAATCCCATGTGCCTTAACTTTACCCACTAATCTCTTATGTGGGACCTTATCGAAAGCCTTTTGAAAGTCCAAATACACCACATCTACTGGTTCTCCCTTATCTATTTTCCCAGTTACATCCTCAAAAAATTCCAGTAGATTAGTCAAGCACGATTTACCTTTTGTAAATCCATGCTGACTTTGTCCGATCCTGTCACTGTTTTTCAACTGCTCAGCTATTACATCCTTTATAATGGACTCTAGCATTTTCCCCACTACCGATGTCAGGCTTACCGGTCTGTAATTCCCCGCTTTCTCTCTACCACCCTTTTTGAATAGTCCGCCTCCATCCCGCCTCCACGCAATTTTAATTAAATCGTGTGTGCTGGTCCCGACTCCGTCCTGCCTCTAAGAGGCGGGATAGGCTGTTAAGGCCCTTAACAAGTACTAAATTGCCTCTATAATGCCATTTTGAAAGGCCTTTGTGATTTTAACCCTTTTTCTACGTGAAGCACACCTGTTCTGAATCATGAATGTGAAACCTGGCGGGAGCACATTTGGCTGAATCATGAATGTGAAACCTGGCAGGAGCACATTTGGCTGGCTATGGGGATGCATATATGGATGGCTATGTGGATGGATGCATATATGGATGGGGAGGAGACATATCTGGGAGTGGTGGTGTAAAAATATCTGGAGCAGACTTAGGGCTGCTGCTGCTCATTTTGCATCCAGGTCCTCTCACAGCAAAGGCCAGGCAGTCTCTGAAGACCTTCAATGCAGCAGCAATGATGACATCATCAGAGGCGACTTTCAGACTGAAAACACTAATTGGTTCATGGGTTCCCACATGCTGGAACTCAATTGCCCAATTAGGTGAAAATTGCATTAATCTCCCACATCCAATTGCAGTCGGGTGGATAACACGAAAAGTGGATGACATGACCCCAACCCGCCCCAGTATCAAAATCCAGCCCAAAGAGTAAGATGAAACAGAAAAAGAGCACATATGACAGATGTCAGGTTGAGAATACAAGTGAGAATCAGGCTGAATATAGAAAGTTCAGAGGAGGAGTGAAAAAGAAAATAAGAGGGGCAAAGAAAGAGTATGAGAATAGATTGACAGCTAACATAAAAGGGAATTCAAAAGTCTTCTATACGCATATAAATAGTAAACGGGTAGTAAGAGGAGGGGTGGGGTTGATTAGGGACCAAAAAGGAGACCTATGCATGAAGGCAGAGGGCATGGCTGAGGTACTAAATGAGTACTTTGCATCCGTCTTCACCAAGGAAGAAGATGCTGCCAAAGTCATAGTGAAAGAGGAGGTAGTGGAGATACTGGATGAGATAAAGATTGATAAAGAGGAGGTACTAGAAAGGCTGTCTGTACTTAAAGTTGATAAGTCACCAGGACCGGATGAGATGCATCCTAGGATGCTGAGGGAAGTTAAGGAGGAAATCGCAGAGGTACTGGCCATAATCTTCCAATCCTCCTTAGATATGGGGGTGGTGCCAGACGACTGGAGAATTGCAAATGTTACACCCTTGTTCAAAAAAAGGTGTAAGGATAAACCCAGCAACTGTAGGCCAGTCAGTTTAACCTCGGTAGTGGGGAAGCTTTATGAAACAATAATCAGGGACAAAGTTAACAGTCACTTGGACAAGTGTGGATTCATTAAGGAAAGCCAGCACGGATTTGTTAAATGCAAATCGTGTTTAACTAACTTGATTGAGTTTTTTGATACGGTAACAGAGAGGGTTGATGAGGCAAATGCGGTTGACGTGGTGTACATGGACTTCCAAAAGTCGTTCGATAAAGTGCCACATAATAGGCTTGCCAGCAAAGTTGAAGCCCATGGAATTAAAGGGAGAGTGGCAGCATGGATATAAAATTGGCTAAGTGACAGGAAACAGTGTAGTGGTGAACGGTTGTTTTTCGGACTGGAGAAAGGTATACAGTGGTGTTCGCCAGGGGTTGGTACTAGGACCACTGCTTTTCTTGTTATATATTAATGACTTGGACTTGGGTATGCAGGGCACAATTTCAAAATTTGCAGATGACACGAAACTTGGAAGTATAGTGAACAATGAGGGGGATAGTGATAGATTTCAAGAAGACATAGATAGGCTGGTGGAATGAGCGGACACGTGGCAGATGAAATTTAACACAGAAAAGTGCAAAACAATACATTTTGGTAGGAAGAACAAGGAGAGGCAATATAAACTAAAGGGTACAATCCTAAAGGGGGTGCATGAACAGAGAGACCCGGGGGTATATGTGCACAAATCGTTGAAGGTGTCAAGGCAGGTTGAGAAAGCGGTTAAAAAAGCATACGGGATCCTGGGCTTCATAAATAGATGCGGAGATGCCGGTGTTGGACTGGGGTGGACAAAATTGAGAGGTCGCACAACACCAGGTTATAGTCCAACAGTTTTATTTGAAATCACAAGCTTTCGGAGTTATTACTCCTTCGTCGGGTGAAGTAAAGAGATACAGAATCGCCAAAGCATATATAGATAGAGAACAATGCATGTGTACCTTACAATTGCAGACAACTAAATTAAATCATCCTGACTGTTTATCTGCCGAGGTGTGATAAAGTTATTACTTCACCCGACGAAGGAGTAATAACTCCGAAAGCTTGTGATTTCAAATAAAACTGTTGGACTATAACCTGGTGTTGTGCGACCTCTCAATTTTGTCCACCCCAGTCCAACACCGGCATCTCCGCATCATGACCACTATCGACACCACAAACTGTCGGCTCAAAGTGGAGAGAATCGCCAAGAAGATCGCGCATATCGACACCGACATCAAGTATCTACAGAGATGCAAGAAAGCAGACAAGATCCCGAAAGGACTACAGATCACGAACCCACTCAAGTCGACATACAACACAGACTACGCTGAGAGACTCTGCCGTCGTACCTCTCGCACACTCCTCAACCATCTCGTACACCAGCTCTACAGCAAACGCCACAACCTCGAAACCAAGATAGAGTCCATGCTCTCAGCCTGTGCTCAGGACACAGCAGACCAGTTACGAGACACCGCCAAACAGACGAGGCAACGGAACTACGCTGCCTACATGCGCATCAAGAACAGGAAGCTTGAGAAACTCGGCATCACCACCAGCAGCAACCAAGCCTCCCCCGGTACCACGGCTGCAACCACAGGGAAGTCCATCGTCAACTTGTCCGACCATACCCTTCAACCAGACGAAATCGAAGTTCTCGCCCTAGGGCTCAAGTTCTGCCCAACCACCAAAATGGACCCCATCGGTCTCGCGGCAGACACGGAGGAATTCATCAGGAGAATGAGGCTCCGGGAATACTTCCACAAATCCCAAGATGTCAGCAACAAACCCAATGAGACAATCAATGATCCAGAACAGCAGACAGAGGGACTCGCAGTGCAGCAACCGAAGAAAAAAGAGTCAAACTGGACCCCTCCGGAGGGTCGCTGCCCCAAGCTTGACATGTATGCTCAAGCTGTCAGGAGATGCATCAACGCCAGATTCATCAGCCGCACTCACAAGACAGTCCAGAATGTCACCCGAGCACAACGCAACGCCATCCACGCTCTCAAGACCAACCGCAACATCGTCATCAAACCAGCGGACAAAGGAGGAGCCATCGTCATACAGAACAGAATGGACTATTGTAAAGAAGCATACCGACAACTGGACAACCAGGAACACTACAGACAGCTACCCGCAGATCCGACCAAAGAACACACCCGCCAACTCAATAGACTGATCAAGACCTTCGATCCAGACCTTCAAAACATCCTACGCGCTCTCATCCCACGTACTCCCCGCGTGGGAGACTTCTACTGCCTCCCAAAGATACACAAAGCCAACACACCCGGACGTCCTATCGTATCAGGCAATGGAACCCTGTGTGAGAACCTCTCTGGATACGTCGAGGGCATTCTGAAACCCATCGTACAGGGAACCCCCAGCTTCTGTCGCGACACTACAGACTTCTTACAGAAACTCAGCACCCACGGACCAGTTGAACCAGGAACACTCCTCGCCACGATGGACGTATCGGCACTCTACACCAGTATCCCCCACGATGACGGCATCGCTGCGACAGCCTCAGTACTCAACACCAACAACAGCCAATCTCCAGACGCCATCCTACAACTCATCCGCTTCATCCTTGACCACAATGTCTTCACCTTCGACAACCATTTTTTTACCCAAACACACGGAACAGCCATGGGGACCAAATTCGCACCCCAATACGCCAACATCTTCATGCACAAGTTCGAGCAAGACTTCTTCGCTGCACAGGACCTCCAGCCAACGCTGTACACCAGATACATCGACGACATTTTCTTCCTTTGGACCCATGGCGAAGGATCACTGAAAAGACTACACAATAACATAAACAAGTTCCATCCCACCATCAAACTCACCATGGACTACTCCTCAGAATCGGTTTCATTCCTGGACACACGAATCTCCATCAAAGACGGACACCTCAGCACTTCACTCTACCGCAAGCCCACGGACAACCTCACGATGCTCCACTTCTCCAGCTTCCACCCTAACCACGTTAAAGAAGCCATCCCCTATGGACAAGCCCTGCGAATACACAGGATCTGCTCAGACGAGGAGGAACGCGATGGACACCTACGGACGCTGAAAAACGCCCTCATAAGAACGGGATATGACGCTCGACTCATCGATCGACAGTTCCGACGGGCCACAGCGAAAAATCGCATAGACCTCCTCAGAAGGCAAACACGGGACACAACCAACAGGGTACCCTACGTCGTCCAGTACTTCCCCGGAGCGGAGAAACTACGCCATGTTCTTCGCAGCCTTCAACATGTCATCGATGACGACAAACACCTCGCTAAGGCCATCCCCACGCCTCCACTACTTGCCTTCAAACAGCCGCCTAACCTCAGAAGTACCATCGTTCGCAGCAAATTACCCAGCTTTCAGGATAACAGCGACCACGACACCACACAACCCTGCCACGGCAAACTCTGCAAGACATGCCAGATCATCAACACAGATACCACCATCACACATGAGGACACTACCCACCAGGTACATGGTACATACTCATGTGACTCGGCCAACGTTGTCTACCTCATACGTTGCAGGAAAGAATGCACCGCGGCATGGTACATCGGCGAGACCATGCAGACACTGAGACAACGTATGAACGAGCACCGCGCAACAATTGCCAGGCAGGATTGTTACCTCCCAGTCAGGGAACACTTCAGCAGTCAAGGACATTCAGCCTCGGATCTGCGGGTAAGCGTTCTCCAAGGCGACCTTAGGAACACACGACAACGCAAAATCATCGAGCAGAAACTGATAGCCAAGTTCCGCACTCATGAAGACGGTCTCAACCGGGATCTTGGGTTTATGTCACGATACATGACGTGATCCGGACTCGAGTCGTCGTTGGCTTGTTCACAGATGTGATTCCCAGTAAAAAAGTAAAAATTTTAAAGCTTATCGTTTTACATACAGACGGCAGCTTTTGACACGTTAGACCCCCTGCGACTCCACCTCATTGTCTCAGTTGTATCTTGCTATGTCTTTGATGTGGTACCTTCCTGGCTGACCTGATTAACTTTATCACACCTCGGCAGATAAACAGTCAGGATGATTTAATTTAGTTGTCTGCAATTGTAAGGTACACATGCATTGTTCTCTATCTATATATGCTTTGGCGATTCTGTATCTCTTTACTTCACCCGACGAAGGAGTAATAACTCCGAAAGCTTGTGATTTCAAATAAAACTGTTGGACTATAACCTGGTGTTGTGCGACCTCTCAATTTCATAAATAGAGGCATAGAGTACAAAAGCAAGGAAGTTATGATGAACCTTTATAAAATACTGGTTCGGCCTCAACTGGAGTATTGTGCCCAATTCTGAGCACCACACTTCAGGAAGGATGTGAAGGCCTTAGAGAGGGTGCAGAAAAGATTTACGAGAATGATTCCAGGGATGAGGGACTTCAGTTACGTGGATAGACTGGAGAAGCTGGGGTTGTTCTCCTTAGAGCAGAGAAGGCTGAGAGGAGATTTGATAGAGGTGTTCAAAATCATGAGGGGTCTGGACAGAGTAGATAGAGAGAAACTGTTCCCATTGGCAGAAGGGTTGAGAACCAGAGGACACAGATTTAAGGTGATTGGCAGAAGAACCAAAGGCGACGTGAGGAAAAACTTTTTTATGCAGTGAGTGTTTAGGATCTGGAATGTACTGCCTGAAAGGGTGGTGGAGGCAGATTCAATCGTGGCTTTCAAAAGGGAATTGGATAAGTACCTGAAGGAAAAAAATTTGCAGGGCTACGGGGAAAGGCCAGGGGAGAGGGACTAGCTGAATTGCTCTTGCAGAGAGCTGGCACAGGCTCGATGGGCCAAATGGCCTCCTTCTGTGCTGTAACCATTCTATGATCTTGCTGGAGCAGGACATCTTGCGGCGTGCACTGTTAGTTAGATTTTTCCTGCACCCTTCAGCTTGAAAAATATTTGCCCTGGAGTTTTCTGGAAGTGCAAGGTGACAGCACGGGCAACGGGGCATCTGGGACCTTGGTGAAAGATGGGACCAACAGTCTATCTCCTTAACCAATGAGATTTAAGGATGGATTGAGAAAGAAACAGAGGAACAACAGAGAAGAAGGGTGAATTGGAGTCAAATCAGGTACAGAAAGAGCATTAAAGAGAGAAAGAAAGATTGGATTAAGAGAGAGAAAAAAAGACAGAAAGGAAAACTACGAAAAAATGTAACATTTTTTAAATCACTAAGATGAATTTATTACATGTAGGAATGAGAACTCCACAGTTTAAATAGTTCACTTTCTGGGCTGGAGAGCTTGATTGGCATTGCATTAACAATTATCACATCGTTAAAAGGATACTTACGCTGTTAAGTACCAGCTCTAACTTTCTGCGGCAAGTTTAATTCGAGTTTATTGTGCAAATCCAGCAAGTTCTTAAAAATAACAGGGAGGTTGAAGGTGATCTGCCATTTATGCGAAGCAAACAGTGTAACAGCGTGAATCAACCAGGTGATTCGTAACTCATGGCGTATCTCTTCTTCTTCGCCTGAACTTGCTGGCCAATTTGCGCATTTATAACATCATGCTTCATGAACACGCCATTAATTTTCCACCAAGATTTGAGACAATATTTTTTTTTGATATTCTTTTTTCCTGCTTAAATGTGGAAAGAGAAATCTCAAATGCTGGAAATCTGAACTAAAAACAGAAAGTGCAGGAAAATCAAAGCAGTTCGATTAGCATCTGAAACAGAAAGCTAGGTTAACATTTTGTGTTCTGACTGACCCATTGTGTATTTCCAGCCTTTTTACTTTTCTGCTTATTTGACCGTTCATCTAGAACACTGCTTCCACTCTTTGTGTCATTTCCATCTAGACATGCCCACGGCCATCATATTTGTTCTCAATTTATGTTTTCAAATATTTAAAAACTGCTGGTGCTAAAAATGATCATTATCGACAGATAGCCTGTGAATTATTCTGACTGCCAGATTCATTTTAAGATGCTATTTTGCCTGCTCAGTTCTTACCAGTACACAGAAAGTAGGCTGCCAGTTCACACAATTGAATGATGTGATTTGAATTAAAGTGTGACTGTATCACGGGATTTTCAACTGCAGTAATATTGGGTTGTATTTCACTGCAAATTGCAGGCTAGCTTACACAGTTAGTATTATACAATTTCACATTTTTGTGTTTTAGTTTATTTCACTTCAGAAGATTGTTATAATGGAGTATTCAGATTTACTAACTCCTTCAATGATGTTAGTCGAAATTTAATGTTGAGATTTGCTAAATATTGGGCCGGATTTTCCGATCGGAGGCTTCCTGCGGGCGGATGTCTCCGATCTGGAAAAATCTACGCACTTACCTGCTGGCTCCGTAGGTCCCGACACTTCCGATCCTGGGCCTCTCCTGGTCCGCGTGGGCAGAGGCCCAGGTATCCCGTGGCGCAGGTGGTTCACAAGCGTCCCTGGGATCACGTGGGCCATGGGGAACCAATCAAAGAAGGGAATTCCCCTTCATACTTTTGACAGGTCTCTCCGCGTAGATCTGTCAAAAGTATGAATGGGGATCACTTAAAAAAGTTAAACATTAAATAATTTTTTTTTAAAATCACATATTTAAAATTAGTTAAAACTACATTAAATTAAATATTTTAAACAAAAATTTAATTTTTTGAAAAAATAATTAAAGTTTTTTACGGGGCTAAAAATAAACGTACCTTTTTTAAAAGTATTTTAAAATTATAAATGAGTGAAATTTTAAAATGTTTTTAAACTCTATGCTGGTAAAAGCAGGCCTTACATCTGCTTTTACCAGGCGTAAGATTTTTAAAGGTTTTCAGCGGGCGGAGGTTGTGCAGAAAGCGGAACTCTCCACCCGTAGAGGCCCTTCTCCAGGGCAGGCGGAGGATCTGTTAAGAGAATTCTTGACAGATCAGAAGTGCCGGGTTTTAGTGCATGCGCTTCGCATGCCTGAAACCGGCACTTGCAAGGCCCCTACGGGTGTGTACGCGCCTCGTACGCACCCGTGGGGGTCGGAATATCCGGCCCATTGAATTTAGCGCTGATGGTTACCAATTTTCGATTTAATAGAGAAGGTAAGTGTAGGAGGATTATTTCAATAGCAGGTACTCCCACTATCAAGCGACTGAAAATGTTGTACCTAGTAGAAAGTAGTTGAAACTTTGACCTGGTTCCCCCTTTACCTATGAAGACCTGCCATTTCACCTCTTCTCTTTCTGGTGGGAACCTCTGCACTGAAGTCAGTAACGAGGTCTGTCAGCGGCCAGCTTCTCATGGTATCGCACAGAGCAGCTATTATGGCTGTTGATTCAGAGTCTTTTTACTAGACATATTGAATATCGTTGCCTCTCAGTTTACATCCATCACTGGCCCAGATTCATTTCTGTAGGTTCTTTCATATCGGTGCCAGAGCTCCTGGAATGTGGCACTCAAGTGACCTCTAAGCGCTGCTGTTCCCTTTGTTTTACACCTGTGTACTGCCGGTCCTTGTTAGAGGACCAATAGCAAGAATCACATGTCTTCACACCTCTGACAGCTGCTCTGAGAGGCCACAGAACATTGACTCCTAGGCACCTCCAGACCTTTACAGTTAGTGTGTCATCAGCAATGGGCGCATCACATGCCTGCAGCTAATGGCACATTATCACATCCAGTAAGGTCCAGTTTTCCTGGTTTCCCCTCGTTGCAAGGAATCACTTTGAACTGTTAGCAATGGAATGGTGTAAAAGTGCCTCACACGATTCCATTGCTAACAGTTGTGATTCCCTGTAATGAGGGGAAACCAGAAATAATGGAACTTAATGGACGGGTTCAGCAGGTTTTTTTTAAATTAGACATTTAATTTAGAAATTGTAAACTTACAGTTAAAGATGATAAAAACAAAACAGAAAGTGCTGGAAATGCACAGCACCTGAAAAAGAAAGTTAAGTTAACATTTTGCATATGACACTTAATCAGAATCCTGAAACATTCAACTGCCTTTCTATTTTCCATTATTATTTCAGATATCCAGCATTTGTGGTTTTCTTTTTACTTTTACTGTCAAAGTACATCTACTTATAACATTGAATTACATAGAAATACAGCACAGAAACAGGCCATTCGGCCCAACAGGTCTATGCCGGTGTTTATGCTCCACACGAGCCTCCTCCCACCTTACTTCACCTACCTATCAACATAACTTTCTATTCCTTTCCTCATGTGCTTATCTAGCTTCCCTTTAAATGCATCTATGCTATTCACCTCAACTATTCCTTGTGGTAGCGAGTTCCACACTCTAACCACTCTCTGGGTAAAGAAGTTTCTTCTGAATTCCCTATTGGATTTATTGGTGACTATCTTATATTTATGGCCACTAGTTTTGGTCTCCCCACAAGTGGAAAGATCTTCTCTACATCTACCCTATCAAACCTTTTCATAATCTTAAAGACCTCTATCAGATCACCCCATCAGCCTTCTGCCAATGACCCTTTAGTTACTATGTCAATGCCATTGCCAGCCAGGGGTCTGACATTGGGAAGGTTTGTGTAATGCTGTAGGAGGTTGCAGGAGAATAAAGAATCTTGCAATCTTCTCCTGGTTCTTCTGAGCTATTTCAGAACATTGCTTGCCCTGTATGTGTTTTCTGAAATATTCCCAAGAGTTCCTGCTACCTAAATTTGGTTTGTTTTCTGGCTTGGAGCTAAGGTTAATTGTTTGGAAGACCTAAGCTTTTTTTTGTTTTGAAGAATGATGTTTTGATATTTTTCATCTACGGAATAGCCTGCCATTAAATCAATCTGACTAGTGCTTTGGCTAATCTTGCAGCAGACCTCACACATCTGAAAGCCGTACAAAATTAGAAGATGAGATAAGCAAGTATCATGGTTATCAGTCAATGGAAAGAAGCTGTGACATTTGTCGCAGATCTTAAAACTAGGTGACATTAATCCGAAACCAAAAATCAGTTGACCAAAACTAATCTAATAAATGTAACCATATAACAAAACTTATGGGGAGAAGAGTACTTTAATGTTTGGATTTAAGATTTCAGTCTTCCTCAATTGCTTATATTGATGTTCACATTCATTTATTAAATACTGATTTAAATGTTCTGATTTCCCAAATGTTTAATATCTGTCAGACAGAGAGGATATGGGATTGGAAAGTGTCAGCTGTGGCTCAGTGGTAGCACTCTCGCCTCAGAATCAGAAGGTCATGGGTTCATATCCCACTCCAGAGATTTAAGCAGATAATCTAGGCTGACACTTTAGTGAAGTATTGAAGGAGTGCTGCATTGTCTGAGGTGCCGTCTTTTGGATGAAACATTAAACCGAGGTTCCATCTGCCCTCTCAGGTGGGTGTAAAAGATCCATGTGAAAAAGAGCAGGGGAGTTCTCCTGGTGTTCCGGCCAATATTTATCCCTCAACTAACATCACTAAAAAAACATGTTATCTGGTCACATATGGTGGGACTGTGCTGTGCGCAAGGTGGCTACCGCTTTTCCCTATATTACAACAGTGACTACACTTCAAAAGTGGTTGTAAAGCATTTTGGAATGTACTGAGTTTTGGAAAGGCTCTAAATAAATGCAAGTTGTGGTTGATTATTGTAATCTAAACCTATACTCCACTGCAATAATGAGGGAGTACAGAATTGCTGTAGGTGCGATTCTTCAGCTGAAATGCTAAATCAGGGCCCAGTTTTCTTGCTGTCTTGGTCCTGGTGGATGTAAAAGATTCCATGGTACTACTCAAAGAGCAAAGAGTTCTTCGAGTGTTTTGGCCAACATTCTTCCATCATCCAATACCACCAAAAACAGATGGACTGTTAATCTCATGTACTGTTTCTACATTTTTGATGTATACAAATTGGCCGCAGCATCTACCTACATAACAACACTGAAAAAAAGCTTTGAAAATTCATTTGTTAGCTTCTTTTCAAATCATTTTTAAAAACAAAGAAACTTAGAAATCCTATTACAGAATGAGGAAAGGCACATTTCCACTTGCACTGAGTGAAATGTACTGATGCATCCAATGAAATTCTCCAAGGTACAGACACAATGGGCAGAATTTTCATTGACCCGTGGAGGCGGGTTTGGAGGCGTGTGGGGGGTTAAAATAGCAGATTCGGGGGTCCCGAACCCATCCCGCCCCCAACCCGCCTCCATGCCAGTTTCACAGGAGGCGGGTACCCGACCTGTGCTGGGACCCGCCTCCCCGAGGCGGGAAGGGGATTAGTGCCAATAAACTGCCTGTTAACAGGTAGTTAACAGGCAGTTTTTTGCCTAATCCACATTTTTAGCCCTGAAGTGTGGGCTTCCCGACAGGTCCGAACCACGCCGATTTAGCGAGCCGGACCGTCGGTCTGGAGGGCTTGGAGGGGTCGAGATGTCCGGTGTGCAGGTGAGTGATGGGTGCATGAAACATAGAAACATAGAAGATAGGAGCAGGAGTAGGCCATTCGGCCCCTCAAGCCTGCTCCGCCATTCGATGAGATCATGGCTGATCATCTAAACTCAGTACCCGGTACCTGCCTTCTCCCCATATCCCTTGATGCCTTTAGCTTTAAGAAATATATCTAACTCAACCTTGAATATATTTAATGACTTCGCCTCAACTACCTTCTGTGGTAGAGAATTCCACAGGTTCACCACTCTCTGGGTGAAGAAATTCTTCCTCATTTCTGTCCTAAATGGTTTACCCGTTATCCGTAGATTATGACCCCTGGTTCTGGACTCTCCGACCATCGGGAACATTCTTCCTGCATCTAGTTTGTCCAGACCTGTCAGAATTTTATATGTTTCGATGAGATCCCCTCTCATTCTTCTATACTCCAGTGAGTATAAGCCCAATCGACCCAATCTCTCCTCATATGTCATTCCTGCCATCCCAGGTATCAGCCTTGTGAATCTTCGCTGAACTCCTTCCATGGCAAGAACATCCTTTCTCAGATAAGGCGACCAAAACTGCACACAGTACTCAAGGTGTGGTCTCACCAAGGCCCTGTACAACTGCAGCAGGATATCCCTGTTCCTATACTCAAACCCTTTTGCTATGAAGGCCAACATACCATTTGCCTTCTTCACCGCCTGCTGCACCTGCATGCTTACTTTCAGCGACTGGTGCACAAGGACACCCAGGTCTTGTTGCACTTCCCCTTCTCCCAATCTATTGCCATTCAGATAATAGTCTGCCTTTCTGTTTTTGACACCAAAGTGGATAACCTCGCACTTATCCACGTTATATTGCATCTGCCACGCTTCTGCCCACTCACCCAACCTGTCCAGATCATCCTGGAATTTCTCGGTATCCTCCTCGCAGCACACACTCCCACCCAGCTTTGTGTGATCTGCAAACTTGGAGATATTACATTTAGTTCCCTTATCCAGATCATTAATGTATATTGTGAATAGCTGGGGTCCAAGGACCGATCCCTGCGGTACCCCACTAGTCACTGCTTGCCACTCGGAAAAAGACCCATTAATTCCTACTCTCTGCTTTCTGTCCGCCAACCAGTTCTCTATCCAAGTCAATACCTTGCCCCCAATCCCATGTGCCTTAACTTTACCCGCTAATCTCTTATGCGGGACCTTATCGAAAGCCTTTTGAAAGTCCAAATACACCACATCTACTGGTTCTCCCTTATCTATTTTCCCAGTTACATCCTCAAAAAATTCCAGTAGATTAGTCAAGCACGATTTACCTTTTGTAAATCCATGTTGACTTTGTCCGATCCTGTCACTGTTTTTCAAATGCTCAGCTATTACATCCTTTATAATGGACTCTAGCATTTTCCCCACTACTGATGTCAGGCTTACTGTAATTCCCCGCTTTGTCTCTACCACCCTTTTTGAATAGTGGGGTAACATTAGCTACTCTCCAATCCATGGGTACAGTTCCAGATTCCATCGAATGTTGGAAGATGATCAGCAATGCATCTAATATTTCTATGGCCACTTATTTAAGTACCCTAGGATGTAGATTATCAGGCCCTGGGGATTTATCGGCCTTCAATACCGTCAATTTCCCTAACACCATTTCCCTGCAAATACTGATTTCTTTCAGTTCCTCCCTTTCATCAGACCGTATGTTCTCCAACATCTCTGGGAGCTTATTTGTGTCCTCCTTTGTGAAGACAGAACCAAAATATGCATTTAATTGGGCTGCCATTTCTTTGTTCCCCATTATAACTTCCCCCGCTTCTGACTGCAAGGGACCTACACTTGATTTCACTAATCTTTTTCTCTTCACAGCTCTTACAGTCAGTTTTTATGTTCCCAGCAAGCTTACTTTCATATTCTATTTTCCCCTTCTTAATTAATCCCTTTGTCCTCCTTTGTTGAATCCTAAACTGCTCCCAATCCTCAGGGCTACCGCTTTTTCTGGCCAATTTATATGCCCTCTCCTTGGATCTTATGCTATCCCTAATTTCCCTTGTTAGCCACGGTTGAGTCACCCTTTTTGTTTTATTCTTATGCCACACTGGGATGTACAAATTCTGTAGTTCATCCATGCAGTCTTTGAATGTTTGCCATTGCCTATCCACAGTCAACCCCTTGAGTGACATTCCCCAATCAATCCTACCCAATTCGCGCCTCATACCATCGTAGTTTCCTTTATTTAAATTCAGGACCCTAGTCTCTGATTCAACTACTTCACTCTCCATCCTAATGAAGAATTCTATCATATTATGATCACTCTGACCCAAGGGGCCTCGTACAACAAGATTGCTAATTAATCCTTTCTCGTTACATAATACCCAGTCTAAGATGGCCTGATCTCTGGTTGGTTCCTCGACATATTGTTCCAGAAAACCATCTCGTAAACATTCTAGGAATTCCTCCTCCACAGTATTTTTACTAATTTGGTTAGCCCAATCTATATGTAAATTAAAGTCACCCATGATGACTGCTGTGCCCTTACTGCATGCTTCTCTAATTTCCCTTTTAATGCCGTCCCCAACCTCCGTATTACTGTTTGATAGGTCTATATACCACTCCCACTAACGTTTTCTGCCCCTTGTAATTTCTCAGTTCTACCCATACAGATTCCGCATCATCAGAGCTAATATCCTTCCTTTCAATTGTGTTAATCCCCTCTTTAACCAGCAATGCTACCCCACCTCCCTTTCTTTTTTGCCTATCTTTCCTAAATATTGAATAACCCTGGATGTTGAGTTCCCAGCCTTGGCCACCCTGGAGCCATGTTTCTGTAATCCCAATCAAATCGTATTCATTTACCTCTATTTGCGCAGCTAATTCATCCACCTTGTTCCGAATACTCCTTGCATTAAGACACAAAGCCTTCAGGCTTGTTTTTTTAACGCTTTCAGACCTATATGAATTATTATTTACTCTGACCATGTTTGATTTAAACTGTTGAGTTCTTTGCCTTCTACTTTTGTTTTTCTCCTTCCTGTCTTTAGCTTTTATCCTTATTTCCCTTTCCTCTGTCTCCCTGCTCAGGTTCCCAACCCCCTGCCACTTTAGTTTAAACCCTCCCCAACAGCACTAGCAAACACTCCGCCTAGGACATCGGTCCCGGCCCTGCCCAGGTGCAGACCGTCCTGTTTGTACTGGTCCCACCTCCCCCAGAACCGGTTCCAATGTCCAAGGAATTTGAATCCCTCCCCCTTGCACCATTCCTCTAGCCACGTATTCATTTGAAATATCCTCCTATTTCTACTCTGACTAGCACGTGGCACTGGTAGCAATCCTGAGATTACTACCTTTGAGGTCCTATTTTTTAATTTACCTCCTAACTCCCTATATTCTGCTTTTAGGACCTCATCCCGTTTTTTACCTATATCGTTGATGCCTATGTGCACCACGACAACTGGCTGTTCGCCCTCCCCCTCCAAAGTGTTCTGTAGCCGCTCCGAGACGTCCTTGACCCTTGCACCAGGGAGGCAACACACCATCCTGGAGTCTCGATTGCGAGAGTGCAGAGGTAAGTGTGTTTGGTGTGTGTAAAGTGTTTTAAGAACTTGTACTTACCTTAACTTTGTCCTGCAGGCTTCCTTCCTTCAGTTCTCGGGAGTCCCTCAGCTCACCGGCACAGAAAGCAGAATGGCCGCGGAGCTGTCAAAAGCTGCAGTCTCTGCTTTCTGTGCTGGATTGATTTCTAACTGAGTCAAAGTACAGGGACTCATGTTAGAAATCATATTGTCAGTGTTTGACAGCTTCACAGAGCTGTCAAACGCTGAAATTTCATCTGTCAAAAGCTCTTGACAGATGAAATTTCAATGGCTGACGTCACCTGTATCCAAGGGACCCTTGATTGGCCTGCTAAGCCCGCTGGGCGGGCTTAACAAGGTCAATCAAGGGAAAATACAGTGGTACGATAGCAAAATACTGCGGATGCTGGAAATCTGAAATAACAACAGAAAACGCTGGAAAAACTCAGCAGGCCAGGCAGCATCCGTGGAGAGAGAAACAGAGTTAACGTTTCAGGTCGAAGACCTTTCATCAGAACTGGAAAAAAGCAGGAAATGAAATAGATTTAAAGCAAGGATAAAGCTGGGAAAAGGGGGAGGGGATGAAAGAACAAAAGGAGAGATTAAGAGACATTGAGAGACATTAAGAGATGATCAAGGCAAGAGGAGGTTTTAATGTGACAGGTTGAGGCTAAATGAAGTGTGAAATGCACTGGCAGAATGAAGGACAGCTGCCAGCTTCTGGGAGGGAAAAAAAAGGGGGGGCCAAACAAAAGGGTGGATGAAAAAATAAAATATAAATGTGATGGGGCTGAGGTTATGATCTAAAATTGTTGAACTCGATATTGAGTCCAGAGGGCTGTAGGGTGCCTAAACGAAAGATGAGGTGCTGTTCCTCGAGCTTACGCTGAGCTTCCGTGGAACAGTGTAATAGGCCGAGGACGGTGAGGTCAGAGTGGGAGTGGAGCGGAGAATTAAAGTGACAGGTCACCGGGAGCTCGGGGTCCCCCTTACGGACTGAACGGAGGTGTTCCACAAAGCAGTCACCCAATCTGCGTTTGGTCTCCCCAATGTAGAGGAGACCACATCGTGAGCAGCGGGCGGGGCCAATTCATTGGTACCCGTATATCGGTGGAGCGGTTGCTAAACCCGAGACACTACACTAGTAGTGACTCCCACCCTCCCACCTCCTCTAACCTTTTGGGGTAGAGGGAATTTAAAAGGTAGGTTCGATTTTATATTTTGTTTTCAGGGACTTAACTCCTGGACATAAGATAAATAAGTTTAAATTTTAGTAATAAAGTAACATAAAGGTTAAGTCATGACAGGAAGTCTCGGACCCGTTTCATGCTCCTCCTGTGCCATGTGGGAAACCAGGGACACTTCCAGTGTCCCTGACAACTACGTGTGCGGGAAGTGTGTCCAGCTGCAGCTCCTGACAGCCCGCATGGCGGTGCTGGAGCTGCGGGTGGACTCACTCTGGAGCATGCACGATGCCGAGAACTCGGTGAATCGCTCATTTAGTGAGTTGTCCACACCGCAGGTAAAGGCTAGGACAGACAGTGAATGGGTGACCAAGAAGCAGGGCAATATCAGGAAGGTAGTGCAGGAGTCCCCTGTGGTCATCTCCCTCCAAAACAGGTATGCCGCTTTGGATACTGTTGGGGGAGATGGCCTACCAGGGGAAGGCACTAGCAGCCAGGTTCATGGCACCATGGCTGGCTCTGCTGCACAGCACGGCGGGAAAAAGAGTGGTAGGGCTATAGTGATAGGGGACTCAATTGTAAGGGGAATAGACAGGAGTTTCTGTGGCCGCAACCGAGATTCCAGGATGGTATGTTACCTCCCTGGTGCAAGGGTCAAGGATGTCTCGGAGCGGCTGCAGAACATTCTGAAGAGGGAGGGTGAACAGCCAGCTGTCGTGGTGCATGTAGGTACCAACGATATAGGTAAAAAGCGGGAAGAGGTCCTACAAG
Organism: Squalus acanthias; assembly: GCA_030390025.1. NCBI lineage: Eukaryota > Metazoa > Chordata > Chondrichthyes > Squaliformes > Squalidae > Squalus > Squalus acanthias. Next base: position 85,091,864 of record CM059438.1, read on the forward strand.
CAGAATTTAGGGAGCTAGGAGCTAAATTAAAAAGTAGGACCTCTAAGGTAGTAATCTCTGGATTGCTACCAGGGCCACGTGCTAATCAGAATAGAGAGAACAGGATAGTGAGATTGAATACGTGGCTTGAGCAGTGGTGCAGGAGGGAGGGATTCAAATTCCCGAGGCATTGGAACCAGTTCTGGGGGAAGTGGGACCTGTACAAAAGGGACGGTCTGCACTTGGGCAGGACTGGAACCGATGTCCTCGGGGTAATATTTGCTAAAGCAGTTCGGGAGGATTTAAACTAATATGGCAGGGGAATGGGAACCTATGTAGCGAAACAGGGGGAAGTAATATGCAGTCAGAAACAAATGTTAGAAGGGTGAGAAACAATAGGGGAAGGCCGAGTAAACAAAGGCAAGAAACACAAAGGGCCATACTAAATCATAAGTCTAAAAGGACAAAGGATGTTAATAAAACAAGCCTAAAGGCTCTGTGTCTTAATGCAAGGAGTATCCGTAATAAGGTGGATGAATTGACTGTGCAAATAGATGTTAACGGATATGATGTGATTGGCATTACAGAGACGTGGCTCCAGAACAATCAAGGCTGGGAACTGAACATCCAGGGGTATTCAACATTCAGAAAGGATAGAATAAAAGGAAAAGGGGGTGGGGTAGCATTGCTGGTTAAAGAGGAGATTAATGCAATAGCTAGGAAGGACATCAGCTTGGAGGATGTGGAATCAATATGGGTTGAGCTGCAGAACACCAAAGGGCAGAAAACGTTAGTGGGAGTTGTGTACAGACCTCCAAACAGCAGTAGTGAGGTGGGGGAGGGTATGAAACAGGAAATCAGAGGTGCGTGCAAAAAAGGCACGGCAGTTATCATGGGTGACTTTAATATGCATATAGATTGGGCTACTCAAACTGGAAGCAATACGGTGGAGGAGGATTTCCTGGAGTGTTTAAGGGATGGTTTCCTAAACCAATATGTTGAGGAACCAACTCGAGGGGAGGCCATCCTGGACTGGGTGTTGTGTAATGAGGAGGGACTAATCAGCAATCTTGTGGTACGAGGCCCCCTGGGGAAGAGTGACCATAGTATGGTGGAGTTCTACATTAGGATGGAGAAGGAAACAGTTAAGTCAGAGACCATGGTCCAGAACTTAAATAAGGGCAACTTTGAGGGTATGAGGCGTGAATTGGCGAGGTTAAATTGGCAAGCGATATTTAAGGGGCTATCAGTGGAAGGGCAATGGCAGACATTTAGAGATCGCATGGATGAACTACAACAATTGTACATCCCGGTCTGGCATAAAAATAAAAAAGGGAAGGTGGCTCAACCATGGCTAACAAGGGAAATCAGGGATAGTATTAAAACCAAGGAAGTTGCATACAAATTGGCCAGAAGTAGCAGCAAACCCGGGGACTGGGAGAACTTCAAAACTCAGCAGAGGAGGACGAAGGGTTTGATTAGGGCAGGGAAAATAAAATATGAAAGGAAGCTTGCAGAGAACATTAAAATGGACTGCAAAAGCTTCTATAAATATGTAAAAAGAAAGAGGTTAGTAAAAACAAACGTAGGTCCCCTGCAGTCGGAAACAGGGGAAGTCGTAATGGGGAACAAGGAAATGGCAGATCAATTGAACAAGTACTTTGGTTCGGTGTTTACTGTGGAGGACACACACAACCTGCCGGAAATAAAAGGGGTCAGAGGATCTGGTAAGAGGGAGGAGCTGAGGGAAATCCTTATTAGTCGGGAAAAGGTATTGGGGAAATTGATGGGACTGAAGGCTGAAAAATCCCCGGGGCCTGATGGTCTGCATCCCAGAGTACTTAAGGAGGTGGCCTTGGAAATAGTGGATGCATTGACGATCATTTTCCAACATTCCTTAGACTCTGGATCAGTTCCGATGGAGTGGAGGGTGGCCAATGTAACCCCTCTTTTTAAAAAAGGAGGGAGGGAGAAAGCAGGGAATTATAGACCGGTCAGCCTGACATCGGTTGTGGGTAAAATGATGGAAGCAATTATTAAAGATGTCATAACAGACCATTTGGAAAGTGGCGACATGATAGGTCCAAGTCAGCATGGATTTGTGAAAGGGAAATCATGCTTGACAAATCTTCTGGAATTTTTTGAGGATGTTTCCAATAGGGTGGACAGGGGGGAACCAGTAGATGTGGTGTATTTGGACTTTCAGAAGGCCTTCGACAAGGTCCCACACAAGAGATTGGTGAGCAAAGTTAAAGCACATGGGATTGGGGGTAATGTGTTGACGTGGATTGAGAACTGGTTGGCACACAGGAAACAAAGAGTAGGAGTAAATGGGTACTTTTCAGAATGGCAGGCAGTGACCAGCGGGGTACCGCAGGGTTCGGTGCTGGGACCCCAGCTGTTTACATTATATATTAATGATTTGGACGAAGGGATTAAATGTAATATCTCCAAATTTGCGGATGACACTAAATTGGGAGGCAGTGTGAACAATGAGGAGGATGCTAGGAGGCTACAGAGTGACTTGGACAGGTTGGGTGAATGGGCAAATGTATGGCAGATGAAGTACAATGTGGATAAATGTGAGGTTATCCACTTTGGTGGTAAAAATAGAGAGGCGGACTATTACCTGAATGGTGGCAGATTAGGGAAAGGGGACGTGCAACGAGACCTGGGCGTCATGGTACATCAGTCACTGAAGGTGGGAATGCAAGTGCAGCAGGCAGTCAAGAAAGCAAACGGAATGATGGCCTTCATAGCAAGGGGATTTGAGTACAGGAGTAGGGAGGTGATGCTACAGTTGTACAGGGCCTTGGTGAGGCCACACCTGGAGTATTGTGCGCAGTTTTGGTCTCCTAACTTAAGGAAGGACATTCTTGCTATTGAGGGAGTGCAGCGAAGGTTCACTAGATTGATTCCTGGGATGGCCGGACTGACATATCAAGAAAGATTGGGTCAACTGAACTTGTATCCTCTGGAGTTCAGAAGAATGAGGGGGGATCTTATAGAGACATTTAAAATCCTGACTGGTTTAGACAAATTAGATGCGGGCAGAATGTTCCCAATGGTAGGGAAAACTAGAACCAGGGGTCACAGTCTAAGGATTAAGGGGAAGCCATTTAGGACTGAGCTGAGGAGGAACTTCTTCACCCAGAGAGTGGTGAATCTATGGAATTCTCTTCCACAGAAGGTTGTTGAGGCCAGTTCGCTAAATATATTCAAAAGGGAGTTAGATATAACACTCACAACTAAGGGGATCAAGGGGTATGGCGAGAAAGCAGGAATGGGGTACTGAGGTAGCATGTTCAGCCATGAACGCATTGAATGGCGGTGCAGGCTCGAAGGACCGAATGGTCTACTCCTGTACCTATTTTCTATGTTTCTATGTTTCTAATACAGTATACTAAATTGCAGGAAGTACAAGTAAATCGCTGTTTCACCTGGAAGGGGTGTTTGGGGCCCTGGACAGTGGGAAGAGGGGAGGTATAAGGGCATGTGTTGCATCTCCTGCGCTTGCATGGGAAGGTGCCGGGCGAAGGGGAAGGGGTGCTAGGGGTGGTAGAGGAGTGGACTAGGGTGTCGCGGAGGGAGCGGTCCCTGCGGAATGCTGAAAGGGGAGGTGAGGGGAAGATGCGTTTGATGGTGGGATCACGCTGGAGGTGGCGGAAATGGCGGAGGATGATCCGTTGAATGTGGAGGCTGGTGGGGTGAAAGGTGAGGACAAGGGAAACTCTATCGTGGTTCCGGGAGGGAGGGGCAGGGGTGAGGGCAGAAGTGCGGGAGATAGAACGGACACGGTCGAGGGCCGTGTCGACCACAGTAGAGGGGAATCCTCGGTTGAGGAAAAAGGAAGACATGTCGGAAGCACTGGTATGGAAGGTGGCATCGTCAGAGCAGATGCGGCGGAGACGGAGAAACTGGGAGAATGGAATAGAGTCCTTACAGGAGGCTGGATGGGAGGAAGTGTAGTCCAGGTAGCTGTGGGAGTCAGTGGGCTTGTAGTGAATGTTAGTCAATAACCTATCCCCAGAGATGGAGACGGAGAAGTCGAGGAAGGGAAGGGAAGGGAAGAGTCGGAGATGGACCATGTGAAGGTGAGGGAAGGGTGGAAATTGGAAGCATAGTGAATGAAATGTTCTAGTTCAGGGCGAGAGCAGGAGACGGCACCGATACAGTCATCAATGTACCGGAAAAAGAGGTGAGGGAGGGGACCCGAGTAGGACTGGAAAATACAGTGGGTTGGCCACAAGTCGATAGAGGCGGGACTACAACCCAAAAAGTGGGAGTCCCGCCTCCATCACGTCCCCATTGACAAAATCCAGCCCAATCAATCTCAGGTTAAGCCTGCATGGTGTCTAACTCTGTGCTAAACTCATTAAAAAAATACATCTTTACTAAAATTAGAACCACTTCAAGTTTCAGTCTCTCAGTAAGTGGTCTTAATGTAAATGTCTCCTTTTACAGTCTTGTGTTTTTGTTACGGTGGCCCATGTCCAGTCTCTTATAGCTCGGGCATCGTGGGAGTTGCAGGTATAGGTTTAGTTGGTAACCCCATTGAGCTGACAAATTGATAGCTCTGGGAAAAAGTATCAACTTCAAGTCTAGGCTTTCAAGAGATGTTGAAGCATCAAAGTATAAACACTAATGAAGCTACTCAAAGATACAAAATACAATGTTATAGCTAAGTTCAATCATGTGAATGTGGAATTTTTAAAGTATGTTTGTGTTCAAGTCCTTATTTTGAGCCCACAGTGGGCAGGTTGAAGGGAAAAAACAGTGACTAAGAACATTTTCAAAAAGGTGGTCTGAGCAATTTGATGAAGTTAAGTTTTGTGGGAGGGAAGTCTGATTGGTAGATATTCCCGAGTCTTGTTACAGATTTGTAATTTTCAAAAAGATTTCAGCCAATCAACAGGTTCCATGTAAAAATTTGAGTGGAATACATGCTGGCTGAAGTGTGACATAGGGGCCGGAATTTTGCCGGCGCTCAGAGGGCGGGTTCGGAGGCGGTCCACTGTCACGATAGAAAAGATTGACAGCGGGTCAGGATCCTGCTGTCAACCCGCTTCCATGTCAGTTTCCCATGTGTCGGGTCTGTCTGGGCTTTACAGACCCGACTCCAAGCGGTGGGGGAGCCAATTGACGTAGTTAAGAGCTTGTTAAAAGGTACTTAAACAGCATTTTACCATGTACTTACCATTTTTTCAGCTTTTTGACGAGTTTCACGGCGCTCGGGGACCACATCAGGTAAGTAGGTCGGTTTTTCAATGACTCTCCATTGCTCTGAATAGGTGACAGCTGCAAAAGTGGTATAAAAGCTACCATTTCATAGCTGTTCACTTTCCAATGTTAGAAGCTAGAGCCTTCAGGATTTGGAATACACTTTTCAGCTTTATGCAGGTTGGAAATGTTTGAAGTAAATTCTCTATCCACTGTCACCTCCTTGGAGCAACCTCTCTCACCATTGACAGATCGCTTCTGTCATCTCAACTTCAGCTGCCATCTATTCCAGCAGCATCAGTGCACTTGAAAAAATCTCACCTTGGTCCTCAGAATCCCACCACGATCAGCCCCAACACCAACATCACCAGGCACACCAGCATCACCAACAACAATGCCAACCTGCTCCGCAATAACCCGATGCTGCACAGGACACAGGGCATCAGCACCTGACCACATGGCTGCCCGGGAGGCCAGGGATTGCCTCACCATGGCCAGATTTATTTCACTTGACGCTGTACACCCTGGCTGCCACATGATGCGCCAGGATGGCACCACCCCACACCAGCACCATAAAGCATCCCTGCAATGCCCAAGCCATTCCTTTCACACTCATCACCATTGCGGGGGTAATGTTATGTCTCACCATTCACTGCAACTCATTAAGCCACTTCTAAAGGTGCACACAAATCTGTCCAAGAAGGCAAAGTGTGGAAAATAAAGATTTCAATGTTTGGCAACACATCAACAGAAACTTTACATGAATATTGGCGAAAACACCCAAGTGCCTACCCTTGTGTGTTGTTAGTTGGTATGATTGGACAAGGATGAGGGTGAGTGTGTGGGGTGGCTAGTGAGATGGGGATGTGATGATGTAGATAGAGAGAGAGGGATGGGTGGAGGTGCAAGGTAAGTTGGTGTGATTAAGGATGTGCAGGAGTAGGGTAGGGAAGGCAGAGTGATGGGGATGTGATGAGTGGCACAGCAGGATGAGGTTGAGTGTGGATTTGCAGTAACGTTTCGTGATCTACTGAGATCATTGAAAGGTTTGTGCCACTGCAGCCTGGTCCTCCTGACGACATCCCTGCTGTGCCCTCCTGTGCAATGTGCAACCAGGCTGCGTTGGTGTCCTGGGGAGATTTCTTCCGCCCATTGGAAGGGAAGAGAACCTCCCTGCGTGCTGTGACTTCCTCCATAAGCATATGGAGGGAGTCATGGGAAAGCCTAGGTGCAGCCGTGCACCTTTGTGCAGTGCTTGTCAGTGTTTGCAGCAACTCAATGCTGCAGAACACTGGCAGCACAACTGTCAAAATGAATGTGAACATGGTCCCTTTAAGGAAACCGGCTGATGACGCGTCATCAAATGGCGTCATCAGACCCGCTTCCTATTAATTGTCCGGGAACCTCGCAGGGCGGGCTTAACAAGCCCCATCAATGGAAAATTCTTCTCACAGAGCGGGATGGAGCCGGGAGCGGAGTTGCAACCCGCCACCTATCTCGGCTGCACTGAGCCCACCTCGGTAGGCAAAATCGCAGCCAGGAAATGTGATGTGACAGACAGGAAACATGCACTATCGTGCCATTTCTAATAATAGCAGATTCCCCCATGGTGTTGCACACACAGAGCCAAAATCTGTACTGATTTGATGCCTTCCTTCCGCATTCTGTTAACAGAGGGCTAAAACTCCATCTGATATGAGTTGACGAGTAAACAGTAAGACAATAAATTGTGGAACTTCTATTATTAAAGAATGAATTGTCTTTTTGTTTCACACAATAAAATCTCAGCAGAAAAACACTACCCAGGCAAACCAACTTGTGCTAGATGTGTCTCCAGTCACTTTGCACAACTGATGTTTGCTGGCTATCACTTGTACAGAGGTATTTCCACATCTGAGTATGCTAGCAGCCACCCATCAGAAATAAGCATCCTACTGTAATACACTATTCAATCAAGTTTACGCCTCCAGAAATCAGAAACTCACTTTTCATCAATTTATTTATTTCTTATTTAAAGTAAAACATACTTCCTGACATCCCAATACAAAAGAAAACAAATGTTCATACTAAAGTTGAATTGAAAATGTTAAAATTGACAAAAAATGTAATGCAAACAATAAAGTAACATACCCCAAAAAATTGATAAATGCAATGGGCTCTTTATATGTTCAAACTTGATATGTCAGACCTCAATATTGAATCACTCTGTTTAGTAGCAGCAAAGTAGCAGGACAGCATCTTTCCTCCTTTAACTGTCACATGATCATTATCTGTTACCCTCCGACTATGATTCCAGCACTCCCATACCAGTCTTCTATCTCCCACTACACATTTGCAACAGCTAATCAGTATTACCTCCCAATGTCACAAACGTTCAATGTCACAATTGTCCTCCAGTCACTCACAGCCTCCCAAATCACGACCGTAAATAATCAGCATGAGATTGGGAGGGACAACCACGAGTGTTTTTCCCAGGCCACTGACTACACAAAGGCTTTCTCTATTTTAATGGTACTCAACCCAGCAGCATAGAAAATATTCTCAGTGATGCTGCATAATTTATAGAGTGAGTCTACAAATCTAAATAATTGTACACAGCTGCCTTAGGAATATGGGCAGTGTACAGAACCTGTATCAAATTCAGTCAATCTAACAGAGCTGAGCATTGTTACGGTAAAATCTAAAAGACCTGCAGAGTGCATCAGAAAATAACAGCTCAATATATTGAATACTTGGCAGTAAATTTTCCTAAGTCCCTGACATTCCATTATATCAATATTCCACTGCAGTAACATATATGATATTGAAAGCAACTGATTTACAACTATTACAAACATCACAAAATTCAATCATCAGAGCAGCAATTGACTGGCTCAAAACATATTTAAGTAAAAGAAGAATTTAACTTATTCCACTATTGTAAACCAATTTCCAATTGAAAAAAGGATAGAACCGCCAAAATTCACCCCAAACAATCCTGTAAAAAACCATAGAAGCCTAGATAATGAAAAAAGAATTGCATTTTTTGTCAATAAAAATCAATGTACTGAGTATATGTTACCAATGAACATTTAAATATAGTATGTATAAAAATCAAAGATTGTCTTGAAACTCAGACATACACTAATGAAAAATAAAAAACAGTATGAGAAATAGATGACCTATTCAAAAATCAGGCAAACCTCAAATATTTCAGAAAACATAAGCTACAAATTACAAGCTTCAAATATTGCAAAATGGAGAAAAAAGTAAGGTAACACAATTTAAAAGTTGCAGTGCAATTATATAGGGCCGTATATTCCGATACCTGCGGGTGTGTACGCGCTGTGTACACCCGTAGAGACATCGGAAATGCCGGTTTCAGGCATGCGAAGTGCATGCGCTGAAAACCGGTATTTCCGATCTGTCAAGAATGCTCTTGATAGATCGGATGCCTGCCCTGGAGAAGGGCCTCTGCGGGCGGATAGTTCCACTTTCTGGAGAACCTCCGCCCGTAGAAAACCCTTAGAAATCTTACGCCTGGTAAAAGCAGGTGTAAGGCCTGCTTTTACCAGCATAAGAGTTGAAAAAAGTAAAAAAAAACTTTTTTCACTGATTTATAATTTTAAAATACTTTTAAAAAAGGTAAGTTTATTTTTAGCCCCGTAAAAAACTTTAATTATTTTTTTCAAAAAATTTAATTTTTGTTTAAAATATTTAATTTATTGTAATTTCAACTCATTTTAAAAATGTGATTTTTGTTTTAAATTTATTTAATGTTTTACTGTGTTTTTGGGGTGATCTCCATTCATATATTTGACAGGTCTATCTGTCAAGTGTATGAAGGAAGATTCCCTTCTCCTATTGGCTCCCCATGGCCCACGTGATCCCAGGGACGCTTGCGAACTGCATGCGCCTCTGGGATACGTGGGCCCTGCACATTTCGAGGTTGGGGAGGCCCAGGAGCGGAAGTATACGCACCTCAGGAGCCCTCAGGTAAGTCCGTAGATTTTTTCCAGATCGGAGGCCTCCGCATGCAGGAAGCCTCCGATCGGAAAATACGGCCCATAATTTCTTATTTGATTCATTGCAACTTAGCTCTAGCACAAAAGTTAGACTGCAAATCTGGAGTCAGCCCACAAATTAATTCCACAGCAAAGTGGAGTACACTTCCTTGCTCCAGGCAACCTGACACCAGTAAGTTGCAGAATCAGATGACGCTCCCGGACAGGACATTGCCCTTCGCACTCGCTGATCCAGCTAGCTGTGGAATGAACGGAGTTATGCTTTAGATATCTGATATATTGTGTTGCTATGGTAGAGTGCAAAAGGCATTGAATGGAATGCAACTGAGCCATACTGATCAAAGGGGTCCTAAATATATATGTATATGTATTGGTGTCGAAATACTTCAGAGGTTTCACCGGTCTCTCACTGTAATTTTGGCAGGAGACCAGCAGATCCCCCAGGAAATGATGGAGACCCAGTTATGCCAGGCCCCCACCATTTCCTGGAGTTTCTTGGCTGTCTAGTAAGAGGCAGAACCTCTGTCCGCTATTTACGAGGCAAATGACGCTGGGTTGGCGGCAGGGTAGGGGGAAAGGAACTCCTTAAGCCAGGAATCCCCGCTCCTGAGCCTGGAAGGGAACTCAGTGTTTCTGCAACGGCAGGTATGCCGAGTGAGTGGACGCATACTGGCCTCCACAAGGACACATGTGGGCCTCGCCAGGCTAGGCAAGCGGCCTGGATCCTGAAACCTTCAGAAATTGTTTTCCTGGATCAGCCCCCTGAGTAGAATGTGGTTGCAAAAGAACATGAGCACTGAGGGTGTGAAACCTGTTGCTGTAGAATGCAATCACTAGCAAAGGAGTGGATAATATTGGATGATGACTGGGGTGTGGGCACTGATACAGGGAGCAGAGCTGGCGAGAAGTGTTGTATGTGTGGCTTCCATGTAGCTCTCACTCCATCAATTATATTTTAATTACGGTGAACAAGTATGTTCAATCACTGAAAGGTCCTAAACTCTACAGCAGATAGGTCATGGTGGCAAATAACAATGACAACTATAGGATTAGTTCAGTCATATTAACAAGTTTTCCTAAAACAATATTTCTGAATCATAAACCAAACTTTCAATTTTTCATATCAAGTATAAATTCCCTGAACCTTAAGAAAATTCTGCTTCTTAAACTTCCTGAAATGAAAATCTCATTTGGCTGTTGCCCCCTGGTGGCTAGCTTCTGTTAATTTCACAAAACAGCTAATATAAATCAGCTTTTATAATCCATTTTTTGTTTCATGGAAGTGACAGTAGGACAAAAAACAAAACACCAAAAGTACAATTAAAAATTGAACCATGCTATTGGGAGATAATTAAAAGTATTTTATAGATAGGATTTTAAATTGTTAGGATTGAAATTAAAAACAACACAATTTTCAAATGATGAGTTTGCAGTATGTAATTGCAGCTTTCACCTAGTGACAAGAATTTAATCTTGAACAAAACTTTTAGAATTAATAACAAATCCTATCAAAAACTATAAATAATAAAGTTATAGGTCACAACTACAATATAAAACGAACCCCACTGTGGAGTGTTGGTAAATGTTGGCCAAAGTGTATCTGAAATTAGTGATTCAACATGAGGCAACCAAGAGCCACATGGGTGCCATCAATTACTCTGGACTCTGGAACAAATGCAGACACCTTTCACGGTTGCCCATGGGGAATGAGAACTGGTTTGCTCTTTCAAACAATGCATCGTTCACTTGCTTTACACACTTGCGCATTGCTGATTGACTTATGTGACTTTGGCACCCTAGAAGGATCCTGAGTCATAAAAACTGAAGATTGTAGTGACAACCACTGGCAGCGAGTGTGGCTGAAGGTTAGTTTGCAGGATGTGGCATAAATCAGTCGCAGCCTCTCTTGTGAAGCTCACGTTTCATAGACACAATTGCTCAGACAGTGCATTAAGTGTGCTCCCTGTACCAACAACAAATTCCCATCCCCCGAGATACCTTGCCAGTGGTGGGTAAACTATTGGGAAATCTCCTCCAGAAAGTGTTACTGTACTTAAACATTTTGATGGGAATTTACTAATGGTGAAACTAGCTTACATATAACAGTATTTATATAGTGCCTTATCACAGCCTCAAGACTTCCTAAAGCACTGTATAATGGATGGATTACCTTTGAAGGGCAGCCATTGTTATTATGTAGGCACATGCAGCAACTAATTGACACACAGCAACTACAACAATGAGCCAGAAATTCGGCTCTCCGGCTTCCTGCGGGTGCAAGCATCGCGCGCGTACTTACCGACCGCGCCTGCCGTTATGCTTCGGGCCCACGAGGAATTCAGGTCCTGGGCCTCCTGCAGCTGCCGGCGCGCAGTGCTCGTGTATCCCAGGAGCGCAGTTAGTTCGAAGCATCCCCTGGGATCACGTGGGCCATGGAGAGCCAATCGTAGCAGGGAATTTTCATTCATAGATTTGACAGGAAGACCTGTCAAATCTATGAATAGAGATCGGCCCCAAAACCACACTAAAACTTCAAATAAATTTTTAAAAAACCATCACATTTTTAAAATAACTATAAATTACATAAATTAACTAGTTTAAACAAAAATTTAAATTTTTGAAAAAATTAATTACACTTTTTAACGGTGCTAAAAATAAACTTACCGTTCTTTAAAGTATGTAAAAAAGATAAAGCTGTTGAAAAAATGTTTAAATTGTACTTAATTAACCACTTACCTTGTTAAAAACAGGCCTTGTGCCTCCTTTTTAAATGTGCAGCTTCTCCGTACTTACCCTCACGGAGAAACCTGAAAAAAAAACAAAGTTCGCTGTGTGCGCGCTGCCTCTCCCATGCACGCGTTCGACCTCGGAACCCCTTCCTTCAGGGGAACGGAAGTTCCGGTTTCCAGCGCATGCGCAGTGCATGCGTGAAACCGGCACTTCAGGTGGCCTTACGGGTGAGTACACAGCGCGTACTCACCCGTGGAGAGCCGAATTTCTGGCCCAATGTATATTTATATAGCGCCTTTAACATAGTAAAACGTCCCAAGGTGCTTCACAGGAGTATTATAAGACAAAAAATTTGACACTGAGCCACATAAGGAGAAATTAGGGCAGGTGACCAAAAGCTTGGTCAAAGAGGTAGGTTTTAAGGAGTGCCTTAAAGGAGGAAAGAGAAGTAGAGAGGCGGAGTGGTTTAGGGAGGAAATTCCAGAGCTTAGGGCCTAAGCAACAGAAGGCACGGCCACCAATGGTTGAGCGATTATAATCAGGCATGCTCAAGAGGGCAGAATTAGAAGAGCGCAGATATCTCGGGGGGTTATGGGGCTGAATGAGATTACAGAGATAGGAAGGGGCGAGGCCGTGGAGGGATTTGAAAACAAGATGAGACTTTTGAAATCGAGGCGTTGCTTAACCGGGAGCCAATGTAGGTCAGAGAGCACAGGGGTGATGGGTGAACGGGACTTGGTGTGAGTTAGGACACGGGCAGCCGAGTTTTGGATGACGTAGGGTAGAATGTGGGAGGCCAGCTAGGAGTGCGTTGGAATAGTCAAGTCTAGAGGTAACAAAGGCATGGATGAAGGTTTCAGCAGCGTATGAGCTGAGGCAAGGGTGGAGACGGGCGATGTTACGAAGGTGGAAGGCGGTCTTAGTTATGCTACGGATGTGTGGTCGGAAGCTCATTTCAGGGTCAAATATGACACCAAGGTTGCAAACAGTATGATTCAGCCTAAGACAGATGTTAGGGAGAGGGATGGACTCAATGTCTAGGGAACGGAGTTTGTGGCAGGGACCGAAAACAATGGCTTCGGGGAGAATATTTCTGCTCATCCAGAACTGGATGTTGGACAAGCAGTCCGACAATTTAGAGACCATGGAGGGGTCGAGAGAAGTGATAGTGAGGTAGAGCTAGGTGTCGTCAGCGTACATGTGGAAACTGACGCTATGTTTTCGGATGCTGTCGCCAAGGGGCAACATGTAGATGAGAAATAAGAGAGAGCCAAGGATAGATCCTTGGGGGACACCAGAGGTAACGATGCGGGAGCGGGAAGAGAAGCCATTGCAGGTGATTCTTTGGCTACGATTAGATAGATAAGAATGGAACCAGGCGAGTGCAGTCCCACCCAGCTGGACGATGGTGGAGAGGTGTTGGAGAAGGATTGAGTGGTCAACCGTGTCAAAGGCTGCAGACAAGTGAAGAAGGACGAGGAGGGATAGTTTACCTTTGTCACAGTCACAAAGGATGAGAGCCTTTTCGGTATTGTGGTAAGGGCGGAAACCTGATTGGAGGGATTCAAACATGGAATTGCGGGAAAGATGGGCATGGATTTGGGAGGCAACAACACATTCAAGGACTTTGGAGAGGAAAGGGAGGTTGGAGACGGGGCGGTAGTTTGCAAGGATGGCGGGGTCAAGGTCCTACAAACAGCAAATGAATGAATGACCATATAGTGCGTTATTTGTAGTGTTGGTTTAGGGAGGAATGTTGGACTCTTCTTCAGGTGGGATTTTTTATATCCACTTCGGCATGCAAACGGGGCCTCACTTTAATGTCTCTGACAATGCTGCACTCCCTCACTAGTGCATTGCAGTGTCAACCCAGGTTATCTACTCAAACCCTGTCAATGTCAGAAGCACGAAACAGGCTGATAGTGAGTTGGCAGCCCATTTTACACCGCACCCGATTTTCTTTTCAAATCGGATGCAGTGTAAAACGGGTGGCCCATTCGTTATCAGCCCGCTTTGACCAACTTCACCCCCATTGTCTGGAATTCATTGATGTGAATGTCTCTAATATACAAACTCAAGCTTTTGTGAAACACCAAAACTTTGTGAAAAAATGAACTTAAAATCGATAGGTAGAGAGCAAAACTAGAGGCCATCAATATAAGAGAGTCACCAAGAAATCAAATAGGGAATTCAGAAGAAACTTCTTTACCCAGAGAGTGGTGAGAATGTGAAACTCGCTACCACAGGGAGTGTTTGAAACTAATAGTACAGATGCATTTAAGGGGTGTCATAAATCGCAAGTAACAACTCAGGAAGTACTACTGGGTGGCCAGCTGGGGCGCCGTCCAGGGAGTATAAATACTCAGGCATGGGCCCACCTTGGGGAGAGACAATCTGGAAACAGGAAGCTAGTGACTGCTAACTAGACCTCCATGTTTTGTTACAAGTTGATTAAAGCCTTGCTTTATGTTCAAGTGCGTAGTGAGTCTTTATTACGTCAATTTAATCAACTTGATATCGTCTCCACGCTTTGGGTGATTCGGAACAACCAGCTGCAACTCGAACCACAGAAGGGAACTTGGGCAAGAAACTGATCCATCATGGAAAAACTCCTTAGACCCGCTCGTCTCGACCTGGACCCGAATGCACCTGCGGCAGCAAAGGTATGGAAGCATTGGTTTCGTACCTTTAGCAACTTTCTTGAAGAATGTGGGGCGGATGTCCCTAATAAGTTACGAATGCTTATCAACTACGTGTCTCCTCATGTGTATGATTATATTGAGGACTGTATAGACTATGACACTGCTATCGAAATCTTACAGCAGCTATATGTCAAGTCCCCAAATGAAATATTTGCTCGACACCTACTGGCCACAACTCGGCAGCAGCCTGGGGAATCACTCGATGAATTTCTCCAGAAACTTCGCAGGCTCAGCAAGGATTGTAACCTTAAAGCAGTTTCAGCTGAACAGTATCAAGAGGAACTAATCCGCGATTCCTTTATCAATGGAATCGCGTCCCCTTTTATACGTCAGCGCCTGCTGGAAAATAAAACCCTCAATTTACGGGCTGCTTATGACCAGGCGTGTTCCTTGGACTTGGCCAAGAAAAATGCAGACACTTATCTCCCACCACGTGCACGGGCGGCGGCTATCTCCTTTAATGAGTCTTTCGGTAGGTCTCGGGCGGATGCCCCCACTGATGTTGACTCTACTCTAACAGACGACGACCCTACCCTAGAGGCCTTCGCTGATGACGACCCCGCCCTAGCAGCATCCTGGCAATCAGGAAGAAAGTGTTTCTTTTGTGGAGGGGCGTGCCATCACAGAAAATTTTGCCCGGCTCATAATGTGACCTGCAATCATTGCAGCAAGAAAGGACACTTTTCCAAGGTATGCCAGTCACGGGCCTTTGCTAACAAGAAAGGCCGCTCCTCTAAAGTATACCGGTCAAGAGCTCCTGTTAGCTTCACAGCTGCTATCTATGGAGCTGCTCCTCCCCCAAGAACTACTGTTAAGGCTACAGTTGCCGAAGGGAAAATTGCCCCTCCTCCCATCACGGCTGTTTTTCCCCAAAGTTTGTCCCATGCAGCCACGAAGGTTTCAGTAAATGGGCACACTCTAAGCGCGCTAATCGACTCCTGCAGCTCTGACAGCTTCATTAGTAAGCGGGCTGTCAACAGGTTAAAACTGCACATTTATCCCTCGGACAGGGAGATTGCAATGGCTCTGACGACTCTGACCACTAATTCTTCTGGCTTCTGTCTGGTCAACCTCATCCTCAACGGCCGCACGTATCTCTCCACCCGGCTCGGAGTACTCGCAAACTTATGCAGCGATGTGCTTCTGGGACAGGACTTCCAGAAGCAGCACAAGAAGATCACTTTTGAGTTTGGAGGGTCAAGGCCGGAGCTTACCATTTCTAAGGTGCCGTTTTGTGCACTCTCGGCGGCCTTACTCGGTGAACCCTCCCTGTTTGCCAATCTTCCCCCCCGCTGTAAACCCATAGCCACCAAATCGCGGCGCTTTAGCCAAGACGATCGAGCATTTATTGAGGCGGAAATCTCTCGCCTTTTAGTCGACGGTATTATCGAGCCATGTTCATCTCCCTGGCGGGCTCAGGTCGTCATCGTGAGGAATCCCTTAAAACAACATAAAAAACGTCTGTGTATCGATTATTCGCAGACTATTAATCTATATACCGATCTGGATGCCTACCCGCTGCCACGCATAGATGACATGGTCAACAACCTTGCCAAATACAAGGTATTCTCGACCTTCGATTTAAAAAGCGCGTACCATCAGGTGCCACTGCAAGACTCCGACAAGAAGTATACGGCCTTTGAGGCCAATGGTCGGCTTTTCCAGTTTCGCCGCCTTCCATTCGGGGTCACCAATGGGGTGGCCGTCTTCCAACGGGCCATGGATGGCCTAGTCCGGCAAGAGAACTTGACGGATACCTTTCCGTATTTAGACAATATCACTATTGCCGGCCATGATCAAAAGGAGCATGACGCCAATCTTCAGAGATTTTTTGACCTACTCCGCCGTCGCCACTTAACGTTAAACGAATCCAAATCGGTGAAGTCGGTGCCATCGGTGAACATTCTTGGCTACTGGGTGGGCAACGGTGTTATTAAACCGGACCCAGAGCGACTTCGTCCACTTCAGGAGCTCCCTCCCCCGATGAACCTCGGCTCTCTTCGTCGGGCACTTGGCATGTTTGCTTATTACGCAAAATGGATACCACACTTCTCCGATAAAATACAGCCCCTGCTCCATGCGAAGTCTTTTCCATTGGAAGCTACGGCTATTTCTGCCTTCAACCTCCTCAAACGACAGCTGGAGAAAGCCACGCTTCGCTCCATTGACGAAAATCTTCCTTTTGTGGTCGAATGCGATGCATCGGAGGTGGCGATCTCCGCTACCTTGAATCAAGGTGGCCGACCCGTGGCATTCCTATCCAGAACCTTGCAGGGTAGCGAGCTCCATTACCCCCCCCGTCGAGAAGGAGGCTACGGCCATCATCGAGGCTGTACGCCAATGGGGTCATTTTCTTGCTCGGCGTCATTTTACGCTTATAACTGACCAGCGCTCTGTGGCCTTCATGTTGGATAACCGGAGGCGCACGAAAATCAAAAATAATAAAATTCAACTCTGGAGGATGGAGCTGGCTGCCTTTGGATATACTATCTGTTACCGACCCGGCAAACAGAACGTGGCCCCAGATACCTTCACACGGGCATTTTGCTCCTCAATGTCAACGTCGACTCTGGCGGATTTGCATATGGACTTATGCCATCCTGGTGTGACCCGCATGTTGCACTTTGTGCGCTCCAAAAATCTACCATTTTCAACCGAGGACGTAAAGAAAACATGCTCCTCCTGTAGGATTTGTGCAGAATTGAAACCACAATTCTTTCGCCCATCAGATGGCTTACTCATACATGCAATGCAGCCTATGCAGAGGCTCAGCATAGACTTTAAAGGGCCATTGCCTTCGTCGACAAGGAACACCTACCTACTTACGATGGTGGACGAGTATTCACGCTTTCCCTTCGCCTTCCCCTGCCCTAATATGCTTACCTCTACGGTAATTAAATGCCTCGATCAGGTCTTTTCCCTTTGCGAGACGGCCAATTTTATCCACGCTGATCGGGGTCCCTCCTTTATGTCGAGTGAACTTAAAAGTTATCTCTCCCAACGGGGAATCGCCTCAAGTAGGACGACACCATATCACCCAATCGGTAACGGACAGGTTGAACGATACAATGCCATCATCTGGAACGCTGTCCGTCTGGCACTAAGGTCACGCAACCTGCCGGACCAGCAGTGGGAAACGGTGCTCCCCGACGCGTTACACTCTATCAGGTCTCTTCTCTCCACATCTACTACTGTCACGCCTCATGAGCGATTCTTCAAATTCCGGCGTCGCTCTACACATGGGACGTCTCTACCATCATGGTTGGTGGCTCCAGGCCCGGTACTACTCCGGAGGTTCGTCCGGTCTGCCAAAAACGACCCTCTCGTTGACGAGGTGGAGTTAACGGAGGTAAACCCCACGTATGCGCACGTACGGTACCCTGATGGCCGGGAGACCACCGTCTCGCTCCGAGATCTGGCTCCCTGCCCAACCGGTCACACGGGCCCGAATGATGAAGGATCCCCGACAATGATATCAACACTCCGCACCCCTATGAAAATGACGCCCCGCCTGGGACATCGGGGGATCTGCCGGCAACGCTACCGGATCAACTCAGGGAGCTGGACGCTCCCCGTAGGATGGCCACCCGAAACCAGGACGCCGGACAATCTCCAGCCACGACCCGGGATGAGGCCAGCTCAGCACCTGTGGGGACCCGCACCCGGAGTCATGATATTCCCAGTCCTCCACAGGATGATCAAGATGACGCGGACTCTACTGACTTACCGGTACGGGCCAAGCGACCCAGGGACCAGGACACGGTCCGGGGAGACGTGCCTTCCAGTCACAAGCAGAGAGCTAAACGTCTGCGGCTATTTCTGGTCCGCCTAGTCCGTTAAAGGAAGACTGGACTTCCAAACCTTTTAGGGAGGAAGAATGTCATAAATCGCAAGTAACAACTCAGGAAGTACTACTG
Source organism: Squalus acanthias (assembly GCA_030390025.1). Lineage (NCBI taxonomy): Eukaryota > Metazoa > Chordata > Chondrichthyes > Squaliformes > Squalidae > Squalus > Squalus acanthias. The sequence goes on from CM059438.1 coordinate 85,110,416, forward strand.
GGTGGCCAGCTGGGGCGCCGTCCAGGGAGTATAAATACTCAGGCATGGGCCCACCTTGGGGAGAGACAATCTGGAAACAGGAAGCTAGTGACTGCTAACTCGACCTCCATGTTTTGTTACAAGTTGATTAAAGCCTTGCTTTATGTTCAAGTGCGTAGTGAGTCTTTATTACGTCAAGGGGCAGTTAGATAATCATATGAGGGAGAAGGGAATAGAGGGTTATGCTGATAGATTTAGGTGAGGAAAGACGGGAGGAGGCTCGAGTGGAGCATAAACGCCGGCATGGACTGGTTGGGCTGAATGGCCTGTTTCTGTGCTGTATATCCTATGTTATCTATAGATGCTCACACCATATCATTACAGATCCCTGCTAAGGCATTGATTACTTTATTAGTTACTTACTTTGTAAGCCTATTTTTTAATTTTCTCCTTTCCTTTTGATCTCACTGTACTCAGATTGTGAGTGAAGCAACTTCCCTTCCAAACACGTCACCTTTTAGAAAGAATGACTTAACATGAGAAAAACTTAAACAAACAAATTGGACACACACACAAAGAAAAACAGGAAGATTTTTAGTTTCCTTTCATTCTGTACTTTCAGCAATTCAGAACGTCAAGATGGGTGTGGGGATGGAAATATGCTGCCAAATTTACAATAAAAAAGGATTGTGACAGATTGCAAACCCATTTCAACATATGGAACTGTGTGTATATTTAGCGTGAGATATCATGGAATCACCATAGAAGCACAGAAGCAGGCCATTTAGCCCATCAAGAAGTGTTGGAGCTTTTCTCCACTTGAGCCACCGAGACGAATCCCACTCTCCTGCTTGTTTCCCACTTTTATTTCAAGCAACTACCTAATTCCCTTTTAAAAGAATTTATGGACTATGCTTCAATGACCGATTGTGGCAGAGAATTACAAATTATAACCACTCTCTGTGTAAAGACTTTTTTTTTTTCTTTTTGTGATTATCTTACATTTGTGCCCAGACTACCGTACATAGAAGAGGTCATGTTTTTTAAAACAGAATGAGTGAGATTTAAAAGTCTGACAATTTTCAGGGGTACGTTCAGGGGTACGGTAGCATAGTGGTTATGTTAGTAATCCAGAGGCTAATGATCCGGGGACATGAGTTTAAATCCCACCACGATAGTTGGCGAATTTAAATTCAGTTAATTAAATAAATCTGGAATAAAAAGCTAGTGTCAGTAATGGTGACCATGAAACTACCGGATTGTCGTAAAAACCCATCAGGTTCACTAATGTCCTTTAGGGAAGGAAATCTGCCGTCCTTACCTGGTCTGGTCTATATGTGACTCCAGACCCACGGCAATGTGGTTTGCTCTTAACTGCCCTCTGAAATGGCCGAGCAAGCCACTCAGTTGTAACAAGCCGCGACAAAGAAGTATCATAGACTGCAGCGGTTCAAGAAGGTGGCTCACCACCACCTTCTCAAGGGCAATTAGGGATGGGCAATAAATGCTGGCCTTGCCAGCGATGCCCACATCCCAAAAACGAATAATTAAAACAAAATGTATAAATACAAAGCCCGGGATTCAGAGCTGTTAACACCAAGAGAAATGTTAGAGGTGCGATTTCTGATAAGAACTAATGAGATGGCTGCAAACCCATGTGAAAATATGAAGCTGCCATATACTGTTAAACCAAAATGAATGAGTCTCACTTTGAGACTTGATAGATCTTCAGTGTAAAAGTTCAGTGAGACTAAGGGTGCATTTACACTACAACTGCAATGTCAGTGTGAAGTATTTTGCTTCACACCGATGCCGCAACCATAATGGCCCAGAAATTAAACAGTGAGTGTTCGCGCGGGGGTAAGGCTTCCCCGCGATATCTCATTCCGCGCCTACCTTTTTCCTCCGGGCCCACACGAACTTTAGTTTCAAGGCCAGTCCCACATGCAGCTGTGCAGTGCTTGCGTGACCCAGAGACGCAATTAGTTCGTGCGAGCTCTGGGATCACGTGATTCAGTTAGAGCCAATGGCAGCACACCATCTTTCATTCATAGTTTTCACAGCAAGAGCTGTCAAAGCTATGAATCCTACACACCCCCAAAAGAACAGCTAAACCTCAATTAAATTTAAAAAAAAGCCATCACATTAATAAAATAAGTATAGTTAAATAAATTAACCACTTTAAACAAAAAATTAAATTTTTGAAAAAATTTAAAATCTTTTTAAAAGTTATAAAAATAAACTTACCTTTCTTTAAAGTCTCTAAAAAAGATAAACCTGTTGAAATTTTTTTTAAATAATACTTAATTAACTACTTACCTTGTTAAAAGAGGGTCTTACGCCTCCTTTCTTCATATGTAAAATCTTCCATGCTTACCTGCGCGTTCAAAGCTACAAAAACTAAGTGCACTGCGTGCGCGCAGCCTGTAGCGCGCACGCGGTTCACTTAGGAACCGTCCCCTTTTGAATTCACGAAGTGCCGGTTTCCCGCGCATGCGCAGTGCATGCAGGAAACCGGCAATTGGAGACCTAAAACGCGAGAGTACACAGTGCGTACTCTCGCGTATTAGGTCTAATTTTCGGGCCATTATAAATGCAGTCTGAACCCAGTGTCAGGGCTGGACCTCATATCGCATGAATGACGCAGAGTGAAACTTCACGGAGGATGGAACCTCACTATACTTCACTTCTGAGTCAGATGGGGCTTCATGCCTGATTTACATTCAAGATTTGGTCTAGTTGCGAGGAGGTTTCAGCTTTGCACTGTTATTAAACCTGTGGAGCGTGAATACACCCTAAATCTCAGTGAATTAAAAGAGAAAGCAAATATGATCAACAAGATAAAAGTGATATCAATTATTAAGGAGCAGTTATTTTTAAGACTGACATGAGGAGAGAAATAGGTATAATTTTAAACTAAAGTAAATGATTTAACACAATAACTAAATAAGTGAGAAACACTTGGGGGATCATACAGCACAGAAAGAGGCCATTTGGTCCATCATGCCTGTGCCAACTCTTTGAAAGAGCTATCCAATTAGTCCCACTCCCCTGCTCTTTTCCCATAGCCCTGCATTTTCTTTTCTTTTCATGTCTACACCCTTTTGAAAGTTACCTTTGAATCTGCTTCCACAACCCTTTCAGGCAGTGTATTCCAGATCATAACAACTCATTGCGTAAATAAAAATTCTCCTCTCTCCTCTGGCTCTGAATGGCAAAAATCTGGATATTCCTTCTGAAACATGCTTGGTCACATCAAATGTTAACATAGTGTCAGCTGTAGCTCAGTGGTAGTGCTCTTGCCTCTGAGTAAGAAGGCTGTGGGTTCAAGTACCACTCCAAAGACTTCATCACATAATCTAGGCTGATACTTCCGTGTAGTAATTAGGGAGTGCTGCACTATCAGAGATGCCGTCTTTTGGATGGGATGTTAAAGTGAGGCCCCTCTCAGATGGATATAAAAGATCCCATGGCACTATTTTGAAGAACAGCAGGGGAGTTCTCCCCAGTGTCCTGGCCAGTATTTATCCCCTCAACCAACATCACGAAAACAGATTATCTGGTTATTATCACATTGCTGTTTGTGGGACATTGCTGTAAGCAAATTGGCCACTGTGTTTCCTACATTACAACAGTGAGAACACTTTAAAAAATACTGCATTGGCTGTAAAGCACTTTGGGACATCCTGAGGTTGTGAAAGGCACTATATAAATGCATGTTAGAAAGTGGAACTCCCTACCATATGGAGTAGTTGAGGCGAATAGGGAAAGTTAGATAAACACATGAGGTAGAAAGGAATAGAAGGCGATGATAATAGGGTTAGATGAAGAGGAGTGGGAGGAGGTACGTGTGGACCATAAACACCAGCGTGGACCATAAACACCAGCATGGACCAGTTGGGCCAAATGGCCTGCTTCTGTGCTGTACATTCATAGGGGGAAAAATTCAGTTGGTTTGCGTTTCCTGTTAGCACCTGGTGGGAGCGCTAACAGGGCACTGATGCAGTAGCGCCGGAGCGCGGCGAATCCAGCGATGCACGGCAAATCCGGCCCCCTCTCCCCTCCCCCGTCCCGTAGCGCCACTGCTAACAGTTACCACTGGGGACTTCAACGCCAGGCAGATTGTGACGTCAGTGAGCGTACAACACTCACTCGGCGCCCGATCTGCAAAATTTATTTTCGCCCCCGCCTTAGTGCCTCACCCCGACAGCGACAGGGAGAGGAGGCGTCAAGCAGGCGGATGCCGGCTCCAGGGGTGGTATTTAAAGGCATCCTCGGTAATGAGTCACAGCTATCAGGTTAGTGGTGTTTCACTGCTTCCTTGTCAGTTTGACATTGTGAAACCGATTCATTCAGTCATTTAAAGGTTATTTAGTATCAGGAGTGTTGTGGCCACTGATATTTAGTTACATTTATTCTCACAACATATCAAAGTGCGACACTTGGTTACATTAATGGGGGCTGTACTGGCAGTCGACCTCGCCCTCCAGGATCTACGGCGGAGGGAGCGGAGGCAGCAAGAAAGATTAGAACATGTGGCCAGAGGGAGGAGAAGGGCCATCAGGGCTCTCAACAGGAGGCCTTACCCTCCGCGGGTATTTCGAGAGCACTTCTCCTACCTCCAATTAAGTGAGGGGCAGTGCATTAGAAGGCTCCTCTTCAGCAAGGAGGTGGCCACAGAACTCTGCCACCTCCTGCAACCAGACCTCGAGCCTCAGATCAGGGTGACCACAGCTCACTCAGTGGCAGTCAAGGTCACCGTTGCCCTCAATTTCTTCGCCAGCGGATCCTTCCAGTCTGCAACAGGAGATATAGTTAACATCTCTTGCTTAAGGTAAAAAATCACGGGATTGGGGGTAATATTCTGGCATGGATAGAGGATTGGCTATCTAACAGAAAGCAAAGAGTTGGGATAAATGGTTCATTCTCAGACTGGTAATCAGTAACTAGTGGTGTTCCACAGGGGTCAGTGCTGGGTCCCCAACTCTTTACAATCTATATTAACGATTTGGAGGAAGGGACCAAGTGTAACATATCAAAATTTGCAGATGATACAAAGATGGGAGGGAAAGTAGTGAGTGAGGAGGACATAAAAAACCTGCAAGGGGACATAGACAGGCTAAGTAAGTGGGCAGAGATTTGGCAGATGGAATACAACACTGGAAAGTGTGAGGTGATGCACTTTGGCAGGAAAAATCCTAGAGCAATTTATTATCTTAATGGCAAGAAACTGGAGAGTACTGAAGTGCAAAGGGATCTGGGGGTCCTGGTGCACGAAACTCAAAAGGTTAGTATGCAGGTGCAGCAAGTGATTAAGAAGGCAAATGGAATGTTGGCTTTCATTGCTAGGGGGATAGAATATAAAAATAGGGAGGTATTGCTTCAGTTGTACAAGGTATTGGTGAGACCGCACCTGGAATACTGCATACAGTTTTGGTGTCCTTACTTAAGGAAAGACATCCTTGCTCTCGAGGCAGTGCAAAAAAGGTTCACTTGGTTAATCCCGGGGATGAGGGGGTGGTCATATGAGGAGAGGTTGGGTAGATTGGGACTCTACTCATTGGAGTTCAGAAGAATGAGAGGCGATCTTATTGAAACATATAAGATTGTGAAGGGGTTGGATCGGGTGGATGCGGGGAGGATGTTCCCGATGACGGGTGAGACTAGAACTAGGGGACATAGTCTTAGAATAAGGGGCTGCTCTTTCAAAACTGAGATGAGGAGGAACTACTTCACTCAGAGGGTGGTAGGTCCATGGAATATGCTGCCACAAAAAGCTGTAGAAGCTACATCATTAAATAAATTTAAAACAGAAATAGACAGTTTCCTAGAAGTAAAGGGCATTAAGGGTTACGGGGAGCGGGCAGGAATTTGGACATGAGTCTAGGTTCGGATCGGTCATGGCCCTGTGGGTAGTGGAGCGGGCCCAGGGACCGTGTAGCCTGATTCTGCTCCTATTTCGTGTGTGCAATTCTGTTAGATGCAGGAGATGGTTCTGTGATAGATAGTAGATTGGCGGTTAGGATCAGATCAGCCATGATCTTATTGAATGGCGGAGTAGGCTCGAGGGGCCGATTGGCCTACTCCTGCTCCTATTTCTTATGTTCTTATGTTCTCGCAGTTCGCCGTCCAACGCTGCATACGGGAGGCCACAGAGGCTCTCTACAGTAGGAGAAGGGACTACATTTCCTTCCCCATCACCAGGATAGCGGGCTTCCCCATGGTGCAGGGCGCCACTGACTGCACCCACGTGGCTTTGCGGGAACTGCATAACAATCCTGAGATCTTCCGTAACCGCAAAGGCTACCACTCACTTAATGTGCAGTTGGTGTGCGACCACAGACAGCGAATCCTCCATGTGAATGCCCGCTATCCTGGCAGCAGCCACGATGCCTTCATCCTGTGCAAGACTCTTGCTAGCACTCTTCCAGCCACCACGTCAAGCTCGCAGCTGGTTGGTCGGAGACAAGGGCTAGCTGCTCTCCACCTGGCTCATGACTCCCCTCCGCAGCCCCAACACTTCTGCCCAGCACTCATATAATGTCAGCCATGCTGCCACCAGGAACATCACTGAGCAGACCATCGGGGTGCTCAAGCAATGGTTCCGCTGCCTTGACCGCTCGGGAGGAGCCCTCCAGTACTCAGCTGAGCGGGTGTCCCATTTCATCATGGTTTGCTGCATGCTCCACAACTTGGCCATCATAAGGGCCCAGCCCTTGCCACCAGGGATTGCGGGACCACCTCAGGAGGAAGAAGAGGGAGAGGAGGAGGAAGAGGAAGAGGAAGAGGAGCCACTCAATCGGCCTTCCGTGACCACCTCATCAGACTGCGGTTCCAATAAATTAAACCTCAGACCCCCGTTGCTCACCACATCCCCATCAAGTCATCCTCGGTTCCGAGGGACTGCCTAAGAAGAAGACATCCCCATCATTCCATCCCTGTTGCAGGTCATATCACAGCGCAAAGCTGAAATGAGAGCCACCACAAAATAATCCAAACTGAATTAATGAATTAATAAATTTATCAATGATCACTCAACGAATGAGCATCCACTGGGGCAGAGAATTCCAAAGACGCCCTCTATATTCTAAGGTAAGTTCTTCTTGATTTTGAAAAAAGCCTCGCTGTTTTTTGTTGTTGTTGTTGTTCCCTTCCATCTGGCGCCGTTGTTAGATCTCGGCTTCCGTGTGAGCCGTTACGCTGTCAACTGCACGTAAACAATGGGAGCCATGCGACGGGGGCGATGCAGTGGGAGCGGGCGGCGCGCGGGCAGTTGGGAGTTAAAGGAAACGTAAGAACAAAAGAAAGAACATAAGAACGAGGTGCAGGGAGTAGGCCATTCGGCCCTTCGAGCCTGCTCCGCCATTCAATAAGATCATGGCTGATCTTCCACCTCAACTCCACTTTCCCGCCTTATCCCTTTTTATCCAAAAATCTATCCATCTCTGTCTTGAATATAATTCTGGGAGATTCTCTCATTGCTAACTTACCTGACGAAGGAGCGAACTGCTTCGAAAGCTTGTAAAATTAAATAAATCTGTTGGACTATAACCTGGTGTTGTGCGACTTCTCATTTTTGTCCACCCCAGTCCAACGCAGGCATCTCCACATCTTGAATATACTCAACCACTGAGCCTCCTCTGGGGCAGGGAATTCCAAAATGCCCTCTATATTCTATCCACCTCAACTCTACCTTCCCGCCCTATCCCTTAATATCCAAAAATCTATCCATCTCTGTCTTCAATATACTCAACGACTGAGCCTCCTCTGGGGCAGGGAATTCCAAAGACGCCCTCCATATTCTGAGGTAAGTTCTTTTCTTCTTGATTTTGAAAAAAAAAAGCCTTCGCTATTTTTCTTTGTGGTTGTGGCTGTGGTTGTTCCCTTCCATCTGGCGCCGTTGTTGGATCTCGGCTTCCGTGCGAGCCGTTGCGCTGTCAACCGCACGTAAACAATGGGGCGGTGCAGCGCGAGCGGGCGGCGCGCGGAGGGAGAGCGGGCGGACGGCGCGCGGGCGGGCAGTTGGCAGTTTAAAGGGACGGAGAGCGCCTCGAGCTATGAGTCAGCAGGTGGCGGAGAGCGAGTCCGCTGTTGGCGGCGGGCGCGGCGCCGGCCGCCGGCACACCGGTCCCGAGCGCCGGCGCGCCGGCCGCATCCCCGCGGCCGGGGCTCAGGCCAAGGAGAGGCCGGCGCCGGCGGCGTCGTCGCCGTCGTCCGTGCTGCCGCTCCCGCTGCCGCTGGCGGTCCGCCGCGCCTTGGCGTCCCTGAACAAAGAGGCGTCGCGGCGGGCCCACCGGCCGGAGGAGGGCAGGCAGGGCCGCCAGAGGAAAAGCAAGCGCGTCGTAACCGTGGACAGCTCCAAAGCCAAGACCTCGTCGGAGGCGCTGAAGATCTGCATCCAGCAGCTGAAGTGGAAGGAGGTGAGAGCGGCTCGTGGCGGTCGGGCGGGCGCTGCGTGTCCAGTGACAGCTCGGCGCCCGCTCGCTGTATCTCTTTGCTCTTGTGGTTTTGTTGTTGTTGTTGTTTGTTTGGCCTTCTCCTAAATCACTTGTCTGCAAACCAGAATGTGCAAGTGCAGCGTTTGGGAGTCAGAAGGTTTGAGCCCCACTCCAGCACATCACCACTGTGGGGTGTAGGTGTGGAGAGGGGGGTGGGGGGGGAATAATAATTGAGCTATAGGGGTGTCACTGGGTTGTCATCAACAGGAAAGCAAATTTATAAGTGCCCCCTTGTGCGGAGGCACAACTAATACAATAAATCCAATCTCACTTCAGAATCATACAGCACAGAAAGAGGCCATTCAGCTCATCGTGCCTGTGCCGCCTCTTTGAAAGAGCCATCTAATTAGTCCTTGCCCCCCTGCTCTTTGTCTATCGACCTGCAAGTTTCTTTAAAACTGATCTAGATCATGATGTTATTTGTGCCTACCAGACATTCTATTCCTTGCGGTGCCCACCATTGCGCCCGCCCCCCCCACCCCCGGGTGAGCTGCACTGCCTCTCTCCCCCGTCCCCCGTCCCCCCCCCCATTGCGTGGCCCATTCAAATTTTTTGTGCCTGTATGGTATCTACAATGTGAAAGCCGGTGAGTGGCCTGCGGGGGACCTTCCAGATGACTGCGCGGCCGCACAACAGCTTAACTGGAACATTGGTGCCCAGAGGTCGCGGAAGGCCACAAGCTCCCTCTCCAGGGCTACTTGGGCGAACAGATAGGCTGAGGCTGCTTCGTCAGCGTGGAAGTGCCGCCTTTGGAATGAGTTGTTAAACAGAGTCACCCGTCTTGTCTCTCCTGGTCAATCTAAAAGATCCCATGGCACTATTCGAAGAACAGGGAGTTTTCCCGATGTCTTGGCCAACATTTATCCCTCCACTAGCGTCACTAAAACAAAGGTTATCAATTAATTTGCTGTTTGTGGGTACTTGCTGTGTGCAACTAAACAACTTCAAAAATAATTTGTTGTTTGTGAAACACTTTGGGAAGCCCTGAGGCGCTATATAAATGTAACTTTGTTCTTTTAAAAAAAAAAGAACAGAGGACAGTAGCTGTATGTTGTTGCAGAACTTTCCAACTTGTCCTGATTTCTGCTAATCTCTGATGCGGGAAATCTCAAACAAAAGCAAAAAACAGACAAATCAGTCAGAATCTGTGAAGAGAAAAGACAAATTAACGTTATTGGTGTAACACACTGTTAATTTCTAATTTTTTTTGCAGATGTTGACTCCTCCCTAATTCGAGCAGTTTCTTATTTTGTGATATTGATCTTGTGACTTTGTTTTCATAGTATATTTTATATCAAACAAATCCTGAACCAATTTGGCTACATCTTGTCTATGCCTTCAGCATTTCAGTGAATCTTCATCCCCAACAAATATCCATATGTTAGATCTGTATAATGTCCATGAAAATTTGTGTACAGGGTATCATATATGTACAGCAATTATGTGGGTTTAAAAACTCTGCAAAATATTTTGCAGACCTGTACTTGCATATTGTTATCTTATAAAATTGTAAATTGCCAGAGTCTGGGACCTCATCTGGTCAGTTTGATGCATTTACCCCCCTGTTGAGCAGTCACGGTCTGTAATAATTTGTATTTTTAATTTCAAAATCACCGAGTATGGCAGAATTCCAACTAAGCTATATTTAGATGTTTGCTCGCTTCAACTCTTGAAATATGATTGTAACAGGGCCGTTTTATCTTTGATGCTTCGTGTTGTTTAATGTACATGGTCTTTTTCAGAGTAATCTTAAACACTCTAAGAAACACTATTTCCATATAGTGGTTTGTAGATGTACAAAATAGTGCATCTGTCTGAAATGGGACTATAGATGGTGTGTAAGTGTTATTTGTTGCTACTTAATACTTAAGCAGCTGTTAACTGTTTCTGAATATGTTGATGACCCTTCTGGTGATGCAGCTTTTTTGGAACTGGGGGTAATTGAATATAGCTCAACAGTCGGGAGGAAGGGATCCTCAAGAAGAGCATCTGTTCATTTCAAGTTAAAATTAAGAGTTGATCTAAAGCAGGGGTGTCAAACGTACAGCCCGCGGTGTGTTGTGCGTTTGCAACGTGTGGGAACCCTCTGCGAGCCGCCCTGGTGCTTGAGTCATGCATGCATATGACGGTCCCGACGTTGTGGTTACGCACTGGAACATGACAGCTCAGTAGAGACAAAAGTGACTGCGGAGATCAGCGACTCACAGCGCTTCACACTGTGGGTGAGTGAGGGTTGGGGTTAGCTGGGCGATGGGTGGGTGCTGCCCGGTAGTGAGCTGTCTGTCGCGGCAGCCTAATGGCACTGGGTCGCTAGTGGCTGCGCTGCGTGTCCTAAGTTGGCTGCCACATTTGCCTACATAACAGCGACTGAATTTCAATAAGTAAACCATTGCCTATAGAGCAATTTGGGATATCTCGAGGACATGAAAGGCACTTTATGAATGCAAGTTCTTTCCTTTCTTACTTACCCAGTCATATGAATAAAATGCAGTACTTTATACCTATTAAATTATTTTTTATATACGTTCTTTAACGTCAGCTGTCTTTTTATTGTGTTTCAGTTTCCAGCAGGACGTCGCCTCCTTTGTGATATCTATTGGCATGGAGTGTCTTTCCACGATGGTGAAGTTAGCCGCTCGGGTCAAGTCAACAAATATCCAGGTACATGTCCAGTGATTTCATTTCAGTGGCTTAACCTAATACATTGCTAGCCTATCTTCCTGTATTGATTTTAGTTAATTTTGCAACTAGGAAAACATAAATAATATTTGTAGTATAATTTTGTAATTAGTGCTCCACAAAACCTAATTGGAGAGTAGCTGAAAGAAAACAATTTCCATTCACTTTGAGAGTTCGATCAGAGAAATACTCCTCGTATGAAAATCAGTAGAATGCCAAAGGATGATCTAGTAATTCTAGGCAATAACTAATTGGATGAGTTAAAATTTTAACAAAAAGTCATATTCTTTTAATCTTTTCACTTTTTAGTACTGTAGCTTGAAAACTTTTTATAGAGTTTAAGCAACGACTGTTATGGTGAGATTCCTGTCACAAATCTGCCTTGCTGGTATTTATTGAATGCTTTCATGTATTCAATGAGGGACAGCGATCTGTTTCATTACTGATAATTTGTTTATTACTGCGTATGATGCTCTGGTTACTGGCGGCATATAAACTGGTATATGTCAGAGTCAGGACAGAATCAGTGGTTTGTGATATCAATTGATTGTGAAAAAGCATCAAAAATAGGGAGAAGATTGTTTTTTTGCAGAGTTTCAACTCATGCCATATTCAGTCATCTCTCATTGTTAATGTTGCTAATCTTTGACCATCTGGTATGTCAATGTCAACACAGGAGAAGAGTATTATAAGAAATCTGTGCTAGTATGAAATAAAATATGTTCAAATTTACATGGAAATATTGGGCCATAATTTGCTGTAGCAGGGCAACTGTCATTAGTTAGACTTGCCCTTGCACACTTAAGTTTTAACATTTTTAGCATAGCAAGTTGCTGAAAGTGCGAGCTGATAACGGTGCAGCGAGGGAAACAGGGCATCTGGGACCTGAGTGTGAACAGGGCAATCAACTGTGTATCTCCTTAACCAATCATGTTGAAGGATTTTGAAATAAACAGCGCAAGGACTGAGAAGGAAGTGTAAATTAGAGTGGGTTAATTTAATGTCAAATCGGGTACAGAAAGAGAAATAGAGAGGGAAAGAAAGATTGGATAAGAGAGGGATAAACAATGAGACAGAAGGAAAAGTTTAAAAAACAAATTAAATTTGACATTTTAAAAACCTCCAGCAACAATTAAAACATGAAGGAATGAGACTCCACACTTGTAATAGTTAATATTGTGCCAGAGAGGTTGATTGGTTCCATTCTTATCTATCGAATCGTAGCCAGAGAATCACCTGCAATGGTTTCTCTTCCCACTCCCGCACCGTTGCCTCTGGAGTCTCCCAAGGATCCATCCTTCGCCCCCTTCATGTCTCATCTACATGCTACCCCTCGGCGACATCATCCGAAAACACGACGTCAGATTCCACATGTATGTTGCGACACTCCGCTCGATCTCACCACCACCTCTCTTGACCCCTCCACTGTATCTAATTTGTTACACTGCTTGTCTGACATCTAGTATTGGATGAGCAGAAATTTCCTCCAACTAAATATTGGGAAGACTGAAGCCATTGGCCAGAATTTTCTGGGGTCTGTGCAGGCGCGATCAGAGGCGGGTTGGGTGGGAAATTTGAAAAAATTCGGACCGGGTCAGGAACCCACTGTCATCTCGCTCCCCCCGTGCCTTTCCTTCCGGCATGTTTGCCGGTGTGGCAGCGACCCGAACAGCAGACATGGGTGGCCTAATTGAAATCATTATCAGCTTGTTGTCAGACACTTAAGCGCCTTTTTCTCCCCCACCTTTCAAATTTCCCTGCATGCCCATGGGATTCACGCAGCTCAGGACCCACGTCTGTCAACCTGAGGCAGGAGTTGAGTGGCCATTGATCCAGCTGATTACTTGACCGCATCAAATATACTATAAAAGCTCCGACCTCACAGCTAATCACTTTCCTCAGGCAGAAGCTGTTGCTCACTACATTGCCAGCACATATTTAGGCCGCGAATTCGCCTACCTCGGCAGGTCTGGTGCGGCTGGGGTCGGTGGCGGGGTGTGACCCCGCTGCTGGCTCCAGCCAGCTGTCCAAAGTGATCTTCTGCTGATTGGGCTTTTTAAGCCCACCCAGCGCGTTTCCCGGCCAATTGAAGGAAGCGGGTCTGATGATGTCACTTAATGATGTCATCAGCCGGTTTCCTTAAAGGGACCATGCGCAAATTGATTTTGACAGTTGTGCTGTCAGTGTTCTACAGCATTGAGGTGCTGCAAACACTGACTAGCACTGCACAGAGGTGCACGGCTGCACCCAGGCTCTCCCACAACTCCCTCCATATGCTTATGGAGGGAGTCACAGCACACGGGGGTCCTATTCCCTCCCCAGGAGATCAACGCAGCCTGGTTGCACATTGCGCAGGAGGACACAAGCAGGTATGTCGTTAGGAGGACCAGGTTGTAATGGCGCAAACCTTTCAGTGATCTCAGTAGATCACAAAACATTACTGCAAAGCCACACTCGACCTCATCCTGCTGTGCCACTCATCACATCCCCATCTCTCTGCCTTCCCTACCCTACTCCTGCACATCCTTACTCACACCAACTTACTTTGCACCTCCACCCATCCCTCTCTATCTACATTATCACTTCCCCATCTCACTAGTCACCCTCACACTCCCCCTCATCCTTGTCCAATCATACCAAGTAACAACACACAAGGGTAGGCACTTGGGTGTTTTAGCCAGTGTTCATGTGAAGTTTCTGTTAATGTGCTGTCAAACATTGAAATCTTTATTTTCAACACTTCGCGTTCTTGGACAGATTTGTGTGCACGTTTGGAAGTGGCTTAGTGAGTTGCAGTGAATGGTGAGACATAATGGTTCCCCCCACAATGGCGATGAGTGTGAAAGGAATGGCTTGGGCATTGTAGTGATGCTTTATGGTGTTGGTGTGGGGTGGTGTCAACCTGGCGCAGCATGTGGCAGCCAGGGTGTACAGCGTCAAGTGAAGTAAATCTGGCTATGGTGAGGCTATCCCTGGCGTCCCAGGCAGCAATGTGCTCGGGTGCTGATGCCCTCTGTCTGTGCAGCATTAGTTGATTGCGGAGAAGGTTGGTGGTGGTGTTGGTGCTGCTGGTGTGCCTGGTGCTGCTGGTGTTGGAGCTGATCGTGGTGGGATTCTGAGGACAAAGGTGAGATAGTTTCAAGGGCACCGATGCTGATGGAATAGATGGCAGGTGAAGTTGAGATGATAGAAGCGATCTGTCAGTGGTGAGAGAGTATGTTCCATTGAGGTGACACTGGATACAGAGTTTGCTCCAAACACTTGCAAGCTGCATAAAGTTCAATCTGTCATCCAAATGCAGTAAGCAACAGCTTCTAACCTTTGAAAGTGAACAGCTATGAAATGTGAGCTTTTATAGAATATTTACAGCTGTCAAGTTAAGAAATCATCCCATGCTGACACAACTACTGACCTCCTCCTTATCTGACGTGATCGCTGAGCAGCGGGGAAGCCGTGGGCGAACTCTTAAAATCTAAATGTGAGCTTAAAATTTTAAGTGCCTGTTAACAAGCTCTTAATAATCTAAATTGCCTTCCCCGCCGCTTGGTGTCGGATCTGTTCAGCGATGACCGACCCAACATCTGGGAAACTAGTGTGGAGGTGGGTTGACAGCGGGTTCCTTATCTGCTGTCTTTTTTTTTTACCACCTGACCCGCCACCAAATGCGCCCGCTGACCCCCACCCCCCCACCCCAGAAATTCTCCCCCCTTAGCTTTCTGCAGGCTGCAAGTGTTTCCAGCAAATTCTCCGTCCAGTTGAGGGGCATAGTTTCAGAATAAGGGGTCGCCCGTTTAAGACGGAGATGAGAAGGAATTTCTCCTCTCAGAGGGTCGTGAATCTTTGGAATTCTCTACCCCGGAGAGCTGTGGAGACTGAGTCACTGAATATATTCAAGGCTGAGATAGACAGACATTTGAACTACAATGGAGTCAAGGGGTATGGGGAGAGAGTGGGAAAGTGGTGTTGAGGACAAGATTGGATCAGCCATGATCTTATTGAATGGCGGAGCAAGCTCGAGGGGCCGATTGGCCTACACCTGCTGCTATTTCTTACTGGAAGAACCTCTCTTACCATTGGCAGATTGCTTCTGTCAACTCTACTTGACCTGCCATCCATTCCATCAGCATCGGGTGCCGTTTATACTGTCTCACCTTGGTCCTCAGATTTTGACCACGATGAGCCGCAGCACCAACAACACCACCAACCTTCTCCACAACCACCTGATGCTGCACAGACAGAGGCATCAGCACCCGAGCACATTGCTACTCGGGAGGCCAGGAATGGCCTCATCATGGCCAGATTTGATTAACTTTACACTGTACACCCATATGGCTGCCACATGCTGCGCCAGGTTGGCACCACCCCACAGCAACACCATAGACCATCCCCACGATGACCAAGCCATTCCTTTCACACTGATCACCATTGGTGGAGGTACTGTTATGTCTCACCATTCACTGCAACTCACTAGACCATTCCAAAGGTGCACACAAATTTCTCCAAGACCAGAAAGTGGTGAAAATAAAGATTTTTATGGTTGAGATCACATTAACGGAAACTTGACATTAACATTGAATAAAACACCCAAGTGGCTACCCTTGTGAATCTACTTGTGTGTCATCTTTCTCTTGTGCGTGCATCTATGAGGTGCTACCCTTGTGGCTTCAGCAGAAGTAGAGGCAGCCTGCTCACTTCCCTGCTGCAACTGCTTAGACATTCTTGGCGGACGTCCTCTGGGTTTTGGAGCCTCTGATGGCCCCGTCAAAGTCTGCTCCTTCTGCGACTGTGCAGGGGTAGACTCGGCCATCGCTATACGAGGAGGCATCTGGGGCTCTGACTGAGGGGGTGGCAATGGGGGAGAAGTGTAAGTGCTTTGAGAGGAGCCCACACTTCCATGTCCCCTCTCATGGGCCACCTGCACTTCCCTGCAAGCAGGGAGCTGGAGAGCACCTTGCTACACATCAGTGGGGCCATGAGGACCCACGTCTACGCTGACATCCCTCCTAGAGAGGAGGTCTATGAGCCTCTGCCATCTATTCTCCATAGATAGCATATGCTCATGTGAGTGGCACATCAGCTGCTCCATGCAGGTGGCCATCCTTTCCATGGAAGAGCCTACAGTCGCCATCGCCTGCGACATGGTGGTGCTCATGTTGGAGATGGACTCCTCTATTCTCTGAACATTTGCAGACATTGTGGTCGCAAAACCTGTCAGAGCCTCCTGCACTTCTTCCTGATCCTCCAGGATTGCCCTCTTTCTGGATGGCCCTTGAGCCGCAGCGTCTGCATGCAGCTGAGCAGAGCTGGGAGCGTCCTGTGCCCTCCGGCGAGGAGTCTCTGCTGCTGTCCCCATCTCTACCATCTGCTCTTTTTTAATTCGTTTATGGGCTGTGGGCGTCGCTGGTAAGGACAGCATTTATTGCCCATCCCTAATTGCCCTTGAGAAGGTGGTGGTGAGCCGCCGCCTTGAACTGCTGCAGTGCGTGTGGTGAAGGTACTCCCACAGTGCTGTTAGGTAGGGAGTTCCAGGATTTTGACCCAGTGATGATGAAGGATCGGTGATATACTTCCAAGTCAGGATGGTGTGTGACTTGGAGGGGAACTTGGAGGTGGTGGTGTTCCCATGTGCCTGCTGTCCTTGCCCTTCTCAGTGGAAGAGGTCGCGGGTTTGGGAGGTGCTGGCGAAGAAGCCTTGGCGAGTTGCTGCAGTGCATCTTGTAGATGGTACACACTGTAGCCACGGTACGCCGGTGGTGGAGGGTGAGAGTTGTGAGGCACCAGGTGTCAACACTACTGTACTTCGCATTGCACCCACCAAGGTGTGCATATCTGCGCTAGTGGCTGGGTGCACTTATGTCTGGTGACGGTGCGCCCTGAGAGGCTGGAGGCTCCTCTGAGGGGTCGTCTTCTTTCTCCTCCTGTACAGTGTGTGGCGGTGCTCTTGCTGGATCTGTGGGAGAGTAAAGAGATGAGTTAGCTATGTCATATATAAGTACCTGAAGGAAAAAAATTTACAGGGCTACGGGGAAAGGGCGGGGGAGTGGGACTAGCTGAAGTGCTCTTGCAGAGAGCCGGCACGGGCTCGACGGGCCGCATTGTCTCCTTCTGTGCTGTAACCATTCTGTGATTCTATGATATGAAGAATGGGTACAGCTACCATTATGCACATGATGACCATTCAGTGGCTGATGACATCAGTTCCCATATGAGTGACTGATTTACGGCATGTAGCTGTTTGATATGTAATTCTGTCACCGGGTTGCTGAGATGTCCCCCTCTCTCTGTCTCCCACCTCGAGCTGCTCGGCAAATCCCGATACTTCTAACGCAGCCTCCTCTGCTGTTGTGAGGGTGGCAAATGATGGCGTTCCACCTCCAGTTCTCTTCCTCTCCCTCTTATTATGGGCTCTCTTTTCCTGCAAGGAGGGAAAGAAGAGAAGGTCGAGTGAGACTGATGGAATGAGTGTAACGAATGGATGGGTTAGATCTTTAGATGGAGTGGGGTGGCAATGCCAAATGGCCTTGTGTGTTGTTAGTTGGTATGATTGAGTTAGGATGAGGGTGAGTGTGAGGGGTGGCTAGTAAGATGGGGCTGTGATAATGTAGATAGAGAGGGATGGGTGGATGTGCAAGGTATGTTGATGTGAGTAATGATGTGCAGGAGTAGGGTTGGGAAGGCAGAGTGATGGGGATGTGATGAGAGGCACAGCAGGATGAAGTTGAGTGTGGCTTTGTACTCCCCTTTCCTGATCTAATGAGATAATTGAAACATTTCTGGCACTGCACCCAGGTCCTCCTGACCACATCCCTGCTGTTGACCTCCTCTGCAATTTGGAGCCAGGCTCTTTTTGTCTCCTGGGGAGGTCTCTTCCGCTCATTTGAAGGGAAGAGGACCTCCCCGCGTGCTCGGACTCCCTCCACAAGCATATGGAGGGCGTCATCGGAGAACCTGGGTGCAGCCCTCTGCCTCTGTGCAGTGATGTTTCCAGGTGTTTGGAACAGTCAAAAGCTCCAGTGCAGTGACTGCACACTCCTAGATGAACCTTCAAATGCAACGTGGCCATGGCTCCTTTAAATCTACCGGCTGAAAATGCGTCCTGGATGACGTCATCAGACCAGTACCATTTAATTGGGCCGGGTAACGCGCTGGGTGGGTTTAATAGGCCCCATTGGCGAAAAGTCGATTTCTGGAGTGGGATGGAAACAGCAACAGGGTCGTGACCGGACTGCCTGCACCCGACCCACCCAAATAAAGAAATTTCCAGCCATTGGCCCAGAAATTAAACATCGATAGTTCTCGCGGGGGTAAGGATTCCCCGCGATATCGCACTCCGCGCCTACCTTTTTGTTTCGGGCCCACACGAACTTCAGTTTCAGGGCCTCTCCCTGTTGCCAGCGTGCAGTGCTTGCGTGTCCCAGAGGCGCAATTAGTTCGTGCGAGCTCTGAGATCACGTGATTCAGTTAGAGCCAATGGCAGCACACCATCTTTCATTCATAGTTTTGACAGCAAGGGCTGTCAAAGCTATGAATACTACAAGCCCCCAAAAGAACAGCTAAACCTCAATTAAATTTTAAAAAAAAGCCATCACATTAATAAAATAACTATAGTTAAATAAATTAACCACTTTAAACAAAAAATTACATTTTTGAAAAATTTAAATTCTTTTTAAAAGTTATAAAAATAAACCTTTCTTACCTTTCTTTAAAGTCTCTAATAAAGATAAACCTGTTGAAAAAAATTTAAAATAACACTTAATTAACTACTTACCTTGTTAAAAGGGGGTCCTACGCCTGCTTTCTTTATGTGTAAAATCTTCACCACTTACCTGCGCGTTCAAACCTGAAAAAAAAAACGAAGTGCACTGCGTGCGCACAACCTGTAGTGCGTACGCGGTTCACTTAGGAACCGCCCCCTTTGCAATACACGAAGTGCCGGTTTCCCGCGCATGCGCAGTGCATGCAGGAAACCGGCAATTCGGGACCTAATACGCGAGAGTACACAGTACGTACACTCGCGTATTAGGTCTAATTTTCGGGCCATTGTCTTTGGTCCTCACCACAAACTCCATTCCCTGACCACCGTTTCCATCCCTCTCCCTGGCAACTGTCTGAAGCTGAGCCAGACTGTGGTGTTGTGTTTGACCCTGAGATGAGCTTCCGACCACATATCCACAAGACTGCCTACTTCCACCTCTGTAACATCAGCTGACTCCAACCCTGCCTCAACTCGCCTGCTACTGAAGCCCTCATCCATGCCTTTGTTACGTCTAGACTTGGCTATTCCAATGCTGTCCTGGCTGGCCTCCCATTTTCCACCCTCCATAAACTTGTGCTTATCCTAAACCCTGCTGCTCTTATATTAACTCGCACCAAGTCTCATTCACCCATCACCCCTGTGCTTGCTGACCTACACTGGATCCCAGTCCAACAACGCCTCAATTTTAAAATCCTCATCCTTGTTTTCAGATCCCTTCATGGCCTTACCCTCCCTATCACTGTAACCTTCTCTAACCTTACAAGCCTTAGATCTCTGTAGTCCTCCAATTCTGGCCTTGGACCTAAGCTTTGGAATTCCCTCTGTTAACCTCTCTATCTCTCTCTCTCCTCCTTTAAGATGCTCCTTAAAACCTACCTCTTTGACCAAGCTTTTGGTCATCTATCCTGATGTCTCTTCTGTGGCTCGGCATCAACATTTTTTTATTGATGACGCTCTTGTTAAGCATCTTGGAATGTTTTTCTACGTTAAAGGAGCTGTGTAAATGCTTGCTGTTGTTTGGCAGTAATTAACACACATCATGTTGTTTAAAGGTTACTTAGACTTGAAATTACTTGACTTAATTTTCTGTGGTGAGTTTAGTTCGTATCTGCCGTGCAAATACAGCAACTTCACACCATTCAATGCATTTCAATGGTGAGGCAGACAGCAAAATGCCGTTTTTGCGAAGCTAACAGCGGAGTGGCACAACAACTTTTGGATTTTTGAGTTTAATTGTGCATCTGCCCCTTGCCTGAAGTTGCTATATCATTTGCGCATAAATAGTGGAGAACGCCATTAGCCTCACCGTTATTTTGGGAGAAAAATCTAGCCCCAAAAATTGGATTCTCAGCAAATTTATTCTCTGCATATTACCTTGCAATTCCATAAATAGACTATTACTTAATTTAGTGCGGCATAGTATATTTTATCAATGATGAAATGGGGTTAGAGTGGCGGTTCCAGGTTTCTTGCCAAAATAATGTCCTCTTTCAATTAAATAATTCAGCCTGTACTAGGCATGATCCTACTTTTCTCCCAATTTTGTTTTGTTACAGCCCCCCAAACCTTATCTATATTGAGTGGGTAGCAACATTCAATTTCAAATTGCATTGAACTCTCCCATGTCAGGGGCTTTCTTTAGGAAAATCCAGTTTAAGGGTTCAATTGTACTTGCAGCACCAGTTGTGGCTGTAGGGGATTCCAATGTAATCAAGTCTTGTTGGTTCACAAGCATAACACAAACAATAGACTGGCTCCCTTTCGGAGAATGCATCATGAAGTTCCAGAAATAGCATAATTACAGACCTATTGCCAGCAAAACTTGCTGTGTGCTGTGAGTTTTTTTTTCTACATTTAAATAGATTTGGCAATACTGTAGTTATAATAGCAGCACTTATAAGCTTCTATAAGTAAAGTGCTGAAGTGAGAAAATGAGATCCTTCATGCATCCATTTTGACCCTGATTGAACATGCTTCCCCATTTAGTCCTCAATACTCAATAAACAGTAGAAAAATCAACAGCGGCAGACCTGTTTTAGGGGTGAACTGTGCAAATCCAATTATAGTGACTTCTATCAAGTTTACCTCTGTTATTCTGCTCTATCTTTTCCAAACACTTTATAGCAGAGATGCACAACTTAAGAGCGTAAGTATGGAAAGAGAGACCATTTGTCCATAAAGCCCAATCCTTCCATAGACCATGTGCAATTTGTTTACACGGATTAATCGGAGAGAGATGACCAGCCACTGCTAAAATTTTCAGGAAGATAAAACTTACATTTTTGTCAGACTCCCCAAAGGCAATTGAGTGAATTACATCAATTTCCTGGTATGGAGTGATCTGCAATTTACACCGTACACAAAATGCGGTTTTGTGCCCTGATCTTCCCATTACGAACTTACTCCAAAATTTCCTGGAAAAGTAATTTGAATACGCTGCAGCAAACATAATGGCGAATCAGGGACCTCAGAAGTGGCGCAGCCAGTGGCTTAACTCATCTGCATCAATGAACTAAGTGGATGGTTTGTGATGCAAGAGACCAAAGGGGGCATGGGAAATAATTCTAAAAGATGGAGCACTCCTTCAGCACTGCAGCACTCCCTCAATATTATATTAGAGTGACAGCTTCGATTGTGTGCTCCAGTCCTGGTGCAGGCCTGGATCTGCAACCTCTGACTGAGAGACAAGAGTGGAGCCACATCACAGGTGTGTCTTGAGCTTAAACAGGGTATCTGATGTTATGAATGTTTTGAGTGTTTGCAACCAATAGAAGTTATGTGTTTTAATTTTAAGGCCTCTTTGACCTGGAACAGCTTTATTAATATTCTGTGCCATTTAAACCTGTGGGGCCCTTGTCTATATGAGCCAGGTGGGAGGTGTGATGAATCAAGGAAATAGTGACATCAAGCGTGGATTTTCAAAGTTTGCAGATAGGGTTTAATCGCCAATTGTCAGTTTTCTTCCTGTTCTGTAAGGAAAATCCTGTGCAAAAGGGAAAAAAAAAAGGCTTGTATTTATATAGCGGTTTTCACGACCTCAGGCTGACCCAAAGCTCTTAACAGCCATTGAAATACTTTTGAAATATAATCACTGTTGTAATATTGGAAATGCAGCAGCCGATATGCACACAGCAAGGTCCCACAGACAGCAATGTGATAATGACCAGATAATCTGTTTTAGTGATGTTGTATGTGGGATAAATACTGGCCAGGACACTGGGAGAACTCTCCTGCTCATTTTCAAATAGTGCCGTGGGATCTTTAACGTCCATCTAAGTGGGTAGACGGGGTCTCGGTTTAACGACTCATCCGAATGATAGCAGCTCCAACAGTGCCAGCCTCGATTTTTGTGCTCAAGTCTCTGGCGTGGGACTGGAACCCACAACCTTACTCTGAAGCGAGAGTGCTATCACGGAGCCAAGGCTGACATTATGCACTGAATAAACTACCAACATTGAAAATAGAATTCTGAAAGGTTCTGCAATAAGTATGATACTACCAGTCTAGAGTTACCATGCAACTCAATCCTAATTATTGATTCTAGTTTCTGTCTATTTCAGGACACCACGTAATGCAGTCCCGGTAATAAAATTAATTATTCATGCTTCTGGCAATATTAGCCGCATGGTTCCAAAAGCATTTCATTTTCTGTACTACATTGAGTGATTTGAACTAGAATAGCTTCTAATTAATCAAATTTCAAATTAATGTCCCTTTTCAACTTTGAAAGTGGCCAGATAATCTGCTGTTTTTATCTCCTTGCAGATAGAACTATTTTTTTCTAAAATAACTACTGAATCATACAAAATAACAAGTTACCCTATCTGGATTATTGAAGAAAGCATTAAAATTACTTCCGGATAGTACCAATTAACTTATCAACTATTTGAGCTACAAATATTGATTCTCGATTGAAAAAGTCCTGAATTTGAATATAGATATATCTCAAGAAACCTAGGTAAAGGCCAAGGCCCGTAATAAGAACATAAGAAATAGGAGCAGGAGTAGGCCAATCGGCCCCTCGAGCCTGCTCTGCCATTCAATAAGATCATGGTTGATCTGATCCTAACCTCAAATCTAAAGAACACAAGAAGTAGGAGCAGGACCCGGCCACTCAGCCCCTGGGCCCGCTCCGCCACCCACAGGGCCTTGACCGATCCGAACTCAGCCTCATGTCCAATTTCCTGCCCGCTCCCCGTAACCCCTAATTCCCTTTACTTGTAGGAAACTGTCTATTTCTGTTTTAAATTTATTTAATGATGTAGCTTCCTGGGGCAGCAAATTCCACAGACCTACTACCCTCTGAGTGAAGAAGTTTCTCCTCATCTCAGTTTTGAAAGAGCAGCCCCTTATTCTAAGATTATGCCCCCTAGTTCTAGTTTCACCCATCCTTGGGAACATCCTTACCGCATCCACCCGATCAAGCCCCTTCACAATCTTATATGTTTCAATAAGATCGCCTCTCATTCTTCTGAACTCCAATGAGTAGAGTCCCAATCTACTCAACCTCTCCTCATATGTCCACCCCCTCATCCCCGGGATTAACCGAGTGAACCTTCTTTGTACTGCCTCGTGAGCAAGTATGTCTTTTCTTAAGTATGGACACCAAAACTGTATGCAGTATTCCAGATGCGGTCTCACCAATATCTTATATAACTGCAGCAATACCTCCCTGTTTTTATAATCTATCCTCCTAGCAATAAAAGCCAACATTCCGTTGGCCTTCTTGATCACCTGCATACTAACTTTTTGATTCCTTTGTACTGCAGTACTTTCCAGTTTCTCGCCATTAAGATAATAACTTGCTCTCTGATTTTTCCTGCCAAAGTGCATAACCTCACATTTTCCAATATTGTATTGCATCTGCCAAATCTCCGCCCACTCACCCAGCCTGTCTATATCCCCTTGTAGGTTTTTTATGTCCTCCTCACTTTCTACTTTCCCTCCCATCTTTGTATCATCTGCAAACTTTGATATGTTACACTCGGTCCCCTCCAAATCGTTAATATAGATTGTAAAGAGTTGGGGACCCAGCACCGACCCCTGCGGAACACCACTGGCTACTGGTTGCCAGTCCGAGAATGAACCATTTATCCCAACTCTCTGCTTCCTGTTAGATAACCAATCCTCCACCCATGCCAGAATATTACCCCCAATCCAGTGATTTTTTTATCTTGAGCAATAATCTTTTATGTGGCACCTTGTCGAATGCCTTCTGGAAGTCTAAATACACTACGTCCACTGGTTCCCCTTTATCCACCCTGTACGTTATGTCCTCAAAGAACTCAAGCAAATTTGTCAGACATGACTTCCCCTTCATAAAGCCATGCTGACTTTGTCCTATTAAATTATGTTTATCTAAATGTTCCGTTACTGTCTCCTTAATAATAGACTCCAAAATTTTACCCACCACAGATGTTAGGCTAACTGGTCTATAATTTCCAGCCTTCTGCCTACTACCCTTTTTAAATAAGGGTGTTACATTAGCAGTTTTCCAATCTGCTGGGACCTTTGCTGAGTCCAGGGAATTTTGGAAAATTATTACCAAAGCATCCACAATCCCTACTGCCACTTCCCTCAAGACCCTAGGATGTAAGCCATCAGGTCCAGGGGATTTATCCGCCTTGAGTCCCGTTATTTTACTGAGTACCAATTCCTTAGTGATTTTAATCGTATTTAGCTCCTATCTCTCCCCCCGTCCCCCCCCCCCCGTCCCCCAGAGCCCCCTGTTTGTCCAGTGTTGGGATATTCTTAGTGTCCTCTACCGTAAAGACTGAAACAAAATATTTGTTCAGCATTTTTGCCATCTCCATGTTTCCCACCATTAATTTCCCGGTCTCATCCTCTAAGGGACCTACGTTTGCCTTAGCCACCCTTTTTCTTTTTATATAACTATAGAAACTCTTGCTATCTGTTTTTATATTTTTTGCTAATTTATTTTCATAATCTATCTTCCCTTTCTTAATCAATCCCTTAGTTACTTTTTGCTGTCTTTTGAAGACTTCCCAATCTTCTATCCTCCCACTAAGTTTGGCTACCTTATATGTCCTTGTTTTCAGTCGGATACTATCCTTAATTTCTTTACTTAGCCACGGATGGCTGTCATTTCTTTTACACCCTTTTTTCCTCAGTGGAATATATTTTTTTTGAAAGTTGTAAAATAACTCCTTAAATGAACACCACTGCTCATGTACCGTCTTGCCCTTTAATCTATTTTCCCAGTCCACTTTAATCAATTCCTCTCTCATACCATCATAGTCTCCTTTATTCAAGCTCAGTACGCTTATTTGAGAACCAACCTTCTCACCCTCTAATTGGATATGGAATTCAACCATGTTATGGTCACTCATTCTAAGGGGCTCCTTAACTAGGACATTATTAATCCTGACTCATTACACAGGACCAGGTCCAAGGTTGCTTGCCCCCTTGTAGGATCAGTTACATACTGCTCAAGAAATCCATCCCTAATACACTCAATAAACTCTTCCTCAAGGCTGCCCTGCCCAATTTGATTTGTCCAGTTAATATGATAGTTAAAATCCCCCATAATTATAGCTGTTCCCTTATTACATGCCCCAACTATTTCCTGATTAATACTTCTTCCAGCAGAGTTGCAACTATTAGGAGGCCTATATACTACTCCCACTAGTGTTTTTTCCCCTTATTATTCCTTATCTCCACCCAAACTGTTTCATTATCCTGATCCTTTGACCCAATATCATTTCTCTGTATTACAGTGATTCCTTCCTTTATTAACATAGCCACCCCACCTCCCCTTCCTTCCTGCCTGTCCTTCCTGATTGTTAAATACCCTGGCATATTTAATTCCCAGTCGTTGTCACCCTGCAGCCATGTTTCTGTAATGGCCACAAGATCATACCCATACGCAGTTATTTGTGCCGTTAACTCGTCCATTTTGTTACGAATGCTACGTGCATTCAGATAAAGAACTTTCAAATATGTTTTGTGACACTTAGTTCCTGCTTTTTCCTTTTTTAACACTTTACCTTTTACTCCGTCCCTTCCTGACATGCTTTCCTCTGTCTCCCTGCTTAGGTGCCCAACCCCCTGCCACTTTAGTTTAAACCCTCCCCAACAGCACTAGCAAACACTCCCCCTAGGACAGCGGTCCCGGCCCTGCCCAGGTGCAGACCGTCCGGTTTGTACTGGTCCCACCTCCCCCAGAACCGGTTCCAATGTCCCAGGAATTTGAATCCCTCCCCCTTGCACCATTCCTCTAGCCACGTATTCATTTGAAATATCCTCCTATTTCTACTCTGACTAGCACGTGGCACTGGTAGCAATCCTGAGATTACTACCTTTGAGGTCCTATTTTTTAATTTACCTCCTAACTCCCTATATTCTGCTTTTAGGACCTCATCCCCTTTTTTACCTATATCGTTGGTGCCTATGTGCACCACGACAGCTGGCTGTTCGCCCTCCCCCTCCAAAATGTTCTGTAGCCACTCCGAGACGTCCTTGACCCTTGCACCAGGGAGGCAACACACCATCCTGGAGTCTCGGTTGCGGCCGCAGAAACGCCTATCTATTCCCCTTACAATTGAGTCCCCTATCACTATAGTTCTTCCACTCTTTTTCCTCCCAGCCTGTGCAGCAGAGCCACCCTTGGTGCCAGGAAGTTGGCTGCTGCTGCCTTCCCCTGATAAGTCATCCCCCCCCCCCCCAACAGGACCCCTGCACTACCTGCCTGCACCTCTTACTCTGCCTGGTGGTCACCCATTTACTTCCTGCCTGTACACCCTTTACCTGCGGTGTGACCAACTCGCTAAACGTGCTATCCACGAGGTTCTCAGCATCGCGAATGCTCCAATACGCATCCATCCGCAGCTCCAGCGCCGCAATGCGGTCTGTCAGTAGCTGCAGCTGGATACACTTCCCGCACACATGGTTGTCAGGGACACCGGAAGGGTCCCTGATTTCCCACATCGAGCAGGAGGAGCATAACACGGGGCTGGGCTGTCCTGTCATGACTTACCCTTTAATTAATTGAACTTAAATTAAATCAAATCAATACCACCAATTACACTCAATTAAATGATATACTCAAGGGCCCTTGGTTACTAGCACTAGAAACTATATCCACAAAATTAAGACCTTCTAAACTTTATAAACTATGAACCTTAACTGTCAAACTATAGAGTAGTATAAATACTTACCTAGCCGTACTCACCCAATCAGCTGCTCCTTCCTGCCTGCGTCACATTTTGAATCGTGACGTGGCACTGGAACGCCGCCGCCGGTTTGAGATTGGTATGCCTGTGAAAGAAAAGTCCGCAAAAGTGAGTTTAACTACTAATCTTTTTTCTTCATTCTTGAGATGGGAGCGTTGCTATCGAGGCCGATATTTATTGCCCAGAAGTTGGTGGTGTTCCGCCTTCAGTGTTTAATGTTGTAGGAACGGTAGCTCAGTGGTTATGTTACTGGACTAGTAATCCAGAGGCCTAGACTAATGATCCGGAGAGGTGAGTTTAAATCCCACTGGGGAATTTAAATTCAGTTAATTAAATAAATCTGGAATAACAAGCTAGTATCAGTAATGATGACCATGAAACTATCGGATTGTTGTAAAAACCCATCTGGTTCACTAATGTCCTTTAGGGAAGGAAATCTGCTGTCCTTACCTGGTCTGGCCGATATGTGACTCCAGACCCAAGGCAATGTAGTTGACTCTTAACTGCCCTCTGAAATGGCCTAGCAAGCCACTCAGTTGTACCAAGCCGCGACAAAGAAGTATCATGGACTGCAGCGGTTCAAGAAGGCGACTCACCCCCACCTTCTCAAGGGCAATTAGGGATGGGCAATAAATGCTGGCCTTGCCAGCGATGCCCACATCCCGTGAACAAATAATTAAAACAAAATGTAAAAAGCATTTTGGGACATCCTGAGGTTGTGAAAGGCACTATATAAATGCATGTTAGAATGTGGAACTCCCTACCATATGGAGTAGTTGAGGCGAATATCTGGTTCACTAATGTCCTTTTAGGGAAGGAAATCTGCCATCCTTACCTGGTCTGGCCTATATGTGACTCCAGACCCACAGCAATGTGGTTGACTCTTAACTGCCCTCTGAAATGGCCTAGCAAGCCACTCAGTTGTAAAAAACCGCTACGAAAAACAATAAGCGTAAAACCGGACGGACCACCTGGCCCAGTGAACCCTGCAAAGTCCTCCTTGCCAACATCTGGGAACTTGTGCCAAAATTGGGAAGCTGTCTCACAGACCAGTCAAGCAACAGCCTGACACAGTCATACTCACAGAATCATACCTTTCAGCCAATGTCCCAAACTCCTCCATCACCATCCCTGGGTATGTCTTGTCCCACCGGCAGAACAGACCCACCAGGGGTGGCGGCACAGTGGTATACAGTCGGGAAGGAGTGGCCCTGGGAGTCGTCATTGACTACGGACCCCATGAAGTCTCATGGCCTCAGGTCAAGCATGGGCAAGGAAACCACCTGCTGATTACCACCTACTGCCCTCCCTCAGCTGATGAATCAGTATTCCTCCATGTTGAACACCACTTGGAACAACAACAACAACTTGTATTTATATAGCGCCTTTAACGTAGTAAAACATCCCAAGGCGCTTCACAGGAGTATTTTAAGACACAAAATTTGACACCGATCCACATAAGGATAATTAGGGCAGGTGACCAAAAGCTTGGTCAAAGAGGTAGGTATTAAGGAGCGTCTTCAAGGAGGCAAGAGAGGTAGCGAGGCGGACAGGTTTAGGCAGGGAATTCCAGAGCTTAGGGCCTAGGCAACAGAAGGCACAGCCACCAAAGGTTGAGCGATTTATAATCGGGGATCCTCAAGAGGGCAGAATTAGAGGAGCGCAGATATCTCTGGGGGGAGGGGGGGATGTTGAAGGAGATTAGAGATAGGAAGGTGCGAGGCCATGGAGGGATTTGAAAACAAGGATGAGAATTTTGAAATCAAGGCGCTGCTTAACTGGGAGCCAATGTAGGTCAGCGAGCACAGGGGTGATGGGTGAACAGGACTTGGTGTGAGTTAGGACACGGCAGCCGAGTTTTTTAAATTCATTTATGGGATTAGGACGTCGCTGGCAATGCCAGCATTTATTGCCCATTCCTAGTTGCCCTTGAGAAGGTGGTGGTGAGCCGCCTTCTTGAACCGCTGGAGTCCGTGTGGTGAAGGTACTCCCACAGTGCTGTTAGGTAGGGAGTTCCAGGATTTTGACCCAGCGACGATGAAGGATCGGCGATATACTTCTAAGTCAGGATGGTGTGTGACTTGGAGGGGAACTTGGAGGTGGTGGTGTTCCCATGCGCCTGCTGCCCTTGTCCTTCTAGGTGGAAGAGGTTGTGGGTTTGGGAGGTGCTGCCGAAGAAGCCTTGGCGAGTTGCTGCAGTGCATCTTGTAGATGGTACACACTGCAGCCACAGTACGCCGGTGGTGGAGGGAGTGAATGTTGAAGGTGGTGGATGGGGTGCCAATCAAGCGGGCTGCTTTGTCCTGGATTGTGTCGAGCTTCTTGAGTGTTGTTGGAGCTGCCCTTATCCAGCCAAGTGGAGAGTGTTCCATCACACTCCTGACTTGTGCCTTGTAGATGGTGGAAAGGCTTTGGGGAGTCAGAAGGTGAGACACTTGCCGCAGAATACCTAGCCTCTGACCTGCTCTTGCTGCTACAGTATTTGTGGCTGGTCCAGTTAAGTTTCTGGTTAATGGTGACCCCCAAGATGTTGATAGTGGGGGATTCGGCGATGGTAATGCCATTGAATGTCATGGGGAGGTGGTTAAACTCTTGCTTGTTGGAGATAGTCATTGCCTGGCACTTCTGTGGCGCGAATGTTACCTGCCACTTATCAGCCCAAGCCTGAACGTCGTCCAGGTCTTGTTGCATGCGGGCATGGACTGCTTCTTTATCTGTGAAGTTGCGAATGGCGCTGAACACTGCAGTCATCAGCAAACATCCCCATTTCTGACCTTATATTGGAGGGAAGGTCATTGATGAAGCAGCTGAAGATGGTTGGGCCTAGGACACTGCCCTGAGGAACTCCTGCAGCGATGTCCTGGGGCTGTGATGATTGACCTTCAACCACCACAACCATCTTCCTTTGTGCTAGGTATGACTCCAGCCAGTGGAGTGTTTTCCCCCTGATTCCCATTGACTTCAGTTTTACTAGGGCTCCTTGATGCCAGACTCGGTCAAATGCTGCCTTGATGTCAAGGGCAGTCACTCTCACCTCACCTCTGGAATTCAGCTCCATGTTTGGACCAAGGCTGTAGTGAGGTCAGGAGCTGAGTGGTCTTGGTGGTACCCAAACTGGGCATCAGTGAGCAGGTTATTTGTGAGTAAGTGCCGCTTGACAGCACTGTCGATGACCCCTTCCATCACTTTGCTGATGATTGAGAGTAGACTGATGGGGTGGTAATTGGGGCCGTGTTGGATTTGTTCTGCTTTTTGTGGACAAGACATACCTGGGCAGTTTTCCACATTGTCGGATAGATGCCAGTGTTGTAGCTGTACTGGAACAGCTTGGTTAGAGGCGCGGCTAGTTCTGGAGCACAAGTCTTCAGCACGATAGCCGGGATGTTGTCGGGGCCCATAGCCTTTGCTGTATTTGGTGCACTTAGCCGTTTCTTGATATCACGTGGAGTGAATCGAATTGGCTGAAGAATGGCTTCTGTGATGGTGGGGTCCTTGGGAGTAGGCCGATATGGATCATCCACTAGGCACTTCTGGCTGAAGTTGGTTGCAAACACTTCAGCCTTGTCTTTTGCACTCATGTGCTGGGCTCCACCATCATTGAGGATGGGGATATTCTTGGAGCCTCCTGGAGTTTTGGATGACCTCAAGTTTACGTAGGGTGGAATGTGGGAGGCCAGCCAGGAGCGCGTTGGAATAGTCAAGTCTAGAGGTAACAAAGGCATGGATGAGGGTTTCAGCAGCGGATGAGCTGAGGCAAGGGCGGAGATGGGCAATGTTACGGAGGTGGAAGTAGGCGGTCTTTGTTATGCTGCAGATGTGTGGTCAGAAGTTCATTTCAGGGTCAAATATGACACCAAAGTTGGGAACAGTGTGGTTCAGCCTCCGACAGATGTTAGGGAGAGGGATGGAGTCAGTGGCTAGGGAACGGAGTTTGTGGCGGGGACCGAAAACAATGGCTTCGGTTTTCCCAATATTTAATTGGAGAAATTTTTGCTCATCCAGAACTCTGTGTCGGGCAAGCAGTCTGACAATTTAGACACCGTGGAGGGGTCGAGAGAAGAAGTAGTGAGGTAGAGCTAGATGTTGTCAGCGTACATGTGGAAACTGACACTGTGTTTTCGGATGATGTCGCCAAGGGGCAACATGTAGATGAGAAATAGGAGGGAGCCAAGGATAGATCCTTGAGGGACACCAGAGGTAACAATGCGGGAGCGGGAAGAGAAGCCGTTGCAGGTGATTCTCTGGTTACGATTAGATAGATAAGAATGGAACCAGGCGAGTGCAATCCCACCCAGCTGGACGATGGAGGAGAGGCGCTGGAGAAGGATGGAGTGGTCAACTGTGTCAAAGGTTGCAAACAAGTGAAGAACGAGGAGGAATAGTTTACCTTTGTCACAGTCACAGAGGATGTCATTTGTGACTTTGATGAGAGCCGTTCGGTACAGTGGCAAGGGTGGAAACCTGATTGGAGGGATTCAAACATGGAATTGCGGGAAAGATGGGCACAGATTTGGGAGGTAACAACACATTCAAGGACTTTGGAGAGGAAAGGGAGGTTGGAGATGGGCGGTAGTTTGCAAGGATGGCGGGATCAAGGTTTGTTTTGAGGAGAGGCATGATGATGGCAGATTTGAGGGAGAGGTGGACAGTACCTGAGGAGAGAGAACTGTTAACAATATCAGCTAATATGGGAGCCAGAAAAGGAAGTTGGGTGGTCAGCAGTTTGGTGGGAATAGGGTCGAGGGAGCAGGAGGTGGGTCTCATAGACAGGATGAGCGCAGAGAGGTCATGATGGGAGATCAGAGAGAAACTGGAGAAAGATGTGAGTTCAGAAGCACTGAGAGTAGCAAGGGCACAGAATGTACTCTGGGTGGGGGACTTCAATGTCCATCACCAAGAGTGGCTCGGTAACGCCACAGTTGGCCGAGTGCTGAAGGACATAGCTGCCAGTCTGGGCCTGCGACAGGTGGTGAGAGAACCAACACAAGGGAAAAACCTACTTGACCTCGTCCTCACCGATCTACCTGTTGCAGATGCATCTGTCCATGACAGCATTGGTAGCGGTGGCCACCGCACAGTCATTGTGGAGACGAAGACCCGCCTTCACACTGAGGACACCCTCCATCGTGTTGTGTGGCTCTACTACCGTGCTAAATGGGATAGATTCAGAACAGATCTAGAAGCTCAAAACTGGGCATCCATGAAGCGCTGTGGACCATCAGCAGCAGCAGAATTGTATTCCACCACAATCTGTAACCTCTTGGCCTGGCATATCCCTCACTCTACCATTACCATCAAGCCAGGGGACCAACCTGGTTCAATAAGGAGTGTAGAAGAGCATGCCAGGAGCAGCACCAGGCGTACCTAAAAATGCGGTGCCAACCTGGAGAAGCTGCAACACAAGACTGCATGCATGCTATAAACAGAGCTAAGCGATCCCACAATCAATGGATCAGATCAAAGCTCTGCAGTCCTGCCACATCCAGTCGTGAATGGTGGTGGACCATTAAGCAACTAACGGAGGAGGAAGCTCCATGAATATCCCCATCCTCAATGATGGTGGATCCCAGCACGTGAGTGCAAAAGACAACGCTGAAGCGTTTGCAACCATCTTCAGCCAGAAGTGCCGAGTGGATGATCCATATCGGCCTCTTCCTGAGGTCCCCACCACCACAGAAGCCAGTCTTCAGCCAATTCAATTTACTCCACGTGATATCAATGAACGGCTGAATGCACTGGATACAGCAAAGGCCATGGGCCCCGACAACAACCCGGTTGTCGTGCTGAAGACTTGTACTCCAGAACTAGCCGTGCCTCCAGCCAAGCTGTTCCAGTACAGGTATAACACTGGCATCTATCCGACAATGTGGAAAACTGCCCAGGTATGTCCTGTCCACAAAAAGCAGGACAAATCCAATCCGGCCAATTACCGCCCCATCAGTCTACTCTCAATCATCAGCAAAGTGATGGAAGGTGTCATCGACAGTGCTATCAAGCAGCACTTACTCAGCAATAACCTGCTCACTGATGCCCAGTTTGGGTTGTGCCAGGACCAATTGGCACCAGACCTCATTACAGCCTTGGTCCAAACATGGACAAAGGAGCTGAATTACAGAGGTGAGGTGAGAGTGACTGCCCTTGACATCAAGGCAGCATTTGATGGAGTGTGGCATCAAGGAGCCCTAGTAAAACTGAAGTCAATGGGAATCGGGGGGGGGAAAACTCTCCACTGGCTGGAGTCATACCTATCACAAAGGAAATGGTTGTGGTGGTTGGACAGGCTGCAGGAGTTCCTCAGGGCAGTGTCCTAGGCCCAACCATTTTCAGCTGCTTCATCAATGACCTTCCCTCCAACATAAGGTCAGAAGTGGGGATGTTCGCTGATGACTGCACAGTGTTCAGTGCCATTCGCAACTCCTCAGATAATGAAGCAGTCAATGCCCGCATACAGCAAGACCTGGATGACATTCAGGCTTGAGCTGATAAGTGGTAGGTAACATTTGCCCCACAAGTACCAGGCAATGACTATCTCCAACAAGCAAGTGTCTAACCACCGTCCCTTGACATTCAACGGCATTACCATCGCCGAATTCCCCACCAACACCACCCTGGGGGTCACCATTGACCAGAAACTTAACTGGACCAGCCACAAATACTGTGGCAACAAGAGCAGGTCAGGGGCTGGGTATTCTGCGGTGAGTGTCTCACCTCCTGACTCCCCAAATCCTTTCCACCCTCTACAAGGCACAAGTAAGGAGTGTGATGGAATACTCTCCACTTACCTGGATGAGTGCGGCTCCGACAACACTCGAGAAGCTTGACCCATCCAAGACAAAGCAGCCCACTTGATTGGCACCCCATCTACCACCTTAAACATTCACTCCCTCCACCACCGGCGTACCGTGGCTGCAGTGTGTACCATCTACAAGATGCACTGCAGCAACTCGCCAAGGCTTCTTCGGCAGCATCTCCCAAACCCACAACCTCTACCATGTAGAAGGACAAGGGCAGAGGGCGCATGGGTCACCGTCACCTGCAAGTTCCCCTCCAAGTCACACACCATCCTGACTGAGAAGTGTATTGACGTTCATTCATCGTTGCTGGGTCAAAATCCTGGAACTCCCTACCTAGCAGCACTGTGGGAGTACCTTCACCACACGCACTGCAGCGGTTCAAGAAGGCGGCTCACCACCACCTTCTCAAGGGCATCTACAAATAAGCAATAAATGCTGGCCTTGCCAGCGACGCCCACATCCCATGAACGAATTTTAAAAAAAAGGATGAAGGCCAGGAGTTCGTGAGTTTTGAGCGTGAATCGGAGTAGGAAATAACGTGATTTACTTTTAACTGCCATTTCAAGTTAGTGACAACTGTCATTTAGTTGATGTAATGCCACATCGGAAAGCCTGATGATCAGACTGTTTTGTCTGTTTGGTCAACAAGGATTGAGATTAGGAGTTTGCCTGCAAGAATTTTTCTTTAAATGAAAAAGTACGTTCTAACTACCGATTATTTCTTTGAGTAGCAATATTTTATTTTGTTCCTGTGAAGCATAGTGATGGATTTTGAAACTATTTGTTGCAGCTCCTACTTAATGCTACGTGAAGGCCATGTGGAACTTGTAACCCTTCCTGTAAAGGTGTCTTGGATACGTGAGCCGGTCAGAGAAGATCATGAAATCACTTTTGCTGACGCAGGAGAAATTTTTCCAGACTCTCTCTTTCCCTCCCGCCACCCTTAGTCCCTTTCTGATTGACTGCTTGCCAGTAAGTGCTGAAGGGTTCCAACTGTTGTATAAAGATTCTGGTCCACTCAATACTCCAGAGAGAAACATATTGGGCTGGATTTTGCCAGTGTGGGCGGGCTGGGGCATTTCAGGTGGTTTCCCTGTCAGGACCCCGACTCCGATGTGATGTGGGGAAAAAAGTGTAATTTTTTCCCCCCTAATTGGGCACCTTGAGTTCCAGCGTGTGGGAACCCCTGGCCCAATTAGTCTTTCCATCCAGAAAGTCGCCTCCGATGACGTCATCAGTGCTGCTGCTTTTAAGGCCTGCAAGCAGCCTTGCTTCTTCTGGAGACTGCAAGCTTTATGCTGATTGTACTGAGGAATTCATTGTACGAATATGTCCACCAGCAGGCAAAAATGTGCTCCACGATTTGATGAGCCCTCTCTCCAAGCTCTGGTGGAGGGAGCAAGAACCAATAAGGAGGTGCTCTTCCCTTCCTCCGGGAGAAAAAAGCCACCACAACAAACGAAAGCTGTGTGGCTGCAAGTGGCCCGGGAGGTCAATGCCATCTCTATGTTCCGCAGAACCTGGCTGCAGTGCAGGAAGAGGTTTCATGACCTTCTCCGCACAGGAAAAGTGAGTATGACTTTCTCATCCTCATCGCCTCTCCTCACCAGCACTCTGCTTTGCCAACCTCTTCCTCCACATCCCACTTGACACTGACATCCCTGCACCCTTACCCATTCCCTCTCTCTCTCTATGGTCACATTCACTTAACTATTCGACCATGCAGCCCTCACACTCTCTATCACTGTGATGTAATGACAACAACTTACAACACACAGGGAGGGCCCTTGGTATCCTTCTCAGCATCTATGCTATGGATTCTCTTCACTCACTCCTTCATTCTCACTCAAACTCCACTTCTGTCCCTTATTGCAGGAAAAGAGAGCCCACAATAGGAGGGAAAGAGCAAGGACAGGGGGAGGGCCACCCTCAGTAGCCCAGCTCACCATTTCGGATGAGGCGGCCCTGGAAATCGCCGGGATCGAGGAGGATTCCCAAGTGGGGGACGGACAGGCGGGCGCATCACAGCAAGCTGGTGACAGAATAGTTTGGCATCTCTCTCATTGACATTGCATGAGTCACTGATAATGAATCTGATGCTCTAACACATTGACTTATGATCATCTGCACTATTCAATGTGCATGTAACCTTGAGCTCACAGCTCTAACTCTTTCCTTTACTCCCCCACAGGACCATCGAGAGCCCCCATCCCCACTGTCCATGAGGAAGAGCCTGAGCTTTCAGACTCCTCAGAGGAAGCTGCAACCTCTGAGGGCGCTCCATCACCAGAATTAAGTGCACACATCACCAGCGCAGACACTCACACCTCGGTGGGACCTTCGGGACATAGAGTAGAGTTGTCACCTGGTGTATCACAGCTCACAAGTGAGCATCAGCAAATGGTGGAGACAGGGACAGCAGTGGAGAGTCCTCGTTGGAGGGCGCAGGACTCTGCTAGCTCGGCTCCGCTGCATGTCGACCCTGTGCCTCTGGGTCCATCCAGAAGGAGAGCGGTGCTGGAACTCCAGGAACAGGTGCAGGAGTCTCTGTCAGGTTTTGTCTCCAGGGTCACTGCGAGTGTCGAGCAAATGGAGGAGTCCAGTGCGAACATGAGCAGAGCCTTTGTGGAGGCATTGGCGCATGAATGCATCACCACGGAAAGGATGGCAACCTCCGTGGAAAGGATGGCTACAGTAGAGGAGAGGATGGCTACAGGCCATGGAGGAGCTAAGTCGCCAGAGTGTAGAAAACATGGTCATTGTTCAGAATAGACTGGCATCTCTTGAGGAGCGATGGTCAGCTATTGAGCATAGAAACCAGACCTTCATGGAAGTCCTCTGGAGTCGGACTTCCAGTGCAGAAACGGGTCCTCATGGCCCCCCTGCAGTGCAGCAAGGTGCTGTCCAGCCACTTGCTAGCTCTGAAGTGGGGCTGACCCATGAGAGGGATGTTGGTGGCAGACAACACGAAGTGGGGGCTCCTCTCCAAGCGCTCACACGACCATGCCACTGCAAAGCCCTCGGTCAGAGTCCACACCCAACTGAGATCGGTGTCTCAACCCCTGCACAGCCGCAGGAGCAGCGGACTGTGGCCGAGCCCCCTCAGGCTCGCAACCCCAGAGGACGCCTGCCAAAGGTGTCTAAGCAGGAGCAGCAAGAGAGTGAGCAAGGGGCCTCCACATCTGCTGAAGCCACAGGGAAAGCACCACGTAGGAGCACGTGTAAGAGGAAGATTAATGTACAAGTAGTCACTTGGGTGTAATGTTGTGTTTAATTTTGAAAAGCCATCAGGTGCTTATTGTCATAAAAAATTCTGATGGCAAACTGTTGCAGTTGTGGCATGTGTCATTTCGCTAATGGGACTTCTACATTGAGGGCTTAGGGTGACTTGCAATTGTCAGTATGGTGGTCAGAGTGATAGGAATCCACAGGTTCATGGCCATTGTCGATGCTCTGGTAAGAGGCTGCGAGGCAAAAGTGCTTGATTGGCTAAGCTAAACAAATCTGGCCAGAATGAGTGCGTCCCTTGCATCCCAGCCAGCAATGTGCTCACATGCTGCTGCCGCTGGTTGATGCGCCTCTGCAAGCTGTTTGTTGTCGCTCTCCTCCTCCTCCTCCTCATCTGAGAGGCTATGTGATGAGCCACTTGTTCCTCAGGCATCTGCAAACCACAATGCTGTGCCATGTTGTGAAGTGCACAGCAGACCACGACCATTCTGGAGACCCTGGCTGCTGAGTACTGCAGGGCTCCACCTGATCTATCAAGGCATCTGAAGCGCATCTTCAGCAAGCCGATGGTTTGTTTGATTATGGATCTGGTGGAAATGTGGCTGGAGTTGTAGCGCTCCTCCGCTTCGTTGGATGGGCTCCTCAACAGCGTCATTAGCCATGTCTTCAGAGGATAGCCCTTGTCTCCAAGTAGCCATCCGAAAAGTTGGTCTGGCAGACTGAAGAGCGGAGGCACACTAGACTGGCACAGGATGAAGGAGTCATGGCAACTGCCAGGGTACTTGGCGCAAACATGAAAAATGTCCTCTTGTGGTCACACACCAGCTGTACGTTGAGGGAGTGGAAGCCCTTGCGGTTGACAAAAATACCTGGATTGTGATGGGGTGCCTTAAGGGCCACGTGTGCAGTCAACGACGCCCTGCACCCTTGGAAAGCCTGCCAGATTGTCAAACCCAACCGCACGCGCAGTTACACTGGCTTGATCCTTGGAGAAATTGATGTAATTGTGAGCGATGGCAAAGAGGGCATCGGTTACCTGTGTGATGCAAGTGTGTGCGGCCGCCTGGGAGACGCTGCTGATGTCTGCTGCTGATCCCTGGAATGAGCCTGAAGCAAAAAAGTTGAGTGCGGCGGTGACTTTGACGGCCACTGGTAAGGGGTGTCCACCTGCTCCTCTGGGCTCCAGCTCTTGCTGCAGCATTGCGCAGATGTCACCCACTACCTCTTGCGAAAGTCGGAGCCTCCTTTGGCACTGCTGCTCAGTCATGTTGAGGTAGCTGATCCTCTGTCTGTAGACCCTGTTTTGGGGGTATCTTCTGCGCCGACGTGCTTCCATGCGCTGGCGCCTTCTGGCCTGTGCAGCTTCAGGTGGGTGAGTAGCAGCTTGGAGCTCCTGCTGTTGCTCCTGCAGTTGGTGCTGCTGTTGTTCAAGGTTCTGCTGCTGCCGTGGCTGGTCTTCGTCCAAATCTGATGTCCAGGAGGAAAGGAAATAAATAGTTCCCATTCTTCTGGTATATACCTCAGTTGAGGAAGCGCTCATTCAAGGTGGGGAGAAGGGTTTCCCAGGAGGTCACACTGGAGATGGGTGTCAGGCTCCAAACTTCCAGAACAATGAGTAGGCCTGCTAAAAGTTCCCCCAGACCTGAGACAACAAAGTTCTGCCACCTGCAAATGATGATTGCTAAAAAAAATCCTTTTTAATGGTGGAGCTGCAGCTGTTAGTAAGCAATCCACTTGTGATGCCGCCAGGATTCACTGGCATGTTCCAGAGGAGACGTGCAGCACGTGGGAGAAGTGTTAAAATCGGAAAGACCTCTCAAAATGGGATAATAGAGGCAATTAAGTGGTTGTTAAGGGCCTATCCCGCCTCTTGGAGGCGGGATGGAAACGGGGTCAGAAAACACGCATGTGGGAAAATTGCTCGGAGGCAGGATGGAGGTGGGATCGGGCCCGCCCGCCATTTTTGGCGATTTTTAACAACTCACGCCTCCAATCCCGCCTCCTCAGGCCTGGTAAAATCGAGCCCATTGTCATACCCTTGCATGCCACATCCAATGTTGCCTGCCACTTCTAACTGTTTTACTGCATAATATTGTATTTGCTGGAAAACTTATTATGTATCTTTTTAAGTTTAAGTTTCGCTTCTGTAATACTGAGAACCGAGCTGTGTGTTTATTTAAAAAAAAAAGCTTCATAGTTTGGTTTTGCAGAACTATTAAGAACAAGTGTGAAAACTCAATGACACTAAAAAATACCTTAGCATATGCAGTGTGCTACATAAATAGCTGTGGGTTTAGCTTATAAATGGTAAAATGCTCAATCGTTCAGTTTTTTTTAATGCTGAGCTCCCTTTTTGGATGCGATGTACATGCTAGACGTTTATTGCTTTTTTTTTAACCTGAAAACCATGATTTGTTTTCTAGTATAATAGGGATTGAGGTACTTTGGTGTATCAAGCTAATATATCAAGCTCAATCATGTATTGTCATCTCTAATACTTTTCTAATTGCAGTTTCTTTTCTCCTTTAGGCATGATGGAAATGGTGCGGAAAGTCAATTTTAGTCGAGCAGTTCGAACAATGCAGGAATTGTTTCCTGATGAATACAAGTTTTATCCTCGCTCTTGGATTTTGCCGGAAGAATACCAAAACTTTGCAGATCAGGTAAAATGCTGAGGAAAATTACAACAGCACCAGAAAATAACCCAGAATGTGTCGTCATTTCTGTTCTGTATACATGCATTTACAAGAAAGGAAGTTTTGAGTTAAGATTGGGAAATAAAATGTCCAATAAGATTTCAGATAGATATATGTGTATCATGTTTTTATGATACATCTTAGTAAGTACTTTATTACCAATTTTTAATTTGCCACTCCATGGAAGTAATTTTTTTTAAAGTTTAAATTTATCTTGCTTAAGAAAGGATGTCACCGGTAGAAAATAGAACACTTTTCAAACTCTTCACACCTAACAAAAGCACTCCCAGTTAGGTATTGGTCATGCAGATGTCCCAACAAATATATTTGAATCCCAATGTTAGAAGACCACCTCCTACATAACTGTGACTCCTAACTGTGACTCCTTCGCAAGAAGTATTTTACTGCATAGGAAATGCTTTGAAACATCCAGAGGATATGATGGGTGCTATATAAATGTTCTTTCTCCCTTCCTTCTTTCCCTCTTTTTCTTTCTTAAGCCACTGTAAATATTAGTGCTAGTTTTACCAATTGGCCTGTGCGTACCAGTGAAGGATGAAATGTGACCAAAGTTCTTTTATATAAGATCCTTACAATTAGCAGAAATTCAAATTCCAGAAAAGGAATAACAGCAGTGTGCCATTAGTCCCCCAGTTTCAGATATGATAGATTTCTTTTTTTTATATCAGATGTAGTGCAAGTAGCTGAGGAAAAAGGGATGGTGAGTCACATTACACTGCACCTGGTGAGTCATAAATTATTATTCATGCGGATACAACATAATGAAGCACAAGCAAGCTGCCTGCGGAAGATGAAGGGATGTGAATGGAGTACACTAGTTTGGTTTGACGGGGAGCAGGTGTTCTAATGATCTAGTTCCAGTATTCTGAGCTGCTTTTACATATCTTCTGTTGCGACCCCTCAAAAAATGTCTCTCTCCCAGGTAAAACTTATTCAGCTTCATTTAGTTGAAAACTATTATTAGCAGCACAATTAATTTTGATAATATCACCAAATCCTTGAATACTAAATTAACTTTCCAAATAAAAAGATGCACCTGCATATGATCTTAGTAAGGTGTGAATTTCTGTAAATTTCTTTTGTAGAATCATAGAAATGTAGAGACTTTTCAGCACTTTATTTTGTAATATTTTGAATAAATTAAAATGTAAATATTTATTTTTCTTTTTGTTCTTCTTACTACAGGAAACTCTTTATTAACCGGCACCGACGGGACCGGCGTGGTGCCGGTTAATCAAAAAGTCCGGATAATGGAGAGTTATATCTCCCAACGTACGAGAGCCCCGTACACATTGACATGCGCCTGCATTCGGAGCTCCGTCTCCCCAGGAACCGCCAGCTGACCATCTGTCGTGTCCGCTGCCTACCCGGGCTGCACATTCCCCTCCCAATCTACACGCTCCGATACAAGGCAAACGCCTCGGGGTTTTTTTTTAAGTTAATTTTAAACGAGAGATGAAGGAAAACCCCGGTTACCTACTCAAGAATTTTGCCGGTTAAGAGAGATCTCCGGATATTTGGGTGCCGGTTAATAAAGAGTTTCCTGTAGTACATAAATGTTACTACAGTCCCTTTGTGATAAAGGCCATGATTTCCCCTACCTCAGCGGGGGCCGGGGTTAGCAGCGGGTTGCGACCCGGCTGCTGGCTCCAGCCCGCTGTCCAAAGTGATCTTATGCTGATTGGGCTTGTTAAGCCCGCCCAGCACGTTTCCCGGCCAATTGAAGGAAGCAGGTCTGATGATGTCACTTGATGACGCGTCATCATCAGCCGGTTCCCTTAAAGGGACCATGCACAAATTGATTTTGACAGTTGTGCTGTCTGTGTTCTGCAGCATTGAGGTGCTGCA
Organism: Squalus acanthias; assembly: GCA_030390025.1. NCBI lineage: Eukaryota > Metazoa > Chordata > Chondrichthyes > Squaliformes > Squalidae > Squalus > Squalus acanthias. Next base: position 85,152,107 of record CM059438.1, read on the forward strand.
AACACTGACGAGCACTGCACAGAGGTGCACGGCTGCACCCAGGCTCTCCCATGACTCCCTCCATATGCTTATGGAGGGAGACACCGCACGCATGGAGGTTCTCTTCCCTTCCCATGGGCGGAAGAGACCTCCCCAGGAGATCAATGCAGCCTGGTTGCACATTGCACAGGACACAAGCAGGGATGTCATTAGGAGGACCAAGCTACAGTGGCGCACACCTTTCAATGATCTCAGTAGATTACGAAACGTTACTGACAAGCCACACTCGACCTCACCCTGCTGTGCCACTCATCACATCCCCATCACTCTGCCTTCCCTACCCTACTCCTGCACATCCTTACTCACACCAACTTACCTTGCACCTCCACCCATCCCTCTCTATCGACATTATCACTTCCCCATCTCACTAGCCACCCCTCACACTCGCCCTCATCCTAGTCCAATCATACCAAGTAACAACACACAAGGGTAGGCACTTGGGTGTTTTAGCCAGTGTTCATGTGAAGTTTCTGTTAATGCGCTGTCAAACATTGAAACTTTATTTTCAACACTTTGCGTTCTTGGACAGATTTGTGTGCACCTTTGGAAGTGGCTTAGTGAATTGCAGTGAATGGTGAGACATAATGGTTCCCCCCACAATGGTGATGAGTGTGACAGGAATGGCTTGGGCATTGTAGTGATGCTTTATGGTGTTGGTGTGGGGTGGTGCCAACCTGGCGCATCATGTGGCAGTCAGGGTGCACAGCGTCAAGTGAAATAAATTTGGCCTTGGTGAGGCCATCCCGGCATGCTGGGCAGCAATGTGGTCGGGTACTGATGTTCTGTATCCTGTGCAGCATCAGTTGATTGCGGAGAAGGTTAGTGTTGTTGTTGGTGTTGCTGGTGTTGGGGCTGATCGTGGTGGGATTCTGAGGACCAAGGTGAGATAGTTTCAAGGGCACCGATGCTGATGGAATAGATGGCAGGTGAAGTTGAGATGACAAGTGATCTGTCAATGGTGAGAGAGGTTGTTCCAATGAAGTGACACTGGCTAGAGAGTTTGCTCCAAACACTTGCAAGCTGCATAAAGCTCAATGTGTCTTCCAAATGCAGTAAGTAACAGCTTCTGACCTTGGAAAATGAACAGCTATGAAATGGGAGCTTTATTAGCACCTTTGCAGCTGTCAAGTTAAGAAATGATCCCATGGTGACACAGCTCCCGACCTCCTTACCCAACATGATCCCTGAGCAGCGGGGAACTCGTGGACGAACTCCTAAAATTTAAACGTGAGCTTAAAATAGTTTAAGTGTCTGTTAACAAGCTCTTAATCATCTAAATTGCCTCCCCCGCCACTTGGTGTTGGGTCTGTTCAGCGATGACATACCCGACCTCTGCGAAACTAGCGTGGCGGTGGGTACCCGCTGTCCAAAATTTTTTTTTCCCACCCAACCCGCCACTAAATGCGCCCGCTAACCCAAAAAAAATTCCCCCAAAGTATTCATTAACCATATCAAATAACTTGCGCTAATAATTTAGATCGGGACATCAGTTTAGCAATATAGAAAGTGAAATACATTCATCTTTTCAATAACGGGCAAAGAACACATGACAAAAAACCTTTAATTTCCCCATCAACCCCAGAATTGAATGGGAAGTGCTTTGTTTACTGCATTCAATGAAAATGGCCTGTACTCAAAACCGTGCACCACAGTCTACTTTTAATTGAAGCATCATCAGTAAACCTATGATACTTACTTGTTTTGCACAACTTATTTTAATTGATGGTACACATGATCCTCCTATTAACTTGAACATAAATTTTACACTCCTATGCACCTCCTTGCAATTTGTATCTGGAATTCAACCATGGAGTCTCTTAATTGCGTAGTTAATCTCTTACTTTTTTCCTAGCTTCTGTGTCAAAATCTTTGCTTCAACTTAAATTATTTGTAAATAAAATTTTTCCTCAACAGTATTTCTTTAATATTTATTCTCTACTGTAGTTTGTACATTCAAAAATTAGGAAAATGGTCATATAATTCAAGGAGCTAGAATTGAGCAGCAAGGAATAGAAGGTGGTGCTACAAGTACACATACTGCACAGTATTGAACCTGACTTCTGTTGAGCAAACTTGAGCACCTTCACAGTAAATGCATGTTAACACATTTATTTATGAGTGCATTAGGAATATCCAATTGCTGTGCGGCATTGCCACATTAAGTATAAGCATTACTTTTTAAAGTCAGCATCTGTTTGCTTTGCTTACCCAGCTTAATTTATATATAATAAAATCTTTATTTAAAATTTTTTTATTGAGGGACAATAGTGTATGAGCTGAAAAGAAAATGCCTGGACCAGGGCTACTGGAATTCTCTCAAGCTCCTGGTGCTGTAAAGGTTACAGCTGTACTGCAGGCTGCTGTTTCTTGTACTGCTTTGGTATATTCAATATAAAATTTACTTTTTATAGTTTATATAAAACTTAAAGTTTTATTATTGTAATATACCCAATATATTCACGTCAACCATGCTGCAGAACAAAACCCAACACAAACCACCTACCTGGGCAAGGTAAAATTATGCTAGATGCAGTTACAAATTTGTTGACGGACAATAGGACAAATGCATCAGATTTGCACTTGTCAATGTTCTATCATGTTACAAAGAGTACGCACACAACACATGTGACTGACTTATGACTTAAAAAGGAAACAGTTCAGCCTATTGTGAATTTGGCTATTAAGTTCAAATAATAGTTGTGAATCTTGTGTTATAAAGTGCCAGATGGTTATTTAATTTATTAACTTGCAAATTTGTCGGAGCTTAATGATCAGTTTCATTCCCTCCCTCCACCAATTTCCTTTTCTCCTGCTCTTTCTCCTCCCCGGCCCAAAACTAGGTCATGGCTGTTGAAAGCCATGGAAATAGCTGCATTTTTGATCAACTTTCAATCAGTGCGTTTGAAACTGCTGAGCAAGAGAGTTCGAGCCACTGCAAAAGTAAATAGGTTAGAAATTTAGGAGTACATTTCCTTACTGAAGTTACCAGATAACCAAGAGAATGGGAAATATGGGATCATGGGAATATAATACTGTTAGTAGGGTGGCATTTGCTCAAAACAGTAACCAGAAGTCTTTAGCTGCAGATATATAAGTGGCAGAGAATTGGAGTTGTTGAACATTTTTTCTTAGTGAAGTTGTTTAATACTGGTAATTTTCATGCCATCTAGCACTAGGCAGTTAGGCAACCTGGTCCATAGCCTCTTCTAAGCCAATAACTGACACAGTTGCTAATGGACGCAAGAGTAGCTCAGTGTGAGTTGCGTCTATTTTTTTTCTCCCTCATTTGCAGCAAGATACTTGGCGTTTGCTCAGTGCAACAGTGGGGACAAAATTCCTTGTTGGAAATTTTTCACAGTGGAATGATGCCCAGAAACTACCAAGCTGCATGTATCAACATTAGGGACAAAGATTTGCAAGTTTCCAACATCAAAAATAGGTTGCCAAAGCTGTTGGAAAAACTCCAATTCTCATTAATTTGGAAGGTTGATTGAATAAAGCAGGCCAGGTTCCACTTCCTTCATGCTTAAGGGGTCTGAGGCTGTTCACATTAAGTCCACTTGGGACAAAGTCTTACTAAAGCCAACAACCGTACCACAGCATTAAAGCTTGTGGTGAAGATGAGGAGTGGGAGGAACAGGAAATTTGGGAAAATCTGTTTCAGTTGAGGGGATTTTCCATTGCAAAATGAATATCATATACTGGTTTTGTTTGATAACTGGTCACAGATAATCATCCATCAAAGCAACTTTTCACCCATGGAAAACATCACACAGACTTATTCATTATAGTTACAGGATATAATAATCCATTAGCCATAGTTAGGCCTGTCTTTTTCCATTTGTCAAACGAGCAACCATTCCCGTTGTGTAAACCTGTTGCCATATTCCTAACCCACAATACATGTAATAGAGGGGACACAATTAAATTTACTGTACTTCTTGCATGAGTGTATTATGTTCTGACCTGTGTATTTTGTGGTCACCTCCCATATAAACATGTACATCTCATCCCATAGTTCCTGTACTGTGCTTCCCGTTTAGTAGGGATGTCATAGATGGATGATGGTGGCTCTTCAGACTGTGGACTTTCGGATAGTTTATTAGGGATGGTGAAGGGCTCAGCAGCATTCCTGATGGTGGAGCAATACAACAAGGAATACCTTGAACAGTTAATGGGCTCCGATCTTCTGCTGGTGTACCAGAATAAATGTGGGCAGGGCTACATAATATCAAGAGACAGGTAGTTGGCATGAGTTCCAATATCCTGCTTCTAAGGTGCTCTCCTTGGGCTTCTCTTCATGACTACCACAGATCTCTCTGAGGACACAACAATGTATACCTATAATTCTCTCTTATGGTTGACTGTATTCTTTCTCCCCGACTATCTAACTTCAACTGGACCATCTTAAAGTCCTCGGTCAATTTGAACTTAAACCGGTGGCAGCAGACTGGCTGCCTATTTTGCACCCCGTCCTATTTTTGGGAAGAAAAATTGGACAGTTTGTAAAATCAGCCGCTACCACCTGTTTTGCGCCGGGCTGGAACAGTTCAAGTCAAACCCCTCATGTCACACATAACAGCAGATAGAGTATTATTAGAGTATTTACAGCACAGAAACAGCCCATTCGGCCCAACTGGTCTATGCTGGTGTTTATGCTCCACACGAGCCTCCTCCCACCCTGCTTCATCTAACCCGATCAGCATATCCTGCTATTCCTTTCTCCCTATGTACTTATCTAGCTTCCCCTTAAATGAATCTATGCTATTATAGAACAGATATCATGAAAACTGAGAAATAATAAAAAGTATGGAAGCAAACAAAATGGGAGATTAGGAAAGGTAAGAGGGAGTATGAAAGAAGACTGGTAGTCAACATGCAAGGGATTTTATAAACACTCAAGAAATAAAAAGTTAGTCAGAGAAGGATGGAACGAGCTGGTACGCACCCCACAATACTGAAGAAGATTGGGGAGGAAATGAATGTTGGGGTGGCGTAATGGTTTCTACTTATATAAATGATATACACATACGAAGAATGATTTCGAGGTTTCCTGGTGATACCAAATTAGGGAGTATGAAAAACTGAGGAAAAATTCAGGATGACAGAGATTAGTGAAGTGTCACCTTTGGCTTGATGGTAGCACTCTCGCCTCTGAAGGTTGTGTGTTCAAGCCCCATTCCAGAGACATGAACACATAATCTAGGCTGACACTTCAGTGCTCTACTGAGGGAGTGCGGCACTGTTGAAGATGCTGTCTTTCCGATGAGATGTTAAACCAAGGCCCTATCTTCCCCCTCAAGTATATGTAAAAGATACCATGGCACCATTCGAAGAAGAGCAGAGGAGTTCTCTCCATGTCCTGGCCAATATTTATCCTTCGGTCAACATCACTAAAACAGATTATCTGGTCATTTACCTCATTGCTGTATGGAAATTGACTTGTGTTTGCCTGTATTACAATTGACTACAATTAAAAAGTAATTCATAGGCTGTGAAGTGCTTTTGGACAGCCTGAAGTGGTGAGTGGTGCTATATTAATGCAAACGGCCTTGCCAGTGCCAAAACCCCCAGCATCAACATCTTGGGGGTCAGCATTGACCAGAAACTAAACTGGACCAGCCACATAAATAATGTGGCAACAAGAGCAGGTCAGAGGCTAGGTATTCTGGGGCGAGTGTCTCACCTTCTGACTCCCCAAACCCTTTCCACCACCTACAAGGCACAAGCAAGAAGTGTGATGGAATACTCTCCACTTGCCTGGATGAGTGCAGCTCCAACAACACACAAGAAGCTCGACACCATCCAGGACAAAGCAGCCCGCTTGATTGGCACCCCATCCACCACCTTCAACATTCACTCCCTCCACCACCATCGTACCGTGGCTGCAGTGTGTACCATCTACAAGATGCACTGCAGCAACTCGCCAAGCTTCTTCGGCAGCACCTCCCAAACCCACAACCTCTTCCACCTAGAAGGACAAGGGCAGCAGGCGCATGGGAACACCACCACCTCCAAGTCACACACCATCCTGACTTAGAAGTATATCGCCGATCCTTTATCGTCGCTGGGTCAAAATCCTGGAACTCCCTCCCTAACAGCACTGTGGGAGTACCTTCACCACACGGACTGCAGCGGTTCAAGAAGGCGGCTCACCACCACCTTCTCGAGGGCAATTGGGGATGGGCAATAAATGCTGGCCTTGCCGGCGACGCCCACATCCCATAAACAAATTTTTAAAAAAAAGCTTTTTCCTTTCGGCAGATAGGTGTTGGAGGCAGCTCAATGCAGAAAAAACTTTGAAGTATTACATTTTGGGTGGGAGGGAGCGGAAGGGAAAGGGAATATACATTAAATGGGAAGATTTTTAACACAGTGGAGGAACAAGGAAATTTAGGGATGCAAATACGTAGATCTTTAAAGCTGAGGGTGTATGTAGAAAAAGCCATAAAAAGGCAAATGGGACTCTGGCTTTTCTACATAAGGGCATTGAATATTAGATTAAAACCAAGGAAGTGGTAAATTTATGCAAAAAGCTAGGCCCCAGTTGGAGCATTGCATGCAATGCTAAGAAGGATATTAGAACCACCTGCCCTCATCGTTCCTGCCGGACAGGGAGGGTTAAAATCTACCCCTATAATAAACTCTTTCACCGTCTGCTCTGCCCATGCACAATACAGTAAAGTTACTTGGTTATACCAATAGATGGCAGTGTGTAAACATGGCAAGAAGCCTATTGTACTGCACTATGGCTGGTGATTTCTCATTTGCGTCTGAAAAGAAAGTTTTTTATGTTGTATCATCTTGGAGAGTGATTGTGTGCAGTTTTACCAGAAGGTGGAGCTCCATAATCAATTTTAAAGTAACTTGCAACTCTAAGGTTCGCACTCAAGTTGGAATATTTTATGTAAAAGAATTTGGTCAGCTGAAGCATTGCAGACAATGACAAGTTGCCTCCATGAAAGAGATGAGATCTACTTACCTCTAATTTTATATTGTCACTCAATGCATTGGTATTAGTTGTGTCTTGATGATTTTCAGTGTAGCAATAATTCCTATAGACATATGACATGAAACCTATTTGGAAAACAAAAGGAAATGGATTGATGACTGACTGAAATAAGCAAAAGGTAAATTAATCATTTGTTTTGGTGTTACATCTCTATAACCTCTAAGATCAGAATATATAAGAATTATAAAGTTATTCCGGTAGAGCCTCCTCCCCAAAAAGAGAATTATTTGTAGGTGCAGAAAAGGCAATGTGCACAGCAGTAATGGAAATAAGTATGCCACAAGAACCCATAAATGATTGTATGCAGTTACATACTTGAGTTCTTATTTTAACCCTAACCTGCCCGGTGGGAATGGTGTGGGTTCGGGTTGGAGGCCGGCCTGTTTTACTCCCCCATCCAATTTTACTCTCCATTGTAGTCTGATCTGAACCAGCCCCATTCCCACCGGGTTGGTTAGGTTAAAATCTGGGCTCCTGGTGTATACCAGTGATCTATACAAGAAAGGTTTATTGTACTTAAGTGTATAATTGCACGAAATCATCATCTTGGGCAGTCCCTCGGAACCGAGGATGACTTGCTTCCACATTAAAAATGAGTTCGCAGGTGACTGATGAGTCCAATGCGGGACCTACAGTCTCTGTCACAGGTGGGGCAGATGGTGGTTGAAGGGGCAGGTGGGTGGGGTGCTTGGGTTGACGTGCTCTCCTTGCGCTTAGCTTCCGCTTGCTCCCGGCGAAGAGACTCGAGGTATTCGGCGCCTTCCCGGATGCTTCTCCTCCACTTTGTGCGGTCTTGGGCCAGGGATTCCCAGGTGTCGATGGGGATGTTACACTTTTTCAAGGAGGCTTTGAGGGTGTCCTTGAAGCGTTTCCTCTGCCCACCTGGGGCTCTTGCCGTGCCGGAGCTCCGAGTAGAGCGCTTGTTTTGGGAGTCTTGTATCGGGCATGCAGACAATGTGACCCGTCCATCGGAGCTGATCGAGCATGGTCAAAGCTTCGATGCTGGGGATGTTGGCCTGAGCGAGAACACTGACGTTGGTGCGCCTATCCTGCCAATGGATTTGCAGGATCTTGCGGAGGCAGCGTTGGTACCTCTCCAGTGCTTTGAGGTGCCTGCTGTACATGGTCCATGTCTCTGAGGCATACAGCAGGGCGGGTATCACTGCTGCTCTGTAGACCATGAGCTTAGTGCCGGGTTTGAGGTCCTGGTCTTCAAACACTCTCTTCTTCAGGCGACCGAAGGCTGCACTGGCACACTGAAGGCGGTGTTGGACTTCGTCGTCGACGTCTGCCCTTGTTGATACCATTGTAAAGACTGAAGTAGCTTTGTTGACTGGTTAGCATATCCATTAAAAAAATATATAATGGCCCAGATTTTGCAGTAAGAATGGTGAGGCTAGTCAGCGCTCACCATTATTAAGGAGTATCGGACAGCAACTTCCAGCACATGCGCAGTTAAACGCAGAAATCCGGAATGCTCTTCCAGAAGCTTCGCTCTAACAGTATCTTGCCGAGAGATTCGGCATCCACATACATGGAAGGGTGTGAATTTGCGGTAATTGCCCACTAAATGGTTGTGGGTTCAAGACCCACTCCAGAGACTTGAGCACAAAACTCTAGGCCGAGACTCCAGTGCAGTATTGAGGGAGTGCTGTACTGTCAAAGGTGCCGTCTTTCGGATGAGACATTAAACTGTGGCCTTGTCTGCCCTCTCGGGTGGATGTAAAAGATCCTATGGCACTATTTTGAAGAGCAGGGGAGTGTCCTGGCTAATATTTATCCTCAATCTACATCACTAAAACAGATTATCTGGTCATTATCACATTGCTGTTTGTGGGAGCTTGCTGTACACAAATACACTGCCACGTTTCATACTTTACAACGGTAACTAGAAAGTACTTAATAAGCTGTAAAGCGCTTTGGGACATCCTGTGGTTGTAAAAGGCGCTATATAAATGCAAGTCTTTTTTCTTAAACATGCCAGAAAAAGTTAGGGCTTGTGCATTCAAATGTAAGTGAATTTTCAATGGCGTGGTAAGTCTTAATTACTGCCAAACAACCTCTCTGGCACTGAAAATGTACATTTGCAAGTGTGGAGTCACATTCCTTCAAATTTTAGTTCTGGTTGGAGATTTTAAAAAAATACTTAGAAAAAGTAAAACTTTTTTTTTCTGTCTTTTATTTCTGTCTCATAATCCCATCTTCCTTTCCCTCTCTTTTTATATATTCTAACTTGCATTTCCTCGTTTAGACTCTGTGGGCTGAATCTTAACTCCCAAAAACAGGTGGGTGAGGGTTGGGTCAGAGGTTAAAAATCAAAAAATCTGAAACAGGATCTCACCCGCCTCGAACCTGCCCACTTCCAACTTTAACAGAGGCAGGACGAGGGACGGGTGTCCAATCCGCTCACGGCAGGCGGGTTGCTCATTTACATGTTAAAATGATGGCCCGCAGCCTCATTATAATAAAAATGAGAAGTCGCACAACACCAGGTTATAGTCCAACAGATTTATTTAAAATTACAAGCTTTCGGCGCTATCGATCGCCCCTTCTTCAGGTAAAGCTACTATGAGTGAATCTACAAAAGTTCACAGAATTTAAACACAGAAAATGCAGAGATACAATCTTTCCTTACATCAAAGACACACCAAGAGCACAGCCAAGACAATGAGATGTGTCCCAGGGGGTCCAACGTGTCAAATCCTGCTGTCTGCATATCCTCTCCATGTCCCTTCCTCTCTCTCCGTCCTTTTTGGGTTTGTATTTTGGGTTTGTTTTTTTGTGTTTGTTTTTTAAAAACTGGAAAGACAGACAACGATGTCAAGTCACGTTCTGTAGCGTGACATGAACCCGATATCCCTATTGAGGCCGTCCTCATGAGTGCGGAACTTGGCTATCAGTTTCTGCTCGATGATTTTGCGTTGTCGTGTGTCTCGAAGGCCGCCTTGGAGAACGCTAACCCGCAGATCTGAGGCTGAATGCCCTTGACTGCTGAAGTGTTCCCCGACTGGAGGCAACCATTCAGCCTCGGATCTGCGGGTTAGCGTTCTCCAAGGCGGCCTTCGAGACACACGACAACGCAAAATCATCGAGCAGAAACTGATAGCCAAGTTCCGCACTCATGAGGACGGCCTCAATAGGGATATCGGGTTCATGTCACGCTACAGAACGTAACTTGACATCGTTGTCTGTCTTTCCAGTTTTTAAAAAAAAAACACAAAAAAACAAACCCAAAATACAAACCCAAAAAGGACGGAGAGAGAGGAAGGGATATGGAGAGGATATGCAGACAGCAGGATTTGACACGTTGGACCCCCTGGGACACATCTCATTGTCTTGGCTGTGCTCTTGGTGTGTCTTTGATGTAAGGAAAGATTGTATCTCTGCTTTTTCTGTGTTTAAATTCTGTGAACTTTTGTAGATTCACTCATAGTAACTTTACCTGAAGAAGGGGCGATCGATAGCTCCGAAAGCTTGTAATTTTAAATAAATCTGTTGGACTATAACCTGGTGTTGTGCGACTTCTCATTTTTGTCCACCCCAGTCCAATGCCGGCATCTCCGCATCATTATAATAAGTCATTCTATTTTTAACTCATGTCGGCCGGGTTTCCCAGGCCTCCCGGCAGGTGAAAGAAGGTAAGAAGGGCTGAATCCATGAGGTAAGTGCCTTTGCAGCACTGCTTTTGGGCCAGGGGGAGCAGGAGTGTTTCCTCCAGGCCCAACAAGCTACCCAGTAAACTGTGATCTGTTTGCTCTCTCCTGACCAGCATTGGACACCCCCTCCCCCTTGATTGGGAACCCCTCCATGATCTCCAGCCTGTCGATCAGGCGCCTGTGGGCAGGAAACTGACAATTTTTTTTTAAAGGCCTTTAACTGCAGGACTTTCGGGAAACCCGTACTTCTGGGTTTCCCGACCTCAAAACTGCTTACCCCCCCCCGGGCGCGGAATGCGTCTCTGGGCTAAAATCCAGGCCTATGTGTCTCAGTAAGGATTCTGCAATCCGATTTGATTAAGGAGACACACCATTACTTGCCCTGTTCACACAGGTCCTGAATGCCCTGTAGAGGACGCCGTGCTGTTTCTGCTCTCTACTTGCCACAAATCGCAGTGCAAAACCCACAAAGTCTGTGGGTAAGTAATTTGCTGCTGACCACAAAATCCAGGCCATTATATTTAGCTGTTTACCAATAAGGTGTCCCTGGCAAGTATATAATGTTCACCTAGTATTTGAATTATAGTCACTTAGATACTGGCAGTACATCAGTTTAGCAATCAAGATGTTTAACCTTTGTATGGCTAGTCAGTTAATCGGACAGCCCATCAATAAAATAGGATTTAATCCCAGAAGGCAAGTGGCTGAGTGAATAACGAGTTTACTAAGCTTCATTGCCTTCACCCCCTAAATCTGGATAATTGTTGCAGGAACCTATCATTTTGCAATGTACTTGGTGCAAATCATCCACAAATATCTTTATATATAACATTTTGAGATTTTTACCTATTTGCCCTGAAAGGGATTTTAGTTTAATTTATATTATGATACTGTGAAGTTAGATACCGTTAATACAGGGTTAACTCTCAGAGGAAGCAATAGAGTGCCATATATCCAAGTTTGCTGATGACACCAAGTTAAGTGGCACAGTAAACCGTGTAGATGGGAGCAGAAAGTTGTAAAGGGACATTGATAGACTAAGTGAGTGGGCAAAACTGTGGCAAATGGAGTTCAATGTGGAGAAATCTAAGGACTTTGGACTACTTTGAACCTAAGAAAGATAGATCAGAGTATTTTCTAAATGGCAGGAAGCTAGGATCTGTGGCGGGGCAGAGAGATTTAGGGGTCCAAGTACAGAAGTCACTAAAAGTTAGTGGACTGAACAAAAAATAATTTAAAAGGCTAATAGAATGTTGGCCTTTATCTCAAGGGGGCTGGAATACAAAGGGGTGGAAGCAGTGTTCCCTTTCATTTTTTTGGGTGCTCGGCCCCTTTGGGTGCTCGGCCCCTTTAACAGGGGGCGCAACCCATTCAAATTCCCATGCATGCGTGGTTTTTCCTATTCTAAATCTGGCAAGCGGCCTGCGCAGGAGCTCCAGATGGCTACGCAGCTTAAAGGGAACATTGGGTGGAAGTTATGCTGCAGTTATATAAAGCTCTGGTTAGACCCCATCTGGAGTACTGTGTTCAGTTCTGGGCACCGCACCTCATGAAGGATATATTGGCCTTGGTGGGGGTGCTGTGCAGATTCACCAGAGTGTTCCTGGGCTAGAGGGGTTAAATTATGAGGACTCTCTATTCTTGAATATGTGGCTGTCTATTCCTTCCTTGGAGAGTCTAATGCATAGACTAGGCTTGCATTCCCTTGAGTATAGAAGATTAAGGGGTGATCTAATTGAGGTGTTTAAGATGATTAAAAGATTTGATAGGTTAGATAGACAGAAACTATTTCTTCTGGTCAAAGAGTCCATAACAAGGGGGCATTAACCTTAAAATTAGAGCTAGGCCATTCAGGGGTGATGTCAGAAAGTATTTCTTCACACAAAGGGTAGTACAAATCTGGTACTCCCTCCCCCAAAATGCTGTTGAGGCTAGGAGTCAATTGAAAATTTCAAAACTGAGATTGATGGATTTTTGTTAGGCAAGGGTATTAAGGGTTACGGAACCAAGGCGGGTAGATGGAGTTAAGATATAGATCAGTCATGATCTAATTGAATGGTGGAACTGGCTCAAGGGGCTGAATGGCCTCCTCCTATTCCTATGTTCCAAGAGGGAGACGAGTTATCTGGGATGTTGTTTAGGACAAATTGGTTGATTTTTCACAAGGAAGCATTTAGGAGCAGCAGTGCTTAGCCCCAATAAGTGGTGGGACGAAGGTTTGATCTTCCCCCATTTAGCTAAGGTGCTGCTCTCGGGTGTACTTTTTTAATGTAAAGAGGCACTGAGGAATTTCCAGAAGAAAGAAGGAAGGAAAAGCAGAGAGTTGCCATTAAGAGTAGTACAAGTGTAAAAATAGGTTGTCTGACTGCCCTCTTGCCTCTTGCAGGTTCATGGCTGTGGAAGATCAAAAAAAAAAGAGAAAAACAAAGGATGTGGGGAAACTGGTGGGAAACATATGTTCAAAGATAATTTTTTTGAGTTTTCTTTTCCCTGCTAAACATGCCTGCCAAACTGGTTTGATGGAGATTAGAGATACAAAGCTATAAAGAAACAACTGCAGAAAACCTGCTTTACCCTAGTCAGTAGGAGATTTACCATTTCAGACTCCTGGTAGAAGTTGATGTTTTGATGGAGTGTCACTGTGGAAATAGAAAGTGAAAATATATCTGCCTGGGAAATTCAGTGGAGAAAACTGCTGAGCTGATTGGCAGTTGCTCTTCCAGGAATTTGTGAATTTATGTGTTTTGTGAGTTCAGTTGGTATCATTGTTTATACTTGTAATCCTTTGGAAGTTTTCCAGTTGGACTGGAAGAATAATATAATCAGTCTGACAATTTTGTAGGTTTCCTGCGTAACTGTATATTTAAAATGTTTGTGTGTAATATTCATCGCTAATTTTCAGATAAATGGAGGTATGATCAGAGAAATAAAAGATGCGTATGAGACCCAGAGTATGTATGAATGGTTAAAGGCAAATAGAAGGGGAGGGAAGCATGGAAAAACTGCTTTAAACATTCACATATTCTCTAGGTCTTGTGTATATATCTTTTATTTTCGACAAACTGCCACATAATAGGCTTGCCAGCAAAGTTGAAGCCCATGGAATAAAAGGGACAATGGCAGCATGGATACGAAATTGACTAAGTGACAGGAAACAGAGACTAGTGGTGAACGGTTGTTTTTCGGACTGGAGGAAGGTATACAGTGGTGTTCCCCAGGGGTCGGTTCAAGGACCATTGCTTTTCTTGATATATATTAATGGCTTGGAGATGGGTGTACAGGGCACAATTTCAAAATTTGCAGATGACACAAAACTTGGAAGTACAGTGAGGAGGATAGTGATAGACTTCAAGAGGACATAGACAGGCTGGTGGAATGGACGGACAGGTGGCAGATGAAATTTAACGCAGAAAAGTGCGAAGTGATACATTTTGGTAGAAAGAATGAAGAGAGGCAATATAAACTAAAGGGTACATGTTGGGTGGAGTCCATATTAGGACTTGAAGGGCATTGGGTTTGATTAACCAACATGGGAAGCAAAATGGTGCACTCAACCCTTTCCTCTACAAGCCCCATTAGTTCAATTATAGAGAAAAGGTAAGTCATACAATCATTTGTTTTACAGAGAGTAGTATTAAAGTTATCTAATATCAGCAATTAACTGCTTATTCCTGATGTGAGACACCTTGTCTTAAAAGCACAGCTTTTGCCAATGGTTAGATATCCCGTTGCTGTAGGCACTTATCATCAGAATAATGTATAAATTCAGTTATTTATTTTCAGCGGCTCCTACTCTAATTTATTTGATATTGTTTAAACATAATTAGTGGAGGATTTGCCACATTGTGTAGATTTTTTGAGGTCATAGAGTCATAACGGCACAGAAGGATGCCATTCGGCCCATTGAGTCCGTGTCGGCTCTCCGTAGAGCAATCCAGTCAGTCCCATTCCCCCGCTCTATCCCCGTAACCATGCAAGTTTATTTCCCTCAAGTGCCTATCCAGTCTCCCCTTGAAAACTTTGAGTGTCTCCGCTTCCACCACTTCCATCGGCAGCGAATTCCAGGTCATCACCACTCGCTGCATAAAAAAGTTTTTCCTCACATCCCCCCTGTATCTCTTGCCCAAAACCTTAAACCTGTGTCCCCTAGTCCTTGTACCAGCAACTAGTAGTAACAGCCTTTCCCCGTCTAGCCTATCCAAACCAGTCATAATCTTGTACACCTCTCAAATCACCCTTCAACCTCCTTTGCTCTAATGAAAACAAATCCAGCTTCTCCAACCTGTCCTTGTAGCTAAGGTCTGGGAAAAGAAAATGGTGATCCATATTAGATTTGGATCTACCTCTTCCCATAGCGACACAAGTCAGATTTGGAATTCAGCGTATTGTAAGGGTTTGGCAAAGTGTTTTGCTCTTTCTAAATTAATATCTTGAAGTCTCTGACCCAGTGACCCTGATATTTACTCACGGCTGGAAAGAAAGTTTGGTGGGGGGGGGGAGAAATGTGGGTGAGGACTTCCTCCAGCCCCTGGCCCACAAGCAGTGCAATAAAGGCACTTGCCGCATGAATCTGGCCCTTATCGCCTCCTTTTACCTGCCGGGATTCCTGAGGCCGGGAAATCCTGGCTTCCATGAGTTTAAAAATAAAAATCCTGTTAAAATGGAGGCACACAGCCTCCTTTAAAAGATTTCAGTGATCGACCCGCCTCCTGAGAGCAAATTGGTCGCCCACCTGCCTCTATTAAAACCAGAAGTGGACGGGTTGGGGTCGGGTTTGAGGTTTTATAAAATCTTTACCTTCCCATTTGCCCCTGTGGTTTAAAATTACCCCCCCCCTAAAGTATTGCTGGCTGTATTAATTGATCAAAATATTTGAACATGATCACAACACACACACATTTTGCAAACCTCACTTGAACTTGTTAACTGGTTTAAATTAACTGAGCTTCTGAAGAATGCTATTCTCTTTCTGGTTTCTGAAGATAATCTAAATCACCATCCTGGACTAGGTAGTATAAAGTAGGAGTAACAGAACCATGTTTATAAAGAGAGAACAAACTTGCATTTAACATCCTTGGGTGTCCCAAAGCATTTAACAGTCATTGAATTAAATAAATCTGGAATAAAAAGCTAGTATCAGTAATGGTAACCATGAAACTATCGGATTGTCGTAAAAACCCATCTGGTTCACTAATGTCCTTTAGGTCTGATTTGGGGGAAGGCCGATTTTAATATGATGAGGCAGGATCGGGCCAAAGTGGATTGGGATAAGCTACTTGTAGGAAAATCCACATCAGAGCAGTGGGAGTCTTTCAGAAAGGAAATAGAGAGAGTACAACGCCAACATGTTCCCGTAAAGGTCAAGGGTGGGACCAACAAGCCCAGGGAACCCTGGATGTCAAGGGATATACAGAATGGATTAGGAAAAAAAAGGAGGCTTTTGGCAGATACGAAGGACTAAAAACAGTGGAAGCCCTAGGGGAGTATAGAAAGTGCAGGGGGGTACTTAAAAAAAGAAATGAGGAGAGCAAAGAGGGGGCATAAAAAAACACTGGCGGGCAAAATAAAGGAAAATCCCAAGGTGTTTTATAAGTATAAAGGGCAAGAGGATAACCAGGGAAAGAGTAGGGCCCATTAGGGACCAAAATGGCAATCTGTGTGTAGAGCTGGAAGATGTGGGTGAGGTTTTAAATGAATATTTTGCATCTGTGTTCACTATGGAGAAGGATGATGTAGGCATAGAAATCAGGCAGGGGGATTGTGATATACTTGAACAAATTAGTATTGAGAGGGAGGAGGTACTAGCGGTTTTAGCGGGCTTAAAAGTGGATAAATCCCCAGGCCCTGACGAGATGTATCCCAGGCTGCTGTGTGAGGCAAGGGAGGAGATTGCAGGGGCTTTGACACAAATTCTCAGAACCTCTCTGGCCACAGGGGAGGTGCCAGAGGACTGGAGGACAGCTAAGGTAGTACCATTATTCAAGAAGGGTAGTAGGGATAAACCAGGGAATTACAGGCCAGTGAGCCTAACATCAGTGGTAGGGAAATTATTGGAAAAAATTCTGAGGGACAGAATTAGTCTCCACTTGGAGAGGCAAGGATTAATCAAGGATAGTCAGCATGGCTTTGTCAAGGGGAGATCATGTCTAACCAATTTGATTGAATTTTTCGAGGGGGTGACTAGGTGTGTGGATGAGGGTAGTGCAGTTGATGTAGTCCTACATGGACTTCAGTAAGACTTTTGACAAAGTCCCGCATGGGAGACTGGTCAAGAAGGCAAGAGCCCATGGGATCCAGGGCAATTTGGCACATTGGATCCAAAATTGGCTTAGTGGCAGGAGGCAGAGGGTGATGGTCGAAGGTTGTTTTTGTGACTGGAAGCCTGTGTCCAGTGGTGTACCACAGGGATCGGTGCTGGGTCCTTTGCTGTTTGTAGTGTACATTAATGATTTAGATATGAATGTAGGAGGTATGATCAGTAAGTTCGCAGATGACACAAAAATTGGTGGAGTGGTAAATAGCGAGGAGGGAAGCCTCAGGCTACAGGACGATATAGATGGGTTGGTCAGATGGGCAGAACAGTGGCAAATGGAATTTAACCCTGAAAAGTGTGAGGTGATGCATTTTGGGAGGACTAACAAGGCAAGGGAATACACAATGAATGGTAGGATCCTAGGGAGGATCAGAGGGACTTTGGTGTGCATGTACATAGATCCCTGAAGGGAGCAGGACAGGTAGATAAGGTGGTTAAAAAGGCATATGGGATACTTGCCTACATTAGCCGAGGCATAGAATATAAGAGCAGGGAGGTTATGATGGAGCTGTACAAAACGCTAGTTAGGCCACAGCTGGAATACTGTGTGCAGTTCTGGTCGCCACACTATAGGAAGGATGTGATTGCATTGGAGAGGGTGCAGAGGAGATTCACCAGGATGTTACCTGGGCTGGAGCGTTTCAGCTATGAAGAGAGACTGGACAGGCTGGGGTTGTTTTCCTTCGAGCAGAGAAGGCTGAGGGGGGACCTGATTGAGGTGTACAAAATTATGAGGGGCATAGATAGGGTAGATAGAAAGGAACTTTTCCCCTTAGTAGAGGGGTCAATAACCAGGAGGCATAGTTTCAAGGGAAAGGGCAGGAGGTTTAGAGGGGATTTGAGAAAAAATGTTTTCACCCAGAGGGTGGTTGGAATCTGGAACTCACTGCCTGAAAGGGTGGTAGAGGCAGGAACCCTCAACATTCAAGAAGCATTCAGCTGAGCACTTGAAACTCCATAGCATACAAGGCTACGGATCAAGTGCTGGAAAATGGGATTAGAATAGATAGGGCTTGATGGCCGGCGCGGACACGATAGGCCGAAGGGCCTCTTTCTGTGCTGTATAAATCTATGACTCTGGCCTATATGTGACTCCAGACCCATAGCAATGTGGTTGACTCTTAACTGCCCTCTGAAATGGCCTAGCAAGTCACTTGTTGTAACTAACTGCTACGAAACAAAATATGAAACCGGACGGACCACCCGGCATCGACCTCGGCACCGGCTATGGACGCGACAATGGCACACCCAGCCCAGTCGACCCTGCAAAGTCTCCTCACCAACATCTGGGGACATGTGCCAAAATTGGGAGAGCTGTCCCGCAGACTAGTCAAGCAACAGCCTGACATAGTCATACTCACAGAATCATAACTTTCAGCCAATGTCCCGAACTCCTCCATCACCATCCCTGGGTATGTCCTGTCCCACCGGCAGGACAGACCCACCAGGGGTGGTGGCACAGTGGTATACAGTCAGGAAGGAGTGGCCCTGGGAGTCCTCAACATTGACTCCGGACCCCATGAAGTCTCATGGCTTCAGGTCAAGAATGGACAAGGAAACCTCCTGCTGATTACCACCTACCGCCCTCCCTCAGCTGATGAATCAGTACTCCTCCATGTTGAACACCACTTGGAAGAAGCACTGAGAGTAGCAAGGGCACAGAATGTACTCTGGGTGGGGGACTTCAATGTCCATCACCAAAAGTGGCTCGGTAGCACCACTACTGACCGAGCTGGCCGAGTCCTGAAGGACATAACTGCCAGTCTGGGCCTGCGACAGATGGTGAGTGAACCAACACGAGGGAAAAACCTACTTGACCTCGTCCTCACCAATCTACCTGTCGCAGATGCATCTGTCCATGACAGCATTGGCAGCAGTGACCACCGCACAGTCATTGTGGAGACGAAGTCCCGTCTTCACACTGAGGACACCCTCCATCGTGTTGTGTGGCACTATCACCGTGCTAAATGGGATAGATTCAGAACAGATCTAGCAGCTCAAAACTGGGCATCCATGAGGCGCTGTGGGCCAACGGCAGGAGCAGAATTTTATTCCACCACAATCTGTGACCTCATGGCCCGGCATATCCCTCACTCTACCATTACCACCAAGCCAGGGGACCAACCTTGGTTCAACAACGAGCGTAGAAGAGCATGCCAGGAGCAGCACCAGGCGTACCTAAAAATGCGGTGCCAACCTGGGGAAGCTGCAACACAGGACTACATGCATGTTAAAAAGCAGAAGCAGCATGCTATAGACAGGGCTAAGCGATCCCACAATCAACGGATCAGATCAAAGCTCTGCAGTCCTGCCACATCCATTCGTGAATGGTGGTGGACCATTAAACAACTAACGGGAGGAGGAGGCTCCATGGATATCCCCATCCTCAATGATGGTGGAGCCCAGCACATGAGTGCAACTGACAAGGCTGATGCGTTTGCAACCAACTTCAGCCAAAAGTGCCGAGTGGATGATCCATATCGGCCTACTCCCGAGGTCCCCACCATCACAGAAGCCAGTCTTCAGCCAATTCGATTCACTCCACGTGATATCAAGAAATGGCTGAGCGCACTGGATACAGCAAAGGCTATGGGCTCCGACAACATCCTGGCTATCGTGCTGAAGACTTGTGCTCCAGAACTAGCCACGCCTCTAGCCAAGCTGTTCCAGTACAGCTACAACACTGGCATCTATCCGACAATGTGGAAAACTGCCCAGGTATGTCCTGTCCACAAAAAGCAGGACAAATCCAACCCAGCCAATTACCGCCACATCAGTCTACTCTCAATCATCAGCAAAGTGATGGAAGGTGTCATCGACAGTGCTATCAAGCGGCACTTACTCACCAATAACCTGCTCACTGATGCCCAGTTTGGGTTCCGCCAAGACCACTCGGCTCCCGACCTCATTCCAGCCTTGGTCCAAACATGGACAAAGGAGCTGAATTCCAGAGGTGAGGCGAGAGTGACTACCCTTGACATCAAGGCAGCATTTGACCGAGTCTGGCATCAAGGAGCTCTAGTAAAACTGAAGTCAATGGGAATCGGGGAAAACTCTCCACTGGCTGGAGTCAAACCTAGCACAAAGGAAGATGGTTGTGGTGGTTGAAGGTCAATCATCACAGCCCCAGGACATCGCTGCAGGAGTTCCTCAGGGCAGTGTCCTAGGCCCAACCATCTTCAGCTGCTTCATCAATGACCTTCCCTCCAACATAAGGTCAGAAATGGGGATGTTCGCTGATGACTGCACCGTGTTCAGCGCCATTCACAACTCCACAGATAAAGAAGCAGTCCATGCCCGCATGCAACAAGACCTGGATGACGTTCAGGCTTGAGCTGATAAGTGGCAGGTAACATTCGCGCCACAGATGTGCCAGGCAATGACTATCTCCAACAAGCGAGAGTCTAACCACCTCCCCTTGACATTCAATGGCATTACCATCGCCGAATCCCCCACTATCAACATCCTGGGGGTCACCATTAACCAGAAACTTAACTGGACCAGCCACAAATACTGTGGCAACAAGAGCAGGTCAGATGCTAGGTATTCTGCGGCGAGTGTCTCACCTCCGGACTCCCCAAAGCCTTTCCACCATCTACAAAGCACAAGTAAGGAGTGTGATGGAATACTCTCCACTTGCCTGGATGAGTGCAGCTCCAACAACGCTCAAGAAGCTCGACACCATCCAGGACAAAGCAGCCCGCTTGATTGGCACCCCATCCACCACCTTAAACATTCACTCCCTCCACCACCGGCGTACCGTGGCTGCAGTGTGTACCATCTACAAGATGCACTGCAGCAACTCGCCAAGGCTTCTTCAGCAGCACCTCCCAAACCCGCGACCTCTTCCACCTAGAAGGACAAGGGCAGCAGGCGCATGGGAACACCACCACCTCCAAGTTCCCCTCCAAGTCACACACCATCCTGACTTAGAAGTATATCGCCGATCGTTCATCGTCGCTGGGTCAAAATCCTGGAACTCCCTACCTAACAGCACTGTGGGAGTACCATCACCACACGGACTGCAGCGGTTCAAGAAGGTGGCTCACCACCACCTTCTCAAGTGCAATTAGGGATGGGCAATAAATGCTGGCATTGCCAGCGACGCCCTAATCCCATAAATGAATAATAAAAAAAAGAATTCATATTTTGAACTGTTTATGTAGGCAATTACAGCAGCCAATTTGTGTATAACTATGTCCCACAAACACAAATGAGGTAAATGACCAGTTGCTATGTTTTGGTGGTGTTGGTTGAGGGATGAATGTTGACCAGTACACTAAAGAACTCCCTACTCTTCTTCAAATAGTATTGTGGGATTTTTTACATTAACATGAACTGGCAGAGGAGCAACAATTTAATATCTCATCCAAAAATTGGCACTGCTGACAATTCAGCAATTCTTCACTATTGCAGTGAAGTGTCAGCCTGCGTTATATGCTCAGGTCCTGGAGTGGGGCTTCAACCCACAACCTTCTGACTCACGGGTGAGAGTATTACCAACTAAGCTAAGCCAACATTAGGTTTTGGACAAACTATGACTTTGAGCGTTGTCTCTGTTTATTTCTTGATATTGATCTGAGTTTCTGAAAATGTGCATATAATCTTGTCCTATGTGTTGGTTTTATAGTTTAGTTGCCCCATAGCTGCCCTGTAGCCCGGCATGCTTGCCCTCCCTATACAATACAGTTCTGAATATTCACTCTTGCTTTTTCCAGGACACCTATACCAAGCTACTATAAGTGCCATGAGATGTATTTTCTGTTTCTAAAACCAATGCAAATTTTATCATTAAAATAAGACGAATCTCTCTCATAGATTAGATGTTTTCTCGAACCAATATAAATATTGTAGTCTAATGTAGCTTATCATTGTTAAAATGGATTATTTTGAAATATTTATGTTTGTGCCACCTAGGATCTAAAAAAGATGCTGAATAAGTGTGAACTGTTGTCTGAGAATGACTTTCTTCCAAGTGTTATTCTCAATTATTTTTATTGAAATCAATAGTACCTGACACAATAAGTAGTGACTGTAAAAATGAAAAATTAAGTCCATTTAATTTTTACAGTTTTAAAATTTATTGAATTGAATTTAAAATTATCACTAGTTTTATTGTGTTTGTGTCTGTGTCCTATCACTTATATATTGCACTTAATACAAGTTTGCCTGTTTTTGTCAGAAGCGGGTCTCTTGCATTTCTCAAGCTTACTTGTACATCAACTGGAGCCAGCATTAATGGTGTCTCTTAAGATGAACACAGACTTGAGCCTCGCACTCTTCTGAGGGTTGGCAAGAATGCAGGCTGCTTATTTGGTGGGAGAAAAAAATACAAAAATTAATTTAAAATAAATCTCTGGTATCATGGTGATAGAATAGAGTTGCAATGTGATGGCCATCAGCGGTAGGACATAGGTTCACACACATAATTTCCTACATGGTAATTTGCCAAGTACAACAGTACTGCTAAGTAGAATTCAGATGTTTTCTTACATGAGGAAAGAAAATTCATTCAGTGGTGCTGCCAAATAGAATTCAGGCACTTTCCCACATGTCGGGAGGGAAAATCAAAGGACTGATAGTTCCAAGACCACTCTCTCATAGCTCCTAGCAATTGGCATTCAGTTGTGCTCTTACACATACACATTCCTGTTCTCCCATCTATACACATGCATATGATTCATGTTGTGCATTGCATTAATCAGTCTGTGAGATATGATTTTTACAGAACAATTTTATTCCATATATAGGTATAGTAGAATGCATCCAGTGCTATCTTAACTTCAGCAATTAAATGGAGAAAATCCACTTGAAGATTCTTCCAGCAACCAGTCTCAGATGCCACAAGGATGGCTAGTATGGGAAATGGAAATATACCGGTGCAGCAACAGATGATCGGCGATTTGGTATAAGAGATTGTAGGGGCAGAGTTCACTTTACTCTGCAGGTTACTCTGCTAGAACTAATATAGGAACACTTGATTTTGACACTGTATGAAATGGGAAAATGTTCTTCAACCCAAGTGGGCTTGCTTTGAGTACAGTACTTCACAAAAGAGCCATTTTTTTCAGTGTGGAGTACTAAAATGTGGTGCCTAAGTGAAAGTTCAAGGCCCATAGTGCAAGTCATCACTGAGATTGAAACATGTTGGAGCACAGAATGGATAGTAGCTGGAAACAAATGTCTGAGAAAAGTAATTTGCAGGAGCACTTTTTTTTTTCTGAAGCTCAATTTCCCATTGCTACTTAGTTCTATTTAGATGCCAAGCGTGGGTTCTTAAAGCCTGCAGATTTAAAAGGATTTAATTCACACAATTAAGTCTGTCTCTTTGTGCTGCAACTTTTGTACATTTTCTAAGTTTAGAAAAATCTTTTGTGGGAACTACCAAAAACGCATCAGGAATGATTTGAGTATGATGTTCAATGAGCAAGCCAAGCATCAAAACGCATGAGCGACTTTGTGTATTCAGTTATCTGCCAGTTTGATGAATATATCCAGTGCGACTGTTAACTTGTATCTTCCATTACACACTTGTGTGCACATTGGTACATCTCCTGTAGACCTTTGGGTGGTTTAGCTTTGAGTTTCTGCTTTTCTAAATAGGACTAAGTGGCAGTGGAAGGTTGAGCTTCAGGGGAAAAAAGTGCTCCTGCAAATTACTTTTCTCAGCCATTTGTTTCCAAAACATAAGTGCCAACTTTGGGTAAGAACCACTTTTTCCTGGATTTAACAGTGAATTTAGCAATAATGCCAAATTGTGCGGGGAGTGTAATGTTTGGCTTTATACTGTTGTTGGCACAATATGGTAATAATAAGGAAAACTGATTGTAACACATTTTGCATTGAATGAGAAAGCTTTCAACCATATCCTAACCTCAGTAATGAGATAGTGCTGAGTCAATCAGCTGGAATTTTGTAAATGCATATGCTCTCGAGAGGAAAAAAAAATTGAAGTTGCAGAATATCATATGACTGATTTTCATTTTATTCATTTGTATTTTCAAATATTTAGATGGTTCCTTTCTTTTGTATCTATTCAATTATTTTATGTTGAGAAACTTATATATTTTCTTTAAATATAGTATTCTGTACTTAGATGTGCATACTCCTACATCAGTCATTTATGACTAGACTGCTGCATTAGTTTTACCATGTTTGTTGAGATGCTATCTATTCCATCTGCCATAGTAAATATCTATTAGATAGGAAAGGATGATAGCTGTAGTTTTTCAATTTCATTAAACATATAATAGCAGATCTAGTATCAGTGAGGCATAAAACATTATTGCTTTAACTGATTTTAAAAAATTTGGAATGCTTATTTTTCAGCATAGAAATTAGAATTTCTCATAGATGGCAAATATAATCACAGAAAGGATGGGCCACAATATGGTGGTCGAGTATTTAAATAAACAAGTTTGCTTATGGTCTAGAATTTCATTTCTCAGTGGCCTAAAATAGGCAGCAGTGATTGAGCTGCAACAGAAAACATCTAAGTTAGGAGGCACAGTAAGATGTGTAGATGGGAGCAGGAAGTCACAAAGGGTCATAGACAGATTAAATGAGTGGGCAAAACAGAGGCAGATAGAGTTCAATGTGAGGTCATCCACTTTGGATCCGAAGACCAATCTGAATATTTTCCTAATGGTGATATACTAGGATGCGGAGATGCCGGTGTTGGACTGGGACTTTATCACACCTCGGCAGATAGTCAGGATGATTTAATTTAGTGGTCTGCAATTGTAAGGTACACATGCTTTGTTCTCTATCTATATATGCTTTGGCGATTCTGTATCTAATTTACTTCACCTGAGGAAGGGGCAATCGATAGCTCCGAAAGCTTGTGATTTCAAATAAAACTGTTGGACTATAACCTGGTGTTGTGCGACCTCTCAATGATATACTAGGAAGCATGGAGGAACAAAGGAACTTGTGTGTCCATGTACGCAAATCATTAAAAGCTACAAAAAGTCATCAAAAAAGCTAATGGAATGTTGGCCTTTATCTCAAGGGGGGCTAGAATACAAACAGGATGGAGTTATGCTTCAGTTGTACAGAGCCTTGGTCAGACCCTATCTGGAATACTGCATTTGTGTTGGGCATTGCACCTCAGAAATGATATATTAGCCTTGGAGGGGGTACAGTGCAGAACACCAGAATGATGCTGGGGCTTAAAGGGTTAAATTATGAGGATCGGTTGCATAGACTTGGCTTGTATTCCCTCGAGCTCAGAAGATTGAGGGGTGATCTAATTGAGGTGTTTAAAATTATAAGGGATTTAACAGGGTAGATACAGGGAAACTATTTCAGTTGGTGAGGGAATCCAGAACAGCGGGGTACAGTGTTCAAATTAGAGCTAGACTATTTAGGAGTGAAATCAAGTAGCACTTTTCCACACACAGGGTAGTGAAAATCTAGTATTCTGTCCTGCAAAAGGCTGTGTATGTTGGGTCAAATAAATTTTCAAGACTGAGCTTGCTAGATTTTTCTTAGGTAAGGGTATCAAGAGATATGGATCAAAGGCGGGTAAATGGAGTTGAGGTACATATCAGCCATTTTCTGGCTGAATGGTGGAGCATGCTCGATGGGCTAATTGGCCTACTTCTGTTTCTGTGTACTCGCCAGAAGTGTGATCCTTCTTTATAAATACACTAGTCTAGGAAAGTAGTTTCCTTGATTTTTATACATGCTTACACCTCCAACAAGTAAACATTGAAACTTCTTTTTGTGAATCATGAGCATCACGTGGTCATCCAGTACATCTGGATATGTGGTGTCAGTGTTCATTAAAGTGATTTGCTCTGTTCTCAAGTTGAAGTTGTCACTTTGCAGACCTGTCTCAATCCTTTTGGATTTTGCTTCAGTTGACAGTAAACCAACCTATAAAAAACTGCCTTTCTTCTACCACGGAAATGTTGGCATAATAAAGGTACAAGCATATGCGGCAATCCCAAAGTTGCGGTCTGTCAATGACCGCTCCGAAACTGGCTGCGCAGGCGCTCTCTCTAGCTTTAGGTCTTGCTCTCCATGGCACCATCACTTTCCAGCCCTGGACTTTGCCCCTGTGTCCTTACACTGGACTTTTCTGCTTCCCCATCTCCATTGTGAAAAGGGCTGTCTCACTCTTCCTGTCTCCAGTATAAATATAGAGTGAAGTTCCAGTACTGGTATATATTCACCAAATTTGCAGCAGGCAATGCTTCTATATAAGTGATGGTAGCAATATTTTTTTTTTTAACAACAACATTACTGCTGTGACAATAGGCAGGCCCAGGAATCCCTTCTCACTTCTTTAAGGCCTCAAAAATGCATTTGCCTAATTTCTAGCCTCTCACTTCCTCATGTGTACTACCCTAGCTTGAAAAGGGGCTGGGGCCAGGCCCTATACTGGATTTCACACAAAACAAAATGATGCCAGTTCACTGTTCTCTGGGGACTCAATTATTTCTATAGCTATCAAAGATTGAAAACCAAAGTTGGCCTCCAGGTCTCTTTGAGTTGAGAGGAAAATGAAAGGGTGTAGGAAGTGGAAGTACAAGAGCCATTCAGAGATACTGAAAGAGAGCAAAAGACATATAAGAACATAAGAACATAAGAACATAAGAAATAGGAGCAGGAGTAGGCCAATCGGCCCCTCGAGCCTGCTCCGCCATTCAATAAGATCATGGCTGATCTGATCCTAGCCGCCAATCTACTATCTATCACAGAACCATCTCCTGCATCTAACAGAATTGCACACACGAAATAGGAGCAGAATCAGGCTACACAGTCCCTGGGCCCGCTCCACTACCCACAGGGCCATGACCGATCCGAACCTAGACTCATGTCCAAATTCCTGCCCGCTCCCCGTAACCCTTAATGCCCTTTACTTCTAGGAAACTGTCTATTTCTGTTTTAAATTTAATTAATGTTGTAGCTTCTACAGCTTTTTGTGGCAGCATATTCCATGGACCTACCACCCTCTGAGTGAAGTAGTTCCTCCTCATCTCAGTTTTGAAAGAGCAGCCCCTTATTCTAAGACTATGTCCCCTAGTTCTCGTCTCACCCGTCATCGGGAACATCCTCCCCGCATCCACCCGATCCAACCCCTTCACAATCTTATATGTTTCAATAAGATCGCCTCTCATTCTTCTGAACTCCAATGAGTAGAGTCCCAATCTACCCAACCTCTCCTCATATGACCACCCCCTCATCCCCGGGATTAACCGAGTGAACCTTTTTTGCACTGCCTCGAGAGCAAGGATGTCTTTCCTTAAGTAAGGACACCAAAACTGTATGCAGTATTCCAGGTGCGGTCTCACCAATACCTTGTACAACTGAAGCAATACCTCCCTATTTTTATATTCTATCCCCCTAGCAATGAAAGCCAACATTCCATTTGCCTTCTTAATCACTTGCTGCACCTGCATACTAACCTTTTGAGTTTCGTGCACCAGGACCCCCAGATCCCTTTGCACTTCAGTACTCTCCAGTTTCTTGCCATTAAGATAATAAATTGCTCTAGGATTTTTCCTGCCAAAGTGCATCACCTCACACTTTCCAGTGTTGTATTCCATCTGCCAAATCTCTGCCCACTTACTTAGCCTGTCTATGTCCCCTTGCAGGTTTTTTATGTCCTCCTCACTCACTACTTTCCCTCCCATCTTTGTATCATCTGCAAATTTTGATATGTTACACTTGGTCCCTTCCTCCAAATCGTTAATATAGATTGTGAAGAGTTGGGGACCCAGCACTGACCCCTGTGGAACACCACTAGTTACTGATTGCCAGTCTGAGAATGAACCATTTATCCCAACTCTTTGCTTTCTGTTAGATAGCCAATCCTCTATCCATGCCAGAATATTACCCCCAATCCCGTGATTTTTTACCTTAAGCAATAATCTTTTGTGTGGCACCTTGTCAAATGCCTTTTGGAAGTCTAAATACACTACGTCCACTGGTTCCCCTTTATCCACTCTATATGTTACTTCCTCAAAGAACTCCAGCAAATTTGTCAAACATGACTTCCCCTTCGTAAAACCATGCTGACTTTGTCCTATTAAATTATGATTATCCAAATGTCCTGTTACTGTTTCCTTAATAATGGACTCCAAAATTTTACCTACCACAGATGTTAGGCTAACCGGTCTATAGTTACCAGCCTTCTGTCTACTGCCCTTTTTAAATAAGGGTGTTACATTAGCAGTTTTCCAGTCTGCCGGGACCTTAGCGGAATCCAGGGAGTTTTGAAAAATTATTACCAATGCATCTACAATCCCTACCGCCACTTCCTTCAAGACTCTAGGATGTAAGCCATCAGGTCCAGGTGATTTATCCGCCTTGAGTCCCATTATTTTACCGAGTACCACTTCCTTAGTGATTTTGATCGTGTTTAGCTCCTCTCCCCCTATAGCCCCCTGTTTGTCCAGTGTTGGGATATTCTTAGTGTCCTCTACTGTAAAGACTGATACAAAATATTCATTCAGTGTTTTTGCCATCTCCATATTTCCCACCATTAATTTCCCGGTCTCATCCTCTAAGGGACCAACATTTACTTTAGCCACCCTTTTTCTTTTTATATAACTATAAAAACTCTTACTATCTGTTTTTATATTTTTTGCTAATTTACTTTCATAATCTATCTTCCCTTTCTTAATCAATCTTTTTGTTATTTTTTGCTGCCTTTTAAAGTTTTCCCAATCCTCTGTCCTCCCACTAGATTTCGCTACCTTATATGCCCTTGTTTTTAGTCGAATACTATCCTTAATTTCTTTACTTAGCCACGGATGACTGTCCTTTCTTTTACACCCTTTTCTTTTCAGTGGAATATATTTTTTTTGGAAGTTGTAAAATAACTCCTTGAATGTACACCACTGATCATGTGTCGTCTTACCCTTTAATCTATTTTCCCAATCCACTCTACTCAATTCCGCTCGCATACCTTCATAGTCTCCTTTATTCAAGCTTAGCACGCTTGTTTGAGATCCAACCTTCTCACCCTCTAATTGAATATGGAATTCAACCATGTTATGGTCACTCATTCCAAGGGGATCCTTTACTAGGACATTTTTAATTAATCCTGTCTCGTTACACAGGACCAGATCTAAGGTTGCTTGCCCCCTGGTCGGTTCAGTTACATACTGCTCAAGAAACCCATCCCTAATACACTCAATGAACTCATCCTCAAGGCAGCCCTGCCCCATTTGATTTGTCCAATTAATATGATAGTTAAAATCCCCCATAATTATAGATGTTCCCTTATTACATGCCTCAACTATTTCCTGATTGATACTCCGTCCAATAGAGTTGCAACTGTTCGGAGGCCTATAGACTACGCCCACTAATGTTTTTTTCCCCTTATTATTCCTTATCTCCACCCAAACTGTTTCATTATCATGATTTTTTGACCCAATATCATTACTCTGTATTACAGTGATTCCTTCCTTTATTAACATAGCCACCCCACCTCCCCTTCCTTCCTGCCTGTCCTTCCTGATCGTTAAATAACCTGGTATGTTTAATTCCCAGGCATTGTCACCCTGCAGCCATGTTTCTGTAATGGCCACAATATCATAACCATATGTAGTTATTTGTGCCATTAACTCGTCTATTTTGTTACGAATGCTACGTGCATTCAGATAGAGAACTTTCAAATATGCTTTGTGGCACTTAGTTCCTGCTTTTTCACTTTTTACCAGTTTACCTTTTACTCCACACACTCTGTCCCTTCCTGCCACGCTCTGATTTGTGATTCCCCTACTGCTACCTATGTCTATGACCCTCTCTGTTGAAGTAGATGAAAGAGTGAAAGACATGCAAAGGAGAGAAGAGATACAGCAAAAGAGAGTCTGAGTGAGAATCCGAATCAGATGAACGAGATGTCAATGAGAAAAGCTGTGTGATAGTTACACAGACAGAAAAAGAGGGAGACAGAAAAAGTTGAAAACAACAGCAGAAAAAGAGAAACCAAAAGAATTTGAGACATACTTGCAGGAAGTGGGGGAAAAAATAATTGTATCTTTGCAATGCTACAGGAAATCAAATGGTTATTTTTAAAAATATAAGCTGTGAAAGTTTTTTTTCAAAATTCTCATCTAATTTCTTCTCTCCTGAAGGAGTTACGCTCCTTCTGGGTTAAAGCTCCATGGGTGCCCAACAGCATTCCAAAACCTCTGCTAACTGGTCATCAATCATGAGCGAATCTTGATGATGGTGTGTATTGGCAGGCTGTTTGACTGAGGAAACATCATAGCCAAACCCAATTCTGACCTCATCCAATGTCCATACTCGTACACTTCCAGCAGTGATTGCTGGATAACACTAGGAATGGAGATCATGGCTGATTTCTGCCCCTACCCCATTTTAGCACCCTTACCACTGCACTGGCTGAGATCAGTAACTCCGGATTGAGCCTAGGAATTTACTACTCTGTATGGCTTAACTACTCATTGGATAAACTCACTGAGCCATCAGGCGAGTCTTTTGTTTGATTCTTGATTGTGTCTGCAGTTGACATTAGAGATCTGGGAACTAATTGTTATTCAAATCATGACGACTGTTCATTGCTAGGTGCATTTTAATTAATTTACAACCATGGATAGTTTTGAAATGTCTGAAGAGCGATGCAACTTTTTATAAATCATTTATCATCTGTGTATCTCAAACTGATCAAAGCAATTGCACGGAAAAGCTCATTAAAAAAGAAAAGAGCAGATAGTTAAATAAAGATGGCATCTTGGGAGATCCGTGACTATATTGAAAAGTAGTAGTGGTGCTCATTATTCTTAAATGCAACATCTGAAAGTTTCCTTTTCACTGAAGCTAATTAATACCCTGCTCGTTTACTTTTTTCCCTTCTAGTTCCTGTTTTACAGAAATTTTTTATTCACTGTGACACTGAATTAGCTGCACTAGTTTCCACTGATACAGTATTGCTTCAAATGTTACCTTTTCTCCACATAGACATTTCAAAGGGGAAATTAAATTCATTTTTAGCAATGATAAATTTCAGTACTCCATTTGCAGACTGAATCCTCTACCCTAACCAAGTATGCTTAACAGTGCAATTATTCACGAAGAAAGCAAAAATATTTTGTAACCAGATGGATTTCTCTGCAACATAGCTCCTGATGTTGAGAAGACTGGAGATGATTCTGTTGGTGAGTAGTCATCAAAATGTATCCTCTAAATAGGAATGAGTCCATCCTTTTGAAGAGGACAGTATCTTGTAACATTTTATGTCAGGTTTACAATTTGAGGATCCAGAGACATGATCAGTGACAAAATCATATTATGAGCTGGTCTTTAATTTATTAAGATATTTATTACTTTTTCCCCTTTTCCTCAATCCATGTTCCTGTGTGCCATGTTCTATATCCTTCCTATTTCTCATCTACATGCTGCCCCTTGGCGACATCATCCGAAAACACAGCGCCAGTTTCCACATGTACGCTGATGACACCCAGCTCTACCTCACTACTACTTCTCTCGACTCCTCCTAGGTCTCTAAATTGTCAGACTGCTTATCCGACATCCAGTTCTGGATGAGCAGAAATTTTCCAATATTGGGAAGACCAAAGCCATTGTTTTCGGTCCCCGCCACAAACTCCGTTCCCTAGCCACTGACTCCATCCCTCTCCCTAACATTTGTCTGAGGCTGAACCACACTGTTCGCAACCTTGGTATCATATTTGATCCTGAAATGAGTTTCCAACCACATAACCGCAGCCGAGCTAAGACTGCCTATTTCCACTTCCGGAACATCGCCCGTCTCCGCCCTTGCCTCAGCTCATCCGCTGCTGAAACCCTCATCTATGCCTTTGTTACCTCTGGACTTGACTATTCCAACACACTCCTGGCTGGCCTCCCACATTCTACCCTACGCAAACTTGAGGTCATCCAAAACTCGGCTGCCCATGTCCTAACTCGCACCAAGTCCCGTTCATCCATCACCCCTATGCTTGCTGACCTACATTGGCTCCCAGTTAAGCAACGGCTTGATTTCAAAATTCTCATCCTTGTTTTCAAATCCCTCCATGGCCTTGCCCCTCCCTATCTCTGTAATCTCCTTCAGCCCCACAACCCCCGGAGATATCTGCGCTCCTCTAATTCTGCCCTCTTGAGCATCCCTGATTATAATCGCTCAACCATTGGTGGCCATGCCTTCTGTTGCCTAGGCCCTAAGCTCTGGAATTCCCTGCCTAAACCTCTCCGCCTCTCTACCTCTCTTTCCTCCTTTAAGACACTCCTTAAAACCTAATTCTTTGACCAAGCTTTTGGTCACCTGCCCTAATTTCTCCTTATGTGGCTTGGTGTCAAATGTTTTGTCTTATAATACTCCTGTGAAGCGCCTTGGGACGTTTTACGACGTTAAAGGCGCTGTATAAATACAAGTTGTAGTTGTTGTTGTGTTGTCTGAAAAGGTGGGCAGGCAACTGATTTCTAGATCGCTAATAATACTACTGTATAACCAGACATTAAATGGTGTCCACACAAAGTAGCCATGGGGAACTTCCATTGCTGATTTTTTTTTTCTCACTCCCCACTCCTTCCCACCTAGCCTCCATTCAACACCTGTTAGCAAGCTCATTATCACTTTACTGTTTGTAGGACCTTGTGCACAAATTGTCTGCCATGTCTCCGACATCACAATGGTGACTACACTTCGGTAGTACTTCATTGGCTGTAAAGCACTTTGCAGATGTAAAACGGGATGACCTGAGTTTGTGAAAGGCGCTATTTAAATGTAAGTCATTTTTCTGGTGCCAGTTAATCCTCCAGTCCAGTGAATATCCAGTCTCGGCTACATCACACTGAGGAGGCATCAAGTAAAAACAAGGTGCGTGCCCCACTGGGTGGGGAGAGAGTCATACTGTAAGGCTCATGTAATCTAGTGCCCAGTTCACAGAGGAATAAAAATGTCAGCTGTAAAACTTGAGCAGTTTTTAACTTTCTCTTTTAATATAAATTGTTTTCACTGTACAAACCATTCTTATTTACGGTAAATATCTTAGCTGTGTACAAGATCCTACTTAAAATCAATTTTCGATCACAAAATTTGACAGCACGCAAGGAGGGCATTTGGCCCATCATGCTTGTGCCAGCTCCCTGAATGGGCTATCCACTGTTTAAGTTCAGAGGTTACCTAATGTAAAATCTTCTACCCTTTTGCATTGAGCAATAGTTTATTATTACATAGAATTACATAGAATATACAGAGCAGAAACAGGCCATTCAGACCAACTAGTCTGTGGTGGTGTTTATACTCCACACCAGTCTCTCATTCTATCTACCTCAATTCAGCCTTTCAGCCTATCTTTTTATTTCTTTTCCTCTCATGTATTTGTCTAGTTTCCTTTTGAAAGCATCGAAGCTATTTGCTTCAACCATTTCCTGTGGTAGCGAATTCCACATTCTAACCACTCTCTGAGTAAAGAACTTTCTCCTTATTTCCTTTTTGGATTTATTAGTAACTACCTTGTATTTATGGCCCCTAGTTTTGGAATCTCCCACAAGTGGAAACATTCTCTTCACATCTACCCTGTCCAACCCATTCATAATTTTGAAGAACTCTATCATATCACCTCTAAGTCTCTTTTTTCTAAAGAAAAGAGCCCCAACGTACTCCATCTTTCCCGATAGCTGTAATCTCTCCGTACTGGCACCATCCTTGTAAATCCTTTTTGCACTTTCTCCGGTGCTTCTGTGTCCTTTTTGTACTGTGGAGACCAGAACGGTGCACAGTACTCTAAGCAGCCTGAGCAGGCTCCTGGACAAGTTTCACACAACTTCACTAATTTTGAATTCTATACCCCCTAGAAATATATCCCAGTGCCTATTTTTAACATTTTTAATTGCTTTGCTAACCTGCAATGCTGCTTTTAATGATTTACTCACCTGTATCCCTAGATCCCTTTTTTTCTTCTACCCCATTCAGTTTCTTATTTTCTAAGGTGTAGGTGATGGTTTTTATTTTTCCTACCAAAGTGCATTACCTCACATTTATCCATGTTAAAGTTCATTTTCCACTTAACTGCCCAGTCTGCAAGTTTTCTAATGTCTTTTTTGTATTATGTTGACTGAAGGGTGATCTGATAGAGGTCTTTAAAATTATGAAACGCTTTGATAGGGTAGACATAGAGAAGCTGTTTCCACTTGCGGGCGAGACCAGAACTAGAGGCCATAAATATAAGATAGTCACTAATAAATCCAATAAGGAATTCTGGAGAAACTTCTTTACCCAGAGAGTGGTTAGAAAATGGAACTCGCTACCACAAGGAGTATTTGAGGCAAATAGCATAGATGAATTCAAGGGGAAACTAGATAAGCACATGAGGGAGAAAGGAATCGAAGGACATGTTGATGGGGTTAGATGAAGAGGGATAGGAGGAGGCTCGTGTGGAGCACTGGTGTGGACCTGTTGGGCCAAATGGCCTGTTTCTGTGCTGTAAATACTTTGTAACTTTACATTCTTCCTCAGTGTTAGCTATACCCCCCAATTTGGTGGTATTAGCAAGTTTTTATATTGAGTTACTTGTTCTATCAAGACCAAATCATTAATGTAAATTATGAATAACAGAGGTCCCAGCATTGATCCTTGTGGAACACTGCTTCTACCTTTCTCCAATCTGAATAACTACCCTTTACCCCTATTCTCAGCTTTTTTTTAAAGCCAATTTCCTCACCATTCAGCTATTTGTCCCCTGACTCCATATGCCCTAACCTTTGTCAGGAGCCTACCATGTGGTACCTTATTAAAGGCCTTTTGACGGGACATTAAGAACAAAGTTTTATTATTGCTGCATGTGACGGTTCTGTTCTTCTACAAACTATGGCCCAGAATTTGCTGGAGACTGACACCATTGTAATGGCGCATCTATATCGTAGGGCCCGTTTTATGGTGCAAAAGTACAAAGAAATTATGGTGTAAGTGACTCATACCACTGCTTACTCCACAACATAATTTCCTAGAATATTTGCACTGCTCTGCTGTTTCCTGCTCCAAAATATTTGAATAACTAATTTTCATAGCTCCGCCTTCCTCTAAAATCAATGGCATGTTTGCTGAAGTAACACCACTGCAATCATCGCTGCCACTTAAAGCATTTAAGAATGATGCTAAAGGGCTTTCTGATATAAATATTGCTATTTCAGCTTCCTTTTTAATTCCACTGTATAGCTATGGTAGGGCTACACACTGTAGGAACGGAAACAAAAGAGAACAAATTCTGCTGCTTAAACTTCAACCTTTTATACAGTTGCTAATTACATGTGTGACATCAAAGAGAAACTATGCTTTCATTCTAAAAAGTCGTTATAAAGATACAGCTCACATTTTGTCTGTGATTTTGCCAGCCTAGATAATCCAAAATTTATTCCTGTTTATATCTTTCAGTAATATTCTGCCAGCTTTAAATAAATAGACAGATAAATTTGGTTGAAATTCCCGTAGAAATCAGCAAAATAAATTTTTAACTATCCATTGGCTGCGTCGCTCCTGATCCGCCGCAATACTCGTTGCAGCGGATTCTAATTATTTTTCCAGGAAACGGTGGCATAAATTCGCCACTGGAGGATCAGGGAGCACAACTTGTGGCGTTGGTGCCAATATCACCATTGCAGCAAATTCCGGGCCTATGTTTCAGTTTGTTGCTACTGTGTTGTGGTGCAAAATGCTTATTCTGTACTGCAGTGTTTGACTTAATCCAACAGCACTCCAATGCACTTGCTAATAGTGTGAGATCTAAGTCTCATTAAGAAGCACAGAAACAAACAAAATGCTCTAATTTAGAGCATGTGATTGCAATATTAGATTAACTTGCAAACATGGTCACCATGGAGAAAATACAAGACTTCTGATGCAGCAGATTTTTGATTCAGGAAGTTTATAAAAATAAAGATAGTATAGTTTCACCTAAAAAACATGGGGAGAAATAGACCCAAGAATCAGTAATATATATATATATATATATACTCGAAAGTAATGAGAGAAATTATGAGAAGGTGCAAAGGTAACATTTTCTGCAGTAAGAGGCAGATGGCAACTACTGGAGGTGATGATCCAACCCACCTAAGCTATTCCAGCGAGCAGAAAGGACCAGTGAACTTCTCACAAAGAAGGATATAGCAAACCAAATAATGGGGGCAACTAGAGTGCAAATTTGGCCCTCGAGAAGGGAGCCTGGGATATTGCTGCACACAATTCTTGACGCATTATGCACTACCTGAACAATCACAGAGTGAAATTCTTTCCTGTTTCTGAAAATTTCACTGACTGATGGTGTTCGAAGCATAGGTACAGAAGATGTCTGAAGGAGCATTGGGAAGTTATATAATGCCACAGGCTTAAGTATCCTTCATTTCTGGTATGAGGTTGAAAGGAAGTAGATAAAGCTGTCAACTCTCCTGAGCAAGACGCAATGAGTTTCAAGTGCACTTTGAAATTAATGACTGACAGATACCTGTGATAATGTTGGCTGGGGTATAAAAGAAGCCAGTGACCTAGAAGGTGAGCACTGCAATGACCTACACTGGCACTTGTGCTGGGCTGACAACATTTATAACCATGTGAAACTTCTTATCCTCTTTTAAATCATTGACAGTTCATGTAGCATCTGCTTGTTGAATCTAAATCTACAGTAACAGTTGGTGTCATCTGGTCTGAAAATAATATGCTGTCTGTAGATCCTTGGGGATTGTTCGCCTCCCTAAAACTTCTGTGTCTTTTGAGCAAGAAGACCTATTGCTTTGGTACTGTTGCTGATTGTAGGCATTACTCATTTAAAAGAAATTCTGTTCAAGGTTCCAATACCAAGAGAACTGTTTTATTAATGCCAGGTGCAGTAGCCACTTAACACCTCCAAATTGACACACAGAATGGCATATATAATCTACACTGCAGTGCGATAGATAATTTACAGAAGCCCAGCAGCATCATTATGTAATATATGCAAATAGCAATATGCTACACAACACTTGCAGTGGACATGTGTGCAGTGTTTTTAAAAAAAAAAAGTAGTGACATGTCACAAAGCTAGAAAGTCTTGAAAACTTAGCAAAAATAGAATCTTGCCTGAAACAACAATTGTTTTTGTAGTTAAGCCATAACCACCTTTGGGATTTGCTTTGTGTAGTGTCTCGATGCAGCTTGAGGGTTGAATCATTAATATATTAGAGCTGTCATTAGTTAGGCATTGTATGTGGGTGGTCTTTCAGGCAAGTTTTGTTGGATTGACTATTAATTTTTTTATGCCCGAGTGCCAGTAGATGTAAAGACTAAATGAGGATTTTGAATAGCTGTAGTCATGTGGTTTGTAAGTAAATTTAGTGAAATGTCTTTCTACTCATTAGATACCTGGGTCACACTTTCTAAATATATACAGTGCAATAAGCTCATTGGTGATATTTAGTGGTGGAAAATTGATGCTAAATACACTTCTTTGCAGAGAATATTAAGGTAAGTTATAATCTATGTTGAGTGTCCACATTTAAAGGGCTTTCAGAATTATTTTAGGGAACCTGAGTTAATGGAACAGCCTAGTCTGAAAACTTTAACCCTGATATTAACCTGGAGTGAGGGGCGAGCATGAGGCCTGCCAACTTGAGACCCAGGCCTCGTTAGTATACTTCAGGCCTGAATCCTGCCCGAACGACGTGGAGCTGGCTGGCTGGATGTTGGAAGCAGAGCGAGCGAGGCAGGAGGCTGCCGCTGGGGATCTGTGGGATCAGTCCCTGGCAGTCAGGTAAGTGGTGGGGGGCCAGTGTCGGGGGAGAGGGGAGGGAAGCTCAGGGCAGGGGTTGCCCTAGTTTTCTTGTGGGGCCCGGAACAACCACCTGGCCCATAAAGAAGCTATTAAAAATTAAAAGATACTCTCTTTGGCCCTCTTCTGGGTCTGCACTGCCGACGTCACTGAAAACAGTTAAAATGGTGTCCGGGTCTGAATGACATCATCTGACCCCGACCTTTGCATGAATTAAGCCTTCTCCTGCTCCTGCCTAAAGCAATGGCCTGACACGCTGCCCGAAACTTGCCTACCAAAATTATGAGAGATGTGAGGTTGGTGCGCACGCAGTGAGTATCATGCTGCCACAATTTTAACCCCTCGCATGCCCCATTCTCTTCGGGCGTGAGGGGTTAGAATAGGGGATTTTGTTTTTGCCCCTGCCATTCATATGGTAACCTGAACCATTTTGTTTGTTTGTTTGTGCTTTGCAGGACTATTAATGGTTTTAAAGAAACCTTGAAAAATCCTGTATTAGTTACTGACACAATAATGTGATGATGTCATTGCATAAGTGTCAGCCTAGGCTCAGTGGTAGCATTCTTGCCTCCGAGTCAGAAGCTCTTGCATTCAAGCCCCACTGTAAGATTTGCATGCATAATCTAAGCTGACACTTTAGTGCAGTACTGAGGGAGTAATGCATTGTTGGAGGTGCCATCTTTCGGGTGAGATGTTAAATCGCGGCATGTCTGCCATCTCAAGTAGATGTAAAAGGTCCCATGTTGCTATTAAAAGATGAGCAGGGGAGTGCTCCTGGTGTGTCCTGGCCAACATTTATCTCTCAACCAACACCACCAAAAACAGATAAACTTGTCATTCATCCCATTACTATTTGTGGGACCTTCCTGCCATGTTTGCCTACAAAACAACAATGACTACATTTCAAAAGTGATTCATTGGCTGCAAAAGACTTTATGAGCATCCCTAGGGCAATAAAAGTACTATAATAATGCAAGTTTGCTCTTTCTTCTAACAGTCACTGCAGTTCAGAAAGTAATTTATTCGCCGTGGAGTGCTTTTGTATATCTCAAGAATGTGATAAGGTGCTATATCAATGCAAGCAAGCTCTTTATCGCTAATTATATTGTTTCACAAACATCTGGTAAATGATCAATTTATTACACAACATGCTTTTGCCCTTTAAGTAATTTGGAGCCAATTTCCAAAACAACTGTAATGTTTCAATATCACCTGTGACTGAGTTGCAAACCAGCCTTAAGACATTTCCGTAGAATAAGTCTATTTCACATTGTTGTTAGTATCTTGTGAGAACGGACTCAAGTTACAGCTCTTCCTCTTATTGACGATCATATCCAGAAACCCAAGCTGCAGCTGTAGGAATTATTTAATGTAGATATCAAATTTAGGGCTAGCTGCTCCACAGCATGCTAGGCTTAAAATGTCAGGGAAAGCTTGAATATAAGGCTAAACTAACAATTACATTTTGATTGCGCCAGACTGTTATGGGGTGAGGTAGAGGGCACTGTTAACAAGTACACAGATTCATCACCCCATAAAGGCTACTCCAGGTTAGAAAAGGAAAAAGAGCATCTAAGCTATACATCAAAGCAGAGTTCTTTCTATGACCAGAAAACTCCTTTTACAGTATAAAATCAGATCACCCTAGCTCAAGCAAATAAGTTGGAGATGAAAGAGGCTTCTGTAGGCATCATCTCTTCCAAGCTTTCTGCTTTTCACCCATCCTTAGAAGGTCCAGTAGACAGAAGAGATAGCAACCTATGTAAACCATGCTTAAAGATTATCATAGATGCATAGTTGAAGGGACCATCATTAAAGGTTACTACCTACCTTTCAAACATTCCAGTATAATTCAAGGATATTTTACCATTGATTGTCATTTCATCCCCCTCCCCCGGGACCATATTAACAGGCAGATGCTTTACCATCTACACAAGCTGTAGAGTCGGTGTGACAAGGAAAGTTGAATACTGTTCTTGTTTTGTTTTCCTAAAATGGTTAAAGTTTCTGGTAATTGAGTTGTTGACTAATCATAGCAATCAATCTCTATCAATTAGTCTATATCTGTGTTGAGTTAACTGATCTCAGCCGGAGCAGTACAAAATTTCATCGTGATTTTTTATGGTCAGAGTTCCTGATCCCACCTAGTATCCAGTAACTCCTGCTGAAAATTGTGTGTAAAGGCACTGGGTGAGAGCAGGATCAGGCTCAGCTGTAATGTTTCCCTTGCACAGCACTACAGCTACTGTTAAATAGCCTGTTGATGCCCCATAAAAACTTAGACATGAATATTTACCATACTAGAGGGCTACCAGTACTTCTGAATCCTAAGCACGAGTCACTACCTTGAGGCAGGAAGGGAAAAAGAGAAAGAAAATGCTATCTTTGTAAAGCATCTAAACTAATATTTTTGCAAAAGAAAGAAAAATGGGAATTTAACATCTATTTATCTTCAAAAGAATGCTGAAAAAGAACAAAAAGTACAAAGCTTGCCATTTTCCTTGTAGCACAATGCATGTAAAAATAACCAGGCCGTGTTCTTGGCCTCAAAACTCCAAAATAGCAGAGATACCTCATTATAAAAATGTGAGGTATGTGCAATTTTTTATTGAATTTTTATTTTCTTTTGCTATAACGTGTTGACCTTTTTTACATTCACCATACAGCTAACCAAATTTCTTTATTTTTAGTTCATGCACTGTGGCCCTGAAGTAAATATTTATATTAGTTATAAAGCTACTCTGTTTATATGTGCTTATCCCTCTATTTACTCCTATTCTATGTTCCCTTCTCTCTCCTTTTCTAATTTATATTTGAATTTAACTCTACATCCCATTACTATTCTAACTTTTTAGCTATATATTTTAACTTTACACTTTTTTTACTCTTGTGCCTCTGTACTCCCGCCTATTGCGGAGGCTGAAAATCTTTTTTTAAATAAAGGAGTTTCTATTGGTGACTAGGTCAATATTTGACATGGAAATTGTGTCAAAACCAGGAAGTACCTGCTGCTGATGAATAAAATGTAGTTTTCCAGCAATGAGGATTCCTGTTACAAAATGTGCTGTTAGCCCCAGTTGTCATGTTGGTACAGAATTGTTTTAGTGGGTATTAATATCTAAACATCTATGGCTGCTACAAATAATGAAGATAATTAAAAGACAGTTTCTCAGATTTGAAATATTCAACACCTTAGAACCATACAAGTTTACAGCACAGGAGCTATTCAGCCCATCGTGTATGTGGCTTTTTGTTGCAGCAATCCAAAACTAATCCTGCTGCCCATCTCTCTCCCTAT
Organism: Squalus acanthias; assembly: GCA_030390025.1. Classification (NCBI taxonomy): domain Eukaryota; kingdom Metazoa; phylum Chordata; class Chondrichthyes; order Squaliformes; family Squalidae; genus Squalus; species Squalus acanthias. The sequence continues at coordinate 85,193,163 of CM059438.1, forward strand.
CGCTCTATATTTTCATATAATCTTGCAATTATATAGCACCTTTCTTTCTCCAAGGTGCTTCTTGGAGAAAGTACCAAACAGTGTTGGAGAGTTGGAAGAGGTGATTGAAAACCTGTTTGAAGAGATGACTTTTAAAGGAGACGAGAGGTGGAGGACTTCTCAAGACAGTGGGACTGGGCAGAGTGGGGCACGGGATGCACAGATGACTGGAGTAAAAAGACAGGAAGGGATTTAAGGTTTGAGGAGATTGGAGGTATGATAGGACTAGGCCATGGAGGGATTTGTAGATGAAGACAAGGATTTTAAATTTGATGCATGGATGATATGGAGTCTATGTAGGTCAGTGAGGATGGGGGTGAGGGGCGAGCAAGACGTTGTGCAGGACAGGACATGGGGGTGGAGTTCTGGATAAGTTGGAATTTATGGAGGGTGGAGATCAGAAGGCTAGCAAGGAGGGCGTTCGAGAAATAGAGCCTAGATATGGACAAAGGTTTCATTGGAGTGAGCAGTCTGAGTTGCAGCTATGGAGGAAATGGAGCTTTTTGTGACAGCCAAAGCAATGGCTTCAGTCTTCCTGATTTTAATTGAGGAAATTCTGACTCATTCATGAGTTGTTGTCAGAAAGGAACTCTTGACAGCAGAGAGGTGAAACGCATTGAAGATATCCAGTGCCTTTTTTTTGGAATCCAGTCAAAGATGGTTACAATCTTCAATTTTAAAGAAAATGGTAGCAAGAATAGCTTTATCAGGACTGTGTGTATAATAAACTAAAGCAGAGAACTCTTTGTAAACAGCACAAATCTTCCAGATTCAGGAAAAGTTGGTGACTAGTGGACCTTTTATGCATTGCTGAGTATTTGAAAAGTCATTATTGTTAAATAAACCATTTAATGTTAACTTTAATTATTTTGACATGTAGGTACGTGTGTCAAAAGAAAATGATTCCTCTTGGAAGCCTACTTTCATTGTAAAGCCAGATGGAGGATCCCAAGGTGATGGAATCTACCTCATTAAAGATTCTAATGATGTCCGAATGTTGGCCAACCTCCACAGCAAGCCGGCAGTGGTCCAGGAATACATCAGCAAGCCATTACTGATCGACAAGCTGAAATTTGACATTCGATTGTATGTCTTGCTCAAGTCGCTAGATCCATTGGAGATCTACGTAGCCAAAGATGGACTATCTAGATTCTGTACAGAGCCATATCAGGAGCCTAGCAGTAAAAACTTTCATCGTGTATTTATGCACTTAACAAACTATTCCCTGAATGTCCATAGTGGAAATTTCATCCATTCTGACAGTGTAAACACGGGAAGCAAAAGGACTTTTTCAAGTATTCTGGCCAAGCTTTCTTTGAGAGGCTATGATGTGAAGAAAGTGTGGTCAGATATTATCACGTTAGTAATTAGGGCTATTATTGCACTGGTTCCTGAATTAAAAGTTTACCATCAAACATATATTCCTCCAGGAAAGCCTGGACCTACATGTTTTCAGGTCAGTATAATGTATTGCACATCCTTTATAATACTGCAATTTTAAGGTCCATGAATCTCAGTGTTGTGAATTTTATGTTTTTAAGCCATTGGGTTTCTTTACATTGCTTAGTTTTTAAGTTTCTTACCCCTCCCCCTCCCTTTCACTGATCTCCCCAGGCCTCTTACTTTCAAAGAGGCAACTGGATGTCTGTGCCCAGTCCTCTCCGAAAGTTCATTTGAAATGAGTTGCTCGGAGGTGCACAAGAACAGCCCAGGATTAACTCTTTTTCTCTGAGGAAGTATTTCACCTCTGCTTGGCATTTACCACAGCATCATTTAATTGTGAAACAATGCATTGCTGCTCTGCAACTGAGTGCTGAAAGAGTATAATAACTAGAGTTAGCCAGCACAGAGTATAGCTGCCAGTGGTTTAATAAATAAAATATAATACATAGATAAAATTTTACTTAATTTCTTAACCAGTAAATTGGGAGGTACTGGGGTAACCCTCAGAAAAATGTTATATGTTTACAGATGGTGTTGATTATACATCTCCATCACAGTCCAAACCTTTTACAACAAAGGAAGCGGACCTGAGGCTAGGGTTACAGGGAGCAAATGGACATGAGTCAAAAGCCACAACAAAAATTTGCCCCTAGAATTCTGTCTGTAAAAATAAGACAGGCATCAAAGCTGTCCCATGACCCTCCATCTGGGTGCCAGATATATGCAGCCACCATAGGAAGATGATGTAAAATAAATGACATGACAGCAGTGTGGTGGTGCAGGCAGTTGAATGCCTGCTTCCAAGCCAGATGTCTTTACATTTGAGTCCTAGGACTGCCTGTCCATCAACCCCATCTGGCACTGTACAGAGCTAGTTCAGTAGCTAAAGGGATCAGTGTGGTATGAAGTGATGCTACTTCCTGGGGAGAGCGAAAAAATTGTTTGGTCTCATTGTAAGTTCATCTCCTTGTGGTTGGTCATTCAGCGGTATTAATGACAGGCATGGCGAAGTCTGCGACCCTGAAGAAAAATTTAGGATAAATATAATTAAAATAAACTAACCAAGTAATACACTCACACACAAGCCATAATTATCCCAACGGTTTTCTGTTCGATATATACCATGACCTGTTCTTTGTGAAAATAAGTTACATTCAGTTTTTTTTAAGTAACCACTTTTATAAATTTTGCGTAACTTAATACAAAGTATTTCAGTTCATGTTTATTCATTTCTAAGTTTGAGTTTAAAAGTTTAATTCTGCCTTGAATATCTTACTGTTTACAACTATCATCTTTACTGTTTTTAAAATATTATTGTAAAATTTTCTAAATATTTTGAAATACTGCAATTCATTGGTATCGTGAGATTCATAAAAGTCTGCCTTGTACTAAACTGTTTTGCAGGTTTGTTCCTATTCTATCTATAATTCACTAGTTGGTAGGTTTCAAAGTTGTCTGCTTTAATTGTAACTTTTTAGGAACTATTGATATGTTAAAGTAATTTAGTATGGCTTGGTATTTTGTAGACCAGCACAGGATTCATTGGGATAGCCAGTTTTACACTTTCAATAACTATGAATGCAATACCACATCAAAGGGGCTCAGATTACATTGTAAAACATGAGCAATTTATCAGAAATTCAGATAATGTTACTTTCCTGGAACACTCTCCGACTCAAATTTGTTATATACTCCACTGTTCCTACAACAATTCAGCTTTAAGACTATCTTGGCTATAACATACATAGCTATCATTTTGCAATTTATAATATCATTGGATATTTCTGGCTGGATTTCATTCACCATGAGCAAACTTTATAGCAAGATACGAAATTCTAAACCTAGAATTTCCTGTACTCAGTGCAGAAATGCAAACTTTCATTTTTCTTTTGTTATGCACGGACTTGCTCATAGAAATCTTAAAAATCACTAGCGAACCGAATGCCCAGAGATTATTACAATCTTTACATGGATGTTTTTTTGCTTATATGTGAACAACCATGGCAAGTTTCCAAAGTGAAGGGCACAGGGCAAAATTCAGTAGAAATGCGTGAAGTTTTAATAAGCAAAATGGAAACCATGAATTGAGTAAAATTCTAATGGGCTAGGTTCTACTGTGCACCTCGATATAATGCTCAAAATACTTCTAAAACAGCACACTGTAGCTGTGGTAGTAAAGTATGCGTGAAAACATAAAATACTTACCCTAGAGAACGAAATGGAGGCTCCGAATTTCCTGGATTGCATTTACGCAGCAAATACGCCGGTTTCTGCACCAATCTTGCCTACAGGAATTTCTACTGAGATTTCCTGCAGAGCTCATTTGTCTACGCCAGAACATAAAAATCAGTGTTATGCAAATGCAGCGCCACCAATTGTTGCCCATTTGAGTTCCAACTTTATAAGCTATTTTTAAAATGGTGTATTCCCCTCAGAAAATACTTGCTCCATGTGTTTGTACTGATTTCTGTAAAAGCAGGAAAATTGCATGTGTGGAGTGTGAAATTGAGCGCAGTGCTGCACATTTAGTGGTATGGCAAGAACCACCAAAACCTGCATAGTGAGGGGAAGGAAGTGTGAATCTCTATTAAATCTGGATTTGAACTCTCAGTTGTCCAGTTGAGATACCTACCTTTTACCACCAGACCTGGAGAGAAACTTATTTCTGGTTTAGCCTTTCATTTGTACTTGCTATGTCCAGTAACAAAGATTAATTTGCACATCTTTATCATGGTGTCAATTTGGGCAGCATTCAACACGCGTCTCAAAGCCACTGTTAAAGTCTGAATTATTCAGATTGTCTTGAGGTTAACATCCCTATCAGATGTAGTTTCACTTTTGAGTGATATTATAGTGTTGCTGTGCTAGTGACTTCACTCTGTACCTTCTGCCATGGTGCCTCGGGGGAAAAAATTACACTCCTGTTCCTTAGTTGTGCTGAACCTTTCCAGGAAATTCTGGGCCAAAAAAGCGGTGCATGTAACGGAGTGGAATACTAATATAAAATTTCAAATGGACCGTGCAGCTCAAACTAAAGTGGTAGTTTCATTTTTATATGCCGACATATGTATTATTACATAGAATTACTCAGAAATTACAACATTGAAACAGGCCGTTTTGACCCAACCAGTCCAAATTGCTGTTTATCCTCCACCTCCCGCCCCCCCCACACCCCGCGCCCCCCACACCCCGCGCCCCATCCTAATACCCCTTAATTTCCCTTTTCCTACAACCACTATCTAACCTATTCTTAAATTTTGACATGGTCTCTGCTTCAATTACTAACTCTAGTAGTGAATTCCACAATCTCGCAACCCTCTGTATAAATCGTCTTTCCTGCTGCCTATGCTAAATCTCTGACATTTAATCTTGTATCTATGTCCTCTCATTCTAGATCCCTCAACCACTGGGCATAGTCTGTTTCAATGTACTCTGTCCCATCCCTTCATTTTAAATGTCTCATAAAAACATAAGAAATAGGAGCAGGAATAGGACATTCGGCCTTCTGAGCCTGCTCCGCCATTCAATAAGATCATGGCTGATCTTCTACCTCACTTCCATCTTCCCGCACTATCCCCATATCCCTTGGTTCCCTTAGTATCCAAAAGTCTACCAATTTTTGTATTGAATATACTCAATGGGCATCCACAGCCCTATGGTGTAGAGAATTCCAATGATTCACAACCATTTGAGTGAAGTAATTTCTCCTCATCTCAGTCCTAAATGGTCGAGCCCTTATTCTGAGACTGGGACCGCTAGTTCTGGACTCCCCAGCCAGGGGAAACATCCTCCTGGCATCTAGCCTGTTGAGCCCCTTCAGAATTTTATACGTTTCAATGAGATCACCTCTCATTCTTCTTAACTCTAGGGACTATAGGCCTAGTCTACTCAATCTCTCCTCGTAGGATAATTCCCCCCATCCCAGGAATCAGTTTAGTGAACCTTTTGTTGCACTCCCTCTAAGGCAAGTATATATCCTTCCTTAGGTAAAGAGAATAAAACTGTACACAGTATTTCAGGTGTGGTCTCACCAAGGCCCTATATAATTGCATAAGACTTCTTTACTCTTATACTCCAATCCTTTTGGAACATAGGCTATCATACTATTTTCTTTCCTAATTGCTTGCTGTACCTGCATGTTAACTTTGTGTGATTCATGTACAAGGACACCCAGGTCCCCCTGCATACCAACATTTCCCAATCTCTCACCATTTTAAAAAGTATTCTGCTTCTCTATTTTTCTTACCAAAGTGGATAACTTCACATTTATATTCCATCTGCCATATTCTTGCCCACTCACTTAACCTGTCTATATCCCTTTGCAGCCTCTTTGCATCCTCTTCACAACTTACTTTCCCACCTAGCTTTGGATACATTACACTTGGTCCCTTCATCTAAGTCATTAATATAGATTGTAAATAGCTGATGCCCAAGCACTGATCCTTGCGGTACCCCACTAGTTACTGCCTGCCAACCCAAAAATAACCTGTTTATTCCTACTCTGTTTTCTATCCGTTAACCAATCCTCAATTCATGCTAATATATTACCCCAACCCCATGAGCCCTAATTTTGTGTAATAATCTCTTGTGTGGCACCTTATCGAATCACCCCTTAATCTCCTCTGTTCTAATGAGCTATTGAGCTCTCTTCTCGTATTCCCTCCTTGCTTTTTTTATCCCATTGTTAACCTCTTTCCTTATTTTTTTCTCTCACTCACACACTCATTTTATCAGAACCATATACCCTCCTCTTCAATTTTAGTTTGTTACTAACTACTTTATTTATCCAGGGCATTCTGAAACTTGATATCGTCTCCTTTTTTTAATGGTATATATGTATTATGCAATTTTGCAATATCCCATTGTTGATCTACAGTCTTGTGTGCCAATTTCTCTTTTCATCTCACCTCCGCTAGTTCACTCCTCATCTTTCTAAAATTTGTCCTATTCTAATCTGCTGACTTTTTTTGTACTAACGTTTTCTGTTTCTATTGGGACCTTAAACCTGATCATATTATGGCCACTACTCACCCAGATTTAGCTATAAACTGATGATGAAGACGATGGTTGAGATGATTTACAGAAATGTAATAGCCACTGCTTTATCAAATTCCATTTTTGTTTACGCAGATTTTAGGATTTGATATTCTCCTCATGAAAAACATGAAGCCTGTTTTATTGGAAGTGAATGCCAATCCCAGCATGAGAATAGAACATGAACAGGAGGTAAGGGGCCTAGAGCCAGTCGGTACATTGTGAAGTGTTTGCCTTAACATATCAAAGGAAAACATTGACACAGCTGGCTAAGATGCTATTTCAGTCGTTATCTGTCAACCCTTAAAACAAGAGTTCAAATCAGTCTTGAGAGAGAAAAGGAGATGAAGATTAATTATGATTTGGTAAAGGTGACAGATGCATTGAGTTGGCTAGGAGTCCCCAGTGCCACCTTGTCTCAAAGTTAACCATGATTTGGTACTCTTAGCTCAGAGAAAGCCAGTGCTAATATTGAAAAGAACAGGGATAGTTTTAATTTAATGACTTGATCAGCTCAGTTAAGATTTCCTCTGAAGTGCTTCTACTGTGCACCTCAGTCACATTGTGCTGCACCAATATAGCATTTTCTTCAGCACTTCAACACATTTTTGATGAGCTAGATGGGCAGAAAGGCCTCCCTCATCTTAACCTACCTTTGTGAGCAGACCATGTTGCACAATGTTGTGTATTCAGACATACTGTGCAGGTAACATGCTTGCAGTTTGAGTCCATGCTTTTTGACAACAGGGTAGCAATCTGAATGCACTTGCCCTATTCATCGTGGAAAAGTTTTCCCCTGGTATAGGCATTCAGGTTGCCACATTCTGATACGAGTGATTTGAGATGTTCTTTGAACCTCTTTATGGTGATTGTGTTTATGTGGAGCTCACTGCAGTCAATTTAGTACAGAAGTGTAAAGTACTGTACATTGGAAGGAAATGGGCAACACTTGAATGGTAGTGAAATAGCTAAGTGTGAAGTTGAAAGAGACCTAGGAGTCTTGGTAAACTTGATGCTCAACATGTTCAGCCAATGCAGAACAGCCAATAAAGAATGTTGAACTGCATAGTCAAAACAATAGAGAGGAAATCCTGATCAAATTGAATACTGATCAAATCAGACCTCGAGTACTGTGTACATTTTTGGTCACCATGACATAAGGGGAATATTGAAGTGTTGAAGGCAGTGCAAAGATAAACCACAAGGCTGATCACTAGTGCTAGATGTTTGAGATATGAGGAAAGACTGGAGAGATTTGTGCTTTTCAGCCAAGAAAAGAGACATCTTAAGGTGACCTTCTAGAGGTACATTCAAGGTAAATATGGAAAATTATTTAAAATTAAATCACAAGTAGAACAAGGGGGTCACCGGCTCAAACTAGTGAAAGATAAATTTAAGAGCGATGTCAGGAAATTCTTCTTTGCACAAAGAATGATCAACACTTGGAATGGACTTCCTGATAGAGTAGTAGAGGCAAAGCTCTAATCATTTAATAAACAATTGGATGTTGCAATGAAGGGACTTCAGGGTATTTCTGGATGGATGCACTAAGTTGGGCAGATTGCCCTTCCTCATCTGTAATTATCTTGTGAAGTAGGCTGTTATTACTTGGGAAACTGGTATATTGCATTTCTTTTCAAGTTATAAAACCCCCTGGTGAATTAGTGGAACATTTTGTGGTGATTAGAAGTTGATAGTTTCTTAGAAAATAAAAATGAAAAATTGCCAGCAGTAGTTCCATTGCTGATGTAGAATGTTTCAGCAGTAAGGATGCTGTGCTAATTAGGAAATGTTTCAAGCAAAAACCTTTTTCCTTAATCCAACTAAGTTGGCTCACTCCCTATTTATCAGAAGTGAATCCTGGGAAGCAGTTTACATTCCTGTAAATTGACATGTTTCTGCGTATATGAGAATTACCACAGCGATTAAATTGTCTGTGGCCCTGAGGTTTCAAAAGCACTCTCTAATATGATTGTTATCTTGAAAAATGTGTTGTATTAAAAAAGTTTTATCCAGAATATAACTCAAATAGTAATCCAAAACATTGTAATGTCATCTATTTTAGTTCTTCAAAGCAATGACTATGTTACAGACATTATGTTCATATAACATTTAAAGATCACGGTATTTCATCAGTTAAGATTTTTTTAAGGGGATTTCTTTTTCTGATTAGACATTTCACCCCTTACCTTTCTTGACCACCCTGCAATATATACCTAGTCCGGACGGGAAGCTGGACATATGACCTGTGCCCAGACATCTGGCATTGCCATACTGAAATTAGTGCGTGCATAAAAGCTTCCTAATAATAATGTCCACTCTGTAAGAAGTGCCTGCTCTTTCAACAGCACTGCTGAACTTAGTGCGTGGGGGGAGTTGTGGGCACAGACCGATGTCCCACCACTCTATGCCACAATATATTGGTGCTCCAACGGGATGCAATTTAAAAATGTACTTTCTTTGTAGATCAGTATAATTGTGTGTAATCAGTTTTGAAAATATATTTGTTAAATTATTGCATTGCAACAATGTGCAGAATAGGTTGCACTTCAGAAATATGTTACTGTTTAAGAATCAAAGCAGTGGAAAAGTCACAACACTAATAAATCTAGGTGTTGAGGAAGGGTATACATTTTTTAATTATCACTTCATAATCTGTAATTTCATGAATGTTAATGTCAGTACGGGAAACTGAACAAAGCTCACTCACATACCCTCAAAAGTAAATGCTAACTCTCATTACCTGTTGCTTTAATATATGCAAAAATGAATTAAAACTGTAACACATTGGTTTGTTCTCAATTTGCAAGTTCTCCCATTGCATGCTGATTCTAGTGTTGCATGAATAATTTTTCCTCTTTAGATCAACAAGTTGTGTTATTTATTTTCCTTGGTTTATTAGTTTTTGATCTACACTGTGCATCTCCTAGATTAATAAAGTGTAACATAGTGAGCAGAATTTTTCATTGGCAACAACATATGTGTTGAAATGCCTTCTGTCAATAATTTTACTGAGAAAGTCAGAGTGAGTACAAAACAAGAACCAAAAACTTAACAGCAGGAGGTATTTCATCCACACATAGTTCTAGTTATAGGTACCATTACTCTTGTTTTTGTCCTAGTGGTTTGGGTTGCCAAACGATCTTTCAGTTTGTTGTTTCTCTCCAATGGCAAGTGTCACGGATCCCTGCTCCTTTTTCTTCTGTTTCATGCCTGGGTAATAATGTTCCCAAGGCGGAAAGTAGAGGAACGTCTACTATAATGAGTATTAGAGTTCTGCATAATCATTAATTACTGTTTCATATGAAAAATTAAAGATTAAAAAATAAATAGTTTACAAAATACTTTAATAAATGTGTGGCTTACACTAGGAAAGATGGTACTAATTGAGTGCCCATTCTTTGTAGGTGTTGCTGTTTGTATATCTGTGTGCTGTCTCACCAGGCTACCCTGTATATTTAGTACTTGATCCATGCTGTAGGAAAAGTTCAGTCACCACTGCAGAGTGGCGACGGCTACCATGACACAATAGAGACAATTTCCCTCCCCCCCCCCCCCCCCCAGCCTGGGTGCAAAGAGTCGGAATGCACCCAAAGTGCATTCGTCTGATCTGACCTGAACTCATCTGTGTTCAGGTCATTATGCTGGGCCCAACGTTCCCAATGCACAGACCCACAACTTAACGGGCCTGTGTCCAGAAGTGGAAAAGGGAAGGCAACCACTGCTGGCTGCGAACTTGAGAGTAGATATGGCTGCCAGCTTTGTGGCCTTCTAGCAACTGTTCAAAAACAACAACCAGAAGGCTCTCAGTCCAAATAGTCTTCCTGCTTGCCCTATGAAAAGACAGAATTTAATTTCTGACTGACTACTAATGTTTGCCTCCAATTTGAGAGGGCTGCGTGCAAAGAGTAAGGTTCACTATTAGTGGGTGCCTCTGCGAATAGGATCCAGAAAAATTAGGAGGCATTGTGGTGTCAATCTTGCCTCATTAACTTTAAATTGTCATGTCTCTGCTTGTTCCAGGCAGAAAAATTCAGCTCCCTTTTGGGGGCGCCCCCAGAAATCCTTGGACGCTGCTAATTGGCATTGTCAGGGGTCTCTGCTCTTTTTCTTCTGCTTTTCTTGCGCTTGGATAATAAATGTTTCCTGGGCGCAAAGTAGAGGGAAATCTATGCTAAAGTGTATTAGAGTGCTGCATAATCATGAAGCGCTGTTGCATATGAATTAAAATTAAATTTTACAAAATTCTTTAAATGTATGGCATAAACAGATAATGAATGATTCATTTTGTGATAAATATTTCTCTTCATTTGTTGACCATAACTAACTCATAGAAATATTTATCATCATTAGTCCTTCATTATGCTTTGTCCTGTGGTTCTCACTAATATTCACCATTATTAAAATGTGCCACATAATTTTGAAGTTATAAGTAGAATCGAGGAATATTTATTTCATGTCCTTTGTCAATGCCACATGGTTAACTGCCCAGTACTGCGCACATAAAAATATTCAGCTTTAACCCTTGCCCTGTTGCTATGGGGATCTGCTTAGCTACCACTGTGAAACTGCTGATTATACAGAACTCCTGTCTACAAGTATGGAATAACAGTCAGCATCATATAAAGTGCGGCATGTAATTATTAAATAGACATAGGCATTATTCAGATGAGTCACCTGTTCCTTTCACAAAGCTCTTCCTGTTTTTCTTTATTTGGTTCATATGTAAACAGTGCAGAAGGGGTGCAAGAGTAAGGATGCTGCTGTTCAACATTTTTGTCTATGAGCTAGTTTAATCAAATAAATGTGGTATAATGTAACAGTGTGCATACATTCTAGCCAGTGATTGGTGAAGTATCATCAGTTGTTTGTTTTTGATTCTGTTGACTGGGACTCCCACCTCCTGAAATGCAGCAAATCTAATTTGATGGTGAGAGATCGCAAATTGTGTGTTTTGATGGTGTCTCAGATGAGTTCATTTGGCAATTCTGTCTGATTTAATTTGGCTGGGAGGAATGAGTCTGCAGAAAATATCTGAAGAAAAAGATTAAAATATTTATACCTTTAGGCCTGGATTAAGGATTTATTTGGCCTAAGCACAGCCTGAAATTGATCCCCATCATCCAGCCCCTACATTCCACCCTACTTTCCTTTCAAGGCATGGCTGAAGGCACCAAAGTAAACATTCTATGCCAGCTTCAAAGAGGAAAAAAGTTTAAGCATATAATTGTTTAATTCTCAAACTATCACCAATAAGCAAAGTAATATTATCAAACGACAGAGGATTGATTGAGGACAGGGGCTGCAGGAATGGAGAATGAACAATACCAGTAGACAATTTAAATATATCCACCAGAATTTATTGTGAAATATGTAAAATTCCAGGCTCAGCCAGGAAGACCATTTATGCTATTGCAAAAGCAAAATACTGCGGATGCTGGAAATCTGAAATAAAAACAGAAAATGCTGGAAATACTCAGCAGGTCAGGCAGCATCTGTGGAGAGAGAAACAGAGTTAACGTTTCAGGTCGATGACCTTTCATCAGAATTGGAAAAAGTTGAGATATAGCAGGTTTTAAGCAAGTGCAGGGGCAGGGAAAGGTGGGGGAGGGGAGGAAAGAACAAAAAGGAAGGTCTGTGATAGGGTGGAAGGCAGGAGAGATTAAATGACAAACTGTATGATTGTACAAAACAAAAGGAGATGGTAATGGGACAAGTAAAGAAACAAAAGCTGGGTCTAGAAGAGGTGTAAATGGGAATAGCAGAATCATCAACAGCTGCCATCTGGAAAAAATAGGGGCAGAGGTTATGATTAGAAATTGTTGAACTCGATGTTGAGTCCAGAAGGCTGTAAAGTGCCTAATTGAAAGATGAGGTGCTGTTCCTCGAGCTTACGTTGAGCTTCGTTTGAATAGTGTAAGAGGCTGAGGTCGGAGTGGAGTGGAGCGGAGAATTAAAGTGGCAGGCGACCGGAAACCCGGGATCACGCTTGCGGACTGAATGGAGGTGTTCCGCAAAGCGATCACCCAATCTGCGTTTGGTCTGCCCAATGTAGAGGAGACCACATCATGAGCAGAGAATACAGTATACTAAATTGTAAGAAGTACATTTATGCTTTAATCTTGCCTGATGTTAAACGAGGATGGTGGGGGAAGAACATGTGATACCATGTGACTTAGACTGATTTTCCCCCCACTCCCTTAAAAAAACAAACCCCAAAGAAGCATGATTTGATCATTTCAAACTTCAAGGCGTTTGCACTGAAAACTGCAAGATTGGGACTTGCACTAGCTGATTTGGTGCCCTCGCTCCTGTGGTGTCTAAGCATGGCCCTTGGCTGGCTATGCCTTAATCTAGTTCTATATACTTTGTTTATTTTGTACTTCATGATATAGAGATCAAAGAATATTGATGGAAGTGTTAACTTTGAAATGTTGTTACTTTACAGATTGCACCAGAGCTGTTGCTTATCTGAGAAATTTTTTTCAGATGTGATGTGAGAAAAACAGCTCAAAACGTTGAAAAGATTTGTGATGTAATGTGAGATTTAAGAAGTCTTTGCTGCAGTGCAGTTTTGAAGTGTTGTTTATTTCACAGGTTTCTCCAGGAGTGTTTGAATACGTCTCTAGTCCTGTGGATGAAGAAATAAAAGTGGCCATCATTAGAGAAACACTCCGTTTGGTGGATCCGGCACTTAAAAAAAACAATCACAATCAGTAAGTGTTTAGTTTTATTTTAAATTTCCATTTTCCTCATGATAGGCTCTTGCTTCCATATCAACACTTCAGTGTGTGGAACAGGTCTTTTCTTACTTCAAAGCTAATGCCATTTTGCTGCCACCAAGGCCGCGATTTTGCCGGCGCTCAGAGGGCGGGTTTGGAGGCAGGTCAGAGGTTAAATTCAATTTGATTGATGGCGGGTTCCAAATCTGCCGTCAGCCCGTCTCCAAACCGCTTTCCCAAGTGTCGGGTCCCCAATTTGCGAATGGACCCAACACCCAACACGGGAAGCTGATTAAAGGCAATTACCTGCCTATTAACAGATACTTGTCAGTAGTTTTCAGCCTGTTTTTGGATTTTCCCGCTTCTGGGTCGGGTTTCCCGACGTCCGAACACCACGCCAGGTAAGTGTGGCGTGTTGTGAGTCTGGTGTAATGTTTGTGAAAAGATGACAGCTGCAGAAGTGGTGTGAAGGATCCAATGTTGCACATGGTGAGTTTCAGAGCAAAGAAAATATTGGTTACTGCATTTTTAAAACATTTACAAATTTCTTTAGCTTACAAGTTTTTAAATCCAACTATATGTCCAGTGCCACCTTATTGGGAGAACCTCTCTCACCAGTGACAGATTGCTTCTGTCACCTCACCTGCAGCTGCCATCTATTCCAGCATATGGAGGGAGTCATTGGAGAGCCTGGGTGCAAGAGGTCACCTTTGTGCAGTGATTGTCAGTGTTTTCAGCACCTCAATGCTGTCAAACACTGAGAAATCAACTGTCAAAATAAAATTGTGCGTGGTCCCTTTAAGGAAACCGACAGATGATGCGTCATCAAATGACGTCATCAGACCCGCTTCCTGTTAATTGGCTGGCAAGCCCGCAGGGTGGGCTTAACAAGGTCAGTCAAGGGAAAATCACGTCTGTGGAACGGAGGCAGCTGGGGGCGGGTCTGGAAGCCGGAAACCAACTGTCCCGCACCCGTCCCGCACCCATCCCGACACCACTGACAAAATCGCAGCCCAAGTGTCGGGCTATCCTGCACATTTAACATGAAATGTTTGCCTTGGGTTCTATCAGAGAGCTAGCACAGCCCATAACTGAGCTACTAGTTGGTTGAAGAGATGGACAGCATTGCTACTTAAACTGTGATTATACAGTTATGAATCAAATAACTGAATTGCTGCCAGTTGGCAATTTCAAGAATTCAGTTTTCTTCTTTCTTTTGAAGTCCCACACTCTAAGTATTGATGATGAACATCAGTTCTCACTGCACCTATGGACATTGTGTCACCTTGGGCTACGCTGGACCTAGTGAAGAGATGTTACAAGAATTACCCCATTTATATGGATCAAATCATTAATGACGAATAAATCAATACTAGATACTGACGAATTCCACAATGTTCCCTAATTTTAGTACAATTCCCAAATTACATAGCAGGTCACCTAAAGTCACAATGGGCCGAAAATTCATCCCGCGACGCGAGAGTACGCACTGCGTACTCTCGCGTATTCTCTCTCCAATTGCCGGTTTTCTGCATGCCCTGCGCATGCGCTGAAAACCGGCACTTGGTCTTTTGAAAAGGGGGCGGTTCCTCGGTGCATCGCGTGCGCGCTACAGGCTGCGCGCACGCTATGCACTTCGTGCTTTGGACGCGCAGGTAAGTACGGAAGATTTTAGAAATGGAAAAAGGAGGAGTAAGACCCACTTTTAACAAGGTAAGTAGTGAATTAAGTATTTTTTTGAATTTTTTTTAACAGGTATATCTTTTTTAGAGACTTTAAAGACAGGTAAGTTTATTTTTATAACTTTTTAAAAGATTTTAAATTTTTTCAAAAATTTAATTTTTTATTTAAAATGGTTAATTTATTTAACTATACTTATTTTATTAATGTGATGGTTTTTTTTTTAAATTTAATTGAGGTTTAGCTGTTATTTTGGGGGGGTGTAAGATTCATAGATTTCACAGCACGTATGTGAAACTTATGAATGGAAGATGGTGTGCTGCCATTGGCTCTAACTGAGTCACGTGATCCCACAGCTCGCACGAATTCACTACGCCGGTGGGATACGCAAGCACTGCCCAGCTGATGTCTGGAACATCAAGTTCGTGCGAGCTGGATCTGAAAAAGCACAAGCGGAGTGAGAGATCGCGGGGAAGCCTTACCCCCGCGGGAACAGAGCGAGATCAATTTCTGGGCCAATGATGTTATCAGACAATTCCCTGTATATCCAGACCTTTCCAGATATTTCTCTTCTCTTAGGCAGTCCCTCGGAACCGAGGATGACTTGCTTCCACACTAAAAATGAGTTCTCAGGTGGCTGATGAGTCCAATATGGGACCTACAGTCTCTGTCACAGGTGGGGCAGATGATGGTTGAAGGGGCGGGTGGGTGGGGTGCTTGGGTTGACGTGCGCTCCTTCCGCTGTTTGCGCTTGGCTTCCGCTTGCTCCCGGCGAAGAGACTCGAGGTGTTCGGCGCCTTCCCAGATGCTTCTCCTCCACTTTGTGCGGTCTTGGGCCAGGGATTCCCGGGTGTCGGTGGGGATGTTGCATTTTTTCAAGGAGGCTTTGAAGCATTTCCTCTGCCTGCTTGGGGCTCTCTTGCCGTGTCGGAGCTCCGAGTAGAGCGCTTGTTTTGGCAGTCTCATATCGGACATGCGGACGATGTGGCCCGTCCATCGGAGCTGATCGAGCGTGGTCAAAGCTTCGATGCTGGGGATGTTGGCCTGAGCGAGAACACTGACGTTGGTGCGCCTATCCTGCCAATGGATTTGCAGGATCTCGCGGAGGCAGCGTTGGTGGTACCTCTCCAGTGCTTTGAGGTGCCTGCTGTACATGGTCCATGTCTCTGACGCATACAGGAGGGTGGGTATCACTACTGCTCTGTAGACCATGAGCTTGGTGTCGGGTTTGAGGTCCTGGTCTTCAAACACTCTCTTCCTCAGGCGACCGAAGGCTGCACTGGCACACTGAAGGCGGTGTTGGACTTCGTCATCGACGTCTGCCCTTGTTGACAGTAGGCTCCCGAGGTATGGAAAGTGGTCCACGTTGTCCAAGGCCTCGTCATGGATTTTGATAATCAGGGAGCAGTACTGTGTGGTGGGGGCAGGTTGGTAGAGGACCTTTGTCTTACGGATGTTTAGTGTAAGGCCCATGCTCTCGTATGCTTCAGTGAAGGTGTTGACAATGGTTTGGAGTGCGACCTCAGTGTGTGCGCAGACGCAAGTGTCGTCTGCATACTGTAATTTGATGACAGAGGATGGGACGACCTTGGATCTGGACTGGAGGCGACGGAGGTTGAACAGTTTCCCATTTGTTCTGTAGATTAGCTCCACTCCAGCGGGGAGCTTACTGAGGGTGAGATGGAGCATTGCAGCCAGGAAGATCGAGAAGAGCGTTGGTGCGATGACACAGCCTTGCTTGACCCCGGTCCGTACGTGAATTACTGTGCTGCTGTTTGATCTTTGTAGAATTCTGTAGCACTCTTGAACAGCTGACCGGTTACTGGGAGCAGGGATGAAGATTTTTTTTATGGTTAAGTATGACAGATACAATAACATATAGTAGAGAGCCATACTACTGTCTGAAGGCAAATATACGACCACCAGTTTTAGTACTTTATGTAAATGAACATTTACCTCTCATTTGGGTACTCTGTATGCCTTGAATTTCCATTCTTTGTTGACTAAAACTGTACTGGAACAAATAGACTGCAGGCATGTCAAGCAATCACTAGTAACTAAATGATCTACCATCCATATTGGACCTTTTATATTACACAAGTTAGGTGATGATCTCATAAAGTAGCCAATAGACTATCCTGGCTAGTTTGTTGCTACCTGTTGACTACACATAAATAGCCTCACTGATAGATTGCACTGCTTTGGCAATTTCAGTCTCTCATCATTAGCTACAATTTTTATATACACTAAGGAATTTGATTCAGAGAACTTGCTTCTGAGAGTCCTGGAGTGAATGTGTGAAGAATAAAAACATCTATAACAAAGACATCTTGATAATCTGTGAATATTTTGCAGGATAATCTTAGCACCATATCTGACTTGCTATAAACTACACCATATTTTAAAGTGAAAAGAATTTCAAATGTTTTACAATTTCCCCCTTTTTAAAGCAATTCCTCTCGTTCTCCAACTATTCAACATATGATGTTTGGATACACATTGAAAGAATGTACTTGCGTAAACATTATGACTGTGGCGCCCATCTGAGATTCCAGAATATAAACTGAGCAGATAGACACAGTTTCATATAAGGCAGATTAAGGTACCAGAACTCCATTTGGTATTAAAAACGTACATGAAAGGTAGAATAGTGACCTATCCTTGGATTGATGGGCTGCAGTTTCAACTTCAGTCCTCTACATACTGAGTTCCCAATCTCAGCCATGCCTTATAGTGGAACGATGAACTTGTCACAGGGAGGGAGGGAAAATTAGAGGGGAGTGGGGGGTCACCTCAAGCCAGCCTTGTAGACCTGTAAATTGTTGGATTCAGAGTACTTAGCTGAGACCCAAGTGCAAATCTTCTACCCATACAGAAAAGTGAAAGGGTGAAAATGCCTTGAAAGGAGGGGTATCAATCTCAGGAAAAACACAGGGATGTGTAGGCAGTCCTTGAGGTGATTGTTATGGGCTGTGATTCATAATATATTTACAATTTTACCTGCAACACTATCAAATTAGCAACAAGTTTAATGTCACAGGAGATTATTTTAAAAAACTAACGAGCGCATTAATCAAATGGTTGTAAATATTGTTTCATCATTTCCTTTTGCACAATACCACTATTGTAATCAATAAAATGTAAAAAAGAACTGCAAATGCTGGTAGTCTTAAACAAAAATACATGAAAGATTAATCAGCATCTGTAAAGAGAAAAGACAGGTTAACTTTTTTGGGTACAACTCTTCATCAGAACGGAAAGCAAGCCCTTTTTGTAGTATTGAAAAAATAAAGGAGGGGGGGAGACAATGGATACTGCGGTCACAAAGGGAGTTGGTGAGTGTGACGATGTAATAACTGCTTAATAGAAACTGAGATGAAATAAAAGGTTATCTCAATGAGGCAATGGAAAGACAGCGAAAGTGCAATTAGCTAAGACATTGATAGGGTATGGGGAAAAAGCATATACAGGGGAAAATACAAGAAAAGAGAGAGGGCAGGGAAATTGGGAGCAGAAAAATCCTGTAGATGCAGGAGATCTGAAATAAAAACGCAAAATACTGGAAATGCACAATAGGACCCAAAAAGAGAAAAAAAAAAGACCATATTCCAACACCGAATGCTCCCCTGTCGTTCCCACTCCAGCCAGGGCAATGTTCTGACGAGTCTCTCCAATTGTATTGGGTTTAGAAATATATACACAGTGCACCTCCTTTATCTGCATTCTCAATTATCCAGCAAAATGTTTGTGCAAACTAGAGCTTTCAGAATCTTCACGGAAGACCAGTGAGAGACAGGGTTGTCAGAGTTTACTTTAAAAAGGAGGGAAAAAATCTTTTACTTTGGAATAAAACAGAACATTTCATGAAGTTAATTTAAAATGTCTGTAGATTACATTACAATAGTGAATACACTTCAAAAATAAGTAATTAATTGGCTGTAAAGTGCTTTGGGATGTCCTGAGATTGTGAATGGCGCTATATAAATGCAAGTCTTCTGTAGAAAGAAGATTTGAGGCTCTGCATTTCCTGTTAATTTCCATTTTTCACCATGGGATGTCCTCCATTATGACAATAAGGTTCCACTGTATGTAGGCTAATACAGTCTGCAGCACGCTATAAAGCAGTAACCTGACCTGGGGCTGAGATGACGTTATAAAAAAAAATGAGCGCAAAATTCCACCCGTTAATGTCAATTTTTAGCCTGAGAAGCATTACTGTTTTGGAACACATTCCGCAGTTTAGTCCATATAACAGCATGTTGTGGCAGTCACCTACAAACGGCAGTGTCTTGTGATTGAATCACATGATTTGACAAGCGGTGACATTGTACCACTTGATTTCTCAAGTGGTGACGCTGGAATCTGTTTTTGATTTGTGAAAAAGAACATCATGGCTTCTTTTTCTGTTATAATAACCTCAGATTTTCATTTTTAAGTCGACATTTAATTCTGATTATTGTTGCTTACAGTGATCTGATGAAAATCTTAGATGTGATTATCAGAGCAGAATAAAGATTGTAAAGATGGGATTAATTAACAAAGTTCTTGCAAGTGCATTGCAAGGTGTAGAAATAGGTGGTATTTCAGAAAAAAAGTAAATTTTTCTTTGTTTAAGAACAAATAGGTGCAGGGCATCTTTTAAAATTACCATGATTTCCAATCATTGCCTCAATATTTTTTGGTGCACGAGAGAGAAAGAATATACCAGCAGAACAGTACTTGTTCTGAATCTTATTTTAGCTGCTATATTACAGTAACTAAATCAGAACCTGTATTCTTCTGTATAATTTAATCATCTTTTTCATTGTAAATACAGAGGAAGTTGTGCAGAAATTCTATGGACGCGATCTTGCCAGCCCTGGGGAGGCGGGTATGGAGGCGGGACTGCCGGGAAAATGGCAGAATCTGGGGGCGGGTGCCCATCCCGCCTCCGTGCCATCTTGCCAGGAGGCGGGTAGCCGACCCGCGCCGGGTCCCGTCTCCTGGAGGCAGGAAGGGGATTGCAGCCACTTAACTACCTGTTAACAGGTAGTTAACAAGCAGTTAAGAGGATTATCCCCATTTTTCCAACAGAGGCACGGGCTTCCCGACGTCTGGAAACCCCGCCAGGGTCACCGAGGCGAGCAGTGGGTCTGCGGGGGTCGGAGGGGTCCAAAAGTGCGCTGTGAAGGTAAGTGATGGGTGCAAGTGTGGAGAGGTAAGTATGTGAGGTGAGTGGAAAGTGATAGAAAATACTTAATTACATTTGTTTCTTCCTGCCGGCTTCAACAGTTGGGGATGTGGAGAGTCTCGCATCTCACTGGCAGAGATGACAGATGACTGCTGCATTCTCCAATGCAACAACCATCTAATTTCTGCTAAAGAAAGAGGTTTGATGAGTCTTAAATACAAGGTCTCATCAAACAACATAGAATGTCCGTGTTTGACAGCTTCACAGAGCTGTCAAACGATGACAATTCATCTGTCAAAAGTTATTGATAGATGAAACGTCATACGCTGACGTTCTCTGTAACCGGCTTCCCCTTAATTGGCCTGCTAAGCCTGCTGGGCGGGCTTAACAAGGTCAATCAAGAGAAAATAGCGTGGGTTAGCCACAAGTCGATGGAGGCGGGACAATGACCCGACAAGCAGCAGTCCTGCCTCCAACGCGCCCCCATTGGCAAAATCGCCCTCAAGGTGTCCAAAAATCTACACGTAAATTTATACCCTCAGAAATGAAAAAATGTGCTCATTTTATTCAATTTAATTGCAAGCGAGAATGCTAGATAACATAATCTTGGCTAACACTCCAGTGCAGCACTGAGTGAGTTCTGCACAGTCAGAGTTGCCGTCTTTTGGATGAAATGTTAAACTGAGGTCCTGCCTGCCCTCTTGGGTAGATGTAAAAGATCTCATGGCACCAATCCAAGAAGAGTGGGGAATTTTCCTGGTGCCCTAGCCAACGTTTATCCCCCAACCAACACCACTAAAACAATTTAATTGGTCATTTACCTCATTGCTGTTTTTGGGACCTTGCTGTGCCAAATTGGCTGCAATGGCCACGATTTCCCCTGCCGTGGCGGGCGACATCGGTGGCGGGTCCCAGCCTCGCTGCTGGCTCCAGCCTGCTGTCCAAAATGATTTTCCCCTGATTGGGCTTGTTGAGCCCGCCCTGCGCGTTTGCCAGCCAATTGAAGGAAGCATGTCTGATGATGTCATTTGATACGTCATCAGCCCATTTCCTTAAACGGACCATGCACAAATTGATTTTGACAGATGTGCTGTCAGTGTTCTACAGCACTCAGGTGCTGCAAGCACTGATGAGCACTGCAGAGGTGCACGGCTGCACCCAGGCTCTCCCATGACTCCCTCCATAAGCTTATGGAGGGAGTTACAGCACGCAGGGAGGTTCTCTTCCCTTCCAATGGGCGGAAGAGACCTCCCCAGGAGACCAACGCAGCCTGGTTGCACATTGCACAGGAGGACACAAGCAGGGATGTTGTCAAGAGGACCAGGCTGCAGTGGCGCAAACCTTTCAATGATCTCAGTCGATCACGAAACGTTACTGCAAAGTCACACTCAACCTCATCCTGCTGTGCCACTCATCACATCCCCCTCACTCTGCCTTCCCTACCCTACTCTTGCACATCCTTACTTACACCTACTTACCTTGCACCTCTACCCATCCCTCTCTATCTACATTACCACTTCCCCATCTCACTAGCCACCCTCACACTCACCCTCCTCCTAGTCCAATCAGACCAAGTAACAACACACAAGGTTAGGCACTTGGGTGTTTTATGCAATGTTCATATAAAGCTTCTGTTAATGTGATGTCAAACATTGAAATCTTTATTTTCAACACTTTGCGTTCTTGGACAGATTTGTGTGCACCTTTGGAAGTGGCTTAGTGAGTTGCAGTGAATGGTGAGACATAACGGTACCCCCCGCAATGGTGATGAATGTGAAAGGAATGGCTTGGGCATTATAGGGATGCTTTATGGTGTTGGTGTGGGGTGGTGCCAACCTGGCGCATCATATGACAGCCAAGGTGTACAGCATCAAGTGAAGTAAATCTGGTCATGGTGAGGCCATCCCTGGCCTCCCGGGCAGCAATGTGGTCAGGTGCTGATGCCCTCTGTCCTGTGTGGCATCAGTTGATTGCGGAGAAGGTTGGTGGTGGTGTTGGTGCTGCTGGTGTTTGGGGCTGATCGTGTTGGGTCTGATCATAGTGGGATTCTGAGGACCGAGGTGAGATAGTTCCAAGGGCACCAATGCTGATGTAATAGATGGCAGGTGAACTTGAGATGACAGAAGTGATCTGTCAATGGTGAGACAGGTTGTTCCAATGAGGTGACACTGAATAGAGAGTTTACTCCAAACACTTGCAACCTGCATAAAGCTCAATCTGTCTTCCAAATGCAGTATGCAACAGCTTCTGAGCTTGGAAAGTGAACAGCTGTGAGATGGGAGCTTTTATAGCACATTTGCAGCTGTCTGGATGAGATGATTCCATTGTCATACAACCCCTGACCTGCTTACCTGAAGTGATCCCTGAGCAACATGGACCCTGTGGGCAACCTCGTAAAATGTAAAGGTGAGCTCAAAATACTTCTTAATGGGCTGTTAACAAGGTCATAATGACCTGAATTGCCTCTCCCGCCACTGTGTGTCTGGTCTGTTCGGCACTGACAGACCCGACATCTGAGAAAGGCACGTGGTGGCAGGTTGACCGCGGGTCGGGACCCACTATCAAAAAAAAAATCCCACCCAACCCGCCACCGAACATGCCCGCTGACCCCCCCCCCGAAAAATTCCCCCCAGTGTTTCCCTATATTATGGCAGCAATTACACTTCAAAAATACTTAATTGGTCGTGAAGCACTTTGGGATGTCCTGAGATTGTGAAGGGCACTATATAAATGCCAGTTCATTCTTATTTTCTCTCCAGACATCATTTTGGGGGTAAAATATACTGCACAATGTGGATTTTCTTTTTTTTTTTAAATAAGAGGGTGTGGGCTGGTTTGTGGGAGTACTTTTGCGAAGGTTTTACCATCTACACTTCAAGAGGTGGGTGCATGTTTCCGAGGCCTGGCAGTGTTGTGCTGGAATTGGCCACAAAGGTGGTCCGGGTTGACTGACTTTTCCCTCCCTTTCTGTGTAAAACATCTGTCCTGTCATTACTCTGGCTCCTTATAGCAGAACATAGACTTGTATAGGAGGAGGTGGATTCAACTACCACTCCCAACATACAACACTGCACCACCTCTAGTCCTCCATGCTAACTTTATTCTTTGTTTTATTTTTTCCCACTTTTGTGGGCCACTGACATAGTCATAGCCTCCATTCTTTGGACGCAGAAGTCATAGCAGTCAAGGTTACGTTTTTTTCCATAATTTAGGCGGCCAGCTGGTTACATATGTTTCAAAAACTAAAACAGGGATACAATTTTATTTATTGTGGCTGTCTGATTTTGTAAGAACCTGTGAGCTCTTAGAAGGTAACACGGTGGCATAGTACGGGCAACACGGTGGCATAGTGGTTAGCACTGGTGCCTCACAGCGCCAGAGACCCGGGTTCGAATCTGACCTCGGGTGACTGTCTGTGTGGAGTTTGCACATTCTCCCCGTGTCTGCGTGGGTTTCCTCCGGGTGCTCCGGTTTCCTCCCACAGTCCAAAAATGTGTGGGTTAGGTTGATTTGGCTATGATAAATTGACCCTTAGTGTTAGGGGGGATTAAATATGTGGGGTTATGGGGATAGGATGGGATATGTTAGGGGGAATTAAATACGTGGGGTCATGGGGGTAGGGTGGGATTTGTGTACTGTGGGGATTAAAGCAGGGACAGGGTACTGGATTTGGATGATCAGCCATGATCGTATTGAATGGCGGAGCAGGCTTGACGGGCCGAATGGCCTACTCCTGCTCCTAGATTCTATGTTTCTATGTTTCTATGTAAGGTAAGGGAAGTGTAGATGGTAAAACTTTCAGCAAAAGTACTCCCTCATACCAGCCCGCACTCTCTCATCTTTTTAATTAGTATATTTTACCTCCAGGGGGTCTGGCATTTTATGTTGTCACTTCATTCTCAGATAGTCTGACGATATATATTAAAAGGATGACAGATATATGACCCAGTGGATAGTGATTCTTTTTTTGAGTGAGGTCTGCCACTATCCTTAGGCCGATCTGAAGTGCCGACTCCCATTAAAGTGAAGTAAACTCTGTTTTGATCCATGTGGGCTATCCCCATAATGTAACTTCAGTGGCTGATGGGGAAAGTGGGGTGAACACTGCTGGTGTCCATAAGAGTAAAGAAAAAGATAATGGTCCAGAATTTGTGGTCCGGATGACGACGAAGTGGCAGCGTTCACCGCCATTCTGCCTTTGGAACTGACCACAACTTTGGGATTTGGTACATGCGCATGCGGAAATCTTGAAGTTGCGGTCTGTCATTCACAGCTCCGACACAGGCTGCGCTGCCACCCCCCTGCACAGAGCCGGCAATCCATGTAATCACACAAATCAGGGAAAATGATTAAATCTTCGGCTCTTCTGCAGTAAGTGCGCTGTTAAATTCCCCACTAAAATTTAGACCCAAAGTGATTAGGTGTAACTGGGGTTTTAACAGTGTATTGACTGCTAAACAACGGTTATGGGCCTGAAAAAATAATTTTAATATTGTGCAGTGTGAAAGTTAAACATTTTAATAAAACTTAACATTTTTAAGAATTTTTTAAAGTTTGTTCCTCTTTATTTCAGGTTTGCCTTTTTCTCCATCTGAGAGCCCCAATCTTTGTTTTGCTCTCTCTAACATTTTAAAAAAGTTAGAATTTTAAGAGCTTGCTCACTTCCTTGTTTGCTGTCTCTGAGAATTCTGTTTTTTGATTGGCTGCTTAGACAGCTTGTTGATGTCACAGCAGCTCGCACAAGGGGATCCCCACTAAATTCTGTTGATTTGAGTTTAACGTCCGAAAACCCGAAGTTCTTGACAGAGAAGCCTCTGTTTCGCCAATAAATAAAAATTTTCATTTCCTTCCCTAAGATTTAGCTTCCTTGTTTGTACAACACATTAAACAATTAGACATGCATTTGGCACAATGCTTGTTTTAGTGTATACACCACCAGCTAAATGTCTTAATTTTGACAAAAGAATAAAACCAAATTTTATTCCCTTGTACAATGTGTGATCAAGATGTAGTGGAAAATTTATAATTTGGAAATGTATATTTCAGTTCAGTTGATAGCACTCCCATCTGTCAGAAGGTCTTGTTTTCAAGTACCAGTCCAGGCGTGGAGCACATAAATTCAGCTGACATTTCAGTGCAGTACTGAGAGGAACTGCATTGTTGGAGATGCCATCCTTTAAAGCATTATTCAAAGAAGTTCTCCTGGTATTCTGGCCAATATTCCTTCCCCTGTCATCACCAAAATAAACTGGGGGTCATTCTTCTAATTAATTGTAGGATCTTTCTGTGTCCAAAGTGGGTGCCATATTTGCCTGCTCTACTGCCTGTGTACCATCAGCAGGCCCAGATTTTACAGAAAACTGTACAGACGTACATTATCAAAAGCGGTAAAAGATTACTGCAAGCCTGCATCCTAAAAATGCAGCTTCCATTTTACACCCAAACAGCAGCACTACATTCTGAGTAAGTGGAAAAGACAGCAGTTTTATACTTAAAAATGGCTGACTGAGAGGGATGGGGTAAGAGAATTTAAAAAATGCAACAGGAATTTTTATTGTGTTGGCATTTATTTTTGAGCTTATGCCATAGAATGTGGAATTTAAGATAGTTGCCCACATTTAAAATATATCAATATTAAATAGCATTTATTGAAGAGTAGCTATGATGGCTAAGTATATCAGCTGATGCTAACCTATTTATTCTTATTACCTATTCTGCTTCAGTTACCTTCAGTCCAACAAGTATTGCTATCAGCTGGTATGTTATGTAATAATAAATAGTATAAAGCTGACTTCTGAGGTCAATTATGATGCAATGCTGCAATAATTCACAGCTACAAACTCTGTTGTGCTCATAGCTAGAATGCACCATCACTGTTGAGTTACTGCTAGAGAAAAAGCTATTAGTTTCTTAATTACTCAGGCTGTTTTCTTCACTTACTGCTTCTATCCTGGATTTTAAATGTTATTTTGCAATTTTTTTTAAATATTCAAAACAGATGGATACATAAACTGACCAAAGTTATTCTCAAAAGTTTTGTACACTCACTTATAACAGACATTTTAAAAACTTCCTTTTTGACTACACGTTTTCTTATTAATAGTTGCCCAAGTAGGAAATTTCTCATCAAAGTATGCTGCATGATAATGTGTTTAGTCATTATTTTTAATAATCTCACAGTTTAAACTCATTGAAAAGACAATTCCTCAAAGAATTGGAGCCAAGTCCTTCCAGCACATGAACAGTTTACAAACAGATGAGCCATATACTGTGGGGAAAGATTTTGATTTGGCTGTAATTATCTGGAAGATTAAAACAAATGAACCATAAGAATAGAAGCTAGCTTAAAAAAAATCATCTCGGAGTAGTTCATTACTAGGAAAATGAAGGTGTCACATGTATTTTGCAGTTTAATTTTTCAATTATCACTCTTTATTAGTGGTTTTACAAAGCCACACTAGTGTGTTCTGTTTCCATGGGCGGAATTTTCGGGGGTCAGCGGGCGCGTTTGGTGGCGGGTCGGGTGGGAATTTTTTTTTGGACAGTGGGTCGGGACCCCGCTGTCAACCCGCCACCACGCACCTTTCCCAGATGTCAGGTCTGTCGGCGCTGAACAGACCCGACAGTGTGGCGGGGGAGGCAATTCATGTCATTATGACCTTATTAACAGCCCATTAAGAAGTATTTTGAGATCACCTTTACATTTTATGAGGTCGCCCACGAGGTCCACGCTGCTCGGGATCATGTCAGGTAAGCAGATCAGGAGCTGTATGACCATGGAATCATCTCATTACTTAACAGCTGCAAATATGCTATAAAAGCTCCCATGTCACAGCTGTTCACTTTCCAAGCTCAGAAGCTGTTACTTACTGCATTTGGAAGACAGATTGAGCTTTATGCAGGTTGCAAGTGTTTGGAGTAAACTCTCTATCCAGTGTCACCTCATTTGGAACAACCTTTCACACCATTGACATCGCTTCTGTCATCTCAAGTTCACCTGCCATCTATTACATCAGCATCAGTGCCTTGGAACTATCTCACCTTGGTCCTCAGATCCCACCACGATCAGGCCCAACACGATCAGCCCCAACACCAGCAGCACCAACAACAGCACCAACCTTCTCCGCAATCAACTGATGCCACACAGGACAGAGGGCATCAGCACCCGACCACATTGCTGCCCGGGAGGCCAGAGAGGGCCTCACCATGGCCAGATTTACTTCACTTGATGCTGTACACCTTGGCTGTCACATGATGCGCCAGGTTGGCACCACCCCACACCAACACCATGAAGCATCCCTACAATGCCCAAGCCATTCCTTTCACACTCTTCACCATTGCGGGGGGTACCGTTATGTCTCGCCAATAACTGCAACTTAGTAAACCACTTCCAAAGTTGCACACCGATCTGTCCAAGAACGCAAAGTGTTGAAAATAAAGGTTTCAATGTTTGACACTACATTAACAGAAACTTTACATGAACATTGCATAAAACACCCAAGTGCCTACCCTTGTGTGTTGTTATTTGTTATAATGGCACTAAGATGAGTGTGAGTGTGAGGGGTGGCTAGTGAGATGGGGAAGTGATAATGTAGATAGAGAGGGATAGGTGGAGGTGCAAGGTATGTTGGTGAGAGTAAGGATGTGCAGGAGTAGGGTAGGGAAGGCAGAGAGATGGAGATGTGATGAGTGGCACAGCAGGATGAGGTTGAGTGTGGCTTTGTACTCACATTTTGTGATCTACTGAGATCATTGAAAGGTTTTCGCCACTGCAGCCTGGTCCTCCTGGCTACATCCCTGCTTGTGTCCTCCTGTACAATGTGCAACCAGGCTGTGTTGATCTCCTGGGAAGGGAAGAGGACCTCCCTGCGTGCTTGTGACTCGCTCCATAAGCATGTGAAGGGAGTCATGGGAGAGCCTGGGTGCAGCCGTGCACCTCTGTGCAGTGCTTGTCAGTGTTTGCAGCACCTCAGTGCTGTAGAACACTGACAGCACAACTGTCAAAATCAATTTGCGCATGGTCCGTTTAAGGAAACGGGCTGATGACGCGTCAACAAATTACATCATCAGAACTGCTTCCTTCAGTTGGCCGGCAAACGCGCTGGACGGGCTTAACAAGCCCAATCAGTGGAAAATCATTTTGGACAGCGGGCTGAAGCCAGCAATGAGGCTGGGACCTGCCACTGACGCCGCCTGCCACGGACCCGCCAAGGAAGGGGAAATCGCGGCCCATGTCTCTAAGAAAGATTAAGCCATATTGACTTGTAATGTCATGCTTTCTTCTTTGGCAATAGTGTAACATGTTTCAAGGTATCCTTGTTCAGCGATGACTTCTAAGGGCACTTGTCAATTTGGCCTGATCACTAGCAAAGGGAAGAGATGTAATCAGAAGTCATAAACCTGCTATAGCAGTACTGTCCACTGTAAGAGACGGACTTTGGCTAAACATGTGCAGAACAGGCATTTCTAAATTCAGAACCTGATGGAAACATTTTGTCAATTTTATTAGAGGTAATCAGATTAAGAACCCCTGAAAATATAGTCAAACTCAACAAACATGGTCAGCTCCACAGGCATGCATCTTACTGCACATTCCCATGAAACATTTGGTCCACGTTTAATCAACTGTACAAAATCCTTTTTCGAACTCAAATCTGGATTCCTTCAGGACCAAAAACTGCATCAGTTAAACATTTGCAGAAATCCAAACCCAGAGAGGAAGCAGTTCTCTGTCTGAGCCAAGGCTCCATGAATAGCTGATAATGTTTTTGAGGAGGTAACATTAGAAAACCATATGACTGAGTACCTAGACTTTCAAAAGACCATTGATAAAGTACCACAAGAGATGTATTATGCATCGTATATGGGCATAGAATATTAGCTGGTTAAAGGGAATATATTTGTAAGAGCTTCTGGGTCACAGTGATGGAGTACAAAGCTAGGTGGGAACGGTAAGCTGTAAGGAGAACACAGTCTGCAACGGGATATAGATAGACTAAGTGAGTGGGCAGTAAGGTGGCAGATGGAGTATAATGTAGGGAAATGTGAGGTTATTCACTTTTTAGTAGGAAGAATAGAAAAACAATATTTTTTAAATGGTGAGAAACTTTTAAATGTTGGTGTTCAGAGAGATTTGGGTGTCCTCATACAAGAAACACAAAGCTAGCATGCAGGTACAGCAAGCAATAAGGAAGGCAAATGGCATGTTGGCCTTTATTGCAAGGGGGTTGGAGTATAAGAGTAAGGAAGTCTTGCTACAATTGTACAGGACCTTGGTGAGACCACACCTGGAGTACTGTGCACAGTTTTGGTCTCCTTATCTAAGGAAGGATATACTTGCCTTAGAGGCGGTGCAACAAAAGTTCACTAGATTGATTCCTGGGAAGAGAGGGCTGTCCTATGATGAGAGATTGTGTAGAATGGGCCTATACTCTCTGGAGTTTAGAAGAATGAGAAGTGATTTCATTGAAACATACAAGATTCTGAAGGGGATTGACAGGGTAGAAGCTAAGAGGTTGTTTCCCTTGACTGGAGTGTCTAGAACTTGGGGTCATAGTCTTAAGATGAGGGTTAGGCCATTTAAGACTGAGATGAGGAAGAATTTCTTCACTCAGAGGGTTGTGAATCTTTGGAATTCTCTGCCCCAGAGGACTGTGGATGCTGAGTCTTTGAGTATATTTGAGTATAAGAGAAGATTCAAGGCTGAGATAGATAGATTTTTAGACTCTAGGGGAATCAAGGGATATGGAGATCAGGTGGGAAAGTGGAGTTGAGGTCGATGATCAGCCATGATCTTAGTGAATGATGGAGCAGTCTCGAGGGGCCATTTGACCTCCTCCTGCCCCTATTTCTTACGTTCTTATGTTCTTAGAACGTAGTGAGTGGGGTCCCCAAGGGCCCATATTGAGATCCCCATATGTTCCTGGCATACATAAATGACCTGGAACCGCAGTCTCTATACAGAATAGTTCAATTTGCAAATGACACAAAACCAATGACACTGAACTTGAAGAAGGCAGCTAAGTTCTTGTTGACTTGGCTCACCATTTCTAACTAGTGTGAAGTGGCAGTAAATAAAGCAAATAGGATCCTGGGTCTTTTTACCAAATCAGTTGGGTTCAAATTTCAGAGACCTTGCTGAAGCTGTACAATTGTTGCCCGAAAGAACAAACTAGAATAGTGCACTTTTTAATTATAAACATCCTTTAGTTCAATAAAAATTCTAGTCATGAACATGCTGTTTGCTACATGTGATGAGATTTTTTTTAAATCTCAGAAATCATTCATAATCAATCTCTTTATTTTAGCAAATCACAATATCTCATAAGATTTAGATTCAGAACTCAATGCCAATAGTTTTTAATATATTTATGCTTAGTCTGCCCTCCTAAAAGAGCAACACAGTAACTTACCATGGGTGTAATCATATAGGTTGCTTGCAAGAGTAAATTGCTTATTTGTATCCTCATTATCGTGATGTGGAAATTTAGCTCCTTTTAAATGCCTCTGTGCCTTGTGATATGTTCCACACAACAATTTCATCCCAATGTAACTCGAATGGCACTTTTTATAAGCAAGATCTAATTTTAAGGACTTGTTTAAAAATAGCTTTTGTTTTCTCTCCATGATTATCCCAAGTTACTTCATTAAATGTACTTTTGAGTTTTACAGGTTATGGCTTCAGTGAGTCACCTCATGGTAGTTAGAATGATGTACAGCTGTTTCTGTGAATTTGAATGGAACAATTTTGCAAAGATACAGAAATCCCAAAAGGCATGCAAGTGCTTGAAAATAATACCGCTGCAGAATTACGCACATACTTACACACGTGCATATACAAATGCAACATAAAAATGACTGCATGGATGAACTACAGAATTTGTTCATCCCAGTGTGGCATAAGAATAAAACAAAAAGGGTGACTCAACCGTGGCAAACAAGAGAAATTAGGGATAGCATAAGAGCCAAGGAGAGGGCATATAAATTGGCCAGAAAAAGCGGTAACCCTGAGGATTGGGAGCAGTTTAGGATTCAACAAAGGAGGACAAAGGGATTAATTAAGAAGGGGAAAATAGAATATGAAAGTAAACTTGCAGGGAACATAAAAACTGACTGTAAGAGCTTTTATAGATATGTGAAGAGAAAAAGATTAGTGAAATCAAGTGTAGGTCCCTTGCAGTCAGAAGCGGGGGAAGTTATAATGGGGAACAAAGAAATGGCAGGCCAATTAAATGCTTATTTTGGTTCTGTCTTCACAAAGGAGGACACAAATAACCTCCCAGAGATGTTGGAGAACATAGGGTCTGATGAAAGGGAGGAACTGAAAGAAATCAGTATTTGCAGGGAAATGGTCTTAGGGAAATTGACGGGATTGAAGGCTGATAAATCCCCAGGGCCTGATAATCTACATCCTAGGGTACTTAAGGAAGTGGCCCTAGAAATAGTAGATGCATTGCTGATCATCTTCCGACATTCAATGGAATCTGGAACTGTACCCATGGATTGGAGGGTAGCTAATGTTACCCCACTATTCAAAAAGGGTGGTAGAGAGAAAGCGGGGAATTACAGACCGGTAAGCCTGACATCGGTAGTGGGGAAAATGCTAGAGTCCATTATAAAGGATGTAATAGCTGAGCACTTGAAAAACAGTGACAGGATCGGACAAAGTCAACATGGATTTACAAAACGTAAATCGTGCTTGACTAATCTGCTGGAATTTTTTGAGGATGTAACTGGGAAAATAGATAAGGGAGAACCAGTAGATGTGGTGTATTTGGACTTTCAAAAGGCTTTCGATAAGGTCCCGCATAAGAGATTAGCGTGCAAAGTTAAGGCACATGGGATTGGGGGCAAGGTATTGACTTGGATAGAGAACTGGTTGGCGGACAGAAAGCAGAGAGTAGGAATTAATGGGTCTTTTTCCGAGTGGCAGGCAGTGACTAGTGGGGTACCGCAGGGTTCGGTCCTTGGACCCCAGCTATTCACAATATACATTAATGATCTGGATAAGGGAACTAAATGTAATATCTCCAAGTTTGCAGATGACACAAAGCTGGGTGGGCGTGTGTGCTCCGAGGAGGATACTGAGAAACTCCAGGATGATTTGGACAGGTTGGGTGAGTGGGCAGAAGCGTGGCAGATGCAATATAACGTGGATAAATGTGAGGTTATCCACTTTGGTGTCAAAAACAGAAAGGCAGACTATTATCTGAATGGCAATAGATTAGGAGAAGGGGAAGTGCAACGAGACCTGGGTGTCCTTGTGCACCAGTCGCTGAAGGTAAGCATGCAGGTGCAGCAGGCGGTGAAGAAGGCAAATGGTATGTTGGCCTTCATAACGAAAGGGTTTCAGTAGAGGAACAGGGATGTCCTGCTGCAGTTGTACAGGGCCTTGGTGAGACCACACCTTGAGTACTGTGTGCAGTTTTGGTCACCTTATCTGAGGAAGGATGTTCTTGCCATGGAAGGAGTTCAGCGAAGATTCACAAGGCTGATACCTGGGATGGCAGGAATGACATATGAGGAGAGATTGGGTCGATTGGGCTTATACTCGCTGGAGTATAGAAGAATGAGAGGGGATCTCATCGAAACATATAAAATTCTGACAGGTCTGGACAAACTAGATGCAGGAAGAATGTTTCCGATGGTCGGAGAGTCCAGAACCAGGGGTCATAATCTAAGGATAAGGGGTAAGCCATTTAGGACAGAAATGAGGAAGAATTTCTTCACCCAGAGAGTGGTGAACCTGTGGAATTCTCTACCACAGAAGGTAGTTGAGGCCAAGTCATTAAATATATTCAAGGTTGAGTTAGATATATTTCTTAAAGCTAAAGGTATCAAGGGATATGGGGAGAAGGCAGGTACAGGGTACTGAGTTTGGATGATCAGCCATGATCTCATCGAATGGCGGAGCAGGCTCGAGGAGCCGAATGGCCTACTCCTGCTCCTATCTTCTATGTTTCTATATGACTACTTTGTATGCTGCATTTAAAAAAAAATGTAAAATCTGCAAAATTAGGCATCGCGTTAAAGACTAGCCAGAAGTATTGCTACTATTGGAAGCTAATTATATTTTTGCTTTCATTGTTTCTGTTTCCTTTTTGTTTTCAAAGTTTTTTTTACATCAGCTATATGAACAATCAAAACTACTAATTGGTCTTTATTATAGGAAGAATTAATCAATACAGGACTACTGTAAGATACATTGTGCAAATTAGAGACATTACCCAAAAACTTCCAATTTGGCCCATGGTCAGGGACAGGATGGTATGACTACAAGCGAGGCAGGTATTGGGATCCAGGAGGTAGTGGTGAAGGAGCTTCAGCCCTTGGCCTTGTACGAGATTCTTGCTCCCTGTGTGGACGAGGCCAGGGACTGCAGGGAGGATGAGCAAACTGACCACAGCACCGTGGTACAGGGAGCCATTCAAGTGGGGGGAGCAAAAAGAAATGTTGTCGTGATTGGGGACAGTATAGTGAGGGGGATAGATACTGTTCTCTGCAGCCGAGAGCGTGAGTCCCGAAGGCTGTGTTGCCTGCCCGGTGCCAGGGTTAAGGACATCTCCTCTGGGCTGGAGAGAAACTTGGAGTGGGAGGGGGAAGATCCAGTTGTCATGGTCCACGTAGGTACCAATGACATAGGTAGGACAAAGAAAGAGGTTCTGCTGAGAGAGTATGAGCAGCTAGGGGCTAAATTAAAAAGCAGAACCACAAAGGTATTCTCTGGATTACCACCTGAGCCACGAGCGAATTTGCATAGGGTAAATAAGATCAGAGAAATGAATGAGTGACTCAAAGACTGGTGTGGGAGAAATGGGTTTCGATTTGTGGGGCACTGGTACCAGTACTGGGATAAGAGGGAGCTGTTCCGTTTGGACGGGCTTCACTTGAACCATGCTGGGGCTAGAGTCCTGGCAAATCGAATAACTAGGACTGTAGAGAGGGCTTTAAACTAAATAGTGGGGGGGAGTATCCAGGTGAGCGGGAAAATAAAAAGTCAATGAGAAAGCAATAGAGCAGGCTAGAGATGGGGGAAATAATAACCAGAAGTGTGACAGGAAGGGACAGAATGTTTAAAAATATGAGTGTAACAGGAAAAAAAGGCCAAATAAAGGAAAAATGATAAAAAGACAAAGTTAAAAGCTCTATATCTGAATGCACGCAGCATTCGTAACAAGATAAATGAGTTGACGGCACAAATAGATACAAATCGCCATTACAGAGACGTGGTTGCAAGGCGACCAGGGCTGGGAGCTGAATATTCCAGGGTATATGATAATTCGGAAGGATAGACAGAAAGGAAAGGGAGGTGGGGTGGCTTTTTTGGTAAAAGATGGGATCAGTGCAGTGGTGAGAAGCGATATTGGCTCAGAAGATCAAGATGTAGAATCGGTTTGGTTGGAGATAAAAAATAATAAGGGGAAAAAGTCTCTGGTGGGCGTAGTCTACAGGCCCCCGAACAGTAGCAATGCTGTTGGACAGAGTATAAATCAACAAATAATGGAGGCCTGTAAAAAAGGTACGGTGATAATCATGGGTAATTTTAATCTCCATATTGATTGGACAAATCAAATTGGCCATGGTAGCCTGGAGGAGGAGTTCATAGAATGCATCCGGGATGTTTTCCTAGAACAGTATGTAATGGAACCGACCAGGGAGCAGGCTATCTTGGATCTGGTACTATGTAATGAGACAGAATTAATAAATGATCTCATGGTAAAGGATCCTCTAGGAAAGAGTGATCATAACGTGGTTGAATTTCAAATTCAGTTGGAGGGTGAGAAAGTTGTATCCCAAACTAGTGTCCTGATCTTAAACAAAGGCAATTATAATGGCATGAGGGCAGAACTGGTTAAAGTGGACTGGAAAAACAAATTAAAGGGTAAGAAAGTTGAAATGCAGTGGCGGACATTTAAGGAGATATTTATAACTCTCAACAAAAATATATTCCAGTGAGAAAGAAAGATTTTAAGAGAAGGGAGCACCATCCGTGCCTAACTAAGGAAGTAAAGGATGGTATAAAATTGAAAATGAAGGCATACAATGTTGCCAAGATTGGTGGGAGACCAGAGGATTAGGACATTTTTAAAAACCAGCAAAGGATGACTAAAAAAATAAGAGAGAAAAGATGAATTATGAGAGTAAGCTGGCAAGAAACATTAAAACCGATAGTAAGAGCTTCTACAGGTATATAAAAAGGAAGAGGGTAGCTAAAGTAAACGTTAGTCCCTTAGAGGATGAGACTGGGGAATTAATAATGGGGAAATGGCAGAGACTCTGAACAAATATTTTGCATCTGTCTTCACTGTAGAAGACACTAACAACATCCCAATAATGGATAATCAAGGGGCCACAGGGAGTGGGGAACTAAAGACATTCACTATCACTAAGGAAATAGTACTCGGTAAAATAATGGGACTAAAAGACGACAAGTCCCCTGGACCAGATGGCCTGCATCCCAGGGTCTTAAAAGAAGTGGCTGCAGAGATAGTGGATGTATTGGTTGCAATATACCAAAATTCCCTGGACTCTGGAGAGGTCCCAGCGGATTGGAAAACCGCTAATGTAACACCCCTATTTAAGAAAGGAGGGAGACTGAAAGCAGGAAACTATAGACCAGTTAGCCTAACATCTGTCGTTGGGAAAATGTTGGAGTCCTTCATTAAGGAAGCAGTAGCAGGGCATTTAGAAAAACATACTGCAGTCAGAGTCAGCATGGTTTTAGGAAAGAGAAATCATGTTTAACAAATTTGCTGGAGTTCTTTTGAGGATGTAACAAGCAGGGTGGACAAGGGTGAGCCAGTGGATGTGGTGTATTTGGATTTCCAGAAGGCATTCGATAAGGTGCCACATAAAAGGTTACTGCACAAGATAAGAGCTCACGGAGTTGGGGGTAATATATTAGCATGGATAGAGAATTGGCTAACTAACAGAAAGCAGAGAGTCGGGATAAATGGGTCATTTTCTGGTTGGCAAACGGTAACTAGTGGGGTACCACAAGGATCGGTGCTGGGGCCCCAACTATTTACAATCTACATTAATGACTTGGATGAAGGATCGAGTGTAATGTAGCCAAGTTTGCGGATGATACAAAGATGGGTGGGAAAGCAAGTTGTGCAGAGGACTCAAAGAATGTGCAAAGGGATATAGACAGGCTAGGTGAGTGGGCAAACATTTGGCAGATGGAGTATAATGTGGGAAAGTGCGAGGTTATCCACTTTGGCAGGAAAAATAAAAAAGCAAACTATTATTTAAATGGAGAGAGATTACAAAATGCTACAGTTCAGAGGGACCTGGAGGTCCTTGTGCACGAAACACAAAAAGTTAGCATGCAGGTACAGCAAGTAATCAAAAAGGCAAATGGAATGTTGGCCTTTATTTCAAGGGGGTTGGAGTATAAAAGCAGGGAAGTCCTGCTACAACTGTACAGGGTGTTGGTGAGACCACACCTTGAGTACTGCGTACAGTTTTGGTCTCCTTATTTAAGGAAGGATATACTTGTATTGGAGGCAGTTCAGAGACGATTCACTAGGTTAATTCCAGAATGAGGGGTTTGACTTATGAGGAAAGGTTGAGCAGGCTGGGCCTATACTCATTGGAATTTAGAAGAATGAGAGGTGATCTTATCGAAACATATAAGATACTGAGGGGGCTCGACAGGGTAGATGCAGAGAGGATGTTTCCCCTCGTGGGGAAATCTAGAACTCGGGGGCACAGTCTCAGAATAAAGGGTCGACCTTTTAGAACTGAGATGAGGAGGAACTTCTTCTCTGAGAGTCGTAAATTTGTGGAATTCTCTGCCCCAGAGAGCTGTGGAGACTGGGTCATTAAATACATTTAAGGTGGAGATAGACAAATTTTTGCAAGATAAGGGAGTGAAGGGTTATGGGGAGCGGGCTGGGAAGTGGCTTTGAGCCCTAGACCAGCCATGATCTTATTGAATGGCGGAGCAGGCTCGAGGGGCCAAGTGGCCTATTCCTGCTCCTATTTCTTATGTTCTTAAGATTATCTTTTCCATATAAGAATATTAACGCAATGGGTGCCATTTTGAACTGTGGTAGTAAAATATCCGTTCAATCCGAGTCTAGGAAAATCAAGGTAAATTACTGCAGTAATTGGTTATTATCTCAGCATGAAAATACATGGCAAAAGCTTTGTTCTAATGTCCTGTTCTCAGTAAGTGTTTCTCGAAAGGCTCAGTTGTTGTAAATTCTCTGTTCATCGCTGTGTGTAGCCTGAGCACATACTGTTCCAGCATTGCTATAGAAGTTTGCACTGGATTTTTTTTTTGGAGATGGATGCCTTTGTAGTGGGAAAACTTTATTGGGTTAAGTTGTCTCCCTGTTTGATCATTTAATGGCATATATGCTACATATTTTTTTTATATGTAACCACCTACACACCTATTTTACTGACATGAATTGCTTAAATCGCCTGTCCTTAGATCCCAACAGAGAGCCATCAACTCATTTGAATGCTAACTTGATATTTATATTGCCAGTTAACTTACTCTATAAAATATACAATATCATTCTAAACTTCTGCAATTAATTTGAGTATTTTACCTCGATCATTATGAAATCTGACCTTGCTTGTTAACTACTGAACAAAATTTCTGCCCTCAAGCTATCTCTAACTACCAGTTAAATATGATAGTATAAGATGCTTAAGAGGTACTTTATTATATACAAGTCCCACTATTTCCAATAATCATTATCAAATTAAAATATGTATTATTACATTTTGAGTCAGCTGATACTTTCAAATGAACCTTGTACATCCAAATTAGAATCTCCATGGACTCTGTTCAACTTTGAATGTATTCAGCAGATAATTTATTTTGTGTGCTTCAAAGTTTCTGAATATTCAAATAACATTGATGAACCTGTTTGTCATCTAAACTCAATGAGTTTGAAACTGGACCTCGTTATGCCTGTTTTACATCCATGGCGGCCACAAAAAGTAGTTGTTGGGCATATGTAATTGAGGGACCTAGCCTACTTAGGGCCTCCTCTGCTAAATTGGATATCGCCGAGATGAGTAGGAGCTGGCCTGCTCCACTTGGGGTTCTTAAGTGATCATTATGGCCTAAGCAGTGACTGCCACCCAAAAGTTAAGTTGTTTTTAAAGTTGCTGTGGAGCCAGGAGGAGCAGGAATGCTCCCCCGACTCCACAGTATCCTGATTGCCCTCCCGCCGTTGCCGGTCCACCCACGGGGGACTTGTTTGTGGGCCGCTGCTGGCGGGGCATGTGGCCTGATATTCATTTTCTTCAAATGGGTGAGCTGCCCGTAGAGGCACAATCGGCGCCGGCAACATGCTCAATTAATATTAATGAGACTAGGCCCAATTTTGGGTTGGCCTTGAGCCTCCTGGTTAGGTGCGTGGCGCCCATTTCAAGCCTGAAAATGAGCCTAAAGGAATTTCGATTCCAATATCTTACTGCCTTGGAACACGCTCCCAGCCTTGTGTAATTCTTTCTAATCATCACAATTATTCTGGTCAAAATTGTATAAGCAGCAAATGTGAATGGAAGTGTTAATAGTTCTGTGACTGACACCCCTCCCCGGAACAGACTCGTGTTCTGCAGCAAGTTTCCTTGTTGTGTGATGTGACTGCCATGTTGAAGTAGAATGATTTTTAAAACTGCAATATTCATCTTTCTGGTTTCCTTACAGTACTGCATCAAAAACTATCACATCTTTTTTAAAGATTTATACATTGAAGCTATTGGGAGAGCGGGGTAAAGGATAATTTGGTAAATTAATTCTTTATTCTGAAATTCTTTAAGAATTTCAAAAACTTATGAAACTCTGCATCCTATGCTTATATTTATAGGCTTCAGCCAGAACACAATACCCAACATAAATCTGATCTTTGCCCTCAGTAGATTATTTTTGCTTTCAAATACATTTCTGTACTTTTTTAATCTATTATGTTTTTATTGAGCAGTTTAGGCATAGATGTATAAAAAGGTAGAGAAAACATAGAAAAATAGGAGCAGGAGTAGGCCATTCGGCCCTTCGAGCCTGCTCCGCCATTCAATATGATCATGGCTGATCCTCTAACTCAATACCATATTCCCGCTCTCTCCCCATACCCCTTGATGCCTTTTGCATCTAGAAATCTATCTATCTCCTTCTTAACTATATTCAGTGACTTGGCCTCCACAGCCTTCTGTGGTAGAGAATTCCACAGGTTCACCACCCTCTGAGTGAAGAAATTTCCCCTCATCTCAGTCCTAAATGTCCTACCCTGTATCCTGAGACTGTGACCCCTTGTTCTAGACTCCCCAGCCAGGGGAAACATCCTCCCTGCATCCAGTCTGTCCAGCCCTGTCAGAATTTTATACGTTTCAATGAGATCCCCTCTCATTCTTCTAAACTCTAGTGAATACAGGCCTAGTCGACCCAATCTCCTCATACGACAGTCCTGCCATCCCAGGAATCAGTCTGGTGAACCTTCGCTGCACTCCCTCTATGGCAAGTATATCTTTCTTAGGTAAGGAGACCAAAACTGCACTCAGTACTCCAGGTGTGGTCTCACCAAGGCCCTGTATAACTGTAGTAAGACATCTTTGCTCCTGTACTCAAATCCTCTTGCAATGAAGGCCAACATACCATTTGCCTTCCTAACTGCTTGCTGCACCTGCATGTTTGCTTTCAGTGACTGGTGTACAAGGACACCCAGGTCCCTTTTTTACATCAACATTTCCCAATCTATCATCATTTAAATAATACTCTGCCTTTCTGTTTTTCCTACCGAAGTGGATAACTTCACATTTATCCACGTTATACTGCATCTGCCATGTATTTGCCCACTCACTCAACTTGTCTAAATCGCCTTGAAAATATTACATTCCAAGCAAACTTGGAAATATTACATTTGGTTCCCTCATCCAAATCATTGATATATATTGTGAATAGCTGGGCCCAAGCACTGATACCTGCGGTACCCCACTAGTCACCGCCTGCCACCCCGAAAAAGACCCATTTATTCCTACTCTCTGTTTTCTGTCTGTTAACCAATTTTCAATTCATGCCAGTATATTACCCCCAATCCCATGTGCTTTAATTTTGCACACTAACCTCTTATGTGGGACTTTATCAAAGGCCTTCTGAAAATCCAAATACACCACATCCACTGGTTCTCCCTTATGTATTCTACTAGTCACATCCTCAAAAAACTCCAGTAGGTTTGTCAAACACAATTTCCCTTTCATAAATCCATGTTGACTTTGTCTAATCACGTTGATATTTTCCAAGTGTCCTGTTATCACATCCTTTATAATAGACTCTAGCATTTTCCCTACTACTGATGTTAGGCTAACTGGTCTGTAGTTCCCTGTTTTCTCTCTCCCTCCTTTTTTAAATAGTGGGGTTACATTTGCCACCTTCCAGGTTACATACCCTGGCACAAACCAAAAGCCATGACCTGGAAGTGAAATGACAATGTTAGAAGGCAAATATAAAGCATCATCCTGTGACATAAAGGACTATTCACAACCATCTCAATCGCCAAGCATGGAAGATGCATGGTAATTAAAAACAATTAAGACCATACCACTTAAAAAAATCTCTCTGACTCCTTCATAACTACAATCTTTATCTGTGGTAATACCTATAGCAAAGCTACAATGGATGTGGGTAACAAATCTTAGTTAATTACTCTTGTATATGTCCTTGTGTCAAACCCCCAGCCTGCTTTATAGCTATTGGCCCGA
This sequence comes from Squalus acanthias, assembly GCA_030390025.1. Classification (NCBI taxonomy): domain Eukaryota; kingdom Metazoa; phylum Chordata; class Chondrichthyes; order Squaliformes; family Squalidae; genus Squalus; species Squalus acanthias. The sequence continues at coordinate 85,233,972 of CM059438.1, forward strand.
AAATTAAACCTAATACGCGAGAGTACGCACTGCGTACTCTCGCGTATTAGATCCCAAATTGCCGGTTTCCTGCATGCACTGCGCATGCGCGGGAAACCGGCACTTCGTGAATTGCAAAGGGGGTGGTTCCTAAGTGAACCGCGTGCGCACTACAGGCTGTGCGCATGCAGTGCACTTAGTTTATTTTTCAGCTTTGAACGCGCAGGTAAGTGGTGAAGATTTTACACATAAAGAAAGCAGGCGTAGGACCCCCTTTTAACAAGGTAAGTAGTTAATTGAGTGTTATTTTTAATTTTTTTCAACAGGTTTATCTTTTTTAGAGACTTTAAAGAAAGGTAAGTTTATTTTTATAACTTTTAAAAAGATTTTAAATTTTTTCAAAAATTTAATTTTTTGTTTAAAGTGGTTAATTTATTTAACTATACTTATTTTATTAATGTGATGGCTTTTTTTAAATTTAATTGAGGTTTAGCTGTTCTTTTGGGGGTTTGTAGTATTCATAGCTTTGACAGCTCTTGCCGTCAAAACTATGAATGAAAGATGGTGTGCTGCCATTGGCTCTAACTGAATCACGTGATCCCAGAGCTCGCACGAACTAATTGCGCCTCTGGGTCACGCAAGCACTGCACGGTTCCAACAGAGAGAGCCTTTGAAACTAAAGTTCGTGTGGGCCCGGAGCAAAAAGGTAGGCGCGGAGTGCGATATCGCGGGGAATCCTTACCCCCGCGGGAACCATCCATGTTTAATTTCTGGGCCATTATTAACTGCTCAATAGGTATAGTATTTCAAATGGGAGCTTGCCTAGTTCAACAGTAGTTTTAACAACTGGCATACCAGACCTCTTTATCATAGGATCATAATAAATTCCATTGTAGCAATCTTTGCAAGAGGTTTTAAGAGCATATATTGGGTGGCAGGTTGCAGACTTCCAGATAGTGGAAATACTGGCTTGATTTTCCTGGAGACTTGTGCCATTTTAATGGCACAAAACAAAGAGGAAATTATGGAGTAAGTGAATTACACCATTACATACGCCATTCCATAATTTCCTTGGACGTGTGCACCGCTCCACCATTAAACTCACCTTTTTTGACACGTGTTACCAAGGGGCTGTGACTCTCGGACATATAGGAGGAGAGCATATTTAGATTCATAGGGTTTAAAATTGAGATCATGTAGCCTATAAATTAAAGTCCACGATGGTATTCGCTTGCAGTTACTGGAGTTGTATCTGGTGCTGGTACGTTAAAAACAAATTAAGGTTAAAAAAATTATATACTTTTATTTGCCAGGAGGTTTTATTTATTGCAGTTCTTCCAAATATAGCACTTTTTTCACACTGCGTTTTAGTCACCATTTGGAGGAAGGCAAAAAAAATTAAGGTAGAACTACAGGCATGTTGAAATTGCACAGTAGCTCCTTATATCTGATTTCTATAATTCATTCTGCTGTGCACAGAAGTCAGATATTCCATGGTACTAGAATACAAATAATAAATGTATTTACATTTCTATCAAGTTCCTATTAATTTTTTAAGTTATTTCTGCAGCCTTGAAGCAGTCCTTATTTTATTTTCATCTTTTTCTCTCTTATTAGTTTTATATTTTGTTCAGTGTTTCTCAAATGTCTTATTTCTTCACTTTGAATTTTCCTGTTAAATCCTTGAATCTGGTTCTGTGTAGAACCTTTCTTTTATTACTGCTGTTTTCCCACTATTTAAATAAAGAAGTAATGCTAGGTATTTTTTTTATTTTTTTTCCTCACAATTGCACTGTCTGTCTGAAACTAGGGAAAGAAAATTGGTCTACCATGACAAAAGCACCCTCATTCCAAAGAAACAAACATCATATCCCTAAATTTCATAAACCTCTACCTGAAGCCTGGCAGATTTATTCTGGTCAAATTTTTTTATCTTTAGATTTAATTCTGATTATTTCCATACTTCTGTAACTTACTATTGAAAAATTCTTTGTTCCTTAGTGATATTGTTAAAAGCATTTTGATTACAAAATTAAATTAACTAAAGCTATATTGTATCCCCAAATTCCATTATTCCACTTTTTTAAATTCTTAACTTTCATTTTTTCTGTTAGAAATTTTTCATGTTTATTAATTCCCAGCTCAGTTTCATTATTTTCCTTGAATCTTTACCTTTATTTCCTATTCTGTATTAATTCAGTCAATTATCTAAATAGAATTGCTGCTCTGTACCAAATATTTTAGATTTAGCAATCCAAATAACCAGATTTCTCTCAATCTTTTCTCCCACCATGCTCCGTACTGAACCTGCTCAGATTTCTGCAGAATTCATTAATGTTTATTACTGTGCAGGTTTCGGTGAAGTAGCAAAGTGCATTCCGGGCACAATTTTAAAGAAGTGTTGCTTAGCAACATTTCAAATGTTATATCAATAAGTCAAGATGTAGAGAGAATGCATGCTGGGTAGCTGCAGTGGATGAAAAATACTTCAAGTAACATTGGGTCTGATAAGTCCTGATTGTTGCAGGCGAGTCATATATTCTCCATACGCCATCAGCTACTCAGCATGTGTTCTTTTTATAACTTATACAAACCAAGGATTTCTTTAAATTTTATATATATATATATATATATATATATGATGTAAAAAATGTTTGCACACTGACTCCATCTAATGGGTATTGTATGCATTGTGGTTTATTTTTCCTGTATTATGCTGTTGCACGTTGAGATATCATTTAAAAAGTTCCATTTGAGGTGCACGTCACTGAGAATTTTGTTCCCCTCGCCATTGTTGTTTTTATGTGATCTGATATAGTCTGTGTCACTAACGGGCAATTCGGATCACAGAAAAGCATGCGATGCACTCATTAGTACCAGACAAAACCAAAGCGAAGCTCCAGTTTCAACAAGAGACAAATGACCAACCGATTGCTCCTCAAACTGTTTTAAGTGCTGACAAGAAATCAGCAAATAATGTTCCAAGCTTTTTTCAAACAGTGCTTTTTTAAATAAACAGTGCTGTCCCCGGTGTGAATCTTTCCAAAATAAAAATGGGACTGCAAAATTACAAAAAAAATAATTTAGTACAATCAGGAACTCAGCTGGAGCTGTAACACACGAAGGAAAAAACGAGTCAAATCGAATGAACTCAGCATGCTCCAACTAAATTCATGACTTAAGTATTTTTTCAAGCACTTCTGTAGTCTCTTCTTAAAAAAAATCATGTAATTTTCAGGAGAGGAGAGCAGGAAACCAAGGCCGCAATTACCCCTACCTTGGCGGGTCCAGTGTGGCCGGGGTCGGTGGCGGGTTGCGACCCCGCTGCTGGCTCCAACCCGCTGTCCAAAGTGATTTTATGTTGATTGGGCTTGTTAAGCCCGCCCAGTGCATTTGCCGGCCAATTGAAGGAAGCGGGTCTGATGACGTCACTTGACACTATCAGTCCGTTTCCTTAAAGGGGCCATGCGCAAATTGATTTTGACAAGTTGTGCTGTCATTGTTCTACAGCATTGAGTTGCTGCAAACACTGACGAGCACTGCACAAAAGTGCACAGCTGAAATAGAAACATAGAAAATAGGAGCAGGAGTAGGCCATTCGGCCCCTCGAGCCTGCTCCGCCATTCAATGCGATCATGGCTGATCATCCAAATTCAGTACCCTATCCCTGCTTTCTCCCCATATCTCTTGATCCGCTTAGCCTTAAGAAATATATCTAACTCCTTCTTGAATATATTTAATGAATTGGCCTCAACTGCCTTCTGTGGTAGAGAATTCCACAGGTTCACCACTCTCTGGGTGAAGAAATTCCTCCTCATCTCAGTCCTAAATGGCTTACCCCTTAGACTGTGACCCCTGGTTCTGGACTCCCCCGCCATCGGGAACAGCCTTCCTGCATCTAGTCTGTCTAGTCCTGTTAGAATTTTATAAGTTTCAATGAGATCCCCTCTCATTCTTCTGAACTCTAGCGAATATAAGCCTAATCGACCCAATCTCTCTTCATACGTCATTCCTGCCATCCCAGGTATCAGTCTGGTGAATCTTCGCTGCACTCCCTCCATGGCAAGAACATCCTTCCTCAGATAAGGCGACCAAAACTGCACACAATACTCAAGGTGTGGTCTCACCAAGGCCCTGTACAACTGCAGCAAGACATCCTTGCTCCTGTACTCGAATCCTCTCGCTATGAAGGCCAACATACCATTTGCCTTCTTTAACCTCCTGCTGCACCTGCATGCTTACCTCCAGTGACTGGTGCACAAGGACACCCAGGTCTCGTTGCACTTCCCCTTTTCCCAATCTATTGCCGTTCAGATAATAATCTGCCTTCCTGTTTTTGCCACCAAAGTGGATAACCTCGCATTTATCCACATTATACTGCATCTGCTATGCATCTGCCCAATCACCCAACCTGTCCAAATCATACTGGAGTTTCTCTGCATCCTCCTCACAGCACACACGCCCACCCAGCTTTGTGTCGTCTGCAAACTTGGAGATATTACATCTCGTTCCCTCGTCTAGATCATTAATATATATTGTGAATAACTGGGGTCCTAGCACCGATCCCTGCGGTACCCCACTAGTCACTGCCTGCCACTCGGAAAAAGACCTGTTTATTCCAACTCTTTGCTTCCTGTCTGCCAACCAGTTTTCTATCCAAGTCAGTACCTTACCCCCAATCCCATGTGCTGGGAGTTTATTTGTGTCCTCCTTTGTGAAGACAGAACCAAAGTATGTATTTAATTGGTCTGCCATTTCTTTGTTCCCCATTATAAATTTCCCTGATTCTGACTGCAAGGGACCTACGCTTGACTTCACCAATCTTTTTCTCTTCACATATCTATAGAAGCTTTTACAGTCAGTTTTTATGTTCCCTGCAAGCTTTCTCTTATACTCTATTTTCCCCCTCTTAATTCATCCCTTTGTCCTCCTTGCTGAATCCTAAACTGCTCCCAATCCTCAGGTTTGCTGCTTTTTCTGGCCAATTTATATGTCCTCTCCTTGGATCTTATGCTCTCCCTAATTTCCCTTGTTAGCCACGGTTGAGTCACCTTTTTTGTTTTATTTTTATGCCAAACAGGGATGAACAAATTCTGTAGTTCATCCATGCGATCTTTAAATGTTTGCCATTGCCTATCCACCATCAACCCTTTAAGTAACATTCCCCAATCCATCCTAGCTAACTTGTGCCTCATACCATCGTAGTTTCCTTTATTTAAATTCAGTACCCTAGTCTCTGAGTCAACTACTACTTCACTCTCCATCTTAATGAAGAATTCTATCATATTATGATCGCTCCTCCCCAAGGGGCCTCGCACAACAAGATTGCTAATTAATCCTTTCTCATTACATAATACCCAGTCTAAGGTGGCCTGATCTCTAATAACAACAGAAAACGCTGGAAAAACTCAGCAGGCCAGGCAGCATCCGTGGAGAGAGAAACAGAGTTGACGTTTCAGGTCGATGACCTTTCATCAGAACTGGGAAGAGCTGGAAATCAAATAGATTTAAGGCCAGGGTAAAGCTGGGAAAAGGGGGAGGGGATAAAGGAACAAAGGAGGAGATGAAGAGACATTAAGAGACATTAAGAGATATGCAAGGCTAGAGGTGGTGTTAATGTGACAGATTAAGGCTGAATGAAGTGTGAAATCTACTGGCAGAATGAAGGACAGCTGCCAGCTTCTAGGAGGAAAAAAAAAGGTGGGGGGGACAAATAAAAGGGTGGATAAAATAAAATATAAATGTGATTGGAGCTGAGGTTATGATCTAAAATTGTTGAACTCGATATTGAGTCCAGAGGGCTGTAGCGTGCCTAAACGAAAGATGAGGTGCTGTTCCTCGAGCCTGATCTCTAGTTGGTTCCTTGACATATTGGTCCAGGAAACCATCCCGTATACACTCTAGGAATTTTCCTCCACAGTATTGTTACTAATTTGGTTAGCCCAATCTATATGTCGATTAAAGTCACCCATGATAACTGCTGTGCCCTTATTGCACGCATCTCTAATTTCCCGTTTAATGCCATCCCCAACCTCAGCATTACTGTTTGTGGGTCTGTATACAACTCCCACTAATGTTTTCTGCCCCTTGGTATTTCTCAGCTCTACCCATACAGATTCCACATCATCAGAGCTAATATCCTTCCTTACTATTGTGTTAATCTCCTCTTTAACCAGCAATGCTACCCCACCTCCTTTTCCTTTTTGCCTGTCCTTCCTGAATATTGAATACCCCTGGATGTTGAATTCCCAGCCTTGGTCACCCTGGAGCCATGTCTCCGTAATCCCAATTATATCATATCTGTTTACATCTATTTGCGCAGCTAATTCATCCACCTTATTACGAATGCTCCTCGCATTAAGACACAAAGCCTTCGGGCTTGTTTTTGTAACACTCTTAGACCTTTTAGAATTATTGTTTACTGTGGCAATGTTTGATTTACACCCTTGATTTCTCTGACTTCCACTTTTGCTTTTCTCCTTCCTGTCTTTTGCTTCTATCCTTGCTTCCTTTTCCTCTGTCTCCCTGCACAGGTTCCCAACCCCCTGCCATTTTAGTTTAAACCCTCCCCAACAGCACTAGCAAACACCCCCCCTAGGACATCGGTCCTGGTCCTGCCCAGGTGCAAACCATCCAGTTTGTACTGGTCCCACCTCCCCCAGAACCGGTTCCAATGTCCCAGGAATTTGAATCCCTCCCCCTTGCACCATTCTTCTAGCGTATTCATCTGAAATATCCTTCTATTTCTACTCTGACTAGTACATGGCACTGGTAGCAATCCTGAGATTACTACCTTTGAGGTCCTATTTTTTTAATTTACCTCCTAACTCCCTATATTCAGCTTTTAGGACATCATCCCGTTTTTTACCTATATCATTGGTACCTATATGCACCACGACAACTGGCTGTTCACCCTCCCCCTCCAGAATGCCCTGCAGCCGCTCCGAGACATCCTTGACCCTTGCACCAGGGAGGCAACATACCATCCTGGAGTCTCGTTCGCGGCCGCAGAAATGCCTATCTATTCCCCTTACAATAGAAGCCCCTATCACTATAGCTCTCCCGCTCTTTTTCCTCCCGTCCTGTGCAGCAGAACCACCCATGGTGCCAGGAAGTTGGTTGCTGCTGCCTTCCCCCGATAAGCCATCCTCCTCAACAATATCCAAAGCGGTATATCTGTTTGAGAGGGGGATGGCCACAGGGGACCCCTGCACTGCCTGCCTGTGCCTACTACTCTGCCTGGCGGTCACCCATTCCCTTCCTGCCTGTACAGCCTTTACCTGCGGTGTGACCAACTCATTAAACGTGATATCCACGACGTCCTCAGCATCGCAAATGCTCCAGTATGTATCCATTCGCAGCTCCAGCGCCGCAATGTGGTCTGCCAGTAGCTGCAGCTGGATACACTTCCTGCACACATGGTCGTCAGGGACACAGGGAGTGTCCCTGATTTCCCCACATAGTGCAGGAGGAGCATGCCACGGGGCAGAGCTGTGCTGCCATGACTTACCCTTTAATTAATGTAAATTAAATTAAATCAAATCCATGACCACAAATTACACTACAATTAAATGATATAGTCAAGGGCCCTTGTTTACTAGCACTCCCCGCTACACAACAGAGACCGTAGAAACTATAACCACAAAATTAAGACCTTCTAAACTTTATAAACTATTAACCTTAACTGTCAAACTATAGAGTAGTATAAATACTCACCTGGCCGTACTCACCCAATCAGCTGCTTCCTCTTGCCCACGTCACTTTTTGAATCGTGACGTGGCTCTGGAACGCCGCCGCCGGTCTGCGAGATTGGTAAGCCTCTGAGGAAAAAAGCCCGCGAAAGTGAGTTTAAATACTCACTGTACCGCCGCACTCTCCGCTCCCGACACCGGCCTCTGCGGAAAAATGCCCGCGAAAGTGAGTTTAAATACTCACTGTACCGCCGCACTCTCCGCCCACGAAAGTGAGTTTAAATACTCACTGTACCGCCGCTCTCTCCGCTCCCGACACCGGCCTCTGAGGAAAAAAGCCCGCGAAAGTCCCAAATCTCCCATGACTCCCTCCATATGCTTATGGAGGGAGCCACACCTCGCAGGGAGGTCCTCTTCCCTTCCCATGGGTGGAAGAGACCTCCCCAGGAGATCAACGCAGCCTGGTTGCACATTGCACAGGAGGACACAAGCAGGGATGTCGTTAGGAGGACCAGACTGCAATGTTGCAAACCTTTCAATGATCTCAGATCACGAAAGGTTACTGCAAAGCCACACTCAACCTCATCCTGCTGTGCCACTCATCACATCGTCATCATTCTGCCTTCCCTACCCTACTCCTTCACATCCTTACTCACACCAACTTACCTTGCACCTCCACCCATCGCTCTCTATCTACATTATCACTTCCCCATCTCACTAGCCACCCCTCACACTCAAGTAACGGCACACACGGGTAGGCACTTGGGTTTTTTAGCCAATGTTCATGGGAAGTTTCTGTTAATGTGCCGTCAAACATTGAAACCTTTATTTTCAACACTGCGTTCTTGGACAGATTTGTGTGCACCTTTGGAAGTGGCTTAGTGAGTTGCAGTGAATGGTGAGACATAACGGTACCCCCCGCAATGGTGATGAGTGTGAAAGGAATGGCTTGGGCATTGTAGGGATGCTTCATGGTGTTGGTGTTGGTGTGGGGTGGTGGCAGCCAGGGTGTACAGCGTCAAGTGAAGTAAATCTGGCTATGGTGAGGCCATCCCTGGCCTCCCGGCCAGCAATGTGGTCAGGTGCTGTTGCCCTGTGTACTGTGTGGCATCAGTTGATTGCGGAGAAGGTTGGTGTTGTTGTTGGTGCTACTGGTATTGGGGCTGATCGTGGTGGGATCTGAGGACCAAGGTGAGATAGTTCCAAGGCACCGATGCTGATGTAATAGATGTGATGCGGAGATGCCGGTGTTGGACTGGGGTGGACAAAAATGAGAAGTCGCACAACACCAGGTTATAGTCCAACAGTTTTATTTAAAATTACGAGCTTTTGGAGCTCTGCTCCTTGTACAGGTACAGTGAGGGGACGACATCTTCTTCCTTTGGACCCACGGCGAAGGATCACTGAAAGGACTACACAATAACATCAACAGGTTCCATCCCACCATCAAACTCACCATGGACTACTCCTCAGAATCGGTTTCATTCTTGGACACACGAATCTCCATCAAAGACGGACACCTCAGCACTTCACTCTACCGCAAGCCCACGGACAACCTCACGATGCTCCACTTCTCCAGCTTCCACCCTAACCACGTTAAAGAAGCCATCCCCTATGGACAAGCCCTGCGAATACACAGGATCTGCTCAGACGAGGAGGAACGCGATGGACACCTACGGACGCTGAAAGACGCCCTCGTAAGAACGGGATATGACGCTCGACTCGTCGATCAACAGTTCCGACGGGCCACAGCGAAAAATCGCATAGACCTCCTCAGAAGGCGAACACAGGACACAACCAACAGAGTACCCTACATCGTCCAGTACTTCCCCAGAGCGGAGAAACTACGCCATGTTCTTCGCAGCCTTCAACATGTCATCGATGATGACGAACACCTTGCTAAGGCCATCCCCACGCCTCCACTACTCGCCTTCAAGCAGCCGCCTAACCTCAAAAGTACCATCGTTCGCAGCAAATTACCCAGCTGTCAGGAGAACAGCGACCACGACACCACACAACCCTGCCACGGCAACCTCTGCAAGACATGCCAGATCATCAACACAGATACCATCATCACACATGAGGACACTACCCACCAGGTACATGGTACATACTCATGTGACTCGGCCAACGTTGTCTACCTCATACGTTGCAGGAAAGAATGCACCGCGGCATGGTACATCGGCGAGACCATGCAGACACTGAGACAATGTATGAACGGACACCGCGCAACAATCGCCAGGCAGGATTGTTACCTCCCAGTCGGGGAACACTTCAGCAGTCAAGGACATTCAGCCTCGGATCTGCGGGTTAGCGTTCTCCAAGGCGGCCTTCGAGACACACGACAACGCAAAATCATCGAGCAGAAACTGATAGCCAAGTTCCGCACCCATGAGGACGGCCTCAACAGGGATCTCGGGTTCATGTCACGCTACAGAACGTGACTCGACATCGTTGTCTGTTTTTCCAGTTTAAAAAAAAAGGTTAAAAGCTTAACTGCAGACGGCAGCATTTGACACGTTGGACCCCCTGTGACCCACCTCATTGTCTTAGCTGTACTCTGATGTGTCTTTGATGTAATGCCTCCCTAACAGATTGTATCTCTGCAGACACATTGTTCTCTGTGTATATATATATACTGTGTAATCGATTTGTATCCCCTCACTGTACCTGTACCTGAAGAAGGAGCAGAGCTCCGAAAGCTCGTAATTTTAAATAAAACTGTTGGACTATAACCTGGTGTTGTGCGACTTCTCATTTTTGATGTAATAGATGGCAGGTGAAGTTGAGATGATAGAAGCAATCTGTCAGGGGTGAGAGAGGATGTTCCAATGAGGTGACACTGGATACAAAGTTTTCTCCAAACACCTGCAACCTGCATAAAGCTCAATCTGTCTTCCAAATGCAGTAAGCAACAGCTTCTGACCTTGGAAAGTGAACAGCTGAGATGGGAGCTTTTATAGCACATTTGCAGCTGTCAAGTAAAGAGATGATTTCATGGTAACCTAATTCCCGACCTGCTTCCTTGACGTGATCCCCAAGCAGCATGGAACTCGTGGGCGACCTCGTAAAATGTAAAGGTGAGATCAAAATTGTTTTTAAGTGGCTGTTAACAAGCTCTTAATCACCTAAATTGCCTCCCCTGCCTTTCGATGTCGGGCCTGTTCAGCGATGACAGACCCGACATCTGGGAAACTAGCGTGGCGGCAGGTTCCCTACCTGTTGTCAAAAAAAATTCCTACCCAACCCACCACCAAATGCGCCAGCTGACACCCCAAGAAAAATCCCCCCCCCCCCCCCACCCCGGTCTCAATTCCTGAAAATTATATATATATTTTTTTAATGGAAAGTGAGTGATCAAAATCCTGTTCGGAGGGTGGTAGCCCAAATGGAGGCCATGTTGAGTGGAAACTGAGATATGGGGGTTGATATTAACCCCCCTCGACAGGTTGTGGGGGGTAAAAATTTAAAATCGTGGAACATAACACCAACCCGCCATGTACACGCCTGCCGCCATTTTTACTGCGATGGGTTGCATGGCGTGTCTGTGTGAGACAGTTCACTAGAATATTTAAATCAGGCTACCGCACTGCAGTTGGGAGCCTGATACTTAAATTTAACACTCGCCAGCCAGGTTTCCCAGGGCTCTGGAAACCTCCCGATTGCAGTGCTCGGATCCCCCCCACCTCCACTTTGCCCTGATCCTTGTCTCCCTCCCTCCCAATTGTAGTGCTCCAAACCCCCACCTTGTCCCGATTCTTGCCTCCCTCCCTCCCGATTACAGTGCTCCAAACCCCCCACCTTGCCCCGATCCTTGCCTCCCTTCTGATTGCAATGCTCTGACCCCCCCCCCCCCCACCTTTCCTCCCTCCCTCCCAATTGGAGTGTTCCAACGACCCCCCGCCCCGATCCTTGCCTCCCTCCCTCCCGATTGCATTGCCTCCCTCCCTCCCGATTGCATTGCTCTGAACTCCCAACCCCAACAAGCCCCGATCTTTTCCGTTGGGGACGGTCCCTGGCTGCGGCCTTCTACCACTGGCTTTTCCGCCTGCCAGACTATCAATGGCCTGGAAATTCCTGGTGGCCTCACACCACTGAAATAAGTGCAGCAGAATGGAATTCCCTCGCTGACTCTTTCCCAGTGCCAGAGACCGTGTTCCAAATTCCAGGGACAGGATCATTTTTAGGGGCACATCAGTGGCAGCCGACCCAACCCAAGCCTTTCCATGCTTCTAAGGCAGAGCAGACAGCTCATGAGACCTAAATGGGCCACAAATATTTTCCAGCTTCCAGAGAAGCCACTCTGACTGGTGATGGTAAGCGTCCCTGCATCCCCCCTCCCCCCCCCCCCGCCCCCACCAAAATATTCTGGGCTCTTGGGTGTTAATGAAACTTGCACCCTATGCAGCCCCGGATTTTCGGGGCCCATCTCTATATAAATATATTAGGAGAGAGCTTGCCTTATTTGAATATATTTTATAAATACATGCATTTTTTGAGAGTTTTTAACATGTATGCATTTTTTCCTGTATTGAGTTTTTAATCCCAATCAATGAATGAGAAAGTACGTGGATAGCTGGCTGATTACCCCATACCAGTAATTTACTCATTCAAAAACAAACTCACAATCCTGTTCTCATGGAAATAATCCAGATTATGATGCTGCAGGGCAGCAAATAGATTATTTTCCTTATTCCATTGTTCCCTCGGGACAATTCTATTTGTACCATGAGTAATCTTGTAGTTAAACTCTCCCAGTGGTTTGGTGGGAAATCCTGCTGTGCGTTTGGCCCGTGTAGTAAATTAACTTGGTAAGAATGGAGTAGACTGTCAAGTATAGAGTTTACTGTGGAGCTAAAAGAAAGTTACTGAGGACACTTCATAGTTACAGGCAGTGTAACAAAGTTGCTGTGAAAGGTCAAATAGCCCACCCTTCTGCTCAGATTAGGCCAGCCATTCAATTCTGCTCAGGTTCATGATGTGTTCCAGATGATGATTGATGCCACTGTTATTGCATGTTCATCTCAATCTTTACAAAAAGCCCTCCAGCAGTGTACTACATATTGCCTATTTCTTGAGGCTTATGTTTTCAGAATAGTGTATGTATCTGACAAAGTCGATTAGGAGTTACATCTTTCAACTGGTATCACGTTGATTACTGCACGCATATGGCTTTTCAGTGATAAATAGTTCAACTCACCAGGACATAATGTATTTCTTTGGTCAGGTGGAGAATTTGTGGGCAGCATGAGAAATAAAGAATAGTTTGCTCCATACCTAGGAGAGAGAAACACCGTCTGGAGAAACGAGGAATTAATTTATGAAAAGACTTCAATTATGCCTGTACAGTTATCTTATTACAGATCCTACATGTCTGTTCAACAGATAGACTGCCCATATGTATTTAAAAATAACGAGTACTCCTGATAACATGAATATAAGATTTTTAAAACATGTCTGCTTGGCTTATCTATATAGAGAATAACATTTCCTCTCACATATGCTCAAAATGCCCTGATTATATATAACCCAGCGTTCAAACTCTCATCCAGTAGCTTAGAAAAGAAATTGTGGGGTCTCATTGCTTTCTTATGAATAAGTTAAATCTGTTACCATTATCATAGACATGGGGGGGGGGGGGAATTTTAACCCCAAAAATGGTTGGGTTGGGGTCGGGTGGGAGGTTAAAGTGTTAAAAATCGGAATCCCGACTCTAACCTGCCCACTTCCGGTTTTAATGGAGGCGGAATGGGAGAAGGCTCAAGTGGAGCATACACGTTGGCATGGACTGGTTGGGCCAAATGGGCCTGTTTCTATGCTGTATATTCTATGTAATATTTGTTCAGTGTTTACCATTTCAATGATTTTTCAGTAAAGGTCATTTTCTGACCCATAAAATCTTCCTTACTCCCCTTGAATGGCTATAAGAATATGTCACAGCCAGTGAATAAAATGTCATTCAGTGGCAAAGACCTATATTTAGGTTTGAATAAAATGTCTTCAGAGTGGTATACACCTAATTGTGTGCACGCTGAATGAAATGTTGAATTTGACAACATATTAAGAATACCTAGAAAGGCTTGTGAAACACGCAGATTAAGACAATTCCTGAACCATCAGTCAAATAGCAGTGACGTTTAAATACAGCTTCACAACAGCCAGCATTTACAGCTGTAATAAGAGTTTTTACATAATGGCTGATGGGGGGTTAATAGAGAGCAGCTGCATAGTTCTCATTTATTTTAATTGAGTAGTTGCAATGCTGGTAACAAATAAATCCATCTTTAAAAGAAAAAAGTAAAAGTGCTGATGGCTGTTATGCCCATGGTAGTTATTGCTGTTTTCAGAGTATCCTGTCAAGACTAATGCCTCTCTGTTTTATGCGCAGAAGAGACCCCAGAGTCAATGCACTATATTGAAAAAACACATACCCTTGCGTGAGATTTAAGGCAGTAATCTAATCTCGGGATTCAGGTGACAGTACAAACGAATCAAGCTTCACTGGCAAAGTTTGTGTCATTAGCTATACCTCTCAGTTAGATTACATCTTTGTTATTATTACTGGTAATCCACTATTCCACATGTAACAAGGATTATTTTCAACTTCATCTGGGTGGTAACCTGGCGGAGAGGATTACCAACTCATTGTAGAACCTGCCCAATTTGCATCCCATTGAAATCATGATCTCCCCCAATCCTTGTATGTGAGCCTAGATGGTGAATCCTGTCCTCATCTGATGTATACGCATGTACATTTTCCAGCAGGGCAGTCTGGAGATTCATTGGAAGCAGGAGCCCTGCAAGATTTTGCGCTCCCAAGCTCACTGCGACTAATTGCCACAGCTGCCTTGGCTGAGATCAGCTAAATAAACACAGACCAGGGATTGAATTTGGGACCTACCTGGTCTGTATGGCCCAGCGAGATACTAGGTGATGCATTTGAAACAATAAGCATTATGAATGTTCTTGAAGCCCTCACCTCTGTACCAGTTGAACTGTAATTGTGTGAATCATTGTTGCATTTTTTTCCCTCACAAAATGTAGCTCAGTGTGATAGTGCCCCGAATGAGGAGATACTGGTTAATCTGTTGTTGTTAATCTGCAGCCCTATTTGTTGATTTTAGATATTTTTCATGGCCTCCAGGTACATCCCCAGAGGTGGGAAGGAAATGTAGGAGGGAGAGTTGATCTGTGCTGCTTTTGTGCTTGTCCTAGTGATTGGTAGAAGAGTCATAAGTAGGGTTGCCTACATACTCTGTAAGTGAGCAATCAAAGGGGAGGGGTTAAAATACCTTAAAAGGAATTCAAATTAAAAACGCTTTACAGGTTCTTAGAAATTGCAAATTGTGTGAAGATAATTCCAAGACTTGTTTCGTTGTACTCTTGCAGTTTATGTTGCTCAGAACACTTTAATTGAATTACAGCACTATAGCTTTCCTCTACACCATCCATTATTCAAAACATTAGCTCTGGAGCCAAATACTACAAAGATATTTGAAGGCAAGAGCTCACCAAGTTACGTACTGCCCCTAAAATAAAATCAGAAAAATGGACAGCAAGTAGCATCTGAAAAAGAGAGTTAATGCTTCAGCTATAATTCTGCATCAGTTATGGCATTCTGTTTTTATATCATATTCTCATAAATATTAACACTTTTTTGAAAATCTCAATCGATATTTTTCAGTGGCAAATTATCCATTCATCTCTGGAGAAGGAATATTTATTTTTTGTTTGTATATATTGCAGAGCTCATAGAAACCCCTTAATGGTTACAGTATATAAAGTAGGAGTAAACATATGGCTGGCTACGTGGCAACACGGTGGCATAGTGGTTAGCACTGGTGCCTCACAGCGCCAGGGACCCGGGTTCGAATCTGACCTAGGGTGACTGTCTGTGTGGAGTTTGCACATTCTCCCCGTGTCTGCGTGGGTTTCCTCCGGGTGCTCCGGTTTCCTCCCACAGTCCAAAAAAAAAAAATGTGCGGGTTAGGTTGATTTGGCTATGATAAATTGACCCTTAGTGTTAGGGGGGGATTAAATATGTGGGGTTATGGGGATAGGATGGGATATGTTAGGGGGAATTAAATACGTGGGGTTACGGGGGTAGGGTGGGATATGTGTACTGTGGGGATTAAAGCAGGGACAGGGTACTGGATTTGGATGATCAGCCATGATCGTATTGAATGGTGGAGCAGGCTCGATGGGCCGAATGGCCTACTCCTGCTCCTAGATTCTATGTTTCTATGTTTCTATGAAATGCTGGCTAAGTGTGAAACAATAATTGTCATTGGAAGGTGTTGACTTACTAGTAGCTAAAACTTTTGTTTCTTTAATAGGGCTTTAAACTAAATAGTGGGGGGGGGTGGGGGGAGGGATACGCTGAGCGGAAATTAAAAAAGTCAAAGAAAAATGACAAGGCAAAAGTGCAGGGTAGCGATAGGGGTAATGATAACCAGAGTGTGACAGGAAGGGACAGAGCGTATACACACAAAAGTGCATCAGAAAGAAGGGTCAGAGTAGGGAAAAATGGTAAAAAGACAACATTAAAAGCTCTATGGGCCAGAAATTCGGGTCGGAGGCTTCCCGCGGGTGCAAACATAGCGGGTGCACTTACATAGCGCGCCTGCCGTTGTGCTGTGGGCCCATGTGGGATTCGGATCCTGGGCCTCCTCCAGCTGCGGTGTGCAGTGCTCGCGGATCCCAGCGGCGCAGTTAGTTCGAAGCGTCCCCTGGGATCACGTGGGCCATGGGGAGCCAATCGGAGCAGGGAATCTCCATTCATAGATTTGACAGGAAGACCTGTCAAATCTATGAATAGAGATCGGCCCCAAAACCTAACCAAAACTTCAAATAATTTTTTTAAAAACATCACATTTTAAAATAACTATAAATTACATAAAATAACTATTTTAAACAATAATTTAAATTTTCAAAAAAATTAATTACAGTTTTTAACGGGGCTAAAAGTAAACTTACCTTTCTTTAAAGTATTTAAAAATAATAAACCTGTGGAAAAAATGTTTTAATTTTACTTAATTCACCACTTACCTTGTTAAAAGCAGGCCTTGCGCCTGCTTTTTCCCCGCGCAGCTGCTAGGGACTTACCCGCATGGAGAAACCTGTAAAAAAAAAAAAAAGCCAAAGTTCGATGCATACGCGCTGCCTCTCCCGCACACGCGGTTGACCCGCGAACCCCTTCCTTCACAAGACCGGAAGTTCCGGTTTCCCGTGCATGCGCGAAACCGGCACTTCCGGTGGCCCTACGGGTGAGTACACAGCGCATACTCACCCGTGGGGACCTGAATTTCTGGGCCTATATCTGAACGCACGCCGCATTCGTAACAAGATAGATGAGTTGACAGGACAAATAGAAATAAATGGGTATGATCTGATAGCCAGTACAGAAACGTGGTTGCAAGGTGACCAAGGCTGGGAACTGAATATTATGGGGTATTTGCCATTTCGTAAGGATAGGCAGAAAGGAAAAGGAGGTGATGTAGCTCTGTTAATAAGGGATGAGATCAGTGTAGTAATGAGAAATGATATTGGCCTAGAAGCTCAATATGTAGAATCAGTTTGGGTGGAGATAAGAAATAATAAAGGTAAGAACTCACTGGTGGCAGTGGTCTACAGGCCCCCAAACAGTAGCCACACTGTAGGACAGAGTATAAATTAAGAAATAATAGAGGCTTGTAAGAAAGGTACGACTATAACCATGGGAGATTTTAATCTTATATTGATTGGACAAAGCAAATTGGCAAAGACTTGAGGAAGAGTTCTTAGAGTGTATACGGGATGGTTTCTTGGAACAATATGTTGTGGAACCAACCAGGGAGAAGACTATTTTAGATCTGGTAATGTGCAATGAGGCTGGATTAATTAATGATCTCGAAGTGAAGGAGCCTCTTGGGAAGAGTGATCATAGCATGGTAGAATTTCAAATTCAGTTTGAGGGTGAGAAAGCTAGGTCTCAAACTAGTGTCCTGAACTTAAACAAAGGTAATTACAAAGCTATGAAGTCAGACTTAGTTAAAGTGGACTGGGAAAATATATTACAGGGTAAGACTGTAGAAAAGCAGTGGCACACATTTAAGGAGATATTTCATAACTCTCAGCAAAGATATATTCCAGTGAGAAAGAAAGACTCTAAGAGAAGGATGAACCATCGTGGCTAACTAAGGAAGTAAAGGATGGTATCAAATTGAAAACAAAAGCATACAATGTTGTGAAGAATAGTGAAAGGCCAGAGGATTGGGAAATTTTTCAAAACCAGCAAAGGACGACTAAAAAAATGATAAAGAGCGAGAAGATAGCTTATGAGAGTAAGCTAGCAAGAAATATAAAAACAGACAGTAAGAGCTTCTACAGGTATATAAAAAGGAAGAGAGTAGCTAAAGTAAACGTTGGTCCCCTAGAGGATGAGACTGGGGAATTAATAATGGGAAACCGGGAAATGGCGGAGACTTTGAACAAATATTTTGTATCGGTCTTCACGGTAGAAGACGCTAAAAGCATCCCAATAATGGATAATCAAGGGGCTGTTGGGGTGGGGGGAGAACTTAAAGCAATCACTATCACTAGAGAGAAAGTACTAGGAAAACTAATGGGACTAAAGGTGGACAAGTCCCCTGGACCCGATGGCCTGCATCCTAGAGTCTTAAAAGAGGTGGCTGCAGAGATAGTGGATGCATTGGTTGTAATCTACCAAAATTCCCTGGATTCTGGAGAGGTCCCAACGGACTGAAAAACCGCAAATGTAACGCCCCTATTTAAGAAAGGAGGGAGACAGAAAGCAGGCAACTATCGACCAGTTAGCCTAACATCTGTCATTGGGAAAATAGTGGAGTCCATCATTAAGGAAGTGATAGCAGGACATTTTATGAAAGGGAAATCATGTTTGACAAATTTGCTGGAATTCTTTGAGGATGTAACGAGCAGAGTGGATAAAGGGGAACCAGCAGATGTCGTGTATTTGGATTTCCAGAAGGCATTCGATAAGGTGCCACATAAAAGGTTACTACACAAGATAAGAGCTCACGGGGTTGGGGGTAATATATTAGCATGGATAGAGGATTGGCTAACTGACAGAAAACAGAGTCGGGATAAATGGGTCATTTTCAGTTTGGCAAACTGTAACTAGTGGGGTGCCGCAGGGATCAGTGCTGGGGCCTCAACTATTTACAATCTATATTAATGACTTGGATGAAGGGACTGACTGTAATGTAGCCAAATTTGCTGATGATACAAAGATAGGTGGGAAAGCAAATGGTGTGGAGGACGCAAAGAATCTCCAAAGGGATATAGATAGGCTAAGTGAGTGGGCAAAAATCTGGCAGATGGAGTTTAATGTGGGAAAATGCGAGGTTATCCACTTTGGTAGAAAAAATAAAAAAGCAAATTATTATTTAATGGGGAGAGATTACAAAATGCTGAAGTACAGTGGGATCTGGGGGTTCGTGTACATGAATCACAAAAAGTTAGCATGCAGGTACAGCAAGTAATTAGGAAGGCGAATGGAATGTTGGCCTTTATTGCAAAGGGAATGGAGTATAAAAGCAGGGAAGTCCTGTTACAACTGTACAGGGCGTTGGTGAGACCACACCTTGAGTACTGTGTACAGATTTGGTCTCCTCATTTAAGGAAGGATATACTTGCACTGGAGGCAGTTCAGAGAAGGTTCACAAGGTTGATTCCGGAGATGAAGGGGTTGTCTTATGAAGAAATGTAAAGCAGGTTGGGCCTTTCTCATTGGAGTTTAGAAGAATATGAGGGGATCTTATTGAAACATATAAGATCCTGAAGGGGCTTGACAGGGTAGATGCAGAGAGGATGTTTCCCCTCGTGAGGGAATCTAGAACTAGGGGGCATAATTTCAGAATAAGAGGGCACGGAAATGAGGAGGAATTTCTTCTCTCAGAGGGTCGTGAATCTTTGGAATTCTCTTCCCCAGAGAGCTGTGGAGGCTGGGTCATTGAATATATTTAAGGTGGAGATAGACAGATTTTTGAACGGTAAGGGAGTCAAGGGTTATGGGGAGCGGGCAGGGAAGTGGAGTTGAGGCCAAGATCAGATCAGCCATGATCTTATTGAATGGCGGAGCAGGCTCGAGGGGCCAAATGACCTACCCCTGCTCCTACGTCTTATGTCTTATGTTCTATGTTCTTTGACAGAATAGTGCAGTAGCAATTCCTATTACACAGATCCAGCAACTATTAGTGGAACAGTATCTCAGCTTCAGCATGTCAGTCCTCTGTAATGCAAGTCTTAGAGACAGCTGTTTAGTCTATCCAGGGATTAGAAATAACCTTTTCCATTCAGTATAGGTTCACTTAATCACCAGGTATGAAAGATAAGATGCATTCGACTGTATTTTCACCTTGCTTCATTAGCATTAAAATGCAATTTTAAAAGTAGTTCATGTTTCCCTGTGCTAATCCTCCTTCAAAGAAATTCTATCAAATGGCAGAATAGCAACAGTGGTCTGGGGTTAATAGATTTTGGATAGTTGATAGTTTTTATTGATAGTCATTATATATTAAGGGGGGAAAATTGGCTCATGCCCCCTTTGGGGCGATAACTTCGCCGGGGCACTACTTTTAGCGCCCCGAAAAAGTTAGTGCACCCGAAATTCAATGGTAGCGCCCCAAGCAGGAGGCGGGGCGCTCCTGGAAGCGCTCTCCCTCCCTTTTGGGGCGCTCCCATTGAATATCGCGGTAAATTATTTCTGTGTCGAATTTTACATATAGTAAAGTTTTTTTTTATCTGACTCAAATATAAATTACAGTTTGACTTTAAAGCTATATTGTTATAATCTAACTTTAATTTATAAGCTAAGCTATAGTGGCATTCTTTTTAGATATTGCATTAACCAGTAAAGATTGAGCATATTAATAGACCTTCAAAGTTCATACATTACTAGATGTAATTTATTAACAGCAATCTTTCGGTCAAAGTAGATCAGAATTAGAAGGGTTAAAACAAAAAATGGATTCATTTCAACTCTTAAATTTGTATTTAACTTATTAAAATTTTGAAATTACTATTATCTTCACTGTGGTAAGGACAGTTATAAATGGTGAAGTGGGGGAACAGATATTGGGTATAGTATTGATGATCAACAATTACAGCTTTTCAAGGACGTTCTTGAGAAAAGGAATAACGAATACAGATACCATGATAAAACTCCCAGAATCAGTCCAGGGTCAGAGGAGCCTTGTATTAACCTTTTTGATCGCTTTTTGCACCTGTAAGCTTGCTTTTAATTACTTATGTACTTGGATCTTAAACCACTTTGTTCATTCCCCCCCCCACCCCAAACCGCCATTATTTCCCATTTAGATTGTGCTACCATACGCCATTCTTGTAAAACTGAAGTCGGTGGGGAACAGGAGGAAATCTCTCCAGTGGCTGTAGTCATACCTGGCACAAAGGAAGATGGTTGTGGTTATTGGAGGCCAATCATCTTAGCCCCAGGACATCCAAGTCCCAACTATCTTCAGCTGCATCCAAGTCCCAACAATCTTCATCAATGACCTTCCCTCCATCAGATGGTCAGAAGTGGGGCTATTTCCTGATGATTGCACAGTGTTCAGCTCCATTCGCAGTTTCTCAGATAATATAGCAGTCCATGCCCGCATGCAGAAAGACCTGGACAACATCCAGGCATAGGCTGATAAGTGGCAAGTAATATTCATGCCACACAAGTGTCAGGCAATGACCATCTCCAACAATAGAAAGCCTAACCACCTCCCCATGACATTTAACAGTACTGAGTCTCCCATCATCAACCTCAATGGGGTCACCATTGACCAGAAACTCAACTAGACCAGCCACATAAATGTCATGGCTACTAGAGCAGGTCCAAGGCTGGGTATTCTGCAGCGACTGGGTCACCTCCTGACTCCCCAAAGCCTCTCCACTACCTACAAGGCACGTCAAGTGTATGATGGCATACTCTCTACTTGCCTGGATGGGTGCAGCTGCAACAACATTCAAGAAGCTCACTACCATCCACGTCAGCATCAACACTTCCTCCACTAGCCTAAACATCCACCACCAGCGTACCATGGCTGCAGTGTGTACTATCTACATGATGTACTGCAGCAACTCACCAAGGCTTCTTCAGCAGCACCTCACGATCCTGCGACCTCCATCACCTAAAAGCACAAGGCCAGCAGGTGCATAGGAACACCACAAGTTCCCCTCCAAATCACAAGTAATCTTGACTTAGACATATATCACTGTAGCTTGATCGTCACTGGATCAAAATCCTGGAACTCCCTACCTAACGCTATTGTGGGAGCACCTTTGCCACACGGATGCAGCGGTTGAAAAAGAAGGACCTTATCAAGGGCATCTAGGGATGGGCAATAAATACTGGTCTTGCTAGCGAATCCGACATCCTGAGAATCAATTTTATAAAAAAGCATTCGAAAATGTACTAACTTGCATTGTGCTACATTAAACTGCATTTGCCATTGTTCTTCCCACTCATTTAATCTTTCTATGTTCTTTTGCAATTTTCTGTCTTCATAATTCATTATACCTCCTAGCTACGTATGATTTGCAGACAAATATACTCTCTATTTACAAATTCATGTCCCTTTTCACTCAATATATAAATGACATGAATTTGTCACTGTCTACCAATTGAATATGTCCGTTTTATCCCAACTCTCTGGCTCCTACCTCCCAAGCAGTTTCCTATCCATGCCACAAGGTTACTTCTTATTCCATAACCCTCAATTGTAATTGGAAGTCTCATATCAAATGCCTTCCATTGATGATCCTCAATCCTTCACCATAGTGAATTTGTCAAATAATTTTATTGGGTTATTTGACATCGCCTATCTTTCAAAAAACTGCTGACTTTCTCGAATAAACTTGTTCTTTTCCAAGTGTTCACTTACTCTGTCCCTGATGATTGATTCTAACTATTTTTCCACTACTGCTGTTAAACTCACTAGCCTGTAGTTAATTGGGTTGTCCTTCCTATTTTTATGAATAAAGCTGTAACATTTCCGATCATCTTTTAATATTACTTAATCCCGCAAGCATTGGAAGTTTATAACTGATGTATCCCCAACTTTCTAGTCTATTTCTTTAATAAACCTCCGTGTAAATGCATTGTCTGATATATAAAATTATATGTTTCTAAATATATTGGGGCTGAAAATCCACAAGGAGTGGGGATACGCAAGTGCCAGACTGCAGTTGGCCAGAGTCACTGCTGCTGACCCCATCAAAGTTCGCAGGATCCCTTTATTTGCATGGCAATGGGCATGCCCCCACCCCCCACTCAAAGTTGAGGCTTTTGGAGGGAGTTGTGTCCCTCACCCCAAAAGGTTAAGAAAGTGCCCCTTGTCCCCTTTGTAAGGGACTGCTTTCAAGATTTTTTTTTAAAGTGCCATCCTGAAATCTTTGAGTGTTCAGGAAGCAATCCCTGGCTGGGACCCACTACTACCATTTGGCAGCCTGGTGAGACCAAGCTTGGCACCACCAATGATACCTCAGGTCCCTGTGAAGCCAGGCACTCAGGAATACCCAGCACTGGGAGTCCCCATCACCCGGACCTGCACCTCTTGCACTGCTGGCTTTGTAAGGGGCAGATATTATTAACACCCCCATCAACACCCCATTGATTTCTGTAATAAAATTCATCCTTGTGATTTACACTTTTATAGTTTGAGTCATTTTCAGGGGTAAAATATTATGAAAGAATGAGGTTGGATATCTGTCATAAATTGCAACGATATAGTTGATATCTGTGATCTTGAATATATTACCCAGAAATTGGGCTGAAAACATTATTAATTGATGTTTTCTTTATACTCATTGTTATTTTCTAAAACATTCTGTTTTCCCATCTAACAGGTTAATGTAACAGTAAATCTGATAGTTTGGCAATTTGATTTAATGGTTTTAATTTCCATGATGATACAGTTAACATTAGCTTTACATCAATCTGCCGTGGGCCCAGTAGCTGCTGTTGAGTGAAGGCTTTATTGCAAGGGGAAGTGGAAAATTTACTGCTAGACTAACCTATTGCAGGATATGAAATCTTAAAATCGATGTTACAGTTAATCTATTTGTTAGTTCAAACTATGCCATCGACCATCCTGCAGTTGACAGTACAATACTTAAGCTTGTGATTTTCAACATGATGGTGCAAGTGTGCATCTATTTTAGGTTTTTGGTTGCTGCACAATTTATGCACGTGTGCTGATTGCAAGTAGTCTATTATTTTCTACAGTTTTATCCACGCATAATACCTCATTCTAAATATGTATGACCCTCAAAAACTCGAACAATTTACAAGCGTGAACACCTCAACTACTTTGGTTAAGAGGAATAGTGATCTCCTCCCTGATAATGCAGTGGTAATCTGTCTGATAGAATTTAGCATTGCTAATTGATTCAGAAGTACAAAACTTCCACTGTGGGCTGTCCCCCTCTGGATCTTCACCCCTGTTCCTTCACCTTCCTCCTCCTTTCATTAATTTTCTCACTAATGCTGCCTGCAGGATTTTGGAATGTGCCATTGACAAAGGATTCTTCACTGCTACTGGAGAGTGGTTGAAGCTGAAGGACAATCCTTTAAATAAGTCTGATATTTGACAAAATTGATTGTTGGTTTCTTAGATTGTTATAAATAATATCTGACTATCTGTGGAAACTAGGAAGCTAGAATTGTGTTTTTAGATTCTGTATTGGCAGATACAAAGGACTAAACAGTGGAAGCCCTAGAGGAGTATAGAAAGTGCAGGGGGGTACTTAAAAAAGAAATTAGGAGAGTGAAGAGGGGACATGCAAAAACACTGGCGGGCAAAATAAAGAAAAATCCCAAGGTGTTTTATAAGTATATTAAGGGCAAGAGGATAACCAGGGAAAGAGTAGGGCCCATTAGGGACCAAAGTGGCAATCTGTGTAGAGCCGGAAGATGTAGGTGAGGTTTTAAATGAATATTTTGCACCTGTTTCACTATGGAGAAGGACGATGTAGGCATAGAAATCAGGCAGGGGGATTGTGATATACTTGAACAAATTAGTATTGAGAGGGAGGAGGTACTAGTGGTTTTAATGGGCTTAAAAGTGGATAGATCCCCAGGCCCTGACGAGATGTATCCCAGGCTGCTGTGTGAGGCAAGGGAGGAGATTGCGGGGGCTCTGACACAAATTTTCAGAACCTCTCTGGCCACAGGGGAGGTGCCAGAGGACTGGAGAACAGCTAACGTAGTACCATTATTCAAGAAGGGTAGTAGGGATAAACCAGGGAATTACAGGCCAGTGAGCCTAACATCAGTGGTAGGGAAATTATTGGAAAAAATTCTGAGGGACAGAATTAGTCTCCACTTGGAGAGGCAAGGATTAATCAAGGATAGTCAGCATGGCTTTGTCAGGGGGAGATCATGTCTGACCAATTTGATTGAATTTTTCGAGGGGGTGACTAGGTGTGTGGATGAGGGTAGTGCAGTTGATGTAGTCTACATGGACTTCAGTAAGGCTTTTGACAAAGTCCCACATGGGAGACTGGTCAAGAAGGCAAGAGCCCATGGGATCCAGAGCAATTTGGCACATTGGATCCAAAATTGGCAGAGTGGCAGGAGGCAGAGGGTGATGGTCGAAGGTTGTTTTTGTGACTGGAAGCCTGTGTCCAGTGGTGTACCGCAGGGATCGGTGCTGGGTCCTTTGCTGTTTGTAGTGTACATTAATGATTTAGATATGAATGTAGGAGGTATGATCAGTAAGTTCGCAGATGACACGAAAATTGGTGGAGTGGTAAATAGCGAGGAGGGAAGCCTCAGGCTACAGGACGATATAGACGGGTTGGTTAGATGGGCAGAACAGTGGCAAATGGAATTTAACCCTGAAAAGTGTGAGGTGATGCATTTTGGGAGGACTAACAAGGCAAAGAAATACACAATGAATGGTAGGACCCTAGGAAGGACAGAGGATCAGAGGGACCTTGGTATGCATGTATATAGATCCCTGAAGGCAGCAGGACAGGTAGATAAGGTGGTTAAGAAGGCATATGGGATACTTGCCTTCATTAGCCGAGGCATAGAATATAAGAGCAGGGAGGTTATGATGGAGCTGTACAAAACGCTAGTTAGGCCACAGCTGGAATACTGTGTGCAGTTCTGGCTGCCACACTATAGGAAGGATGTGATTGCATTGGAGAGGGTGCAGAGGAGATTCACCAGGATATTACCTGGGCTGGAGCACTCTAGTTATGAAGAGAGACTGGACAGGCTGGGGTTGTTTTCCTTAGAGCAGAGAAGGCTGAGGGGGGACCTGATTGAGGTGTACAAAATTATGAGGGGCATAGATAGGGTAGATAGAAAGGAACTTTTCCCCTTATTAGAGGGGTTAATAACCAGGGGGCATAGTTTCAAGGTAAGGGGCAGGAGGTTTAGAGGGGATTTGAGGAAAAACTTTTTCACCCAGAGGGTGGTTGGAATCTGGAACTCACTGCCTGAAAGTGTGGTAGAGGCAGGAACCCTCACAACATTCAAGAAGCATTTAGATGAGCACTTGAAATGCCATAGCATACAAGGCTACGGACCAAGTGCTGGAAAATGGGATTAGAATAGACAGGGCTTGATGGTCGGCGTGGACACGATGGGCCGAAGGGCCTCTTTCTGTGCTGTATAACTCTAAGGGGTAAAAATTGAGTCGCGCCCCATTTGGGGCGCTAACCTCGCCGGGGCGCGACTTTTAGCGCCCCGAAAAAATTAGCGGCCCCGCGCCGGAACTTCAGTGGTTGCGCCCCAAGAGGGAAGCGGGGCGCAACTGGAAGCACCCCGCATCCCTCTTGGGGCGCTGCGAGTGAATATCCTGGCGCTACGTGCCGCAGCGCCACGCGCTGCGGCACGTCGCGCCGCGGTATTGCAGGCCTTCCTCCCCTTCTTAAAGGGGAGGGGCCTTGCGCAGCGCGAACCGGGGCCCAGCTGGGCTCCCAGGGATCGGGAGTGCCGGCAAAAGAGCCCGGCACTCAAGAGAAGTGCCGGGCTCTTGGAGCGCAGCCGGCACTTCACGGTGGGGGGGCTTCACGGGGGCCGGGGACAGCAACGGGGGCAGGTGCTGGCAGGCGGCCAGCAACAAAAATGGCCGCCTGCCACCTCCCCTTTAAATATCGCCGCCCCGGCCGCACGTACGCCCCCCTGAACCCGTCGGACATAGCGTCTGGCGGTAAATCAGGGGGCGCGACTGAAGATCACGGCCGGGGCGCGAGCGGGGCGCTGCGCACGGCGATGACGTCATCGCCGGCGGCGCAGCGCCACAGGGCGCTACCGGCTGCCGCCGCCGCTAACCTCCCACTAAATTTTTCGGGAGGCGTGGGCGGCGCTGCGCCCGGGCGTTAGCTGCTTTACGCCCCATTAGCGCCCATTTAAGGCGCTAACGGGAGGCGCAAGCAGCTGAATTTTTCCCCCCATGACTCTATGATTGGGGACATGCACTCATCCTGCTCATATCCCTTTCTTTCATCTCCATTATTTTAACCAGCACTTGCCTAACCTAGCTTATAAAAGATTGGTGCACACAAGTTTTGGATTTAATTTTACCATAGTCTTAAGTCACTCATACAATTTGCACTTGTTAGTTCTGTTCAAGATTGTATTATTTTCAAAACTTTTCATAATTCTAAAAACTTCTGTTAAATCTCCTTAGCCTTCTCTGTTCCAATGAAAATAATCTCAGTATCTCCAGTCTCTCCTCATAACTGTAGTTTCTCATCCCTGATATTTGCTGAATCTATGCTCTACAGTCTCTGGCTTTAATGTCCTTGATATATTGGGGCATCCAAAATGCGCACAGTATTCTAACTGTGGCTTAACCATTTCTTTGTACAAATTTATCATGTCTTTGATCTTTTACTGTGTGCCCCTATTTCTAAAACACATTTTGTTACATTTCCTCTTATGCCATATACTGACAAGCTTCCTGTGAGACTCTTAATGCCTGGATTTTGCTCTCAGCAGTGAAGGAACAGCTTTTGCCATTCATCTTGCATACGGTTGCCCAGAGACTTTTTGCAGACTTGTCAGCTGGGATTTCTACCAATCCGGCGTCTGATCCAGTGCGGCGCCCTCTGCAGGGGATCTGTGGTGTCTGTGAGCAGGTCAAGCAACAGCGAGGCTCTTCAACCAATCAGATTGAAGTATCCTCACTGAAACATGCAGATTGTAAACCAGGGAGTAAAAAAAAGGAAATATAAATTACATTTAAATCATTATCCAGGAAGCAAAATAAAGATTGGGACATACAGATGGGATTAAGGGAGAGAGATAAAAGAGAAATACAGAAAAACTAAAAAAGAAAAAATTATTTCAAATTTTTTTTTTTTAAATCTGCAACATTAATTTTCTTCTGAGAGAATGAGACTCCACACTTGTAAAATTAATTTTTCAGGGTCGGAGAGGTTGTTCAGCAGTAATTATAATTTATTACGCCGTTAAAAACTCACTTACTCCTGAATGCACCAGCCCTAACTTTTTCAGCCGTTTTTAGTGCAGAACTAGTAGCTAAGTACCCTAAGTTCACGACGTTAGTGATTTCAGTGCCGAGTCTATTGGCAAGGCCTGCAACAGCGCACCCTGTGGAGGAGCAGGGTATCCCTGACAGCAACGTTTGTATGTTCGCGTTTAACTGCGCATGTGCGGATGCCAGAAGTTGCTGTCAGATATTACCCTGTAATAACGGCGAGCACTGATAGCCTCACCGTTATTTTTACAGCAAAATCCGGCCATTGAAAGCCTTCTGAAAATTCATATACCCAACATCTAATGTATATTGTTTATCCAATCAGTTACTTCTTAAAACAATGCTATTTAAATTATGCTTAGATAAAATGTTGTAGCCATGCATGTTCTGACAAAAGGATGGTCAAAAACCCAAATAATGATTGCTCATTGTTTTGTTTCCAATATACACCTGTATGAAATAACACAAGGCAGATTCTTAGATGTTTCTGCCTGTTGTGATCATCTCGTAATAAGGAGACTGCATTGTCAGGTGAATGACAAACCAGACAACTAGAAAATTAAACATTTCATATGACAAAAGGGATGCAGTACCAAGTTTGCAAATGGAATAAAAGTATTTTTGCATCTAATATTTTTTCTTTTCTGTTTTGTTGCCATAGCATTAGCCTGTTGTTAATACTTCCAGAGGATGTAGATAGAAGGATATCCATTTTTATAGTGGAATAGTCTGGGTACCCACATCATTCAGTGTTCCATTTCTGATGAAGGGCTTCCCTGTATGATAGCTGGCCTCGAAATAAATAAATAAAGTTGAAGTGATCTCAATTTGGTAATGCAATTTGGAACATTGTGAACGAGTGATCAGGCACTATATAATGCAAGTTCCTGTCTTTTACTGTATTCAGATCCGGTCACTGCAGGGATATGGGGAAAGAGTGGGGGAGTGGGACAAACTGAATTGCTCTTCGAAAGAGCCAGTGCAGACTTGATAGGCCTAATGGCGGCCTCCTGTGCTGTACTATTCTATGATTCTATGATTAAGTACAAAGGAAACATTCAAGTCCTGGAAATGGTGCAGACAAGTGTCCTGAGAGCTGGCCCCTAGTATCAGAGGAAGCAATTGAAAACAGACCATATCGAGATATATAAGAGCTAAACTAAATTTAAAAAGTTAATCCAGAGCACTATTTCAAGTTAAATCATGACTGCAGGACAAGTGGACATGGATACAAACTTAGATAAAGACTGAAAGCACTTCTTCACACAGACTGATTAATAGATGGAATGGTCTTTTAGGTTGTGGAGGCAAAAACTCATTTTAGAGGCAGTTAGATGCCGTGATGAGGGGTGGGGGCATTGTAGGTTCCTGTGGAAGGATGAGCTGGATGGACCAAATTGCCTCCCTTATCTGTTTTTGTATTCTGCTCTTTGTGAGCCTGCAGGATGTTCTTATCTTTTGCGTTGTAGGGTTTCTTTCTTATTACTACTGAGATGTTTTAATCCATAAAAAATCACTGGATTGGGGGGAATATTCTGGCATGGGTGGAGGATTGGTTATCTAACAGGAAGCAGAGAGTTGGGATAAATGGTTCATTCTCGGACTGGCAACCAGTAGCCAGTGGTTCCGCAGGGGTCGGTGCTGGGTCCCCAACTCTTTACAATCTATATTAACGATTTGGAGGAGGGGACCGAGTGTAACATATCAAAGTTTGCAGATGGTACAAAGATGGGAGGGAAAGTAGAAAGTGAGGAGGACATAAAAAACCTACAAGGGGATATAGACAAGCTGGGTGAGTGGGCAGAGATTTGGCAGATGCAATACAATATTGGAAAATGTGAGGTTATGCACTTTGGCAGGAAAAATCAGAGAGCAAGTTATTATCTTAATGGCGAGAAACTGGAAAGTACTGCAGTACAAAGGGATCTGGGGGTCCTAGTGCAAGAAAATCAAAAAGTTAGTATGCAGGTGCAGCAGGTGATCAAGAAGGCCAACGGAATGTTGGCTTTTATTGCTAGGGGGATAGATTATAAAAACAGAGAGGTATTGCTGCAGTTATATAAGGTATTGGTGAGACCGCATCTGGAATACTGCATACAGTTTTGGTGTCCATACTTAAGAAAAGACATACTTGCTCTCGAGGCAGTACAAAGAAAGTTCACTCGGTTAATCCCCGGGATGAGGGGGTGGACATACGAGGAGAGGTTGAGTAGATTGGGACTCTACTCATTGGAGTTCAGAAGAATGAGAGGCGATCTTATTGAAACATATAAGATTGTGAAGGGGCTTGATCGGGTGGATGCGGTAAGGATGTTCCCAAGGATGGGTGAAACTAGAACTAGGGGGCATAATCTTAGAATAAGGGGCTGCTCTTTCAAAACTGAGATGAGGAGAAACTTCTTCACTCAGAGGGTAGTAGGTCTGTGGAATTTGCTGCCCCAGGAAGCTGTGGAAGCTACATCATTAAATAAATTTAAAACAGAAATAGACAGTTTCCTAGAAGTAAAGGGAATTAGGGGTTACGGGGAGCGGGCAGGAAATTGGACATGAGGCTGAGTTCGGATCGGTCGAGGCCCTGTGGGTGGCGTAGCGGGCCCAGGGGCTGAGTGGCCGGGTCCTGCTCCTACTTCTTGTGTTCTTTAGATTTGAGGTGAGGATCAGATCAGCCATGATCTTATTGAATGGCGGAGCAGGCTCGAAGGGCCGATTGGCCTACTCCTGCTCCTATTTCTTATGTTCTTATTATGCATCATTCTTCAGCTTGTCTGCTCCCAGACTTGACAGCAGGTGCTTTATTGCTGCCCTACCGTAGGTACTCCATCTCCTTCCTGAATTTAAATTCTATGGGGTATATAATTGACCCTCTTTAAGGCTTAAATCCTGTTGTGTTGTCTCGTTCTCCCCGTCCAAAAAACATTTCTGATGTGGATTGTCATTTTTATTATTCGCACTTTTTACTTCTATTATTTCCTTTTAACAGGCTTCCCACTGTGCGCTATCCTCTGCACCGTTGTCTTTTTGCTTCCCCCTCCCTCTATGGATTTGTCTTGTTTGTAGCATGATGTCCCCTGGAGCCTATTACTTTTGTCTACTTTTATATTATATGCAAGCATGCCAATTGCCTGCTCATCAATATTTGTGACAAAACTAACACAGGATTTAAGCTTCCTTTGTTGACCCAGAATATACCCCAGCAAATCTGTTCTGCCTGTGTGCTGCTGCCTATGCACATGCGACCAACTGAGTCTCATTAACATGAAAGATCCCATGGCATTATTTGAAGAACAGCAGTACGTTTAACCAACATGATTAAAAAAAAATTATCTGGTCTCTTATCTCATTGCTGTTTGTGGGACCTTGCTGTGCGTAAATTGGCTGTCACGTTTCCCTACATTACAACAGTGATTACACTTCCAAAGTTTATCATTAACTGTGAAGCCCTTTGGGAAGTCCTGAGGTTGTTAAAGGCACTGTATAAATGGAAATTTGTTTGTTCATTGTCTTTTCCATTGGCTGAATGTCTGGTACTGATCAGCAGGCATGGTCACAGTATTTACAATGGAGCAGTCAAATTGCTCTAGCCACACATGCAGTAATTTACTGTGCCTCAGTGTCGAAACTTGACAACTGGAGGCAATTAACACCTGATGAGTGAAGGTAAAATATAGTTTTTCCCTTTATGAATAAAAATATATTGCATTGTTATTCCCCACTGGTGAAGCAGAAGCATGTTCATATATTTTGTCTACAGAATTATCCAGCTTTTTCTTATCTGCAAGTTCTTCATTGGCTGGAGGTCAAAAGAGGTCACCTCCATTTATTTCTTCACGCACACCTTAAATAGGGATGTGTGCTAAGGTGAAAAATATGGAATGGAAAGATGTATTGGTAGTCTTTTGTCTCTGAGGTGAAATGCTCCCTCAAATATGCCAAGAATCTGTATTTTATGCAGCTAGTCAATCAGAAGCTGAGTTCTAATAAGGTCCCTCTTTCTACAAATCAATCTCCTGCAGTTGTTCCATTTTTTTGTGAAAGAAGTGTTCAGTCAGTTCTTCCTGTAAAAATGACATCTGGCTTCCTGGAGGATGATATTTACAGAAAAAATGGGCCCATTCCCAAATGAAGCATCCTTCAGATCCGTTTTTTTTAATATGTGTTGGGACCGAACAGATCATTTTCCTAAATAGATGTACGTTAGACTTGATGGGGAAATTCAAGCTTTACATATTTTCCTCGGTCAGCTGGAAGTCACTTTTTCTGTTGCTTGTCCTTGCCCTGTAAGGGAGACACCACCTTCCTGCATGAACTTCAGAGGATTTGTTCCATTTTCAGCACCATGTTCAGGTGCAGTCCCTGAAGAGCTGTGTTGAAGCAAATGGAGTTTGAGTTGCAGAGGATGGAGAAAAGTGAGGGAAGAAAGATGAGAGCCAGACGCCAACAGGGCACAGGCAGGTAACAGCACCAACAGCCTGATGCACGAGTGAGTGAGCAAAATGTTCATTGGGGAAACTGCCAGACATTACACACAGTGACCACCAAACGTAAGCACTTCATAAGCGACAGAGCTACTGGTTGGGCAACTGTGATGTTTACAGATTCTATAGTATAGAATTTTAGTACAGAGTTGTTAAAATGCTCTCCATCACACCCTTAAAAACTTGTGACACTATCCCTTTATCATATACTCTTTATATACTATCTCTATTTTATTTTAAATTTGTTAACTCATACCTGGCAACCCTTTAATTTTATGCGGACAGTCAGCATATTGCACCCAGCGTCCATTTGTCCAAGTTTCCAGTAAAAAAAAACAGCTGCCTGCTGACATTCTGTTTAAACTGCCTGGACTTTGCAGAGCTATTTCATCACTTACTGCAACTTAGTTTTATTGCAGCACACTACTGCATCATGGCTTCAGTGTTTGGTGAGATAGTATTGAAGATCTAGTGGAGAGAAAAAGAGGTGGTAAGTCTGTAACTCATCTAGCGCAAGTTACTTTTGACTTGAAAGGCAAAGGTTCCAAAATACCTGCAGAAACATCTGTCCCAGATCTCCACTAGAAGAAACATTTTGTGTCTTTGACCTCTTATGAAATGTCTAAATCTACTGTAAATTGCGATTTATTTTTTTGTGTCCTTTAGATTTTTGTTCTTAAAAGTATTGAAATGGATGTAGCTACAACTTAAGTTACAACAAGATGATGTTCCACTATACCTCAAGCTTAACTACCTCTTTCCAAGTCTCGAGTCCAAAATTCAGAGCCATTTGGTGTCAGGTTTTTGGGGCTGTGCCAACTTCTCCTGTTTGTATATGTTCTCGTTAGATATAAAATTGATTTCCCATGATTTGTATAAATCTATTTGGGGTACTAATGTATTTAACATTATTATTCAAGTGAACTCAAATGGCCTCACTCACACACCAAATAATTCCAAAATTGCTATGTTAGTTAAAGCAAATAGTTCCCAACACAGATTGTAAGTGTTAACGATCCCCATTGGAAGAGAAATTATGTGCTTCTGCTAGTTTTTTAAGTTGGTATGTATGAATTTATGGTGCGATTGTTACATAAGCGTGCTTAATTACCTCTTTGCTTCAGGATTTTTAATCTAACGTGTCACGTTTCACAGATTTTTGGCGAGCCTCTAGATTGAGGTGTTAATAGTCTCATTGATTTAATATTTTCCCTAATCTGTAATTTATGGAGTCTTTTACTCTGCTTGGAAATGGAGTCATGGGGGGAATTTTTACTTCCTGACACGCTGTGGGGTTGGGGGCAGGGTCCGGTTGTGTGCAGGAAACCCAGAAGTCTGGGTTCCCCTGCACACTGAAACATAGAAGATAGGAGCAGGAGTAGGCCATTCGGCCCCTCGAGCCTGCTCCGCCATTCAATGCGATCATGGCTGATCATCCAAATTCAGTACCCTGTCCCTGCTTTCTCCCCATATCCCTTGATCCCTTAGCCTTAAGAAATATATCTAACTCCTTCTTGAATATATTTAATGAATTGAACTCAACTGTCTTCTGTGGTAGAGAATTCCACAGGTTCACCACTCTCTGGGTGAAGAAATTCCTCCTCATCTCAGTCCTAAATGGCTTACCCCTTATCCTTAGACTGTGACCCCTGGTTCTGGACTCCCCCGCCATCGGGAACATCCTTCCTGCATCTAGTCTGTCTAGTCCTGTTAGAATTTTATAAGTTTCAATGAGATCCCCTCTCATTCTTCTAAACTCTAGCGAATACAAGCCCAATCGTCCCAATCTCTCTTCATACGTCATTCCTGCCATCCCAGGTATCAGTCTGGTGAATCTTCGCTGCACTCCCTCCATGGCAAGAACATCCTTCCTCAGATAAGGCGACCAAAACTGCACACAATACTCAAGGTGTGGTCTCACCAAAGCTCTGTACAACTGCAGCAAGACCTCCTTGCCCCTGTACTCGAATCCTCTCGCTATGAAGGCCAACATACCATTTGCCGCCTTAACCGCCTGCTGCACCTGCATGCTTACCTTCAGCGACTGGTGCACAAGGACACCCAGGTCTCGTTGCACTTCCCCTTTTCCCAATCTATTGCCATTCAGATAATAATCTGCCTTCCTGTTTTTGCCACCAAAGTGGATAACCTCGCATTTATCCACATTATAATGCATCTGCCTAATCACCCAACCTGTCCAAATCATACTGGAGTTTCTCTGCATCCTCCTCACAGCACACACGCCCACCCAGCTTTGTGTCGTCTGCAAACTTGGAGATATTACATCTCGTTCCCTCGTCTAGATCATTAATATATCATGGCCCAGAAATTAATCTCGCTCTGTTCCCGCGGGGGTAAGCCTTCCCCGCGATGTCTCACCTCGCTTGTGCTTTTTCAGATCCAGCTCGCACGAACTTGATGTTCCAGACATCAGCTGTGCTGGGCTTGCGTATCCCAGCGGCGTAGTGAATTCGTGCGAGCTGTGGGATCACGTGACTCAGTTAGAGCCAATGGCAGCACACCATCTTCCATTCATAAGTCTCACAGCATGGCTGTGAAATCTATGAATCTTACACCCCCCCAAAATAACAGCTAAACCTCAATTAAATTTAAAAAAAAAACCATCACATTAATAAAATAAGTATAGTTAATTAAATTAACCATTTTAAATAAAAAATTAAATTTTTGAAAAAATTTAAAATCTTTTAAAAAGTTTTAAAAATAAACTTACCTGTCTTTAAAGTCTCTAAAAAAGATATACCTGTAAAAAAAAATTCAAAAAAATACTTAATTCACTACTTACCTTCTTAAAAGCGGGTCTTACTCCTCCTTTTTACATTTCCAAAATCTTCAGTACTTACCTGCGCGTCCAAAGCATGAAGTGCACAGCGTGCGCGCAGCCTGTAGCGCGCACACGATGCACCGAGGAACCGCCCCCTTTTCTGAAGAGCAATTGCCGGTTTTCAGCGCATGCGCAGGGCATGCAGAAAACCGGCAATTGGAGTGGGAATACGCGAGAGTACGCAGTGCGTACTCTCGCGTCGCGGGATCAATTTTCAGCCCATTGTGAATAACTGGGGTCCTAGCACCGATCCCTGCGGTACCCCACTAGTCACTGCCTGCCACTCGGAAAAAGACCCATTTATTCCAACTCTTTGCTTCCTGTCTGCCAACCAGTTTTCTATCCAAGTCAGTACCTTACCCCCAATCCCATGTGCTTTAACTTTGCACGCTAATCTCTTATGCGGGACCTTATCGAAAGCCTTCTGAAAGTCCAAATACACCACATCCACTGGTTATCTCTTATCTATTCTACCAGTTACATCCTCAAAAAATTCCAGTAGATTAGTCAAGCATAATTTACCTTTTGTAAATCCATGTTGACATTGTCCGATCCTGTCACTGTTTTCCAAGTGCTCTGCTATTACATCTTTTATAATGGACTCTAGATTTAACTCCACAGCGTGCGACTCTTGGCCCTGACAGATCCCCCGCCTGGAAGTCAGCCTGATTGACAGGCTTGACTTCCAATGAGGCGGGGAGCACTCCTACCTGGAGGCCGCAGGACTAGGTAGGTTCTATCCCCGATCCTGAGGGGGTTTCAATCTCTGACCACAGAGGGGGTCCGATCCCGGGAGTGGCGGCGTTTGTATGTGGGGGGTCTGATGGTGGGGGCGCTTGAGGGGTCAGGAGGAAGCACTCCTGCTCCTCTTGGCCCACAAGGAGTGCTGTGAAGGTACTTATCTTCTCCCCGAGGCTGTCTTCGCCTCACTGCAGCAGCCTGGTTTCCCGAGGCCGGGGAAGCCCGACGGGCCACCGTAAAACCTGCAAAGCAGGTTAAATCTGAAGCTACCTGCCTCTTTAACATATTTTAAATGCCAACCCACCTCTTGGGAGTGGGTTGGCTGCCTGCCCCTTGTCCTGATTCCGTAAAACCCAAAGGTCGGCGGAATGGAGCTGGATTCCTGACATGTTTGCAATTTTTGCCCATTTAACCCCCCACCTGCACCCACTCTCACCCGCTCACCCATGTTAAAATTCCCCCCCAGATTTCTAGATTTTTGTTTTTTGTTCTAAGTTTAAACAAAGTGTGTAAAATTCAGCAATAGTTACAACACCACCCCTGAAAATGTTATATAGTGTTTTAACATCTAAGTATTTAATGTAGGCTGAGGATAAAGTGGGGTCAGCACACTTCTGAGGCAATAACCTCACTGAAATTAATTCCTGGAATTCCTAAGCTCGAACCTACAGTCTTTTACAGAATGGGAAAGTGTTTCTTATCTAGTGGGTCATTAAAATGTATAATAATGCAAAAAATGACAGCCCGCATGTTTGCAAAATTACACACTGTGTTGGGAACTAGTCACTTCAACTAACATAGCAATTTTGGAATTATTTGGTGTGTGAGTGAGGCTTTTTGAGTTCACTTGAATAATAAGAATGTTAAATAGCTGCTCTGGAAGTAGGTACCCCAGTTAGATTTATACAAATGATGGGAAATCAATTTTATATCTTACGGGAACATGTATACAAACAGGAAGAGGCATTTACATTTTATGGTGTACTATGACCAACTAATTTGTTGTATTTCCTTTTGCCATCATTTATATATCTCTATTTTTGTAAAACTATATTGGAATACAGAACTGAATATTGCTTTGTATATTAGGTACATAACAAGAGATATAGCTTGAGACAATTAAAAAGGTTAGATGTTTCATAGGTTTGACCTTGATGGAGCCCAGAAAGACGTGGAGAGATTGGACTAAGTACCAATAGTAATGTTACAAATTTTCTATTAGCCCAAAGCACATTCAAATTATGGTTAACTCTGCATTTAAACTATTACCTCGAGGAGATGGCATTCCAGATAATGACCTAGCCTGGGAGAGTATTTCTCCCTATTGCTCGTGAAGTTACTCCATGTATACTGCAGGACAGTTTCACTAACATAAGGGAGAAAAATATGGACATGAAAACAAAAAGATACACCGACTCCCATTCTCCTGCTTCTGTCACAAAGCAATTTAAACAGTTCCCATGGATCCTGCCTGAAATATGGGTAATCTTGGTGGAGGTTTTTTTTTTAACAATGAGCTAGAAATTCATCTCGGGCGGTATTGGATCGGCCGCCCGTTATCCACAGCGCCTGATATTCAGTTCTATTGCAGTCACTTCCAGTTCGTAATGAGCGTGCGCTTCCTGCCCGCCATACTGGAGGTGTAGTTGCACAAAAATTGTGCGTAGCACCATTGAATTTCTTGGCCACTGTGTATGTACAAATATGGGGTCTTGTGTCATACCCAACCCAGGAGAATTCTTTCAACAGGGAGTGATTTCTATTCCCTTATTCGCTACCTAAATGAGCACATATATGACAAAAGTGAGCAGTTTTTATTTAAACATGTTTCACAATTTTAATCAGTTGATGTTTATACCAAAGGAAATCATACAAGGCAAAAATTAAAATTAACAAATCTCAGCTTTGTTTTACTTTGTGACTTTTTTTGTACTCATCAGGATGAGTGATGTTGATGCTGAGGAATGGAACACTTTCCATTCTGGGCACTCAATCAGAATGAAGGATTCCCAGGTCAGGTTAGTATAGTTAGATGGAGATTAAATCTTTCTCTATCTCAACAATGTGCCTCAGCTCAAATCTCAAACGAGTACCCTCTAGTGCAACACCAGTGTGATGTTTTTCTCCTTCTTACACCAGCCATCCTGTAGTCTCTCAGATTGCCAATTTCGTACAAAATTAGAGGTAATTTTGTGCTATTGGATCTTGCCCTGCAATTGGAACTGCAGAGACTGTCCAAACTCATTACAGTAGAGCTGTAACATCCTATTAGTCTGAACTGGATTAAAGCCTATGTGCCAGCAGTGAACCCACTTCATCACCCAGCTCTCAGTAAACATCTAGTCACTGGGCTGGAAAAGGCAGAGGACTGCATGGTACGGTTACTGAGGGATCAAGCCATTCCAGTTAATTTTACATGACATTAAATACAACAAATGATGCACTTTCTTATTAGTCTCCACCAGTTCTTACTCTCTGCATGTTGACTTAACGTTTCAAGTAAATGAGATTGAGGTTTCAAGTTTCACAAAAAAACCTTAATTAACTTTATTCGCTTTGTAAATTGGTTGTTCATACAAATTTACACCGATAATATGAAGTACTGCCTTAATTAATCATCTTATTGTTGCTGTAATTAGATTGACTGGGAACCGAGAGACTGTTTTCTTGCCTTCACTATTATGATTTAGGCCAGTTATTTATAATTGCAATTATACTACATAATGGATTGTGTTAAAACCAGAATCGCACTGCTAATGCCCAGAATTACTATTTACTATCTGTACTTTGTACTGTATTTAAGGACCATATAGTCAGTGTTCTGTGACTACAATTTCCAGACATGTAGTCCTAGTAAAAGTGCAATTTAAAACTATAACATTATTTCGATTCAGGGGAGTATAAATTCGTCTTGGCAAAAAGGGCAATAGCGTATCGGCAACCCATTTTACACTTGGCCTATATTCTTTTCTAATGAATTCAAGATGAATTTGTATCCCAAGTTTTCTAGAAACTATAAAATATAAGGTACCTAAATCTTCTTATTGGAACCAAGAATATTGATTTTTTGTTTTGTTTTACAAAGCTACTTCTAATGGAAGAGGTTCTGTAGTTTACTGGGGCTGCAATGCTGTTGAATCAGGACAAATCCAACCCAGCCAATTACCATCCTATCAGTCTACTCTCAATCATCAGCAAAGTGATGGAAGGAGTCATCAATGGTGCTATCAAGCAGCTTTTACTCATCAATAACCTGCTCACCGATACTCAGTTTTGGTTCTGCCAGGACCACTTGGCTCCAGACCTCATTGAAGCCTTGGTCCAACAAACATGGACAAAAGAGCTGAATTCCAGAGGTGAGGTGCGAGTGAGTGCCCTTGACATCAATGCAGCATTTGACCAAGTGTGGCACGAAGGAGCCCTAGTAAAAATTTTAAGTCAATGGGGATCAGGGGAAGAATCTCCACTGGCTGGAGTCATACCTAGCACAAAGAAAGACGGTTGTGGCTGTTGGAGGCAATTCAGCTCAGCCCCAGGGCATCGCAGCAGGAGTTCATCAGGGCAGCGTCTGAGGCCCAACTATGTTCAGCTGCTTCATCAATGACCTTCCCACCATCAGAAGGTCAGAAGTGGGGCTGTTCACTAATGATTACACAGTGTTCAGCTCCATTCACAATTCCTCAGATGATGAAGCAGTCCATGCAGCAAGACCTGGACAGCATCCAGGCTTGGGCTGATAAATAGAAAGTAACATTCGTGCCACACAAGGGCCAGGCAATGACCATCTCCAACAAGAGAGAGTCTAACCACCATCCCTTGACATTAAATGGCATTACCATCACCGAATCCCCCATCATCAACATCCTGGGGTTCTATCACTGACCAGAAACTCAACTGGACCAGCCACATAAATGTCATGGCTACTCGAGCAGGCTGGGTATTCTATGGCAAGTGGCTTATCTTTGACTCCCCAAAGCATCTCCACCATCTACAAGGCGCAAGTCAGGAGTGTGATGGAATACTCTCCACTTGCCTGCCGCTGCACAACACTCAAGAAGCTTGATACCATCCAGAACAAATCCATCTACTTGATCGGCAACTCATCCACCACCTTAAACATTCACTGGCTGCAGTACACTAGCCACAGGATGCACTGCAGCAACCACCAGGACTTCTTTGACAGCACCTCCCAAACCCACGACTTCCACCACCTAGAAAGACAAGGGCAGCAGATGCATGGGAACACCATAACCTCAAAGTTCACCTCCAATTCACACACCATCCTGACTTGGACATATATCGCTGGATCAAAATTCTGGAACCTAACAGCATTGTGGAAGCACCTTCACCACACAGACTGCATCGGTTCAAAAAGGCCCACCACCACCTTCTCAAGGGTAACTAGGGATGGGCGATAAATGCTGCCCTCGCTAACAATGCCCATATCCAGAGAATTAATTTTTAAAAATCCATCCATTTATGTGTAACAGTGGTGACGGAATTGCATAGCACTGGTGGCAATGAAAAGCGACATGCGTGCAGTAATGATGGCATGCACCACCAGTGACACGTTTTACATTTATGGTACTGCTGCATCCAGGTTCTCTGCACCTCCTCATTTACATTTTATTGCTACTGCTGAAGTTGAGGATGCCAGTGGTAGCACTAATTTAAAGGACACATGATCAAAGTCTTAAAAATCACAAATTTAATGGAGGAATTTAACTGCCACCCAACATAATGAATATGGACATGGTGGAAGCATTTAATAAAAATAAATGGATATATTCTTGATTCATTAGGACTAGAGAGATAATTGCAGCACCGAGACAGGAAAAAGAGGGAAATGAAAGTGGACTAAACATTTTATTTATGGAATAATAAACCTTTAATGTACTTGCCTGGAAAGGTAGAGAAGTGCTCAGTACTTGTTACTGAGTAATCAAGCCATTCCAGTTCATTTTGCATGATATTAAGTTGAACAAATGATGAAAGTAGACTAAACTGCAAGGTCTGCTGAACAGCCTTTTGTCATTTCTGACTCCTTTATTGTCCGTCAGCCTAGTTTCTTCCACTCAGTTAAGGATTTGCTTATCTGAAGGCTCATCTCACTTTTGTGCACTTGCTTTGGTAGCATATGTACTGAATCATTTTTCTTTTTATGTGTTGCGCCCTTGTGGTTCATCAGCATCATCTGAACCCTTAATGTATTACTTGTAATACTCTTATGTATGAGTTGTCCTGTATATATAGATCTGCAAGTCTTCCTGATAGTGTTCTGCTGCAATATATTAATAGCTTCTCATATGTAAGGTTGTAGGTTGTTAAATGATGTACAAAAATGTGTAGCTGATTTAATTCTAATTGGCCTTTGCAGAACCAAAACTGAAATTAGAAAATGTACTCAAAAAAAATCCTTAAAAATAGATTAATTTCCACTCATTTCTTTTATATGTGCAAATATATATTGAACACTTTAGCCAGAGGCAGTAAGTTTATGGGATGGATTTTGTCAGCCCCGAGGAGGCGGGACAGCCGGTAAAGTTGCAGAAAGTGGGGGCGGATGGCAAACCCGCCTCCGTGCCCTTTTGCCAGGAGGCGGGAAGATGTCCTGCTTTGGGTCCCGTCTCCTCGAGGCAGGAAAGGGATTAAATCCTTTTAACTGCCTGTTAATAGGCAGAAAAAAGGATTAGTGCCATTTTACCTTTTCAGGTGAAGGCTTCCCGAACTCGGAGAACCCCGCCGGGTTGGAGGAGTCGAGTATGAGGTCTGCGGGGGTCGGAGGGGCCTGAAAGTGAGATGTAGAGGTGAGTGATGGGTGCAAGTGTGGAGTGGTAAGTATGTGAGGTGAATGTTAAGTGTTATAAAATGTTCACTTACCTTTGTTTCTGCCTACAGCCTTCAGCCGCGGTGGTTCCGGAGTCCCGACATCTTCGTTGTAGATTTCACAGACTGGCTGTTGGATCCTCCGAACCAACAGTCATCTGCTTTCTACAAAGTTGAAAGGTTTGATGAGTCCTGAACACAAGTACTCATCAAACTACACAGAATGTCAGTGTTTGACAGCTTCACAGAGCTGTCAAACGCTGACATTTCTTCATTCAAGAAGTCTTGACAGATGGCACGTCAGACGTTGACATGTTCTGTCAATGACTTCCCCCTAATTGGCCTGCTGAGCCCGCAGGGCGGGCTTAACAAGGTCAATCAGGGGAAAATCCCTCTGGTTGGCCAGAACATGATGGAGGCGGGACTGAGACCCGACAAGCTGCAGCACGTCTCCATTCACAAAATCCAACCCCATGTCTTTGCAGTATAACCTAACAATATTCAGCTGATCGCCCCATGAAATCTTTTGAGTGATTGTATGTAGTTTATAGAGTACAATGATGTGTGTCAACGTGACGTGATGGGTGGCGAGCAGATTCAATGCACTTTCCCATGGGAGGAACGGACAAATTTTGAGGGAGTCACCTGGGCCTTTCTCATGTCCCAGTGGCTGATTACTCACTAGCATTGGGAGATATCAATAAGCAGCAAGTTGTTTGCTCACCTTTTACAGGGGATGAAGTTCCTCCTGTGTTAATTTTACTGAAAAAGTCAGCATGAGTACAAAACAGGAAATCTATTTTACCAGGCAACATTTGAATTTCCCTCCTGATTGTTCATCTGTAGATATGGGGGTCAGCTTCCACATATATGCTGATGATACCCAGCTCTACCCCTCCACTGCCTCCGTGCTGTCAGACTGCTTGTCTGACATCCAGGAGGGAATTTTGCCAGCCCTGGGGAGGCAGGTTTGGAGGCGGGACTGCCAGGAAAATGGCAGAAACTGGGAGCGGGTACCAAACCCGCTCCCAACCCACCTCTGTGCCATCTTCCCGGGAGGCGGGTCCCCGACTCACACAGGGACCCGTCTCCTCGAGGCGGGAAGGGGATTACAGCCACTTAACTGCCTGTTAACAGGTAGTTAACAGGCAGTTAAGAGGCTTATCCCCATTTTACCAACACAAGTGCGGGCTTCCCGACGTCGGGAAACCCCGCCAGAGTCAACGATGCGAGCAGTGGGTCTGCGGGGATGAGAGGGGTCGAAAAGTGCGCTGTGGAGGTGAGTAATGGGTGCAAGTATGGAGAGGTAAGTCTGGGAGGTGAGTGAAAAGTGTTAGAAAAAGTTTCCTTACCTTTGTTTCTTCCTGCAGGCTTCAACCCTTGGGGATCCGGAGGCTCCTCATCTCCACAGCAGAGATGACAGAATGGCTGCTGCATTCTCTGATGCAACAGCCATCTGATTTCTGCTCAGGAAAGAGGTTTGGTGAGTCTTGAGTACAAGGACTCACCAAAGAACAAAGATTGTCAGTGTTTGACAGCTTCTCAAAGCTGTCAAACGATGATAATTCATCTGTCAAAAATGTTGACAGCTGAATCGTCATACGCTGACATTCTCTGTCACCGGCTTTCCCTTAATTGGCCTGCTAAGCCCGCAGGGCAGGCTTAACAAGGTCAATCAAGGGAAAATAGCGTGGGTTGGCCGGACGTCGTTGGGGGCGGGACTGAAACCCGACAACCAGCAGTCCCGTCTCCAACGCGCCCCCATTGATAAAATTCCCCCCCCCCCCAGTCTTTGATAAACTGCAACCTCAGCATCCTATTTGGCCTTGAGCTGAGTTTCTGACCCCATATGCTGTCCATCACTGTAACAGTGCCAACTTCTGCCCCTACCTCGGCCCATCTGCTGTTAAAACCCCCTCCCCCTCTGTCAACATCCAAAACTTCCAGTCCCCCAACACCATAAATTTAAAATTCTCGTTGTTGTGTTTAGATCCCTCCATTGTCTCACTCCTCCCTATCTGTGTAACCGCCGCTGGTGCTACAAACCACCACCCCCCACCCCCAACTCTGTTTCTCTGACTATGCCCTCATGCATCCCCCTCTCCCTTTGCCCTACCATTCATGGCTGTGTTTTCAGACATTTAGGTTCCATGCTCTGGAATTCCCTCCGTTTCTTCACCTCTCTCTCCTCACTTAAGACCCTCCTTAAAACCCATTTCTCTGACCAAGCTTTTGGTCAGCCTTCGGCTCAGTGTTCATTTTTCTTTGACTATGCCCCTGTGAAGTGCTTTGGGACATATTTCTTTGTTAAGCATGTAGCATGTTTGGGAAGAACCGGTGACTTTGGAGCTATGGTTCCTAAAACATACCACCACTGGGGTTTTCCTCGCCTGATGCCTGGGTCTGTTGTAGACTAATTGATGGAGATTGCTTGCTAAGTTTTAACACCAACTATGTTATTGTTGTATTATGCGACAGCCTGGATGGTAAAAGGCGAACTAGATGGATCTTTGTCTTTTTCCATCTAGCTATTTCTATGTCCCTAAAGGCGTTGTATAAGTGCAAGATGTTGATCATCATCACCATGTTGGATGGCAAAAATTGAAATGATCAGCTT
The DNA here is from genome assembly GCA_030390025.1 of Squalus acanthias. Classification (NCBI taxonomy): domain Eukaryota; kingdom Metazoa; phylum Chordata; class Chondrichthyes; order Squaliformes; family Squalidae; genus Squalus; species Squalus acanthias. Next base: position 85,278,626 of record CM059438.1, read on the forward strand.
ATTCACATTTCATGATCTGTTGGAAAAATGCCAGAAGAGGTTCCAAAGTATCCAAATTATCAGCAGATCAACACAGAATTTATGCAGATGATGCAGTATTATTCTGTACCTTTAGGGTTTTTTTCAGAAGGTATCCTAGAGTAAGTGTTCTGGTATTAATGATTTACAACAGATGCAAATTAGAAGAGAACATGACATTTGCAATTTCTTTTAAATTATGTAAAAAAAAAAAATTATGTTCGTTCCTGGGTTGTGGGCATCGCTGGCAAGGCCAGCATTTATTGCCCATCCCTAAACTGAACTACAAGAACATCGAACAAATGAGATACTAGGGTATTCTGTCTTGTTCAAGCCAACATTCCACTCTGTAAACTGGGCAAGCACATTGTAAAATCTTGCCTGGAGGGGAGCTTGAAAAGCAGCAGAATAATTTAAACAATCATTAACGGGGACGCGACTAGCTGCCTCAAGTTTACACATTGCATAAATAAAAGAGAACTTTTTTAATAAATGTGCGCGTCTAGTTTTTGACGCGACCACAGATAACGAGAATTACTACATCCTTAACATTTTAGCATTAAACTAGATTTAGATTTCAACATTGGCAATCGGCCTGTACTTTTGCTTGGTTCCTACTGGACTCTTGTCAAATTCACGACTGTTGGATATGCAATTTTGAACACGTTGCAGAAGTGTGACGTTTCCTATGATTGGGTGAATGCATTTCTATCTGACAAAACCAATTATATGCACCAAACATGGAAATGATCTTTGCAGGTGGTACTACTTAATGCTGTACATAACAACATGTTGTCCACCTAATAAACCTTGTTTATGGTGTCGAGCAGAAGATATTTGCACATGCGAACGTGCTTATTGTTCCTATCAAGCAGGTTTTTGCCGCGTGCTTTGGCTGTAAAGCATACTTTCCGAGCTGCTGAATGTCTCCAGCAATTTTTGTTTTTTGTTTCAGATTTCTAGCAACTGTAGTTTTTTGCTTTTTGTTTATGCTTTCTGAGCTACCTGGAGGAAGCTGGGAGTGAGCAGTTCTTCCTCCAGTAACCATAATGAGGTGGGATACTTGGTTTAAGGCAGTTACAGCAGCATTTATATTGACACTATTTTAGTTTGGATTTGAGTTTGTCTCAGCTGTGGCTCAGTGGGTAGCCCTCTTGCCTCCGAGACCGAAGGTTGTGGGTTCAAGTCCCATTCCAGAGACTGGAGCACATAATCTAGACTGACACTTCAGTGCAGTACTGAGGGAGTGCTGCACTGTCGGAGGTGCCGCCCTTCGGTTAAGGCATTAAATCAAGGCCCTGTCTGCCCTCTCAGGTGTGCGGAAAAGATCCCATGGCACTATTAAAAGAAGAGAAGGGTCCGCAGTGTCCTGGCCAATATTTATCACTGAACCAACATCACTGAAAAGACAGATTATTTGGTCATTGTCACATTGCTGTTTGTGGGACCTTGCTGTGTGCAAATTGGCTGTCACATTTCCTACATTACAACAGAGACTACAGTTCAAAAAAAAGTACTTAATTGGCTGTAACGCGATTTGGTACGTCTTGAGAGGTGCTATGTAAATACAAGTCTTTCTTTTTTCTTTAGCAGACTAATGCTGGTGAGGCAATTCCCAGCATTTAAGCAGCTAAATCTGGCTTTCTTGGCCAGATGGCAGACATTTAGATCCAGATTTGTGTGAGTCCATGAGCCTGTTTCTTAGATAAAGGAGTGAGATTTAGCAGTGTAAACACTGGGTCCTGGCTCATGGGCACTAGTCTGCTGGAATCCAAATTAAAACATTATAAAAATAACTAGTATAAAAGCGGTTTCTTTTTTGACGGGGAACACCTTGAGGACCATCTAGAGGTTTTTGCTGGTGTAAAAGGTAGATGGAGTGCTGTCCGTGAGATTAGTGACTTGTATTCTTTGGATGACACAAAGACAGATTTGGATACACTAAATGATCTTGCATCTAAATGCTAACTGAATATGAAGTAGTTTTACCAAACACTCATGAAGTTGTTGATCAGATGTTTGATTTGGCTGTTAGGGGAAAATCTCATGCAAATGAAACAGAATGCCCTGGAGCAAAAGAATCTTTTTATGAAAGTTCAGGTAAAATGCTTACATGTCCAAAATCCTAAAAGGAATTTTCTTTGCAGCCTGGCTGCAGTTTTTTCAAAGCATGTCGAATATTTGATCTACAGTGGGTAATTACTTTAAACACCGATGATGCAAAACTGTTTGAGGACAACACTGAAAAGCGAGTATAGATCTTACATTGGATGTCTTCCAGAAATGCAGCAACATCTGCCCTTTAAAGTTTTGGAATACTTTGAACAAATAATTCCCTGAATGACTAACAGTTACCTTGAGATTTCTTTCCATTTCAGTAAATAGCGTGACTGCAGAAATACAATACTGGGAAGGTTTAATTTCAAAGATATTCTGGTACAACGTATCTTGTAGATTGGATGCATGTTATGGTAGTATGTATAAGCTGATTATACAGTACATATGATTTTCATATAGTCTTTGTAACTGTTATGGTTTTTTTAGTTGTAAGCTATGCTGCTGAAAGCACCACAGGAGAAATAACTATTTAAATATTTGTCTAGTTTTGTATTCTATATTTTATGAAGTCCACATATAACTGTGAAGTTTGTCTTTTCTGAAAAGTCACATGAAAAATGTATAGCTCAACCTATGGTTGATAAGCCTGCCACTACTCACTATCCAGGTTCACACAAGCGCACCTTCCCTCATGCATCTGTACCCCAGTATACATCACCTTCAGAAGTGGACAAGAGAAGAAAACAGGAAGAGGAAGAAAGAAAGGCATCTTTATATTGTTTGATTGTAAAAATCAGGGTTCAAATGTAATGTTTGTTGCCTAGCAACATACCGGTGGGATTTCTTAGTTATGCCAGACAGCTTTCCAACCACAAGCAGAATTTGTGATTTGAGTCCCCAGTATGTCTGCATCCTATTATTAAGCCTTTCACGCTGCATTCCACTAAGCAATATCAGGATCCTAGTTTCTTATAGGTATGGTTTTACATAGCTGCAGTGATTATTTTATACCATACCTCACTTGTGAGATATACAGTGACTTATCACTGGCTTTCATGCGTAAATCAATCGTAGAAATAGACTCTTGCGTTCTATACTTTCTCACCACCTTCTGCACGTAGAAAGCCAGTCGTAAAGAAAAAAGTCACTTTGTTTCCGGATCAGGAATAATTAAAATGGGGCGATGATCAGCAGTTGCATTATTATTGGAGCAGTTGTTGCCCCTCTGCTTTATCACAGAGTGGTGGGATGCAAGTTCCCATAGGGTAAGTTTACAATTTGGCAGTGCCATAGGTTCGAAGCTCACACGAGAAAAAAGAAATTGAAGGAAGAGCTTTTCTGGATGCGTCTCGAACATCTTTTAGCATCCAGTTGCCGAGTATCAATAATGGAGCACAAATCACTTTGGCCATAGAAGGATGTGTGATGCAGCAGTAGCTTGAAAGTGGAGAGGGGAGAATTTGTAATAATTGATAGTTTCAAAATTACGTCAGCTTAGTATTCTGTATTTATTTAAAAATATATAATTTATATAACATTGATGTATTAAAAGCCTTGTATATAACATGCACCTTCAGCAGGTGTTATACTTTCTGCAATCACACATTCTTGATAATGGCCCGGATTTTGCGGTCACCGGCGAACCAACGGCGCTCGTCGTTGATTACATTTGCAGCTGCCCACAGATTTTTCGTGGGCTTTTGTGGCAACTTACGGTAATTAGAGATCCATTTCAGCATGGCGCCCTCGACGGGAATCTTGGACTTGTGTGAGCAGGTCAAGCAACAGCGTGTCTCCTCAACCAATTAGATTGAAGAATCCTCAGACACGCAGGCTGCGATTTTTCCTATCGATGCGGCTTGGGGGCGGGACAGCTGCCTTCCGGGTGCAAGTCCCGGCCCCAACAACATCAGACGCACAGACGCGATTTTGCGTCAATTGGCCTTGTTAAGCCCGCCCTGCGGGCTTGCGGCCAATTAAGAGGAAGCTGGTGTCAGATGATGTCAGTTGATGATGCGTCATCTGCTGGTTTTCTTAAAGGGGCCACGCACAATTTTTTTTGACAGCTGATTTTTGTTTAAAAAGGGAGAAAAGGATAGACCGAGTAATTACAGGCCAGTCAGCCTAACCTCGGTGGTGGGAAAATTATTGGAAAGAATTCTGAAGGACAGGATAAATCTTCATTTAGAAAAACAATTTCATTTAATCAAGGATAGTCAGCACGGATTTGTTAAGGGAAGGTCGTGTCTGACAAACTTGGTTGAATTTTTTGAGGAGGTAACAAGGAGGGTAGTGCGTTTGATGTAGTGTATATGGATTTTAGCAAGGCTTTTGATAAGGTTCCACATGGCAGACTGGTCACGAAGTTAAAAGCCCATGGGATCCAGGGCAAAGTGTCAAGTTGGATTCAAAACTGGTGTGGAGACAGGAAGCAGAGGGTAATGGTTGATGGGTGTTTTTGTGATTGGAAGGCTGTTTCCAGTGGGGTTCCGCAGGGCTCAGTACTAGGTCCCATGCTTTTTGTGGTATATATCAATGATCTAGACTTGAATATAGTGGGTATGATTAAGAAGTTTGCAGATGATACTAAAATCGGCTGTGTGGTTGATACTGAAGAAGGAAGCTGTAGATTGCAGGAAGATAGCAATAAATTGGTCAGGTGGGCAGAACAGTGGCAAATGAAATTCAATCCGGAGTAGTGCGAGGTAATGCATTTGGGGAGGGCTAACAAGGAAAGGGAATACACATTAAATGGTAGGACACTGAGTAGTGTAGAGGAACAAAGGGACCTTGGAGTGCATGTCCACAGATCCCTGAAGGTAGCAGGCCAGGTAGATAAGGTGGTTAAGAAGGCATATGGAATGCTTGCCTTTATTAGCCGTGGCATGGAATACAAGAGCAGGGGGGTTATGCTTCAACTGTATAAAACACTAATTAGGCCTCAGCTAGAGTACTGCGTGCAGTTCTGGTCACCACATTACAGGAAAGATGTGATTGCACTAGAGAGGGTACAGAGGAGATTTACAAGGATGTTGCCGGGAGTAGAGAATCTTAGCCATGAGGAAAGGCTGGGTTTGTTTTCCTTGGAACAGAGGAGGCTGAGGGGAGACCTTATTGAGGTGTATAAAATTATGAGGGGCATAGATAAAGTGGATAGAAAGGACCTATTTCCCTTAGCAGAGGGGTCAAAAACCAGGGGGCACAGATTTAAAGTAATTGGTGGAAGGTTTAGAGGGGATTTGAGGGGAAATTTCTTCACCCAGAGGGTTGTGGGGGTCTGGAACTCACTGCCTGAAAGGGTGGTAGAGGCAGAAACCCTAATCACATTTAAAAAGTACTTGGATGTGCACTTGGGATGCTGTAACCTGCAGAGCTACGGATCAAGAGCTGGGAAGTGGGATTAGGCTGGAGAGCTCTTTGTTGGCCGGCGATGACACGATGGGCTGAAATGGCCTCCTTCCGTGCTGTAACTTTCTATGATTCTATGATTTTTCAGTGACAGCATTGAGGTGCTGCAAACACTGACAATCACTGTACAAAGGTGAACCCTTGAACCCAAGCTCTCCAGTGACTCCCTCCTTAGGCTAGAACAGATGGCAGCTGCAGGGGAGGTTACAAAAGCGATCTGTCACTGGTGAGAGAGGTTCTTCCAATGAGGTGAGACTACACACACAATCCAAAACTTGTCACCTACAGAAAAGTGTAAATGCATTAAAAATGATTTCCCCAACATTTTCTTACCTCTGAAACTCACCAGTGTACCATTGGATCCTTCACACCACTTCTGCAGCTGTCATCAATGCAGAAACATTACAGTAGACCCACAGCATGCCACACTTACCTGGTGTGGTGTCCGGACGTCGGGAAGCCCGCAGTAGACCTGTCAAAATTGCAAAAAGCCTCTTAACTGCCTGTTAACAACCTGTTAACAAGCAGTTAAGTGCCTATAATCCTCTTCCTGCCGCTAGGGGTCGGGTCCATGCGCAAATCGGGGACCCGACACCTGGGAAGATTGTTTAGAGGTGGCTTGACAGCGGGTTTCCGACCCGCTGTCAATCTTTGCAATTTTGCCAGATGTCCCACCTTCAAATCCGCCCCCTGAGCTCCGGCAAAATTCCGGCCGCAGAGTCTAAACCAGGAAGTATAAATTAGAATATTTAATTCAATGTAAAATCATGAGCAGAAAGCGAAATAAAGAAAGGGAAAGAAAGATGGGATTAAGAGAGAGAGAGATAAAAGAGACAAAGCAAAAGTAAAAAAGAATGTTTATTTTAATATTTTTTTAAATCTCCAACAATAATTAAAATCTGAAGGGATGAGACTCCACACTTACAAAGTAGATTTTCAGTGCCAGAGAGGTTGTTTGACAATAATTAAGACATATCACAGCATTAAAAAATCACTTGCACCTGAATGCACCACCTCTAACTTTTTCTGGCATGTTTAGTGGGTAAACACTGCAACTTCACACGCCCTCTGTGTGTTTGAATTCTGAGTCTCTAGGTGAGGTACCGGTGTAGCGAAGCTTGTGGAGGAGCAGGGCAAATTGGTCAGGAACTTGCGATTTCCGCATTTAACTGCGCATGTGCGGACTCCGGAAGTTGCTGTCCGATTTACTCCAGCAAAAACGGTGAGCGCTGTTAGCTTCACTGTTATTCTTAATGCAAAATCTGGGCCAATATTATTATAAAGCACTGTATCCTCTGATTCATCATGAGCAACACCACGGGGCGTTGCTAGTGTGTGTGAATATATTTTATGCATTGGTCACACTACAGACATCGCATTTAAAATAAAACACCAACAAATCACAACTGACCAAAAAGATAAATGAACAGCTAGTTGTCAGCTGCTGTTTTTAAAAATATCTTGATATAACCTAGAGAGGTTGTTCAATCTCGCAGTTTCCAATCAGAACAACAATTAATCTCTAATGGACCTCAGGACCTAGTTATACCTTTTCTGCATGAAGAATATCTGAGCAGTGACCTTAAAGCGACAGGTCAGGTTAGCAACTAAACATTAAAATGCTGCAGATCCCAGACTAACTGAACAACACCAAGCAAGATCAGCTAGTGCCTGTATAAAACTCTTGCATCTAGCTGGGGTCCCTCGCACTTCAAAATGGCAAAAGTAGAGTAAGAAAGCCAGTCATTTCATGCTGGTTTCTTCTCTCGGAGTTGGAAATATACAAGCACTTTTCAATGTGCATTCTTGCCTCAGGATATTTACAGCGATGAGACTTTGTGGCGTTAAAGAATCAGACCAGCTTAAACATAGCTCTACTTAAACAGCAGATCAATAATTTGTGCATTACGTGGTAGAACGCTGTTGTCACTATAAAAACAGTGTTTCGTATGATCTGCCATGAGCATTGCCATGGGAGATTCACAATTTGGCATATATTTCATAGGCTTTGCTCACCCAAGGTGAATGCAGAAGCAAGATTTCAAATGACCTGTATATTTCAGGAACAACAACAACAACTACTTGTATTTATATAGCGCCTTTAATGTAGTAAAACTTCCCAAGGCGCTTCACAGGAGTATTATAAGACAAAAATTTGACACCAAGCCACATAAGGAGAAATTAGGACAGATGACCAATAGCTTGGTCAAAGAGGTAGGTTTTAAGGAGCGTCTTAAAGGAGGAAAGAGAGGTTTAGGGAGGGAATTCCAGAGCTTAGGGCCTAGGCAACAGAAGGCATGGCCACCAATGGTTGAGCGATTATAATCAGGGACGCTCAAGAGGGCAGAACTAGAAGAGCGCAGATATCTCGGTGGGGGGGTGGGTATTGTGGGGCTGGAGGATATTACAGAGATAGGGAGGGGCGAGGCCATGGATGGATTTGAAAACAAGGATGAGATTTTTGAAATCAAGTCATTGCTTAACCGGGAGCCAATGTAGGTCAGCGAGCACAAGGGTGATGGGTGAACGGAACTTGCTGCAAGTTAGGACACGGGCATCTGAATTTTGGATGACCTCAAGTTTACGTAGGGTAGAATGTGGGAGGCCGGCCAGGAGTGCATTGGAATAGTCAAGTCCAGAGGTAACAAAGGCATGGATGAGGGTTTCAGTAGCAGATGAGCTGAGGCTGTGACGGAGACGGACAATGTTACGGAGGTGGAAATAGGCGGTCTTAGTTATGCTGCGGATATGTGGTCGGAAGCTCATTTCAGGGTCAAATATGACACCAAGGTTGCAAACAGTGTGGTTCAGCCTCAGTATGGAACAGAAAACTGATTAATTTTTTTTTGACAGCCACTTTTTTTAGATGACATTTGCCACCGTTTTTGAGGTGCTCAATGTTTACACGAAGTCTATTTGTTATTTATATTTTATTTATCTTGTAGGGGTGGGTTCATTTATCTAGCAGGCCTGAGGAGGCTGGGGCCACATTACAAAATATAACATTTAAATATTTATTTAGGTGTTTAATTTGATTTATCTAAGGAGTGTGCGTTTATTTTCTGTGAATAACACTACAGTAAATGAAGTAGCAAGATTAGAAAAATATCGTTGGATACACAGTAAGCAGGGAGAGAGCTGATTTATCGTAGTACAATGATGGCTGTTTGTAATGTACATGCGTGGTGGGACAGGTTACGTGATGTCAGTATAAATGTAGTGAATATAGTGATTTGCTCAGTCTTCCCGAAGTGCCAGTGTTAGAGATTTGCGCAGAGAGTGAAATATTGAAGAATTACACAGGATGCGAAATGAATCTAACCCAGTCACTGTGGTATCTCTTTAGTCCAGCGTGTTTAAATTATACATTTCTTCTTGTTCCCCCCACCCCCACAGACTGCTTCCTGTCATGTATCCCCCACCATGGAGAGATAGTTTCTCTGATCATTGGCAGAAAGTCAGCTGAGCTGAGCGATACCAGTTTTTTTTTCCCTCTTGAGAAGCAGTATCATGCTTAGCTGTGAGGTTAATGCAGAGAACTGACAAAAGTTTTACCCAATTCAGAGAACTATGTATCGAATGTCAGGCAGCCCTGAAACTCAAAATCACCACTTTCTGGTTTAGAGTCACACCTGATATGGGGTGGCGAGTCCGGGGACGTGGAGGCAGGGCTTCATTACCATAATGTTTCTCTACCTGATCTCTAATGATCCATTACCTTGCTGGCCGGCGGGTAGCTGTGGGGAATTCGCGCGGCAGGAGGCCGCAGCTGGTGAACCGAGGGATTCAGATAAGTGATGATGGGGGCTCTGACCATAATCAGGTGGAGGGAGGGAAACCAGTGACAACAGGGGCCCAAGGCTTCCTTGTGGAGCCCAGTGGAGAACTCCTGCTCCTCCTGACCCGCAAATACACCTTAAAACATTTTTTAAAGTCTTACCTGCCTGGCCTCATCTTGCCCACAATCCCCCTCCCAACAGGTTTGAAACGACGGGAAAGCCATCACTGCTTTCCCCCCTCCAGCCTCCAACTAAAATTACAGATCGCGTCCCGATAATGTCTTCGGGCCCCGATCTACATACTTACACAGGAACCCCGCCAGCTTGGGGCCGGTGTCCTGCTCGCCTGCTCAGAAAAGCAGGTTAATACCATGACCCAGCAGAAAGGCAGCAGGATCACAGGGGTTAAGTGGCCTCATTTTAACTGCGGAAACTAGGCGGGGGGCGTTAAAATCGGGACCGCAGTCTCTAGCGATACTGAGCTGCTGGAGAATCCATCTTTCTTCATCCGCCAGCCCCACCTCCAGTTCCACCGCACCCCCCCCTGCTTTTCACCCCTCTTCTTGAAAGTGCTGAGTTATGGTACCATTTCCAATGGAAATATGGCGCTTGACTTGAAAATGCCAACCAATCAATTGGCTCGATACTTCAGAATTTTTAGAAAGAGAAAAAGGACATTAGGCCCTACAAGCCAGTACCTCTTCAATAGATCTCAATTCCATTGACCTACATTCACACCATTATCCCTTATATCCCAATTCTGTCTCCATGTTAGAGGAGGGGTGTTCTTACTTATAAGTTATTCCTCAAAATAATAGGGTTGACAGCATTAAATGTCATATGTCACAGATTTACTAAGCATACAATAATAATTATTACAAACAATAATTAAACATACACTTAACAGCAGCACTTACGACAAAACCTTGTGAGTTTTAGCCGGGAAATTCAAACCACCTTACACTTCTGAGCTCGGTGTACTTGGTTGGTCAGATCTTAATTGAATTCCAAAGTATCTGTTCCAACAGCCACTTTTTATACCTTTTTTTCCCCAGCCATTCTATGTGACAATTCGCATTTTTCATAGTTACATTATATAGTTATCATTCAACATTGATTTCATTGTCTTGTCCTTGCAACCACATATCCATACTCCCTAACTTGCTACTCTCCCTAACTTTCCAAATCTATGGATTTTCTCAGCCAGGTGTTCATCTTCAAGGCCTCCCTAACAAAAGGAGCTTCTACCTGTTCTGTGTCTGTGCAGTACTTCAGTTTGAACAAGTTCTTTTTCCATCGACCTGTACACTTCCCAACCTTGTTATCTTCTACCATTCCATACCAATCTCCTGCTTCTGAAAAGGATGATGTAATCCCTTCTACAGACCTTGTTATCAACGAGTTAATGTCTTTTAATTAGATTTATTGTCCAACCTGTCCATTGCTTTAAGATCAGTATTAATTCAACAGTTCAGTGGTCACTGCATCTAACTGGAAAAGCTAAAAGCTAACATTACTGCAATATAAAGAAATCCATAGCAATATAATATTAGCAGACTTCAGGTCTGATTAACTATTTTCTTTACATCCAGAAACACATCTAATTACCTCTTGAACCCATTTATACTGTCCACTTCTGTAGCCTTCTTGGATAACAATTCTACAAGACTATGGGGTAGGTTTTTCTGTTACTATGTTTGGGTATATTTGATTACCTGGGCGCAAAGCAGCAAGGAAAATTGGGTAGGGAGGATCACACGCTGTAACGGAGCTTGTCCAATTTTATCATCCATTTAAATTAAATATGCCCACACGCAATAACAGGAAAATCTACTCTGTCAACAAATCTTCTGCCTGACTTCCCTTTTTAGTCCTAACTTCCTAATTTTTAAATTGTGTCTTCTTGCATCTGAAATACTGAATGAAGCCAAGTTCTCAACAGTGCTGGTGATTCTTTGTTAGATTGTGAAAGTATGCTGTTTCTTCATTTTGGGGTGAATTTTTAACCCCCAAAATCGAGTGGGTTGTGGTCGGGTGAGATGTTAAAAACAGTTTTAAATCTCAAACCCGACTCCGACCCAGCCACTTCTCGGTTTAACGGAGGCGGGACAGGGGGCGGGCAGCCAACCCACTCTCAGGAGGCGGGTTGGTAATTTAAATATTTTAATGAGGCTGGCAGCCTCTGAATCCTGGCTGACCAGGTTTCCCAGGCATCGGGAAATCAGAGCCTTTGGGCTGGATTTTCAGTGACCCATGGAGTTGGGTTTGGAGGCGTGTGGGGGGTTAAAGTTGCGGGGTCAGGGGTCCCGACCCCATCCCGACTCCAACACGCCTCCACGCAATTTTGACAAAATCGGTCGTGGGGTTCCCGACTCCGTCCCGCCTCCAAGAGGCGGGAGAGGCCATTAAAGCCCTTAACAAGCCCTAAATTGGCTCTGTAATGCCATTTTGAAATGTTTTAGCTAGTTTAACCCTTTTCCGACGTGAAGTACGCCTGATGTGAAACACTCCAGTGAAACCTGGCGGGAGCACAAGTGGATAGCTGACTATCAGCTGCAGGTCCACTATTACAATGGAGATTTGATGAAGGTAGTAGTAGTATTGTGATGAAGGTAGTAGTAGTATTAGGTCTGAAAGTTGCCTCTGATGCTGTTGCATGAAGACTGCCTGGCCTTGCTGTGAGAGGACCTGGATGGAAAAAAAATTCTCTCTCTCTTTCTCTCTCTCTCTCTCCCCTCCCCCTGCTCATTTTGCATCCAGGTCCACTCACAGCAAAGGCCAAGCAGTTTCTGAGACCAGGCCATCAGTCTCTGACCTGCAATGATGACATCATCAGAGGAGACTTTCAGACTGAAACCACTAATTGGTTCATCAGTTCCCACATGCTGGAACTCAATTGCCCAATTAAGTTAAAATTGCATCATTCATCCACATTACTCTGGAGTCGGGGGGGGGGGACACGAAATGCGGGTAACATGACCCCAACCCGACCCCAAGACAAAATCCAGCCCTTTTTGTCTCTGAATGTTGTTTTAAGTTACTTCATATTGCACGCTGATATATCTGCATATGTTCTATTTTGCCTCAAAAGGTTTTTTTATTCGTTCATGGGATGTGGGCGTCGCTGGCAAGGCCAGCATTTATTGCCCATCCCTAGTTGCCCTTGAAAAGGTGCAATATACTTGGCTTAACTCTTGTCAACTAAAATTGATAAGTTGAACTAGAAACTCAGAGCTAAAGGAAGCTGGGGTCTGATTATACTTCAATACTTTATTTCCACATATAGATCGCACCCCACTGAATATTCAGCAGAAAACGACAGAGAGGAAATAATCGAAGCTGAAGCACAAGTCATGACTGACTCCCTGACAAGCACAGAGCAGAACTGGTCTCCCCTCTGCCTGAAACAAGTCTATCCTAGGTATACTAGACAGTTCAGCTACCTGCTGATTGTGGAACGTATTGCACTACTGTTTATCAGATTCCTGGGCATTAAAGGAACTATGAAGCTTGGTCCAACAGGGTTTCGGACCTTCATCAGGTCAGTGAATGTTGCTGATGTGCCTTATATTCACACTAATACAGCCTTTAGCATCAGATTTTGTTTTCCTGAGGCATATATCAGAAAAATGGGGACTTTTATTTGTTTGAAAAATGTTTAACAGCCACTCTCTTACTGGTTTTCTGTTGTTTGCTTGTTCACAATATCCGCAGAATCTTTCACTTGCTGTGAAAAATGTAATTCTGCTGCAGCAAAATGAACCAGCAAGAAAGTGAAATATGATTTATAGCACATTAATGTACCAAAGATCCATAGCAATCCATCCGATCAGTAATCCAGATTTGTCATCTACATTTCTGTCAAGTTAAATTCAAAAACTAACATCAAAATCACAACCAAAAAAAAAAAATCGCACTATTTAATCTTTTGGATAGATTAGACATAAAAATACACTGATTACATTTTCACTTCTGAGGCGAGTAAAGACAATTACACCTTCATGGATGGCCCATTTTTTTTTAGTCAGTGTCACATAAGGGACTGAATAACTTGCTATTTTCCCATGTCCATAATGAATACTTTTTACCCAATAATCATATTTCACAGAAATTTAAACCAAATGTTCTTGAAAAACTATTCTTAGTAACTGGTGCAGCTATCACACTTCTGTGGTGATATTTAATGGCCAATTTGGTCCCATTCTATCTCATCAGTTTCACACTCATTAAAAAAAAAATTGCTCATGAAAAATACAGTAGCAACAACAACTTGCATTTATATAAAAGCAAAATACTGTGGAGGCTGGAAATCGGAAATAAAAACATAAAATGCAGGAAACATGGTCAGGCAGCATCTGTGGAGAGAGAAACTGAGTTAACTTTTCAGGCCGATGATGTTTCATCAGAACTGAAAGAAGTTAGCGATTTAACGGTTTATAAGCAAGTACTAAGCCAGTATAAGCTTGAGGAATAGCACCTCATCTTTCTAATCGGCATTTTACAACCTTCTGGCCTCAACATTGAGTTCAACAACTTCAGATCATAACCACTGCTTCCTTTTTCTCAGACAGCAGATGCTGGTAATGGTTCTGCTGTTGCCATTTACATCTTCTCTGGACCCATCTTTTGCTTCTTTGTTGTCCCATTTATTAGTCCCACTGGTTGACTAGTGTCCTTCAGGGAAGGAAATCTACTGTCCTTACCTGGTCAGGCTTAAATGTGTCTCCAGTCACACACACACACACACGTGGTTGACTCTTAACTGCCCTCTGAAGTGACTTAGCAAGCTACTCAGTTGTATCAAACCACTCTCAGGGCAACTAGCAATGGGCAATAAATTATGGCCTTGCCAGCGACGCCCACATCCTGAGAATGAATTAAAAAAAAGATGAATAGCAACACTGCTGTAAGTGTTTGTGGTGGTGAAATTATTCTGTGATTATAAGTTGATGTATTTGTTACATTTTGATTGTTCTTTGGGCTTTCTCCTCCCTATCTCTAACCACCTCCAGCCATATAACCCTCTGAGAACTCTCTGTTCCTCCAACTCTCTTGTGCTCGCCCCACTTCCTTCGCCCTATCATTGGCAGCTATGCCATCAGCCGTCTAGGCCTTAAGCTCTGGTATTCCCTCCCTAAACCGCTCCACCTGTCTCCCTTCCTTTAAGACGCCCCTTAAAACCTACCTCTTTGACCAAGCTTTTCATCTCGGTGTCAATTTTTGTCTGATTATGCTCCTGTGAAGTGCCTTGGGATGTTTTACCCCATACCACTTGAAATGAGGCACAACAGAAACAGAAAAGCTGATTTATTATGAATGATCTAAGTTTGTTATTTGCAATAACAAATGGGAGACAATATTCTTCAATTTATTTCACTATATTACATAATTAAGAGGTGCCCTGTTGACACAGTGTTCACAGTGAAGCTGCAATCTTCTCTAGTAAGGAGTTGTACATGTGAAGTGGAGCTTGGATCATCTAATTTGCACCTGAACTGAACAAAACATCTTTTGCATAAGTGTGCATTGTTTAAATTTGTCATGTTTAGCACACAGCACTGTTTGATGGGATAGGAACACTTTCCCCACATTTCATCTTGTCTATAATTAACAGGTGGCTGCTCTTTTCCACCTGCACTATAGGCCATGACCCTATATCCACCTCTATCATCCAAGGAGAAGAGGTGACTTGTGTATTTAATTCACTAAATTTATTTGGAACATCAAGAAATGAAGGTGCATGTATTGTTTCAGTATTCAGCATTCATTGCCTGGAGAAGAAATGCTGTTTAATTTGCAGCAATAATCATGTTTTTTTACGGGAAAAATGACAAATCTAAAAGTGAAATGTTAGAGACTGCATTTATTGCCATTAAGTTCCCAATAATTATGAGTTGCTACTTACTGCTTGTGTATTGTAGGACCTGTAAACTCAGCAACAGTAACCTGTCCATGGCATCCGTTGATATTTTGTACATTGATATCGCACGGCGATGGAACGTCATTCGTGGAGACCGAGGGGAATCTGGTAAATAAATTTCTTCTGCCGTTCTTCCTCCCGTTCTTGACTAACTAATTTAATTTGTTATTCCAATGTGGGACTGTAAACCTCTTTATAAATGAACGTTTCACTGTAGTTTTTTATAGAACTAATTTCATGAGACAGAACAGTGGTCTGTCCACAAGATGAAATCCTGGTAAAAGTCATGCCATAGTGTGAAGTCACCAATTAATTACAAGAAAACTTTCAGCAGAATATAAATCCTCTTATTCTTTTGTCTACTTATAGAGAATACATGTTGCTTAAGTGTAATTAGGAATTCTTAAGAGATTAAATATTATATGCCTAGGTTCACTATCTTTCATCCATGATTGGAAGCCCTATAAAAGTCAAGTCCGATGTCAGAGAAGCAGACCTGATAAATTGAAGTTGTCATATATGTTTTCTCTTCAGATAAAACAGTTCATTAAAGATTAACATGCAGAGGATTAATTTTTGCTAGATTCAAAAATAGTTGTGATGTTTGAAGACTTCTGTTGACAGCAAATTTATTTTTGACAATTTCCTTCAGGCATTTTGAAAGCTTGTCTGAATGTTAATTAGATTGAATCCTCTCCCAGTTTAGTTCATCTGGATTTATTTTTGACAATTCATTCTCCTGCAAGAGCAAGTAGTACTGTAAATTTTAAAATACTGTGGTGGTTCTCTTTACCCTTTATTACATTGTCATTTTACAGTTAGAGCAAATAAATATTTAAGATCAATACAATGGGAAACATTTAAACTAAAAGAGTACTGAAACATAGGGCGAGAAGCAAAACTTCACGGCGTTGTAACTAAAAATAGCAGATAAAGATGTAGTTTAAGCAAATAAATAATAGTTCTTTCTGTGTGGCATGCTTGTGGGCTCAGTCCTTTTGGGGTAGGACTTTGTCTGGAGATTATGGCCATGCTCTCTAGGCCACAAAGGAATTATTAATAAATCAAAGAAGTGTTAATCTATGACCTGCCAGCTTCAGTCTTTTAAGTCCTGTTCCATCACATACTACTACTTTGCTGAAAAGTGGACAGCTCAGTACATGGACATTAGGTGACTTTCACTTCTGTTATTTACACCTTCCCCTCTGAACTAGTGTCTTGTCTCCACTTGTTGCCCTCCCTTGTTGGTCCAACCGAGATTGGAAAATCACCAGATAAAAATTCACAGGAGCAAACTGGCTAAGCACAGAAGAGTGGTTGAACCAGAGACAGTGCTATTTTATCTGACTCAATACCACACAAAGCAGTATATTTACCTATCTATTTATGTTTAAACAACGAGTGCTGATAATATCTAGCTTGGAGAGTTAGGTAGCAGGAGTGTTTGATTTTTAAAAGTAGTCTTGGCATTATGGGGACTAAATTGGATAGCCCCTGAAAACGGGCACCAGGATCGCGATGTGTGATTAACCCGCGCCAGTTGATTGAAATGTAGGCAGCACGCCAACTAGGTGCTGCCTGCTCATTATAATGATTTCTGCATACAGTCACAGAAGTGCCAGGCAATGACTATCTCCAACAAGCAAGAGTCTAACCACCGCCCCTTTACATTCAACGGCATTACCATCGCCGAATCCCCCACCATCAACATCCTGGGGGTCACCATTGACCAGAAACTTAACTGGACCAGCCACATAAATACTGTAGCAACAAGAGCAGGTCAGAGGCTAGGTATTCTGCGGCGAGTGTCTCACCCCCTGACTCCCCAAAGCCTTTCCACCATCTACAAAGCACAAGTAAGGAGTGTGATGGAATACTCTCCACTTGCCTGGATGAGTGCAGCTCCCAACAACACTCAAGAAGCCCGACACCATCCAGGACAAAGCAGCTCGCTTGATTGGCAACCCATCCACCACCTTAAACATTCACTCCCTCCACCACCGGCGTACCGTGGCTACAGTGTGTACCATCTACAAGATGCACTGCAGCAACTCGCCAAGGCTTCTTCGGCAGCACCTCCCAAACTCGCGACCTCTTCCACCTAGAAGGACAAGGGCAGCAGGCGCATGGGAACACCATCACCTCCAAGTTCCCCTCCAAATCACACACCGTCCTGACTTAGAAGTATATCGCTGATCCTTCATTGTCTCTGGGTCAAAATCCTTGAACTCCCTCCCTAACAGCACTGAGAGTACCTTCACCACACGGACTGCAGCGGTTCAAGGCGGCGGCTCACCACCACCTCTCAAGGGCATTTAGGGATGGGCAATAAATGCTGGCCTTGCCAGCGACGCTCACATCCCATAAATGAATTTTAAAAAGTCAGCACTAACTGCCCTGTTCATTGGCTGCACGCATCAGCAGGGGCCCAAAATCATAATGTCCTAGCTCCACTTAAAGCTAGTCTACACTGCTTAAATCTAGCCTACACTGCTTAAAGCTAGCCTGCACATCTTAAAAGGGGAGGTGCATTGTGGCTGGAGCAGGTGCTAGGAGTCATGCCAGAAGTGAATCTGTCCTAGGAAACAGTGAGGAATGGCACAACATGGGAGGGAGCGGGCTCCAAGGTTTTCAGACGCTGCACTGGAGGTCTTGGTGGAGGAGGTGGAAAGGAGGAGAGACGTCCTATATTCACAGGGGCCAGGAGGCTCTCCAGACACACGGTCAAAAGACAGTGGGAGCAGATAGCCGTGGAGGTCAATGTCTCCACTGAAAGCCTGCAGCCTTCCACCAGCCATGCTGCAGGCACTGAGGTCGCACTGCGTGGGAGCACTAGGACAGGCAAAGGCGCATGGAAGACACGCACTAAGGAAATGCACAAGGGTAATTAGTTTACTTTTGTAGGCAATATGGCATGATTTCATTTATAAATTTGGTTTGGAATTTTTATTTTGTCTTGGCTTTTATTTTTGCATTCTGGCCAAGTGGACGCTGTGATGGTCAGTGACAGAGGAAAGATAAGGTGTGGGACTGTTGGTGAATAGGGAATTGGGGTTGCAGTTACTGGCATCACACTCAAATTATTTCTTCACGGACAGCCTGAGCAAAAATGGGCTATCTAGGTTGCCTCCTCCCTTCCTCTTCCTCCTCCTCCTCCTCATGCTCCTGCTCCTCAGTATATAGCTGGTGGCAAGGGCTGTGCCCTCATGATGACGAAGTTGTGCAGCATGCAGCAGACAACCACGAATCTTGACACCCACTCTGTCGAGAAATGGAATGTACTTAGCTCTCTTTGAATAGAGAGCCTCAGTGACGTCCCTTACGCAACAGTGGATGGCAAACAGCGAGAAACAACAACTTATATTTATATAGCGTTTTTAACGTAATAAAACGTCCCAAGGCACTTCAGAGGAGTGTTATCAAAAAAAAACGAGCCAGACTCAAAAGTTCATCGGAATGGTCAATCTCTCAGCCACTGGCAATGCGGTCCTTGCCCTGCTCTGAGGTTGCAGTTGTGGCTGCAGCAGGTGGCAGATTTCAGTGCGGACGTCCTTATTGAAGCGCAAATATCTCACACATTGGGTGTGATTTTCTCAATGGGAAGTTTTTGGAGGCGGGACTCCCACTTGTCAGCTTTCAGTCCCGCCTCCATCAGCTTCTGGCCAACCAGCGGGATTTTCCCCTGATTGACCTTGTTAAGCCCGCCCGGCGGGCTCAGCAGGCCAATTAGGAGGAAGCCGGTTGCAGAGCACGTCAACGTATGAGATCGCAGCCAGTCTGTGATCTCTACAATGGAGATGTCGGGGACTCACAGCGGCTAAAGGCTGCAGGAAGAAACAAAGGTAAGTTAACATTTTCAAACGCTTTACACTCACCTCACATACTTACCACTCCACACTTGCACCCATCACTCACCTCTACAGTGCACTTTCAGACCCCGCAGACCCACTGCTCGCCTCCTACACCCTGGCGGGGTTCCCCCAGGTCGGGAAGCCCGCACTTCAGGGCACAAAAAGGGGATAATCCTATTTTCTGCCTGTTAACAGGCAGTTAATAGGCTTTAATCCCTTCCCGCCTCCAAGGAGACGGGACCCGGCATGGGACAGCTACCCGCCTCCTGGCAAGAGGGCGCGGAGGCGGGTTGGGGGTGGGTTTGCCACCCGCCCCCAAATTCTGCCATTTTCCCGGCAGACCCGCCTCCATACCCGCCTCCTCGGGGCTGAGAAAATCGCCCTGAACACTCCTGCTGAGAGCCCTTCTACCCCTCCTTCTCTTCCCACTTCTAGCATCTTGTCCTGCTCTGCATGGCCTCCGCTCATTCTTCCAGTCATGCTGTACTCCAAGGGGCATGCCTACTAGTGCACTCATGGCTGGCAGAAGCCTTGAAGTCAGCAAAAAGTCCTTCACCTGCCACACCACTCATAGGATTAAAGAGAGATAAAGTTTGAATTTTTTAATTTTTAAAAAATCTCCAACAATAATTAAAATCTGAAGGAATGAAACGCCACACTTGTAAAAGATAATTTTCAGTGCCAGAGAAATTGTTTGGCAGTAATTAAGACTTACCACGTCGTTAAAAATTCACTTACACCTAAATGGACAAGTCCTAACTTTTTCTGGCATGTTTAGTGTGTATCTATAATGTAAGTACCCCAACTTCACGCTGTTCCATGTGTTTCAATGCCATGTCTCTCGGCGAGATACTATTACAGTGCAGCTTCTGGAGGAGCAGGGCAACTCGGACAGCAACTTCCTCATTTCCGCGTTTAAATTCGCATGTGCGGTTGCCAGAAGGTCCTGTCCGATTTACTCTTTAATAACGGTGAATGCTGACAGCCTCACCATTATTTTTACCTTTGTACTTCGGGTCTTTGTACTTATTTTGTGATAAGGCTGCATACCTCATCTTTCATTGTTATACTGAGGATAATTTAATGACTCTTAATTTATTCATATTGCTTCAAACTTTAGGCACAGCTGAAGAACAGGGTTATTCATTCCAAAGCTACTATCCTTTGATTATCTAACTTACTCACTTTGAACTACTTTCAAGAAAACACAAGAAGGGAAATGTTTTGAACAATTAATCACTTTAAAACGATTTGTTCTATTTTCCCGTTTCCTACAGGTACTGACTGTTTGTTGGAGTGTGGGTGCACATTAGGGTTGCCAACCCTCCAGGATTGTCCTGAAATCTCCAGGAATTAAAAATGACTCTCCTGGACACTGATGCGAACAATCCAGAAGAAAAACCATAGTGGCATTAAAAGAATATTGTGTGTTTTTTTTTCATTTTCTTTAAACACTTCAATTTTGTTCTAAAAATATTGGAGGTGGTATAAAAGGCTGTTTGACTGGGTGGAACGGTTAGAGGCAGGAGGTCATGTAATGAAACCTCCAGGAATACGTCCAACCAGAGTTGGCAACCCTATTGCACACGAACAGGCAGCCCTCCGGTACCTTACCTAATTGACCATTCTAGACAGTGAGTTCTGCAGACTAATCAACTAGGGGAAGGGCTTCACAATTAAGGTTCTATAGAGGAGTTAACCCCTCTAACTTATTCCTTCCATTAACCTCAAAAGTGTGGAATTCCTAAACTTCCATCCCTTCCTCCTACAAGCTACAGGCTTCGTAATTCTTTGTTTTAGTGAAAGTTGAGAATTCTTTTCTTGGGCTTTTTTGACAGATGTGGGTTTTCTCCTGAATATCCATTTGTGTTTCTCTCCAGTCGATCACATTTGGGGGGAGGGAGCCAGGGACGTCTTGGGGTTCTAGGCAGCTAAAGCCAACCTGCTGAAAATAATTATATTTCTTGGGAATAAAAGGGTAGCCCTGTTTTCTGTTGTTCAAGCACACATTTTAACACGCCCTCAGTAGCAGCTCCAAAGAGTGAAGAACCACATGCATCCTGGTCAGACAAAAATTAGTCACTGAATTGAGTAGAATAAGAACATAAGACATAGGAGCAGGAGTAGGTCATTTGGCCCCTCGAGCCTGCTCCGCCATTCAATAAGATCATGGCTGATCTGATCTTGGGCTCAACTCCACTTCCCTGCCCGCTCCCCATAACCCTTGACTCCCTTACCGTTCAAAAATCTGTTTATCTCCACCTTAAATATATTCAATGACCCAGCCTCCACAGCTCTCTGGGGAAGAGAATTCCAAAGATTCACGACCCTCTGAGAGAAGAAATTTCTCCTCATTTCCGATTTAAATGGGTGCCCCCTTATTCTGAAATTATGCCCCCTAGTTCTAGATTCCCCCACGAGGGGAAACATCCTCTCTGCATCTACCCTGTCAAGCCCCTTCAGAATCTTATATGTTTCAATAAGATCCCCTCTCATTCTTCTAAACTCCAATGAGCCCAACCTGCTCAACCTTTCTTCATAAGACAACCCCTGAATGTTACACCTTATCAGACGATTGGAATTTTAGCAGTTCGTTCACCATGATAACTGTAGGTCCCATCTTTTAGAAGTCTTTATATTTTAACACGTGATGCAATACTTTTTGTGGAATACACTAACAGTTGTTTTATTCTGTGATGTATATTTTTGATATGGGAATAAGTGCACCTTCCTGTTGTTAAGAGAGTAATTTTATTTTTTCAAACTCTTAAATTGGTTGAGACTGGGTAATCTCACTTTCACATCTCTCCTTTAGTAGTTCCATTTCACAGCGATGCACTCCAGGCCATTTTTAAATTTTCAGCCATTTCACAGTGTCCAGATAGCTTTGCTCAGCTACCGTTTGGTAAAAACATCCTCAACTCATGCTAAATTATAACAAAGAACAACTGGAGGTAGTTTGTAAGTGATGTAACCACTAGACTTTCAGGGATAAGAAGCCCCTTATAAGATACCCAAAGCTCAACTGTAAAGAGAAGCTTAACCTTCAAAAGAGGGAGGGGGAGAAACAATAGATATTCCAATCAAAGAGACAAAGGAAGAACTTACATTTATAAATACTAAACCGGCAATGAATTACTTTGGAACTGTAATCACTGTTATGTAGGCATACATTGCAGCCAATTTGCACACAGCAAGGTCACACAAACAGCAAATGAGGTAAGTGACCAGATAATCTGTTTTGCTGGTGTTGGTCAAGGGATTGATCTTGCCGGGACACCAGCAAAATTCCCCTGATCTTCAAATTGTGCCAGTAGAATTCTTACATCCACCTGAAGAGGCCAGCAGAGCCTCAGTTTAATATCTCACCTGAATGACAGCACGCACCTCTGCCAATGCAGCATGCCCGCAGTACTGCATTGAAGTATCCGACTTATTATGTGCTCAAGTCTTGGTCTGGTGAGAGTGCTACCATTGAGCCAAGCTGACATCTGCAAACTGTTTAATAGAAAAACCGCAAACTGTTACATAATATAAAGGATCACCTTAGTGAGTTAATGAACAACAGAACGTGCAGTTAGCTAGGAGCTGCAGGAGTGTTTCTCCCAACCCCACATTCAAACCACACTGGCCGCTGCTGGCCACCACTTCCGCCCCCACCCCACATCGCTGTCGCCGCTCCCTTCCTCTCGCCCCGGCCCCTGCTATCCTCCGACTCAGTCGTCCCACTTCCTCGCTTACCTGAGGACCACAGCATCAGCCCGATCTTCAAATCTGCTTCGCTTGCAAGCTGCTTGTTGCTCTCCACAGTTCGCCGGCTCGATGGAAATGAGGCCCAAGGCACAATATCGGGGGCGCCTTGGACCTCACCATTCAGGTGCGCTCATTATTCTAGGCCACGTAGTTTCAGCCTGCTGATAAAATCACTGCTTTTACAATGAGGGGGCAGACAGGGGGCTATAGGGGGAGAGGAGCTAAACACGATCAAAATCACTAAGGAAGTGGTACTCGGTAAAATAATGGGCTCAAGGCGGATAAATCACCTGGACCTGATGGCTTACATCCTAGAGTCTTGAAGGAAGTGGCGGTAGGGATTGTAGATGCATTGGTAATAATTTTTCAAAACTCCCTGGATTCCGCTAAGGTCCCGGCAGACTGGAAAACTGCTAATGTAACACCCTTATTTAAAAAGGGCAGTAGACAGAAGGCTGGTAACTATAGACCGGTTAGCCTAACATCTGTGGTAGGTAAAATTTTGGAGTCCATTATTAAGGAAACAATAACAGGACATTTGGATAATCATAATTTAATAGGACAAAGTCAGCATGGTTTTACGAAGGGGAAGTCATGTTTGACAAATTTGCTGGAGTTCTTTGAGGAAGTAACATATAGAGTGGATAAAGGGGAACCAGTGGACGTAGTGTATTTAGACTTCCAAAAGGCATTTGACAAGGTGCCACACAAAAGATTATTGCTTAAGGTAAAAAATCACGGGATTGGGGGTAATATTCTGGCATGGATAGAGGATTGGCTATCTAACAGAAAGCAAAGAGTTGGGATAAATGGTTCATTCTCAGACTGGCAATCAGTAACTAGTGGTGTTCCACAGGGGTCAGTGCTGGGTCCCCAACTCTTCACAATCTATATTAACGATTTGGAGGAAGGGACCAAGTGTAACATATCAAAATTTGCAGATGATACAAAGATGGGAGGGAAAGTAGTGAGTGAGGAGGACATAAAAAACCTGCAAGGGGACATAGACAGGCTAAGTAAGTGGGCAGAGATTTGGCAGATGGAATACAACACTGGAAAGTGTGAGGTGATGCACTTTGGCAGGAAAAATCCTAGAGCAATTTATTATCTTAATGGCAAGAAACTGGAGAGTACTGAAGTGCAAAGGGATCTGAGGGTCCTGGTGCACGAAACTCAAAAGGTTAGTATGCAGGTGCAGCAAGTGATTAAGAAGGCAAATGGAATGTTGGCTTTCATTGCTAGGGGGATAGAATATAAAAATAGGGAGGTATTGCTTCAGTTGTACAAGGTATTGGTGAGACCGCACCTGGAATACTGCATACAGTTTTGGTGTCCTTACTTAAGGAAAGACATCCTTGCTCTCGAGGCAGTGCAAAAAAGGTTCACTCGGTTAATCCCGGGGATGAGGGGGTGGTCATATGAGGAGAGGTTGGGTAGATTGGGACTCTACTCATTGGAGTTCAGAAGAATGAGAGGCGATCTTATTGAAACATATAAGATTGTGAAGGGGTTGGATCGGGTGGATGCGGGGAGGATGTTCCCGATGACGGGTGAGACGAGAACTAGGGGACATAGTCTTAGAATAAGGGGCTGCTCTTTCAAAACTGAGATGAGGAGGAACTACTTCACTCAGAGGGTGGTAGGTCCATGGAATATGCTGCCACAAAAAGCTGTAGAAGCTACAACATTAATTAAATTTAAAACAGAAATAGACAGTTTCCTAGAAGTAAAGGGCATTAAGGGTTACGGGGAGCGGGCAGGAATTTGGACATGAGTCTAGGTTCGGATCGGTCATGGCCCTGTGGGTAGTGGAGCGGGCCCAGGGACTGTGTAGCCTGATTCTGCTCCTATTTCGTGTGTGCAATTCTGTTAGATGCAGGAGATGGTTCTGTGATAGATAGTAGATTGGCGGTTAGGATCAGATCAGCCATGATCTTATTGAATGGCGGAGCAGGCTCGAGGGGCCGATTGGCCTACTCCTGCTCCTATTTCTTATGTTCTTATTAGCAAGAAGGAGAAAGCAGCCATGTTTTTTGGGGTACCACTGAATAGTTTTCACTGCTACTACAGTTTGCAGCAGTGGGAATGCAAAGTCTAAAGTCATGGTTTCTGCAGCTAACATTGGAGAGCCACCAGAGCAGTGGGTATTATTTATGTCAGGTTTCTACAAACATATTGTTTTTTACTGTTTTATCTAAACAGGCACCGGAGACTTCCCCCGAACCCATGATTAGATTACTGTCTTTAACTCAGTATGGGGGAAGATTTCCTCTGTGAGCTGTGTGTAGTAAATTCGTAAACCGTTTATAAAGAGTACATTGATGGTTTTGTTGCACACAACGCACAGAGCAAATCTTCCCCCATGTTATGTTTCAAACTTTTTGTTTAACCATTTTTCTAAGCATTTGTTTTCCCTGCAATAATCTGTGGTATCATTATTGCAGATTTATCAGAAAATAATTTGCAACCAATTACAGGAAAACCCAAATGTATTACTGCTACTGTACATTAACTGCTGAGTTTTTGGCTCTCTGCCTATACCTTTCTTATATCTACTGTCACGGTAGATGTGACTCTCTAATTTTTCAATAGGTTCTTCCAAGGAAATGCTTCGCCTCTATTAAGGGCATTTCCAGATAGCACAACAGAGAATTCATTTTGTGAGGAATGCAGGGAACCAAGCTGCATACTTCTTATTCTCATACATTAATTTACTTTCATATACAGTGGGACCTCAATTATCCACCACATGGAGTGAACCCTTGGGTGGATAATCAAAATTCCCCTTGCACCTAGTCTAAAGTATGACTTTGAAGCTTTTTGGTCTATTTATATTATCTAATCAAGTTTCCTTCAATTGCCGCTAAGACCCATGTTTTCCATTTTGAAAATCACTAAGAAAAATACTGGCAGGCCAACTCCTACTGGTTTCCTAGACCCACAACCCTGACCTCTGCTGGTTTCCCAGACTCAGAAAGTTGACTCCTGCTGGTTTCCCAGACTCAGAAAGTTGACTCCTGCTAGTTTCTCAGACCCAGAAAGTTGTCTCCTGCTGGTTTCTCAGACCCAGAAAGTTGACTCCTGCTGGTTTCTCAGACCCAGAAAGTTGACTCCTGCTGGTTTCTCAGACCCAGAAAGTTGACTCCTGCTGGTTTCTCAGACCCAGAAAGTTGACTCCTGCTGGTTTCTCAGACCCAGAAAGTTGACTCCTGCTGGTTTCCAAGACCCAGAAGCCTGACTCCTGCTGGTTTCCCCAACTGAAAACTCTGACTCCTGAGCTGCATAGATAGTAAATTGTACCAGGTGTTGGACATGCAGATAATTACTTATTCTGCTGGTCAAGAACTCAAAAGCTGTAAAGAAAACAGTTAAAGGCACTTAATTCTACTTGATTTATGGAAATCTAAGCTCCAACTTCCATGAACTTGAATGTGGGTAACTGAGGCTCCATTATATTACATTATTGCATATGCAGCAATTTTCGAGATTTTTTGAAGTGTGTAGTGTATTGAAATGTAACATAGAATATCTGAATTGTATCTAACAGAATATTTTATTTTGCTGTGCTTTACAAGGTATGTGCTTACAAGCATTTATGGAGGCCATCTTTCACCTGGCACAGAGGAGATACAAGTCCCCACCTCTACGTGAACAAGTTGAGGCACTGGTCAATTTTTGTGAATATCAGTTGGAAGCACTGGATGAGAAGCACTTTCTGTACGGCCGTGCAACAGCAGACCAAAGATCTGGCTTTGCTACGTATCAGCCTGAAAGGCCTCGCTCAGGTGCTGTCAGCCACATGCACTTATTAAACCGTATGAGCACGTCCAATAGATTGCCAGCATCATCATTATCTACATCAGCGGATCAACGGCTTGTAAATTCACTGAGTTCAAGAGGTATTTCTTAATAGCTATGTAAATGCTACCATCTTCACCGTAGCATTTTATTTATAATGTTAAGGCAATACTTGTCACCTACCTGTGAATTATTACTGTTGATGGTGTTTTAACTGCCCAGTTCACTGTGCTCCTTACTCTGATGATGGTGTGAATACTGTCAGGAAAGATTTTAAACAGTGAACTATTTCATCAGCTGATGGTGATTCTAGAGAACTTCTTAGCACAGCCCCTGGCTTAGTTGGTTTTGAATGTTGTTTTTGTTTGGTCATCACCAAATCGTTATTATTAACACAGTAATCATTAATTATGATTTATTCTATTTGCCCACAGTAACTGCTTGCTCGCCAGCAGCTTCCTTCAGTCCCAAAGGATGGGACAATCTGGGCTGCAGGTTTTGCCGTAACAACCACCAATGCTGCTCTGTGATTGGCTTAAATGATGTGCGTTCTCAACGGGTCAAGCTGACACAAATTTTACATCCTTCCGTAAAGTGGTACTTTATGTAGTGGCCCAGCTCTCGAACGGCAGGCCCCCTCCCCCCACATCTCCAAGACTCATTCCTGCACAATCTCATTGGGAAGTTAGCTCTTCGACGCTAGGATAGCTAGTGATGGATAAATATTGTGGAACCAATTCTGTTGAAGTACAATTATATTATCTGCATTTCATACCTGCAATGATGTGTGGTTTATTTAGGGGGAAATGTAAACAAGTATTGCGAATAGACGGATTGTTCAGTCCTAGCCTGAAACTCCAGGTTCCAAACAATTTAGATTTAATGTAAAGAGCCTGCCACTATCTGGCTCCTGGCCCTAATTCATTTATATCATTTTATTAAACAAGTTTCACAGTGGATGTTTTCTATTATTGACATGAGCTGCTGATTGCTGTGTAATGATTATTGGCATGCTCTTCTCATGTTCCAGGGTCTTCTGCCAGTGAAATCATACGGAAGACGATCTCTTTTTTAAGTTCACTTTCTTCTGTCGACAGAGTGCAGGATCACCACTGGCACAGAGAGAGCTCCTCATTGATGTATATCAGTTCTTTGTGAAGAAACCCTCATACGTTAACATTTATTAGGCTAGAAATTACTGTTGGTGATAATAGTGGATAAACCCAGAATGCATTTCTATAACATTTGTCCGCCCACTATTAAATGAATTAACACCTTTGTCAGAATAGTGGACAGAGGAATGTAATACATGTGTTAAGCCTTCATCTGCTAGAAACAGTAATTTCTAACCTATATTTTTGCTGTTTTTATACTGCAGCTTTAGTGGCAGTGTGATAGCTGACATCAGTAATGCAGTATAAAACAGGAAAATGTGCATTAGGTATTGCATTGTTAAGGATGCACATTTTTGCAATAAAAACATTTGGTTGCAAGACATTGCTTAAAACGTTTAGAATTTAAAATTACTAGCAAACTCCAACAGCCTCCTGTACCACCATTCACATTTTAATCAGTAAAAGGAGCTGGCCATCTGGTCATTAAAGATCACACCAACAGTCAGAGGATATAAAGCTGCATTTTGTGTTCTTATTTTCAGTACTAGTGCAGAACTCTGGTTTACCCAACTTTAGAACTGGCAGAGAACATGCCACTCCTCACTCACTTGCTGTGAAAATAAAGCTCTAATTCCGCCATTGGCAAAGTGACATTAACGAGCTTCAGTATATCATCAGGTGGAAATAAACAGCAGAAGTAGTAGATGGCCCAATGGAAAACATTAAATCTGCCGCTTGTTTATTCACTGAAGATAAAACACTGAATAATATAAATTGGCGCAATATTTTGTACAGTAAATAAAAGTTATCTGGAGTTTGTCTTTTTTCACATCAGTTTTCTCTTCTCTTCTCTTTAGGGTATTGATATATTGGTTGATTACAGTTCAACAGCACCCAAGTAGCAATTCTTTATGTGTGAATCT
Organism: Squalus acanthias; assembly: GCA_030390025.1. Classification (NCBI taxonomy): domain Eukaryota; kingdom Metazoa; phylum Chordata; class Chondrichthyes; order Squaliformes; family Squalidae; genus Squalus; species Squalus acanthias. Next base: position 85,307,249 of record CM059438.1, read on the forward strand.
TAACAGTGACTGTTGAGAGGTTATTTCAGTATTGTGGTGCATCACAGCTACCTCCAGCGTTGATCATAGAGAGCATCATCGGTGAACCTCACCTTCGACTATAGGGAGGGCTCACCACAGCTAAACCCAACCCTGTACTCACCTAACATCCATACCTGAATACTGGATAGCAAGCAGCAGCAGAAACCCTAGCCCATCATCGCCACCGACAGTAGCCACCCCTCCCCCACCTCACCAGCTAACTCGGGACAAACCTGGGACTTTCCTGGTCTGTAGGGCTCAACCCTTCACTATGTGAGTCTGCTGAGCTGTCAGAGAGTTTGTACTAGAAATTTGTCTCAGGCGGTGGTGCAAAACAGGCGGTATCGGATCTGCCGCCCGCCATACGCAGCACCTGATATTCAGTTCCATTGCAGTTAATAAAACTGAATATCAGGTGCTGCGTATAACAGGCGGCCAATCCGATACCATCTGTTTGGCACCACTGCCCGAGACGAATTTCTAGGCCTTTATCTTTAAGTACACTTGCAAATTTAAATAACTCAAATTGTCTTGAAATCCAAACTTGTTTGAGATTTACGGGTGGAAGGCAAGCAGTGGATATTATCATCACTCTCTAGTAATTTTTAGTGTCCAGTGTGTTGAGGTAGAAAGAAAAATACTGATTCTTCCATCATATGTCAAAAAATGTTTATGGCGTTAAAGTCGATTTTTTTTCTCAATACAATGAATACAAAGGTATTCGTAGCCTGAAAAATGGATTTCTCAAAGGAAGAGAGTGTGGCATTTGTTGTGATTGGCAGCATGTCATTTAAAAAATGGCTCACGCTTGCTTTCATCGTGTGATTGATATGGTACACATACAAGCTTGTGGAAGAATTTATTTCTACTTGAAACATTATAGATTTCACTGCCTTTGCCTGCCCTCTTCAAAATGATACTTCTCACTGCTTCAAATAGCCATCTGTTCTATTTTCTAGATACAGATTTACAATCTGTCATTGACAGAGCGATGCTTCAACCCCTGACACATAGCAAGCAGGTTGCTGTTGTGTTTCATTGTACCGCTGCTCATTGTATAAACGTGATGAGTTAATCTGTTGTTTAAGGATGGTAGGCGGTCGTGGTGTTTATTATTAGCATATTCAATGTATGTGCTTATGATACATAAATCTAGCTTGGCCACATATCTTTCTTGAAGTGCACATTGTGCTTAATACTGAACCAGTTAACACTATTCCAATCTCTTGCAGTTAATTGAATGCTAGTTAGCTTTTAATTTCAGCAGAATACTGTAAAGCCTTATCCGTCCTGCAGTAATTATGAGAATGAGAAATTATGTAGGAGCTATTATCTCTAGCTATTATGTAGTGTGGTAGCGCATTAATTATTTTTTTAACATGTAGTGGCATGTATGCAGAATGTTATCAGGTTAAAGGCACTGCTCCCCTTAGAAACGATGTAAATAAGTTGTTAATTATATGCATATTTATTGGCTACCCTTCTGTAAGGGAACAGTATTTTTTTAGTTGTAAAAGCAGGTATTTTGTACTGTATTTGTAAGAATTTGCACAATAATGTTAAAGTTCTGGGTTTATTTTACATATGTTAGTTTAAATGGGATATTTCACTTGGCTTAATACATTTTCCTCTGAGACGAGAGAGGCTTGTTTATCATACATTGTTTCTGTAGAAGAGTTAGATATTTTTACAGGGATATATCATGCAAAAATGCATCAGAATGGTTAATCAATTGTTTCTTTCTATTTTAGTTCAGTCCAGGTCTGTTACAGTTTAATCACGAATCAGATCCCATTGTACAGCAAGTTAAAACCCTGATGTTAGGAACTATCAGAGACAAGGTGAAGGGAATAGTAAAGTTTTTGATTCCCCCATGGCATTGCTCATGATGTTGGGAAATATGCTGTTTTATAGGAATGGGAGCATTAAAAAAAATGACGCAAAATGTCTTATTCTGCTGCTAAGGTGGAGCAGTGTTCCTTTAAACTTATGAGTTCCCTATTGCTGTAAATGAATTCTGAAGTCAATTACAGGCACATTCCTGAGGTCAATTAGAGGGCAATTGATTATTTCTCTTGAGATTAGCAGCTACTTGTAAATCTCTGCCTTGTGCCCAAGATCAAAAAAGCCCATTTTGAAGTATCTGACTTTCCTTTTTATAAAAATGGTAACAAAGTGTAAGTCCTGGGGTAAAAATAGAAAATGCTGTAAATACTCAGCAGGTCAGGCAGCATCTGTGGAGAGAGAAACAGAGTTAGCATTTCAGGTCAATGACCTTTCATCAGAAGGTTAACTCTGACGCTGCAGCCGGCGCCATCTTGTTAAGGAGCCTACCATTGGGCACACAAGGCGCATGCCTGCCTGTTTCAGGCGGGAGGGCCATTTAAATCCGCAAATTAGGATCCTAGGACCCTGATTGCCGTTTTACGTTGGAAATCGGCAGAGCGTGCACCATGCAAAAATAATCTAGGCTGCTGCTCCCCTGGGACTCTCCCTCCACGATAGTGCCCCTGCCACCCCCAGACATTTACCTTTCTGTCGGGCCAAGACGAAACAATACCAGTAGGCCTCAATCCGGCGAGCTGCACCAGGACAACCATTTGGTGCACCGCAACTCATTGGCTCAATGTTAATGAGGCTGCGGCTCAGAATCACTGCCACTTCTTCACATTGAGTGCAGGAAATTTGCCTACATATTTGCTCTTCTATCTACCGCTGACTATTTGGGGGTCTATAGTACACTCCCAACAGTGTAATTGCCCCTTTTTTGTTCTTCAGTTCAACCCCTATGGCCTCACTTGATGATCCTTCTAACATATCAGCCCTCCTCACAGCTGTAATTGTTTATTTAACCAATATTGTGACACCACCCCCCATCCTTTATCTCACATGTCTATCTGTGCCCTCAGCTCATCTGCCTTAATCACTAGACTCCTTGCATTGAAGTATATACCATTAAGCACTGCCAAACCCTTTTGTTGTCTATTTTCTAGCCTTTGTTTCCTCTGCCTTCCAAACTCACTTACTAATTTACTGCCTTCCATTTCCAGCTTTGCTTCTCTACCTTCTGAATCTACTCTCAGGTTCCCATCCCCCTGCCAAGCTAGTTTAAACCCTCCCCAACAGCACCATCAAACCTCCCTGCAAGGATATTGGTCCCGGCCCTGTTGAGGTGCAATTCTACTTAAAAACAGGAAATACACAGCAGGTTAGTCAGCAGCTGAAAAATAAAGATAGGTTAATGTTTCAGGTGGAACCCTTGCTCTTTCAGATGCAGACTGACCTGCAGTACATTGCCAGTGTTTGTCGATTCTAGTTCAGAATACCAGCATTCGTTAAGTGTATGAGTTTTCTTTTTATCCCAACAATTCCACTGTCTTCTGTCAATTCTTTCCATGATATTCTCCTACATCCCCTCAAAATGCAGCAGACAATCTTCCCTTACTTCTGTGCAATGATCTAGGCTAGTTCTCCTCTTTTGTACATAATGAAGTTTTAAAATTACTCTCAAAACAGCAGTTAATCTTAGCTATACATGAATGTGGCTTCTGCTGCTATGTTTTAAGCTGCAGCTTCCCATTTGGAATAGAACTATTCTCCCACATGAAACATAAGTTTGCCTCTCCCTTTCAGATCCTGATTCACCCACTGTGTGTTTCCAGCATTTTCGTTTTTTATTTCAGACTACTAGATTTCCCAATGACATTATTCTTGGCAAGTCAGAGAATCAACTTATAAGGACAGGAGTGTAATACCATGTAATGCACCGAGTATTATTCTGCTGCTCAGATAGATGCTCTTGAGCACCCTGATTATAATCGCTCAACCTTTGGTGGCCGTGCCTTCTGTTGCCTAGGCCCTAAGCTCTGGAATTCCCTCCCTAAACCTCTCCGCCTCGCTACCTCTCTTTCCTCCTTGAAGACGCTCCTTAAAACCTACCTCTTTGACCAAGTTTTTGGTCACCTGCCCTAATTTATCCTTATGTGGCTCGGTGTCAGATTTTTTGTCTTACAATACTCCTGTGCAGCGCCTTGGGATGTTTTACTACGTTAAAGGCGCTATATAAATACAAGTTGTTGTTGTTGTTTAACCTGGCCTGTCTCTTTAAGGTGCAGTCTGATTGACGTTAGACACATCCTGAGGTCAGTTAGAGGCTAATCATTGGTAGACTCATGAGGACAATTAGAGGACATTCTACTGGTGATTCTTTCTGGGTTTTTTGAAGATGTTAATTGTTCATTGATAGTTTCCTTTACTGTTCAATTTGTTACTGTTTTCTGAATGACATTGGAGGTAATCAAGTGCAATTGTGAAATACACTTTCAAGTGTAGCATTTGAGATGCGATGCCTTTCAAGTGTGACACTTTGAGGTTGGATTGATGCATACTAGACAAAGACTTTTATTTTTATTCTTACATATTTATTATTTACTTAACATTTTAGAATCTTCTATAGGTCTGTGCAGTTCTTGAGCTGTAGTTTGAGGATTTAGCGATAGAAACTGTCATACCTTTTTGGCAGATGATGAATGACAGAAATAGTACACGCTTTACAGACTGTGGGGGCCATTAAATATACTCTCTTATTCATATATATTTATCAATTAAAAGTCCATTGAACTGAGAAATGCAGTCTTCAATTAATTACTTCACACAATATGCACCTACATCTAAGCTAATACAGAAGGTAGAGGTTTTGCTTGTGAACTTTAGCATGTGAACTCTATGAAAAACATATGTAAACTTTCACTTAAATGCCTTTTTCTCTGATGCATGGATTTGAAGACCTGTGAAGAACACAGATCAGGATGTGCACTCGGCTGTGGTTCTATGCAGTGTTGTTCTGTTGACTCTATTTGAAGTTATGCAATATACAAGGATTGCAAGGTATTCAATATGTGCTAGTGCATTAATTTGTGCAAAACTAAACAAGTGCCACAATATGGTATATTTATTGTTCTGTGTAGATGTATTTACAATATTATAATGTTAGATCAGGTTTAAGCCTGTCGAAGGCTTTCTGTTCTGTTAGTTTTTCATTGTAGTCCATTAAGGGGCATGTACTAAAACTTCTATATTGTAAATATTCTGTAAATCTGCATTTTATTAAAAACATTTCTAGAACTCTAATATCCCTGTCAGTGTGTGTGTGTGTGCGTGTCAGACTTGCATAGATTACAAATGATTATCTTGCTTCATTGATGAAGCGTGCTGAAATATCCAGGTTGAATTTGAATTTCAGACAAATATGACTCTAGAAAAGTGAAAGTAACTCTTTCCTTTTATTATTCTAGACTTAGAAGAACACCCTTTTCATTACAGCATCAGAAATGTAACAGGCATGGAGGGAGCTGTACTGATCTCAGTTTAGTAACAGGGAATGATAAACTTTTGTGATATTTTCAATGTAGCAGCCACACATGCCTGTCAAATGGCACCAGAGCAGCTTATAGTAAAAACAATACTCAACCAGCACAGGTTTTAAAATACATACCCGTCATTTTTTTGAATTGATGCTGTTTCTGGCTAAACAAGATCTCTGTGTGCAGTTCCTGCAAATTCAAATATAATATGCAAGATTGTGATTGATTGTTAATGTTGCTATCACCACGCTTATAAAAATGGTGTAGCAAACAGACACATCCTATTTGTGGCTTTCCTCGGGAGGTTTGTTTGGTCCTTTTCACTAGTTGTGTCCAGCCAGTTAAAGGTACATTGAAGAACCTTTTCAGCTACAGAATAGTACTCTTTAATAACAATTCTAAACTATCAGCTAATTAAGATGCTCACCCCACCCAGTGTAATACCAAATCACACAGACCAGAACATTTGATTGTGGTCTGTGCTGAGTTAGCTAATCTCAGCCGCTGTGGGCACTACTGCACCCCTGGACTAGGGAGGGGAAAAAAGAGAGTTCACACTTGGATTACTATCCAGTGACATCAGTTTGAAAGTGTATTGTGTGGATGGTGGATGAGGAGAGGATTGGACTCTGGTAATGCCCTCCATGGTCAAAGAGCCTGCCAACAATCAATTGTTGACACTCCCGTGCAGTACTGAGGGAGCGCTGCACTGTCGGAGGTGCCGTTTTTCAGATGAGACATTAAACCGAGGCCCCCGTCTGCTCTCTCAGGTGGACGTAAAAGATCCCATGGCACTATTTCGAAGAAGAGCAGGGGAGTTATCCCCAGTGTCCTGGCCAATATTTATTCGTCATTGTCACATTGCTGTTTGTGAGACCTTGCTGAGCGCAAATTGGCTGTCATGTTTCCTACACTACAACAGTGACTACACTTCAAAAGTACTTCATTGGCTGTAAAGCGCTTTGGGACATCCTGAGGTTGTGAAAGGCACTATATCAATGCAAGTCTTTCTATCTGGGATCAAACATGATGTAATACAAGTGCTGCTTCTTCAAAAGAACTGAGAGGCCTGTAATTCCACATCCCTCCTCCTGTATAAGTGCTCTTGAGATCTAACCTGATGTTCAAACATGTGAACCAGCGATTTTGGAAGGGGCACTGAGTATTGATCAGGGCCTGGAATCCTGGATGATTTTCCTCTCCCTTGCACAGGAACACTAAAGCCAATTGTTGAACCCCAGCTGAGGTCAGCTAATGCAGCACAGACATGGATTGCGTAGAAATTTATTTTACTCATGATTATAGTTCTTAAGTGCCAGCACCTAAGGATCTGGATTAACAGCCCTTAGAATTATTGTTAATATTCAGATCTTTCAGAGAGTTTTCTGTTGATTTTCCTCCTTTAAATCCTCTTCTTGCTTCCCTTGTCTGAAGAGACACTAGCATCGTATCAGTCAAGGTATTGTGTGTGTTGGGGGGGAGAGGGGGGGGGGGTTGCGCGGAGGGCGCAGGGTACAAAATAGAATGCTCCAAATTGACTATATGATATCTGTACTTGGTAGGCAGCTCAACTTTTATACTTCTTATTGACAGTATCTGGTTTAATTTTAATTAAAATAATTGCAAATGGTCTTTGATGCCTTTGTCATCTTGCTTAAATGTGTTGATCTGGTGGCTTCAAAAAGGCAATTACTAATGCTAAATTGAAAAGGGTAATCTAGCTTAAAGAAGCAATGTGATGGCTTTAAAGAATTGCTTCCAAAGACTAGAGGGAGCATAGAAGGACAGTATTTAGGACTCAGTTCCGGTTTCGGCCATAGTTTATCCCGATCATTTTTCCATTACACGTGTTATAAATCATTTACATAGGATTACATAGGATGTACAGCACAGAAACAGGCCATTCGGCCAAACCAGTCCATGCCGGTGTTTATGCTCCACTCGAGCCTCCTCCCGTCTTTCCTCATCTAACCCTATCAGCATAACCCTCTATTCCCTTCTCCCTCATATGCTAATCTAACCGCCCCTTAAATGCATCTATACTATTCGTTTCGAACACTCCCTGTGGTAGCGAGTTCCACATTCTCACCACTCTCTGGGTAAAGAAGTTTCTTCTGAATTCCCTATTTGATTTCTTGGTGACTCTTATATTGATGGCCTCTAGTTTTGCTCTTCCCCACAAGTGGAAACACTCTCTCTGTATCTACTCTATCAAAACCTTTCATGATTTTAAAGACCTCTATTAGGTCACCAAGAGAAAAGAGACCCAGCCTGTTTATCCTTTCCTGATAGGTATACCCTCACATTTCTGGTATCATCCTTGTAAATCTTCTCTGCACCCTCTCCAGTGCCTCCATATCCTTCTTATAATATGGTGACCAAAATTCCAAGGTTCGATACAAGTTTAACATAACTTCACAACTTTTCAATTCTATCCCTCTAGAAATAAACCCTAGTGCTTGGTTTGCTTTTTTTATGGCCTCGTTAACCTGTGTCGATACTTTAAAGTGATTTGTGTATTTGTACTCCGAGATCCCTTTGCTCCTCTACCCCATTTAGATTCTTATTTTCCAAGTAATATGTGACCTCCCTATTTTTCTTACCAAAATGTAATACCTCACATTTATCTGTGTTGAATTTCATTTGCCAATTATATGCCCATTCTGTAAGTTTATTATTGGGCCAGAAATTCGGCTCTTGTCGGGTGAGTACGTGCTGTGTACATACCCGTAAGGCCACCTGAAGTGCCGGTTTCACGCATGCGCGGGAAACCGGAACTTCCGTTCCCCTGAAGGAAGGGGTTCAGAAGTCGAACGCGTGCGCGGGAGAGGCTGCGCACGCAGCGAACGTCGTTTTTTTTTCAGGTTTCTCCGTGAGGGTAAGTGTGGAGAAGCTGCACATTTAAAAAGGAGGCGCAAGGCCTGTTTTTAACAAGGGATGTGGTTAATTAATTACAATTTAAACATTTTTTCAACAGGTTTATCTTTTTTACATACTTTAAAGAAAGGTAAGTTTATTTTTAGCACCGTTAAAAAGCTAATTAATTTTTTCAAAAATTTAAATTTTTGTTTAAAGTAGTTAATTTATGTAATTTATAGTTATTTAAAAAATGTGATGGTTTTTTAAAAATTTATTTGAAGTTTTAGTGTGGTTTTGGGGCCGATCTCTATTCATAGATTTGACAGGTCTTCCTGTCAAATCTATGAATGAAAATTCCCTGCTACGATTGGCTCTCCATGGCCCACATGATCCCAGGGGACGCTTCGAACTAACTGCGCCCCTGGGATACGCAAGCACTGCGCGCCGGCAGCTGCAGGAGGCCCAGGACCCGAATTCCTCGTGGGCCCGAAGCACAACGGCAGGCGCGGTAGGTAAGTACGCGCGCGATGCTTGCACCCGCAGGAAGCCGGAGAGCCGAATTTCTGGCCCAATGTCTTCTTGTAATTTGTTGCAGTCCTCCTCAGTATTGGCTATGCCCCCTAATTTCAAATACTAGTGCCCAATAGTAGGCACCTACAGCTCTCTAACATTGAAGTGCTAACATCTACAATGGAAAGATGAGTGTTTGGGATATGAGTGGCTAGATGGAGCTTATTGTTATGAAGAGGATCAAAATTGATTGAAATTACCTACAGATAACATTGTGTAATAACATATGTGATGGCACTTGGAATTAAACAAATACTTCAACAGTTGCTTTAGAAAAAAAGCCATTAAATCAAACCTATAGATTTTTAGTTTAATAATCTACTCCATTTTAGTGGTTACATTTTCATTTTGCTCCCAGATTATGTTTGTAGCCTTGTTTTGGTCCAGTATTAATACTGGAACAAGCTTTTTTTTATAATTTTAAGAAAAGCTATACATAATTGTATTTTGTCCATTTTAATTCTGTTACTTGTCATAACCAGGCTGGTCATAAATGCCACAAGACCTCATCCTCCGCCAGCTCCAACAGCTGTCAGCCCCTTATCGCTGTTCTCTATAATTATGTGTTATATATTTGGGCTTTAAGCAATGTCCACTGGATGACATAAACCTGTATTTCAGTTTGCATATTAATGTGAAAAAAATCAGTAAATTCTGCATTTTGTTACATAAACACTATCATCAATCAAAACTTGTGCAAAATACACAATAAATAGGATCTGGCAGAAAATTTAAAGTCATCAGGGATCAATGATCATATCCATGTTCCATCAGGATAACGCTGCACTAAATAACCCCCCTCTATTCCTTTATTCTCCCTAGATTATACTCATACTTTTCAGATATGTTTGCCCCATCTGTATATACTGTCTCTGTACATCGACACCCCAGAAAGGTGCTCCGCACAGTCCACTTCACCTTCGTTGTAGAGTTAAACATCACCAGCGTGACTGGAGCTCACAGCACAGTTCCACTTTCAGTCCTTAATTAATGAAGATTGAGTGTGTGAAGGATGAAAATATTATGCAAATGCAGAATATTAGTCCGCAAATTGTACAAATGATGTGTTGCTTCAACTGGTGTAATAGAATCTCAAATGTTACATTATAAATTTGCACAATTGAGTGTACAGTTTGTCAAGTCTAATTGTTTGAACATTTAAAGAGTTTTTTGTCCATGAAGATGATTTTCTTGCCCTGCATCTAACCTGCCGTGACACATCCTGCTCTAGCTGGCAGAGTGCCAAGGTGCAGACCACTGACTCCTTCCCAAACACGATTGCTCCTGCCTCAGGATCAACAGGGGGTGTAATTCAACCAGGCAGAGACAAACAATGCCATTTGTTTCTTTTTGTTGAGATAGAATGCCTACAGGGTTACAGGGTGTTTAAATCTAGAAGTCTAGTTGAAAGCATATAGCCGTGAGTAATGTATTCACAGTGATCTGGTTAACCAGTTATTGAAGGTGGGAAAGACAGAATGCAAGAGCATTTAAATCGAGAATGTTTTTTTGGGAGGGTGGGAAATAAGTCATTTTGTGTTTCTATCCCTTCCCACAGTATCCACCGCATTGAGGCCGAGAGGGCAGGAAGGGGAACTGGTCCAAATATCTTCCAATGCCTCTCTGTAACTGGCTGCCAGGAAGTGCACAAGGGTGACCTATGCCGATGTGCCTTCCAGGTAACAGTAATGGAATACATGAACACATACAATGTATGTCACATGCCATATAAAAGAGAAGAGAGCCAGCGCAATGTATATGTGATAATGCAAGAAATCTTGGCACAGATGCTAGTTGGAAGGTGAGAAAAACAAGGAGAGGAATAATGGTTATTTTCTAGGCAGCCCATCCGCTACAACTAAATGTTGGACTCACAAATAAGATCCTTTTGAATTCCGATCTCTGCTGACCTTCATGCATGGCCTTTTCTGGGTGATGAACTTGCTCATCTGAGGTGAGTGGTTTGGGACAAGAACAAAATTGATCGGGAAGAGATTGTGTTCCATAATCGTAACTCAGACTGGCGGAAGGTGAGAAGTGGTGTTACACAGGGATTGGTGCTGGACGTACTGTTGTTCACCATTTACATAAATGATTTGGACTCGGGAATCGGACGACACCAAATTGGGGGTATATTTTATACTGAGCAAAACTGACGAAATACAAGAAGGCATTAACAAACTTACAGAATGGGCGTGTAAATGGCAAATTAATTTCAATATCGGTAAGTGTGAGGTGGTGCATTTTCATAGTAGGAATAAGGAGGCCACCTACTCCTTGGAAAATAACAGTCTAAATGGGGTAGAGGTGCAGAGGGATCTAAGATTACAGATTCACAAGTCATTAAAAGTAGCAGCACAGGTTAACAAAGCCATAAAAATGCAAACAGAACACTGGGATTCATTTGTAGAGGAATAGAATTCAAAAGCAGGGAAGTTATGTTACACTTTTATAGAACCTTGGGTTAGACCACACTTAGAGTACAGTGCACAGTTCAGGTCTCCATATTCCAAAAAGGATATAGAAGCATGGGAGAACGTGCAAAAAGATTTACAAGGATGATACCAGAACTGAGAAGGTACAAATATCAGGAAAGAATGAACAGGCTGAGGCTCTTTTCTCTAGAAAAGAGTACACTGAGTGGTGACCTGATAGAGTTCTTTAAAACTATGAAGGGGTTCGATAGGGTAAACGTGGAGAAGATGTTTCCAATGGTGGGGGGAGTCCAAAACCAGGGGCCATAAATAAATGATAGTCACTAATAAATCCAATAAGGAATTCAGGAGTAACTTCTTTACTCAGAGAGTGGTGAAAATATTATAAAAAGGATATGGAGGCACTGGAGAGGGTGCAGAGAAGATTTACAAGGATGATACCAGAAATGCGAGGGTATACATATCAGGAAAGGATGAACAGGCTGGGTCTCTTTTCTCTTGAAAAAAGAAGGCTGAGGGGTGACCTAATAGAGGTCTTTAAAATTATGAAAAATTTTGATAGCGTGGATACAGAGAGAATGTTTCCACTTGTGGGGAAGAGCATAACTAGAGGCCATCAATATAAAATAGTCACCAAGAAATCCAATAGGGAATTCAGAAGAAACTTCTTTACCCAGAGAGTGGTGAGAATGTGGAACTCGCTACCACAGGACGTGGTTGAAGCAAATAGTATAGATGCGTTTAAGGGGAGGCTGGACAAGCATATGAGGGAGAAGGGAATAGAGGGTTATGCTGATAGATTTAGATGAGGAAAGATGGGAGGAGGCTCATGTGGAGCATAAACGCCGCATGGACTGGTTGGGCCGAATGTTCTGTTTCTGTGCCGTATATCCTACGTAATCCTATGTAAATATGGAATTTGCTACCACATGGAGTGGTTGAGGAGAATAGCATAAATACATTTAAGGAGAAGTTAGATAAGTACATGAGGGAGAAAGGAATAGAAGGAGATGTTGATAGGTGAGATGAAATAAGGTGGGAGGAGGCTCGTGTGGAGAAGAAACACCAACATAGACCTGTTGGGCTGAAAGGCCTGTTTGTGCGCTGTAAAATTCGATGTAAAAGTGCATTATAGGATAACCAACTAGTAGGATGTTGATGCTCATGAAGGTGTCAGTAGACTTGACTGTCACACCCTCTGGACAGAGCAAAATAAACAGCAGTGTTACCTTGGGGACAAAATGATGCTAGGAAATGGAAATTTTAGAGTCAAAACAGAGCATTGATGCTGTACAGAAATATGAGAAAAGCAGGGTGTCTATAGATTTCCATAAGTTTGAATCACGTTACTCATCCTCCAAACTAAAATCTGGTGCAAGATCCCTAACCCCAACAAGTGCTTAAATCTGAGTGTGATATATGCACTCATATCCTCATCAGCAGAAGAGTAAGGAGCTTTGAAAGACAGTAACCCTCTCCAAACTGTCTGAAAACTATCGGAATTCAAAGTGACAAATAGCTGGGAACGTGGGTTTGAGTCATGCCAGAGCTGTCACTCCAGCACGTTATTTCCTGATAATCAGTTACTACCCATCATTCTTGCTGGAGTGTGTGTCTGTTTCGAACTTGAGCGATTATGTTGCAGTTGTTAATTCCTAATTTTGGGACACCGAGTGTAAAGGACACTATAGGGGAGATTCTGCCATCTAGTGCCCTTCTTTAAAGTCACGCTCGATTTCTAACTCATGCTTCCTGAGTACAGCTTCCCCCACTGGGAGAACAGACTCACTCTGGTCAAAATAGAATATCCCTCCCCTATGAATGACGCAGTATAATAATGAATAGATACCTTGGAATGATGTCAAGGCTGTAGTATCAGATGACAGGTAGAAACCACTAGAGGTACACTTCAAACAGTTTTAAAGGTGTCAGCCATGGCTCAGTTGGTAGCACTCTCCCTTCTGAGTCAGAAGATTGTGGGTTTAAGTCCCACTCCAGAGACTTGAGCACATCATTTTCAGTGAAGTACTGAGGGAGTCTTCTGCTTCTTCTTCTTAGGCAGTCCCTCAGAACCAAGGATGACTTGCTTCCACACTAAAAATGAGTTCTCAGGTGACTGATGAATCCAATGTGGGACCTACAGTCTCTGTCACAGGTGGGGCAGACGGTGGTTGAAGGGGCGGGTGGGTGGGGTGCTTGGGTTGACGTGTGCTCCTTGCGCTGTTTGCGCTTGGCTTCCGTTTGCTCCCGGCGAAGAGACTCGAGGTGTTCGGCGCCTTCCCGGATGCTTCTCCTCCACTTTGTGCAGTCTTAGGCCAGGGATTCCCAGGTGTCGGTGGGGATGTTGCACTTTTTGAAGGAGGCTTTGAGGGTATCCTTGAAGCGTTTCCTCTGCCCACCTGGGGCTCTCTTGCCGTGTCGGAGCTCCGAGTAGAGCGCTTGTTTTGGGAGTCTCGTATTGGGCATGCGGACGATGTGGCCTGTCCATCGGAGCTGATGGAGCGTGGTCAAAGCTTCGATGCTGGGGATGTTAGCCTGAGCGAGAACACTGACGTTGGTGCGCCTATCCTGCCAATGGATTTGCAGGATCTTGCGGAGGCAGCATTGGTGGTACCTCTCTAGTGCTTTGAGGTGCCTGCTGTACATGGTCCATGTCTCTGAAGCATACAGGAGGGCGGGTATCACTACTGCTCTATAGACCATGAACTTGGTGCTGGGTTTGAGGTCCTGGTCTTCAAACACTCTCTTCCTCAGGCGACCAAAGGCTGCACTGGCACACTGAAGGCGATGTTGGACTTCGTCATCGACGCCTGCCCTTGTTGACAGTAGGCTCCCGAGGTATGGAAAGTGGTCCACGTTGTCCAAGGCCTCGTCATGGATTTTGATAATCAGGGAGCAGTACTGTGTGGCGGGGCAGGTTGGTAGAGGACCCTTGTCTTATGGATGTTTAGTGTAAGGCCCATGCTCTCGTACGAAGTGCTGGATTGTCAAAGGTCCCTTCTTTCACTGAGACGTTAAACTGATGTCCAGTCTGTCCTCTCAGATGGATGTAAAAGATCTCATGACACTATTTGCAGAGCAGGCGAGTTCTCCCCGGTGTTCTGGCCAATATTTATTCCTCAACCAACATCACTAAAACAGATTATCTGGTCATTAACTCATTGCTGTTTGTGGGACCTTGTGCAAATTGGCTGCCACATTTCCTACATTACAACAGTGACTACTCTTTAAAAAAAAAAGTGCTTCATAAAGAAGAAAGAAAGATCTTGCATTTATATAGCGCCTTTCACAACCTCAGAACAAACCAAAGCGCTTTACAGCCAATTAAGTACTTTGGAAGTGTAGCCACTGTTGTAATGTGGGAAACGTGGCAGCCAATTTGCGCACAGCAAGCTCCCACAAACAGTAATGTGATCATGACCAGATCATCTGTTTTAGTGTTGTTGGTTGAGGGATAAATATTGGCCAGGACACCGGGAAAACTCCCCAGCTAATGGTCTATAAAGCACTTTGGGATGTCCTGAAGTCGTGAAAGGAGCTTTATAAATAAAAGTCTTTCTTTCCTTATCTGAGCCCCTCTATGAGACCACCAATTTAAGCCCAATCCTGGGCACCTATTGTTCACTACATATATCAGAAACGTTGCCACTTTTCAGCTGAGTTGCTGGATGAGGAAAACCTGACACTCTCCCTATATTTAGCCAGCCGTCTGAGTTGCAATGCAGCATTAGTGTGATACATTGTCAACCAGTCGGTGCTTGGCATGCCTGCTCTCTATGCCACTGGAGGATAGTTAGCAGGCGAATACCTATAAAACAGGAAAGAATGTAAAACTAAAATGAAACATTTGATGGAAGTTTCAAACCATTTTTTATAAACCAGCTTGCTAGGATTTTTATCAGGAGCCTAATGTTTAAAACATTTCTCAGGATTCCTTGCAAAATCCCAAATGTGTGAAAAGCAATAATTTGTTGCAAAATACTGGTTAGATATAGTTTAAAAATAATAGATGTTAGTAAAGGAAAATAAATTCTCCCCTCCTCTTGTGAAGGTGCTGACTCTCACAGGAGTATGGCTTCACTGGCACTGACCACAATCTGCGACCTTGCTTAAGTAGGCCTTGCTCAGTGAACATTGGCAGCCTATTCCATCGTGAAGGGCGTAGCAACCAAGCCTAATCTGCTCTCACTAACATCCACCCATTTCCATCAAGAGTCATTGGACAGCAATCAGAATGCGCCCCCTAACCTACGGACACTGAGACCAGTTGTAACCCTCCCCCCACCACCGCTCTGAGGGAAGCCTGGGACGATCTAGTCTGCTTAGTTTACTGCAACACAGGGCAATGCTGTGCCTTCACTCACCAGGCCATTTGGGAGCTCAGCAGTAATTGCAGATACAGTGGAGATAGGTATAGCTGATAAATAATGCAGTTTTGAACAAATCCGGCAATTGGGCTGCATGAGTTGCCTGCAAAGGAAGAAAAATCAGAGTAAACATTACAGCAGCGTGGTTTATAAAATCAGCCATCTAACACTGCCTTTAAAATAGCCCAGCTGTCACGAGGAAAAGAAAAATCTATGTAGTTTCTTTAAGATCCTTGACCTTTCTGACCAGCAAGTTGATATGAAAGAGGATTGTGTGCAATCACTGTCATTGTTAATTTAATGTAAAATAAAATGATGTTGAGAAAAGTAACAGACTGTTTTCTATGCATATTTATAGATTCTGCAGTATTAGAATTCACAAGGGCCATAAATATTTATAACTCACAATAACTATGAATGATTCAATAAAATACAACTTCAATTTGACACAATAAATATTACCTTAAGTAAATATAATCAGTATTTAAGACCCGAGAAATATACTTAATATTGATGGAAATTTAAAGGTCATTTACTACAGCACAGAAATATATCCGGCATCTTTGCCCACGATTGTATTTCATGAGAAAATGATATTTCTGGTGCAGGCTGCTCAGTGGTGTGTGTCTGAATGATTGGACACAGTGGGAGTAGATTTTCAACTTTCCGCCCGGGCGTAAAACTGGTGTTGCGGTTTAGCTGTTCATTATAGGTTTCCATGGAAATCGGAGGGGGGCTTCTATAACAGGCAGCCGATCTGCATTGCTAGTTTTACACCTGGGTGCCAAGTTGAAAATCTACCCCAGCTGGGCTATGTTGGTAGCAAAAGAGGGAAAACTGGGTGTTAATTAAAGCCTTGTGACCCTCGTGCAACTCTGAGAGACTTAAGAATAGGTCACACAATTAACCTCGGATGAGGAATTGTGCCAACCAGCCTGCCCACTCAGGAAGACTTAAACAACAACAACAGCTTGGAATTACATAGCGCCTTTAATGTAGTAAAACGTCCCAAGGCGCTTCACAGGAGCGTTATCAAACAAAATTTGACACCGAGCCACATGAGGCGATATTAGGACAGGTGCTTGGTCAAAGAGGTAGGTTTTAAGGAGGGTCTTAAAGGGGGAATAGAGAGATTTAGAGAGGGAATTCCAGAGCTTAGAGCCCAGGCAGCTGAAGGCACGGCCACCAATAGCAGGGCAATGAAAATCGGGGATGCGCAAGAGGCCAGAATTGGAGGAGCGCAGAGATCTCGAAAGGTTGGAGGAAGTTACAGAGATAGGGAGGGGCGAGGCCTGGGAGGGATTTTGAAAACAAGGATGAGAAGTTGCCGGACCAGCAGCCAATGTAAGTCAGCGAGCACAGGGGCGATGGGTGAACATCTCCATAGATTTTACCTCCACCGCTGAAGGTGCTGACTCCTGCTGTGGTATAGTTCCATGGCCTCCTGCAACCCTCCATTGAGCAACCATTCTCCATGAGGCGAGACATATCAGCAGACTGCTTCATCACCCTATGGTCACACGTGCACTTGCCAGCAGGAGTCACTGGAAAGTGATCAGGAGCAGGAATCCTGGAGATTTGTTTCCTCATTAAGGCCAGGGACACCAAAGCAAATTGTTGTGCTTCCACCTCTGACCCATCTGAGATCAGCTAACTCAGTACAGACCTTGTGGCACAAAGCGTCAAGAGACAAAAAAGTGGTTTCTCTACCATATTATCTAAGCTTGACTAATATGGTTAAACCATTCAACAATATTTTCCAATGTTATTGTCATAAATCGCAAGTAACAACTCAGGAAGTACTACTGGGCGGCCAGCTGGGGCGCCGTCCAGGGAGTATAAATACTCAGGCATGGGCCCACCTTGGGCAGAGACAATCTGGAAACAGGAAGCTAGTGACTGCTAACTAGACCTCCATGTTTTGTTACAAGTTGATTAAAGCCTTGCTTTATGTTCAAGTGCGTAGTGAGTCTTTATTACGTCAGTTATAATGTAGTGGCACTTTTAGAAGCCTTATTTTGATTAAAAATAGATATTATTTCTAGTGCAGTATAGTGGAACAATTTATATGTAAAAAAACATTTTTTTAAAGTTGTGTGAAGTCCATTCCTATTGATATTACAAATGTAAACTGTATAAATATTTGATGAAAGATGTACTACAGCATATGATAAGCTCCTGATATTTGCCATTGAAATAGGAAACAAGCTAAACCCCTTCAAAACTGTCATGTCTTGGGAGATATCAGTAAAAAAAAAATGGAGTTAAAAAAACCCCAGCACATCTCAGTACTGGGGCATCTGCTGACAGATCTGAAAACATATAATGGTCTCTTGCTCTGAAATTGAACTTTGCTACAGGGTCCAATTTATTCCTGTGCACATGAGACTGAAATTGCTGTCACCCCTTTTCAGTGAGCAGAGCAAGGCACTGTATACATGAACAGCAAAGTGGGGAATAAACACAAAAGATCTCTCCTGCTTTCAACGTGTCTTGATTTCTGAACACGCTTTGTGTAACATTGCCCCGGTAGTGACATTTTTGATTGATTGATCTGATGTATTCTTTGACCTTATTCTCAACACACACAAAGAAAGTCAGCGTTTCTAGCTCCACAATATTGTCTGCTTAATGCTACAGTGAACAGATGGGCCCATAGCTGTTAAGAGTGGGCATATGCAATTTTTATGGTCTAAGTTTAGTAACCAGTTGTAACATTTAGTGCGTATGCCTTGGGGAGGCATACACTGGTGCAATTGAGTGCCGTTACTGCTTGAACCTTGTCCACTGTTGCTAGGCTCTGTTAATGCCATTTCTAAATTAACCCCTAATAGCTCTACATCAGTAAATAGAGATCACTGTGTTGAAACAAAGTGCATCAAACAACTGTTCAAATTACTAATACTAATTTCAAATGGTCAATTAAAGTATTACCATAATATGACAATCACTTTAACATGGCTGTGAAGCACTTTGAGATGTCCAGAGATCAGGAAAGGCATTATATAAATGCAAGTTTTTTTTTTCTTTCTAACTCTGCGTATAACATTTAAGTATATTCAAGGCTGAGATCGATAGATTTTTGGACTCCAGGGGAATCAAGGGATATGGACATTGGGTGGGAAAGTGGAGTTGAGGTCGAAGATCAGCCGTGATCTTATTGAATGGCTCGAGGGGCCTACTCCTGCTCCTAATTCTTATGTTAAGTGTTTCCCTGCATTACATCAGTAACTGCACTTCAAAAGTACTTCATTGGTTGTAAAGCACTTTGGGACGTCCTGAGGTCATGAAAGGTGTTATATAAATGCAAGTTCTTTATTTCTTTATAGGAGAATGCTATCTCTAGTTATGCTTTAGAATATTCCACAGACTTATCTGACCTTGTGATGTTTTCTTTGTGAGCCTATATTAATCATAAAGCAAAACAACAAACTACAGGGAACAACAGTGATATTGTAATTCTGCTGCCCAGAAAACATAGGGTCAATTTTATTCCCTTGGCACAATGTCACAGGTTCCATAATACAACAGCACATGTTTAATAACACTTGGAGGGTTTTGCTTGTGACTTAGTTATTAGTACACCTCAGAAAAACCCAACCTCTAAAAGCTGCTATTGCATGTTACCCCATGGTTATTGCATTGTAATAAATGACGATATACCATGATCACCATTTCTGAATCACCAAATCAAGGATTATGCTGTTCTTTCCATCTTCCTTCCTTTTGGACTGTGGACTCTTCTGCGATGCACCAAGAATTGAAGTAAGTACACTTCCACTAAACTCTACATTCCCTTTGGTAGTAAGGTCAAGGATGTAATACCTAGTGACAATGTTTAGATTGCTCCACGTATCTGCCTTGAAGAGATACTGTAAACCTAAGAAATGTGCATCAGCTCCACAACTGGCCATCGCTGCGAAATTCCATTTAATAGTGCCCAGGTTTGCCTTTCCAGAAGAAGGTGTAGCCACCGCCTTGCTCCTTGAGCTGGCCTTCCCCTGCCCGCCGGGTCTCACTTAGGGCGACGATGTCAATGTTAAAACGTCTGAGCTCCCGGGCAACGATAGCAGTACGGCGTTCCGGTCTGTCACTGTTGGGGTTGTCCATGAGGGTCCTGACGTTCCAGGTCTCGAACTTCATTTTAAAGGGTGGAAGATGCCTGTGCGTGAATTCTTTTAATGTGGGGTGGCCGTTGCACACCAGCTACCACACGGGCTTGACAGAGCAAGGTCTTGGTCCAACGTCAAGGGGATCCAAGACGATTGGAGACCAGGCTCTGCTATAACGGCCTAGCACACACACACAAACATACTGCTACTGTCCTCCTCCCTCCTTCCCTCAAGTCCTCTCTGCCTGGGTTTCGTAGGATGCATTGTGGTCCTCCTGACCTCGAGAGTGTTTGAAGACCAGGACCTCAAATCCGGCACCAAGCTCATGGCTAGAGCAGTAGTAATACCCGCTCTCCTGTATGCTTCAGAGACATGGACCATATACAGCAGGCACCTAAAAGCACTGCAGAGGTACCACCAATGCTGCCTCCGCAAGATCCTGCAAATCCATTGGCAGGATAGGTGCACCAACGTCAGTGTTCTCGCTCAGGCCAACATCCCCAGCATCGAAGCTTTGACCACGCTCGATCAGCTCCGATGGACAGGTCACATCGTCCGCATGCCCGATACGAGACTCCCAAAACAAGCGCTCTACTCGGAGCTCCGACATGGCAAGAGAGCCCCAGGTGGGCAGAGGAAACGCGTCAAGGACACCCTCAAAGCCTCCTTGAAAAAGTGCAACATCCCCACCGACACCTGGGAATCCCTGGCCCAAGACCGCACAAAGTGGAGGAGAAGCATCCGGGAAGGCGCCGAATACCTCGAGTCTCTTCGCCAGGAGCAAGCGGAAGCCAAGTGCAAGCAGCGCACGTCAACCCAAGCACACCCCCCACCCGCCCCTTCAACCACCGTCTGCCCCACCTGTGACAGGTCCCGCATTGGACTCATCGGTCACCTCATTTTTAATGTGGAAGCAAGTCATCCTCGGTTCCGAGGGACTGCTTAAGAAGAGGAATAGTGCCCAGCTCATAACATCCTGTCAATAGTAAATTCTAATCTGCAATGCCCTTGAAATTATGTTGTGCGAACATCGGCATACGGGTGCTTAACACATTTGTATGAAGTCCATTTATCTACTATTTTAACAGAAGCGTTCTGAATGGGTTAGTGTCTTCATTAATAAAGCAGAGAAAGAAACTTAACATGAACATGTCAAGTCTTTGTAAGTTAATATTCGCACAGCTTAATTTCAAGTCTATTGTATTTAATTGCTTTTCACAGATAGCCACATTATGAATACTGAGAATGAACATCCCTTTGTTTGCTTTAAATTATAAATACTTTAATTGTTCCTCAGGGATTATTCTCTGGCTTTATGCTAATACCTTTTGCAGTTGAAAAGAACTGAATATGGCTGCCGAGGCTTCTCTTGGCTGGTGTAGAGAGGAAGATTGTGTTCTCCTCATCAACTCTCTTAAAAGGACAACCGTTGTTAGAGTATAACTTAATCTGTCGGGTGAGTATGGTGTTTAAGGGCAAATGATCTACTTTTCAATGGCATTTGCAATTTACAGTAACAATATATTACGTAGTAAAATGTGCATAAAATCACTTCGCCAAATAAAAATCGAAAATCGTTTTTCCTAAATGTCCCATTTATCACAGTTACCGGGAGAAAAAAAGGTTAAATTTACTTTTGGACTTGGCTTATTTACTGAGGCAACATTTTACAGAATGATGTTCATTATCCTGGATGTAAGTCTGTCTTCTCTATCATGATGTATTACAATGACTCCACTGGGACTGGTGCTTTGGCCTGGATTGCAGCAATGCAGTAGCGTTGCTTTCATTAGTGCAGCTTTTAAGATGCCAAGGGAAACGTTTTGTGTCTCTGGTGGTCTATAAACCATTCAAAATGATTTCGGATTACAGTAATTATTATTGTACAATTGAATTCATCATTATTAATGGCTGGTCATTTTACCAGATATTACAAGAAATAAAAAGGTTTGAGTCATGGAGCAATACGAATTCATTCTTTCTGCTCGTGATCTTTTTATTGGCAGGCCCTTATTTTAAGATCAAACAGAAAGGCAGTCAACAACATAAAATAGCAGCTGCTTAAAATAGACTCAAGGTTTGTGACTAAAAGGCCCTTTTTTAATCTGAACAATTAAGTCCATTTGTCCCCTATAATGTTAAATATAACTCATCCATTTCTAGGTGCAAATATCGACTGCTGCTCTGCTGTTTTTGTTACCTATTCATCAGGGATAACCCAGAATGTCATCAGCTGACCAGGATGATGGTAACTGTATAGAGGAAAAAGACATTCGGAGATATCAATACAAAAAGCAAAGTTCACTCAATCCAACATTTGAAATCTCAACAAAAACACTGCAACATTGTTTATGTTTTTTTAAATGTATTTTTAAAAATTTTCTCCTATCTATTTTCAATTTGTTCCTCCCTTCAAACATCCGGATGGTTCTTCATCACTTGTGATCATAAGGCAGCCTAGCTTCTTGCCCTGGCTGTACATTGGCTGACTGTATGCTTTGCAGGGCAGGTTAGGTCTGCCTAATTACTCCTTTCTTCTCCTACCCCAGCTGTAGAACTCCCCAGTACCACAGGTTCTTCTTTCCTAAAATAACTACCTCATTCTCATCTCCAGTGAATTCTCCTCCCACCTCCGCCCCCGCTTTTTATACTTCTCGAAGACTCCTGTTGAACTATGTGGCTGGTGACTCTGCAGATATCTGCAACCCATTTCTGTTCTCCTTCCTGGGATGGGTTAACAGATCATTTGATGTTTCCACCTATTAATGATTTTATACGGCAAATAGGGGTCAGATTGCCTCACAATCACAAGTGAAGGAGAACAGTATAGGTGTGTAAAGGCAGGAACAAGTTGGGCATAAATAGGAGAAAATTGTACAGTTTAGTGCACATCAAATGGGAAGCTCATAACATTCTCCAGTTCAGCAGGTAATATACATTATAGACCAACAAATTATGCAGTTTCAGTAATGGAAGTACCTGTGATATTAATCAATTAGGGAAAGGACTTTATCCCTAATTGGTCATGATGCGGAGATGCCGGTATTGGACTGGGGTGGACAAAAATGAGAAGTCGCACAACACCAGGTTATAGTCCAACAGATTTATTTAAAATTACAAGCTTTCGGAGCTATCCTGCCCCTTCTTCAGGTAAAGTTACACTGAGTGAATCTAATTGGTGACCTCCATAGATACTTAGAATATACAGACTATTGTCCCTACCCTTTTAATGGACTGTAGACCCACTCCTAGACTTAGTTTTATTGGTATCAGCTCTTGCTCTGCTGCCTGATGAGCTGGTGCCACTCTCTTCCCTGTACCGGAGGTCCGCAGCTCCTCTTATTCCTCACTGGAGATCTTAACACAGCAAGAGCTGGCTTGCATTGATAGGATTCCTCCTTTTACCCCTCTTTCCTCTCCTGGAGGCACTAACTCATATGGGGTGCAATTTCCACAGTCACTGGCTGCCCTCCAGTACCTTGCCAAAGAGTCCATTCACTTTATGTGAGACTAGGCAGTGAGACCTGGCCATCCACACGTGTTGTCCAGCAAGAACCACTGGGCAGCAATCAGCAAACAGAAACCCTGGCTGATTTTTCCTCTCCCTAAAACCAGGGACGTTGGCCAGTTGTAATGTCCCGTATGGAAATCAGCTAACTCAGCACAGACTAGTGATTGAACCTGGGAACTATAGCTCACTTCCCTACTGTATAGTGCAGTTACCAATTGGGGGAATGTATTCCTCCTGACGGAAACTGATTGTTTGTTTGGTTTAGAACTCCCTTTATTAGAGGAATAATATGAGACATTTTCTGTATCCAGATCACTCAATACACCTCAAACCATAAGGCCACAGCTCTGGCTTTGAATTCTGGGTTGCCATCCAGCGGGATACTCGGGTCTGGTGGGTGTGGGTGACCCCCCCCCCCCCCGCCCCCTCATCGTATGGATTGTGGGAGCCCATAAAACCCTCCCACCGTATAAAAAGCAGGTATAAAAGGATGGTTATGGCCATGGAAGGAGCATTCATATCGCGACTTGTCAGACTGTTAATCAGTCTGCGAATTCTTCCACTCCTTCACGCTGATCTCCATGGTAACAGTGTGTAGATATGAAAACAACAACCTCAAACCATCATCCTGTATTGCGAAGATAAGAATCTTTCTCTTGAAGGCCCTAAATCTGTTAAATTCAAACTGCAGGTCAAGAGAAATAATCACAGTTTAAAAAATTCTGATGGTAGCACTGTTTCACTGAAGCATTAGAGACTAACCTAATAAATTCTTTAAAGTGTTGTTTTAAATAATAATGATGTTTTTGATTTGTGTAGAGTTTGGGGAGAAAGAATTTCATAATTCAGAAGCACAAGTGCGCTGTCCCATGGGCAGACTCCCACTTTACTAAACTAATCCTGAAACAATTACATTCTAATTATAGGGAGGTGTGTGTGCTTCCCTAAGAAGGCAAACCAATTAGGTTCACAAAGCTTCATGAGCTCCTGAACACTCATCAGTACAAAAGAAAGAAAAGAAAGACTTACATTTCTATAGCGCCTTTCACGGCCACCAGATGTCCCAAAGCGCTTTACAGCCAAAAGAAGTGTAGTCACTGTTGTAATGTAGGAAATGCGGCAGCCAATTTGCACACAGCAAACTCCCACAAACAGCAATGTGATGATGACCAAATAATCTGGTTTAGTGATGTTGGTTGAGGGATAACTATTGGCTACGACACCGGGGATAACTCCCCTGCTGTTCTTCAATATAGAGCCATAGGATCTTTTATGTCCACCTGAGAGGTTTAACGTCTCATCCAAAAGACAGCACCTCCAACAGTGCAGCACTCCCTCAGTACTGCACTGGAGTGTCAGCCTAGATTTTTGTGCTCAAGTCTCTAGAGTGGGACTCTGAACCCACAACCTTCTGACTCAGAGGCAAGGGTGCCACCCACTGAGCTACAGCTGATACACCACAAGGCTTATCTTGTTTTGGAAATATGGTGGGGTGAAATATATTTTTATTTGAAAAAATAGATTCAGGAAAGGATAGCAGGCTGTAACGAGTGGGGTACCGCAAGGATCAGTGCTTGGGCCTCAGCTATTCACAATCTACATCAATGATTTGGATGAGGGGACCAAATGTAATATATCCAAGTTTGCTGATGATACAAAGCTGGGTGGGAATGTAAGTTGTTAGGAGGATGCAAAGAGGCTTCAAGGGGATATAGACAAACTAAGTGAGTGGGCAAGAACATGGCAAATGGAATATAATGTGGAGAAATGTGAAGTTATCCACTTTAGTAGGAAAAATAGAAAAGCAGAGTATTTTTTAAATGGTGAGAGATTGGGAAACATTGGTGTTCAGAGGGACCTGGGTGTCCTTGTACACGAATCACTGAAAGTTAACATGCAGGTACAGCAAGCAATTAGGAAAGCAAATGGTATGTTGACCTTTATTACAAGAGGATTTGAGTATAAGAGTAAAGACGTCTTACTGCAATTGGCCTACTCCTGCTCCTATTTCTTATGTTCTTATGACTGATGGTATAAATTCTCACACCCCTTGAACCTGAGGAAAAAAAGCAATTGATTGCACTCAACAGACTGCTGTGAAAGCGGGGAAAATCTTAACTGACCACTGAATGCTTTAAGATACAGAGTCACAGTGAAATGAAGGTTAAACTAGTTTTACAGGCGCAAACCAAAATCATTCTTTGTTAAAAAATACAAGCATATTTCCTGTGGGATTGCTCATGGATAATCTGGAGAATGGTTGTGATGTTTAGCTGCTAAAATCTGGTTTATTCAGTTCAAACCTCTGCTCAAGCACACCCTGTGGGGATCCAGATAATTGAAGCTGATCGTAAATTACTGGGTCAATTAGAAGTCAATAAATTGCTTGTATGTTTCAGGCTCCAGGTCAATGACTGTCTTCTTTTGAAAGATTATTTTTGCATCTGTATGTCTGGGGTTAGATGGAGGTGCATGAGCTTTTATCTAAATACTTGAATGAATTGTCGAATTTTACTTCCCAATACACACTTTTATAAGTAGCGCTGATTAAACTAGATTATTTGATAGGGATTTTTTTAATTAATAATTCAATTCCAATTTATTTGAATATATAACCTCGAGAAGCAGGTATCCTTTGCTAAATATTCTCCACTAACTTTCTACTGTGATATTTATTCATGCCAAATGAAGGGATGAAATGAGATTTCACAAATAATCTCCAAATACCTGATTTAAATATATAATAATTAATAGGACTGCTTACTCTGAAATGTGCATGTGCCAATGCATGAGTGTGTGAGAAAGAAAGAGAGAGAATGTGAGGGAGAAAGACAAAATGTGTGTGTGAGAGAAAGAGAGAAAATGTGCGTGAGAGAGAAAGGGAGAAAATGTGTGTGTGAGAGAGAGTAAAGTGTGTGTGTCTGTGTGTGTGTACTTTGGACAGTTCGCCCAGCTGTATTCAAATCTAAGTAGCTTTAATTTCCTGAACGATGTCCTTCTAGAACCAATTCCCTTTGAAATAATCTAGTATATTTAATTGTAATTACACTAACAGGGTACCATGAAATATTTCATTCGCGTATATAAATAAAAAGAATACACTGTCAGGGTTCTTAAGTATCTATAGAAACAAACATCTGCACATCGATATGGAAAGGAATAAGGAAAGCTTCCAATTTTCAAGGACATGAGAGATACATACATCATTTAATATTCCAGAGGGGCATTGCATCTGCCAGCTAATTTGCTGAATCTGACAATCTTTCTGAATATTAAGGGTGCAGTGTGATGGAAGCATTTGCAGCGGCAGTGTCTTGTTTATGCTGCCTGGCTCCAGGAGCGCGTTCTGATCGTGCATGCTCACGTGTAGAGCTCTGTGCCTAGATGTTAAAATGAATGTATTGAGAAAACAGGCAGGATTATCCACACTTTCAATACATTTAAATAAATTCTGGACAAGTTTATAAAGCATCTAGGCATCACCTGAGCACTTTGTAATCCTGGTTTGACACCACACTGGACTCGTATCCCATGGGATGTCAGACTGAAGCGTGTATGAACTGTCTCCTCTGGGGATCTCACTCCACTCCCCTCCAGAGTCTGATTGGGACCCAATCCCAGCGTAAAGTTGCAGTAACAACAGCCAGATTGAGCAAATTCACCTGAGCTCTGAATAGACTTGAGTCCATAACTAACTGAGCTCAAATAGTCACACGCCACTAAACAGGTGCACAGGCTTCAACCCAGACCCTGTGAGCCCAATATTGCCCCTGCCCCACCTCTCTGAAGTCCACTCTACTTAACATGAACTGAACCCACCTAGATTCCTTTGCTGTACAGTCTATGTAATTTCCATGATCAGGTGATTAGCATTGGCCTGATGTTCTCAATGCAGGTGTGGAGTCATGAGTGGAAATTCCGCCATTGTTGCAGGCCCGAGAGGTCAGCCACACTGAGATGATGGCGGCCGGCGGTGGCACCTTCTCACTGCTCTCTGAAAACAGCAGCCAGAAGGCGCCCAGCTCCGAGGATCCTTTGGGAACCTGTTAAAAAAAAAAAATATCACTTACCTTTTTAGACCTGCTGCTGGCCCCCATAAGATCCTCCAATCTAAGAGGGACCAGGCACAAGGCCTACTGCTGGCTTGCATAGGATTACATAGGATATACGGCACAGAAACAGGTCATTCGGCCCAACCAGTCCATGCCGGTGTTTATACTCCACTCGAGTCTCCTCCCGTCTTTCCTCATCTAACTCTATCAGCATAACCCTCTATTCCCTTCTCCCTCATATGCCTGTCTAGCCTCCCCTTAAATGCATCTATACTATTCGCTTCAACCACTCCTTGTGGTAGTGAGTTCCACATTCTCACCACTCTCTTGGGTAAAGAAGTTTCTTCTGAATTCCCTATTGGATTTCTTGGTGACTATCTTATATTGATGGCCTCTAGTTATGCTCTCTGTATCTACTCTATCAAAACCTTTCATAATTTTAAAGACCTTTATTAGGTCACCCCTCAGCCTTCTTTTTTCAAGAGAAAGGAGACCCAGCCTGTTCATCCTTTCCTGATGTGTATACCCTCGCATTTCTGGTATCATCCTTGTAAATCTTCTCTGCACCCTCTCCAGTGCCTCTATATCCTTTTTATAATATGGTGACCAGAACTGTACGCAGTACTCTTAAGTGTGGTCTAACCAAGGTTCGATACAGGTTTAGCATAACTTCCCTACTTTTCAATTCTATCCCTCTAGAAATAAACCCTAGTGCTTGGTTTGCTTTTCTTATGGTCTTGCTAACCTGTGGCGCAACTTTTAGTGATTTGTGTATTTGTACTCCGAGATCCCTTTGTTCCTCTACCCCACCTAGACTCACACCTTCCAAGTGATAAGTGACCTCCCTATTGTTCCTACCAAAATTGAGAAGTCGCACAACACCAGGTTATAGTCCAACAGTTTTATTTGAAATCACAAGCTTTCGGAGCTGCTGCCCCTTCGTCAGGTGAAGTGAAGGAATACGAATCGGCAAAGCATATATAGACAGAGAACAATGCCTGTGTAGCCTTGGAGAACACTCACTGAGACAACGTATGAACGGACACTGCGCAACAATCGCCAGGCAGGATTGTTACCTCCCAGTCGGGGAACACTTCAGCAGTCAAGGACATTCAGCCTCGGATCTGCAGGTAAGCATTCTCCAAGGCGGCCTTCGAGACACACGACAACGCAAAATCATCGAGCAGAAACTGATAGCCAAGTTCCGCACCCATGAGGACGGCCTCAACCGGGATCTTGGGTTCATGTCAAGCTACATGACGTAGGGTCATCCAGACTCGAGTCGTCGTTGGCTTGTTCACAGATGTGATTTCCATTTAAAAAAAAGTAAAAATTTTAAAGTCTATACAGACTGTAGCATTTGACACATTAGACCCCCTGTGACCCCACCTCATTGTCTTAGCTGTATCTTGCTATGTCTTTGATATAATGCCTTCCTGACCTGATTGTTTCTCTGCTGAGGTGTGATAAAAGGCAGTCAGAAAGATTAACTGTAGTCGTCTGACATTGTATGCTACACAGGCATTGTTCTCTGTCTATATATGCTTTGCCGATTCGTATTCCTTCACTTCACCTGACGAAGGGGCAGCAGCTCCGAAAGCTCGTGATTTCAAATAAAACTGTTGGACTATAACCTGGTGTTGTGCGACTTCTCAATTTTGTCCACCCCAGTCTAACACCGGCATCTCCGCATCATTCTTACCAAAATGTAATACCAGACATTTATCTATGTTGAACTTCATTTGCCAATTATTTGAACATTCTGCAAGTTTATTAATGTCCTCCTGTAATTTGTTGCAGTCCGCCTCAGTATTGACTATTTCCCCCCCCCCCCCCCAATTTGGTATCATCCGCAAATTTAGAAATTGTGTTTTTGATTCCAAAGTCTAAATCGTTAATGTAAATTGTGAACAGCAGTGGTCCCAGCACTGATCCTTGTGGAACATCACTACCCACCTTCTGCCACTGTGAATAGCTACCACTCCCACTCTCTGCTTTCTGTCTTGAAGCCAGCAATCCATTCTGCTACTTGTCCCCTGACTCCGCATTCTCTGACCTTATTCATTAGTCTATTATGGGGTACCTTATCGAAGGCCTTTTGAAAATCTAGATAAATTACATCTACTGAATTACCATTGTCTACTCGCTCTGTTACCTCTTCAAAAAATTCAATAAGGTTGGTCAAGCAAGATTTTCCCTTTTGAAATCCATGCTGACTATTCATTATTATACTTTTTGTTTCTAGATGTTCTTCTATTCTCTCCTTTAGTAGGGATTCCATTATTTTTCCTACCACCGATGTTAAGCTGACTGGTCTATAATTCCCTGGACATGTTCTATCCCCCTTCTTAAATATAGGTATTACGTTAGATGTCCACTAATCCTCTGGCACTACACCCATTTCTAACAAATTATTAAATATGTTTAGTAATGCCTCTGCTATCTCTTCCCTAGATTCTTTTAAAATTCTTCTTCTGGGAACTCCTGTGTTTGGACACCCAAACATGGAGGAAGATGAGGTGCAAGGCCAGATTAGGGCACTCCTATATCCATGACATTGTTGCCCTTTGCTTGTGCCTGCTCTGTGCCCCACCCCCCACCAAGGATCCCCAGGAAGTGCCCTTTCTTTCCCCCTTTGCGCCTGGAAACAGGAGAGGAAAATCTGCCCACATGTCCAGTGTCGGCCTGTTGTCCTCCCTGCTTGTTCTTATCTTCAGTGCAGTCAGAGATCTCGAGTTCACAGCGTCTCCTCAATGCAAAGTAGGAGGGAACAGAAGGGATCTGCCGGACATTTCATCCAGTACATTTCTGCAGAAACAATCAGCAAGTGCTCACACACCATAAAATCTCAGATTCTCCAAACCACAGCTGCCCTGATACTCCCCACAGCTGCCCTGATTCTCCCCACAACTGCCCTGATACTCCCCACAGCTGCCCTGATGCTCCCACCGCTGCCCTGGCCCCCTCGAGCTGCCCTGATAATACTCCCACTGTTTTCTTTCTCCTAGTTCTGTAAAAGAACACAACAGGAGATAATTGGTGTGAACTGAAGCACTAAATTATAAAACAACAAATTATTATCTCCTCCACAAAGTACTTTATAAAAATTCTTTACTGAGAGCTTCCCTCTCATCAGGGTGAAAGTACAGGTCAATCACTAGCTGTTCCACATCGGTTGTCAGTGCAGTTGCAATGCTTGGCCACTCAAGTGAATCAGATGGCAGTGATATCCAAAGATATGGACTAATGATGGAATCATCTGCAAACAGCTGAGAAAAATGGTATTCCTTCCAATTATGATTTTTGTGTCAATTTGCATCTGATTACGCCCGTGAAGCGCCTTGGGGATGTTTTGCTACCTTAAAGGCGCTATATAAATGCAAGTTGTTGTTGTTATGATAATTACATTGTCACCAGAAAAGCAGATCTCGGGAGAACTGGTTGATGTTTTGTGTTGTCAGCTTGCTTGAGGTGGCAGCAGTCGAAATATTGTACACTGCAAAATCTCAAGACCCAAGTCTGACAGAAGAGGAATGGTGGTAACAGAGGAGTAAGAGGTGGAGTTTGCCACGCTAATTACTGCTGCCAGGAACCCCTCCCTGTGCTGTTCCTCCAGCCTCTGTATACAATGGAGCAAGAACATGTTCCTGTTTACACAATGGGGTTATTTTATTCTAATTGCAGAATACTTGGACGGCAGTTATGAAAAGCTGGCCAGCCCCACCGCTTCGTGTCGAAAGTACATTTATCCTTCTTGAGCAGGTCCTCGGTTTTTGTAACCTTAAAAAAAAGTGACTAAAAACACGCGAGGGGAGATTTTCCTGGTCCTGCGCTGGGCTCACTGAATCACCTGCGTGCAGGTGACTACAGGACAAGCAGGTGGGTTTTCAGAACACTTCCCTGAGGGAGCTCACTGCGCCCAGAGGCAGATCCAGGGCCATGTCCCCTGTGCTCTACAGCACCATACACTTAGGATTCAGTTGATTACAGGAATAATTAGAATCTTGTTGAGGCTGCCGCGAAACACGAATGGAGACTGAATCCACGTGTGGAAAACAAGAAACTTTTATTCACTGCATGCTATATCAAAATGGCTGCGAGAGCTGCTCCCAGAATTCTCTGGAAAACTCCCAGAATTCTCTGGGTAAAACCTGAGGCCCCGCCCCCTTCTGCCTTAAAGGTAATGTGCCTTAAAGGGGAGGGGCTGGAAATTTGTCCACAGACGGAAGAGTGGATTATGCCTGTTTTAGGTGGCGATCCGCCACAATCTCTTATTAACTTTGTCAGTACTGTTCTTTCACCCTGGTGTGCTGATTCTCCCTGCTTAAATAATGCACAATGGCGTGACTTTGCCTTCGTGTGTCACGCCACATTTTATACCCAATGGAAGAAATATTTAAATCTCAAATGAAAAATGCTCCTTTGGGAGATGTTGCAGGTATAATTCCCCTCTATGCAATTAAAAGAATTTTGGTAGTTTGGACTCATTTAAATCTCTTGCAGTGGATTTACAGATTCCTTCATTCTTGAAGTAGCAGTTTAGTGTGTCATTGGTGTCGGGAGCTAAGTTTCCGCCTATATAAAAAATGGCGTAATTATAATTGACAATAAGAAATATTGATCTACGTAGTGGACGCAACACCAAAAATAAAAGTGCAATGGGATTTTTCGACTGTGGGGTGTCCAAGTTAGAAATAGTAAGTAGCAGGTAGGTATACAAGATTACTATTGCTGTGTGGGTAAGTGGCATTTATAGTTAGATGCTTATTTTATTAAGCGTTTCTGAAGTGAGCTCAAATTGTAAGTAATTTGTACTTTGAGACCTATCTGTTCTAATACTGCTTTCAATTTTGGAAAAATCAGCTGGATGTTGTTCAGCTGTTGTATTGCCGGGAGGAGAAAGTGAGAGCCAGAAACTAGCATTGATACAATTCAACGTGGATTGAAGAAAACTACAGAAATTAATTGGTAAGATCTCTTATTAATAATCCCTTTGCAGTGTCACACAGGTCTTTGGGTGTGAAAAAGGGACCATTCATAGGTTGCAAGTGCATCTGCTTGCTCAGTCCATTAGAAGATTGCAGGCTTTTGTATTTAAATAGAATATTAAAAATCAGCAATGTTGGTGTTTAAATAGAACATTAACGGGTTGCAGATGTGGGTGTTTAAATAGCCCATTAACAAGTTGCAGGTGTGGGTGATTAAATCGCCCATTAGTAAGTTACAGCTGTGTGTTTATATCATCCATTAGTCGGTTGCAGATGTGTGTTTTAATTCCCCATAACAGGTTGCACGAGTGCCCAGTGAGCAGCTTTACAGGCGAATCTGGTCCGGTTATCTGCCAACACCATGGAAAATCTGCAATTCAGATCTGGGCCTCGTCGTAAATCTGTATCTATAAAGACAATGGTATGTGTAACCCATTTGTCCATCACATGCACATTTTTTGTATCCCACTTGTGCTCGATTGGCTTAAATTTTGTATTCGTAAATCAGCAATAAATCACAACTGAAGATGTTTTTTAAAAAATGTATCAATTAGCAAATAGTAAATGGGAATTAAAATTGCCAATCATAAAATGGGCGGTCAGCAATTTTTGTGATGTTAATTTGGGATCCACGTTGCATTTACTCAGCTTTTTGAGGTTAAAAGTAACATTAAGGCCGAAGGAACCCATTGAATAATTAACAATTCTGCACAAAATGCTTATTCTTATTCTTGTGTGTTAGGTGTTGTAAATCCCTAGAAAATGTTTTCTTGGAGAGACCTAGTCTTGTTGAAGCCTAAGGCTCAAGTTAGTGCACTTGGCTGGGACATGATTTATTGGGTTCCATTTTCCTTTTAAATGCTTCCCTTCCTCCTGATTGGTTGCTGTCACATGTCAATCACAACAAGCTCCTCCGCCCTTCATTTTGGCTCCACAATCTAGTTAAGAATCTCTCCCTTCTGAGTCTAATGAACATTCAGGTGGAATATTTGGAGTTTCTTTTTATAAACCTACCTTTTTCCAGTCCAGTGATGGAAAAGCTTGCAAGCGACTGAGGTAATTGATTTTTTTTTTTAAATAGAAGAATAAGTGAACTTTTGAACTTTTTCTTGAGGTAAATAATTATATATGAGGGGTTCTTTGTTTATGTGATTTACGCTTATTAAACTTGTCATGTGTTTATTCACTGCTCCTCCCCATCCTCCCAGACAACTTCAAAGTACAGCATGAATTTTTGAACTTTTTCTGATGTATTTAGATTATCAAAGGTTGTTAACAGCCTGCTACATATGCGATAAATCAAACTTTGAGGAAGGTCCAATTTCAAAATTAAATCTTTATATTTTGTAATGTATTATAAATTAGTTACAGCAGCCAACGTTCCTTATCCTAAGAACTCAAAACAGCAACTCTTTCATAGGAAGGGGTTTATTCACTTAACTTGCGTCCTGAATTCTTCACTAGGTTAAAAGGCTGGTAACATATTAAAGACATAACATTTTTTCCAAGAAACCTTCTGTTTAAATTGCTGCCAACATCTTTCTCTGTCATAAATCTCAGCCTGTCCGAGAAGCCTGAGCTTTGAGTTCATGGGGGTTCCCAGAACCATCAGGTTTGTTGGGTGGGTGGGTGGGGGGGAGTGAAAGTAACGAGCTTTTTTTAGTATATCAAAAATAAAAAACATTTTCTGAGGGAACTTTGAAAGCAAAAATGCTTTATTCTGTATACTTTTTGCAACGGCAGTTGGTGCATGCACTAAAATAACTGAACACAGCCGTAGCTGAGAAGAAAACAGGCAAATGGTGAAAGACTCGGGTGGAAACAGGGAATGAATTCTGAAAGGGTGCGAGCAACTGCATTTCTGGGGGCGATGATTTCCGGCGGCCTTGGGTCATCAGATTTATGTCCATCCC
The DNA here is from genome assembly GCA_030390025.1 of Squalus acanthias. Taxonomy (NCBI): domain Eukaryota; kingdom Metazoa; phylum Chordata; class Chondrichthyes; order Squaliformes; family Squalidae; genus Squalus; species Squalus acanthias. The sequence goes on from CM059438.1 coordinate 85,341,440, forward strand.
TATCTCCTTATGTCCACCTGCTGCTCTCCACCAGAAACCGCAAAGCAGCTGACTGGCGGGATTCAAACGAGGCCCGGCATTTAAAATCTGCCTGACTCCCATTCTCACACGGAATTGCTGGGAATTAAAACTGGCCGTTGTATCTCATAACCGAAAAGCAGTCGAGAAAACAAAATGATTCATATCTCAGTGGCAAGTGTGGTTTGGGCTGTACCATTATTCAACTTTGGAGGAAAGTTCTGAATAAAAGTCTTGATTTACATGTTTCTTTAAGTATAACTTTGTGGCAATGAGGAGTACTGTTGTAAAGAAGAAAATTGCAAATCAGTCTTTTTTTGTTTCCTGAACTTTAATTTTTTTCTTGGCTTAAAAAACCCACAACATAAATAGATGGACAATATAGGTAAAGAGTTGCTCCCACATATGTATGTAGGTTTAGACAGGACAGGGATCCTGGTTATAATATTTTCAGATGATGTATTTCAGGAAGGAAAAATGGGGATGGGTGATGGTGTTAGTAAAGGAATCCCCAGTGCTAGACTGTAAGGATATCCTAAAGGGTTGTATTAAGACCGAACCCATATGGATAGCATTAAGAAATAGAAATTGAATTGGTAGAGTTCTCAGTGTGCATTACAGGCCGCCAAACAGTGAAGATGAGAAAGGGGTGGAGATCTGCAGACAGTTTAAAGAAAGGTGTAAGAACAACAGGGCAAGAATATTGGGTGTTTTAAACTATCGCAAGATGGCACTTTCCAGCAATGATCACTCGGTAGCAGTCAAGAATGTGAACCATGATTAAATTTCCCCTACGGGTGCTGAGGCTAATTGTATTTTTCATCTGAGATCAACTAATCCAGCCGCAGGGATTGACACTCAGCCCTGGGCTGTATTGCTTACATGCTGCCTTTCTCAACTGAGTAATTGGGCGAGCTCTTTTTCTCCATTTTAGTTGATCGATACCTGTTACTTACCACTTTCAGATTATCAGCCAGGAAAGGATGAATTGAGTATAGCAGAATTCCAGTGCAATTGTTGTTTTCTAAACAGAAACATTCAAGATAACACATTGTAGGAAAATCATTTTAAGATAATTCACCTTTTTTGCTGTTGCTGCTGATGGTTAGATTTGGGAAATCTTGATGACTCCTTTTGTTGAGAGGGAGTTTGTGTGGGCAGGAGCAACATTCTTGAAATTTGACAGTGGCGTAGTAGCTCAGTTGGTGAAAGGCTGGAGCATTGGAGTCCGAACAGGGGAACAGAGTTTGAATCCGAGTCTTTAGCAACAGTTGCATTCGGGCTCCCTCTAATTTACCGGTCTCGAGTAGGTTGTATTGAGGGAAATCTGTTGAGAGGAGTTCCTCACCACAGCACTAAAATGTCTCTCCACGCCAGCTTCTTGGTATCTACAGAGTTCCCCTGATGGCCCAGTGGCTAAATCCATGCCCAGTGTGGAATTGATCCATATAGACCAGGAGAATCCCAGGTTCCATTCCAAGATAGTTGGGATTTTATAAGTAACCCCAGTGCCCCTTGAAAGATGTCCTTATAAAACTGTATTTATTTAAAACAGTCCATACTACAATGGATTGTATATTTCTAATGACCTTTAATCTTATTTAAATTGTAAACTTTAGTTAAACCCACATACTAACTTGGAGGAAATGGCTTCATGTTTGAGATCATTTCCTTCTGGCTCTCTTGACACTATTCCAGTACACATCGCAAACACCCTGGCAGAAATGCTCACAAATTCCATTACCAAACTTCTCAATTCAGTGCACAAAACAGTCTTTAAAATCCCGCCTCGAGGGTGCTGGTAGTTGAAAGTACGACAGTGAATCAGACAAACCAACACAACAGAACTTTGAAGGAAGTAAAAGATATACTTGTTTTCATATAGTGCCTTAACATGCTGTTGCAATCAGAGAATGATGGAAGTTATGTAGACAAACACTGACACCAGCAATAGCTTTTTTAAACGGTTCAAAATGAATTAACTGTGAATAGCACACACCTGATATTCAAAATGTTGCTATTGCAGATAAATGTGGGATTAAGGTTTGATTGGCACACAAGCAAGAAAGATTGAATGGAGCATGCACAGGTACAAAACTGTTTATTCCTCCTAACAGTTGAAATATCGACAAGAGGCAAAGAAGTTCTTGCATTCACTGCAAAGCTTTCGACTAACTGGCTCAGTTGGGTGCACTCTTTCCTCTGAGTCAGAAGTTGTGGGTTCCAGCCTCACTCCGGAGACTTAAGCACATAATCTAGGCCGACACTTCACTGCAGTACTGAGGGAGTGCGGCACGGTTAGAGACATTGGGGTAAAAATTCAGTAGCGCCCCCTTCACCAGGGTGCTAATTTTAGCGCCCCGACAAAGTTAGCGCCCCCGCGGCCGATTTTTCCCAGGTAGTGCCCCGAGAGGGAGGAGAGACGTTACTGTAAGCGCCCTGCGTCCCTCTTGGGGCGCTGCGAGCCGCAGCGCCACTTAAAGGGGAGGGGCCTGGCGCAGCGCATCCAGCTGGGCCACCAGGGAGCGGGAGTGCTGGCAAATGAGCCCGGTACTCCGAGTGCCGGGCTCACGGAGAGCCGGCACCCCGCGGGGAAGGGGGGGGCTTCATGGGGGCCGGGGGCAGATGCTGGCAGGCGGCCAGCAACAAAAATGGCTGCCCACCACCTCCCCTTGAACTAACGCCGCCTTGGCCGCTGGTAGACCCCCCTGACCCAATCGGACATAGCATCTGGCGGTAAGGCGGGGGCCGCTACCCAATATTACAGCCGGGGCGTTAGCAGTGCCGCTAACGGGAGGCGCAAATCAACCGAATTTAGCCCCCATTGTCCTTTGGATGAGATGTTACACCAAAATCCCCTTTTACCTGTTCAGGTGAATGTAAACAATTCCACGGCACAGTTTGAAGAACAGCAGGGAGTTTTCCTGGCCAACATTCCTCCTTCAATTAATTGGTCATTCATCTCATTGCTATTTGTGGGACCCCATTGTACACTAATTGGCTGGCATGTTTATCCACAAAACACCAACTGCATTTGGAAAAATAATGCTTTTAATTTAGTGCTTTGGGACTGCGAAACTGGTAAGTGGAATGCCAATCTTGCGCCCCAAAACTGGGTAGATGGGTATTAAATTCAACACCTGAACTAATCTCTGGTTTACCAGGTTTAAACAGTCCTGAAAATGTGTACATTGCTAATAATTTACCTCGCGACGCATTTGGAAACGCTGCCTCCACAAGATCCTGCAAATCCATTGGCAGGATAGGCGCACCAACGTCCAGCCAACATCCCAGCATCGAAGCTTTGACCACGCACGATCAGCTCCGATGGACGGGTCACATCGTCCGCATGCCCGATAAGAGACTCCCAAAACAAGCGCTCTACTCGGAGCTCCGACACGGCAAGAGAGCTCCAGGTGGGCAGAGGAAACGCTTCAAGGACACCCTCAAAGTCTCCTTGGAAAAAGTGCAATATCCCTACCAAGACCTGGGAATTCCTGGCCCAAGACCGCACAAAGTGGAGGAGAAGCATCCGGGAAGGCGCCGAACACCTCGAGTCTCTTCGCCGGGAGCAAGCGGAAGCCAAGCGCAAGGAGCGCATGTCAACCCAAGCACCCCACCCACCCGCCCCTTCAACCACTGTCTGCCCCACCTGTGACAGAGACTGTAGGTCCCGCATTGGACTCATCAGTCACCTGCGAACTAATTTTTAATGTGGAAGCAAGTCATCCTCGGTCCCGAGGGACTGCCTAAGAAGAAGAAGTGTGATGCCTGATGTTCCAACTCTCCTGCTATATAGATTTCTCGTTACATTGATAATTATATTGGTGCACCTTCCTGATCATTTTCCTCTACACGCCCAAACCCTCTGTGTTTAACAGCAGGTTTGCCAGAAGAATGTCTCTTTAACCCCTGGAACAGTCCATTAGCTCATGCATGAGGTTTGGAATAGCCCAGTGTTTGTGGGCAGCACTGGCATCTGACTGTGTCACCCACAACACTGTCGCAATATTGGGTATGTGTGGAACTCAATGCTTTTGATGGTCAATGTAGATGGCCCCATGTGGGAATGTCCACTGGCTTTTATTAGTTTCCAATGTAGAGCACCCATGATACAGGACTAGGAACAACTGCCTAGATTATCCTCTTGTTATAGTGATATGCAGCTTTAAAACTGGTCACCAAAGTGCAGTATCGGCCACACCATGCTCAACTCACGAATGCTTCCAGTGAGACCACTGCCAAAAACCAGAAGAACACAACAATGTACGGATGCTCTGGCTGCATTTACTTTCTTTTTCTGGGGTTTCTGCGGCTTTTCCGTTGGACAAGCTGGAGAACCTCCGCAGAATTCAGCCCCAATATATTTCTGAGGTGTTTCGGTGTAAATAATGAGCACTTTAGAAATGGAAGTTCCTGTCATTACGTGGGTGTGGAGGTGTCTGAAAGGAAAGTGAGTGGGCAAGTACGTGGCAGATGAGATATAATGTGGAGAAATGTGAAGTTGTCCACTTTGGTAGGAAAAATAGAAAAGCAGAATATTTTTTAAATGGCGAGGGACTGGGAAATGTTGGTGTTCAGAATGACCTGGGTGTCCTTGTACACGAATCACAGAAAGTTAACGTGCAGGTACAGCAAGCAATTAGGAAAGCAAATGGTATGTTAGCCTTTATTACAAAAGGATTGGAGTATAAGAGTAAAGCAGTCTTGCTGCGATTATATAGGGCCCTGGTGAGACCACACCTGGAATATTGTGTACAGTTTTGGTCTCCTTACCTAAAGAAGGAAATACTTGCCTTCGAGGGAGTGCAACGAAGGTTCACCAGACTGATTCCTGGAATGTGGGGATTGTCCTAATGAGGAGACATTGAGTAGACCAGGCCTTTATTCCCTAGAGTTTAGAAGAATAAGAAATGATCTCATTGAAACATAATGGGTCAAAATTTGCGGTCGGAGGCTTACCTCCAGAGTACGCCTCTGACCCGAGGGGGGGGGGGGGAAATCTGGAAGTACCTGCTGGCTCCCGAGCGTCGGAGTCTTCGGGTCCTGGGACTGCGGGCGTTCGCCTGCGTAAAGGCCCACGGATCCCAGGACGCAGGCGGTTCGGAAGCGTCCCTGGGATCACGTGGGCCAGGCCAACCAATTAGAAAGGAGGATTCCTCATAAGCTTATGAGAAATCCCCAAACAAATAAATAGTTAACACAATTCTAATAAATAAATATTCCTGTGTTCAAATTTAATTAAAATTCCCTTTCATTAAGCGTTTAAAATAAATTAATTTTTTGAAAAATAATCAACATTTTAATCCGGCCCAAAATTTACATGAACTAATTTTAAATGTTTTTGCAATTTTAATCATTTTTTAAAATTTAAATTTAACATTTATTTTAACCCTTACATGGGTGAAAGCTGGCCCTACTCCTGCTTTTACCAGAGGTAAGGGTTTCGTGGGCATTCGCTGGGCAGTAGTTGGGCAAACAGCCCCACTCTGCGCCAGCGATTTGAGGCGCATGCGGAGGATGTGTCGAGGTGAAACTTGACCAATCGCAAGTTCCGGATTTTCGTGCGTGCGCGGCACATGCGGGGCCATTCCGAGGACTTGCGGTGCGTACACCGTCATCAGCCCTGCATTAAGGGGCTTGACAGGGTAGATGCAGGGAGGATGTTTCCCCTGGCTGGGGAGTCCAGAACCAGGGGTCACAGTCTCAGAATAAGGGGTTGGCCATTTTGGACTGAGATGAGGAGAAATTTCTTCACTCAGGGGGTGGTGAATCTTTGGAATTCTCTACCCCAGAGGGCTGTGGAGGCTCAGTCGTTGAGTATATTCAAGACAGAGATCGATAGATTTTTGGACTCTTTGGGCTCGATTTTACCAGCCCTGAGGAGGCGGGTTTGGAGGCGTGTCAGCTGGTAAAATCGGAAAAAATGGCTTCAGACACCCAACCCGCCTCCATCCCGCCCCAATGCAATTTTCCTGAGTGTCTGTTCAGCTGCTCCCAAACTGACCCGATTCCAACCGGTGGGACAGGTAGTTAAGGCAGTTAAGAGCCTGTTAACTGCCTTGATAATCCTATTTTGATAGAGGTTTCCCATTTCCGGTAGCAAGGTTTAAGGAGGCAGTTCCAGAGCTTGGGTCTCAGGCAGCTGAAGGCACAGCCACCAATGGTGGAGCGATTAAATTCCGGGATGCGCAAGAGGCCAGAATTGAAGGAGCGCAGAGGTCTCTGAGGGTTGTAGGGCTGGAGGACGTTACAGGGATAGGGAGGGACAAGGCCATGGAGAGAGATTTGAAAGCAAGGATGAGAATTTTAAAATTGAGGCGTTGCCGGACCGGGAGCCAATGTAGGTCAGCGAGCACAGGGGTGATGGGTGAACGGGACTTGGTGCGAGTTAGGACACGGGCAGCAGAGTTTTGGATGAGTTCCAGTTTATGGAGGGTGGAAGATGGGAAGCCAGCCAGGAGAGCGTTGGAAGAGTTAAGTCTAACACGGGGCTCACAGTGTGAATTGTATGTTGCCACAGTTTAAACAAGTTACTATCATATGTTTTGGTGTCAATCCCCCTCTCTCAGGACATGCTTAAAACTAGGGAAAATTATTGATGTAAGAGATTAAGATATTTAGAACAGAGAGGAAGAGAAACACAGAGTTGTGTGGCAGGAGTAGGCCATTCAGCCCCTCAATTCGATCATGGCTGATCTGTACCTCAACTCCATTTACCTGCCTTAGCTCCATATCCCTTGATACCCTTACCTAACAGAAATCTATCAATCTGTCTCGAAAGCTCCAATTGTCCCAGCAGCCACAGCCTTTTGTGGGAGAGAATTCCAGATTTCTACGACACTTTGTGTAGAAAAAGTGCTTCCAGATTTCCATCTAAATGTCCGAGCTCTAATTTTAAGATTATGTTGTAAGATTTATGTGGGAAGTGCCGCAGAGTTCTACATATGTTCTGAACCATGGGGTAGAGGACACATATTGAGTGCTGTGATCCCCCCACCCCCACCCCCACACAGTGAAGTCAGAATCCCAGCTGGGACACTGGGGGAAGATGTCAAGTGCAGGCCAGGTTCTTCCTCACAGAATGGCAAGTCAGTGAGACTGCAGCACACCTGATAGCCAGTCCCTGAGTGGTATTAACAGAGGGGCAGCAGATCAGCCTCCCAGTTGTTGAGTCAGGGAATGCTGTTGGGAAGGAGAGTGGCTGAAACCAGGCAGAACAATTGTGAAATCATTTCCACATTGTCTTGCATCACTTCATCCAGTGTCTCCTCTCAGTGTTCTGGTGTAAGGGGCTCGCCGTCTGAATCTTGTGTTGCCACAGTTTAAAGAAGAAACCATCATCAGATATCTTGGTGTCAACCTGCCTCTCTCAGGACAATGCTGACAACTAGGGGAAACTCATTTATGTTCTTGCTACAAAAAAAAGCTGGAAACCGTGTGATAAAACGCTGCAAGTTTAGACCCTGCACCAAAAATGTGCAAACGTGCTGTACCTCTTGACCAAAACATTTTAGAAAATTAAACCCTGTACTTGTTTACAAGCTGACCTATCGCATCACTCCAGACTGATATGAACAGATTGTGGCATTAAACAGTAAAAAATTTTTTTAATGCTGTTCAAACCATCCTGCTTTCTAGGAGACTGTTGATTAAATCAGACTTCAAGAGATAAATGATCAGTAGCCAGGGAGCAGAAGGGAAGGAGATTAGCAGGAAAGTGGGACCATGTGGACATGTTAAGTGGGACCATGTGGACATGTTGTGTAAGGCAACAAAAATAACATCACTTCAAACAGCAATTAGTTTAAAAAAAAAAATTTGAAGAACAATCCCCACGACTCCTTTGAGTGGAGTTATACTGTCACAGTTGAATCAATGTGAAGTGGTCTTGGGTGTGCATTGATGTGAAAGTGGCCGTAATAACTGTGGATTCAGTTCGGTGATCTGACTCCCAAACGCACTAATGTGAGAGATGTGACGCCCCCTCTAGTAGGAAGTCTTACACTGTTTGGAGCAGTATAACTCTAGCCCAATGGAAAGTAACGCTTCAGAAGTACCCATGTAGCCCAAATGACCTCCTGGGGACTTAATGAACTTATTTAGTCAATCTTTTTAATGTTCGTGCTTCTGCTGCACTGATAGTTATCTGCTGGGGACGGCAGGCAAAGAGCCCCTTTGGCACTAAGTGCAAGTTATGAAGTGCATTTATAAGTGTAACTTGGGTCTGGTGACTGAGCGCCACACACTTTAGATAGCGGTCTCAGACCGGCTATCTGGAATCCTAGAACGATACAGCACAGAAGGAGGCCATTCGGCCCATCGTGCCTGTGCCGGCTCTTTGAAAGAGCCATCCAATTAGTCCCACTCCTCTGCCCTTTCCCCACAGCCCTGCAAATTTTTCTCCTTCAAGTATTTATCCAATTCCCTTTTCAACTTTACTATTGAATCTGCTTCCACTATCCTCTCGGGCCGTGCACTCCATGTAATGTAGTCACTTTGCTCTAAACCCACAGGTCTTGGCACCTGCAAATTTTGTTTGTTCTGGATTTTGTTATTTTTCTGTCTCTCTCTCTTTCTCTCTCACCTTTCTCTCTCAATCTTTTCCACATATCCCTTTCCTCACATCCTCTCCGAGTTTCCCCTCCTCCTTTCAATACGCAGATTATAAAATGATTTTTACGATGTCCAAGAGTAAAATTAGTAAATCATTCCAGGACCTCACCAATGTAATTGCAAGAATAGGAATAAATCTGTTGTGGGTTCTTTCATCCTTGGAATGTGACTTCATTACCATGGCAACACTTTCTGCAAAGACAATCCCAGTGAAACAAATCACACCCTGAACAGAGCCTGCACTTCCCATTCTAGTTTAGCACTGACCGCTGCACTAAATGACCCATTTTCTCAGTGTGGCCATCACTGGGATGTGTGCCAGAAACCCTTACCCAATCTTCTATTTTCCCCTACAGTACCAAGCTAACAGGCATAAGAAAGAACTTGAATTTATATGGCATCTTTCATGACCTCAGTATGTCCCAAATCAGTTTACAGCCAATTAGGTAGTTCTGAAGCCCACTGTTGTAACGTGGCAGCCAATTTGTGCACAGCAAGCTCCCACAAACAGCAATGAGATAATGACCCAGGTAATGTGTTTTTTTTTAGTGATGTTGGTTGAAGGATAAATATTGGCCAGGACATAAGGAAGACCTATGAGGAGAGATTGTGTAGAATGGGCCTGTACTCTCTGGAGTTTAGAAGAATGAGAGGTGATCTCATTGAAACATATTAGATTCTGAGGGGGATTGACAGGATAAATGCTGAGAGATTGTTTCCCCTGGCTGGAGAGTCTAGAACTAGGGGGGTCAGCCTTTTAAGACTGAGATGAGGAGAAATTTCTTCACAGAAGGTTGTGAATCTTTGGAATTCTCTACCCCCAAAGTGCTGTGGATGCTCAGTCGTTGAGTATATTCAAGACAGAGATCGATAGATTTTTGGACTCCAGAGGAAACAAGGGATATGAGGACAGGGCAGGAAAGTGGAGTTGAGGTCGAAGATCAGCCATGATCTTATTGAATGGCGGAACAGGCTCGAGAGGGCTGTATGGCCTGCTCCTAAGTCTTATGCTCTTATTAAGACTCTCTTGCTCTTCTTCAAAATAGAGCCATGGCATCTTTTCCATCCACCTGAGAGAGCAGACAGGGCCTCGGTTTAACATCTCATCCGAAAGACAGCACCTCTGACAGTGCAGACTCCATCAGTTACACCCACATTCACTACTGCATTGAAGTGTCAGCCTAGATTATGTGCCGAAGACTATGAATTGGGACATGAACTCTCAACCTTCTGACTCAGACGAGAGTGCTACTACTGAACCAATGCTTACACATAACTACATAGTCACAAGAACAACAAAAGCAATTTGCATTTATATAGTATCGTTAATGTAGAAAAATGTCCCAAGGCACTTAAGAACAGTTTGGTAGCTTTTAGTGCAAATATACCCGTAGCTAACAGCTTAGAAGTTTCTGGCTAGAATTCTTGCCTTCAACCATCTCAAGCCATTAAAACTAAACTGACACCATTCTCCACAATCCACCCACATACATCTGGGGACATTGGATAACAATCAGGCTTGCTTGATTTGTCTGCTGCCTTTTCTGATGGATGCTGGGTCCAATTGTTAGCTCCCCAATCCACCCTAGTTGAGATCAGCATCAACCAGGAATTGCGCCAGGGACCTTCTCGGTCTATATGCCTCCGTTTCTGTATTCCTTTTACCGTAACTTCACAAGCTACTCTCCTTGACCAGATGCTCAACTGTTGACCACTTCTTTGTTGTCTCGACCTTGCTATTTTTGATTGTCTCCCAAAGAGGAAATGCTGAAGCTGGTTAAACATGCAGCATAACTTGCATCTTCATTTATGGTGTTAATTATGTAGAATTACACAGAATCTCCAGCACAGAAACAGGCCATTCGGCCCAACTGGTCCATGCCAGCGTTTATGCTCCACACGAGCCTCCTCCCACCCCTCTTCATCTAACCTCATCAGCATAACCTTCTATTCCTTTCTCCCTCATGTGCTTGTCTAGCTTCCCCTTAACTGCATCTATGCTATTCGCCTCAACCACTCCTTGCGGTAGCGAGTTCCACATTTCTAACCACTCTCTGGGTAAGGAAGTTAATTCCAAATATTTTTCTCTCGGGCCGCAAGTTTCTTTTGAAAATAAAAATTATTTCAAAGCTATTTTTGCCCTTGATTTTTTCCAGGAATTCCTTTTCTTTTTACCCGGAACTCTTGGAACAGAGCTGGGGTTTTTTTTTTCTCCAGACCTTCTTACAGTCATCTATTCCCAAAAGCTGAGCTCTCCAGTGCTGCTCCATCTAGCTGCTCACAATAGATTAAACACACTCGACATGATCTACATTGTCCTCAATTCCCTGTATATAAACAGCAGGCTGCCAATAGGCTTATTTTCAGAAATGCATAGTAAGTGCATTGACACAAAGGGTTACAACAGCACTATTTACACTGCGTTCTCACTGGGTGAATTATGCTGCAGTTTAATGAGAAAATAGTGTTATTATCACCAAGTTTTTAATTGCTGTCATTCATGGCTCATCGTTTTCATCAACTAGGAAACAATTAGGGCTTTTAATAAGAGATTTATTATACAAAAATTATACAATATAAATTAGTAGAGTTCACCAAAGCAACATTGTTTTTTTTACATACCGCAAAGCATGAATTCGATAACTAACTTGTGATCTATTTGTTTAAAAGGTGCCAGGTACACACTGTGCTGCCTTTATTAATATTTAAATAGTTTTCATAGCGTGGGGGACAGGACCTAATCTGTCTGCCTGAGAAGGCGCTTCATGGCAGGAAGCAGTTTGCGCGATTTCCTTCAGTGGGCTGCAGTCTTCAGTTCTCAGTGGCACTGGTGAGCTCACCGACGTCTAGCAATAGAAATCATTTCCTATTCGAGTCACAGAGCAGAGACTGATGGCCCCTTGAATACTCACCAACATGGCTGAAAGCTCATCAAGCTCCAGATCTTCAAGCTTTTTGAAGGAAAATTATTTAAATTTGTTCCACATGCATCTGTTGGATGAGTTGAGTTGACACTGGCAATGAAAGCTGTGTTTTTTTATTCAAAATATATTAACTGCAAATTTAATGTTATTGGTACAATATCTCAGGCAACAGACATAAACTTGGATCTATTTTAACACTGGACTTTGATCACCGTTATAATTTGTTCAGAACAATACCTTATCAAAGTAGCTCTCAAAAGCATTGAATAGTTGTATAACTGGTGGATCTCCCATAGCATCACTGATGATTTGAATAGGTTGTAGAAGTTTGTGTGTGTATATATAGATATAAAAGAAAGACTTGCATTTATACAGTGCCTTTCACGACCACCGGACGTCACAAAGCGCTTTACAGCCAATGAAGTACTTTTGAAGTGGAGTCACTGTTGTAATGTGGGAAACGTGGCAGCCAATTTACGCACAGCAAGGTCCCACAAACAGCAATGTGATGATGACCAGATAATCTGTTTTTGTTATGTTGGTTGAGGGATAAATATTGGCCAGGACACTGGGGATAACTCCCCTGCTCTTCTTCGAAATAGTGCCGTGGGATCTTTTACGTCCACCTGAGAGAGCAGACAGGGCCTCGGTTTAACGTCTCATCTGAAAGATGGCACCTCCGGCAGTGTGGCACTCCCTCAGTACTGCACTGGAGTGTCAGCCTAGCTTTATGTGCTCAAGTCTCTGGAGTGGGATTTGGAACCCACTGTGTGCTACCAACTGAGCCACAGCTGACATATATGTAATATTAATATTCCCAGATCTCCCATGCTGTTGCTGATTGTAAATCAGGTGATAGACTGTTTTATGACTGGAGTGTTACACCATTTAATGTACAATGCATTATTCTGCTACAAAGGTGTTCCTTTAAGCCGACAGTGTCTTAACTGAGGAGAATAAGAGTTCAATTGCGATTTAATTACATTCATCGAAATTCCTTCTATTAGATTCAGTAACGCTTCTGAGATGTCATTAACAGGCTCCTGATAGCCAGGCTCTCTTCACTACTCGCCCTGCACGCAGTAGATTGGAGTTTCAGGTGGTGGGCCAAGCTTCCTATGGCTGAGTCTGCCAGAAGAGTGGTGCCAAACGGGGCACTCGGCTCCACCAGTACACTATCTCCGAGTTCATTCTGGGGATGCTGCCCATAGGCATGATCAACGCCTCTGTTTCTCCATATTCTTCTTAGTATAAATTCAGGATTGAAGCATTAAACTGATGCAGTTTGTACGTGAAGTAATAAGTCCAATAATACAATAAATCAAACTCCATTCAAAATTATCTAAAGTAGAGACTGAGCGACTGACTGTCTGGTGACCCTGAGTCCTCTTCATACAAGAGATAAGAAAATAGGAGCAGGAGTCGGCCATTCAGCCCCTCAAGCCTGTTCCACCATTCAATGAGATCATGGCTGATCCGTACCTCAACTCCATTTACCCGTCTTTGCTTCATATCTGTTGATAACCTTACTTAATAAAAATCTATCGATCTCAGTCTTGAAAATTTCAATTATCCCAGCATCACAGCCTTTTAGGGGAGAGAATTCCAAACTCTCACTACCCTCTGTGTGAAAAGTACTTCCTGATTTCACTTCTAAATGGCCACGCTTTAATTTTAAGATTATGCCCCCTCGTTCTGGAATCCCCCCAAGAGGAAATAGTTTCTCTGCATCTAACGAACTGAACCCCTTTATCATTTTAAACACCTCGATCTTCTAACCTCAAAGGAAACAAACCAAACTACTGCTGTAACTACGCATTTTATCAATATTGCTACTCCCCCCTCCTTTCCCAATTTTCCTGTCCTTTCTAAAGATGTTGTAGCTTGGAATATTTAGCTCCCAATCATACCCAGCTTGTAGCCAGGTCTCTGTAATGGCTACTACACCATACCCTTAATGGTGAATGTGTACATCTGATTCACTTATTTTATTTCTTATCCTATGCGCATTTGTGTGGAGAACTCTTATTACAGTTAACTTTGGGTAACTGTTCCCACCCTGCCCATATGTCCTGCTGGCCTTTTTCTCGCACATTTTCACTTACAGCATGGATTTTCTCCTCCCACCCCTCTAACCAGTTTAAATCTTTCCCCGCTGTGCTTTTTACCCTTTCCGCAAGGATACGGGTGTCTATAGAAACATAGAATCTAGGAGCAGGAGTAGGCCATTCGGCCCGTCGAGCCTGCTCCATCATTCAATACGATCATGGCTGATCATCCAAATCCAGTACCCTGTCCCTGCTTTAATCCCCACAGTACACATATCCCACCCTACCCCCGTAACCCCACGTATTTAATTCCCCCTAACATATCCCATCCTATCCCCATAACCCCACACTAACACTAAGGGTCAATTTATCATAGCCAAATCAACCTAACCCGCACATTTTTGGACTGTGGGAGGAAACCGGAGCACCCGGAGGAAACCCATGCAGACACGGGGAGAATGTGCAAACTCCACACAGACAGTCACCCGAGGTCAGATTCGAACCCGGGTCCCTGGCGCTGTGAGGCACCAGTGCTAACCACTATGCCACCGTGTTGCCCAGTTTAGGGAAAGGCCATCCCATCTGTGCAGCTTTCACTAATGCCAAAAGTGGTCCCAGGAATCTGAAACCCTCCCTTCTACATCATCCTTCCAGCCACACGTTGACAATCCTAATCTTTCTCTCCCTGTCTGGCCCGATGTGATTATTACCCTGGAGGTTCTGTTAATCTTGAACGGAAATCCTTGAAATCCCTTTGCAGAATCTCAAACCTACTCCGAACAATGTCATTGGTTCCTCCATGAACCACAACCGTTGGCTGCTCGCCCTTCCATTCCATAACCTTTGCTATTCACTTTGTGATGGGGTTCCTCGATCTTCCACCGTAACTTTGGCGGAAACCCTGGAAAAACAGCACGAGCAGCCGTTTATGTCATTTCTCGGGTTTCTGCCGATCAACTTATGGTGATTGTTTCTAAAAGTGAGAACAAGAACAACTTACATTTATATAGCGCCCTTCACCTCTTCAGGACGTCCCAAAGGCAATTAATTACTTTTGAACTGCAGTCACTGTTATTTTGTAGGCAAACGCAGCAGCCAAATTGCGCACAGTAAGATCCCACAAACAGCAACGAGATAAATGAGCAGATAATCTGTTTTTGGTGATGCCAGTCAGCTCACCGGGAGAAGACCCTCCTTCTCTTTGAATAGTGCAAATGGGGTCTCAGTTTAACGTCTCACCGGAAAGATGGCACCTCTGACAGTGCAGCACTCTCTCAGTACAGCACTGAAATGTTAACCTAGATTACATGTTCAAGTTCTGCAATGGGTCTTGAAACCACAATCTTCGCGAGAGTGTGACCACTGAGCCAGGCTGACACTTAACTGGACAGAAGAGGAGGGAATGGGTTCATAAATTGAGCAGTATTGCATTAAAAAATATGTCTTTGGCGGTCCAGTAGCACAGCACATTAATACGACACATTCTGCTAAGGCAGAGACCCACAGTTCTTCATACAAGCCAAGTTTACCATCTGAGTTCAGGCATTTGAAAGAAGAGAAGACAATGATGAATCAGATGGTGAGTCAACCTACACTGCTCCGATGAACCAGACGGTTACAGAATTATATTAGGCGGGGAGGGGGATGGAGGTGAGAGTAGTTTATATATCTTAGAATGGTGCAGGGAATCACAAGACCCAGGAAATACTCAGCAGGTCAGGCAGCATCTGTGGAGAGAGAAACAGGTCAGGCAGTATCTGTGGAGAGAGAAACAGAGTTAAGTTTCAGGTCGATAACCTTTTGTCAGAACTGGAAAAAGTTAGAGATGTAACAGATTTTAAGCAAGTGCAGGGCAGGGAAAGTGGGGGGGGGGGGAAGGGGAGGAAAGAACAAAAGGGATGGTTTGTGATAGGGTGGAAGACAGGAGTGATTAAATGACAAAAGGTATGATTGGACAAAGGAGATGGTACTGGGACAAGTAAAGAAACAAAAGATGGGTCTAGCAGAATCATCAACAGCTGCCGTCTGGGGGAAAAAATAGGGGCCGAGGTTATGGTCTGAAATTGTTGAACTCGATGTTGACTCCAGAAGGCTGCAAAGCGCCCAATAGAAAGATGAGGTGCTGTTCCTCAAGCTTACGTTGAGCTTCTTTGGAACAGTGTAAGAGGCCGAGGACAGAGAGGTCAGAGTAGGAGTGGAGCGGAGAATGAAAGTGACAGGCGACCGGAAGCTCAGAGTCACACTTGCGGACTGAACAGAGGGGTTCCGCAAAGCGGTCACCCAATCTGTGCTTAAAAAATAAAGTGGGGGAAGGGAGAAAGGTTACGGTTAATCTTTTTCACCAGTACCTTTGCAGCTGCAGTCCTTTCGGAATTTGCAGGTGAATAGACGGCCGCTATCAGCTGAACAAAAAAGAATGTATTCAACTTGTACTGTACCACCATATAGTTACTGCTCCACACCATAATTCCAGCGCTACTACTTTTGACAATATTTCTGATAAAATTTCTGGGTTTCATACATTTTAAATATCTGTCTCATGGCAGAAATCTCACAGGTAACTAATGCCAAGCTGCAACAACAATATATTCTCTTTGAAAGATTTTAACAGATGACAGGCCCATATTTCAGTCAGATTTTTAAGTTTATCCTAACCACTATATAACAGTATTGGGATTTTCCCCCCTGTACTGCAGATCATCACAAAAGGAGACAATTATTTTTTTCGGTGTTGCACGTTCTGCGATACCAAATCTGAAACCGGTATCAATTATAAATCTCAGCATCAATTTGAAACTGTTCGCTGAAGTGCTGAATCATATGAAGGTTAAACGATAACATTCCATCGGGTTGCATTCTAGAGGACTTTTGCAGTTTTTATTTGTACGAAATGTTCAAAGTTCTGTCAAAAGTGAAATTTTCTGACATGGCATTAAGTGCTGTATCCGCATTAAGTATGACATGGTATCAAAAAAAATTGGAAGAAACCATTGGAATCTGCAAATTATTCCCCAGTCAGTGGTTATTCTAAACAATGTTTTATCTTTTAAGGAAGAGGTGTAGAAACTGGGAGTAAACAGCCTGTGCTAATTAGGCAGCGGGGCAGAGCTCCTCTGGTTTCAGTCCCCTGCGGTTTAAATTTTGATGATGTATTTGAGCAAGCATTTTAACATGAAACTATCAGGCTGATTTGGATTTGTTATCTGTGGATGTGAGGTGTAATTCACTGTCTGCATTCCAGTGGTCAATGTACTAATGTTAAGTATGGCAAGATTTCAGCCATCTGGTTAGATGTCGATCTGCTTCTTTTGAAGTGTATCGTTAGAACAACACTTCTTGTGGCTGTTACGACCTTCAAGTCATCATTGGTCAAGTGTTTAATTTTGTGTTTTTTTTCATCTTTATAACTTTCATTCTATTTTTATTCACCATTTCGTACAAAACTTGATTTTAATTGTCTTTTCAATCGGATTTCGCCCCTCCCCAAAAGTCCTCCACAATCACATCCCAACAAAAACAAATCTTGGAGATACAGCCACCTTAATAGTCTTCCCTCACTCACCCCAGTATATCCCTTCAAAAATAACATCTATCACAAGACAAACAAAATCACATATTGTGGCTCCAGTAATTTCTTTCTTCTCTTCACGAACAGCATGATTTACCCCACCAGGACTCCCAACAGTCTGCACTCTGGTATAGTCCTTGCCCCATGCCTCTCAATCCCTAGCTGTTTCCCATATTTGTAGGTCTCCCAATGCAGACACTTGGGTCCAACCGCCCACACGTGCTGAAAGGAACAGGCTTCTTTCTTTGTACAAAACCACCAACACATTCGCTACTCAGACCTTTCCAAAACATTACTTTCATTTCTTGAATTGTTCATTATCTTTGCTGCTGATTGTTTTGAAACTATGGGCCAGATCTTGCTGGAGCAGGGCATCTCATGGTGTGTGCCGTTAGTTAGACTGCAACCAGAGGACACAGATTCAAGGTGATTGGCAAAAGAACCAATGGTGACTTGAGGAAAAACTTTTTTTACGCAGCGAGTGGTTAGGATCTGGATTGCACTGCCTGAAAGGGTGGTGGAGCCAGACTCAATCGTGGCTTTCAAAAGGGAATTGGAGAAGTAGCTGAAGGAAAAAAAAAATGCAGGACTCCGAGGATAGGGCGGAGGGAGTGGGAATTTTTTTAATATATTCGTTCATGGGATGTGGGCGTCACTGGCAAGGCCAGCATTTATTACCCATCCCTAATTGCCCTTGAGAAGGTGGTGGTGTCTTGTAGATGGTGGAAAGGCTTTGGGGAATCAGGAGGTGAGACACTTGCCACAGAATACCCAGCCTCTGGCCCGCTCTTGTTGCCACAGTATTTATGTGGCTGGTTCAGTTAAGCTTCTGGTCAATGGTGACCCCCAGGATGTTGGTGGTGGGGGATTCGGCGATGGTAATGCCATTGAATGTCAAGGGGCGGTGGTTAGACTCTCGCTTGTTGGAGCTAGTCATTGCCTGACTAGCTGAAGTGCTCTTGCAGAGAACCGGCACGGGCTGAATGGCCTCCTGTGCTGTAATCATTCTGTCATTCTATGACATTTTCCTCTCAAACCTCAGCTCGAAAAATTTTTGCGCTGTAACTTGCTGCAAGTGAGAGCTGATAACAGCACGGCGAGGGCAACGGGGGATCTGGGATCTTCGTGAATGGTGGCACCAACAGTGTATCTCCTTAACCAATGAGATTTAAGGATTGAGCAAGAAACAGAGGGACGATGAAAAAGGAGGGTGAATTAGAGTCAAATCAGGTACAGAAAGAGAAATAAAGAGAGGGAACGAAAGATTGGATTGAGAGAAAAAAATGAAGGAAAAGTAAGAAAAAAAATTTAATGAAAATTTGACATTTAAAATCTCTAACAACAATTGACTACATGCAAGAATGAGATTGAACAGTTTAAATTGTTCCATTTCTGGGCCAGAGCGGCTCATTGCATTAACAATGATCACGTTGTTAAAAGGGTATCTGCACTGCTCAGTTCCAGCCCTAAATTTCTGCGGCGAGTTTAATGGACAATTAATGTGCAAATCTAGCAAGTTCTTCACAATAACAGGGAGGCTAAGGGCAAGATGCCGTTTGTGCGAAGCAAACAGTGGAGTGGTGTAAATCGACCAGCAAGTTTTGGGAAATTCACAACTCGCGGCATATCTCTTAATCCCCTGAAATTGCTGGCCAATTTGCACATTAATAACTGAGTCGCTGACACACCATTATTTTTTTCAGCAAAACTCGGCCCAGTGTGTTCAAAAATGATAGATTGGTTCATTAGGCTGGACCATTAGGTGCACAGTGGCGGTGATTTTTGGAGAAAATCTCTGCCAGGATGCCTGATCCTTGACCACTGCTTAAAACTGCAGGTGTGTGCCAGCACGTATCAAGTCCAGTGAGGCAGTGAGCATCAGCTGTCAGCATCCAGGACTGCTTGGTCAGATAAAGTATATTGTTTGATTCAGAGTAAAGCTCCCTTGGGTACCCGTCGACAAAGAACTGGATTGCAACTTATTTTACGTAAGATCTTTCTAGACAGGAGAGAGGGAGACAGATATGGGTGAGAGAGAGACACACACACAGACAGAAAACCAATTAACCTTGAATCACAATAGCTTCTCTGGGAGTTTGCTCCAAATATATTTTGTGGGAACTTTTTTTTTCTCGAATCTCTAACCTTGCTTGAGAACTTGTAAATTTTGTATTTTGAATTCTCATTATAGAATAGAACCAAGTTACTATTACAATTATTTATACACTAAAAACATTTGATGGTATAATGTTTACAAATTGCAATGTAAACAAGATGGTGTTCAAATATAAGACAGGTAATCATAGAATAGTACAGCACAGAAATGTCCCAAACTCCTCCCTCACCATCCCTGGGTATGTCCTGTCCCACATGCAGAACAGACCCACCAGGGATGGCGGCACAGTGGTATACAGTTGGGAAGGAGTGGCCTTGGGAGTCCTCAACATTGACTCCGGACCCCATGACGTCTCATGGCTTCAGGTCAAGCATAGGCAAGGAATCCTCCTGCTGATTACCACCTACCGCCCTCTCTCAGCTGATGAATCATGTTGGACACCACTTGGAAGAAGCACTGAGAGTAGCAAGGGCACAAAATGTACTCTGGGTGGGGGACTTCAATGTCCATCACCAAGAGTGGCTCGGTAGCACCACTACTGACCGAGCTGGCCGAGTGCTGAAGGACATAACTGCCGGTCTGGGCCTGCGACAGGTGGTGAGAGAACCAACACAAGGGAAAAACCTACTTGACCTTGTCCTCACCAATCTACCTGTCGCAGATGCATCTGTCCATGACTGTATTGGCAGCAGTGACCACCGCACAGTCATTGTGGAGACGAAGTCCCGTCTTCACACTGAGGACCCCCTCCATCGTGTTGTGTGCTAAATGGGATAGATTCAGAACAGATCTAGCAGCTCAAAACTGGGCATCCATGAGACTCTGTGGGCCATCAGCAGCAGCAGAATTGTATTCCACCACAATCTGTAACCTCATGGCCTGGCATATCCCTCACTCTACCATTACCTCAAGCCAGGGGACCAACCCTGGTTCAATAAGGAGTGAAGAGCATGCCAGGAGCAGCACCAGGTGTACCTAAAAATGAGGTGCCAACCTGGGGAAGCTGCAACACAGGACTACATGCATGTTAAAAAGCAGAAGCAGCATGCTATAGACAGGGCTAAGCGATCCCACAATCAACAGATCAGATCAAAGCTCTGCAGTCCTGCCACATCCAGTCGTGAATGGTGGTGGACCATTAAACAACTAACGGGAGGAGGAAGCTCCATGAATATCCCCATCCTCAATGATGGTGGAGTCCAGCACGTGAGTGCAAAAGACGAGGCTGAAGCGTTTGCAACCATCTTCAGCCAGAAGTGCCGAGTGGATGATCCATATCGGCCTCCTCCTGAGGTCCTCATCACAGAAGCCAGTCTTCAGCCAATTCGATTCACTCCACGTGATATCAAGAAATGGCACAGCGCACTGGATACAGCAAAGGCTATGGGCCCTGACAACATCCCGGCTATCGTGCTGAAGACTTGTGCTCCAGAACTAGCCGCGCCTCTAGCCAAGCTGTTCCAGTACAGCTACAACACTGGCATCTATCCGACAATGTGGAAAACTGCCCAGGCATGCCCTGTCCACAAAAAGCAGGACAAATCCAATCTGGCCAAGTACCGCCCCATCAGTCTACTCTCAATCATCAGCAAAGTGATGGAAGGTGTCATTGACAGTGCTATCAAGCGGCACTTACTCACCTATAACCTGCTTCCTGATGCCCAGATTGGGTTCCGCCAAGACCACTCTGCTCCCGACCTCATTACAGCCTTGGTCCAAACATGGACAAAGGAGCTGAATTCCAGAGGTGAGGGGAGAGTGACTGCCCTTGACATCAAGGCAGCATTTGACCGAGTGTGGCATGAAGGAGCCCAAGTAAAACTGAAGTCAATGGGAATTGGGAGGTAAACTCCCCACTGGCTGGAGTCATACCTAGCACAAAGGAAGGTGGTTGTGGTGATTTGAAGGTCAATCATCACAGCCCCAGGACATCGCTGCAGGAGTTCCTCAGGGCAGTGTCCTAGGCCCAACCATCTTCAGCTGCTTCATCAATGACCTTCCCTCCAACATAAGGTCAGAAATGGGGATGTTCGCTGATGACTGCACAGTCTTCAGGGCCATTCACAACTCCTCAGATAATGAAGCAGTCCATGCCCGCATGCAACAAGACCTGGACGACGTTCAGGCTTGGGCTGATAAGTGGCAGGTAACATTCGCGCCACATAAGTGCCAGGCAATGACTATCTCCAACAAGCTAGAATCTAACCACCGCCCCTTGACATTCAATGGCATTACCATCACCGAATCCCCCACCATCAACATCCTGGGGGTCTCCATTGACCAGAAACTTAACTAGACCAGCCACAAAAATACTGTGGCAACAAGAGCAGGTCAGAGGCTGGGTATTCTACGGTGTCTCACCTCCTGACTCCCCAAAGCCTTTCCACCATCTACAAGGCACAAGTAAGAAGTGTGATGGAATACTCTCCACTTGCCTGGATGAGTGCAGCTCCAACAACACTCAAGAAGCTCGACACCATCCAGGACAAAGCAGCCCGCTTGATTGGCACCCGCTCATTGTCTTGGCTGTGCTCTTGGTGTGTCTTTGATGTAAGGAAAGATTGTATCTCTGCATTTTTTCTGTGTTTATATTCTGTGAACTTTTGTAGATTCACTCATAGTAACTTTACCTGAAGAAGGGGCGATCGATAGCTCCGAAAGCTTGTAATTTTAAATAAATCTGTTGGACTATGCTGGTGTTGTGCGACTTCTCATTTCTATTTATCAAGCCCAGGATCCCATATGTTTTATTAACTGCTTTGTTAACCTGTCCTGCCACCTTCAAAGATTTGTGCACAAACAGCCCCAGGTCTCTTCTCTTCTTGCACTCCCTTAAAAATTGTCGCATTTAGCTCTCCTCATTCTTCCAACCACAATGTATCACCTCACACTTTTCAGCGTTGAATTTCATGTCATGTATCCACCCATTCCACCAGCCTGTCTATGTCCTCTTGAAGTCTATTACTATCTTCCTCACTTTACTACACAAAAACCAACAAAAATAATTCATAACACCTTTGTTTTGTGATTGAATGTGTCTGTAGCAGTAATGTTCCAAGTGTCAAAGTGTGATATAACAATGACATTACACAAATCAGTTAAAATAGCTAAATAAAACTTTAATAAGTCTAGTTGCAAATGTACATAAATTGCACAGCCACATATTTTAACACAACCAACTTCTCTGTACATTATTACAGGTTAAGTAAGCTGAAGAGAGTTCAGCAAATACTTTAAACTTTAAACATACTTACAAAAGTGTAAGGATATAAAACGTACAACAGCTTTCCAGGGACAAGTATCAGTGGGCACCAGTTAATCGGAGGTATGTCCTTAGACACAGCATTTGAGGACAAAGATGCAGAGAGAATAATTTGAATTATTTCAAGTCCTGATTTGTTTGCGACAAATTAAAGCATCAGACGTATGCCACACATTCTGTGATAGTACAGTCGCATTTTTAATTTAGGTTCTAGAAAAAGAATGTTGAAAACAATGCCCGACATAGAACTTTTAGCTTTTTAGTGTTAAAGCAAAAAAAGTACTTTTTGAAATAATCTCATGTATATTTTTCCATTCCAACATTGCAGTCACAGCCAATAGCACAGCATTCGATTCCAGGGTTTCCGTGGTTTTTTTTTTAAGATGGGGAATAACTTGTAACAAATTGCAGTTCACACATTTCAGGCTAAAAATTGCCAATGAAAATATACAAACTCGCAGTATCCCAAGATGCCAATGGATGTAAAATCTTTGGCATAATGCTCCGTTTGAGGAGACTAAATAGTGTCACCTTTTTTAGGAAAGCTTCTATCTGAAGAAAATGCCACAGACCCCCAGGCCACTGGCATCTTGGAGTCTTGTGCTGTTTATGCTCCTACCACAGTTGTTCAAACTCTTTAGGAGGGTGACAAAATCCTCTAGAAAGATGTCCATTATTCTTAGAAGAAATTAAAACCTGCTCTTTAAGTATTTTGGCTTTTCAGGGTTAGTATTTGATGAAAACATTGGTACATAGGAGCAAATTGTTTTTAAGGATACTTGTTCTTAGGTGCAATACCTATGTGCATTTCTAAAATCAATCTGAATGTGCATAAGTTTGGCAAATAAGTGGTTTTCAAACATTTTGTGTGGGGAGCCCCCTGCAAACAATGACACACACTCCGGGACCCTTTGCAAATATTAATACATTCCCAGGGGCTCCCGTCTAAAGACAGTGTCAGCTACCCAAAAAAAAACTATGTTATTATTGCAGAACATGTATACAGCAACAGAAATAATGCTAGTGCCAATAACTACAGAAGATATAGAAAGTTGGTGACCTCAAGGTCACCCTGACAGACTCCTTAGGGACCCGTCTGTGGATCCCTGGGAAACCCTGACACACCCCTTAGGGTCTGTGGACCCGAGAGATCCATCTGTGGACCTCAGACCCTGACACACCCCCCTTAGGGTCTGTGGACCTCTTTCAACTCCTGTGCTGTAAACTAAGAGAAATTATAAGGGCTATAGAGTGGCTTTTAAATCGAGAAATGATTTACGTTAAAGGACTTTCACAGTTTATAAAAGAAATAAAATTAGCAATGTGCAGTTTAATCAAATTGTAAACATGGCTTCTTACGGATCCACAGAATATTTTACATGCACTTATTATAAAACTCTTTTTAAACTACAATTAAAAAAAATACAACCTGACAAAATAATAAAAGTAAAAATCCAATGTAAGGCAAACATTGTTTAATTGTAATAATACATAATGCTATGTGGGTATTGGCCAGGTATAGACGTTCTGGTTTAGCAGTGCACTTAAAAAGCTGACTTCCTGTTTCACATCTTAGTTTTGCTAATGCATCGCGTTTCAGGACGCTGTGATATTGTAGCCCCCTGAGGCTGCTTGCATTCCATGGCAGTGCCTAAATCAGTACACAGAACCAGTCCCCTTTCCCTGTGGAAACCACTGTGAGCTGGCTAGTTGGCTTATTATACCAAGTCACTGGTGCAGTCGTGATACTTGTCATACGTCAGTGTAGCTAAATACAAATGCAACTTAAGATGCTGCAAATCTGAAAAGTCAATAAGTATAACAAATGGCCTTGAGAACTACAGAACCACAGATTGCAATCACACAGTGATTTTGTTTGCCTATATAAAGTGGTTTTAATTTGCCACCACTGGCTTTTATCAGACATATTTTTAACAACATAAACAGCAGTTAAAGATGCAGTCACTCTGCCGCGACTTTGAGACAAGCAGTACCAGAAACAGATGTTTACTATATACAGTTTATGTCGGATACATAGATAGAATTTTAACACAGTACAGATGCAAAAACTGACTCTCACGGTTAAAAATAAAATCGGGAAGAAAGTCATTCTTTCTCTCACGGGTTTTTTTTTTAAATACCCCCACAAACACGCATAGGTATAAATTTAGTAGAGCTATTATCACTGTATAGTTGTAAAGGTTTAGTTTTAAAATCAGAATTTTTTTTTGAAGCAGCAGTGGCCAAGTCCATCTGTTTCCATGGGAGCAGCAGGATATGGAAGATAAGATGCACCAAAACCATCAATTTGTGCAGGAAAGCCTTTATGGTAAAAGAAAGTTTAAAAAAAAATGGTGCACATATGAAAAAAATACCAGCTTATCAAGTCAGACTCTATGTAACTGAGAAGATAAATACATATCAAATGCATCCAAAAGTAGTGATTCACATACTTGCAGTGAATACAAGCTTGCCAGCTGCTTCTTTCATATATCACTTTGATTCACGGGCAGTGCTTTGCTATCGCTTCAGATTATGAGTCAAAGGATCTTTTCGTAGGCAGGTTTTTTCGGTAAATAAGCTGTCGTATGCAGTACTCCCAGTGCAATCCACACTCTCTGATATCACTTTAGTAGCTTTACTGTAGTGGTTTCAAGCCCTCAAAGTGTTTTTTCTCTAAAACAGAAGATGGCTTTACTTGGTTGGACGTGCCGAGCAGTATGATCCAGATAGCAGACCGTACGTGAATCTGCACAATTCCCTCCGCTGTTCAGAAGTAGCATTTTCTTATAAAAAGTTTCAAAATAGGAAAATTGTATTCCCCAAAAGACAACTTCATGTGCATGGTAAAAGTGCAATACAGACATGGAGTTGGAGAGCTGTCAACAGCAACTGACAGATCTTCTTCCTCTTGCTTATCCTTCAGGGATATAAACAGCACGCTGAAGCACATGGGAGGTCAAAATTGGAAAACGCTAATTATCAGTAAGTCAACTTATACACAATGGGGAAAAAGTACTGTAACTTGTATAAAACTGGCTTATCGTTAGGTCTGTAGACCCAATTCTGGTGGAAATAAAGCAATAACCAAACATCCCCGGTTTCTACTGAGGCATTTACAGGGAAAGTTGACTGTACAATGGAGCCACTTGAAGTTGAAGGGAGTAGTTAGTACTTACGGTGGCGTGGCCCAGGAGTAATCAAACAGAAACTGCGTTGGCGGAAAACAAAATTTGAGCACAGCCTTGTGGTTACGGTTATTTCATCATCAAAATCCCACTGCACACTTATGTTTGAGATTCAGCACCCAAATTTACTTTATTATATGGATTCTATGGTACTC
Source organism: Squalus acanthias (assembly GCA_030390025.1). Lineage (NCBI taxonomy): Eukaryota > Metazoa > Chordata > Chondrichthyes > Squaliformes > Squalidae > Squalus > Squalus acanthias. The sequence continues at coordinate 85,367,335 of CM059438.1, forward strand.
ACTCCAGTGCAAGATGTTTGACTGAAAACTTTCTAAGGCTTACTACTTTTTTTTTTCTTTAATAACATGCTTCTTTCTGACTCCAGGTGGCCATTTAAATGTATTTTTATAAACAAAACACAAATTTAATCACAAGTTATTTGGATGTAAGTGTCTCTGTTGCTCTAGCTGATGCCTGTGCCTGTGTTGTAAGCACTCTTGATATAAGCTAATTCTTTTCACAGATACGGATCATCATCACATTAGCAGTTGCTGCTGTTTCTGAATTCCCCATTTTCGGTGATCTGCAGTTTGGTGGGATTGGTTGGGGAGATTCCATTGCGGCTCTGCATGCTGTATCGCTCCTTCAACTGTGTCAGTGCGCTCATTAATCGAGCGTTCGCTGCATCCAGCGAGACAATGCGTTTCTCCTGTTGAAAACAACACCGTGTGCTTCAGCTTAAACGTATCAGATACAGTAATTTCTTTTAAAAACACCCCTTTTTAAAAAAAACACCCCAATACTAAAATAATTTACAATTTTTTTTTAAAAAACCCAACAAATTCTATATCATTTTATTGACGATTTCAGGAATAAGGGCTTTCAATTAACTTATTTCCAAGTATTTGTCTGAAAAAAGCCAGCCCTGCAGCAATTCAAAAAATAAATAGATTAAGTTAATCTCTGTGGCATTTCCAAGGCCAGGCAGTGGAATATGTCGTGCCGTTGCCTAGCATCAGGTCCCAATAGCCCCACTGCTCAAAGCAACAAACCGAGGAGAAGTGAATGTTTCAGCATCAAGCCCCAAAAATGCCAGAAAGGCTGGGAGCTGTGCTGTCTTGCTGCAAGCTTTCCAAAATTGCCAGACCTTCCAACCTAAGGAAAATTTTACGAGGGTGAGTCCTCAACCATAAGCAATTGTGCTGGGGATTGAGGGCTGCTTTGGGCTCCCATAAACCTTGGTCTGTTGCAAACTTTTCATCTATTCCGTTTGATATGTTTATCTATGCACCTATATACACACACACACACACATTAAACCGCCTAGGTGTTTGTTCTGAGATTAGGATGAAGTGTCTAAATCATTTTTAATTACACAAAGGGACTGTCTTTTTCAGAAAGATACCCACAAGCCTAAGGCCACCATTATACCTTAACCTTTGGAGGGTTTTCTTTTCTTTCTTTATATATCGCCTTCTCTCCCTTTTTTTTTTAGTTATTGTTCTTCTGAATGCTGCGTACTATTAATCTCTCATGGAAACTTCCCCTTGATCCCTGCCAATGCTTATCTGTAACCACCCAAAAAGAGGTGTGCAAGAACAGTTCTGCTGCTCACGCGCACTGCACCATCTCATATTCAAGTTTATATTAACAGAGACTGAGTAGCCATCTTACCTCTAATTATGCAACAAAGTCTTACTGCTTAATAGAGTATAACTTAAGATGAGTGCAAGTATAGTGAGCAGAACCCATGAATAACTTACATTTTGGGGTAATTTCTTTCAATTAACTGAGGAAGTACTTGTATCTTACATAGGGAGTATATGTCATGTAATTGAACATGTGCAGGAATTTGTGTGTCAGGATGGGTTGGAGACAAAATTCAATGCAATTAGTGTCAGCCTGTATCAGTTCAATAATTACAGCAGACTCATAGGCAGCAGTTTTGGAACAAGAGAACTATTAGAGCTGATAAAAGCTCTGCACTAAATCTGATTAGCATGAATCAGATTGTGTGAAAAAATGTAAGTAATAAACTGTGGAAACTGACGCAGAAAGAAAGACTTGCATTTATATAGCGCCTTTCACAACCTCAGGACATTCCAAAGCGCTTTACAGCCCATGAAGTACTTTTGAAGTGTAGTCACTGTTGTAATGTAGGAAACAAACATCTGAGGAGTTGCAGCTAGTAAGTTGGTTTATACGTGAGCTTGCAGGTCACAAAGACAACACATGGTCTGATTTATGGAGTGTATCCAGTGCCTTTGTAAATAGTGTGATTTTACTGAAACACACTTCAGGCTCAGGAAATATTATAGGAGGTTTTGATTCCAAATACTTCTACCTGCAGCTCAGATTTCTACTAAATGAGTTTCTCGAGAGGTAGACTTTATGAGGCATGTACTACAGCCCATAGGCTAAAGTGAGGCTAGCTAAGGATTTCAGCTTTTCCTTTGCTTCAGACTGTGCCAGGATACTGTGCTGAAGCAGACATTATCTCAGCAACATATAAGAATGGGTGACCCATTACAGTCAGTTTAAGTCATGAACAAATTGAAACTGGCAAAAGAAAAACATATCTGCTAGCAGCAATAATTTGTTTACTAATGTTTATGGACAGAATAAAATGAAAAGGATAATGTTCAAATTGTGTTCTATTACATAGCCTGGGGTAAGCAGTAGAGCGGAGGGCAGAGCTGAAAAGCTGAGACACATTGTGGGCAACTTTGAGTTAAAATCGTCCCTATTATACGAGTAGCCTGACTCAATAAAATTACTGAAATAATTTTCTTGTGTAACTACACATTCACCGAGTGCTGCTGATATGTGTAATGGTGCTAATCATTTTAACAGTGACATAGTTTCAAAATTAACTATACACAATAATCAATTACACACAATCAATTACTGTATCATCAAATTCAAGTGATTCAGTGGTAGCGCTTTTGTCTCTCAGTCAGAAGGTTGTGGGTTCAAGTCCCACTCCTTGGACTTGAGCACATAATCTAGGGTGACAGTTCAGTGCAGTGCAGAGAGAATGCTGCATTGACAGAGGTGCCATCTTTTGGATGAGACGTTAAAGCAAGGCCCTACTTGCCTCTTCAGAGGGACGTAAAAGATCCTATGCACTGTTTGAAGAACAGGGCAGTTTTCCCAGTGTCCTTAATAATAATTATCTCTCGGTTAACAGTACCAATAAAACAGATTGTCTGGTCATTTATCTCATTTGTTGTTTGTGGATCCTTGCTGTGCACAAACTGGCTGCCATGTTTGCCTATATAACAAGTGACTACATTTCAAAAGTAATCCATTTACTTTGGAACGCCCTCAGGATATGAAAGGTGAAAGGCGCTATACGAATACAAGTTCTTTCCTCGCATTTTCGTCACTTCTGGATACAGCTCAAAATTTATTCAATCATTTCTGAATTCTGGGGAAGGGTCACACCAGAAATGTTAACCTGCCTCTCTCATTTAGGTGCTGATCGACTTGCAGTGAAATTTTAGCATCTTCTGTTTTTATTTCATGCGTTAATTGTTGAGCAGCACCCCCATTTTAAGTCAGACTTTGTTGTGTAAAGGGTGAGACAGACAGACAGCCTCTAACCTGTGCCTCAATGATCTTCTGCTTAGAGTCGACCGCTGCCTGCATCTCTGCGTGATCTTTCTTCAGCTCATCTTCAACAGCCATTAATCTATAAGGAGAAAACATGAGTAACACAGCATGTTCAGTAGTACTGATCAAACAGACTTGAAAGCTCAGTCAATCCTGTAGCGATCAGAGATCAAACACTACAGTGCTGATTAGCCGTATTCTATTACATTCTGAGTAAATCAGGTACCAAAACCGCCGATCCTTCTTTAACATTCAATAATTTTGTAACAATCGTTTTGAAACAACCATTACTTTAATTGCAGGGTGAGGTTACTGAGCACAATAGCACAAAAATAAAAATTCTACCCTCCCCTTCTGCAGGTGCCTAATCATGTTTGGATACTGCTTCACAGGTGCCACTCTCCCTTCAGTACCTCACCCACGCGGACAATAATTGCGTGAACATTTGCAGTGAGTGTCAGCAGGCAGTCTTACAGCCAAGCCCAAATCCATCTCACCCAGAATTCACATATTCCCACTTCCAATGTGGGGCCACTGGATAACAATCAACAGCAAGAGCCCAGGATGATTTTCCCCTCCCATCCGAGAGACCAATTATAGCCGTCGTTCTGCCGTCCTGTCTGAGAACAGCTAAACCTGGGACCTTGTTAATTTGCTGCTGATGAGTGAATCAATCACAAGGACAGTAATATGTATTTTTAAAATCAACTATAAAGTGAAATTAATGACTATATTTTAGTAACCGCTTGGATACAATATAATGTGATAATTTTTGAATTTTGATGAAAGTTCATGCTTAAAACAGTAACTAGAAGTGGAGCAATTGAGGGATGCCAGGCAGGTCAGGCCGTACCAGAGGGAGACTTCACTCACCTAATGGTACCGTCCTAGCCACATTTACCAACAGAGGTGCAACCACCTGGTTATAACCATGCAGAGAGATTCAGCCACCTGGTTATAACCATGCAGACAGATTCAGCCACCTGGTTATAACCATGCAGAGAGATTCAGCCACCTGGTTATAACCATGCAGAAATGGCTGCACGGGCTCCAGGAAAACAGCCAGCCAGATGCAGAGCTTTGCCATCTGTTGCAAGGAAACCGACAGCTAACATCCACAAGAGAGCTGGCACTGCGAGTGGCAGCACCTTCTCCTTCACCTCTTTCCAAGCAAACTGCAGGGCAGTCCTATGAGGAAGGCTTCCTGGAGTGGCAATTGGGGCCACCCTCTTTGCTATCACCTCATTCTGCATCACCTCCACTTCACCAGCCATCAAACATGGGGATGAAATGCTGTGCCGCTCCATCACTTGGCCATAGAATCAGGATCCTACCCCCACATTTACTGTGCCAACTGGGTTTTGACAGGTATTTTTTACCCAAAACTTGTGTGCAAAAATTGAAATCTTTACATTAAATAATATTAGTGGCCCTTGTAGGAGCTATTAACATTTCTATCCGCAAATGTAGCCACTTACTAACTCTATGCCCCCAACTAACTCCTGTAACTCAATGGGCATATTTAGACTCTACCAGCACCACCCCTAACTCCATGGAATGTGCTTATTGTGGTTTTCAGAGTACATATCTTTAAATATTTTATGCCAACATGAAACTAGCCAGCTCTGCAATCCCTAGGAAATAGTTGCCTAATTGTTCAATAAAATCCTTGAACATCAAAATGATGAAGGAGCTTGAAGAGATGTACTGGTAATTGCACTCAATGTCAACATCAACATTTAGTTCACAATTATGCACTGTCTACAAAACTGTGCTACAGTAGAAATTACCCCAGGCAAAACAGATGGTTGGCTGCATACCTGCTGATAATGCCTTTCATCTGCACATCCTTGTCTTCTTGCTGCCTACGAAGTCGTTCCTCACCCTCCTCCAGCCTGGCTTGGTACTCCAGCATCATCTTTTGAGCTTGTTCCTCTTGGTTCTTTAAATGCACCTCATACTCCTCCAGCTTCCTATTGGACGCCCTCAGTTTATCCTGAAGTATGGCAATCTCCTGCTGATACTGATAGAAACAATAAAGAAGGCAAGCTTAAGAGAGGTGGTTTTGTTTAAAATCAATTTCATTAAAAATATTGATGGAAAACCTAAACTTTTTTTCCCATTTAAAAATAAGACCTTTAGTGGCCTGCAGATTCATGTCCACTGTGGTCCATCAGTTATACACTGATATGTCAAAAAATTCAACCACAATCCTATTAACATTTCTAGTCTACACTGCATTTAGAACAAGGGGCCACTAACTTCAACATTGTCTCCAATACATATATGAAAAAAATAATCCGGTTACATTATTTTCAGTATTAAATTTTAATGAATGCTTAATGCATTTGTGCAGGCTTAGGTTGCAAATTGTGATTTAAAGGAGAATCAGGGAATTTTGTTTTAATCAACAGTGTGTGCAAAATAAAAGGAAATTGAGGTGAATTCTGCTGTGTGCTTGAAAGGTTGTGACTGTGAGAGAAACTTGGAAGACTAACCCCACAGTGCATAGCAACTTTCAGTTAGTGATTTTAGCGGGCAAACTTAGAACAATTAATCTGGAATCACTTTATAAATGCTACTTTACTGCAGTGTTAGAACCAGCTTCAAGTCCTTCTAAAGTAAATTACTTCATTCCTACTTGCTTTTGGGGATAGCTTCAGCTCACCGTATCAAACATGCTTAATGACTATGTAGTATCGGCTTCTCAATGTTTGTAATGAATATAAAATGCATCATTCCCCCCTCCAGGTAAAAACAGGCTGTGCATCAATTATGGGCACTGTTCAGATAAGAGCTGGGTAGGTGATAAAGCATTTAGTTCAGCAGTCTGCCATTTAAGCATATGCAGCCGATGCAAGCTTTTTGAAATGACTATTAAAATAAACAAAAATAGCTTAAAGGAGAATGCAACTCTGTAGGTAGCTACCATCACAGAAAGATACCATCCTCCACCATCAGTTTACCAAAAAAATAGATTTTAGTTTAGGAGAGTTGTTCACTTACAAGGGTGCTGACATGAATCTGGTCATTCATGGGAAATGACTTATGACATAATACTGGGCAGCCTGCTGGTGGCGCTGTCCAGGGAGAGCATAAATACTTGGGCATGGGCCCAGCTTGCTCAGGACATTCTTTAACAGGAACTAGTGAAGGACAACTAGATCTCCATGTTGTAAAACAGTTGATTAAAGCTTTGTTTAACGCTTAGACCAAGTGCCTAGTAGTTTTCTTACGTCAAGCGCGATGTAAGTTTCCAGTCTCCAATTCAGACACGCTACTTGGAATCAGATTTAGTGATGAGTAACAAACCAGAATTAGGTAACAATCTGACAGTAAGGGAACATCTTGCAAATAGGTTTGAGGATGAAGGAAGAGTCACAAACCAAGGTTTTAAAGTTAAGTACAGCAAACATCGACGGGATGAGAAATGAATTGACTACAGTAAACTGGGTTGAACTGTTAATCGGTAAACTTACAGACAAACAGCAGGAAGTATTCAAAGAAGTATTTTGTAGAACACAAAACCAGTACATAACCCTAAAAGGCAAAGGCTCCACTCGTATAGTTAAGAAACCAGTCAATAAATAAAGTAAGAGACAGTATTAAGCTAAAAATAAAGGCTTACGCAAATGTAAGGAAAAGTGAAAATCCAGCAGACTGGGTGAGCTCTAAAAAGCATCAAAGGAATACAAAGAAAGTAATGACGTGCAAAAAGGGAATATGAAAAAGAACATGCAAGAGATATGAAAGCTAACAGCAAAAGTTTTTATAAATCTATTAAGAGACAGTGGCAAAGGGGAATGTGGACCCATTAAAGACAGATGCAAGCGAGACTAAAATGGACAATAAGAAAATGGCAGACTTGTTCAATGAGTACTTTGTATCTGTTTTCACAGTAGAGGAAGAGGACAAAATAGCAGTGACACAAGGGAACCTAAAAATAAATTAAGGGGAGGAACTTGGTGGATTTAATATGTTAAGAAATGGTAATGAAGAAATTAATGGAACTTAAAAAACAGACAATTCTCCAGTACCTGATTGTTTCCATCCCAGGTATTAAAAGAAATAGGTAAGTAAATTGCAGATGAGTTAGTCATAATTTTACAAAGCTCTCTAGATTCAGGAATTGTGCCTTTGGATTGGAAAATTGCAAATGTCACTCTAGTATTTAAGAAGGAAGAGAGGGAGAAACCAAGTAACTGCAGACCCATCAGTTTAACATCAATTGTGTGGAAAGTTACTGGAATCTATCATCAGAGATGGAGTGAATCAGCATGGATTTGTGAAGGGTAGCTCATGTCTGACTGATCTAGCTGAATATTTTGAGGTGGTCACTAGCATGTTGGATAAGGGAGAGTCTATGGATGTTGCCTATAAGGACTTCCAGAAGGCATTTGATAAGTTTCCACACAAGAGATTATTAGCAAAAATAAAATTGCATGGAATTGGAGGTAACTTTGTGACATGGGTCAGTAATTGGTCAGGAGGTAGGAGACAGAGAGTAGGGATAAATGGTATCTCCTCTGATTGGTGGGATGTAACAAGTGCTGTTCTTTAAGTATCTGTTTTGGGGCCTCATCTTTTCACCATATATATTAATGACTTAGGAATAGAGATTTGTATACCAAGTTTGCAGATGATACGAAGTTAGGAAGGCACATTAAGTTGTGTAGATGGGAACAGGAAGTTACAAAGGGACATAAACGGTCTAAGTGTGTGTGTAAAACTATACCAGATGAAGTTCAATGTGGGGAAGTGTGAGGTTATCCACTTGAGATCGTAGAAAAGCAAGTAAATGGAGTTAAGATACAGCCATGATCTAATTGAATGGCGGAGCAGACTTGAGCGGCTCAATGGCCTATTCCTATGAACGCATTGGGATGACAACAGTCAGGATGAGTCGCTTCAGTTCATCTGTTCCAGGGGTCTCCCCTGTTGCTCTCAGAGATCCAAAGATGCCTCGTTTTTGTTGGGATCAGCCTTTGAGAGACCAGAAAAGGGAGACTCCTGCTCATTGGAGCAGATGTGCTGAAGGGAATCCCCTTCCTGATATCACCTCAGTCCATCCTTACAGGTTGGCTAAAATTAAGGGAAACCCATGAAAAAATTCTTTTCTGTTTTCTAACTGATGCCGAAGATCAATATTGCTGAGTAGCAATCTGTGATGGTACTTATGTACACTTAACTTCCCCTTTAAGCTAGCAAAAACGACAGCCTTTCTTTATTACATATTAATGAAAATATGCAATTTCATGTTACAATCTAATTCTCCATTCAACATACCTTGCAAAATAGATGAGGAGGACCATATATACAGTCATTAAACAGATTAGAATTTTAAACAGCCAATTTGAAATGAATAACTGTGCTTTTAGCGTTTTGCTCCACATTTTTAATTTTTATTCGTTTTCTATAACATGACACTGTAACATTGTACCACTTAATGATTAGACTTCCCTGTTATAAACCAGAACAGAGTTTCATAAGCCAAAAAATTAAAATACCTGAAATTATCATATTTATATCTGAGTTAATATGCAACAGAAAAAGCAGTCACATTGTGTAATAGAAAAACAACACCTTTAAAGGTGAATATTCTATCTGGTAATTGTCATTACCTTCTCTATCTGGCTAAGTTCCTCTTTAGGTCTGACATCATCCCTGCGCTTAGAGCCTGGGTCCACTGTTTCATCATCTATGAACTGCATGTTCATATTCATCAGCCAAGCTGCAGTGCGGTCCACTGAGGACAAGGCATTCGCAGGTGAGGGGGCCTAAAAAAGCGTGATAAAGCTCAGCTTTGTGTCTGAATTTTACACAAAGAAAGATCAAGCAGAGGAAGTGAAGAGATACAGATTTTGTGACTTTGTTTTTATTGTTACAATGGGAGCCACCTTAAGACCAACTCTTGTGTTAACAGGAAAAAAAATATTGATTTAATCCAGGTATTCTATAAATCTCCCAAAGACTTTTTTTCAATTATTATAATAAAACACTCTGCTGCTAGATGTCACTAGTTCACCCAGTAAATGTACAACATTTTCACAATGAGCTAAAGGGATTTAATGGAATGGACAATGTAGCAATGTTATTTTTAAATTCTTTTCTTTTTAAAAAATATTCCATGCCATTCACTTTCCCTGACTATGAGCTCGGAAGCTGCTCCTTGGCATCTTGTCGATGATGCTCCAACTACAAGTGCTGCAAGGTGTGCTTTTCCCTCCCGTTCTGGGGATAAGCTCTTGTCCTCTGAAGACTTTGTTCAGACTGAGGACCCAATGCTTGGGGAGCTGCAACCACAAGCATTTATCCTACCAGTCACCATGCTGTCCTGCTGCACCAACTTTAAAAAAAATTAAATCACTCTGTGTATACTCTGTTGGCAATAAGACATTAAGATCCAATTTTCCTCTGTATATGAATTCAAAAATAGGGATGACGTAACTGGTTTAAAAATACCTTATTTTTCCTGTGTGGGCAATGGGCACAAAATAAATATGCAAAGAATAATAAATGTTAATGAAGAGAGAAGTGCAGAGGCAAATCACCAGGGAACATTTTCCATGTTGCACACGAGAGCAATGGACGCATGCAGGACATGAAAGCTGATTTCCTTCTTAATCTGAGCACTGTTGGAATTAAGGGAATGGGCTTTTATGCTAATCAAGATGGGGTTGTTAGGCTGGGAAATAGGTTATTTTTCCACTTTGCATCCCGGTGTCAGCAGGTCATGGAAAGCACAGCCAGCTGCAGAGTAAAGTCTCCTCTACTTTGTCACAACAATGTGCCTCAAAAAAACCCCAACTTCGTAACAACACCCCATGCTGCACCAGTAACACATTTCCATTTCCCACACAGTCACCTTTATAGCCTAAGTGAGACAACCAATTTAGTGCATATTACGGCAGTTTTGAGTTGTGCATTCACATCCATGACTAAGAATTGCAGTGCAACTGTACAAATTCGTTTCACTTTGGTTCATTACAGCCAGCAGACAGAGGTGACAGTGATTCCACTGGATTGCGCTGGATTCAAACCTGGTCCCAGAGATGAAACTTCAGCATTTCTGCCAACTGTGACAATCGGTGCCAAATTTTCACAGTTCGGACCTGTTTCAGGTGGCTCTTACCTGTCGAGGGAGTCGGAATTGGCCTAAAGCTGGACTCTGGCTTCTTGTTACAGCCTGTACCAATAGGGAAGAGGTGAGCAAAAATACCACCTTGAGCCCAAACACAATTTTAAATTCATTGCAGGAAGTATCAGAAAAATCAAGGGGGAGAAATTCGGTATCGCCCCGTTTGGGGCGCTAATGATTCTCAGCTTTCTCTAAACTGGGTGTTAGCGTTCCAGGAATGAAGTGGAGCCCTAAATCAAGCACTACCACTTCCCTTCTGGAGCGCTAAACCACGCAGGAGGGGCGGTAGAGGTGCAGCGCTGCCCAATGTCCCGCGCAGCGCTGCCGGGATCCGAGGCTCCTTCTCTCCCTTAAAGGGAAGGGCCATCGCTGCAGGCTCTGCATTTCAACGATGTCCCTCGTCGCCGACGGCAGCCGGGATCTGCGACGATCAGCCCCGAGCACTCTGAGAGCGTGCAGGGCTGATCAATCACGGTAGTTCAAAATGTTCAAACGGCAGCCTAAGGGATGGAAACAAATTTTTTCTGCAGACCAGCGGCCTTACCTTTAATTACCGCTCCCGGAGCCCCCGGCCTCCCAAACAACGCCTCCTGCAGCTGTCGTTGTTGTCGCCCGGCGATGCTGCAGGGGGCGGAACCGAATTTCGGGTCCGTGGCGCTGCACAGCCGGATGACGTCACGATCGCCAGGCACAGGAGATCGTGGCACTAGGGGTTACCGCCGGCGCAAACCTCCAGGTAAATTTCACGGGCACTGGTTCTATCACCGTGCTCGGGCGGTAAGTCGTTATTGCCCCCCCGGAGGCACTAAGGTACCAAATTTCTCCCCCAAGTCTTTAGCAACTCCACTAAGCTAAAAGGGTAAGGAATGTGAAGGGCTGAAAACTTGCTTTGTAGCTATGACCACCTGATTTAAACAGCAACTTGGCTGACGTAACCATGCTATGGCTTAAACTACAATTATGGTCTAACTTAAAAGAAAATTAACTGAAGTTTGATATTGTGGAATGGGTCTCAACTATACTACTTTACATTGCAGTGAATGGATGCGGTTATGTACATGAATTAAGAAATAAATGATCTTGTACAAGACTTGATCTGTAAGTGGGCTCCATTATTTTAATAAAATAATTAGTACTAAAATTTACTACTTGGGTACTTGTCCCTGCAGTACTGTAATTGAATTTACATTTTTAAAAAGTATTATATTTTCAATGCCGGCAAAGATAACCAGAAAGCCACATTAACATCTTCAGTAGAACTGGGAGAGATACATACTTCACCCAAAAATTATGTTCCAAGTACTATTCCCAACCATGCACATCAAATATCATGACATAAGTGGGCAGCTATTTATGGCACTGTGTTGTAGCCATTCATCCTTAAATTCCACAAAACAAGTCACCAATGTCTGCGGGGCTGTCAAGCACACCATCACATTTGTTAGCATTCCTGTACCCCCTACCAGCTGTCCACAGAAAATCACTACTTGTGGCCGTGGAGATGTTTATCTTTGCTCCACCTGTCCTCTCAGTTAAGAGTCTGGGATGAATGAACCAGGAGATTCCGAAGGGAAGGAAATGAGGATTAAAATAATTTTTTTTTTAAATCACAGCATACAACCATTAAATATCTTGGCCAATTTCTTATTGTTTGATGCTATGTAAGTTCTGTACAAAAAGGTGCTGCGATTTGCCAAGTCAGTGATGCACAACTTCTCTGACTTCAGGGTCGAGTGTACTCTTCATGATACTCCATTTAAACAATGTGTCCGTAATACTGTATTAATAATCTCACTTCGCATCGTTATAGAACAAAGTTCATTATATTCCTTTTAAGGGGAGTTGCTCTTTTAATGTGACAATTTTGATGTAAAACTTGAAAATATATACAGAATGGGAGATTCTCATTGTTTAAATACTGTATTAAGAATAATCTATCTTTGCGTCGTTATAGAACAAAAATATATTCCAGTGAGAAAGAAAGATTTTAAGAGAAGGGAGCACTATCCGTGGCTAACTAAGGAAGTAAAGGATGGTATCAAATTGAAAACTAAGGCATACAATGTTGCCAAGGTTGGTGGGAGGCCAGAGGATTGGGAAATTTTTTAAAACCAGCAAAGGATGACTCAAAAAATAAGAGAGAGATGATGAATTATGAGAGTAAACTGGCAAGAAATATTAAAACAAAGTAAGAGCTTCTACAGGTATATAAAAAGGAAGAGAGTAGCTAAAGTAAACGTTGGTCCCTTAGAGGATGAGAATGGGGAATTAATAATAGGGAACGGGGAAATGGCAGAGACACTGAACAAATATTTTGTATCTGTCTTCACGGTAGAAGACACTAACAACATCCCAATAATGGATAATCAAGGGGCCACATGGAGGGGGGAACTAAAAACAATCACTATCACTAAGGAAAAAGTACAGGTACTTGGTAAAATAATTGGACTAAAAGACGACAAGTCCCCTGGACCAGATGACCTGCATCCCAGGTTCTTTAAAAGAAGTGGCTGCAGAGATAGTGGATGCATTGGTTGCAATATACCAAAATTCCCTGGACTCTGGAGAGGTCCCAGCGTATTGGAAAACCGCAAATGTAACACCCCTATTTAAGAAAGGAGGAAACTATAGACCAGTTAGCCTAACATCTGTCGTTGGGAAAATGCTGGAGTCCTTCATTAAGGAAGCAGTAGCAGGGCATTTTGAAAGTCATAATGCAGTTAAGCAGAGTCAGCATGGTTTTATGAAAGGGAAATCATGTTTAACAAATTTGCTGGAGTTCTTCTGAGGATGTAATGAGCAGGGTGGATAAGGGTGAGCCAGTGGATGTGGTGTACAGTATTTGGATTTCCAGAAGGCGTTCGATAAGGTGCCACATAAAAGGTTACTGCACAAGATAAGAGCTCTCGGGGTTGGGGGTAATATATTAGCATGGATAGAGGATTGGCTAACTAACAGAAAGCAGAGATAAATGGGTCATTTTCAGGTTGGCAAATGGTAACTAGTGGGGTGCTACAGGATCGTGCTGGGGCCTCAACTATTTACAATCTACATTAATGACTTGGATGAAGGGACTGAGTGTAATGTAGCCAAGTTTGCGGATGATACAAAGATGGGTGGGAAAGCAAGTTGTGCAGAGGACTCAAAGAATCTGCAAAGGGATATAGACAGGCTAAGTGAGTGGGCAAACATTTGACAGATGGATTATAATATGGGAAAGTGCGAGGTTATCCACTTTGGCAGGAAAAATAAAAAAGCAAATTATTATTTAAATGGAGAGAGATTACAAAATGCTACAGTTCAGAGGGACCTGGGGGTCCATGAAACACAAAGTTAGCATGCAGGTACAGCAAGTAATGTTGGCCTTTATTGCAAGGGGGTTGGAGTATAAAAGCAGGGAAATCCTGCTACAATTGTACAGGGTATTGGTGAGACCACACCTTGAGTACTGCATACAGTTTTGGTCTCCTTATTTAAGGAAGGATATATTTGCATTGGAGGCAGTTCAGAGACGATTCACTCGGTTGATTCCTGAGATAAGGGGGCTGACTTATGAAGAAAGGTTGAGCAGGTTGGGCCTATACTCATTGGAATTTAGAAGAATGAGAGGTGATCTTATTGAAACATATAAGATACTGAGGGGGCTCGACAAGGTAGATGCAGAGAGGATGTTTCCCCTCGTGGGGAAATCTAGAACTCGGGGGCATTGTTTCAGAATAAAGAGTCGCCCTTTTAGAACTGAGATGACGAGGAATTTCTTCTCTCAGAGGGTCGTAAATCTGTGGAATTCTCTGCCCCAGAGAGCCGTGGAGGCTGGGTCATTAAATACATTTAATGTGGAGATAGACAGATTTTTGCAAGATATGGGGAGCGGGCAGGGAAGTGGCTTTGAGCCCAAGATCAGCCATGATCTTATTGAATGGCGGAGCAGGCTAGAGAGGCCAAGTGGCCTATTCCTGCTCCTAGTTCTTATATTCCTTTTAAAGGGAGTTGCTCTTTTAATGTGACAATTTTGACGTAAAACTTGAAAATATATACAGAATGGGAGATTCTCATTGTTTAAATAACTGTCCCTTAATATCATGAGTGAGTCAATTCCCCTGAACAATGAGAAATATAGTACAAGCCTGTTGAAGTATCCAAGTGAGGTAGATTTGATGCAATACAACACTGCATCAACAGATACTTTTCTATATAAGCAAAAACAAACCCAGATTGAATTTTTTTTATATTTAGGGTGAAAAGCATGGAGTTTAGTTTATCAAGGATACTGGTGTGCATTAAACAAAACAATTATTGGACTTACTGAATTGGAAAACACTGAATAAATAAACTCTTAGTGAAGAGTTTAGAGTTCAGGATACATGAATATTCATTCATTTCAATAACCGATACAATATTTGATGACTAAACCTGTTAACAGTTTAAAGCTAGTTTTTAAATTGAAAGATGAACATTTCTTTCACTGCAGTATAAGAGACTAAACTAAAATTAAGATACTAAACTCTGTAGATACTCTTGTTCAGGGAGAAGATTGTAACTCTGCAGTACTTTTATCAATAACTGGCAATTTACATGTATGTAAAATTTGATGGAATAATTTGGGATAATTTACTAAATATGAAAATTTTACTATGCACTGCAGTTTTATGTTTCAATAAACAGACAGTCATTGCTAAACATATCAATAGAGAATAGTCACTGTCACACAAAATCTTAAGTCAATTAAAAATTATTTAAAACACTAAGGTATTTCATTTATATTCTTTAGATTAAAGAACTCTCCACATTTCATCATTGTAAAGGTCCATGAATTGCTTGCCAATCTATGTGTTTTGATCATCTTGTGATCAAAATGTTGAATGAGTGATTTTTGGTTGCAAAATGGTACCATTCAATGTCACCCACTACACGAGCCACAATCGATAGCTGAGGAATGAATGGAACATGATTGATAAGATGCTGTTCAATGACCTATTGGTGACAGGCTTGATAAATAGTTTAATCAACTGCTTTCCATGGTGACAGATTGTATGTAAATATGAAGCATTTTCCCTTCATCGGTATGTTAGTAGCTCATTTTACTACCTGTATTTATCACATAAGGGTCAGCAATAGGGAAAACAACTCTCTCACCAAGAAAGGTTTTCTAGAAAATAAAATAAACTGCAAATGCATGAAATCTGTAAAAGAAAACTAGAAAATGTTTGATGTACACAGGTCAGTCAGCATCTGTGAAAAGAAAAGACAAGGTATGATATTTCAGGTGTGTATCCTTCATCTGAAACATCATACCCTGCCTTTTTTCTTTACAGATGCTGATTGATCTGTGTATTTCCAGCATTTTTAGTAGTTTGTCAAGTTTTGTTAGTTAAAATAAACTTACAATGTGCATGATAATGCTTCAATACTCAGGAAAAATGCATGGAAGGTAAAGAAAGTAGACCCTCCTTCTGTGCTACTCATCTTGAAAGCCATATGGTCATTGTTATGGTGAGGGTATTGTTGTAGAGAGAGTTTTCAGTTATTTCTCCATCTCAAGGTTCCCCCAAGTTACATGTTCAGAGAGGTGGGGAAGTGATCCACTTTTAGGTCTACAGTCATACCAAGGCCAACAAGCTACTGTAGTGCTGCAATTATAAAGTATGGCCATTTTCTTGAGATCATGAATAATTCCTAAATCCAATATAACAGGTTCCATTATAGTAGTACAGTCAAACCTTCTTAGTATTAATTCCTGGGATTCGTCATATTAAAGCTTGCCCTTCTCTACTAATTATAATGGAAATCTAGTGGAATTAGGAAAACTATTTATTACAATGAGTTTTGAGTCAAAGGTTTCTAATAAAAATACTTCACCGTATTTCAATCCTTTATGTTGATTGAAACATTTACAGTAGAAACATATTCCTAGTGTAATTTATGGCAATGCACTCTGCCGAAAGAACTGGAATTCATGTGTGCTACTTTATTATGGTGCATCCATGTTGTAATCTGAACGTGAGCTGATTATTGAGGCTAAATCTTATTCACATGTGTTTTCTGTCACAATATGGTTCTCAAATTAAAGTTAACTGTGTTAATAAGATGCAATTTATTGGGTTGCGACTGGAGCTCTAAAACTCTTGAACTTTTATTCAAAGCATACAGATGAAAGGAGTAAAGCATTTATAGGACATGGTTTTTGATAAATGCAATTACATTTTGTTTCCTGTTGTGATAACCTCATGATTGGAACTGCTTCCATAATCCCCAACCACTTCTATAAATCTGCCCCTTAAAGCGCTGAACTACACCTAGTATCTACAGCACAGAGCGCGGTTGAAATTGTGGCTTCTCTCTCTATATTCAACAAATTACAAAATTTCAAAATAAATTTTCTGTATCTGTATAAAATAAAAAATATTTATATCAGTTCAATGTTTTATAGCAAATGAAGTACCATTTGGGGCCCAAATAACCCAGTGAATTTCTTACTTAAACGCCACTTATCTCCTCTAGTGTTACAAGAAAGTTCAAGTGATGCTTCGGAGAGTATTAAAGAATTGTAACAAAATTAAGAACATTTTTTCTTATTCGCTTATGGGATCTGGGCGTCGCTGGCAAGGCCAGCATTTATTACCCATCCCTAGTTGCCCCTGAGAAGGTGGTGGTGAGCCGCCTTCTTGAACCGCTGCAGTCAGTGTGGTGAAGGTACTCCCACTGTTAGGTAGGGAGTGCTGTTAGGGAGGGAATTCCAGGATTTTGACCAAGCGACGATGAAGGTTCAGCGATATACTTCTAAATCAGGATGGTGTGTGACTTGGAGGGGAACTTGGTGGTGTTCCCATGCACCTGCTGCCCTTGTCCTTCTAGGTGGAAGAGGTCGCGGGTTTGGGAGGTGCTGCCGAAGAAGCCTTGGCGAGTTGCTGCAGTGCATCTTGTAGATGGTACACACTGGGCTTCTTCATGCTGACCAAGTCCAAATAATTACAATGGCCCAGATATTCCGATATCAGCACAGCGCATGTGCTGAAAACCAGCATTTCCGATTTGTCAAGAATGCTCTTGACAGATCCTCCGGCTGCCCTGGAGAAGGGCCTTTGCGGGTGGATAGTTCCGCTTTTTGGAGACCCTCCGCCCGCAGAAAACCCTTACAATTCTTACGCCTGCTTTTACCAGGATAAGAGTTGAAAAATGTAAAAAAAAAAAATGTTTTTTCACTGATTTATCATTTAAAAATACTTTAAAAAACAAAGTAAGTTTATTTTTAGCACTGCAAAAAAACTTTTTTTCCCCAAAATTTTAATTTTTGTTTAAAATATTTAATTTATTGTAATTTCAAGTCATTTTAAAAATGTGATGTTTTTTTAAATTTATTTAAAGTTTTACTATGTTTTTGGGGTGATCTCCATTCACATATTTGACAGATCTTCCTGTCAAGTGTATGAAGGGAGATTCCCTTCTTTGATTGGCTCCCCAGGGCCCACGTGATCCCAGGGACGCTGCGAACTGCCTGTGCCTCTGGGATACGTGGGCCCTACGCACTTGGAGTTTGGAGAGGCCCAGGATTGGAAGTGTGTGCGTCCCGGGAGCTCTCAAGTAAGGGCGTAGTTTTTTCCAGCTCGCAGGCCTCCGCACGCGGGAGGCCTGCGATCGGAAAATACGGGCCAATGTAGTGTAATGGGCTCAATCCTTCTGCACATCCACAATTCTGGGGTATTTGGATATATCCCTCATTATATGAGTTAGGTGGGAATAACAAGTTGGATCCTTAATCAGTTAATAGGAAAGCAAAGGCATGATTCCTTTCATCATCAATCACAAGATAGTTCTGTTAATTTTAAACAATGAGTCTTTATATTCCTGTTTCTCAAAAATACAATATTTCAATACTTTTTGAAGAATTCAGATCTAATAATTCTTCGTGATGTCAATAGTACCCATTTGGGATGAATCATAATGATACTGCACTTACATTGAGTGTGACACTAAAAATAAACTATTCTCTTAAAAGCCTGGGGGTGAAATATCAGGCAGGTGCCCAACACTGCCTAATTAAATGCTATAGTCTGTAGATTAAGACAGTAATTAGCTAAGCTTGGTCATTAATTTTTTCAGATAATAGTTTTAGGACATTACTTAAGGTCCCACCTGTTTTTCTGCCTATCTGTATCTCATTTGCATGGAAGTAATTCCACTAATCACAATAGTTGGATGGCTTCTATTTTGGAGGATTCTATGGAAAATTATTTTCATTCTCTCTATGGAATTTTGTAATTTATATGCTTCAGAAATTGAATTTAGTATTCACATTCTGTTCAGACTTAAAATAACGATCACTATTTTGTAACTTTCTATCACCCCCACCCTCACCAATGGCTAGATCACAAAACACCTGTCTACAGAGCACGAATCAAAAATTCTGATGTGATTCCCATTTATTGTAACTATTTAATTTTAACCGTACAATTATATTCTGTTATTTAACATACAGGCTTATAAATACTGTTACAAAAACCTTTTCAGTTATTATGTTTTAATTTACTATATAAAGTAAGAATTTAATAACTGCAGTACATTCCAATTTATGTATTCCTATAAACAATTATATATTTTGGTTGTCATTTATTGGTTAACATTTACCTATATTTATTAAACTCAGAGAATTAACCTGAGTGTTACAAATAAATAAGATCAGACTTGCATTTTCAGTTATCAGTATCACATTCACAACTTTCCTACTGATCCCTGAAGGATTTGCTCGAAAATCTTGAGCTGGACTTACCTTTATTATATATTTCTCCTTCATTTTAAACAAATGTCTATGCAAATCTTTACTGTGGTTTTTAGTCTCCCCTGCCACTTCCCGGCTGGGCAGGCATCCGTTACCAGATCTCAACTGTTCCTGGACCCGCCAAGTACAAGGATTTGGTGATTCTCTGTGGATGACCCCTGGCTTGCTGGCCTTCACTTTCATTGTAGCAGAGTTTTGGGAAGTTAGCGATTGGGCCTGGGAACCTGTCTCCGATTCCAGGTGATGGGCTGGCCCCTCAGGGGCCTCAATCTAGCTCAGTATATCCTTTTGGATACTTGTACTCACTGGAGCTTATTGGGTGAAAGTTCTTAGATGGTGCTGGGTTCCCCCATACTGTGATGATTGATTGTAGTCTCAAAAATTCAATGGTAGCAGGGTTTGTGGCATCACTATTAAAATGACTGCCATTCCAAGGTGCATTTGCTTGGATATTTTGTATACATATGCACAGCTTTTTGTTTTTCTGTTTGGATTGATATTACATTCTATCTGTAAAACTTTCACCAATAAGATTTTATCACATAAATAAAAGCCATTAAATTAAAAGTGATATTCCTCGAATCAAAGCTTCTGCTGTCTAACGATCATTATTATATTTTAATGCCGTTTGTTCAGAAAGTGCATTTTCTGATTAGGAGGCTGTAAAGTCTATGATGAACACTTGAGATTATTTTAGTGATTTTACTTTAAATTTCTTTCTCATCACTATTAGAAGTAAAATACAAATTACGAATTTTGATTTCCTACATTATATATTGTACACAAAGTCAAATTAATTGTAAACGTAGCTTAAAAAGCTTCTGGTTTCATTCTTCCATTATTATGCTTGAAATACTAAACATTCACTTGAAATAAGTTATGTTTAAAGACTCAATGTCATTTGAATTTTTCATTTGCAATAAATGTACTTGAGCATGAGGCACCACTCTGAGCCTGCGGCCATGGCCATAAAATCAGCATGAAAGAGAAAAGAGCTGCAGGTGACATCGGAAGGACACCATCTCTATGGAAACAAGCTGACTTATTCTGGGATATTCTAAAAATTGTGTTAATACCCTAAATGGCCAGTGGGCAAATCATTACTAGCTATTTAACAAGCAAGCTTGCAGAAACTCAAATGTTCAGTCAGGTAACCTATTCTTGAACTGCATGCATGATCAGTACAGTATTAAGATATGAGTTTTCATTTTTGCCTCAAGTGGATCTCTGTGCTGCTGCGATACAACATAATTCCCATTGAAACGAATTAAAATTTAAGGCTGTAATGCTTAGACTGATGAAAGTAAAATACAAAAACTGCATTATTTTAGGAATATATATTTTTGCTTAATCGAACTGTAAATGGTATTGGTCATTTTCTAACAATGCATTTGATTGAAAGAGCATGAACTGGTGTATCATCCTTTGTCAGAAGGTTTAACACTTTCAGAAAAATCAAGATAGAACATTTGAAGTTGAGAGTAAAAACGAACGTGAAAGTGCTCATTAAGCAGAGATTCAGGATTTAATTGAATATTACTCAAGGAGCAGGTGCTGATATTTAGAATTTATGGGGCCGCTTCCTCCATTTAACAACGTATTCTTGAGACATACTTGTCAATGCTCAGTAAACAAAACTCCAGTTTCTTTTCAACTTTGTTTATAATTCTTTCTCTCTCTTTGGTCCCTGAGGTTAGATCCCTAATTTCCATACTGTCCTCCAACGCCAGGCTCAGCCGATAGATGTCTAGACAGACGCTGCACCCATAAGAAGTGTACTTGAGCAATGTGGGAAAGGAATCTCTCTCTCAGCAGCTTTATCTTCCTGGTCCTCCAAGCCCCACAAAAAAAATTCTTCAGGCCACTCAACGCACACTCCGCATGTCTGTATCTCAAAATTGCAATCGAGGTCCTATGTACATCATAGGATCCTGATTTGCGTATTAAAAGTGGCTTCCTGCCCAATACAGTTGGGGGCTCTGACCGCCCTTCTCTGGACCCTACCAAAGATGGAGCACCAGCGTAAATGGGCATTCAGTGATCTGACGCCACTTTCAGTCCACAACCCTCCCGTTTACGCCGGGCGGAAGCAGTTAAAATTGGCCACGGTGTCAATGTTAGGATTTGCAACACTAGAATCTGAAGTAGGGTCTTCTAATTGGGAGCCAGTACTCGAGTGCTATACATATGTGATATTCCCATCAAGCATTTGGATGGCACGTTAAGGGCCAGCAAAACTAATTATTCTAAAAGTTTTAAAAATTAACTTGTAAATTATTGTTCATTGAGGTATCTGGAGAGTGAGGTTTTTCTAATAACTAATGCTGGAATTGCTTTAATCTCACTTCTTCCAAGGATTATGATGAAATATATCTAAATTATTTGACAAATCACAATTCAAACTGTTATTACTTAGAGTAAGTCTGGAGCTTCTGGTTGGAAATAAATTCTGGTATACATAATAGGTGCTTCGGTAACACAGGAATTCCATTACCAGCTAAGTATGTGCACACCCTAAGCACATCTCAAGCGATGATTATTTCTTCTCACTCTGCTATTATTTAAAGAAAATGGTAATAAGGCACGTTAGTGCTGAGGAATGGAACAATGTTTAGCACTCCTAGGTCAGCTATAGCACAGGTAAATGCAGAGTAAAGCTCCCTCTATCCTGCTCCTGCGATATGCCTCAACCCCAACCTCAGAAGCAGCTTTGTGCTAGGAACTGGACTGTGGCTGCACAAACTCATTAAGTAGGACCCGTCTAAGGAGACTTTCACTCCATCACTTTAAGGTGGATTGGAACGCAGGGCTCAGAGGTTAACAGACAGTCTAATCTACTGCAATGCCCAGTGCCTCGAATAATGGTCACTTCTGAATAGTTGAGATTTTGACAAATGACTTACGACGTTACATCACTGATGGAATGAGCAGATATCATTGTAGCATTCAGAAAGCTTGACAAAGGAAATGAACACCGTGCGCTGAATACAGGATGGACCTAACGCTGGGGGAGAGCATGGTAAAAGAGATCTAGCCAAGGGAACAAAATATAGGGAGGGAAGAATTGAAAATTATTGTAGTGAATCCATACGAGTTCGAGGTTTTGAATAATCTTATCCATCCTAAGTTTGTGTTTAACATTTACTCAATACTTTGCTAGTACTGAACAATTTTACATGCTTCATTTGATATTACCTGTG
Organism: Squalus acanthias; assembly: GCA_030390025.1. Classification (NCBI taxonomy): domain Eukaryota; kingdom Metazoa; phylum Chordata; class Chondrichthyes; order Squaliformes; family Squalidae; genus Squalus; species Squalus acanthias. The sequence continues at coordinate 85,389,765 of CM059438.1, forward strand.
AATTTCCCACATCTGCGCACATTAAGTCAGAGGATGTGCCATTTTATAAGGGACAGGGACATAATACCATGGGCCTGAATTTGCGGTCGGAGGCTACCCATGGGCAAATGCCCCTGAACCGCAAGAAAAGCACAAACCTACCCGATTGTCCCAAGGGTTCGTAGACTCGCGCTCCTGGGTTTCTACGCGTACGCATGCGTAAAGGCCCACGTATCCCAAGGGCGCATGCAGTTCGCAAGCGTCCCTGGGATCACGTGGGCCAAGCCAACCAATGAAAAAGGGGGATCCCCATTATGCTTATGGGGATTCCATTTACGTAAGGAATCCCCATAAGCATGAATAGGAATCGACTAAAAAACACACCAGTTAAATAAATCATTACAAATGCAAAATTATTTAAATTACAATTATATTAAACATTTAAAACAAAAATTTAATTTTTTGAAAAATATATGTAAATGTTTTAAAGGGGCTAAAATAACCTATAACTAATGTTAACTTTTTTTATGCTTAAATAATTTAAAAAAATTATTTTAATATTTATCAGGCCTGCTTACCAGGCGTAAGAGTTTCACGGGCATTCGCTGGGCAGTAGTTGGGCAAACAGCCCAACTCTCTGCCAGCGAATGTCCATTTCCCGGGGATGCGGTGGATCTGTCAAGCTGAAACTTGACTGATCGCCAGTTCCAAGTTTTCGCGCATGCGCAGCGCTGGCTGGAACCCGGAACTTGCGGGGCACTTACGGCTGCGTACGCGGTCATAGGCCCGGGAAAATTCGGGCCCATATATTATTCTGCTGCTAAAGTGCAAGTCTGTGTTCTTTTAAGGTTAATTGTAAAGATGTGTAGTGATCACTGGCTAAGTTCAGATGCAGGTCAATTAGGAGGCTGCAGACATTGCGGCTCCAATAATTTCCTTTGCTGGGAGGTTTGTCTCGATATTCCAAATGACTGCATTTGTTTATTTATACATCTTTCCCAAGTACCCTACAGAAATTTGCATGACACACTGTGGGACAAACATTTGATATGTGATAACAGTACACACACAGTTTTTATAATATAAATACTAATGAGCCATAAAGAAAATATAGAGGATAGATTATTGGATTCTGATAATCAGACAACAGGCATTAAGGCAGATAAAATCCTACTTTATAAACATACAAAAAGGAAGGGAAATAAAAACCATCAAGGCCATCCCATCCAGACATAGCATAAAGATGTAATTTCATACCAAGAAATCTCTTGTAATAGGTTAAAAAAAAAACTATGGCTCAAATCATATTCTCTCTAAGCCCGTGTTTCTCTAAAATAAACAATCCTAACTCTGAACTCTATGACTAGGAATCATTCTGGTTTACTTGCTTCTACATCTTCTCTAGAACCTAGATTTCCCTCACCATGTGTGGGTATCAAACATAGATGCAATACTCAAACTATGGATGTACCAAAGCCTGGTATAGCCTAAATACAGTACTTTTAGTTTTATATTCGATAATCCTAGCAGTATAACCTGAAACCCTATTTGTCTTCCCTTTCGTCATCTCGCATTGCTTGTGAACCTTTATTGAGTTATCAACTGTCTTGATTCATAACCTTTACGTTATAAACATGTTTTGAGTTTCCCCAATCTCAAATGCATTGTATTGCACTTATCAGCACTGAATGATATCTGACACACATGGGCCCATTCTGCTAACTTATCTGATAAATTGGTCTGCAAACTATTGATTTGGTCCAAATTACATTTTCATATCATTGGTGAATGGTTCCATTAATGCCCTAATTCATATAATTATAATGAAAAACAAATCAACTTGCACAACTCAACTGTTACACCAATAGTGACAAATGGTTATGTCAGAACATTCCCATGGACAATGACAGGATCAAAGCTGGCAGTTGACAACAACAATTTGCATTTATATTGCACCTTTATCATAGAAAACTGTCCCAAGGCACTTCACAGAGGCATAATCAAAAAAATGGATGCTGAGCCAAAGGAGGAGATATTAGGAGGGGTGATCAAAAGTTTGGTCAGAAGTGGAGTTTAAGGAAGTTTACTGGTTATTGGGCGAAGGTGGCTTGTGGAATGAACAATTATTTCAAATCATTTTATCAGATCTGTGGAACAATTAGAATGAAAGACATGTGCTTCATGGCTTTAAAGCCAGAGAAAATCTAAATATATTTACTGTGATAAGTCACCAGGAAATGTACCAAACATCAGTTTGTGTGGCAGTGCTTGCTGGATCAATACGTAGCTCTCCAAACACTCTACTTTCAAAATGGAGGTCAAAGCATTCAAGGCTATAAATGCAGGGTGAATTAGTAGCTAGCAGGTCTCTGCTAGCTACTCCCCTCTCAGAAACACTAGATATGAGAGCGAGAGAACTCAAACATGTGCTTTGTCTCTTGACAAAAATGTACTGAGCATGCGTAACTCCGACTGAGAAAACATATACAGATCAATGTTGATATAATGTCCCTTGCCATAAAGTTACAGAGGATCCTTGGTTTAGCAGCATAACACATATCTTAGAATGTCAGTGAAGGCTGTAATTTGGTCTGAAGTCGTTTTAATGGAAACCCAATGTTTCACCATTAGTGCTACTGGGCTACTCCTTTAGTTGCATCTTTTAACTCACCTTTCTCAAGATGTTAATACCACACAACTACAGCTTAATTCTAAACCTACATTTACATTCCTCAAAAAATCTGTTTGCTGTTGATGATAGAGCCACTAACCTGTTTGTGCACTGTGCGTTGTTTCATTTCAGGACTATCTCCTTTAGACGATGATTGCTGTCGCAACTTTGTGCCAGTGCTTGGCCACTCTGATGAGGATGGTATCATGCCTCCGCTGGAAGGTCTTGGATACTGAGGGGGGTTGAATAATAAGGCTGGTGGTGTCCTACCTCTAGCTGCCGGTGGAGGTTGGTCTATACGGCGCTGTGGGCCTGCACTGTTCTGACGTGGCACTGAAGTCTGGGGTACTTTTTCTGTCAGGGAAAGTTGTCTTCTTGTGAATTCCCCAGAACGCCTGGTAAAGTCCTCTGTGCTTGTATGGCTATGAAAAGTGTGTTTGTTGGCTGCCAGTTCTTCATTATTGCTGTGTGAGCTAATAGAGCTGTGACATTCTGATCCTGAGTCTGCTACCCCGCGTGGTGAAACCGGTATGCCTGCCGCCATCTGATACACTGGGTTTTGAAATGATAATGGTGCCAAGAGCTGCGGCCTTCCTGGTGTGCCATCGGCATTCGGGGTGCTTGCGGTTGGTCCAGGCTTTCGGCCTACATGCCCAGGCCCAGGCCCAGTTGGTGCTGCATTCTGTGGTGCTCTTGTAGGCCACATTGCCTGTAAATGCCCACTAGATCCCTGGCTGTCATTTAGGGAATCACCTGTATTGGGAACATTCGTCGTACTGTCCAAACTGCGATTATCTTGCAAGTCAACCATTGAAACACTTTTATTGCCATTTGGCATTTGTTGCTCTGGTTCGTTGGCTTCAGAATAGCTTGAGCTGCGAGCAGGGGACGGCTGTACTGCAGAGGACCTTGTGACAAAAAACAAGTCCTTGTTTTCTGGGGTAGGAGAGGGTAACCTTGTACAGTCTAATAAACTGAAAGGGGAAGAAATCAGATAAAATTGGGAGTTTCTTACCAAATAAATTCAACAAAAAAGATTGTTTCCAAATATTTTAATCAACTATTCTACCTTGCATAACTTGTTTAAAAAAGTCAATTTTTAGCTTCTAAAAATAAACACTAAAACGAATAAACCTCTGCACAAAATGACTGCTCTATCTCAACTGCATTTCTATGTTTACCCTAAGAAAGCTAAGCATTTTTCAGTCTGAATTTATCTCTAATGCTATATTGAAAACCATATGCTTATATTTTATTAATAATTTCATGCATTTCATTTTCACATAGCTGTTTTCAAAAATGTGTGAAATAAATAGGACGGCTGATTTCTAGCAATCCCGTAAAATCAGTTATTTCCTGTTAATTTATTCTAAATCATTTTTATAGGCTTAGTTGATTTGAAAGAAGCTTAATTCATGTTTCTCTCGGGAATTTTCTCCCCTCTCCTATACTGAAGCTCTTTGTTGGTGTAAGGTGCCATGGGGAGTGATTATCCTCTGGCATCTCACCTGTGTGGCCGCAATTCATCCATAAGCTTGACTAGTGACCGTTGACAGGTTATTCAACCACGAAGGGCACCATGCCCAACCCAGGTGCACTTTTCATTAGATAGCGATCAGGATCAGGAACCATCCTTAACCCAGATGTACGGAGGCCAATTGCAGTGCCCCTCTGAGATCACCCGAGACCTTCCTGGCCTGTATGGGTCAGCTACCCTCTGGATAAACTTGATGAGCCATCGTGGGGAAAGGGAGGGGAGGAGAATAGGTTTAATTTTTAACCCATCAACTTCAAAGTGAAAAAAGGCAACGAATGTAGTGCCCTCACAATGAACTGATTACTAAATATTTTACCATTTGCTGATCAGTTTTTAAGAGTTCAAAAGAGGTGAAACTGCTGAGAATTTGTCTTCACGATATAGGCAATGGATTTATTAATACACGAGAGCCTTTCACACCATCTTATGTGATGTTGGTATCGTAAGTTACAGCCTACTTTCGGTGAATAGAGGTAAAAATCTAATTAACTTAAAGCAGATTTTTTTTTAAAAAACAATATTAATTTTAACAGGATCTGTAAACCAAGGAGAAATATTCCAATGGTCAGAATTCCTACTCCTGTCAGAGAAATGGTATACTTTCCCTAATGTTAATGTAAAGGCCAAGATGAGTGCACTCTCGCTGATTTCCCCCCCCCCCCACTAACAATACAGACAAAGGCTAATTTAAAAGTAATAGAATTAAAACAAATTCTTCTGGTTTCATTGTATTTCTCCCGCTGTTTTCCTCCATCTTTCGGATGAGACGTTAAACCGAGGCCCTGTCTGCTATCTCAGGTGGGCGTAAAAGATCCCACGACACTATTTTGAAGAAGAGCAGGGGAGTTATCCCCGGTGTCCTGGCCAATATTTATCCCTCAACCAACATAACAAAAACAGATTATCTGGTCATTATCACATTGCTGTTTGTGGGAGCTTGCTGTGCGCAAATTGGCTGCCGCGTTTCCCACATTACAACAGTGATTACACTTCAAAAGTACTTCATTCGCTGTAAAGCGCTTTGAGACTTCCGGTGGTCGTGAAAGGCGCTATATAAATGCAAGTCTGTCTTTCTTTTCTTTCTTTCTCTACCCAAGTGCCTGCTTTTCTACGGTGTGTTTGATGCATGTTTCAAGTACTTGACTCAGTGGAAGGCATTAAAAAAAAAAATGTGTCTTGCTCTTTGAGAATTCAGTTTACAGTTGCACGAACTTGACGTGCAATTAATTCTCGGCAAAGCCATTCGTTTGAAAGGTGTCGGATGATCGGAAGTCTCTTATAACTCCTGCTTAATTAAGTGATAACTTTGGCTTGTCAGGCGAGTGCAAGGCAATAAACAGTTCCTATGTTGATTAAATACTGAAGCTGCAGGCTGAGTTACAGCAAATGCAGAAAATACTCAGCAGGTCAGCAGATGAAAAAGGAAACAAGACTGGTTAAAATCTGATGAACGGTCATTGACCTGAAATGTTAACTTTGTTTCCCTCTCCACAGATGCTGCCTGACCTGCTGAGTATGTCTAGAATTTTATGTATTTATTATTAGACTATACTTTAAGAATTGGTTGAACATATATTTAAAACGCTACCAAAATTTATATATGCAATATTCTAATCTTGATTTAGGCTTTTGTCACCTAAAAGAAACGTTGCGTGTGTTAGAGCTGACCACTAAATCAGCACTGATTTCAAAAAGTTTAAGAAAAATTAATCTTAAAATGTTTAAAAATGGGGAGAATCACTATCAGCAAATAAAAACCAATAACAGGAAAATCTAACACAAAATAATATGAATGTTACTAACTTTACAATCAAGAGGAAATTCTAATGCCACATCTGAAACCAGTTTTGAATACAGCATTATCCTTCCATTTTCCTACAGAAAGGCAACTTATGACGAACAACAAATTCAAATGTCATTATTGCCAATTTACATCACATTGTTTTATCCTAATTTTCCCTCACACCCTTTGTTCCGTAGCTTTAACAGTTTGGTGGTTCAGATTAACACTTCAATGCCCACACATTCAGCTAGACATTAATTGTACAAAATGGCAGCTACAATAAACTGTGATAACGTTTTCACTCACCCACTAAAATCATTATCAATCACCATCTTCTGCAGTCCTGAGGATATGCTGCTATTCGTGGGATTTGGTGTCGAGGTACATGGGTCAGAGGTTGCTGGCACAGGTACAGCTCCTGGGTTGGTCAGCACTGTATTGACGTCTCTTAAAATGCGAGGCAAGGGGCCAAGCTTTGTTGCAGTTGCCTGAAGAAATAAATGTTAATTTTCACTGAACACAGACAAATGATTTAGTGAAATGAGTACTATGGGTATGCAAAAGGATGAAGTTCATGATGCCAAACCAATAAGAATGAACGATTTGAGTAATGGATAATGCATTAGTTATACATTACGTACCAGCATTCAAAATCTCACTAATATTAATAAAAAATGTATGGTGATGGAAAAAAGACATACAGGCAGGGGAAATAGAAATCCACACCTAAAGCCATGAATTCCAAGTTCTTACTCACTTGAGAATTAGAGAAACAATTCAAAAAATGTGTTTCTTTTTTAATTTAAGAATAAAGGCAGGTGGCTGCATCTCAGGAAACATGCCACTGCAGCAGAACCCTCTGCTCTGTGGGTTTGGTTGAAACTGGCATCCTGTCGAAGAGGATCCATTTTTACAATGAAACCAGTTGTGAGGAAAAAAAAAATAGAATTTAATTTAGATGGTAGCGTTCGCCTTCTTTATCACCTCACCACTTTTACCTTTAGCGGACTCATCTTATTTTAATACCTAGCCTGCTGCAAATGCACGCAAAAAAGTCTCTCCTTTACTTTTTGTTGCAATTTTCTTTACCAATACTCTCTCTAGCAGCCTTTTACTGGGCATTTCAAGCCTTTAAACAACTTGTTTAGCCTTCACCTAATTCTGACCTCCTCATTAACCATTTAGACACAAACCTATTTCTCTCTGGTATGCATCTCATTCCATCTCTTCATGCTGCAAACAAATTGACATGGTTCTTCCTCGTCCAATATTAATAGCAACTCTCCCAATATCTTCCCACCCTCCCTTTCAAGCAATTCATCACTTACCCATTTCTCCTTTATCTTCTAAACATTTTGAACTCTGCCATATTTGGTGTTCCAGTTGACAGTTTGTTCCAATTAAATAGGTTAGGGAGGACCAGGGGTCACAAATTTAAGTTGCATAAGGCTAGATCTAGGTTAGATGTCAGGAGGTGGTTCTTTCCCCAGAGAATAATGGACCTCTGGAACAGGCTGCCGTCTTGTGCGGTGGATGCTGATTCGCTGAATTCCTTCAAGCGAGAGCTGGACCTGCTTCTGGCTGGGGCGGAGATCACCTCTCACAGAAGGTAGGCACTGCAGGGAATTCAGGGCCAGAGTGATCTCCTGGACTAGTTTTGATCGCTTAGATGGGTCGGAGAGGGATTTCCCAAATTCCCCCCCACCCCCCCAAATTGGCCTGAGGTTTTTTATCTGGTTTTTCGCCTCTCCCAGGAGATCACATTGTTTCGGGTGGGGTGGAGAGTATATACTGTATTGTGATACACAAGGTATCGCAACTGTGTGGGACAGCCTGGATGGACCAGAGGGTCTTTACCTATCTGTCATTGTTCGTATAGGAAACTTGTACCTATCCTGCACTTTTAACCAAGTCTCTCAGCCAATTCTTTTTCATACATAAACCTCAATCTGTATAGAGAGGAAACACAGTTATAATTTAAAAGTATGTATTGAGCAGAATCTTGGAACTAGCTATATCTTTCGTCCAAATCAGCTTCACATTTTGTCTTTAATGATTTGGGTATGGATTTAGAAAATACAGTAGGTTCTTGTTGAAAATAAAAGTGAAGAGTATCATGAAAGGACTTGTAAACAAAATAACCAACAGCCACTTTGAAAACACACCCATTTTACTTTGTATGTTCAACTCACCAAAAGTAATTTCAACAGGACTTTTGGTTCTGGTTCTTACACGAACTACAGTGGTTTTGGTATATTTCAAGAACAACTAAACCATCTACTTCTGCTACAACAAAAGTGCCTCAACAATCCAGGCAGTGCCAAATTTTGCCTGATTTCGGCACACAACTATTAGATTAAACCTATATGCTGATTTTTAAAACATGTGTTATGTATAATGTATAAAAAATCTTCGGCCTGCGAGCCCTTCCTGCCAACTGTTTCCATTATAAATTCTTATGTCCACATTTATAATGGCAACTGCCTCTGTAAACGTGTTACACCATAATTACACCCTCCTGCCAGTGGTGGCATTGCAGCACCTCAGCTGTGGATCTCCCAGCTCCAATGCTGTAACCAATTCTACTTCTGTGCTGCCCAAATTACTATGTTTTGTTATTTAACTATAAATAATATAATATCAAAGGACAGAATGTATGACTTTAAAATAGGAAGCCTGAATTATGTCTGCACACCCTGGTCCAATTAGCCACCACCTCCTCAGCCTGCTAAAGACTAAGATTGGTCTTAACTCCCCGTCTCCAATGCAATGAGAGATCAACCAGCATACAATAGAAACTATACAATATTTGGATTTATATAAGGCAAATACAGGACACACCGAGTATCTGATGCCATATAAAAAAACACACATGACAAAAGGTGCATAACTAATCATTATGCCCAATGTCAATCACTGATAGGTTATCTATACACCAATCCAGCAGGTAGCATCCATTGGATTTAAACAGACAGTATGAAACTACACCTGTTCCATTTGCGAAACCACTTCCCAGAGCAGCGAATGTAAGGTGGAGAGTTCTCGGCCCAGATCAATGTACCCCTCAAATCCTGCTGTATTTGAAATGGTTTCTGGATTGGAAATTTCCAGTAAGAATCGTTGCATGTTGGTCCATTCATGCTCAAGGAATTGATTCATGAAAGACATATATTCCTCCTTGCTACCAAACCTGTTTTTGAAACATCAAGGTCAAAATTCTAATTGTTGTTCATAATATCTTATCAACAAAAATCATTGCACAACAGTCTAATCTTTAATGAAATAAACTCACCATCAGCAAAGACACTAATGCATTCAACAATAAAACATAATAATTAAAACCCAAAGAGATTGGGTACTCAATTAGTTTGTCTGAAGTTCCATTTACCAAAAATGTTTGTGAAATTCAGTTCCGGAGTCCAACTATTTAGCCTTAGACCTTAAATTAGATGTGTCTAGAACACAGCCCGTGGACCAAATTCACTCAAGTTCCTTTTATCCACCCTCTGCTTCTCTTATCAAGTACATAAAGCCAATTTCAACTATGGTTAGTTTTACTGGGAGTTGAAACTATCCGTTGCTGAAATTGGCTTTTTGCACTTAGTATGGATGAACGATTCACCTCAGCATGGAGGACTAGAAAAGGCTGGTTCTGACTGGTGGAGTTAGAGTAATCGGGGAGCAGCCTTTTGCACCAATCAGTCCTTCAGTTTAAGTTTAAAGAGCTGAAGCTATCATTCCCTAGTTCTCAAGCTTCAGAAAAGGGAGAAAAATGGGAGTGAAGGATGGGGTGGTGAGGATGGGTGGTGGGAGGGAGGTGGGGTGAAGGAAGGGGGCTTGAGATAATAGTTCACAAGGTCATTCAGACACACCCATGGTCAGGCATTTGATTTTCTACCGGGATCTTACCATAAAACAATGTGGAGTGAATTTTCGTCCCAACAATAACAATTATCAAATGATGAACTGGGCTGCCACCCAAGCTTAACCGATTTTAAATTTGCTGGCCAGTATAACGCTTCGACAGTCTGACAGCACAGTCATTGTTCTCCTCTGGTTTGTTTATCAGCGATTTCCTTCAATTCATTGCAAGTATGTTAATTTTTGTTTTAAAAAGTGCCAATGAAGGGATAATTTAACAATTTTGGGCCATGCTCTGAATTTGCTAATCAATGAAAAGATGATTGGTTAATGGTAGACACAGATGGCGCAAGAGCAGCTTGGGGCAGTAGCAAACAATGTCCAGAAGTAGCCAATCATAGCCCCACGGTGCACCATTTGCGTAGCCCCGCAAATGGGACATACAGATATTGAAATCATCAATGGTCAGTAAAAGTAAATATAAGGACTATTTGCATTCTACCCCACTCCCCCCGCCCCCACAAGGATACAAAATGAAGCAAGGTCAAAAGTTGCATTATTCTGGGTTGATAAAATTTCACAATGTAATTGTGTAACATTGAGAAACCAGTACAGGAATTCTACTGTTTACACCAAATGTTTCATAATAGAGCAAATCTCCTATGGATTCAACTCTAAAGTGAAAACTGAACCATTGGCCCAATAATTGCGGTCTGCGGCGTAACTCCAGAGTATGCCGTGGACCTGCGAAAAGAATACGCACCTACCTGATGGGGGCCCTCCTTCGTAAACTTGCTCTCTGACGCTGCATACTCGAGGGCAGCATAATGGCCCACGGATCCCAGGGGCGCAACCGGTACAGAAGCGTACCTGGGATCACGTGGGCCTGGTCCTCCAATCAGGAAACAGAATTAGATTTTACATCATTTCAAAAGGGAACCCGTAATCAGATTTAATTACAATTTACAGGATTGGAATTTTAATAACTAAAGAAAGGGTAGGGCCTATTAGAGATCATGAGGGTAATCTGTGTGTGGAGGCTGGAGACGTCGGTAGGGTTCTTAATTAATACTTTGTGTCTGTTTCACAAAGGAGAGGGGCGAAGCAGTCATTGCTATCGGTGAAATATTAGATGAAATAAACATGGTGAGAGAGGAAGTATTAATGGGTTTAGCAGCTTTAAAAGTGGATAAATCCCCAGGCCCGGATGAAATGTATCCCAGGCTGTTAAGCGAAGCAGAAGAGGAAATAGCAGAAGCCCTGACCATCATTTTTCAATCCTCTCTGGCTTCAGGTGTGGTGCCGGAGGACTGCTAATGTGGTACCCTTGTTTAAAAAGGGAGAAAAGGATAGACCGAGTAATTACAGGCCAGTCAGCCTAACCTCGGTGGTGGGAAAATTATTGGAAAGAATTCTGAAGGACAGGATAAATCTTAATTTACAAAGACACGGATTAATCAAGGATAGTCAGCACGGATTTGTTAAGGGAAGGTCGTGTCTGACAAACTTAATTGAATTTTTTGAGGAGGTAACAAGGAGGGTAGTGCGTTTGATGTAGTGTATATGGACTTTAGCAAGGCTTTTGATAAGGTTCCACATGGCAGACTGGTCACGAAGTTAAAAGCCCATGGGATCCAAGGCAAAGTGTCAAGTTGGATTCAAAACTGGCGTGGAGACAGGAAGCAGAGGGTAATGGTTGATGGGTGTTTTTGTGACTGGAAGGCTGTTTCCAGTGGGGTTCCGCAGGGCTCAGTACTAGGTCCCATGCTTTTTGTGGTATATATCAATGATCTAGACTTGAATATAGGGGGTATGATTAAGAAGTTTGCAGATGATACTAAAATCGGCTGTGTGGTTGATACTGAAAAAGGAAGCTGTAGACTGCAGGAAGATATCAATAAATTGGTCAGGTGGGCAGAACAGTGGCAAATGGAATTCAATCCGGAGAAGTGTGAGGTAATGCATTTGGGGAGGGCTAACAAGGAAAAGGAATACACATTAAATGGTAGGACACTGAGTAGTGTAGAGGAACAAATGGACCTTTGAGTGCATGTCCACAGATCTTTGAAGGTAGCAGGCCAAGTAGATAAGGTGGTTAAGAAGGCATATGGAATGCTTGCCTTTATTAGCCATGGCATAGAATACAAGAGCAGGAGGGGTTATACTTCAACTGTATAAAACACTAGTTAGGCCTCAGCTAGAGTACTGCGTGCAGTTCTGGTCACCACATTACAGGAAAGATGTGATTGCACTAGAGAGGGTACAGAGGAGATTTACAAGGATGTTGCCAGGAGTAGAGAATCTTAGCTATGAGGAAAGACTGGATAGGCTGGGTCTGTTTTCCTTGGAACAGAGGAGGCTGAGGGGATGCCTTATTGAGGTGTATAAAATTATGAGGGGCCTCGATAAAGTGGATAGAAAGGACCTATTTCCCTTAGCAGAGGGGTCAAAAACCAGGGGGCACAGATTTAAAGTAATTGGTGGAAGGTTTAGAGGGGATTTGAAGGGAAATTTCTTCACCCAGAGGGTTGTGGGGGTCTGGAACTCACTGCCTGAAAGGGTGGTAGAGGCAGGAACCCTAACCACATTTAAAAAGTACTTGGATGTGCACTTGGGATGCTCTATCCTGCAGGGCTACGGACCAAGAGCTGGGAAGTGGGATTAGGCTGGATAGTTCTTTGTTGGCCGGCGCGGACACGATGGGCCGAAATGGCCTCCTTCCGTGCTGTAACTTTCTATGATTCAATTCCTAATTAGCTTCATTCCACCAACTTCACTACATCTTAGCTCTGTTAGTAAAAATGTAATTTTGCTGATAATTATCGACATCATTAAAACTCCAATCTTTGCAAAAACAAGTAAAACTCATTTGATACAATTAAACTATCCGATTTCCGAGATGAAAATGGTTAAAACATCCCCTTACGCTGATGTAAACAAGCCCTGCGCCATAAAATTTTCGTACGCAATTGCTGGGCAAATAGCCCAACTCTGCGCCAGCAATTGGTTTTTCTTTGGCTGTGCGGCTGCGGAGGCGCATGCGGAAAAACCCGAAGCTGCGAGCCATTTCAAAGGCAGTATGACGGCGTACTACCCACCGCAAATTCTGGCCCAATGATCTCATTACACCAGAGTGTCACCCCTTTGGCCTTGGCTTTATACTTGTATGACATCATTGCTGATGCAGGTTCAGACTGACTCGAGAGCTGAGCTTTGATTTGTCCCATTTATCTCCAAGCTGGAGATTCTATCATTGTGCTGTTGTCTGTTTTGTACAATTGGCCTCTAATCCAGGAACTAGGATAACACAGTAGGATAAATGCAGCAAACTTTTAATTTTAGAGTGGTAAATCGAATGAGCATACATTGGCTTGTCTGATGATATGATATACCTTCAGCTATGGATAAAATTTGTGTGCGCGCCCAAGCGCGTTTCTACATGTGCATGTGTGGCCTGTGTGCACGTGTGTGTGTGTGTGTGTGTGTGTGTGTGTGCGTGCGTGTGTGTGTGTATATACACGTGTGCAGCCTGCGTGTACATTTGTTTTTTTTTCATACATTCATTTCAGGAAGAGTCTGAAGGCTTTTGATCCAATGAATGCTACACAGATTAAAATTGAAGCCAAAAAAAACTTACTTGGCAAAATTAGCTAAATTCTGGGTAACCTTGGCAATTAGAGTCAAAGTGCGTGCCGTGCGGTCATCTGGGTATTCCTGCAGGAGGTTGAAGAGAGAAGGGGACATAATGGCAGGACAAAGGAACCGCAGGAAGAGGGAAGCACTGATTAATCTCTCACTGATGTCAGGTCGCCCTCGGTTGCTACACTCCTGTCTCCACGATGCAAACACTTCCTTCAGCTCTCGTGGAAAAACGCTGTTGAACAATCAATTTGTTGTAGTGAAATGAAATTATTTTTCTCCATATATACTGTCAGCTCTTAAGCAGAAATGAAAAGTCTTTAAAGCTAGGATAGCCATGCTAATCTGACAGCAATATCAAGATTGTGATGACTAAATTCCTTCTGCAATTTGAAATACTTTTACATCTATTGCACAGCATGCAAACATTATAAGCTGTCAATCATCATAATGCAACAAGGGATGAAGATGAAAAATATTGTTATATTAGGCTTATGATAATTCGGTTTTATGAAAGGAAAATGTTTTCGAAGGTCAACTTTTTCATATTATAAAGAAAAGTTCCTGTAGGATCCTATACAATAAGAAGCTGAATTTATATGCTGAATAAGTGTTATCTTGATTCTTGCTGTTCCCTCCATGAACAACAGCACTGGTGATAATGTGCTTATCCACTGAAGAAATATGGACTCGTCATTAAAAATACATTATAAATCATGACAATACTTTTTATTCTCATTTTTCTGAAGAAACGAGGCTATAAAGTTATTATAATCAGTATAACAGAGGAAATTACATTGCTTTTGCTGCACAATTAGTTTTATTGGCTAATTATTAGCAAGATTCATAAGATATGTATTTAATAAATATGTAACAGTATATCTTTATACATTCAACTAAAAGCATTGGATGAATTTTAAAACTGGGAATTATTTATATGTAGTGCTCAAATATACTGGTAAACAGAAGGACTGTTTTTGTGAACAGCTTTAAAATTGGCTGTTTGAAAACGCTTTTATGTTAGAAGTGTACATCCAACGGCAATTGCAATGTTCTCCTGTTATGCAAGTATAAAAAACCTCACCTATAAATAAAAGAGACCTCCCCTTCACTGTTCTGATGCCAGGGACCCACCTTTTAGTGGATTTCTCAGCTGGTGCTGAGTCTTTGGGCTGGATTTTGCCAGCCCTGGGGAGGCGGGACAGTTGGCAAAATCTGGGGGCGGGTGCCCAACCTACCTCCGTGCCATCTTGCCAGGAGGTGGGTAGCCGTCCCGCGCCGGGTCCCATCTCCTTGGAGGCGGGAAGGGATTACAGCCACTTAACTGCCTGTTAACAGGCAGATAAGAGGATTATCCCCATTTTGCCCACACAAGTGCGGGCTTCCCAAAGGCTCTGAAACCTGCCGGGGTCACCGAGGCAAGTAGTGGGTCTGCGGGGTGCAAAAGTGTGCTGTGAAGGTAAGTGATGGGTGCAAGTGTGGAGAGGTGAGTATCTGAGGTAAGTAGAAAGTGTTAAAAAAAGATTACTTACCTTTGTTTCTTCCTGCAGGCTTCAAGAGTGGGGATGCGGAGAGTCTCGCACCTCCGCAGGCAGAGATGACAAATGGCCGTTACATTCTCCAATACAACAACCATCTAATTTCTGCAAAAGAAAGAGCTTTGATGAGTCTTGTATTCAAGAACTCATCAAACTACAGAGAATGTCAGTGTTTGACAGCTTCACAGAGCTGTCAAACGATGACAATTCATCTGTCAATTTTTTGACAGATGAAACGTCATACGTTGACGTTCTCTGTAACCGGCTTTCCCTTAATTGGCCTACTAAGCCCGCTGGGCGGACCTAACAAGGTCAATCAAGGGAAAATAGCGTGGGTTGGCCAGAAGTTGATGGAGGCGGGACTGAAACCCGACAAATGGGAGTCCCACCTCCAAAAGCTCCCCATTGGCAAAATCCAGCCCTCTGTTTTAAAGTTCATGTAGAGTTGAATTCTCCTGCTTTTATCAATGGGAATCATGGGCCCCCAGCATTGACAAGTCTTCCATCGGTAGTGGTACGTACCAGGTAAAATTAACAAGGAGAGCAGCATACAGAGGTCACACATCTCCTGTTCCCCCAGGATCCCTTAGCAAATATAAAAGTATTTTCAAATATTTTCCAATCGGCAACCTTGTGATTTATAAATAGTTAATATTGGTTAACCATGGTGCACTACAACATTAAAATATTTTCTGCCACATTTATGCAATGTAAGAATATGAATGTAGAACAGTTCGACAAATTAATTAACAGGCTCAATCAATTATTACTCATTGATTTTTTAATGACTAACCAATTTTTGTGATAGGAATATCATGCAACAGCACTCTGTTAATCCTGATGATTAATAAGGACATAAATATATATATTATTTAATGTAAGACCTGCAATACATCACAGATTAGAGACCTTAACCAAAGGCAGCTGTGTTCCTCAATTACTTGTTTACCATTTCTGTTTAAATGTGTGCATATAAAAACTATTCTATGTAAAAATGTCACAGACACCCAATATTTTCAACTGAAAAGCATGTCATGGCCGTGAAAACTCTGTCCAGCTAAATGCGAACCCATAGAGGCTCACAAGGTGTTGCAGGTGCAAATGCCTATGCAGATATCTAAAGCATCTTGAGGAGTTTTGACATAAAAGGCACTAAGTAAATACAAATCTTATTAATTATTCGATCAATGCTAACAATTTTAAGGCGGTGTAAATTACACCAAAAGCTCCACTAAGGGCTACACAGAAAAACCTGCATTTATTTTCAGATGATAATCCACTGTTGCCATGGCTGATTGAAAGGCAGAAGAGGAAAATGGTTTGGGATAAATGTTGGGCAAAATTTAATTACATGTACGTCATGGGAAAATGCATTTCTCTTCGAACAAATTCTTCTGATTGTGTATTGGAAAGATATGATCATAGTTATCCATTGCAAAATAAGCTCAATCATTTATGAATTTTTAACAGTATGACTACTATAAGGATGAAAAGAGACAATTCTAACCTTTCACTGGATTGCTAAAAAATGATCGGATGACTGGGATGTTAGAACAACTCCCGCAGAAGATTTAAAGGAGGAGGAAACTCTGAGTAACGTGACTGCCAGATATTTACCCGCAGAGAACCTTTCCTGACTGATAGCATCAGTATGGACTGCCCTATCGGGTGCACAAAAACATCCTAGTTTCAAATCTATCTTTCGATTCTTCTGCCCAGTGTCTTTCCCATAATAAAATTAAAATAAACTGCAAATGCTACAAATCTGAAATAGTTGACTCCCGCTGCATTTTAGTGTATTTCTACAACAACCTAGCTACCTAGTTGTAATGATTAATGAAAGCTGCAGGGAGGGCTATACAAATTACTAGAGAAGGAGTTCAGTGAAGTAATTTAGGAGGTCAAGTGATACAAATCTTAAATTTACTCCTTCTGGTTTTGCTGTTTAAAGTAGTTGTATTGTTTCACATTTGCCCGTTTGTTATTTTGATTATATTACAAAAATAAAAGGATGGATTATAATGCCCGTGTTTACCATTTGCTCCAGGAATTGACAATTATTAAGCAATCTAACTATTGGTTTAATAGAATCTTAGCAGGAGTTACACAGATAGTTAACATGGGACGGGACCCTCAGAATTCTGTAGTTTTTTCCCCTCCTGACACAGGTTGAAACCTGGATGTTCTATTGAAACCCTCCTGCATGAGACTCAAATATATACTCCTTACGAAACAGGGAACAGTGCACAGATGGAAACTAATTATAAGTATTCTATTTAATCCCTATGACTGCTGATTATGCAAATTGAAGAATATTTCTAAGCAAAACAAAGATTAAACAGATTAATTGATGTTTGTGAATAAAAATAGGCTTGCTAATGGACGTACAATGCCTTCCAGTCTAAATGCACATCTGTTGCTTAACATCTGAAAAGGTATAATAATAATTTAAATTAAAAAGAGATGATAAATCTAAAATAAAATCAAAAACTACTAGAAATGCCCATTAGTTCTGTCTACATCTGAAAAGAGAAAAGACTGGGGAATGTTTCAGGTGCAGTCCTTCATCAGGACTTAGAATGTTATGCTACCTTTTCTCTTTCAGATACTGTTTGACCTGCTGTGCATTTTCTGCTTTAACAACACCACCGAAACGGCTCTTATCAAAGTCACAAATGACATCCTATGTGACGGTGACAAAGGTAAACTATCCCTCCTCGTCCTTCTCGACCTGTCTGCAGCCTTTGACGCAGTTGACCGCATCATTCTCCTCCAACACCTCTCCACCGTCGTCCAGCTGGGTGGGACTGCACTTGCCTGGTTCCATTCGTATCTACCTAATCGTAGCCAGTTTCCACATGTACGCTGACAACACCCAGCTCTACCTCACCACCACCTCTCTCTCTCAACCCCTCCACTGTCTCTAAATTGTCAGACTGCTTGTCAGAAATCCAGTACTGGATGACCAGAAATTTCCTCCAGCTAAATATTGGGAATACTGAAGCCATTGTCTTCGGTCCCTGCCACAAACTCCGTTCCCTAGCCACCGACTCCATCCCTCTTCCTGGCAACTGTCTGAGGCTGAATCAGACAGTTCGTAACCTTGGTGTCATATTTGACCCCGAAATGAGCTTCCGACCACATATCCGCGCCATCATTAAAACCGCCCATTTCCACCTCCGGAACGTCGGCCAACTCCACCCCTACCTCAGCTCCTCCGCTGCTGAAACCCTCATCCATGCCTTTGTTACCTCTAGACTTGACTATTCCAACACACTCCTGGCCGGCCTCCCACGTTCTACCCTCCATAAACTTGAAGTCATCCAAAACACTGCTGCCCGTGTCCTAACTCGCACCAAGTCCCGTTCACCCATCACCCCTGTGCTCGCTGACCTACATTGGCTCCCGGTTAAAGCAACGCCTCGATTTCAAAATTCTCATCCTTGTTTTCAAATCCCTCCATGGCCTCGCCCCTCCCTATCTCTGTAATCTCCTCCAGCCCCACAACCCTCCGAGATATCTGCGCTCCTCTAATTCTGGCCTCTTGAGCATCTCCGATTTTAATCGCTCAATCATTGGTGGCCGTGCCTTCAGCTGCCTGGGCCCTAAGCTCTGAAATTCCCTCCCTAAACCTCTCCGCTTCTCCACCTCTCTCTCCTCCTTTAAGACGCTGCTTTGAAACCTATCTCTCTGTCCTAGTATCTCCTTATGTGGCTCGGTGTCAAGTTTTGTCTGATAACGCTCCTGTGAAGCGCCTTGGGACGTTTTACTACGTTAAAGGCGCTATATAAATACAAGTTGTTGTTTTATTTAAAGGTATAACTTAAAACAGGAACTTACCGAGCAACTAGTAAAAGAAAAATAGCAATGAAAATCTCTACTGAAGTATAATGAGATGACTGACCAGTATGAGTTAATGATCTTGCAAAACGCCAGCTCGCAGCACATTTTCAGGTTGCTCTGATGCTCAGCAAGGTCTCCCGATGAGCATTTGTTCGGATCCACCTCACAATTCTCATCTGATTCATAGAGAGCCTTGATGAACTCTCCTGTTAAAAAGAGTAATAAATAATTGCACATTAAATCCCCATGCTACATTTTTGGAAATGTAACTTTGATCAAGACTGCATTTATTTAAAGGCTTAAAAAAAAAGCTGCCTTTTCTTCAATCATTAATTGTATCGTGTGTTCAAACACAATATGTAATTTGGGATTTGGTTTAAACCAGTAGGGTATAACACATTATTACCTGCAGCTGAACTGGTAGCAACAGGAATAATGAGAAAAATACCCAGCATCAGAAATCTGTCATTTTCTGAACAAAAGACTAGTGCAGAGCACAACTGGGAGTTTGTGACAAAAACAATTTCCTACATTCCCAAAAATACAGCAAAAAACAAACAACACATTATAATTCACCAGACCATTCAGTGTTTCCTGTCTAGACAAAAAGTAAAACAAACTTTATTTTCAGTTACTGATGCAAGCATATCCCCAAAATAATTTTCTGTTGATGCTTCCCATCAAGCTGTTAATGTAACAAAGTAGTTCAGGAAAATGTAACTTGAAGGTCGATGTCTGAAGCCCCAAACGGAACTTGCAATTCCACGTTATTTATTATTTATTTCTCCCCTCCTGAAAGCATTGCCCCCTGCTGCGATACCGTTCCACAGATGTTGGTTGCCCCCATTGTAAGGACAATCTGCTGCCTCTTACAAGGCAAGTGTTATCCAGGAGAGGGAGGGGACTCCCTAAACCAGGAGTTCCAACTTCCAGAGCTCACTCGAGACTCAGTATAGCACTGGAAGCCGGTACGCCAAGTGAGAGGAGGCGTGCCGGCCTCGAGATGGGTGAAAGTGGCCTCACCGGGGAGGTGGATAATTTAGGGGAGTCAAGTGGCCTGGACTCCTGAAGAAAGGTGCAATTTCTTAGAACAATACGTTGTGGAACCAACCGGGGAGCAGGCTATTTTAGATCTGGTAATGTGTAATGAGACAGGATTAATTAATGATCTCATTGTAAAGGATCCTCTAGGGAAGAGTAATCATAGCATAATAGAATTTCAAATTCAGATTGAGGGTGAGAAACTTGGGTCTGAAACTAGTGTCCTAAACTTAAATAAAGGCAATTACAAAGGTATGAAGACAGAGTTGGCTAACGTGGACTGGGAAAATAGATTAAAGGGTAAGACGGTAGATAAGCAGTGGCAGACATTTAAGGAGATATTTCATAACTCTCAGTAAAGGTTTATTCCAGTGAGAAAGAAAGACTCTACGAGAAGGATGAACCATCCGTGGCTAACTAAGGAAGTTAAGGATGGTATCAAATTGAAAGAAAAGGCATACAATGTTGTGAAGATTACTGGTAGGCCAGAAGATTGTGAAATTTTTCAAAACCAGCAAAGGATGACTAAAAAAAGAGGGAGAAGATAGATTATGAGAGTAAACTAGCAAAAAATATAAAAAGACAGTAAGAGCTTCTACAGGTATATAAAAAGGAAGAGAGTAGCTAAAGTAAACGTTGGTCCCTTAGAAGATGAGACTGGGGAATTAATAATGGGAAACAGGGAAATGGCAGAGACTTTGAACAAATATTTTGTATCGGTTTCATGGTAGAAGACACTAAAAGCATCCCAATAATAATTGATAATCAAGGGGCTATAGGGAGGGAGGAACTTATAACAATCACTATCACTAGAGAAAAAGTACTAGGCAAACTAAAGGCTGACAAGTCCCCTGGACCTGATGGCCTGCATCCTAGGGTCTTAAAAGAAGTGGCTGCAGAGATAGAGAAGCTGTCAAACACTGACAATCTCTGTTCTAAGGTAAGCCCTTAGATTGAAGACTCACCAAACCTCTCTCCTTAGCAGAAAGCAGATGGCTGCTGCATCGGAGAATGCAGCAGCCATTCTGTCATCTCTGCTGTTGAGATGAGGCACCTCCGGAGCCCCAAGGGTTGAAGCCTGCAGGAAGAAGCAAAGGTAAGTAAACTTTTTCTAACACTTTGGCACTCACCTCTCCACACTTGCACCCATCACTCACCTCTACAGCGGACTTTTCGACCCCTCTCATCCCCGCAGACCCACTGCTCGCCTCGCTGACCCTGGTGAGGTTCGCAGCCGTCGGGAAGCTCACACTTGTATGGGTAAAATGGGGATAAGCCTCTTAACTGCCTGTTAACTATCTTAACAGGCAGTTATTTGGCTGTAATCCCCTTCCCGCCTCGAGGAGACGGGTTCCTGCGCGAGTCGGGGACTCGTCTCCCGGGAAGATGACATGGAGGTGGGTTGGGAGCGGGGTTGGTACCCGCTCCCAGTTTCTGCCATTTTCCCGGCAGTCCCGCCTCCATACCCGCCTCCCCAGGGCTGGCAAAATTCCCACAAAGAGTCTGCAAAGGGATATAGATAGGTTAAGTGAGTGGGCAAAAATTTGGTAGATGGAGTATAATATGAGAAAATGTGAGGTGATCCACTTTGGTAGGAAGAATAAAAAAGAAATTATTTAAATGGAGAGAGACTACAAAATGCTGCGGTACAGAGGGATCTGGGGGTCCTCATACATGGGAAAACAAAAAGTTAGCATGCAAGTACAGCAAGTAATTAGGAAGGCAAGTGGAATGTTGGCCCTTATTGCAAGGGGGATGGAGTATAAAAGTAGGGAAGTCTTGCTACAACTGTACAGGGCGCTGGTGAGACCACATCTGGAGTACTGCATGCAGTCTTTGTCTCCTTATTTAAGGAGGGATATACTTGCATTGGAGGCAGTTCAGAGAAGGTTCACTAGGTTGATTCTGAGATGAAGGGGTTGTCTTATGAAGAAAGGTTGCGCCTGTACTCATTGGAGTTTAGAAGAATGAGAGGTGATCTTATTGAAACATATAAGATTCTGAGGGGGCTTGACAGGGTAGATGCAGGGAGGATGTTTCCCCTCGTGGGGGAATCTAGAATTAAGGGGCATAGTTTCAGAATAAGGGGTCGCCCATTTAAAACGGAGATAAGGAGGAATTTCTTCTCTGAGGGTCGTGAATCTTTGGAATTTTCTACTTC
The DNA here is from genome assembly GCA_030390025.1 of Squalus acanthias. NCBI lineage: Eukaryota > Metazoa > Chordata > Chondrichthyes > Squaliformes > Squalidae > Squalus > Squalus acanthias. The sequence continues at coordinate 85,411,818 of CM059438.1, forward strand.
AGAGAGCTGTGGAGGCGGAGTCATTGAATATATTCAAGGCGGAGATAGACAGATATTTGAGCTACAGGGGGAGTCAAGGGTTATGGGGAGCGGGCGAGAAAGTGGAATTGAGGCCAAGATCAGATCAGCCATGATCTTACTGAATGGTGGAGCAGGCTCGAGTGGCCAAATGGCCTACTCCTGCTCCTATTTCTTATGTTCTTGCATATTGAGTGGCCCCCTTACACAGGGGTCTGAGGGGTCATAGCTGGGGGCTGGGTAATCCCCTCCCAATGGCAGATAGGCAGCAGATTATGTGGCTCCACGGGGCAAGTGGGCACTGAAGATGTGCACAGTGCACTTGCCCCACCTACTCCATGCAACTTAGGTGGCCTCCCACTAACCTTGCAAGCTCTGGCAGTATCAGTGCTGGAGGGCACCAGCGAACATAATTGTGGCATAACATTGTGTCCCAAAGATTTTTGGGGCCCTAAACTTTACTATCACATGTATAACTCTGTATCCTAACTAGAAGTTCTTCTAATACTTTTAAGTTCAACCTCCAATGAAGATTTAACATTTTGTTTTGGCTCTTATTTCACATGTTGTGGTCCTACAAAGACTTCAGGAACATTTACCTGAATCTTTACAGAAGATGCTCCTGTACAAAATTTAAGGTGGCCTACAATAAATAACTTGATGCCACTGAAAGAAAGATTCAAGAACTACATTTTATAATCCAGCTTCCTACATTTTCTTTAAAGAATAAAGGCATCTCTATAGATAAGCACCATCATTGATAGACATTCACCTCCGAAGTTTTTTCTTGACCTTGGATGATTTTTCCCAAATGTTATTTTTTCCAAAAGAGAAGCAGATCCTACCCAACTGTTACATATTCCTAAATGTTATAAACACATACCTGTACATTTCCCAGTGTTTCTCGATCATTCAGTGGTACCCTGTTAGATTTACTGATAAAAGGTAACCTTTAAGCAGAATACCCCCTCATGACATCAGGAAGTTCTATTGCAATAAAATGAATGGATGGGTACAGTGGAATAGGAGCAGTATTCCTTATTAATGAGGCCAAACGAGGAGGAGCTCTACACAAATGCTCGTATGGTGGAGTGGGCACTAAGTCCGCCAACAGCTGAAGTTGGAGATGCTGTCACAAACTTCGAGGATGTTAGCATAGTTGAGACTGCAGCTATAAAAAAAAAATTGGGGTGAAAATCTGGAGGAACTGGGTTCTGCGGTGATTTCACCCGGGCCCCAATCGGAATTTCAGGCCTCAGTTTCAACACCGTTGTTTTCAAAAAAATGCTATTAAACTCAGCTGCACTTGGCTACTATGAGGCTGTCTGAGGAGACATCAGGTAGAGCTTCCTTAGGACCAGCAAAAAGAGATTCAGATTTAGGATGCAGATGGGCTGAAGAGAACACCACAGTCTAACATCACCATAGAACATCTGCTCCAGAGCAGGTTTTCTGACGAGCATTTACAAAGCTCCCTGAAGGGACCCTTTGAAGGATTACTTTTTAAAGAAACTTAGGAAAATGGATATCCAAAGCTAGGGAAGAACTTGATAGCCAAGACCATGACTGAATTATCTTCTCCTTTAATTCTCTCTTTTTTTAAATGCTTAAGGGTTGGTGTTCCTGATCACATCATTTCTCCTTCAGCTATGAGGATGAGTGTCAATTTCTAGGTTCATTTGATTTGAAAGGTGATGCATAGTTAGTGTGATACTGCTACAAATCACACTGTAGTTGGCTAACAGAAGTGTTTTTTTTGAATTGTATGCGCAGATATGGAAGACAGAGGTTTAGAATTTCCATTTGGATGAAATCCCAAGTGGGTGTCTAGGGTGGAGCTTGTTCATTTCTGCCAGATGTGAAGTGGGCTAACCTCACCACCGCCCCCACCCACTCCCCAAAATAGTTTCTGGGATCAGCCTAATTTGTCTATTTTGAGAGCTCCAAGCATGAACAATGCCACTCATTGGGAGTTTGCCTGTTGGGGATGGCGGGGGGGGGGGGGGGGGGTCAGAACTAGTGTGCTGATGACAGATTTAAAGGCCTTCGGCAGATTAAAAGGGCAGTCAGCCACCAAAATAGCTTGAGTAGAGGAGCAAAGTTTCTTCATCAAAAATATCTATGAAGTCTGCAGGAGAGGAAGAGAGTACCCACGACCTCCAAAGCAGCAGTGGAAGTGCTGCTGGATAAAGTCAGGCAGAGAAGGGAGGCCCTGTAGTAAAAGAAAAGCAGTAAAGACACCCAAGGAGAGCTGCTCAGGGGCAGTGGAAGGAGGTGGCCAGGGCACTCAGTGCGATCTGCAACACTGGAGGCAGTTTAGTGAATGCACTCTCCAATTTGACTGTATTACAACAGTTTGAACTCCAGGGCAGTACTGAGAGAGGGCTGCACTGTCGGAGGTGCCGTCTTTCGGATGAGACGTTAAACCGAGGCCCCGTCTGCTCTCTCAGGTGGAAGTAAAAGATCCCAATGCACTATTTCGAAGAACAGCAGGGGAGTTGTCACCGGTGTCCTGGCCAATATTTATCTCTCAACCAACATAACAAAAACAGATTATCTGGCCATTATCACATTGCTGTTTGTGAAAGCTTGCTGTGCGCAAATTGGCTGCCGTGTTTCCTACATTACAACAGTGACTCCACTTCAAAAGTACTTCATTGGCTGTAAAGCGCTTTGAGACATCCGGTGGTCGTGAAAGGCGCTATATAAATGCAAGTCTTTCTGTCTTTCTTTTAATGGCAGAAGCACAGACTGCCTTTAGGACCTCTGTCATGGAGGTCCCTGCTGCAGATGTTCATGGAGCTGCCACGTGTATGATGTCACCATGTTATTACTGCCCCATTTGCATTTTCAGGTGTACATTTCTGTCGGGCGCAAAATATGACTTCAGAAATGGGGCAGGTTCTAAAATGGGTGGAGTACCAGCATTACGAATCTCCATTCTATTTCCTACTGCCACCTATCTGTTTAGTGCCACAAAATCAGATATAAAGCAGAAACTCTAGGCTAGCGTGTCTGAAGTGGCACTCAACGGCCTAGAATTTGCGGTGGGTAATAACCGCGAACAAACAGCTTTCGCTGTTATTACCCCATTGAAATTGACCGCAACTTCAGGATACAGCGTATGCGCTACCTAATGCGGAAATCCTGAAGTTGCGGTCAGTCATTCACTTCTCCGACACTGGCTGCACTCTTCTCCACCACCCCCTCCCGCCACAGTTGGCAATCAGTGTAACCTGTGAAATCAGGGAAACTGCCGAAAACCTCGGCTCTTCCACCGTAATATCGCTCTTAAATATCCCATTAAAAATTAGACCCTTTTGGATTAGGTGTAACTGGGGTTTTAACAGTGTAATGACTGCTAAACAAACGTTATGGCCCTGAAAAACTCATTTTAATTTTGTGGAGCGTCAAATTTATCCATTTGAATAAAAATTACAACTTTTAAGAAACTTAAAAAAAATATATTAAAAAAAATAAGTTTGTTCATCTTTAGTTCAGGCTTACCTTTTCCCCATGTGAGAGCCCCAATCTTTGTTTTGCTCTCTGCAACATTTTTAAAAGGTTAGAATCAAAGGAGCTTACTCACTTCCCAGTTCCCTGTCTGTGAGAATTCTGCATTGTGATTGGCTGCTTAGACAGCTTGTTGACATCACAGCAGCTTGCACTATGGGTTTCCCATTATATTATGTTGATTTCAACTGCATGCCGGAAAAGCCGAACTTCTCGCCACAGAGATCGCAAGATCTTTGTGGGAATCTTACTTCGGGGCCAGCGGCGAACGCCTTTGCTTCGCCACTGACCGCAAATTACGGGCCAATGTATCGACATTCAATGGAGTAAAAGCAAAGAATAAATCAAATACCGACTGCATGTAAAGGTAGCAAATATGACTCTGATCAATCAACAAGACGTGCATCTCTGTGCAGTACATCTGGTTCAGGTCACTTTCCCTTCCTTCAGAGATCAAACACTCATTTATTGTGCTATTCACCATTTAGGAGCGTGGCCAAGACCTGGGGAAACCACATTGATAGGATAAATGTTCAAAGTGCTATAGAATGGCAGGATACAGGCTCATTCCTGTGATTCCCCACACTGCAAATTCCTAATGAAGTAGAACACTCTTCCACAAAGAGGAAGGCTTAACTGGAGAGAGAGAGAGAGCAAATGGAGGTTTTTGTACATTTTCTCGTGGCTGGCTCAATCATGAGAGAAACAGAAAGCAGTTAATGATCTTATTCTCCCAGTTGGGAATGGTGGATGGTTTAGGGCAACCTAAAGTTGGGAAGAAAAGTTATTGAAGAATGACACTGGGGAGAAGGGAAGAAATAAGCAAGTTTAAATGCTACCCAAGGCTGGAACCTAAACATAACAGCTGTTCAGCTGGGATTTCACTGCTTCCACTCCTCATTCTTATTGAATAAAGTAAATAAAAAGTCTAAAACTTTCACATCACTGAAAAAGTAGATGAATAAATAAATATATAACTCATGCCAATTATTTTATTTTTTGTTAGGGTGTAAATGGGCAAATTCCTACAGATGACTTCCTTGCTATTTCATATTAGTACTGATGAATAATTGAGTGATTTTATAAATGAGAGAATTTAATTAACAGTGGTATCTCAACTAAAGAGCTCCAATGGATATAAACTGCTCCCTTTGGCCACATGTTCTTATCTTCCATGATTATAGATCAGATGTTAAAAGAAATGGAATCTTTATCATCTTTTCTTGCTCTATATCTAAGTTAATATTTATATTACCTTAACTAATAACAATTTTGTCTGTGCAAGAATGGTGAGTAGAAAGGTGGATGTGAATAGTGAGACCCAAGCAAACTGCAGACTATATTCCTGAAGACCAACAGGCAGAGAATCATTGGAAGTATGAAATTCCATTCATTTGTTGATTTTAACACAGCAATGTTTTCTCTTTAAACTACTGAAAAAGACACGATTACAAAAGTAAGAAAAATTAGCAGTGTGCAAGTCTCAGCTATGGTTATCTAGCATTGGTTTTGCAATCTCCCATTTGGCATACCAAGTGCATCCTGTAGATACTTCTGGCCAACCAACTTCAGATACTCTTCTATTGCTTTGGTCGCCAAGGTGTTCTCCCGAAAAATTAGATGTTCGTTGTCACCACAACGATCAACTTCAGACATCATCAAATCTGTCAAGAAATCCTGTAAAAGAGAGTTTAAAGCCGAATCAATGAGTAGCTGTTTGACAAACACCAAATTAACTCATTCTACATTTTAAGCACAGTCTTTACTTAAGAAAACAGATGCTGAAATATTGCTGTAACTTTGTTTTGAATTTCTTCCCATTGTTAAACCATTCATGGAAAGCATACTAAGATTTGAGCAAAGGAGTATTTATTACAAGTGAGGAAGTAAAAAGGATTGATCTGTTACAACCGTGTTATATAATTCTGAACATGAAAACTGATGGGACTTAGAAAGTATACATGTCCCCAATAATCTGAAAACAAAAAAAAAACAACCAAAAATTGGGCAAAATAATTGCATTTATAAAAAACAGAGTTAGAAAGAGTACTGAAGTATTGATTAATAACTGGTCAATATCGCACTTTACTCATTTGTTTGATTGCAAGACATAAACATCAGGGTTTCTGATGAAAGGTCATCGACCTGAAACGTTAACTCTCTTTCTCTCTCCACGGATGCTGCCTGGCCTGCTGAGTTTTTCCAGCGTTTTCTGTTGTTATTTCGGATTTCCAGCATCCGCAGTATTTTGCTATCATAAACATCAGGGTAAGTTTTCCGAGGCATTTAGTGTATATCGGATAATCATAGGCACACTTCCTGTGATTTTCTGATTTGTGCTAGCTGCATAAGTGTGCAGTGTGGGGCCTTGCATAATTTATCCAATCGTGTTTTTCCGGTCATTACATTATGGCACAGAATCCTTCAAAACATCACAAAGATTTCTACTGTGATTCTTGGCAAGTAGATATTTTAATGATGGAACCATACTCACAAGTAAGTTCTTAGAATGTCTGGGTAGCTGGCTGGTCAGAAGAACTCTACCAGCCATGCAAGACTGTCAGGCAGACATTACTGAAACAAATGTCTTTCAACTTTTGTGCATCTGCACGAAATGCCAATTTTACAGATATGGCAAAACAAATTAACCTTGTATTTTATTTCCTAACAAACCAGAATTCTAGTGCTATATAAAATTGACAAAAATGTATCTTCTTTACTGGAACAGAAACCAACAGCAACACTAAATATTCCCAAGCTTCAAGTTCTACCTAAAGATCCTTTTATGAGAATGACTGAGTGATTACATTAACTTTTCATGACTTACAAATTACTCAAACGTAATGCTAAACTGTAAGAATGTGCACTCAACATTTAGAACTTCAGCTGTTAAAAGTAAGCCATTGGGTTCACGGGCAATATGATCAGAAGAGTGAAATCTTAACTGTGAGCAAGCTCCCCCATTTATTTCAGTAATGGTGCAGTTCATCATCATTTGGCTTCTTCTGGCAGGAAAGAGATGGTTAGGGCATTCAATACATTTGCACGATTAGGCATCAGTAGGCAATATCCAAGGTAATTAAAATGGTTTATAAGACTTTTTCCCCTCCCCAAGACAGAATGCCTCTTTACCCCAGCCAGTGAACCAATCAGCTGAGAGCTAGTGAAACTCACTCAATAAAGGCAAATCAAAGTGACATGCAAATATGAGATGTGAACTGATTCACATTTGTAGTTGGGAGTCAACTGCTAATATTAAGTTGAGCTACTATGATGTATGTTTAAAAGACATGGCCTTTCCATATTTAATAAAAAACACTGCAACAGTGAACAAGACTGTTGAATATAACAAAAGGAGAGAGACTAATAATAGTGTGGAGACCACAGACTAGCAAAGCATACCAATCATTTTTCAAAATTATTTTAGTTAAACGTTAGCTCTGCTGATGCTTGCCATTTGATGTGGTTGCGCAATCAGCTTTTAAACAGGTCACATCTGTTTTAGTAGCAAGCCAAGTAATATGATGTAACAAATAAAGCTTTAAATTATTCGTCATTCAAATTAGTGCCAGGTCAAATGTTCATATTGTTCTGAAATGAGAGAGACATTTGGAGTTTGCCTGGTCTTCGGAAGATTCAATTACTATGCCCTATGTTTAATTTCCATTCCGAACCAGTTCTATTTTTGTGCAGCGTTGTGCTTTGCTGTATATGAAATCTTATTACATTTATTTTTAAACCACACTGCTGACAATCTTTTGCTTACGATGAACGTACACAAACATTATGTGGCATCACACACATTAATGATGTGAAACCCGAGTTAATCACTGATTTGTAAAGAAGGTCAATGCGAGGTGAAAGACCTTGATTAATTAAATAGTCACAGGAGGAGAAAAATCCTGTTCTGCCTGTTCAAGTTGCAAGTTCAGCAGGAAACAAAGCATGAAAAAGAGCTGAAGATTAATACAAAAATAACAAAATCTCTGCAGGGATTTTTATTTATTTGTTTAGTTCATGTTGGAAATAATTATTTGAAAACAATAGTGATGAACATGTTTTTTTAAATTACGATTACAACTATAGTAAATTAATGGCTCTCTTGAAAATAATTTTGATACAAAAAGCACAGACAATGCATTAAGCCCAACATCAGAAAGATCAGGTATGAGGTGGGTGTAATTGCGAGGCTTTCTATGGTATTGATTTTAAATTTATTCAGTCCAATTTCTGCAAAATTCTGTAAACTATATTTCCTTTCTTTTTTGATAAATCCTCTTTGGATTTGGGATAAATCCACTCGTGAAGGAACATCACCAAGAGGAGACCTTTCCAAACGGCCGGTCCTGCTAAAATCAAACAGGCAAACCCAGCGGCATTAAAAAAAAATGAGCACACATATGACAATAGTTCTTTTGCTTAAACTTACACAGCGGCATTGCAAACAACTTCCCTTAGTCTTTCAGATTGCTAATGTAACCGGATTACATGCTGGGTTGAAACAGGAACCAGAACAAACACCACCGCTGCAGGAGAAGGTGGTGTCCTGTGCCGTGAACACCATTTTGACAGTGATTGCACCGCTGAGGCTCACAAAGATTTGGCCACTAGAGTGAGGTACCCAAAGGCTGTGGCCACCTGTGGAACCATATTCAGCAAGAATCAATGCCTTCAGGAAAACAGAGGGGAAAGGGGAGAAAGTTAGAAGAAAGAAATAGATTTTATTAAGAGAATAACAACTGTGTAAAAGAATCCATGATTTTTTTTTTAAAGTGTGCATTAGAGTTGAAATCATACAAGCCCTACAGGCAGCCAGTGGCACATTGCATTAGAGTGCCGGCTTTCTCTGTGCTTCTTGGTTAGTTTTGCCTCATGGGAATGGACAAGAGTTCCTTGAACTTAATCATGAAGGGAATCACAGCTTCAACCACTCTAGACCTAATGAATCCTTCGAGCTGAAGGAGCTTTTTTCCCTCTTTGACCTGACTGGAAACATTGACAGAATTTACAGTGCTGTTGGTGACAGCTTTCCAAACAGCTGACAGAAGATTTTAAAAGCCAGAATCAGGCATAAATCAAAAGTTTTGAGAAACCACTCAACTGAACTTTAGATTTACAACTTTTGCTATTCTTAACAGAATGTCAAGCCCAGAGGCCTGAAAGTGAAGGGAAAAACACAATGTGACTGAAGCTGATGGAAGAAAAGAAGTAACAAGGCAATTACATGAGAATGCCAAAGTAGGGTACTCTTGTAATTCACTTATACTAGCAAATGGGAACGAAATAAGTCCAAAAGGTGAATCTCGTTTGGCACAAGTGGCAGTTTTGTTAGATTCAACGTTTTGGAAACTCAGCCTTTTGACATGTTTCCAAATGTCAGAGGTGCAAAGTTACACTCTGCTTTCACTTTCCCAATTTCTTTGTAAACGGCGGAGGCACCCAAACTGAAGTACTGGCTACCAAATAAATATGGTTACCTCTGGCCTGAGCAGTCAAAGCCCCCCACTTCTCTTGTACTGATAGCGAAGCAACTTCACTGGTAAAGTGCTTTTGCAATGACCGAAAAACCTTTTGGGGGGGGGGGGGGGGGGGGATGAATTAAAAATATTAAAGCAAAAAAGCCACACCTGCACAACCGTGTTGCATATGTGTTATAGGTGATTTAAAAGTACTGGAGGGGTGAGCTTAGAATGTTCTTTTCTGATCCTGGATTATATAAATGCAGGCGTACTGCTGTTCTCGCAAGAAAAACTCCATAATATATTCTGTCGTTTCGAAAATAATTAGTACAAACAACACTACTATAGAAATAGGGGTTTTAAAAGAGCCCCAAAGTATTTCACGTTCACCATATCATCTAACAGTACAAATATAAAATGAAAAACATACAATTCATTATGCCTAACAATTGACACTAATCCTCCAGATTTAGAACACCATCAATGCAGCATGAGGGCTGTATTCTGTGGTGGGAAATCTCAGCTTATCCTGGCTGGGACTTAATGATAAAATGTTTGCTAGCTTCCAGATGGTATGTCTCCTTATGCACTTGATACAAATCGCTTTCCCATCTGACAATAATTGACAGCATTTTTAGACTCTTTACGTTTATTATATTTTCCAGCTTTTTGGTCCTGGGAGTAAAATGATCCACATTTTTCACCACCTTTGTTATAAAATTACTTCTGGAAGAATTCAATTGACACATTTCATAGTAATCAAAATGATGGGAACCCAATAGAGACAAATTTCAAGTGCGACTCAAACACTCAATGCATTTAAAATGTCTGCAATCTGTGGGACATATTGGAGTTTTGATGGGAAAATGTCTAAAAATTGCACACCTTTGCAGAGCAGGAAGGCAAAGTAATAAATGAAGAATAGTGAGAGACAAAAACAGTATGATCCATTTTCTACTGTATAACTTCTTCTTATTTAAAAGTTCTTTAATTGCACGTAGAACAGATTGCAGGCTTAAAAAGTGCTGTCTTTGAAATGTTCCCAATAACCAATTATTCAGCTATTATTGTATTGGATGCAGTGACAACAGGTAATATCAATAAACGAGATTGAATTTATTTACTGTCTTCAGTAATCACTACAAGTTAATTTACAACAATGGGGGGAAAAAACTGCCGCCAGGCTGCCTTTGTGAATTATTTCTTCAGCCATTCACTTCCTGCAGGTAATTCTAACAGGCTGTCTAACTGCTTTCCTCCACTTTTGCTTGTACCTCAGGGGACTTGAGAAACAGTTTGATGCCTCAGCACAAAGTAAATTTAAGTTTCCAAGATAATGAAGGGAATCAATAAAATTGATCCAGGTACTCTGTCAAATATTTGAAGTATTCAGTTACCAGACGAGGACAGAAGTTAAAAATTAAGAAGTTATTTGTTTTAAATTTACTGCACAGATCGACTAAATACTACACTCCCTTAATCCCTCTCTGCTACACCACAACCATTGCTGTAAGAAAATGGAGACCTCAGTGTATTTTGTTCTGTGGCTCCTAGGAATGGAGTTACCAAGAGAATATAACTAGGATATAATGTACAAGACAAAGACAGCAAATTCTTAGAGACTGAAGCAGCAACATTGAAACCTCTAAATTGGTACCGAGTAAAACAGAACCATAGCGGTGACCAACACGTCAACCTCTTCAACAATCTTGGGATTTCATAGATCGACCTACAATGGTGAAACTAGCAGTCTTAGCTATCTTTGTCTCAATCTAGTGTGCCTCAGATTCATGATTCATGAGGCAGCACAAGCACTGACAACTGTCAAGACTGCTCTCTAATACAAAGGATGTGTGTGTGTTCAGGCAGTCAGAGCCAGATTTAAAAAAAAAATAAGGAATAAGAAATTGCCAAACAAAATCCTTGGGGAAGCTGAATAGCACAGCAGTTAAGATATTTGCTTCAGAGCATTACTGCAGGGCTTTCAGTGGATGACAGCTGAAATTGTCAGCCATGTAAGTTTCATCAGTTTGAGACGGAGTTATCAGCAAAAGCGGTGGCTGGATGGAAAAGGGTGTTCTAAAATGGGCTTAACTAAGTCAACCTGGAACAGTAACAACATACACTTTTATAGCGTGTTACATGCAGCAAAATGCTCCAAGCTATTTTAGAGAGAGGTTGGGTAACATACGCAGGAAGAGGTTAAGGGTTGTGACTGAAGGGACTAAGCTTCCTGTGAGGTGAGTATACAGCAACATTGGAAGTTTTTTGGGATGTGGGAGAAATGTTTGTGGCCTGTTTTCCTGACCTCCTGATGAAGATTCCTCAACTTCTTAAAAATTTGTTCTGGAAAGCATTACATTATAATACATTGCTAATTTAATCTGATAACTCTTTGTACCCTAGGGCTCCATCCTTGGTCCTCTCCTCTCCTCTTATATATACTTTACCCCAGCCATAATATCCAGAAGCATGGGGGCCAGCTTTCATGTGTACACTATTGACACCTACCTCTAACTATCTATCTCCTCTGTCAATCCCAAAGCTGTTGTTACACCCCAGCTGCTTGTCCAACATTAAGACCTAGATGAGCCAAAATTTCTTCCATCTTAAAGTTGTCAAACTGAATCCATTCTTTTCCGCTCGAACCCTTACATGTACAGAAATACATAGAAGTTCCAACACAGAAACAGGCCATTCGGCCCAACCAGTCAGTGTTGGCCTCCGGCCTTTATCCCAACAACTTCTCTAGCTGCCATGTCTGGCTCCGTTCTGAGGTATGGAACCATGATGTACTCCTTGACCTTGATCTGAGGCTCCTCTCTCATATCAGTTCAGGATCCACCCTCACAACATCTCTGTCCTATTTTCCCCCCCACTATTGTCGAAACCCTAATCCCCGCCTTTATCAGCTCGAGGGCCAACTTCTCTAATGCACTCCTAAGCTTGCTTTCTTAACTACATCCTCCAAAATTTACAACACATTTAGAATGCTGCAGCTCTTGTTTTCACCTACAGAAACTCCTGCGTTCCCATCAGCTCTATCCTTGCCAAGCTCCACTGTCCCCATGCTCCAGCAACTTGACTTCAAGATCCTTACCCTCACTTTCAAATCCTGCCATGGTCTTGTCCTAACCTCCCTCAGTGACCTCCTCCAGTCCTACATCCCTGATGCCCCCTTTGCTCCACTTACTCGCTGCTCCTCTCATATTGGGTTACACTTTGTTCCCCACTCCCTCTGCTCCAACATAATGGCTACCATTTCAGCTCCCTGTCCTCAAACTCCTTCCCCAATCCCTCTGCCTTGCCACCTCCCTCCTGACTTTCAAAAGTCTCCACAAACTACTTCTCCTCGACTGTTGTTCGACCCAAATTTTCCCATCTTTTCTTTTCTATACAGATCAGTGTCCACTGTTTTTCCTCCAACCTGCAAAGTGCTGTGAGGTGTCTTTCGATATGCGACGAACACTATAGAAATATAAGTTGCATTGAGTTTTTATAGCAATTAAATACCTAAAGAAAGTATTTTTTTCAGATCAGAAACCAGAGGAATATATCCCTAAATCATTTTTACTACATTTGAAAGGTAGTTTTAATTTGTATATGTCTACTCCAAATAACAAAACCAAAGCTGACAATTCCAAATGAAATTTGTCATCATAATACCAGCTCCAACATTGCAAGAAAACAAATCTTTGTTTAATTCTGATGTAGGTGGTAGGAGCTTTTTTTTTTTACAACACAGCTGATTCATGAACATGATACCCAGAACCAAAAGGCATTTTAATAAGACAGACCATTTGAATCACTATTTGTCGTTCTTTACACTAAAGGATTTATTTAAAAACATAGGAACGGGAGTCGGCCATTCAGCCCCTCAAGCCTATTCCACCATTCAATTAGATCATGGCTGATCTGTACCTCAACCCCATTTACCCCATATCCCTCGATACCCTTACCTAACAAAAATCTATCAATCTCAAAAATCTATCTTGAAAATTTCAATTGACGCAGCATCCACAACCTTTTGGGGAGGTGAGTTCCAGGTTTCTACTACCCTTTGTGTGAAGAAGCGGTTCCTGATTTCACTCCTGAATGGCCTGGGTCTAATTTTAAGATTATTCCCCCTTGTTCTGGATTCCCCCACCAGAGGAAATAGTTTCTTTTTATCGATCTTATTGAATTCTTTTGTCATTTTAAACACCTTGAATAGATCACCCCTCAATCCTCTATACTCGAGAATACAAGCCAAGTTTATGCAACTTGTCCTCATAATTTAACCCTTTTAGCCCCGGTATCAGTCTGGTGAATCTGCGCTGCACCCCCTCTAAGGCCAATATATCCTTCCTGAGATGTGGTGCCCAGAACTGAGTGTAGTACTCCAGATAGGATCTGGCCAAGGCTCTATACAACTGAAGCATAACTAACTCTCCTTTGTATTCCAGCTCCTTTGAGATAAAGGCCAACAGTCCATTTTTGTACCTGTCCACTAGCTTTTAGTGATTTGTGTACATGGAGACCCAAATCTATTTGCTCCTCCACAGTTCCTAGTTTCTCACCATTTAGAAAACACTTCGATTTGGATCGGACCTGCCCTGGTGAGGCGCAAGTCTTTTCATGTGGTTGCTACAATCTTTTTGGTAGATTTGTGGGGAAAAAAATAAACAGAAATATTATTAAAAGTACTATTATGATGTATTTTTAGAGGGGGAATGGTTGTACTTAACTATAGTTTTATCCACTATATTTACAACTCAATAAAATTAAATACGCAGTAATGATTTTGATTTATGAAACTACACATAACTTTATAATACTTGAGTATATTAATTGTATTGTAATATTGCTCAATATTAATGCCAATACCGACAGTGGCCTAAACGAAAACCATGGCAGAGACAGCTCACGTTAAAAAATGAAGTGGAGCTGGTGTTGACACTTGGGGCTGGATTTTGCCAATGGGGAGCTTTTGGAGGCGGGACTCTCACTTGTCGGGTTTCAGTCCCGCCTCCATCAACTTCTGGCCAACCCACGCTATTTTCCCTTGATTGACCTTGTTAGGTCCGCCCAGCAGGTTTAGCAGGCCAATTAAGGGAAAGCCGGTTACAGAGAACGTCAGCGTATGACATTTCATCTGTCAAAAATTTTGACAGATGAATTGTCATCGTTTGACAGCTCTGTGAAGCTGTCAAACACTGACATTCTCTGTAGTTTGATGAGTTCTTGAATTCAAGACTCATCAAAGCTCTTTCTTTTGCAGAAATTAGATGGTTGTTGCATTGGAGAATGCAACGGCCATCTGTCATCTCTGCCGCGGAGGTGCGAGACTCTCCGCATACCCAACTCTTGAAGCCTGCAGGAAGAAACAAAGGTAAGTAAACTTTTTCTATCACTTTCCACTTACCTCACATACTTACCTCTGCACACTTGCACCCATCACTTACCTTCACAGCGCACTTTTGCACTCCTCCGACCCCCACAGACCCACTACTGGCCTCGGTGACCCTGGCGGGGTTCGGAGCCGTCGGGAAGCCTGCACTTGTGTGGGTAAAATGGGGATAATTCTCTTATCTGCCTGTTAACTACCTGTTAACAGGCAGATAAGTGGCACTAATCCCGTTCCCGCCTCCAAGGAGACGGGACCCGGCACGGGTCGGCTACCCGCCTCCTGGCAAGATGACATGGAGGCGGGTTGGGCACCCGCCCCCAGATTTAGCCATTTTCCCGGTTGTCCCGCCTCCCCAGGGCTGGCAAGATCGCGCCCTTGGTTCAAGAAAGTATACATCATTAAAGAGCCTGCTTGTTCTTTTTGTGAAGCATTTTACTGTAGGAAAGTCTGTAACAATTGTGTCTTTCACACTTATATTTTTGATTATAAATTTGTTGCATATCATGGATTTGGGTACTTTTGAAAGACATGATGCAATAGTTTCTTTTTTTAAAATGGTATATTCCAACACCCAATTAGTATGCATCTGCCCTTGTTCGGGATATCATACAATTGATAGAGTCAATTAACATTTGGGCTGGCAGGGTGAGCAGACACCACAATTAATACTTTAACCTTGTGCTTCCATTGAGTTTTTACCTTTCAGAACCTGCAGACATACTCACTCTCCCTTAATTAGCAGCAACTGGCCTCACCACCGACTGACTCACATATTCTGTCTGTTTCTAAACATACTCATTATAGCTTATGAATATTCTCCTTTCCTCTTCATTACCAGGAGCTTTTCAGCTGTCTTTCCATGAAAGATTTTATGAATCCACTTAATAAGTTGCTAGACTAGATGAACATCATAATTACTGATGAACGGCATATTCTTTTATGGCACAGATACTGAATAGCTACAGGGGCAAAAAATGAACTGCTCATAGAATTGAGCATATGACATTCAAATCATATTATCTGATCCTCCTATAATGTGTAATATCCCAAACCGGAGTGCTAGATTTACACTAAGCAGATTAATGAATAATTTTATGCTGAAGATATGAAACTAGACCATTTCATGACATGTTGCAGTGACAGTATGAAATGCACGGAGAGGTAGAATGATAACCTGTAATTAGATTTTTCCCTAGGTTAGGTATTAACATAATTAAAGCTTTCATTCAGCATCTCACAACTGCTAGCAGGGTCATATGTCAACAGGTCAATCAAAACCCAGGGTGCTAAATAAATTTATTGAACTTTTAAAATAATGAACAATATCTACTTATTACTAGTCCGTTGAGTAATAATGGCCCAGATTTTCCGGGGCCTATGACCGCGTACGTTGCGTACACGGCCGTAAGTGTCTCCTAAGTTCCGGGTTTGTGTATGCGTGAAAACCCAGAACTTGCGATCTGTCAAGAATCTTCTTGACAGATCCTCTGCATCCCTGGGAAATGGACATTCACTGGCAGGACTCTTGCCCAGCGAATGCCTACAAAACTCTTATGCCTGGTAAAAGCAGGCGTAGGGCCTTCTTTTACCAGCGTAAGGGTGAAAATAAATCAGAAAATAATTTTTTTTAAAATCATTTTAACATTCAAAAACCTGTAAAATAAGTTTGTTATTTTTGGCCCCTTGAAAAATGTTTACATTTATTTATTTAAATTAAATTTTTGTTTTAAATGTTTAATTAAATGGTATTTTAATTAATTTTAAACATAATGATTTTTTTAAAATTTTGGTGCTGTTAAAATGTATTTTTTATGTGATTCCTATTAAGTTTATGGGGATTCCATACGTAAATCCCCTTTCTGATTTGTTGGGCCGGCCCACGTGATCCCAGGGACACTTGCGAACTGTATGCACCCCTGGGATACGTGGGCCTTTATGCATGCATACGTGTAGAGGCCCAGGAGCGCGAGTCCCCGTGGCTCCAGAACCATCAGGTAGGTGCGTAGTTTTATTGTGGTTTGGAGGCATCTGACCGCAAATTCAGGCCCAATATTTCTGTCTATGTTGCGCAGTACAACTGAGATCCTCAAACTATTTGTTCTTGGATAGCAATTCACAAAATTTTAGCCTATGTTGTAAACCAACAAATAAAAACTGAAATATAATCACTTGTTTATAAAAGATTGTTGAAAGTTTTGCTCACAAGCTAATTTCTTTAATCCTATTATAAATTTTACATAACTAGCAAGTGGAGGATGGGGAGACTTAGCCCCCAATGGTGTGGGGAGCCTCCTGGACTCTGTTTCGCACCTCACTCTGGTGACGTGATTGAGATCAGGAACTCATCTACTCCAAAATCAGTGGGCTGAACCTACACCTTGCCACTGCAAGACAAAGGTTGACCATCAATGAACTATGTCCTAAGTCAATGTTTTCTGATTATGACTTCTACATAAATTCATATCAACTCTGCCAACAGCTCAGTACATAGAAATATACTGGAGTTACAACACGGAAACAGATATTCAGACCAACCAGTCTGTATTCGGCATTTACCCTCCACATGAGCAAATAGTCCTAATTAGATTTACCAGTCTTGTTCTCATATCCCTTTCTCATCTTATAAGTATCCAATCTAATTGAATGTCGACATAGTTTCTGCCCCAACCACTAACTGTGGAAGTGAATTCCATAGCCTCAACTCTCTGCGTAAAGAGGTTGCTCTTGCTCTCTGTTCTAAATCTCTTACATTTAATCTTGTATGGATGACCCTTCTTTCTAGCTCAGTGATTTTATTCAGTGAGTAGCAGAGCCATACAGACCAGGAAGTCCTTGGTTCAACCCCTGATCTTTGCTAAGTTAGTTGATCTCGGCCAAGATGGCAATAGAAGCATTCCACTTGTGACCCCTGGAGAAGTCTACATGATGACTGGAGAGAACAGGCTTTAATGCGATGCTCTTATTGTCAAACAGCCTGTCAACGCTGAACTGTCAAGGCTCACACATGAATAATAGCCGTCTGGGTGAGGTACTGCAGGGTAGCTGAACTCGTAGAACTGCACCCCAGCCAAAATTAACATCTGCAGGATAGGAGGGGATAAAAACAGAATTCAAAGCTCAGCTAAAAGTCCCCAAAGATCAGCAAACCGGTTACTAGCTCCAGGTCAAAGCCAGGCTTACAACAGTAAAAGGAATCACTACTACATTTAGTTAAATGCAAAACACAAGAACAGAAATTGTTCGCGCAAAGTCTTGCTAAACACCAGCACCGGTCAGAGACAGGGCTACAACACTCTAGTCCCGATTCCGCATCCAGTGAAGCTCTGCAACATCAGCGAAGCTTTGGAATTCCTACCCTTATATTTCACACATGCTCGGAACTTGTGTTCTGGTGCACAGTATTACTTTGTTGTGATAATATGAGTGGATAAATGACAGTCTCTAAAAGGAAAAGTTTAAGTAAATTGACAAGTTGTTCAGAGAACTTGGGAATGTATCAGTACCAGAAACATGAATGCACAAATTAAACCATCTGTAGCATCCAACGGTGACATGTTTGTTAATTTTCAGTTAGGACTGTAGGTCTGATAATTATCACATTTATGTGGCTTGAATTTGTCTTCAGTTTCAGTTTAACTATAATATTACATTTACATTGAAGAGTTTCTCTATTTTTTGTGCGTGATATCAGGAATAGAATTTACAATAAGGATAGGCCTGTTACTGAGGACACTAGGGAACTGCAAAAGCTGCTTTTGTCAAGGTCAAGATGAAACAGGAAAGTGCTAATATCTTATCTGTGTACACAATGTGCATGGGAAGATGCTGGGAAAATGACAGGAAAAAAAGCATTTCAACTTCACCATGGTAATCACTTTCTTTTTATAAATGAAAGTTTGTTCCTTACATTTTCAAAATTTTCTCGGATATTTACAAATGCCAGAGGGTGTAGTGTGTCTGCTCCAATATCAGTGAGAACAGAGAAGGTGGTTTTATTTAAATTATTGTTTCTCAAATTTTTATTGGGCAATTGGATTGCAGCATGTATGTAGTTACAGCTACTCATCCTTGCACACCTATTCTTCAAGAGGAATTCTGGATGAATTGGGCTCGGTTATCTTGAGATAAAACAAACGGCACCTAATATTTTCTCCGAGATGAAATACCTATTTGCAGCACAGTGGAAAGAAATGGATGAATTTTTCACACATGGGGAGAAGATGCAAGAATTAGACCATGCTCGCATTTCAACTAATAAAACCAAACAGTAGCAATGGGGAGTAGCATTTAAAAGGGAATGTTCCTAATAGGGTGTTGTTTACATTGCTAGTCTTTGAAATTCGTAATGGAAATGACTTACTTTGCACTAGCTGACATGGAGGAGAACAAGCCCAATGTTCTTTTCAGAAGTCGCACAACACCAGGTTATAGTCCAACAGTTTTATTTGAAATCACAAGCTTTCGGAACTATCGCTCCTTCCTCAGGTGAAGTAAATTGGATCCAATTTACTTCACCTGAGGAAGGAGCGATAGTTCCGAAAGCTTGTGATTTCAAATAAAACTGTTGGACTATAACCTGGTGTTGTGCGACCTCTCAATTTTGTCCACCCCAGTCCAACACCGGCATCTCCGCATCATGACTTTTCAGAAGTGCCATTCTATTTCTACCTGTACTACTATTGAAAAAACTGTGACAGACTTCCTGCCTGGTATAATGTCACCGCTCTGAACACCTTAGACTGTTCTAAATTGTTGCAACACCATAATAACACACCTCCATACACTTCCTAATAGGACAACAATGCTCCACTAACCTCTAGGCTATAAGGAATAGACCCTACAGCAATTTAAAAAATCTCACATTAGGTGGTGTAACAGCAGAACGCAGTTGCCATAATGAGGACATATGCCTCGTCTAATTGTCCCTCATGGTTGCCAACAGCACAAAAGATCCAGATAATTTGTTGCTGCAGCAGCTAAGGGCAAGCCCAGAGCTTTCTCACAGCCGAATGCATACATTCAAACAGCCTTGTTCAGCAGATGATGGCTAGTGCTGCCTCTACAGTCTCTGGGAGTAAAAGTTCCACAGGCAGAAGGGACTGGCCATACAGTTCAGTGCGGACAGTTTGTATTCACACAGAATTCTGAGGTACAGCTATAGCAGCTCTTGGATTTCTGGTATAAGTAAGGAGGCCTGGCTGAACAGCTGGAAACTGTTATGGAGTTGTACATTTCATAGTGTTTTACAGAACTGACCTGCACGTGAAATTTTTCGGTAAGAAAGCTTGGAATGAGAAAAGGCTATTCAGCACATAAAACCCGCTCCTTCCACAGTCAATGTATGATTACGTCAATCATGAACTTCCCTCCAGTCCCTCTTCACCCAACATCTCTATACTCTCTTACTAACACCATGTGAATCACCTAAGCTGCCGTAATACATTTTGTTTAAAAGTCATTCTCTGTTGACGTCTGACTTAACCAAGAGAAAGTAATACACTTTCGATCAGAAAAAGTGCCGCTCATATCTACAAATCAAAAACAAATTGCACATGCAAGACATTTTGTGATGATGAGGTGCTTTTATAATGCAAGTGTTATTGTAAAGGTACCAGAAATGAGGAGTATTTCATAGAAGATTTAGGGAATGGGTTGTTACTAGCCCAAATCTGCAAAAACAGCCTTCAGAGAAGCTGTTGACTAATGGTCAACATGCAGCTGGTGCCTTTACTAGCTTCAGAAATAAGTCAGGTCATACAGAATAGTTAACACCATTCCCTCAAAGACTCAATCACCTCCACAGTAACTTTTATCACTTTAGGTAAAAGTGGATGAGAACATAATAAGCTCAAGAATTTAAAAAAAGCTACTTGATTAAAAGATTAGTGCTGCAGGTAATCTTCAACAGCTTCATCACTCAAAACCTAAACCCTATCCGATCATTGTCTGGCCTTAGACCTACACTTATTCCCGTTCAGCTCCTTGTATACTCTAAACCAGCTATGCTCCTTTTTGAATAAGTGTACTCCACACCACCATTTCACTCCTGAACAACTTTGAACAAGATGCTGATTTCCTGATTGAAATCGCTTCCACTTAAGATACTCTTGAATTAGTTTACTTCCATCTACTTTTTCCCATTTCTTTCATCATTTTAAGAACTTTAATCCTCTCTTCATTTTCTTTCTAACAAGATTGCATATTGCACCTCACATAAAAGAACGTCTCAAGGACATTGAGAGGGGACGAGAGAGATTGGGAAGGGGAGGAGGGAATAAATGCATCATATAAGAGAGAGCTTTTTTTAAAAAAAGGAGGCTTTTGAAGGAAGTGAGAGAAGTGACGAGGTAGAGTGATTTAGGTAGATAATTCCAGGGTGGGCCAACATGAGTCCAGGTTGACTGAAAGATCAGCCACCAATGCTGGGGAGGAGGAAGTGGGGAATAAAAAGAGTGGAAGATGTGTGCTGGGAAATATAATTGGAGGAGATCACTTAGGTAGGAAGATGGAACGATTTCTAAACAAGGACAAGGATTTTGAGATCAAAGAGCCCTTGGAGCTTGCCATGGACAGGGGTAATAGGAGTACACAAACAGGCACACAAAAAGGACTTGAACTGTGAAGGGTAGGCTGACAAGGTGGGCATTTAAGTCATCAATCCATGATGTGACAAAAGCATAGATTAATATTTCAGTGACAAAGTGAGAAAGGCAGGGGGCTTTCTCACATATAAATACAGTTTTACAAACTGACTGGATGTGGGGTATAAAGGTCAGGTTGGTGTCAATCCAAGTGCCAAAATTGCAGATTACTTCATCCAGTGTGAGTGGGCATCTGGGAACGTTGATGGAAGTGGTGCCAGAGGATTGTATGTGCTGGCAGAAACCAGAGGTTAGCTTTGGTTTTGTCTACATTGAGTTGGAATAAAATGTGACTGATCCAGGCTTTAATGTCAGAGAGTCAGTCAGATAGAACTGTGTTAGCCTTGGAGTCAATGGTGGAGGTTGAGAGATACAGTTGGTGTCATCATGAACATGTAAAAGCTGATCCTATATTTATAGATAATGTCACCAAGTGTTAGATGATAAATGAGAGAGGACTGAGGATCGAGCACTAGGCACATCAGTCATGGGAAAAGTGTTAGAGGAGATGAAGTGACTGCAGTGGGACAGACAGGAATGGAACCATGAATGCAGTCCCATGAGATGGACCAGTTAGGAGTGATGGTGGAGAAAAAAAACTGAATGGTCAACCGTCCCAATATCAGCAGAGGGGTCAAGCAAGATAGAGGGCAATAATTCATGGTTGAAGTCACACTTTCACAAGCGTGGCCTCAATACTATGGGTGGGTCGGAATCAGATTGGAAGGGTTTGAATACGGAGTGATGGGAGAGGTGAGCGCAGAGTTGTGTAACGATATTGGCAAGGAAGGTCAGGTACTGCAGAAATACTGTACTACTTCTCTATGCTTGTAACATGCAGAAGACTGCCTAGGCATGAGAAATGCAACACCTAATTTAATGCAGATAACTTCCCTTTGATTAAAACCATTAGAATTGTGTATCCGTACATTTAGTAATTATCTTACCATATAGGATAATACAGAGTGATTCACTTAAATACCAGTTATCTTAGTACAAACTGTAATTAGTCAACATATTTTCCCCAGTGCAGTTTAAGACAAAATTGCTTACCGCTATGGAAGATATATTATTTGAGTGATCGCAGAGCAATTAGATCTATATCCAAGTAATAGGGGAACAACCAATGACAATAAACACTCATTACTTCATATTTCCAAGAGACTAATAATAAATGGTCCATTGTTTCAGTTATTTTCTTTTTGAAATTTAAAATAATGAGCAGTGGTAATGCAGACAATCGAGCTGTTCTTGCTGTAATATGCTGGGGAATAAGGGGCTTTAAAGGTGATTAAAGCCAGGTTGTACATGCTCATTCTTCATCGCCCCTCCCCACTGCCTCCATTAGTTCTCAGGTTATATTACAGCCACTTGTTAACTAAATGATCATCAAACAGCATTAACTGCCTTGAAGTGGAAGAAAAGGAGACTAGCTGAATTATTGTATAACATATCAATCATAGCTCTTTGTTAAGATTAATAATGGTTTTAAAATGTTTTATAAACTTACTCAATTCTTCAGTGGCTATAACAATTGCACTGAGATATTTCACCATGCATTATCAGTCAAAGTTCTGGCTTGAATGAATGTCATACATTGCACCAATTATGCATTCCATAAAAAAAACAGGCATTATAAAAAAGAATGAACTTGCATTTATATAGCACCTATCATACCCTCAAGACATCCCAAAGCGCTTCAGCGCCAATGACTTAATCATTTTTGAAGGGTAGACGCTGTTGTTATGTAGGCAAACAGGCAGTCAATTTGCACACAGCAAGGTCCCAGAAAGAGCAATGAGATAAATGAACAGTAAATCTGTTTTTAGTGGTGTTGGTTGAGGATGAATGTTGGGAAAATTGTCTGCTCTTCTTTGAAGAAGTGCCATGGGATCTTTTACATCTACCCAAACAGGTAAATGGAACTACAGTTAAATATCTTATCCAAAAGACGGCATTCCTGACAATGCAGCACTTCCTCAGTACTGTACTGAAGTGTCAGCCTAGATCATGTGCTCGTCTGCTTTCAAGTCATTGGCTGATTGGGGTAGGGGGGGGGGAGGGGCGGGGTAGGGGTGTCAGTTGATTGGTTGCATCATGTCTGGATGAGGTAAGCTTAATGGACCATATGGGTTTTCCCCCATCCCTTTCCGTATGTTTGTATGTAGAACAATTCCACAAAAACATGTGGGGAGATGGCACTCGTCACTCTGGGTCACACACACACACACTACATTAGCTGCATGCCGAGCAAAGGATCCTGGCAGCAGCTCAGCCACGGACTCAATGCACGAATGATGTGTATTGCAGAGACTGCTGAAAGATGTTAGAAGGGCTAGAACATCTGAATGTTTGGAAACTCACATGAAACCCAGGGACTCTGCTGCACTTGGTCTAGAACTCTGCAAATCATTGCTCAGTAAGAAGCCGTGCATTGCAATAAACTCCTTCCCCCCCCCCCCCTTAAAATATTGCTATGACTAGTAGTATAGCTTTAAAGCACTTTATCAGCAATATTAATGATTGCCAGCTGGCTGGGTGCCTCTAAACTTTGAAAAATACAAACTAATAAAGAGAATCGAGAAGAATCTTTTCAGAATAATAGAGTAAATTACTAACACCGAGATACGTTATACTACAGTTTCAATTTCCTCCATTGGAACTAGACCAAGCTTTTTGTAAATTAACTTGTTCACCTTTGTAAAACTGTCCTCCATACTGCCTACCTGGAAATGACACCATTGCTGAGCAAATCATTTTCAATAGCACTATTAATAACTTTATTAAATGGAACCCATTTCACTTTACATTACTTAAAAATCCAGATAATATTGTTACTATTATTAACGAGTGCAAATTAAAATCCAATGATATAATTGGTGGCTGATAAGATCTAATTCATTTTGTATTTGATCCGTTTTTGCTTATTTTGTTCTTGCTGTTAGCTACCAGAAAATTGTGCGCTCATCTGGCAGTTTCTAGGAATATAGTAAATATTCAAAACTACACCGAGTACAATGCAACCCAAATTTCCACTGATATCTGTAATGCTCATTATGAATCTGGGGGCTCCATTTTGGAAGCACTATGGACTGGAGCATCAATGAGCTCATTGTGTCCCCCCCCACCATTGCATTAGATCCCAGTAAAGTAAATATTATGGCCCGGAGCCGTGCTACAGGTGGTGAGGGAAGCCAATTCAAAGCAATAAAAAAAACAACAGAACATGTGTAAAAAGGTTTACAGTTGTGACTAAGCAGCAATAATGTCACTGCATATATTCCTACACTGAAGGTAGACTACAAAGATTGATCGCCATTACACCCAACCTTTCAACTGTTCAATCTGTAACAAAGTTGAGATGGCATGTTGATATTCTTCCAGTGCAACATCAAAGAAACTGCAGGAACTTTTAAATGGGTGAAATTTCTTTACCCAGGAGAGCAATGGCAATAGAAATATTACAGTACTGAGTGGGGATAAGGATGCTGTTTCAGGATTATTTAATCTATAGCAAGAGAGAGAGACAATTCAGTTCTCAAAGAGTGCAAATGTTTCTTGGGCCTATTTGAATTACTGCTGAAATATAAAAATAAAATAAATGATTTTTCCTACATACACTGTTGCCCCCCAAATTCTAATCTTTTCAATTTTCTATAATTTTAATCTTTTTCTTTATTCATATTCTATTTTCTTCTACTCTCTTCATGTGTCTTTAGATTTAAACTTGCTAACCTTGGCAATTGCTTAAAAAATATCTATTTAGATATATTTCCTTCCAATCTAAATCTCAATTTGTGCATCCACTGGTCCATAAGACCACTATGGAGTATTTTCAGTTGAGCTTTTTAAAACACTGGTTCTGGACCACAAACCAGTGGCATTTTTTTAAATCCCTTTGTACTAAATATATTCATCTTACATGAACTTTTTTGCTGAAACAGATGAATATGTTCAAGTGTGACATCAAATGCTGAAAAAGGGAAAATGTTTTTAACCTTGGTGCTTACCTTAGCCTTCCCGGTGCTTTGCAGAATGTGCACCAACGCACAAGCCATCTCCTCCTTACTCTTCACGCTCAGCACAGGCTCCAGCACTGAGCACAGCAGCATGTAGTTATTTGTAATGTACTCAGCAAACTCTTTGTAGAGCTCCATTGGAAGGATGCTCATGCTCTGGTAACGCGATTTGATTCTAATCATTGGACCTGCTGATTTGCCCTTGCTAGGATTGGGCACGCTCACAGGATACCACTTCTCCAGGAACTGTCGCCCTGTCACAGTAGCTATAGGGATGTTCACCAGACCCACATAGTTATTCTTATCTTTCTTTTTCTTTTTATCAGTCTCTTTGTACAAGTGCACTGTAATGTTTCTTACTGCAGGCAGGTTACTGAACTCAAAGTGCTCTCCCCAGAAAACATTGTCCGTTTTCAGCTTGCAGGTAGTCCGTGCATACAGTGTGTCATCGAGGCAGAGTTCACAGAAGTACTTTTTCTTGGCTGGCAGATCCTTGGCTTCAATAATCCACAGTTTGAGCAGATTCTCTACACGTCTACTGTTGTCCTAAGATGACACAAGAAAGGAACAATAACAATAACTCTGCTGGAACCTGTTCTTTGGACTTTTGGCCACAATTATAATTTATTCATGGTTAGGATTCCTTCTTAGTAACGTTAAGGTGGACATAATTCCGGCGATCTCCTATCTATTGAATCATCATACTCTGCAATGATAATCAGTTTGGTAACATCAAAATAAATCCCATTTTTATTAACACAATTTACTTCCCGACATTACTCTTAATTACAAAAGAAAATGAACCATGCAGATTTTGCATTTCTTGATTAACCATCTTGTTAACTGGCATTAACTTACACATGACTGGACGAAGAGTATAATTTACCCTCAACAGAGAAAATAAAATGTACCTTAATACTGCAATTTTTGTGCATTTTCTTCCCAATCCTCCAGGCTGCATACTTGCAGCTGGGAGGGCAGGTGGGCAACCAGCCCTGAACCTTCACTAGGGGGCACATGACAGCAGCCTGCAGTTGACCATTTCCCATCTATCGACGGGAGGTGCCTGAACCCCGCTTGGAGTCAGCACATTCTTAGGGCAGTGTAGTTAAAATCAGAAATTCAGGAATCAGACTTGCACGCCCCAATGCTGTGTCTACCAAAACGCCTTTAGAGGTGGTGCATTAATGCAAGACATTTTTTTTTAAATCAACTTAATATTTGCTCTCCAGATGTGGGCTGTCAAGGATATAGTTATTGCCCTTCCCTAAAATGAGTGGCTTGCTAAGCCACGTCAGAGAGCATAAAGAGTCACGCATGTAGACCAGGTAAGGTGGCTGGCTCCCTTCCCTAAAGAGCATTAGAGAAGCAGTTGGATTTTTATGACGCGGTCCTTTTTTCCCCCCTAGTAACCCACAAATTACCAGATTTATTCAATTTGATTTCACAACTTGTTGATGTGGGATTTGAACTCATGATCTCTGGGTCACTAATCCAGTACCAGAACCACAATATCACCATATTATACTGTGGTACACCCAAGTAAAAAGCTGAATCTGAATTTTTGTTCTGTTAATTTTTGTTAACAATTGACTCACTGAATTTATTTTATTTAAGTCTGCAGACCAAAAATAAATGGAGGATGGAGCCAGCAAATCAAACAACTTAAAAAAACCCGGACTATGTTTAAGATCAATAGCCTCGGAATAATTGTTGGTGATACCAATGGACAAATGTTTAACATGATTGTATGATATTTCTCGATTCACTATTTTAACAAAAGAGTTAACCCATTTCCTGTGTTAAAGTGGAAACAGAGAAATGTTATATCAACAAGTTAGGCACTCACCTGCCAATACTGGCTAAAATAATTTCTAGACTAATATCTCCAGGCACCACTTAATTCTAACTAGTTCTGACGAAAGGTCTTCGACCTGAAACGTTAACTCTGTTTCTCTCTCTACGGATGCTGCCTGGCCTGCTGAGTTTTTCCAGTGTTTTCTGTTGTTATACCACTTAATTCTATTTAGGTTTGTTGTCCTTGTACCCTCTTTGTGCGAAAAGCATTATTTTGATTCTCAGTAACATTCCTTGAGTTTCAGGACACCAGTGCTGGACCAGTCCCCTAGCACCAACCAGAATCAGATGCCGACCACAGGCTGAGCCAATTAATTGGAGGACAGTTCGCAAAGAAAATGGACAAGGTAAGACAGTTTTTTTATTCTGCAAGTGCAGACCATGGCAGAAGAACCATGTATCTGTGTTATCGGTTGCACTTTTATAATATAAATGCACCTAAGATACCTACTGAAAGTGAAGTTAACTTACATTAAAATGCAAACTCTATGAGGTACACAGAGTGGTGGGGGAACCTCTTCTGCACATATTGGAATATCGTGGAACCGCTACCTGCCATTTTACGATATGCACTGACACCCAATAGGGTTCCCTGTTTCTGGAATGTACTCGAAAAATTACTCCTTATATTTAACTATCAGCTTGAACTGGCACCATGGTGAAATGTGGAAGATTAATTGGAAATTTACAGCATTTACCAATGTAATATAAATTTTTTTAAAATACAAATTTATGGTTTGTTATCCAATACACAGACTAATCAAGCTCTCGCTTTCAGTATTTTACCAAATACAGCTCAGCTCAGGATTATATGTTGAGAAAATACATTTCTCTCCACTACAACTCCTGATTGCTATCCCATCGACATCAGGTCACCATAATCGCATTAACTGTCAAGTCTCGCACATGATAAATAGCCACTTGGGTGAGGTACTGGAGGACAGTCACTGTACATATAAAATCCTACAGGTCTGAAATCCAGAAATTATGCAGAACTTTTATCCGTTCAAGTGCAGCCTGGTTATGATTTTGCATTTTCTATACTAAATCAAAACTTGGTCATTTGCTAAGTCGGGACAAAGGCTGGATCGCTGGAATAGCAGTTAAAGCAGATAGTGCAGTATTAAAGACATATACAGAACAGTTTTGTGATGGCACTTAGTGAATTCTGATCTGCAGAGTGACAGAGACTGATCAGGGTATGGACTGCCAATGTCCGATGGAGAATGGCATCAGTTAAGAATGTAAATACTGGGGCTGATGGGTGCCCCATGTTATTGGGACTGGAGCTGAATTCTTCAATGTGCTCAAAACTCATTAGGGATGTCAAACAAATTTAAATTGGGGCCATCTCAAAATATTTTAAAACTATTTTAAAAGAGGTATTAAGCCACTTAAAATTATTTATTGGACACCACCATTGTAATAATGGACAGCAAAAATTCCATGATAGTTCTGTTCAAATTTACAGCCTGTTTCATCACTACGTTTAGTTGCAAGGAAGCAAGAGGCTCTCACATTGGGGGAAAAAAGCCCTGGAGGGTGGACATATTGATCCAATTACTTTGTACACTTTAACATGCTGAGCATCTGATTGTGCTCTAAATGCCTTCACTTTCTGCTGCAGTCCAGGTTTGCTCTACATGATGCGACCTCAGGAAATTATTCAAATTACGAAGCTGTTCTTTGGCAGCAGGCCTGTGTTTATTTAGAATCTGCCTTTCACAGCTTACGTCGGGCAAACCAGAGGGGATTTCAAATAAATAATAAGGCAACTCCTTCATTTTGAGTTTCACCATGGTTTTTTAAAAAAAGACAAAAAAATTGCAATGTGCAACCTAAATCATTTTTTGATAGAACTGTCGCCTCACAACTGCAAATGAAGTTTGTTTCAGGCAATGTAATAAGGTCATCATGGCCACATGCTCTGTTGTGTGTGTAGTGCAGTAAATAACGTGCATTATGTCGACATGCTGTGCAATATAATTGCCTTATTGAGAGAAATGTTATACTGTGCATTTCCAAATGTTGACCAACTGCTCTGTATGAGCTTCTGACTGTCCACTTAGGAAAACAAGGCATGTGACCTGTTCCATGTTATCTGCATAGTGCTGCTTCATCAGTGCCACTGAACTGAATACACTACTATGGTAATTAAAATGTGACCTGAAACTGCAAACGTAACTTGTAAAGTGTGAGGCACAGCCAGCAGTGTAACTCTG
Source organism: Squalus acanthias (assembly GCA_030390025.1). Lineage (NCBI taxonomy): Eukaryota > Metazoa > Chordata > Chondrichthyes > Squaliformes > Squalidae > Squalus > Squalus acanthias. The sequence goes on from CM059438.1 coordinate 85,440,936, forward strand.
GTCTCCAAGCTGCTCATCATTCTACAGACACCCATCTGAGTCAAAACAGAAGCCCCACAATAAAAAGGCTGCTGACTGTGGCTATTTATGTTTGCTGCCAGGTGTGCTTTGCCTTTGGAAGCAGCAACTTACATTTCTATGGTAGTATTCATGTATGTAAAAGATCTCCGTGCTTCACAGGATAGAGGAGGAATATGGACACCGAGCAGGAGGGAAAACAGAGAAATAGGGAGAACCACAACATGGTTGAAGAGGGGAACCGTGAGTCACCGACTGTATATTTACGACTGTTTCCATAGCTTTCATGGAAATGCATAAACCAGTTTTAAATAAAGCACTCTAAGAAAGTCTGGAACACTGCTCGATGTGAAGCTCATTTAAAAAAAATTATAATACTATTTGATACTCAAAACAGAGCTCTAAAAGGCATCAACATCCTTGAACCTTATAGGCAGTTCTTTTACCTTATTTGGCTGCACTGCACGCCGTAGATTTTCCATCCACTTATCTCTTTCCGCTACTGAACGGCATGAAAAGCACTTGCTGCCTGTTGAAGTCGTCACCTGTATTGAAGATAAATTAATTTCATAGCATTATTTTAACAGTAATCTCTCTTAATTTGACTTCCATGTAACCGGTCAGTAAGCTCCCATTATGACTTTTTAAACAGCATCTTCATCTGATCTGATAAATATAGGCAACCCAGCTCCCGACACCTCTGTGACATACAGATCAGGAGGATTTCAGGTTCAATTCTGTAGCTGAGTCAATGGATCACACGCGGGCAGTGAGAGGGGTGTTACAGCTGGTTGCAGAAGCCCTTGGCTAGGGAAGTGATTAGCCATGGTTCTTCCTCCTGAGTAACCCCTGCTGGAAGTAGTGTATGTACACATTGGGTGAGGACAAGATCAGGCTTAGCTGAGATGCATGAGGTCAAAAAACATATGTTTACAGTTAAATAATGGCCACTTGGGCAAAGTACTGGAGGGTGACTCAGGCTAGAACTGTACCCCAGGAAGGCAATCAACACCTTCAGGAGAAAGTGTCCACAGAGTAGAGTGTGCAGGATATTGCTCTATAGATAGCAACTGTGACTTTGGGCATCTGGGTAGATTTCTAAAACTAACTGTGTCATTTCGTAACAAGAGCATGAATGTGATTTCAAAGATAGTAGGGAATCTTTACTGGAAAAAAAATTCCTTTAATATCCGTCATCCTGTAATTAAATAAAACGTCGAGCTGATCAATGGGCCAGCCTTCATTTTAAATTAAAAAATCTGAAATTCATATTTCAATGATCTGCAGTTCCACTAAAGTACTGTTAAATGTCATACAAAAACAGAGGTGGGGGATATAGTCTTCTATACATTGACAAGTTAAAAATATCATGAATGATGCAACGTGAATCTGTGCAATATTGCAATTGTATTTAATAACTCCATATAAAACTTGTTGAAAATAATGAACAATAGCCCTTTTGCCCCCATATTGCTGCATGTTCACGGCAGGAATGGTATCAAGGCAGTGTCTATTCTTGTCCTTCTCCAAACGGTGGGAATGTGTGGCTGCTCCACACCACCATTTGAGGAAACTGATGCCTTCACTTCTGTTAGTCTGCGGCCTGCAGACCTTAGTTATATTATTTTTTTTTAACACACTGACCTCAACAACAGGAATAGTACAAGATCTGGTTGCGTGTAGATTCTATCTGTGAATGCAATTAACCCACTCCCATCACAGGAGGACGCAACATTGGCAATCTGGGATGCTTATTAATGCACACAGAATGTTATAATGCATTACCATAGTCGACTATGCATAAAAATGGTCTGGTGGGCATAATCGGGACTGAACAAAAGTGTGTAAGCAAGAAATTAAGGTCAGCCCCAGGCTGTTTTACATGTTTTTTTTCTATTAATGAGAGAGCTGCAACAGTGGATTGATTTAGGAGGTTTGAATATTAGCGAGTATTAATGTACTTCATTATTTATATTGTATATAGCCACTATTCACTTAATTTTCACTTTGAGAAACTCTAATTATCCTACATGAATTTACTGCAACATCAAACAATTAATCTTATTGTATGATTGGCATTATATCAGTAGATCCTAACAATTACCAACTTCGACCAGCATTATTGCATAGGAAACATTGCAGGTACATTATTTAAATAAGCTCTGGCTCCGCTCTCAATTGGTGAGCTGCCTGTCAGGGCTCAATAAGTGCTGGCAGCTCGCTGAAATTATGCAGGTGGGGCTCGACCTTCAAAAAAGCTTCAGGGCTCTTACTGGTGCTATCGAGCAGGCGGTGTCATCACTCTGCCCACCGTCCACCCAATGTGCGTCCGACCTGTAAATTGGCTCCAGTACCTCCAACAATACAGTGCTCCTTCAGTGCACTGGAGTATCTGCAATATTCTAAATGTCACAACAATTCAAACTTTTAATTTGCACTACTGCACAGGACCATAATATCCTTTGGGAATAGTCAATCATCGGAATTACAGCCATTTAGCCCATCACATCTAGTTCTTCTGCTGGAGCTATCTACTATATTCCCATTTTCCTGCGCCTTCCCCATCACACTTGCCCTATTTAGTATATTGATGCAGTCCTCAGCACCATTTATTATCTCCCAATTCCCTCACAACCAAAACCCCTTTTATCATCTTTGTACTGTACACATGTAGCACATATTCAGGCTGCCTGATTAAAGCGCAGGATCGAGATACATGGGTGAAGTATCAGACGATTGCTGGTCCCTGTGGAACTGCATCCCAGCAAGAGTAACTTCCTTCAGGAGAGAAGAGTATATTAGCGCAAAAAGAAACAACTTCTGGTCTGCAACCTCTCACAAATGCTTCTCATCCAAACTACATGCCTTCACTCCAGTTAAAGCTCACACACCCCGTAGTTCTTCTGTCACAGTAACAAAGTAATATTACAAAACATTTTCAACTAATTTTCCAGTGTCATAAGATCTACAAGTATATTAATTAAAATGGTTTATAATTCTCTAATTGTCATAGGGATGTGTGGTGTGACAAACATGTACTTGTGTGGTTGATTATTACCCGTCACTATTTATGATTTATCACATGGGACTTATTTATTAGATCACACGGTCCTATTCTTTATTTGCTATCTGATTTTAAATGTACCACACATCCTCCATTCATTTTTTTGAAATAATCCTACAGTACAAGAAGTTAACAATTACTTCACATGTCTATTATGAGGTTCACAAGACCAGTGACGGGTTTGATTGGAAAAAAAATAAGCTGGACCAACCAAAAGCAAGATACCGATTTTTAATCAGTATAAAAATATTAAAAAGGCTGAAGATTCAAAATATTTATGGCGATGTGGATTGAAAAATATCACTTCTTTACCAAGACTGGATAAAAGCGGTTTCCTGTTTAGTTAAGGAGCTGAAAGGGAAAAAGAAAGATCTTCTCCTCAAAGGCTCCTAATATAGCAGCAAAGTCTCTGGGAAATAAGTAGAAACAGTCTAGGCTTCGCCTGGAGTTATTTACAACATCCACCAAAAGTAATTAACGTACAATGGTTTCATTTTTCAATGACCTACAAGCATGATATCCCCCAAATTGAAATAAAATTGGACACGGGTACAAAGAAATATCAGCATTACAACCCAATACGTCACAAGAACATTCAACATTTAGGTACAAATATGTTGGTGCGATGACACAGCCTTGCTTGACCCTGGTTCGTACGTGAATTGGGTCTGTGGTGGAACCGTTGGTCAGGATCACGGCTTGCATGTCGTCGTGAAGCTGGCGGAGGATGGTGACAAACTTTTGAGGGCAGCCGAATTTGCAGAGGACACTCCATAATCCCTCACGGTTGACAGTGTCGAAGGCCTTTGTGAGATCAAAGGCGGCCATGTACAGCGGTTGGCGCTCTTCTCGATCTTCCTTGCTGCAATGCACCATCTCACCCTCAGTAAGCTCCCCGCTGGAGTGGTGCTAATTTACAGAACAAACGGGAAACTGTTCAACCTCCGTCGCCTCCAGTCCAGATCCAAGGTCGTCCCATCCTCTGTCGTCGAATTACAGTATGCAGACGACGCTTGCGTCTGCGCTCACTCAGAGGTCGAACTCCAAACCATCGTCAACACCTTCACCGAAGCGTACGAGAGCATGGGCCTTACACTAAACATCCGTAAGACAAAGGTCCTCTACCAACCTGCCCCCGCCACACAGTACTGCCCCCCGATTATCAAAATCAATGACAAGGCCTTGGACAACGTGGACCACTTTCCATACCTCGGGAGCCTACTGTCAACAAGGGTAGACGTCGACGACGAAGTCCAACACCGCCTTCAGTGTGCGAGTGCAGCCTTCGGTCGCCTGAGGAAGAGTGTGTTTCAAGACCAGGACCTCAAACCTGGCACTAAGCTCATGGTCTACAGAGCAGCAGTGATACCCGCCCTGCTGTATGCCTCAGAGACATGGACCATTTACAGCAGGCACCTTAAAGTACTGGAGAGGTACCACCAACGCTGCCTCCGCAAGATCCTACAAATCCATTGGCAGGATAAGTGCACCAACGTCAGTGTTCTTGCTCAGGCCAACATCCCCAGCATCGAAGCTTTTACCACGCTCGATCAGCTCCGATGGACGGGTCACATTGTCCGCATGCCCGATACGAGACTCCCAAAACAAGCGCTCTACTCGGAGCTCCGGCACGGCAAGAGAGCCCCAGGTGGGCAGAGGAAATGCTTCAAGGACACCCTCAAAGCCTCCTTGAAAAAGTGTAACATCCCCACCGACATCTGGGAATCCCTGGCCCAAGACCGCACAAAGTGGAGGAGAAGCATCCGGGAAGGCGCCGAACACCTCGAGTCTCTTCGCCGGGAGCAAGCGGAAGCCAAGCGCAGGCAGCGCAAGGAGCGCACGTCAACCCAAGCACCCCACCCACCCGCCCCTTCAACCACCGTCTGCCCCACCTGTGACAGAGACTGTTGGTCCCGCATTGGACTCATCAGTCACCTGAGAACTCATTTTTAGTGTGGAAGCAAGTCATCCTCGGTTCCGAGGGACTGCCTAAGAAGAAGGAGAAGATGACATATGTTATTTCCTCCTCCAATTTTCTCCCCTTGCTTCTTATTCTCTTGGAGAGCGATTCACTCAAGGGTATAGGCCCACAGATGGCAGCAGTCCACAGCACCTTAGTAAGGACTTGGAGGTAACTTAATCACAGGTGCATTAGATATCAACAGAAATGAACAAACTGCTGTAGAATTATAGGTTACATTCAGGTGTAGATTGTTTTTAATGTAAAATAGTATGCATGATGACACTGGGAACATGTATCTGCTAAACAACACATATTTCAATATAATTTATACTATTAAAATTAAAAGGTACTATTTAAATTAAATTGTCTTACTGTATTGACACAATCTCTTCAAAACATGTTGAGTTGAACCTTCTTTCCAGCAGCTTTCTACTAACACATGCAAGCAATCCTTATCTCTCCCACATACATATATATGTATTAGAAATACACTGACAAAATTTCCATAGTTTAGAACTTTCTGCAAAAGAACTAAGGACACACAGCTATGACCTGGTACACTCATGATTCCATGACTGCCTTCCTAGTCACACAGTTCGGCAACTGATCTTTAGCTGCCTGGCACACAAATCTATGCTACAGGTGGGATTGCTTTATCAGTTCCTGACCACTAGCCCACTGCTAGGTGGAGCTCCTGATGTTGTCAAACCATTCAACTGTGCTGGGAGTGAAAAACATTTGATATGTGCCCCGTGACAGCTATAGAGGATTGGGTTTGTTGCCAGCTGTGGAGAAGTGCAGAGTCTAGACTGCCCTCTCCCAGGAAGATAGAAAGCCTCTCGTCGAAGAAAAAGGAAAAAAAATCATATTTAATATATCAAATGAGAATTACATCTTGGTATTAATGAGAAACATAAAAGGCAAGAGAAAGAAGCATTTTAATGAGACATTTTCTCCTTTATTAGCATATTCATCAGTTATAAGAGAATTTTCCATACCAATTACTATCTATAATGTTCAGCCTAACTACTAGCATGAGGCACAGAAACTCATTCCTCATTTTGCTGTTCCTGAATTGAATAGGACATTAAATACCCGAAATTCAGAAAATCTGCCTGGATTGCAAGCTGACTGAGGCCTTCTTGAGACTTGAGTCTGAGCCCTGAACCATCTTAGTGCTTGTGGTGTATTCTGTTGCTAAACAGACCTAGAGGCATCACTCTTGAATATCACATGCCTAAGAACATGGATGTCATCTCCACTGCTCATTCCTGCACAATGGTTAAGCCTCAATTTACCTTGCCTGCTGTGGTAAAACAGACTGAAGAAATGTTGAGTTGAAAAATAAAGAGAATGGTATATTTATCCCTTATCTTAACGCTTTGCCTCAATGCATCACCATGCTACCCGCTGAGCATTATTTCAACCGTGGTTTTACTGTGAATTAATCCCAATCCAAACCTCTTTCGAATCAGTTGTGCTTATACTGACAGGCTGCTAGGTCTCCGCTAATAGCACTCTGAGCATGCTGCAGGGGTGACCATTCTTTCTCTGATTGTTCTTCTCCCTCAATGCAGAAGCACTTGGACTTCACTCCATTCAGCAACATGGCCGAGAAGCTCAGTAGCGTGGGGAATCAAAAGCATTCTTTGCCAATCCGTTCCACTGCTTACAAATACACTAGTCGCTTTAAAAATAAATGGTGGTACCAAGTTACTAGCCAGTGTGTTGGTGAGGGGTGAAGAGAGAGAGAGGCAGGTTGTCTGCAGTGTTTGTGGTTGCAATGGCTGAATGTGCATCTGGACATCCTAGTGGTCTAGTGATGGGCGTATATGGTAAATTAGTGGTGGCACGTGTCCAGAGTCACTAGCTGTATAGTTGGAGGGGGAGAGCATGTGTTATGACTCCTAGGGGGCTAAATTCGGTTGATTTGCGCCTCCCATTAGCGGCACAAATCAACTAGCGCCTGGGCGCGGCGCCGCTAATGCCTCCCGTGAAATTCAGCAGGAGGTTGGCGGCGGCGCTGTGCTGCCGCCGATGATGTCATCGCCGTGTGCAGCGCCCCGGCTGTAATATTGGGTGGCGCCCCCCAACTTACCACCGACGCTATGTCCGTCGTGGCTGGGGTGGCGCTAGTTAAAGGGGAGGTGGCGGGCGGCCATTTTTGTTGCTGGCCACCTGCCAGCACCTGCCCCCGTTAAGTCTCCCCCCCCCCCCGCCCCCGCGGGGTGCCAGCTGCTCTCCGTGAGCCCGGCAATCCTCCTGAGTACCGGGCTCGTTTGCTGGCACTCCCGATCCCTGGTGGCCCAGCTGTGCGCCGGGACGCACTGCGCCAGCCCCGCCCCTTTAATAAGAGGAGCAAGGCCTACAGTACCGCGGCGCGATGTGCTGCAGCACCCTACATAGCACTGCGATATTGGCTCGCAACGCCCCAAGAGGGATGCGGGGCGCCTCCAGTAGCGCCCCTCCTCCCTCTTGGGGCGCTACCTCAATTTTTACCCCCTAGAGTAGGCGTCAACATTTCTGGAAGTCTAATGGAACAGGAGAGAGAAGGAATGTGTGTCGGAACCCTTATACTTCAGTGGGACAGGAGAAAAAAGGGATATGCACCTTATCCATGACACTCTAGTGAGACAGAAAGAATATGTATCTGATCTATGACACTTCAATAAGACAGAGAGATATGGCATCTGAACTCTAGCAGATGGAAGAGGGAGGAGATAGGTACCTGATATGTGACAGTATAGTGGTTAGGGGAGAGAGAAGATATATTTAATACTCTTCCTCTTAGAAAAAATAGAAACATAGAAAAATAAGAGCAGGAGTTGGCTATTCGGTCCTTCGAGCCTGCTCCGCCATTCAATATGATCATGGCTGATCTCTATCTCAATACCATATTCCCACTCTCTCCCCATACCCCTTGATGCCTTTTGCATCTAGAAATCTAACTATCTCCTTCTTAAATATATTCAGTGACTTGGCCACCACAGCCTTCTGTGAATTCCACAGGTTCACCACCCTGAGTGAAGAAATTTCTCCTCATCTCAGACCTAAATGTCCTACCCCATATTCTGAGACTGTGACCTCTCGTTCTAGACCCCTCAGCCAGGGGAAACATCCTCCGTGCATCCAGTCTGTCTAGCCCTGTCAGAATTTTATACGTTTCAATGAGATCCCCTCCCATTCTTCTAAACTCTAGTGAATACAGGCCTAGTCGACCCAATCTCTCCTCATACGACAGTCCTGCCATCCCAGGAATTAGTCTGGTGAACCTTTGCTGCACTCCCTCTATGGCAAGTATATCCTTTCTTAGGTAAGGAGACCAAAACTGCACACAGTACTCCAGGTGTGGTCTCACCAAGGCCCTGTACAACTGTAGTAAGACATCCTTGCTCCTGTACTCAAATCCTCTTGCAATGAAGGCCAACATATCATTTGCCTTCCTAACTGCTTGCTGCACCTGCATGTTTGCTTTCAGTGACTGTTGAACTGACCAAGGCCCAAATTTATTTCCTTATTTGACAGATCTAAGCAAAGAGCCTATGATATACAGAGTTAACGTTTCAGGTCGATGACCTTTCGTCAGAACTTTCGTCAGGGTTCTGACGAAAGGTCATCAACCTGAAACGTTAACTCTGTTTCTCTCTTCACAGATGCTGCATGACCTGCTGAGTATCTCCAGCATTTTCTGTTTTTATTTCAGATTTCCAGCATCTGCAGTATTTTCTTTTGGCAGCCTATGATATACATTTGTCAATTATTTAAAATCTACCACTGTGCCAGTAAGAATTGGAGCACAGAACAGTAAATCAACCCGTGGGAATTTGAGCACCAAAAAGGCTGTTGCATAATATTGTGATTAAATTAAGTACGTAACAAACCGTGTTCATTTGTTAGTTACTAACACACAATCCGGTGATGTAAACCCTTAAGTCTCTTGCACATAACCCTGACAAAAATGATCTGCAGCTCTCCTCTCTACGGTTTCCTTACAAATAAGGCTTCCACCATCATGACCTCAACTTTTTAAAAAATGTGTTTCTGGGATGTGGGCGTCACTGGCAAGGCCAGCATTTATTGCCCATCCCTAATTGCCCTTGAGAAGGTGGTGGTGAGCCACCTTCTTGAACCGCTGCAATCCTTGTGGTGAAGGTACTCCCACAGTGCTGTTAGGGAGGGAGTTCCAGGATTTTGACCCAGCAACGATGAAGGAATGGCGATATATTTCCAAGTCAGGATGGTGTGTAACTTGGAGGGGAACTTGCAGCTGGTGGTGTTCCCATGCGCCTGCTGCCCTTGTTCTTCTAGGTGGAAGAGGTCGCGGGTTTGGGAGGTGCTGCCGAAGAAGCCTTGGCGAGTTGCTGCAGTGCATCTTGTAGATGGTACACACTGCAGCCACAGTGCGCCGGTGGTGGAGGGAGTGAATGTTTAAGTCAGTGGATGGGGTGCCAATCAAACGGGCTGCTTTGTCTTGGATGGTGTCGAGCTTCTTCAGTGTTGTTGGAGCTGCACTCATCCAGGCAAGTGGAGAGTATTCCATCACACTTCTTACTTGTGCCTTGTAGATGGTGGAAAGGCTTTGGGGAGTCAGGAGGTGAGACACTCACTGCAGAATACACAGCCTCTGACCTGCTCTTGTAGCCACAGTATTTATGTGGCTGGTCCAGTTAAGTTTCTGGTCAATGAAACCCCCTGAATGTTGATGGTGGGGGATTCAGCGATGGTAATGCCGTTGAATGTCAAGGGGCGGTGGTTAGACTCTTGCTTGTTGGAGATAGTCATTGCCTGCCACTTGTGTGGTGCGAATGTTACTTGCCACTTTTCAGCCCAAGCCAGAATGTCATCCAGGTCTTGCTGCATGCGGGCATGGACTGCTTAATTATCTGAGGAGTTGCAAGTGGAACTGAACACTGTGCAGTCATCAGCACACATCCCCACTTCTGACCTTATGATGGGGGGGAAGGTCATTGATGAAGCAGCTGAAGATGGTTGAGCCTAGGACACTGCCCTGAGGAACTCCTGCCGTGATGTCCTGGGGCTGAGATGATTGACCTCCAACAACTACAACCATCTTCCTTTGTGCTAGGTATGACTCCAGCCAGTGGAGAGTTTTCCCTCTGATTCCCATTGACTTCAATTTTACAAGGACTCCTTGATGCCACACTTGGTCAAATGCTGCCTTGATGTCAAGGGCAGTCACTCTCACCTCACCTCTGGATTCAGCTCTTTTGTCCATGTTTGGACCAAGGCTGTAATGAGGTCTGGAGCCGAGTGGTCCTGGCGGAACCCAAACTGGGCATCAGTGAGCAGGTTATTGGTGAGTAAGTGCCACTTGATAGCACTGTCGATAACACCTTCCATCACTTTGCTGATGATTGAGAGTAGACTGATGGGGTGGTAAATGGTCGGATTGGATTTGTCCTGCTTTTTTGTGGACAGGATATACCTGGGCAGTTTTCCACATTGTCAGGTAGATGCCAGTATTGTAGCTATATTGGAACAACTTGGCTAAAGACGTGGCTAGTTCTGGAGCACAAGTCTTCAGCACGACAGCTGGGATGTTGTCAGGGCCTATAGCCTTTGCTGCATCCAGTGCGCTCAGCCGTTTCTTGATATCCCATGGAGTGAATCGAATTGGCTGAAGACTGGCTTCTGTGATGGTGGGGACCTCAGGAGGCAGCCGACATGGATCATACACACGGCACTTCTGGCTGAAGATGGTTGCAAATGCTTCAGCCTCCTCTTTTGCACTCGCGTGCTGGGCTCTGCCATCATTGAGGATGGGGATATTCATGGAGCCTACTCCTCCCGTTAGTTGTTTAACTGTCCATCACAATTCACGACTGGATGTGGCAGGACTGCAGAGCTTTGATCTGATCCATTGATTGTGGGATCGCTTAGCTCTGTCTATAGCATGCTGCTTCAGCTGTTTAGCATGCATGTAGTCCTGTGTTGCAGCTTCCCCAAGTTGCCACTTCATTTTTAGGTACGCCTGGTGCTGCTCCTGGCATGCTCTTCTGCACTACTCAATGAACCAGGGTTGGTCCCTTGGCTTGATGGTAATGGTAGAGTGAGGGATGTGTCAGGCCATGAGGTTACAGATTGCGGTGGAATACAATTCTGCTGTTGCTGACGGTCCACAACGCCTCATGGATGCCCAGTTTTGAGCTGCTAGATCTGTTCTGAATCTCTCTGATTTAGCATGGTGGTAGTGCCACGCAACACGATGGAGGTGTCCTCAGTGTGAAGATGGGATTTCGTCTCCACAAGGACTATGCAGTGGTCACTGCTACCAATGCCGTAATGGACAGATGCATCTACGACAGTTAGATTGGGGAGGACAAGGTCAAGTAGGTTTCTCCCTCATGTTGATTCTCTCACCACCTGCTGCAGTCCTAGTGTGGCAGCTATGTTCTTCAGGACTTGGCCAGCTCGGTCAGTAGTGGTGCTACCAAGCCACTCTTGGTGATGGACATTGAAGTCCCCCACCCAGAGTACATTCTGTGCCCTTGCTACTCTCAGTGCTTCTCCAAAGTGGTGTTCAACATGGAGGAGTACTGATTCATCAGCTGAGGGAGGGTGCTAGGTGGTAATCAGCAGGAGGTTTCCTTGCCCACGCTTGACCTGAAGCCATGCGACTTCATGGGGTCCGGAGTCAATGTTGAGGACTCCTAGGGCCACTTCCTCCCGACTGTATACCACTGTGCCGCCACCTCTGGTGGGTCTGCCCTCCCCGTGGGACAGGACATACCCAGGGATGGTGAGGGAGGAATCCTCACTTTGGCTGAAAGGTATGATTCTGTGAGTATGACTATATCAGGCTGTTGCTTGACTAGTCTGTGGGACAGCTCTCCCAATTTTGCCAGAAGTCCCAAATATTAGCGAGGAGGACTTTTCAGGGTCGACTGGGCTGGGTGTGCCATTGTCGTGTCCGAAGCCGGTGCCGAGGTCAATGCCGGGTGGTCCGTCCGGTTTTATTCTTAATATTGTTTTTCGTAGCGGATGTGTACAACTGAGTGGCCATTTCAGAGGGCAGTCGGTCTGCAGTAGGCCAGGAAAGGACAGCAGATTTCCTTCCTTGAAGGACATTAGTGAACCAGATGGGTTTTTATGACAATCCGATAGTTTCATGGTCACCATTACTGATACTAGCTTTTCATTCCAGATTTATTTAATTAACTGAATTTAAATTCCCCAGCTGCCCTGGTGGGATTTGAACTCACGTCTCTGGATCATTAGTCCAGTAACATAACCACTATGCTATCGCTCCCGGTAGACTTGGACAAGTCTATCAAAATAGTCTATCAAAATCCTGGACCTATCTGAAACTTGGCTCATTTATGGCATCTCCTTTCCCATCACTCCAGAGCCACTCCATCCAGTTACACATTCCAACACGTCCCTTCTCCAAACTGTCACAACAGCAGCATGGCTTTCATCTCCAGGCCCCAACATTGCTCTGGCATTCTGTCCTCCTTTGAGCACCTCACCCTCTACTATCCCATCAAAGCTCATATTGTTTACTGCCTTCCTAACTATCTTAACAACTTCCTTGCTAAAATCTCCTCTCTTCTCACGTAGCCTCTGTACTGAGTGACTCCTCAACCTAGGTGATTTCAAACTTTACTTAAATTCTCCTAGTCACCTCTCATCTGATTTCTCCATTCTCCTGTCCTCACTCAACCTCACCTTGCACATAAAATGCCCTAACTACACCCATCCACTTAACCTCACCATCATGCGAAGTCTTGCCACCTCCAGGATTGTAATCATTGACAAGATTCACTGCCCCATATTTCCTTCTTTGTTTCGGTGTCCATTTTTGTTTGATTATGTCTCCGTGAGGTACCTTGGATTGTTTTTCTACGTTAAAGGTGCTTAAATGTAGAATGGCACTTGCACCACTTAGAAAGACGAAGGCAGCAGGCGCATGGGAACACCTTTAAGTTCTTGTCCAAGTCACACACTATTCCGACTTGGACATATACTGCTGTTCCTTAATTGTCGCTGGGTCAAAATCCTGGAACACCCTACCTAAGAGCACTATGGGAGCACCTTTACTACATGGATTGCATGGTCAAATCATGAGTGACCCAAGGTTAAATCTTGAACCCCCTCTTATTGCCCACATAACAAATGTGACTACACATCAAATTAACTTATTATTTGGGAAGCACTTTGGGATGTTTCTTGGATGAGATAAGGTGCTATATAAATACCAGCCTCTCTTTTTCCTTGTCTGCCCCTTGATGACATCATGTTTTAGCATGGAATCAGCTTCCGTATATATGCCGTTGATAGCCAACTCTTCCTTTAGAGTAGCCCCATCTTTGACTCCAACTTAACAAAGCCACGCTGTTCAACTCCAAGCAAAACCTGCACACCTTATTCCCTAAATCTATCCCCTTCCCTGGTTTCTCACTAAAGCTGAAAATGAAAACGCACAGCCTATTTGACCCTGAGCTTGGCTTTAAATCCCATAACCTATCCATTATGGAGACTGCCTATTTTGTCCTCTGCAACATCACTTGCTTCTGCTGTTACCTCAACCCCGTTGTCACTGAAATCCTCATCCACACTCCTTTGTTACCTTTGGGCTTGACTTCAACACTCTCCTCACTGACCTAATAAAATCCAAACTATGTAAACTCCAACTTGTCCAAAACTGCACCGCTGGTATTCTATCTTACACTGTAAGTAAATACACTTATTAATCATCATTAGAAACTAAAGGAACTTTTATTTGCGGGTTATCTGTAGAAGAAAATGTGAGCCTAGAAATTACTGTTACTGATATCACTAGATGAACAATTAACATGTTGTATGATATTCCTTTGCCTGCTGGTATTTTAATGGAAGAGTTCACCCAAACGCCTCTGTAAAATAGCAGAGGAATGTTGCATGAATCCATTAAATTCCCATCCGTTACTATTGGCAACAGTAATTTCTGTCCTGTAGTTTGAAAGCCGCAAAGGACTTTCTATTCTTAGAGTTCCAAGTACTCGCGAAATCTTTTATTCGGAAAAGTCAGTTAGAAACACTTTAACCCTTCATAAGGCTGAATGTTTAACAAATCTCTTTGCAGCAGCAATACAAACTTACAGAAATAGAGATTAAGGAGTAATTAGAAATCAGTCTCCCATGATAATGTCCTTTTGAATGCGGTTGGATGTCAATTTCACTGACTGCAGGATTCTTACTTCACATGTGTGGAGTTCAAAAATGAGAAGTCAGTGGTGCGAAATGACACCTGATGGTTTGCAGCAGTGCGTGGTGTTCCACAATGAATCCTTAAGATTCTACAAGGAGATCCCTGCGCACAGAATAAGCAACACTCCTCAGCAGTGGCAGTGGGTTCCGTTTACTCATGTGAAAGATCTTAACTGCAGTTATGGGTCTTTGAAACTGATGAAAGGGCTGCTGTAACTCATCATCACTGACAAGACATCCTCTATTTAGTACAATTTCTGAAAGGATCAGTGTAATTCCCACCGCTTCCCCCCACCCCCTCCACAACCCCGCACCCTAAATTTGAGGTCTGCAACACAGTGAAAATTATACAGATATTGTGTGTTTAATAGGCAAAATCCTTGTCCTCATCTTCAAATCCCTCCATAACCGTACTCCATCCTACGTTCTCAACCTCCTCTAGCATTACACCCCTTACGCACTCTTCAGTCCTTAGAGTTTCGTCTTCTGTGCATCTCCCACCCCCCCCCCCACTCACTTTGCCCCACTATTAGTGGCAGAGCCTTCAACCACCTTAGTTTCACTCTCTTCAACTCACTCCCTAAAGCACTCCTTCTATCTCCACCTTTAAAACCCTACTTAAAAATCCATCTTTCAACCAAACTTTCAATCTGCTCTCCTAACACTTCCAATTTGGCCCAGCATCTGTTCCTTTATATTTTTCCACTGTAAAACGCCTTGGGTTTTTTAAAATGTTAAAGTCGCTATGTTTTTGCTCTTTGGCTCAGCCAAAGTTAAGCTATCAGGCTATTTTCTATTGCTGTGCAAATACTAAAATCACCGAACTACTAGTAGGTGCAAATACTGCTTGTTGGTGCTTCTCTGCTTACCTCAAAACAGTAATCTTGTCCCAGAATGCTACTATGTACAGATTTAATCATGACTTCTTCCTCCATACTGAGATCCAGTGCCTCTACCGCACTACTGGGACTGAGCAAAGACTCGTGAGAACGCGATTCTTTCAACCTCGGCATTAGACGTGATCTGCAAGAAAAATCAAAGAAAGGGAGGGTCAGAAAAAACAGTCTCTCTCATTAGAAAATTTGCTCTGAAGCAAATACAGTGGATGCACAGCTTAAATCGACTGAACAGTTTCCGCACAATTTTTAGTATGGATATACATAAAATCATCTCCTTTGTCATTAAGTACAGCAATATTTCTTGTTGCACAGTAAGCGTGCTGTGATTTTTCCTCTAATGTTTTCCTCTTGGCTGTTCTGCTGAGGAGCATAAGTTATGCTCCTCTGTAGAACAGGTACAGGTCCCAGGTCCTTGGCAATGAGCATCAGCAGGCTATTCAACAGGTGTTGAGTTAACCAACAGATGGCCTGAACATCCCTTGGCTAGGGAAAGAAAATGAGGTCAGCCAGGATTCCTTGCTCCTGGTCATGATGATCGCTGTTGTGAGTGGATGGTGAGGACAGGAAATGGGTTTTCACAGTCA
The DNA here is from genome assembly GCA_030390025.1 of Squalus acanthias. Classification (NCBI taxonomy): domain Eukaryota; kingdom Metazoa; phylum Chordata; class Chondrichthyes; order Squaliformes; family Squalidae; genus Squalus; species Squalus acanthias. Next base: position 85,456,674 of record CM059438.1, read on the forward strand.
AACAGCTCTGACAATCATTGTCCAGGCTTTTCAAGTTTAGAATGGCCACTTTCAGTGAAATATCTGACAATGTTTTAATATTGAATATGGTGATTCAATATAGAATGTGTGGTAAATTCATATGAGAAATGAAAGATAAAGGAAATCAGTAGGACTCAAAGTAAGATTCCATTCTTCTGCATTTATACATTGTCTGATTTGTATCTAATTTTTCAAAAAATAATTATTATAATCAAAAATGACACAGAATATAAGAAAAGGCTGATCTTGATGAGGCAGCATTGCACATAATACTCACCAGGTAACTAAATATGGTTTCATTCCACAACTGGGTAATGTACTCAGTTTAGAAGTTGTTACAAGAACATATCTGAACTATATAGGGTAAATTCAGTAATTCCAGCAGGGAGCTGCACCCAAAGAGAGCACGGGCCAAAGAATCAGTGCTACCTTGTTGTAGCCTGATGTCTGGTCCGTGCTGGGATCGCAGTATTGCTGAATGTACCCTTGTATACAATGTGCAAACTTCTGGCATCCTGTCCAAGCAACACTTCCTTTCACATAAAATTGTTCTCGTCAGAAATTCTGGACAATTTAGTCAATAATTTGAAGTCCGATCTACACAATGCATCATAGACATAACTGGAAGGAATTTACTGCAGATGAGGTAAAGTTAACAGCTGAGATCACATTTGCTGTTTGAAATGTGTTAAAGGATTATTACTGTAGTTGTGGTGTGATCGATATAATTTTGTTATCGCTAAAAAGAAAATCACATCTACATCCACCTTAGACTTGGAAATGTTTTCCCCCTGAAAGCTCAGCTTTTTGTCCAACACAGAGAAGTGTAGCAGTCTCTGCTTTAGATTACTAGACTGAAAAAACATCTTCCTTATCCTCTGGTCAAGCTTTGAGCATACAATATTCCACAGACTGTTTGTTCTTTTAATTAACTGTTTAAGCCAATTATGTTTGAAAAATCTGTTAGACTTGACTCAATATCAAAGCATATATTGGAATCTGGAAAGCCTCCAGTTTCTCCAAATGTCCTATGCTGTACAGCTGTAAAACGCACGGGTAAGAAGGATAATTCCTTATACAGACAGTTCCACATTTCACCTGTCACCTCAGGGGGAGGTGACACACAGCAACCTACCACTCCCTCAAAGGGCGAAAAGGAAAATCAAATACAAGGCTTTCTAAATATTTTTGTCCATCTCCCAGTTACTGGCTCAAGGGAAACTACTCCAAAGGATTGGAAAGCAGGTCACTGTTCGTCTTCTTGGATGGGGACTTTCAATTTAGTGGAAAGTCTAAACAAAGTGAAGACTTTCAGGTACAAAGCAATGATTTATTGTAAAACAAGATGTGATATTCAGGCACTTTGGAGTTTATTAATAGACAATACTATAATACACACATACTGTATAGGTTACATTACTTCCACTATATCACAACCTACATTGATAGTAATTAATAGAAAAGAATGAAAAAGGCTCAGGTGAAACCTTTAATGAAACAAAACAAATCAATTTCTGGAAGAGAAGAAATTCTGCTTATATTAAGTGGGCCTGTGAAAATTACAACATCTCATTCATTCTCAGCATTGATGCACATCAAACTACATTATTGGATTTATAGGGTGGCATTTCACTTCTGTGGAAGCAAGTACCCAATGAAAACTTAATAAAAACAATTTTATAATTAAAGTGCTGATCTTTTAAATCACTTTAATGCATATATCAGAGATACTGCAAGGGTGGTAATTGTGTCCCTCTTTTATCATTGCTTCTGTCCACAAGTTGGACACACAGTACTGCATCATGGCCTATGTAATTATAATACTGTTAATAAAAAGAAAATCAACCCATGACAGCTCAGTCAATGACTCAAAAAAGCCATTTCACTAAATGCACTCCTAGCTGGGATAATCCTTCTTTCATACACTTTGCTGTAACAGCTTTTTAAAAAAAAATGTTGGCGCAAAGACATGCACACTGTGATTATACTTTTTCTTACCCACAGATTAATTTAATTAATTGGGTAGTCCTACTAGATAAAATTAATTCTCCTAATGGGCATGCTATCATTACAATGGAGCTCATTTCCTCTAGGAATGAAGAGTTGTGTTTTTCCACCCACAAAAATACCCATGTGAATTAATGCCTCAGCTACCCACTACATTAACTGGTGGGCAGGTCTTCTTGTACGGGGTTTCATGTTTTGTAATTGGCAGTAATAGCAAACTTGCCAAAACAAATTGCTACAATCTTGGCACAAATTATACTACTAATCCAACGTTAAATGGATTGCATGAAAGAACATATATCAATACTATACCATTTTTACATTACGTATTCAAAGAACTGTCATTCCTTAACACATGAAAACTTGCCTGCTCCTCAAACAAGAGTCTAAGCTAATCAGCTCCTTCAATTTCTAGAGCTGTCATTATCTCTGGAGCCTTTTTATTTACACTGATCTTGACCTTTTGTGATATGAAATAGTAGCCATTTCTCAAAAGTACTTGTGTCAACAAACAGGTTACCGCCCAAGTAAAGCTGCTGTTACATTCCAGCTGGCACATGATTAAATGCTGTTTTCCATTCGCAAAAATGTGTTTCCCAGCATTATCCTTCAAAAGTTCATTTGCACAGGGAACATCTCACAGAAGAAATAACATTATTGTTCCTTTTGTAATGTTCTCTGTCCTAAAGATTGTGTGATTTTAAATGAGAGGTCATTTGGCACAAAATGTATTACAAAAAAAAACTGTTGCTGCTTCCTGTCTCATTTGCCTCGCAACAAATCAACTGAATAGAACTGCATGTACAAGAATCAACTGAAAATTATTTTTTGTTGTTTAAAAGCCAAGTTTGAACTTCTGCTCAGCAATTTTTAAAGGTATCATTATTCTAAACCACAAAACAACCTATTCAACAGTCACCCTTTACTAACCCATTTTCAGAAATGAAAATGCCTTATTTGTATGCAGTATTGTATTTGATCATGTCCTTTTTCAACTCCCTAGAGAACACCTACAATATCCTGTTCATAAATTTCACATCTAATAACAGCTGTGTATGCCCATATAATCACAGGAAATGCAGAGCTGTTTCAAATCTGCTTACAGGCTACAACACCAAAGCCATTTAATTTCTGGTACTGTTATTAAAAGTGTTTCGTTGGAAGACACAACATACTTACAGAAACAGAAGCATTAGGCTGTTGTTGCTGTTGCCTGTGGTTCAAATAATTACATTCCAAAACAAAGCACTGCGAGTAATAGGCCATGGCTTCCAGCAATTGACTGAATGATAACTGCTTGTACCTGCCTATATGGAAAACTAAATAGTTCCTTAGCAACCTTGAGCTCAACCTTCTCTACATGGACAGCAGTGAACTGAACAGTATAAGTAAACAGTTCGGCTGACAGCTTAACTGGCACTTTGTTTCGATTGGCTTCTCTGTAGCCAGGCAGGCGGTCCAAGTCAATGCAAACGCTAACAGTTGTTCAGCTACCAGTATGTGCTACACCAGCCTGACAATCTTTTCTGTCCTCCACCCACCCCCGGGAAGGAAACTAGACCAATTGAAAGTGAAGAATAAGAATCTTCTTGAAAAACACCTGTAGCAGTCTATCCTCAGCTTTCAATCTTACTTATTTATACTAAAACCCTTTTGTATAGATTTCAGGGCCAAATCAAATGGTGCATCTTCATTTTGGAGGTGTGTCAATTTAGTCAGCTCACATTCAAACAATTAGTTTCACAACGTTATTGGATTTTACAGTTTGTGCTTTCACAACAGGAATTACAACAGGAATTGCAAGATGCAGAATAGATACAATTTTCTCTAAACCAATGCTACAATGGTTGCAAAAAAAAACACTGTAAATCATTTGTTTTGCTTTAAGGATTGGATTAGAGATTTTATTTTCACAAATTGTGACTTAATGTTGCAACTTGTGAGTACATCCAAGAAGACAAGGCATCTTGTCCATGGAGACCAAGTATAACAGTTTTTCGACAAATTGCATCAGGGAGAGGGAGGATGCAGCTGTACACATGCAGTTCCCTACATTGTGGCTGCCTATTTACATCCAGACTGGCAGGAAAAGCAGCAAAGCTTCCCCAAAAGGAACAACAATTTCAGAGTGTTGCACTTACTCGGTTCTGTTACCAATTATGTGGAGCTGAGTGTTACAGGGATGGTAATAAAGGAATGGAACATGCCTTAGGAAACTTAAAGATGGCGGGGTGGGGGGGCGGAAGAAGGAGGGAGAAAAAAAAAATTCTCGACACCACCGTTATAACAATATCAGACACAAATTTATCTCATCAACGCAATGCATCCGCCTCTGCCTCAGCCCATCTGCTGCTGAAACCCTCATCCATGCTTTTGTTACCTCCAGACTGAACTATTCCAATACTCTCCTAGCCAACCTGCCATTTCCCACCCTCCATAAATCTGAGCTCATCTGAAACTTTGGCTTTTCGTATCCTAAATCCCCACCAAGTCCCGCTCACCTATCACCCCCTGTGCTCGCTGACCTATATTGGCTCCTAGTCCACCAACGCCTCAATTTTTAAATTCTCATCCTCGTGTGCAAATACTTCAATGGCCTCGGCTGCCTATCTTTTTTTTAATTTATTTGTTTAGGGGATGTTTGCGTCGCGGGCAAGGCCAGCATTTATCGCCCATCCCTAACTGCCCTCTGCCCTTGAGAAGGTGGTGGTGAGCCGCCTTCTTGAACCGCTGCAGTCCGTGTGGTGAAGGTACTTCCACAGTTCCGTTAGGGAGGGAGTTCCAGGATTTTGACCCAGTGACTATGAAGGATCGGCGATATACTTCTAAGTCAGGATGGTGTGTGACTTGGAGGGGAACTTGCAGGTGGTGGTGTTCCCAGGCACCTGCTGCCCTTGTCCTTCTCGGTGGAAGAGGTCGCAGGTTTGGGAGGTGCTGCCGAAGAAGCCTTGGCGAGTTGCTGCAGTGCATCTTGTAGATGGTACACACTGCAGCCACGGTACGCCAGTGTTGGAGGGAGTGAATGTTTAAGGTGGTGGATGGGGTGACAATCAAGCTGGCTGCTTTGTCTTGGATGGTGTGGAGCTCATTGAGTGTTGTTGGAGCTGCACTCATCCAGGCAAGTGGAGAGTATTCCATCACACTACTGACTTGTGCCTTGTACATGGTGGAAATGCTATGGGGAGTCAGGAGGTGAGACACTTGCCACAGAATACCCAGCCTCTGACCTGCCCTTGTAGCCACAGTATTTATGCGGCTGGTCCAGTTAAGTTTCTGGTCAATGGAACCCCCAGAATGTTGATGGTGGGGGATTCAGCGATGGTAATGCCGTTGAATGTCAAGGGGCGGTGGTTAGACTCTTGCTTGTTGGAGATAGTCATTGCCTGCCACTTGTGTGGTGCGAATGTTACTTGCCACTTTTCAGCCCAAGCCTAAATGTTGTCCAGGTCTTGCTGCATGCGGGCATGGATTGCTTAATTATCTGAGGAGTTGCGAGTGGAACTGAACACTGTGCAGTCATCAGCAAACATCCCCACTTCTGACCTTATGATGGAGGGAAGGTCATTGATGAAGCAGCTGAAGATGGTTGGGCCTAGGACACTGCCCTGAGGAACTCCTGCAGCGATGTCCTGGGGCGGAGATGATTGACCTCCAACAACTACAACCATCTTCCTTTGTGCTAGGTATGACTCCAGCCAGTGGAGAGTTTTCCCTCTGATTCCCATTGACTTCAATTTTACAAGGACTCCTTGATGCCACACTTGGTCAAATGCTGCCTTGATGTCAAGGGCAGTCACTCTCACCTCACCTCTGGATTCAGCTCTTTTGTCCATGTTTGGACCAAGGCTGTAATGAGGTCGGGAGCAGAGTGGTCTTGGCGGAACCCAAACTGGGCATCAGTGAGCAGGTTATTGCTGAGTAAGTGCTGCTTGATAGCACTGTCGATGACGACTTCCATCACTTTGCTGATGATTGAGAGTAGACTGATGGAGCGGTAATTGGCCGGATTGGATTTGTCCTGCTTTTGTGGATAGGGCATACCTGGGCAGTTTTCCACATTGTCGGATAGATGCCAGTGTTGTAGCTGTACTGGAACAGCTTGGCTAGAGGCGCGGCTAGTTCTGGAGCACATGTCTTCAGCACGATAGCCGGGATGTTGTCGGGGCCCTTAGCCTTTGCTGTATCCAGTGCGCTCAGCCGTTTCTTGATATCACGTGGAGTGAATCGAATTGGCTGAAGACTGGCTTCTGTAATGGTGGGGACCTCAGGAGGAGGCAGATATGGATCATCCACTTGGCACTTCTGGCTGAAGATGGTTGCAAACGCTTCAGCCTTGTCTTTTGCACTCACGTGCTGGGCTCCACCATCATTTAGGATGGAAATATTCATGGTGCCTCCTCCTCTCGTTAGTTGTTTAATGGTCCACCACCATTCACGACTGGATGTGGCACGACTGCAGAGCTCTGATCTGATCCGTTGATTGTGGGATTGCTTAGCCCTGTCTTAAAGCATGCTGCTTCCGCTGTTTAGCATGCATGTAGCCCTGTGTTGCAACTTCCCCAGGTTGGCACCTCATCTCTGTAACCTCCTCCATCCCAGCGTTCCTCCAATTCTGGCCTCTCGTGCATCCCCCATTTCCTTTGCCCCACCATTGCCAGCCATGCCTTCAGCCGTTAAAGCTGCAAGATCTGGAATTCCACTCTAAACCTCGCCTCCTTTAAGATGCTCCTTAAAACCTAACTGTTCTACTAGGCTTTCAGTCATCCGTCCTAATATTGCCTTCTTTGGCTTTGTGTTAATTTGTGTCTATATAAATGCAAGTGGTTGTTGTTGCATGGGTGGTGACTAAATAAAAGCATATATATATATAATCCATATCCATTGGATTCACAGTGCCAGCCAATGTACATTAAACATACACAGGGAAATGGGATCAGAGGAGTGCCCTAGGTGTGTAAAGGCATGACCTCTTATTCATATTATAGAGCTCATACGTTCATAATATAAGAGTGTGCCACTTTCTGAATTTAGCAGTCTCAACTGGAATGAGTTAAGGGTAATTTTCGGACAAGTCATCAGCATCTAGAATATCTGATACATATGGCAGCTGAAAAGAAGTAGGTAGTATGGAGGATTATAGCTTTCCTAATAAAGGATGCATGGATGTAAATGGGAGAATGTAAATATAAAAACCCCAAATTTGTCATTAAGCTTCTGCAGTATCTATAGAAACAGCTTATGGAAACTTTAACAGGTCACACTCCACTTCTAATTACTTACCAATTCTTGAAGACAAAATCAGCAGTGAAATTAAGTAAATGCTATAAATATGGTTAGGAAGTTCCATCAGTTCCAGTAAGATTACCATAAAAATTAGATTAACATTCTGTATATGAACAGTAAGGCTTTTGAACACAGCAAGCCGTTGGATTGAAATGTCCCAAAACACACATTCTCAGAGAGAGTGCAGCACAGGTCCTGTAACTTGTGTCAAAGTTAATGAATAAAATACCAACAGTTTCCATTCAGCAACATTGTTTAAAAGGCACTATTCTCAATCTTCCCCCTCTTGCTGACGGTCTCATCTGCGCAACAGACACCAAGCCATATGGCACACTTCAGGTAAGTGTGCAAATCATATCACAGAATTCTGTGGAGAACCCTATACACTTAAAATGAGTAGATACCGAAGTCTATACTTTATGACATTCACGTGAAATTCTAAAACTGAATCAGATGGAAGCAATGAATATATTTTATTAATGGTTTATATTCGTAGAGGAAAGAGATCAGGGGCAATTCCAGGATTTGATGACGGGCATAACACATGCCAAAAAAATTGACAGTCAGAGACACATCCCTCTCATCCACCAATCTGGGAGAGACCATTAATAACAATCATAAATCAAGCTCCAAAATTCAAAAACTCAAGATGTCTGCAGATAGATGAAGATTTCAGATTGAGAAAAAGTGTGGGAATATAACAAAACCACTCTTCTTCCTTTGTAGCTGAATCAATTGCGATAAAAGAGTCCTACTAATGACAGCCGGTGAGTTGATAAGATGGTATCACTGTCCACTGGGTCAGAATGCAGCTGGTGGCAAATTACTCTTCGTTCCCTCTTCAGTCAATTCAACTTAACACAAATTATCGGAAATCCACTACCAAATATATGAAAAGATAGCAATAGATTTAAGATTAATGAACCATTTAATGAAAATGTTTGAGGGACCTTCAACTGCAGCTTCAAAACTGCATGATGTCACATTGAACTACAGGTGAACCCCAGCAAAGTTTCAACTGAAGGCATTAAGCAAGAAGAAAAGATATTTGATCAACTTAAATGATCTTCGTTTGTCAGTGCATTTTCTAAACTTTCAAAATCTGATATTGTTAGCAGAATAGTTAAATCTGGCCAAGGCCTTCATAAATGTTTTCCAAAACTCCTCCACTTTGCGCTCTCTTTAAAACGTACTTCACCAACCTGGCCTTTGGTCAGCTCCCCTAACTCTTCTCCAAACTCCTGCTCTAGGTCTCAAATTGCCCACCTCCTTGTGATGTCCCTGGTGATGTTTTGCCACATTAAATGCGTCATATAAGTGGAAGTTGTTCCAATTTTTAAAAAATAATGTTCTGTGATATATTAGTACATGGATTCTAAGATATTTTATCAATCATTTGGGGGGCTGGGGGGAAACGCGGTGGCATAGTGGTTAGCACTGGTGCCTCACAGCGCCAGGGACCCGGGTTCGAATCTGACCTCGGGTGACTGTCTGTGTGGAGTTTGCACATTCTCCCCGTGTCTGCGTGGGTTTCCTCCGGGTGCTCCGGTTTCCTCCCACAGTCCAAAAATGTGCGGGTTAGGTTGATTTGGCTATGATAAATTGACCCTTAGTGTTAGGGGGGGATTAAATATGTGGGGTTACGGGGGTAGGTTGGGATATGTGTACTGTGGGGATTAAAGCAGGGACAGGGTACTGGATTTGGATGATCAGCCATGATCGTATTGAATGGTGGAGCAGGCTCGACGGGCCGAATGGCCTACTCCTGCTCCTAGATTCTATGTTTCTATGTTTCTATGAAAGAGGTTGGAAACTGATACTTTAATTCTGTCTGCTGATTTTCAATCAAGTTGCTATGAATTAAAGGACACCAGTAAATGGCTTGGTGGGTAAATGTGGCAAGTGGTGTAGTACTATGCCATATAGACGAGAAGGTCTTAAGTTTGATGAGTTAGCTCTGACAAAATGTCTAGACCTGACACTTATAGCCAACTTCATTTTCTTTCAGATGCAGAAGGAACAGCTGTGCATTTCTAGTTATTTCTGCCGTTATTTCTGAGTTAGCTGGGACAACAACTGGGATGCAGAGAAGAGTCACAAAGTGATCCCTGAGCTATGATGGGAAAGAAGTATGAGAAACGTTGCAGCAATGGTTAAATCTGGGACACTACTTCAAATTGAACCATGACAATAAAAACAAGAAGGCAGGAGCCCATATTCTCCAAAGGCAGATTTAGGACTGATAATCAGGATTTTTTTTTCACACAAAGAGTAATCAACAAGTGGACTGGACTTTGAAGTTGGGTAGTGGAGGCAAAAAACAGTGGAAACAGCTGGATCTGCTGTGAGAAAATGGTAGGTTCTTTCTGAATGGATGAGCTAAGATGGGCAAATTGATCTTCCTCTTCTGTGTCTATCTTGTGAAGACTCAGCACCTTCCGGACAGGGAGAAACTTGGCAAGTTTCAATTTATACTTTTAATTAACTCAAGTACACAACTGCTGCAGAAACACGGTTTGAATTACTGAAGCTCAGTATTCCCTTAAAATTATAGCACTGATCCCAACACAAATGCAATGCCAATTAATTTGCAATTTTTAAAACATTAAATAAACTTTATTGTAACTGACATTGGCTCCAGCTCCAATACACTGACAATTTTTTTTTAAACATTGCGTTAAAGAACGGTCCCAGTTCAAATGAGGAATGAGATGGCCACTGATTGTAAACAATTGGAGTGAGGTCTGAAATGTTGGCCAACACAAGGACCTTGGTCGAGAGAATGGAGTGTGGAATTGCATTGATACTGTGGAGCAAAACTGACAAATTTTAAATTAGCAGGCAGTGCTGAGCAGAACTTTTCCCCTGCTTTTGTTGCCATATTGACTTTTGCACCAATAAGAGGTAAAGACATTTATGATATACTCGGGTAACAGTGCCTTTTCCCCACTAGTCTGGTCTTCCAAAAATTAAGATCAGTCATATCGACAGAGGAAATGGTAAGACTCAGGTTTATGAACAGCAAAAGTGACACCGACTGTAAACCTATTTAAATGTACAGAACTGTGATCATTGTTCAAAGCGACATACATTAAAATAATTTACACTGCCAAACCAAAAAGATAACTGTCCCATCTAATCATTGACACTTGGTCAGTCTGAGTTATGACTTTAAACACAGTTCTACAATATGGAACATTTGATTTACTATGAGATATTAAAAGGGGAAGTAAAGTCTAGGGGGGAGTTTTTTTGTACAAAGTATTACCCTACTTTATATAGAAAATTAATGTTCTTACAAGAATCTGATTTGACATTTTTTGCAGGTAGGCTGATAAGTCAGGCCTTGCTGCTTACTAGGCCACTGCAGAATATCACTGATGCTAACAACCCTGTGCATCTCATAGCACCTTCATTGGAAGCAATGTGTGCTGGGACCAGACCAACCTGAAAGCCCCAGCCAGAACTGTCTAAGAGTGAACAACATGCTACTGGCAGAATAGCGGCAATCTTTGCTGGTAATGTGGTTTTTAGGGTTCCCGCAGCTCTGGTCAGCTCTTAGACCAGTCTTAAATCCCAATCTTGTCTGTACCTAAGTAGGAACCAACAAGGTTGCTCCCAACCAGTTCTTTTTCCAAAAATGTCAAAATAGATTTTGATAACATTATTTTCTCTATAAAATGGGGGAGTACTTGCCTTACACTTCACTCCCACCTATTATAACCTATTTGGCATGCATTGGTGCAATAAACATACAGGATTTATTATAAACAGTCCCTGAACCAGCCAAATTAATTAATCCAATGAGATAACCTCACAGAGTCTTGTAATGGGTTAAGTGTTTTTTTTAACCTATTGCAGTATTTGGTTTTACGCAGTTGGTGCATCATTGGGTAAAAGATAATATTGGTTTTGTTTTTCAACCTTCACTTTGTGTTTTTTTTATTGATGATGGAGCTGAGTATGTGTGAAAAATGGCGCTTTATTAGGTGTTTAAATATAGGATACAGTATTTCACTGGTGACAGTGAGTTACTGATGTCCTTTCACGAGTGAGAAGGACCAATAACTCACGAATGCCACAGGTACAAAGTGAGTTATGATGGTCATTCATACGAATGAAAGAACCTCCGAAACTCGTCATCACTGCTCAGATATTCTGTTTATTCTATGAGAGAATGATCATGCATTCTTATGCAGCCTTAAATTAATTCAACACGCTTTGCCAACTGTCAAGTGATAAGTCACACATGCATATTACTGTTTTTATTTTTCCTTGGTGCGAATTACTATTCCACCAAGTAGCGTGTAATTACATTTCACTCACTCAGAAGAATAAATGAGCCAAATTCTCTTGTTGGCCAAAGCAGTAAAAACAAGCTACTGCCAGTTTTGCTTTTATTTGTGCGTGTGCTTTTTTTAAATGAATTTTGTGCTCAAGGTGACATACGTTAATCCTGGAGAAAGGAAAACTTTCCATATCGGGCACCCACTGCAAGCATCAAGCACTACCACGTTTGGTACAGTACAGCTGGATAGAAAACCAAGATTCCTCCACTCCGCCCTACAACGTGCCCCAGCCAGCTACATTCTTCCATGTCACTCAGCTGCCCCTACTACCAGGTTTTTAATTATGCCTCATTTAAATGCCAGTCATTTTGAGCTGTTACCAAGACTCGGGGAGGAAGGGGAGATGATCCCCCAGGGGGAACTTGGAGGTCAGAGGAGGAGTAGCAGAAGCTGGGAATACAACATGGTAGATTGATGAGATACACTGGGAGCCTTCTCAATTTTATGCTACATTTATATTATTGTGCTTTCACCAGAGGAGGCCCCGACTTTGGCAGCAGATTGGGGGATTCTCAACAGCGCAAATTAATAATCCTAAAATATGGAATCTAAAGGAATGAGGGTTAAGCATAGTATGTATTGGTAATGGGGAAATGTACATACAGATGAATTATACATATTATATAATGATAATTGGGCATTAAACATTGTATGCATATCCATGTGGAAAAATGTTGATTAGGACTAACCACAAACTATGTTTAATCCTCATTCATATCTTAGTCTCTAAAAATAAGAAGTGTGTATACTCAGTAGCTTGTAGTAATCCTCCATTATACCCCTGGTTGAACATATAAATGCAACATAACATGGCAATGGAGTCCTGTCCTTGCCGACATACAACTCCAGCTGTGATCCTAGTTTTTCCATAGGGAAAGCAAACAAACCAATAAACATTTACCATCAGTCAGACCAATCTCTTCATTCCAGATGTAGCCACTCAAACTGGCCTCTGAAGCAAAGAAATTTCCATATTTTTGCTGCCTAATGTGCGAAAAATCCATGATTTGGTGGTAAGTATTACAACCAGCATGGAAATTACACCCAATTGACTTACGGGTTTTATTCATTGAAGTGCATAGCATGTGAATAGTTTGGGTAACAGCCATTATAGTCAAGGATCACTAACACAACATGACCACCATGCAATGAAAAAACAAACTCCTGCTCCCCATCAAGATGTGTGGTGTAAATAGATCTACCCTTTAGTTAAAGGTTACACTGATGTGCACCTTATCCACTCATAGTAGACTGCAATAACCTCCTGCTGGCCAGCTAATGGCTGCACTGTGGGTGTGTTTGGGGGAAATCAGTTGCAGCACTGCTTTACAACTTTTAACAACTTAAATACCAGCGGGAACTCTCACATGGACATAGCTCTAGCACCTGAGGCTGCGGGCTGGATTTTCCCTGCGGAGGCGGGAGAGCTGGATGGCGGGTTCCGGTCCCGCTCCCGTCTGCAGCCATACTCTCAAAACGATTTTCCGGTAGATTGGCCTCGTTAAGCCCGCCCTGCGGGGTTCCTGACCAATTAACAGGAAGTGGGTCTGATGACATCATTTGATGATGTGTCATCAGCCGGTTTCCTTAAAGGGACCGCAGCCACATTGATTTTGACAGTTGTGCTGTCAGTGTTCTACCTACAGCATTGAGGTGCTGCAAACACTGATGAGCACTGCACAAAGGTGCACGGCTGCACCCAGGTTCACGCATGACTCCCTCCATATGCTTATGGAGGGAGTCACAGCACACAGGGAGATTCTCTTCTATTCCCATGGGCGTAAGAGACTTCCCCAGGAGATCCAACGCAGCCTGGTTGCATATTGCACGAGGACATAAACAGGGATGTCGTCAGGAGTGCCTTGCTGCAGTGGCGCCAACCTTTCAATGATCTCAGTAGATCACGAAACGTTACTGCAATGCCACACTCAAACTCACCCTGCTGTGCCACTCATTACATCCCCATCACTCTGCCTTCCATACCCTACTCCTGCACATCCTTACTCACACCAACTTACCAGGCACCTCCACCCATCCTTCTCTATCTACATTATCACTTCCCCATCTCACTAACCACCCCTCACACTCACCCTCATCCTAGTGCAAGCATACCAACTAACAACACACAAGGGTAGGCACTTGAGAGGTTTAGCCAATGTTCATGTGAAGTTTCTGGTAATGTGTTGTCAAACAGTGAAATCTATATTTTCAACACTGCCCCTTATTGGACAGATCTGTGTGCATCTTGATAAGTGTCTTACTGAGTTCCAGTGAATGTTGAGGCATAACTTCACCCCCCCCCCCCATAGCGATGAGTGTGAATGGAATGGCTTGGACATTAAAGGGATGCTTTATGGTGCTGGTGTGGGATGGTGTCAACCTGGCGCATCATGTGGCAGCCAAGGTGTAATGCGTCAAGTGAAGTAAATCTGGCCATGATGATGCCATCGCTGGCCTCCCGGGCAGCAATGTTGTCAGGGGCTGATGCCCTGTGTCCTATGCAGCATCAGGTGATGGTGGAGAAGGTTGGTGATGTTAGTGTGCCTGGTGAAGTTGGTGTCGGGGCTGATCGTGGAAGGATTCAGAGGACCAAGGTGTGATTTTTCAAAAGGCACCGATGTTGCTGCAATAGATGACAGAAGCAATCTGTCAATGGTGAGAGAGATTGTTCCAATGAGGTGGCATTGATTATACAGTTGGCTCTAAACAATTGCAAGCTAAAGCAATCTCTGTATGTCTTACAAATGCAGTAACCAACAGTTTCTGAGCTCTGAAACTGAACATCTGCAACATGGCATCCTTTATACCACTTCTGCAGCTGTCAGCTTATCGAATACATCAAAGCAGACTCAACTCACGACAGGGTAAGCTGGCGTGTTCCCCAAGCAGCGGGTAACCCATGGGGGAGCACATAAAATTGCAAGGTAGCCTCAAAATAGCATTAAGTTGGCTGTTAACAAGCCATTTAATGATTTAAATTGCCTCCCCCGCCGCTTGGTGTCGGGTCAGTTCTACCCGCTGTCAATCTTTGCTATTTTGACAGTGGACCCGCCTCCAAACCTGCCCTGAGTGCCGGCAAAATCCAGCCCTGCATGTGGGATAGAAAAGAAAAAAATCTGTATGGGAGTAGGTATGGTGCAGAGTTAATTTGCAGTAATCGTCTTCAAATGACCTTGCCTATTTCACAGAACTTCACAAAAATCATCAGCCAGAGATTGACAAACTAGCTAAAGCAGCAGAGATCTTTGATTGAAGCAATTTACACCTGTAAAACAGACAAGAATGACAAAGAGAAGTTCCTTTAAAAGGGAACTCAATGCTATTCAAAGGAAAACACAAATTGAAAATTTCAACGGTTTGATCATCTCTGGCAAGCATTCCAATCCATCTAAAATAAAAACAGAAAATACTGAAATCACTCAGCAGGTCAGGCAGCATCTGTGGAGAGAGAAACAGAGTTAACATTTCACGTTGATTACCTTTCATTCTAAACCGTCTGTTGCTGTGATAAGAAACTCAGCCGTGAATAGCTCCCCCACTGGCTTATTTGGTAAATTCACTGTTCAGTGTGCAACTGAGCCATACAGAACAGAAAGATCCCCAATTCGATCTCTGGGCTCTTTTACACCTAGCGCTTCTCTGCAGTTTGGATTGCAGGACAGCTATGTCTGTCCAGCAGCCCTCGTCTTTACATTGCTAAAGCCAGCTCCTTTTCCCCAACGGAAGAATCCTAGTCTTACAAAAATGCGCCTTGTGCTGATCTCAGCTTGGACAGTGCTAGATGCACGGCAACTGGCCTCGGCACCTTCTACTTAGAGAGGGGAGGGAAAAAAAAGTCAAACCTGGCTTCCCATTCCTAATTTTCTATCCAGTGTCGCCTGTTGGAAAGCATCTGTGGGTTTTAGGTGAAGATAGGAGCAGATGTCACTTTGATGTCTTCCATAAAAAAAACACTATAGGATGCACGATGCTTTGTAGTCAATGCTCCCTTACTGTGTGCTATAAAACGTTCTGATAAAATGTAATTTATAAATAAAAACAGATGTATTGGAACAAAATCTATTTTGCTTATGAGCCAAAATTCTGTGTAAACATTTTATAGTTAAACTTTGATGTACAGTACAAGGAGAGCAAAAATGTTTTATTTTGTGAGTAAGTCAATTAAGTGTACCAGTTTTTAAAATATGGCAATTTATTTACACAATTATTGAATATACAGTAATTTACAGATCGATTTGCAGTCATCTCCGAATAAATAATAAATTATTTAATTTAGAGTGGAGACAATCAAACTTGACCAATTACAAAGCAGCAAATGAAATAACTATGTCTATGGCTGTAAGGATGTTGTGGTACTGTAATGCACTTGGCCCATTCTAGTTTGAAATTAGGTTGGTGATGCCACTTCATGACTATAAGAAAACATTCAATCAGAAAAGGCCATTCAGCCCGCCAAAACCTGTCCCTTCCCACTTATTATGGACTAAACCACTTCGACAAAATTCTCCCTTGATCCCAAAGGCAACCAAATAAAACTCCAGAATACGTGTACACCCCACAGCTCCCTTGACCGGTTAGATCAATCTTAATACTGAAACTTTTAAAGAGAAGCATGGTCATTTTCTAAAAGCACCACAGGCTATACCGAGGACGTCCGATGCTCTTAGGCATTTACTACAACTCAGGAAAAAGATTTTTATATTTCAGTTCAACATACAGACATTGTATTGTCTGAAAGTATTAGTTGAAGAACTTAGTGTTCATGCCAACATGTTACAGTGCAAGACAATATACAATTTAGTCAGAAAGCTGTACAGCTTTTATGGTTGTATGCAAAGTTTTTTGTTTCAAATAATCAACATAATTTATTTGTAAAATGAAAATATGCAATTATAAATTGGATGCATTTTAATTCTATTTTAATTGTGTTGCAGTAATGTTACTGCAGCCCTCACAGTGTAGGTGCAAAATCTGAAGTAACTGCTTGGGAACAAAAAGTAAAATTCCAAATTATACCCCAAAATAGTCTGTATACAGCACTTTCTATACAATCGTCTCACTGTTATTAAAAACAGAGCGCCTTCCAAGCCCCACTGACAACTTAATCAGATAGGGAAGATCAATTATTCTTCTGCATCACATTAAAAGTCGCCTCCAGTACAGCTAAATCAATACTAATGTTTTCAGTAAAAGGGTTTTAAAAAAAACCAACAAATTTGCGTTCTTTCTATTTCCCTAAACTACTACCTGCTAAAACAGCCAAAGAATGCAGCATTCTGTTTTTTGCTAACCTGCAGTGGAAGCCTGTGTGTACTATGTACCAGCATTAAACAGTATCACACAATAGCCTAGATTCAGTATATTGCTGCTTTGCAAAAGTCATTAACTTTCTGAAACATTAAGGGTTAAATCCCTCTCTCAGCCTTTCCCTCTTCCCAAGATTGCATGCACAAAAATAGGTGTGGTGGAGAACAATACAGTCCAATTTGTATAAAATATAAAAATATTTTTCTGAGTTGTAGTCAATGCATAACGTTACAATTTTTCTTAATTTTGAAAATATGGAGTAAGGCAAGAGAACAGAGACTAATTTGGATTTGTGGTAATGTTCTCAATATTCACTTTCAGCCTTGCCTACAGGACAAGGTGAAAAAAAGGTAGCAAGGCAAAGGGGGAAAAAATCGGTTGCTTTGCGCCTCCCGTTAGCGCCCTAAGAGGGCGCTAACGGGGGGGCACAAAGCAACTAGCGCCCGGGCGCAGCGATGTTTGCGCCGCTCGCGAAATTGACCAGACATTTTGCGGCAGCGCTAAACACTACGCCACGATCTCCTGCGCCCGCAGATTGTGACGTCAGTCGAGCGTGCAACACCCCGGACCGGATATTGAGTGGCGCCCCCTGCCTTTCCGCCTGCCACTAGCAACGACAGGTAGAGGGGAACGTTTTGCAGTCGGGAAGGGACTGGGGGAGCGCTATTTAAAGGCGGCCGCTTCCTGCCTTTTTTGTTGGCGATATTTTTGCACCACGCATTCTGAAAGAGAGATACTTCTGGAGAGATTCAACGCTGTGTGAAGGAGTTTTGGGTACTGAGCAGCACTTTGCAGGTTCATTTTGATTTGACCTTCCTTGCATCGATTTAGAAGAGACTATGGGGGCTGCACTCTGAGCTCTTTCCCTGGGCCTCTCCATTGTTCTTTCCAGCAGAATTGATGTACAGTTCTCTCCAGGCCGAGATTCAAGGCTGCAATGAGCAGGGTGTGGATGGAGAGCAAGATCGACCCTCCCCTTTAAGAACATGCCTGCGCCAGTGTGTCTGTGTTCCATTGCTGACTGACATCACATGAGCTTCGCCAGCGCTTTGAGGTAGCGCCTCGCTCCTCGGCGTTAACGCCTGATTTAGCGCTCCAATCACCTCCAGGGGCGATAGTAGCCAAGTTTGCAGTCGGAGGCGATAATTAGCGCCAGGCGCTAAACTTTGCACCCGGCCGATAATTGTGCCCCAAACGGGGCGATACCGAATTTCTCCCCCAAAGTGTTTCTGGGAGAGAGCTGTAGAGGGAAGGAGAATAGTGATTGACCTCAGACTTGCAGGCCCGAAAGCTGAGGGAGAGCTCGAAATGTCCTATGCCCACTCCAACAGATAAACAAAGCCCTCGACAGTCAAGATCGATGAAGCACATAGTGGCAACATCAGTTTCGTATAGGTAACATACACGGAACACAGGGCTCTGTGACCCAAACTAACTATGAGCGTTTTAAGGGAGAACTACTATTATGTATAAAGGAAATTGAAACTGTGGAGAATTTCCAGCATAATTGCATTCTGTATAGAAAAATCAACTGTAATAAGTTATTTAGTCAGTTCAGATTTTAGATAAAAACTTCCACTATTCCCCCACAGATTTTGTAGAAGACTGCAAGGTAGGTGGTTTGAATGTCACTTGCTTCATCCAAATCTCCATTGGATTTAAACTGTAAATTAAAAGTCGGCCTGCGTGCTGAGCAGTAATTAAATTAAATTTAATGTCTCTGGTTCACGATCTGGCTTGGAGCAACCTTCTTGAAAACCCCAGGGAGGGGGGGCGGGGTGAGGGGTAGGAAGAGAGAAAAATCACAGTTAGGGTCATTATGACAAGCTGAATTTCGTCTCGGGGGTTTTAATGCATAATTGGAACTGCCTATGTAAGTTAAACACGTTTCCTCGGTAGAGAGCAAAAAGTGACATTATTGCCATTTTTATATTGGTGCTGCTGTTTGGAATCCAGGAGGCCAGCGTCAGGGAGCTGGGTCCTGGTGTTTACACTCTAAATCCGATTCCCCTATTCTCCTGAAAGACTCGTAGATCCACAAAAAAAAACGAGCCTACAAGTCTGCCATTGGTATCAAAGAATCAGATTTAGCAAGGTACATGCAGATTTAGCAAGGTTTACAACTGCCTGTCTGCCAGAATCCAATTATAACGGTGTTAATAAAAAAGTGGCTTATCAGTCTCTTATTATTCCAGCTGAACCCCCTGCCAGCTGAACAGTGAGCAGCAGTGGAAACAAAAGAAAAACTGTAAATTATGGAAATTTGAAATAGTAATGGAAAATGCTGGAAACACAAGAGCAGGTCCAAAACCGCCAGAAAGAGAAAGGACAGGTTACGAATTTGGATGGGACTAAATCTCTTTTGTTTTCAGTTGCTGGTGGATAGGCTGTGTATGTCCAATAATTATTATTGCTACTTGTGACATTGGAGACTTTTCTCACATAACTCAAAGCTTAATAAGCAGGAATCAAAAAGCAACAAAGAGTGAACATTAAAGAATGTCTTGCTTTCATGACCCAACTTAAAAAAAAAAGATAGCGGCAAAGAATTATGATTTACGCTATAACAGATCCTTTGATCTTTTATATCGAAACAAATTAATTTAAAACAGTGAACACATGAATTGCACATGGTCTGTTCCAAAGACTGATCACAATGAGACAGGAATAGGCCATTCACTCCATTGAGTCCACTTCTTTCAGCAGCCCATACACAATTTGCTTATGATTGCAATCTCGGTGTGACTTAAACGGGACTGTCTTTCAAGTAAAACACCTTACATTGGTTAAAGTAAGACTGAAAGGTGTTAACGGGGAACGGCAACCACTGTGTATGTATCTGGATCAGATTGATTAGTCAGGATTATCATGTTCTCTCTTCAATTTATTTAATTTCTTGAGGAGGTAAAATTTCAACAATAAAACTGAAAATTTCTCGAAGAATCCTAACCACCAGCTAGTCCGCAAGAAAAGCCCAGGTATAACTCGCCTCCAATTTGGCTTCCTGCATTTGGAGGGGTGGGGGCACTTGCTTCTCCCTACAAGCCCAGAGGTCATTAACTTTTCATGTTCGGAAAGGAGGGCATTAAGTCACATCAGATCACTCTGCAGCCACATTACATAGCTGCCGGATTACGGTTTTTCCAACTAAAACTATGTCTTTGCTTCGCGCCTCTCAACATCCTGCTATTTCAAGTTGCTCATTTTAGTTTTGTACATACCCTTACCAAGGGAGTGGTTCAATACAACAGTTCATCATTCTTCATGTGTGTGTGTGTTCCTCCCAAGTTGTTTGTTTTGGCTGTTTTAAAGTGAAAGTTATACTGAACATAAAAGCTAATTACTGCTGTCCCAGCCTAGAATGCTCATTTCAAACAACTATCAACTTTTCCCTTGAAAAGAGGATTGAAAGATTTAAAATATAAGGAGCAGACTAAATTGATGTACGTCTCAGTGCTAGCCCAGAGACAAATAATAGAAAACTACAGTACATTAGAACACATACGATAAAATGTGCATATAACAAGCTACTGGAACCAACGTAGCCTACAGAAGGACTTGATTGTATTAGCTTGGCAGACAGAGAAATCTGACGGTATATCATTCCGTTTCTAGAAATCATTTCCAGTCAACCGCATACTGACGAGACCAATTTTGCTGCTCATTAAAAACTGATTGGGATCAAAAATCAGACGGCAGGAAAACAACCAAATGAAAACAGAGCCCGAGAGAATTCAGATGTTACTATTAAAGCAGGCATTCTGAAGGCCCGAAGCATTAAGTTCACGCCTGCTCAGTGCTGCCCAGTGAAGTGTGCTATTATATTGTGTCGCTAGGAACTGTGGTCTTCAGATCTGTTTATTCCATGAGTGCTAATCGTGGTTCAGGAACACACTTATTCTGTTGCACTTATCAAGAAGATTCATTAGGATCAGTTTTATGCAGAGCTGTCCATAGAGATTTATATAATATATTCTTTCAAAATTCAGACAATACAATTGCAGTTATAGAATTATTGGATTTAAAAATCCTATAATAATTCATACTGGTAGTGCAATTAAGCTTGTAGCAAGGAGAATGGTAGCAAGTATGTAAGTAATGCAAGTCAATTTATCTTGTCTGGAGTATACTTCTTGACCCTTTCAGACCCTCTACCATTATGTTCTCACTGACATGCTACACCTCCATCCCAGACCCATTACTAGTCTGAAAATGAAAACAGAAAATGGAAGATTAATAGAAATAAAATACTTGGAGAGGCAGGAAGAGAGGAACATATTACATGGTTCAGATATGTTTCATGATACCCATGACTACAAAATAAAAGTTCTGTCTATTTTAGCAACTTTATCAAAACAATATGAAGTTATGAGAACACTTCATACACTATACACAGACAGAAATTTTGTCTAACCTGTCGACCACAATTATTCTGGTTGAGAGATCTTATTTATACATTGAAATAGCTCATTCACCTGTTCTTAATAGAATGGACTAATTTTAAGATTAGTTAACACTTTACAATTTAAGAGTGTTGCCTAATAATTCTAAAATAAATATGGTAGGAGCACGAACTCCAAAATTCTAGAGGGGAATTTTAAACGATCCCGCCCGTAGGGAATGAGGCGGGCATGTAATTAAAATAGCAAGGACGAAGACTTACCACCCCGTTTTTGCTCAATGCCATCTTAACTGGGCCCTTTATTTGGGCAGCCGAGGTCCGAAGGACGCGATCATATTTTAACGGTCTGCTGAGCGGGGTGCCCGTAGCGGGATGCCTGGTCAGCAAAAACTGGTGGGAGGAAGAGGAGGAGGCCCTCTACTGTCAGTGAAAGATTTTACTTATTGGGCCCAGGAGGGGCAATGGTGCTCCTCCGGCCTCCACAAGAAAAGTCTGGGCCTCTGCTACCCTGGTTTCCTCTCCTTCCCACCTCCAAAACGGCCCCGATCCCCACCCCCCCCCTGACTTACTGTCACTGGCTGCCTTCAGGCCCCGCGATTGTGACCCACCTGAAACAGGCCAGCTTTTTTTCCTATCTGCTTTGGGTGGGCAGCTACTCGGCAGAATATAAAAATTGACCAAGGTCTTCCATGGCGACTGCCGGACAGGGAGGCAGTCAGCTCCACCCTGGCTTCCCGCCCAGGAGTTAAAATCCACCCTCTAGTGCCTGCCTCAGTGTCAAACAGGCCATCATAAAATTGTCTCCTAAGGCCATTAATTAAATTAAATTATCAAACAAATGCATATATATCAAGACTTTACGTACAGACTTTCTGCAAGTCTTTGATCTTTGTGATGTTTGCTGAATTCTACAAAGAGCAGACAGAAAATGCTGGAAACACACAACAGGTCAGTCAGCTTCTGTGAAGAGAATAGACAAGCCGACATTTCAGGTACGGATCCACCTTCAAAACCAGTTCTGATGAAGGGTCTGTGCCTGAAACGTAAACTGGCCTGTTCTCTCCACAGATGCTGACTGACCTGCTATGTGTTTCCAGGATTTTCTGCTTTTGTTTCCGATTTCCAGCATCTGCATTATCTTGTTTTTTGCTTTTTACTTGATTAATTATGGCTTGTTCTTCACATGTGCTAAGAATGTCAAAGAACATGATATACA
The DNA here is from genome assembly GCA_030390025.1 of Squalus acanthias. Classification (NCBI taxonomy): domain Eukaryota; kingdom Metazoa; phylum Chordata; class Chondrichthyes; order Squaliformes; family Squalidae; genus Squalus; species Squalus acanthias. The sequence continues at coordinate 85,479,259 of CM059438.1, forward strand.
ACAAAGAGAAGCGCTGTTGTCTGAAGTCAAACATATTGTTAAAACTAACAATGCTCTACTTAGACAGATACATTCCATCAGCATTAAGTGACTCCAAGTAATATTAGGAATGTGTATTTTGTGCCAACAATTTCTGCCACTTAATTTGATGTATAGTTTTTACATGCGGTTGCTTAGTTTTGCCTTTCACAAATGATCATCAATTAAAGAGTAATCCTGTCTCAAGGGCTGGGTGGTGCAGTGGGCTCGAGCTACACCCTTTCACCTCCAGAGTTTGTTTTCTACCCGCCTCTCTGCTATAACCTATGTGTTGGCTTGTGTTCTTTGCTCTTCATACTCTGCCATTACGTTCCTGTCTCCTCCTCTATTCTTTGGTGACGGAGCCTGGAGTTATCTTGGCACTAAACTCTGAAATTCCATTCCCTAAGTCTTTAAAACCATGCAACTCATTCATTGCCTTCAAAAGCTTCTTCAAAACCCTGCTTCAACTATCCCTTTCGTCACCTCCTTTAATTCCTGCTTGGTATGGTTTCCTGCCCCTTCCCTCATTTTTGAGGAATACCTTGGAATGTTTATTAGATCAAGGTGCCATATAAGTGCAAGCTGTTATTATAAAATCAAATTATTAAAAAACAATCCTGAGATTATCAAGATTCCCAACACAATCTACATGAAGCAGTGATAAGGGAAACGATTCCTTATTTGGATAAGTGAAACCTGTTCTAAGCTGTATCTATCAGCAATAATTTAGTCTATTTTTTTCTCTCCTGTAGCTGTACAAAAATTATACTTTATTTACATAAAAAATGATGAACTCGTCTAATCAGGATTTATAAGGGTACTGGCTCTTGCCTCCTATGCAGAATGAGTGCTGCATGAATATGAAATGTGTTTGATACCCCACAATTTACAACAGAACTGTGTATTTTAGTGTAATGCTCAGCATCAATTATTTAGAGTCTGGAGCAGCACGTAAAGATGTACTAAAATGCTTTCCTTTACAGATGTGATTTCTTTCACAGGTGCAAAAAAATCTCTGCTTCAAGCACCAGAAAAATACCCAACCTGTTTACAGCATAAGGGCTAGAACATAAGAACATAAGAAATAGGAGCAGGAGTAGGCCAATCGGCCCCTCGAGCCTGCTCCGCCATTCAATAAGATCATGGCTGATCTGATCCTAACTGCCAATCTACTATCTATCACAGAACCATCTCCTGCATCTAACAGAATTGCACACACGAAATAGGAGCAGAATCAGGCTACACAGTCCCTGGGCCCGCTCCACTACCCACAGGGCCATGACCGGATCCGAACCTAGACTCATGTCCAAATTCCTGCCCGCTCCCCGTAACCCTTAATGCCCTTTACTTCTAGGAAACTGTCTATTTCTGTTTTAAATTTATTTAATGATGTAGCTTCTACAGCTTTTTGTGGCAGCATATTCCATGGACCTACCACCCTCTGAGTGAAGTAGTTCCTCCTCATCTCAGTTTTGAAAGAGCAGCCCCTTATTCTAAGACTATGTCCCCTAGTTCTAGTCTCACCCGTCATCGGGAACATCCTCCCCGCATCCACCCGATCCAACCCCTTCACAATCTTATATGTTTCAATAAGATCGCCTCTCATTCTTCTGAACTCCAATGAGTAGAGTCCCAATCTACCCAACCTCTCCTCATATGACCACCCCCTCATCCCCGGGATTAACCGAGTGAACCTTTTTTGCACTGCCTCGAGAGCAAGGATGTCTTTCCTTAAGTAAGGACACCAAAACTGTATGCAGTATTCCAGGTGCGGTCTCACCAATACCTTGTACAACTGAAGCAATACCTCCCTATTTTTATATTCTATCCCCCTAGCAATGAAAGCCAACATTCCATTTGCCTTCTTAATCACTTGCTGCACCTGCATACTAACATTTTGAGTTTCGTGCACCAGGACCCCCAGATCCCTTTGCACTTCAGTACTCTCCAGTTTCTTGCCATTAAGATAATAAATTGCTCTAGGATTTTTCCTGCCAAAGTGCATCACCTAACACTTTCCAGTGTTGTATTCCATCTGCCAAATCTCTGCCCACTTACTTAGCCTGTCTATGTCCCCTTGCAGGTTTTTTATGTCCTCCTCACTCACTACTTTCCCTCCCATCTTTGTATCATCTGCAAATTTTGATATGTTACACTTGGTCCCTTCCTCCAAATCGTTAATATAGATTGTAAAGAGTTGGGGACCCAGCACTGACCCCTGTGGAACACCACTAGTTACTGATTGCCAGTCTGAGAATGAACCATTTATCCCAACTCTTTGCTTTCTGTTAGATAGCCAATCCTCTATCCATGCCAGAATATTACCCCCAATCCCGTGATTTTTTACCTTAAGCAATAATCTTTTGTGTGGCACCTTGTCAAATGCCTTTTGGAAGTCTAAATACACTACGTCCACTGGTTCCCCTTTATCCACTCTATATGTTACTTCCTCAAAGAACTCCAGCAAATTTGTCAAACATGACTTCCCCTTCGTAAAACCATGCTGACTTTGTCCTATTAAATTATGATTATCCAAATGTCCTGTTACTGTTTCCTTAATAATGGACTCCAAAATTTTACCTACCACAGATGTTAGGCTAACCGGTCTATAGTTACCAGCCTTCTGTCTACTGCCCTTTTTAAATAAGGGTGTTACATTAGCAGTTTTCCAGTCTGCCGGGACCTTAGCGGAATCCAGGGAGTTTTGAAAAATTATTACCAATGCATCTACAATCCCTACCGCCACTTCCTTCAAGACTCTAGGATGTAAGCCATCAGGTCCAGGTGATTTATCCGCCTTGAGTCCCATTATTTTACCGAGTACCACTTCCTTAGTGATTTTGATTGTGTTTAGCTCCTCTCCCCCTATAGCCCCCTGTTTGTCCAGTGTTGGAATATTCTTAGTGTCCTCTACTGTAAAGACTGATACAAAATATTCATTCAGTGTTTTTGCCATCTCCATATTTCCCACCATTAATTTCCCGGTCTCATCCTCTAAGGGACCAACATTTACTTTAGCCACCCTTTTTCTTTTTATATAACTATAAAAACTCTTACTATCTGTTTTTATATTTTTTGCTAATTTACTTTCATAATCTATCTTCCCTTTCTTAATCAATCTTTTTGTTATTTTTTGCTGCCTTTTAAAGTTTTCCCAATCCTCTGTCCTCCCACTAGATTTCGCTACCTTATATGCCCTTGTTTTTAGTCGAATACTATCCTTAATTTCTTTACTTAGCCACGGATGACTGTCCTTTCTTTTACACCCTTTTCTTTTCAGTGGAATATATTTTTTTTGGAAGTTGTAAAATAACTCCTTGAATGTACACCACTGATCATGTGTCGTCTTACCCTTTAATCTATTTTCCCAATCCACTCTACTCAATTCCGCTCGCATACCTTCATAGTCTCCTTTATTCAAGCTTAGCACGCTTGTTTGAGATCCAACCTTCTCACCCTCTAATTGAATATGGAATTCAACCATGTTATGGTCACTCATTCCAAGGGGATCCTTTACTAGGACATTTTTAATTAATCCTGTCTCGTTACACAGGACCAGATCTAAGGTTGCTTGCCCCCTGGTCGGTTCAGTTACATACTGCTACATATTGTGGACACTAATGCTATTTAGTGGTTGGTGCTCAGACAATAAAATATAGGTTGCCAAATAATAAAAGACAATTGTGTTTTAATTTGTATGTTGTTGACTGAGCCTGTCTGGCCATTCATAAGAGTCAAACTTTAGACTGGATCTACAGATAAGAAAACAAGTCCATACGGGAAAGCTTTGATAAATGCTGTTCATTCAATACAAACATTTTGAGAAAGAAAGAACAAAATAAATTTGCTTTCGTATAGCACCTTTTATGTTCTTAGGGCATCCCAAAGCTATTTACAGCCAATGAAGTACTACTGAAGTGTAACCACCGTTGTAATCTAGGCAAACACAGCAGCCGCTTTCCACACAGCCAGGTCCCACAAACAGTAATGGGATAAATGACTAGACAATCTGTTTTACTGGTGTTTGTTGAGGGATAAATCTTGGTCAGGATGCTGGAAGAACTTCCTTGCTCTTCTTTGAATACTGCCATGGGATCTTTTTATAGCCTTGGTTTAAAGCCTGATCCGGGTGTCGCAAAGATGGGTTGGGAGAGAATTACAGTGAAGGGTTGCTGAGTGTGAGAAAGTACTGGGAGAGGACCGCTCACAAAAACAGCGAATGGGGAGCCATGGGTGTCCGACAAAGGAGTGGAACACCAAGAAGCAGCAGCAGGGAAGGTATGGGTACTTGGGGTGGAAATTTTTTTTTTTTTTTTTTAATGGTTTCACCATTTGTGAACTGGTTACATCTAACATAAAGAATTTATTAGAAGTAATGTAGGTTTCCCACAAGGGGTAAACATTTTAACTATTCCTACCCTGACACGATCCATCTCTCATCCTCAGTGCAACTACACCTAGAGTCAGCCCCAAGGACAGGTGTCAGGATTCATAATCCAGTTGCAGTGGAGAGGGGTGGACAGATTTCTTAAAAGGGTTTCCCCAGCAGTCACTGTATTATTTCAAATAAATAGTTGGGCCCGAGGATGAGGTTAGTCTGATGTTGCTTCAGGGTGGGTAAGCGACAGTGGCAAGGGCTCCGGATGGGTGTCATGGCAGAGGGTTCTGGTCCTGGGAAGAGCAGGAGGGGAAAACAGCAAACCGTAGGGGGAGGCAGCAGCTGTGAGATGCAGCATTGGAAAGCCAGATTTTAGCATCTCCAAGGACCACTAATCTGGGGATCGCAGTGGTGAGTAAGCAACAGTGCTACCTACCTTAGTTAGATAAGATATAGTCAAATTAATAGGAAAATGTAATGGTTACACTGCCTACTTCCACCTCCATAACACCGCCCAACTCCGACCCTGCCTCAGCTCATCTGCTGCTGAAACCCTCATCCATGCCTTTATCACCTCTAAACTTGACTATTCCAATGCTCTCCTAGCCGGCCTCCCATCTTCCACCCTCCATAAACTTGCGCTCATTTTAAACTCTGCTGCCCGTTTCTTAACTTGCACCAAGTTCCGTTTACCCATCACCCCGTGCTTGCTGACCTAAACTGACTCCCAGTCTGACAGCTCTTTCTGTGCTGTATAACTCTATGACAACACCTCAATTTTAAAATCCTCATCCTCGTTTTCAAATCCCTCCATGGCCTCGCCCCTATCTCTGTAACCTCCTCCAGCCCTAAAAGCCTTCGAGATCTCTGCGCTCCTCCAATTCTGGTCGCTTGCGCATCCCCGATTTTAATCGCTCCACCATTGGTGGCCGTGTTTTCAGCTGCCTTGGCCTTAAGCTCTGGAATTTCCTCCCTAAACCTCTCCGCCTCTCTCTCCTCCTTTAAGATGCTCCTTTAAACCTACCTCTTTGACCAATCTGTCTTGATATCTCCTTCTGTGGCTCGATGTCAAAAACTTTTTATTGATAACGCTCTTATTAAGGACCTTGGGATGTTTTGCTACGTTAAAGGTGCTATTATAAATGCAAGTTGTTGTTGTTTGTTGTTCTATTTTTAGCCAATTTACTATACATTCAGCTATTTGTCCCCCTGACTCCACATGCCCTAACCTTTGTCATGAGCCTACCATGTGGTACCTTATAGAAGGCCTTTTGAAAATCCAAGTATATGACATCTGTGACATCGCACACGTGCGAGGCTTTTATTATACTTTGGAGCTGCTACTCCATCTGGCATTCATGGCCCATTCCAGCTGGCTGCAGCCGTTTCCTAGCCCACCCTCCATGGTCCTTGGAATGAGCTGGGAAGGAGGCTCCCAAACCCTCTATCCCCGTCTAAGCCCAATTTATGCCACTGGGTTGTGTGTCTGAAGTAAACAAATGAAAACAAAGTTTGGCAAACACATTTTGTTTTAAGTGAAGTTGGTGCCGTTTTAATGGGATAAGTGAACTGAACCGTTGCATCCAAATGAGAACAAAGCCTCTTGAACTTGCATCACTGCATCAACAAGTCTTGAAATTACACTATGCGAATATTAGTGTACAGATGCACTGAAGTTCCTTTGTCCACTATTTTAACTGAGGTGTTAAGCCATTCACTTTAACTTAATGAACAAAAGAATCTCATACAAAGGCGTAAAATGTTTCTACGCTAATATTCACAGTGTAACGCCAAAACTTTAAAGATTAGCTTGATTTATCACATTTAAAATGAAAGACAAACTTTTTCTATTCAATAATAATTTCAAATTGCCAATGCCACAAATCTAGAATTTTGCTCGAGAACATTACTGCTTTGTTTCCATCACACAAACATGCTAAGCTCAGTGCCTTCAGCCTGTACTACATTACCGACAATATGTCTTCATATCTACCCTTTAGCAGGATCACCGCTTGAAAGCTCCTTGAATTTTAACACACAGCTAATATTTAACCATCTCCAAAAGGCTTTTCCGGACTATCTAGTTCAAACAAGAAAGTAATGAAACAGTCATGCCAGAACAATCATGCAGCGTAAATCGATTTGAGAAAAGGCATCAGCAGAATAATTTTACATAACTTGACCAGATGTCATTATTAATGTGGAAGTAAACACCCAAAATGTCGGCACTTCGGAAACAAAAAGAAATCTTTTCAGATACAGAAAATAGCGATAAAGTCTACTTTAAAGCCATTCCCTGACATGTAGGTACCACACGGGTACATTCTCGTGGCATAGAGATTCCACACAGGTACATTCCCATAGTGTATAGCTATGACACAGGGACATTCCCGTGACGTATAGATACCACACATGTACATTGCCGTGACATAAATACCACACAGGTGCATTCCCTTGGCGTATAGATACCCACAGGGACATTCCCGTGACGTATAGATACCACAGGGACATTCCCGTGACGTATAGATACCACGCCGGTACATTCCCGTGACGTATAGATACCACGCCGGTACATTCCCGTGACGTATAGATACCACGCCGGTACATTCCCGTGTCGTATAGATACCACGCCGGTACATTCCCGTGATGTATAGATACCACGCCGGTACATTCCCGTGTCGTATAGATACCACGCCGGTACATTCCCGTGATGTATAGATACCACGCCGGTACATTCCCGTGATGTATAGATACCACGCCGGTACATTCCCGTGATGTATAGATACCACACCGGTACATTCCCGTGATGTATAGATACCACACTGGTACATTCCATTTTGATTAGCCACCCCAATTTTTCAGAAGAGAAATAAAAAATATTTTGGTTTTGGATTTTTCAGGTAAAAAATAATGTATATTTCAATAGCAGCATGAGGGAGCTTCAGACATGGACCTGGCACCCCTCAACACTGCAAGAAAAAGGCTGCTGGAAGTTGGCCCATCTGACACAGCTGCTTTACATAGACAATTCACCTTCGGCCTCTAAGACTAGAGGAGTTAGCCCAACCAACGTGAGAGAGAGAGAGAAAGAGAGCTGTGTGGCCTTGATGATAAAACAAAATGTGTTCTGGTGGGCACTACATATCTTAAGTTTGGCTACATAAATATCCACCATTTTCTTTGTCTCATACTACTCCTCTACAAAAAACCTCAACTGTTAAAACTGCACATACATTAGACTTCCCTTGAAAGATGGGAAAATAATTGGGCAGCAGCTGGTGCTGACAGTGCCAAGAATAGCTTTTCTCTTAGTGTTGCTGTTACTTTATTTCCATGCTATCTCAAAAGTGAAGAAGTCCATGATCATCAAATTCACAAAGATTAATGTATTGGGATTGCCAATATTCTTAAGTGCTCCATTCATTGTGAAATTTGATTGAAAACTTTTCCTCAATTAAAATCACTTCAATAATGTAATAATCGAGTAAGCAGCCATTGTGTTTCTGGATTCTAGAAGTACTAAGTCTACATTACCAGATGGACACACATACTTAATACTCACACAAGACTCTATCAACGTCTTAAGTGCCACCAACTCCAGGCTGGAGGTCGTCACGTGGATTTAAATATGGGCAATACTATTAATCAACCAATGCATTAATTAGTCTGCTGTACATTTGTAGTCAGAAATCCAATTCCATCATCAAAACAAAGATTTTTTTTCTCGCAACATCAGCTACCCTTTTAACGGGAAGCCATGCATAAGCAACAACATTTTTGGCCACTTGCCATTTCCCCATCCAATCCTGGCATCATGTGGCAACATAGATATTCATTTGGATAATAATCAGGGGAAAAGCTGGTTGAAGTGTTTTTGCATTTCAGCTGGTTGTTGAATTTTAAAATCAGGCCAATTAAATTTCTGTCTGGCAAAATTTATGACCAATAGCTTAATTTTTTTTTAAACAAAATTCGAGCTTTGTCCGTAACAAGAAGCACTGTGTTTTCAGAAGGTCAAATGATCAAATGTGTAGCACATAAAGAATTTGGATACCAAATAATGCCGTTGCTTCAAAACAAGAAAATACACAATGCAAACACAGCTTAGGAAGGGAACTGTCCTGTTAATCATTATTAACTACGGCTCTACATAGGCCCTAACAATCTACTGTGCTACTTCGGCACATTGTGAAATGGTGAACCTGAAAGCATTAGTCACTCACCATTGACTGGACTAATTAAATGGAATTCTTTTATGTTATTTGCATAACACTTTGAATAGCTCAGTGTGCAGGGCACTGAACAGTTATTAGAAATGTTTGCAGTATACCTACGGAACAATCTTATCTCGGTCCATACATAATTTTGAGGACCTAAAGAAACACAAGGCCTTTGACAGCATCAAACATGTGCTCTATAATCAAGGCTTCCTTAACAGGAGACTTCTGAAGGTGGGAGACAGGTAGCAAGGCAGAGTGGTTCAGAGGCAGAGTTCCAGACAGGAGGGGCAAGGCAGCTGACAGCTCTGCCATATGGGGTGCACAAGAAGCCAAAGTCAGAAGGGCACAAACTGGGATGTAGGACTGGCAGGAGGTTGAAGAGGTAGGCCGCGAGTTTGCCGGCGCTCAGAGGGCGGGTTCGGAGGCGGGTCAGCTGTTGAATTCATAATGATTGACGACAGGTTGCGAACCCGCCTCTATGTGAGTTTCCAAAGTGTCACATCTGCGATTTCAGAACAGACTCGACACCAAGCGGCGGGGGAGGCATTTAGGATACTTAACTGCTTGTTAACTGCTATTTTGCCAACCTTTTTCTATTTTGCCACATTTTCAATGGGTTTCACGTCATTCGCAGATCACGTCAGGTAAGTATGTCGGGAGTTCCAAGAGCTGAATAGTTCACAGCTGCAACTGCAGTATAAAAGCTAAACTCTCACATCTGTTCACTTTCAAATGTCAGAGGTTGCTGATTTCAGGATTTGGAAGACACATTTGATCTGTATTGAGGCTGTGTGCGTGTTGTAAACTCTATATGCACTGTCATCTCCTTGGAATAGCCTCTCTCCCCAGTGACTGACTGCTTCTAACATCTCATCCTCAACTGCCATATATAAACAGCAGAATGGGAACGCTTTATACTCTCTCACCCTGGTCCTCGGAATCTGAGGAGGATCAGCCGCAGAGCCAGGCACAATCTTCTCCTCAACCACCTGATGCTGCACAGGGCAGAGGCCATCAGCGCAGGGCTGCACCGCGCTGCAGGAGATACCCCCAACACAGAGGATGAGCTTCCTCAACATGACTGAGCAGCAGTGCCAAAGGAGGCTGAGACTTTCGCAAGAGGTAGTCGCAGACATTTGCACAATGCTCGATCAGGAGCTGCAGCCCAGAGAAGCAGGTGGACATGCCTTACTAGTGGCCGTCAAAGTCACCACCGCCCTCAACTTCTTTGCGTCAGGTTCTTTCCAGCGATCAGCAGTAAACATTAGCAGCATCTCCCAGTCGGCCGCCCACAGATGCATCACGCAGGTTACCGATGCCATCTTTGTCAAGTCCGCTAATTACATCCACTTCTCCACCAATGAGGCAAGTGTTACCAAGTGGGCGCTAGGCTTTGTCAATCTGGCTGGCTTCCCACGGGTGCAGGGCGTCATCGAATTGCATACATGCGGCCATCAGGGCACCCCATCAGAACCCATCAGAATCAGTATTTGTCAACCGCAAGGGCTTCCACTCCCTTAACGTGCAGCTGGTGTGCTACCATAGGAAGAGCATCATGCATGTGTGCGCCAAGTTCCCTGGCAGCTGCCATGCCTCTTGCATCCTGCATCAGTCCACTGTCCCTCAGCTCTTCACGCCACCAAACGAACTTTCCAGCTGGCTCCTTGGAGACAAGGGCTATCCCCTGAAAACGTGGCTAATGACACCATTGAGGAGGCCATCAAATGAGTCTGAGGAGCGTTACAATCAAAGCCTTATTTCCACCAGAAGTGTCATAGAGCAAACAATAGGGTTGCTCAAAATGCACTTCAGATGCCTGGACAGATCTGGTGGAGCCCTACAGTACGCACCAGCCAGGGTCTGGAGAATCATCGTTGTCTGCTGTGCCCTGCACAACATCGCACTGCAGCGAGGATTAGCGCAGCATGAGGAACAAGGCGCAGAGCGCACAGCCTCTTCGGAGGAGGAGGAGAAGGAGGATGAGTAGAATGAGGTTCCAGACAAGGAATACCTGGAGGAAGTGGTTGACCCATTGCGACCAGCATGCGAGCACATTGCTGCCCGTGATGGCCTAATCAATGCCAGATTCACCTAAATTTATGCAGCACAAACATGTGGCTGCCACATCCACACGAAAATTGGCATGACCACACTTCAACACCATAGAGCATCTCTACAATGAACTGTGCATCCCTTGCACTGCCACCACCATTGCTGGACATAAAAGGCACCTTCACCCTTCACTGTCCCACTTCAAATTGTGAGCACACATATGGCAACGAATTCAAACATTCACACATTACTTTATTACAACAAAATAAAACAACAGAGACTTAACAATGATTTATAGCAAAACATCCAAGTAACTACCCTTGTGACTATTTATGTGGGAGCTTTCTTTTACACGTGCTTCTACGTGGTGCTATCCCTGTGGCTTCAGCAGATGTAGAGGCAGCCTGCTCACTTCCCTGCTGCGCCTGCTTAGACTCCTTTAGCGGTTGTCCTCTGGGTTTTGGAGCCTGTGAGGGCCCCGCCAAAGTCTGGTCCTCCTGCGGCTGTGCAAGGGTAGACTCGGTCATCACGGTTCGGGGGGTTGGCAAGGGAATGGCAGTTTGAGCGCTTGGAGCGGAGCCCCCACTTCCATGTCCCCTCCTACCGTCATCCCCCTCATGGGCCACCCGCACTTCTCTGCTAGCAAGTAGCTGGAGAGCTCCCTATTGCACATCAGTGGGGCCATGAGGACCCGTGTCTGTACGGACATTCCGCATAACAAGGACATCCATGAACCTCTGGTTTCTCTCCTCGATAGATGCCCATCTATCGTCCATTGCTGACCATCTATTTAGAAGTGTTACCATGTTCTCCTGAGTCTGGCGATTTATGTCCTCCATGGAGGTTGCCATCCTTTCCATGGCGGTACCTACGTTTACCAATGTGTGCGCCATAGCGTTGCTCATATTTGAGATGGCCTCCTCCATTCTCTGCACACTCGCAGTCACCGTGGTTGCAAACCCAGTCAGAGCCTCCTGCACATGTTCCTGAAGCTCCAGGACTGCTCTCTTTCTGGATGACCCCCCCAAGGCTCAACGTCTACATGCAACTGAGCAGAGCTAGGAGCATCCTGCAGCCTCCGATGAGGACTCTCCACTGCTGTCCCTGGCTTCACCATCTGCTCTTGCTCACTTGTGACTTGTGATACACCAGGTGACAACACTACTCTATCTTGCATAGTACCCACTGAGGTGTGCATCTTTACGCTGGTGCTGGGTGCGCTCATTTCTGCTGACGCTGCTCCCTCAGAGGCTGGAGCATCCTGAGAGTCCTCCTGGACAGTAGGGAGGGGGGCCCTTGATGGTCCTGTGGGAGAGTAAAGACACGAGTTAGACATGTGATATGTAGATTGCAGACACATCCCACTGTGCATATGATTAGCATTCAATTTCTATTGACATCAGATCCCATATGCCAAATAAGATGGATGGAAAATTATTCTGTCACCAGGTTGTTTTACTGAGCCCCTCTCTCCGTCCCCCACTTCAAGCTGGTCAACTGCTCCTGCAATTTCGAGAACTGCCTCCTCAGCGTGGGTGAGCTGAGCCAACGATGGTGGTCCTCCTCCTGTTCTCTCCCTCTCGCTCTTATTGTGGGCTCTCTTTTCCTACAATGACGGAAAGAAGTGCAGTTTTAGTGAGTGATGGAATGAGTGTAATGAATGAATAGGATAGATGTTTAGAGGGAGACTATGATGGAGTGGGGTGCCAATATCAAGTTTTCTCCTTTTCAGTTGTTAGTTGTTGTCATTGCATAACATTGAGGGTGAGTGTAAGGGGTGTATAGTAAGATGGGATGTGATTCTGTACATAGGGAGAGAGGGATGGGTGATGCTGCAAGGGATGTTGGGATGAGTTAGAATGTGCAGGAGTAGGGTTGGCAATGAAGAGTGATGGGGATGTGATGACAGGCACAGCAGAAGTAAGGTAAGTGTACTTTTATACTCACTTTTCCTGAACGCAGGAGATCATTGAGCCTCTTCCTATATTGGACCCAGGTGTGAGTAAACACACACCTTGCATTTACCTCCTCAGCTATTTGCAGCCAGGCTGCCTTTGTCTGCTGAGGAAGTTTCCTCGTTCCATCCCCAGGGAATAGTACCTCCCTGCGTCCTCTGACTCCCTCCACAAGAACATGGAGGGAGGCATTGTTGAAGTGTGGAGCAGCCTTTGGTCTCTCTGCAGTCATCATTCAAAGTACCAGCGCTCAGGAGCATCAAAACCAAATGACAGTAAGTGGGGACATGGCCCCCTGAAATACACCGGCTGCAAAGGCGTCATCAGTGGAGCTCAGCAGACCCGCACCTAGTGATTATGCCGGGTAACGCGCACGGTGGGCTTAACGAGCCCAATCAGCGGAAAATTGTTTGTGCAGAGTGGCCGGAGCCAGGAGTGGGACTGGAACCCGCCAACTACCTCTCATGCCGCGCACCCGCCTCCGCTGGGAAAATCCAGCCCGTAGAGTGGGGCAAGGCTGTGGAGGAATTTGTAAAAGAGAATTTTGAATTCAATGTGTTGGGGACAGGGAGCCAATCGAGTTTGGTGAGGACAGGAGTGATGGGTGAGTGGCACCTACTGTGTACAGGACGTGGGTGGCAGAGTTTTGGCCAGTTGGGAGTTACAGGTGGCATTGAGGAGGCCAAAATTAGGGAATTGCAGAAATCAAGTCTGAAGGCAACAAAAGCATGGATAAGAGTTGTGGTGGTGGGGTGAGGTTAGGGCGGAGCCAGATAAGATTGGTTAGGTGGAAGTGAGCTGTCTTGCTGAGGGATGGAATATGGGTTTGAAGCTTAGCTCAGTGTCAAACAGGGAACTAAAAGAAATTAGGAGAGCGAAGAGGGGGCATGAAAAAACACTGGCAGGCAAAATAAAGGAAAATCCCAAGTTGTTTTATAGGTATATTAAGGGCAAGAGGATAACCAGGGAAAGAGTAGGGCCCATTAGGGACCAAAGTGGCAATTTGTGTGTAGAGCCGGAAGATGTGGGTGAGGTTTTAAATGAATATTTTGCATCTGTGTACACTATGGAGAAGGACGATGTAGGCATAGAAATCAGGCAGGGGGATTGTGATATACTTGAACAAATTAGCATTGAGAGGGAGGAGGTACTAGCGGTTTTAGCGGGCTTAAAAGTGGATAAATCCTCAGGCCCAGACAAGATGTATCCCAGGCTGCTGTGTGAGGCAAAGGAGGAGATTGTAGGGGCTCTGACACAAATTTTCAGATCCTCTCTGGCCACAGGGGAGGACAGGGGAGGTGCCAGAGGACTGGAGGACAGCTAATGTAGTACCATTATTCAAGAAGGGTAGTAGGGTTACATAGATACATAGATACATAGAAGATAGGAGCAGGAGTAGGCCATCCGGCCCTTCGAGCCTGCTCCGCCATTTAATGAGATCATGGCTGATCCTCCAATTCAGTATCCCGTCCCCGCCTTCTCTCCGTAACCCTTAACCCCTTTTGCCTGTAGAAATATATCTAATTCCCTCTTAAATATATTTAATGAGCTGGCATACACTGCCCTCTGTGGCAATGAGTTCCACAGGTTCACCACCCTCTGAGTGAAGAAATTCCCCCTCATTTCTGTCCTAAATGGTTTAGCCCTTATCCTTAAATTATGTCCTCTAGTTCTGTTCTCACCCGCCAAGGGAAACATTCCTTCTGCATCTAGTCTGTCTAGACCTGTCAGAATTTTATACACTTCTATGAGGTCCCCTCTCAATCTTCTAAACTCCAGTGTGTACATCCCTAAACTACATAGTCTCTCCTCATAGGTCAATCCCGCCATTCCTGGTATCAGCCTGGTGAATCGCCGCTGCACCCCCTCCATGGCAAGAACATCTTTCCTCAGATGAGGTGACCAAAACTGTACACAGTACTCGAGGTGTGGTCTCACCAGTGCCCTGTACAGCTGCAGCAAGGTATCCCTGTTCCTGTATTCCAACCCTTTTGCTGTGAAGGCCAGCATACCGTTTGCCTTCTTGATCGCCTGTTGCACCTGCATGCTCGCCTTCAGTGACTGGTGTACAAGAACACCCAGGTCTCTCTGTACTTCCCCCTCTCCCAATTTATTGCCATTTAAATAATAATTTGCCCTCCCGTTCCTGCACCCAAGGTGGATAACTTCGCACTTGTCCACATTATAGTGCATCTGCCATTTATCCGCCCAATCACCCAGTCTGTCCAAATCGCTCTGGAGCTTCCTGGTCTCCTCCTCTGAGCCCACCCCCACTCCTAGTTTAGTGTCGTCTGCAAATTTGGAAATGCTGCATCCGACTCCCTGATCCAGGTCATTAATGTAAATTGTGAAACCAGGGAATTACAGGCCAGTGAGCCTAACATCAGTGGTAGGGAAATTATTGGAAAAAATTCTGAGGGACAGAATTAGTCTCACTTGGAGAGGCAAGGATTAATCAAGGATAGTCAGCATGACTTTGTCAGGGGGACATCATGTCTAACCAATTTGATTGAATTTTTCGAGGGGGTGACTAGGTGTGTGGATGAGAGTAGTGCAGTTGATGTAGTCGACATGGACTTCAGTAAGGCTTTTGACAAAGTCCCGCATAGGTGACTGGTCAAGAAGTTAAGAGCCCATGGGATCCAGGGCAATTTGGCACATTGGATCCAAAATTTGCTTAGTGGCAGGAGGCAGAGGGTGATGGTCGAAGGTTGTTTGTGACTGGAAGCCTGTGTCCAGTGGTGTACCACAGGGATCGGTGCTGGGTCCTTTGCTGTTTGTAGTGTACATTAATGATTTAGATATGAATGTAGGAGGTATGATCAGTAAGTTCGCAGATGACACGAAAATTGGTGGAGTGGTAAATAGTGAGGAGGGAAGCCTCAGGCTACAGGACGATATGGACGGGTTGGTCAGATGGGCAGAACAGTGGCAAATGGAATTTAACCCTGAAAAGTGTGAGGTGATGCATTTTGGGAGGACTAACAAGGCAAGGGAATACACAATGAATGGTAGGACCCTAGGAAGGACAGAGGATCAGAGGAACCTTGGTGTGCATGTACATAGATCCCTGAAGGCAGCAGGACAGGTAGATAAGGTAGTTAAAAAGGCATATGGGATACTTACCTTCATTAGCCGAGGCATAGAATATAAGTGTGAGAAGTCGCACAACACCAGGTTATAGTCCAACAGCTTTATTTGAAATCACAAGCTTTCGGAGCGCTGCTCCTTCGTCAGCAGCGCTCCGAAAGCTTGTGATTTCAAATAAAGCTGTTGGACTATAACCTGGTGTTGTGCGACTTCTCACATTTGTCCACCCCAGTCCAGCACCGGCATCTCCACATCATAGAATATAAGAGCAGGGAGGTTATGATGGAGCTGTACAAAACGCTAGTTAGGCCACAGCTGGAATACTGTATGCAGTTCTGGTCGCCACACTATAGGAAGGATGTGATTGCATTGGAGAGGGTGCAGAGGAGATTCACCAGGATGTTACCTGGGCTGGAGCGCTTCAGCTATGAAGAGAGACTGGACAGGCTGGGGTTGTTTTCCTTAGAGCAGAGAAGGCTGAGGGGGGACCTGATTGCGGTGTACAAAATTATGAGGGGCATAGATAAGGTAGATAGAAAGGAACTTTTCCCCTTAGTAGAGGGGTCAATAACCAGGGGGCATAGTTTCAAGGTAAGGAGCAGGAAGTTTAGAGGGGATTTGAGAAAAAACTTTTTCACCCAGAGGGTGGTTGGAATCTGGAACTCACTGCCTGAAAGGGTGGTAGAGGCAGGGACCCTCACAACATTCAAGAAGCATTCAGATGAGCACTTGAAACGCCATAGCATACAAGGCTACGGACCAAGTGCTGGAAAATGGGATTAGAATAGACAGGGCTTGATGGCTGGCGCGGACACGATGGGCAAAAGGGCCTCTTTCTGTGCTGTATAACTCTATGGCTCAACACCAGGCTCAGCCTGAACGAGCAGCCACGTTGGGGATTGGTATCGAAGGCAAGTGCATGGATTTTTAATTTTATATAGAGGGAACTGAACAGGATTGCTTCATTTTTGCCAATTTTAATTTGGGAAAAGTTCTGGCTCATTCCTCATGACTTGTTGTTGGGATATGCAATTTGACAACACATTGGTAGTTGTGGAGTCAAGGGTGGGGCTGCTACTAAATATTCTCAGGAAAACCAAAATTTATGACACCTTCTCCACAGTGATGATGGATTAAGATTTAGTTTATTTAGTTGTAATATATCTATTACAATTCTAAGCAATCTTATTGCAAAACAATCTCGCAAAACTGGTGTACTAATTTGATTTGAAAAATTCACCTACCAGCTAAATCTCAGGTGTACTAATTGCATATGTAATGGCACTGAGCAACATGAAGCGTATGAGCAGTGTTCAGCAAATGAGGAGAGATTGAGTAGACTAGGCCTATATTCCCTAGAGTTTAGAAGAATGAGCGGTGATCTCATTGAAGCATATAAAATTCCTACAGGGCTTGACAGGGTAGATGCTGGAAGGATGTTTCCCCTGGCTGGGGAGTCTAGAACTAGGGGTCACAGTGTCAGAATAAGGGGTCGGCCATTTAGGACTGAGGGGAGTAGAAATTTCTTCACTCAAAAGGTTATGAATTTTTGGAATTCTCTACTCCAGAGAAAGAAAAACTTGCACTTATACAGTGACCACCGGACGTCCCAAAGTGCTTTACAGCCAATGAAGTACTTTTTGAAATGTAGTCACTGTTGTAATGTAGAAAATGCGGCAGCCAATTTGCGCTCAGCAATGTGATAATGTTTTTGTTATGTTGATTGAGGGATAAATATTGGCCAGGACACCGGGGATAACTCCCCTGCTCTTCTTCAAAATAGTGCTGTGGGATCTTTTACGTCCACCTGAGAGAACAGACGGGGCCTCAGTTTAACGTCTCATCCGAAAGACGGCACCTCCAACAGTACTGCACTGGAGAGTCAGTCTAGCTTTTTATGCTCAAGTCTCTGGAGTGGGACTTGAACCCACAACCTTCTGACTCAGAGACAAGAGTGCTACCAACTGAGCCACGGCTGACACACTGAGCCATGGCTGATCCACAGAGGGCTGTGGATGCTCAGTCATTGAGTATATTCAAGACAGAGATTGATAGATTTTTGGATACTAAGGGAATCCAGGGATAAGAGGATTGTGCAGGAAGGGGGATTGAGGTAGATGATCAGCTATGATCTTATTGAATGACGGAGCAGATTCAAAGGGGCAAATGGCCTACTCCTGCTCCTATTTCTTAGGCACTGGAAGCTGAAAATATCAAGTAAAAAATTTGTACCTGTTCTTGGATGACATTAAGATCTAGAAATTGGAGCAATCCCTGCGCCGAAATCCATAGGCCCAGACACCTGCTGGGCATCCCCAGGTAGCTAGCCGCCAATGACGCTTGAATTTCAGGGTGTTGCATCGCTGGCAGATGCCTCCAGGTAGGTCTTGGAAAAGGTGGGTAAGCGATCGGGAGGGAGGGGACTGACATGAAGAGGTAGACAAGCAATCGGGAGGCAGGGTCAGACCAGGAGAGGTGGCTAAGCGATTGTGAGGGAGGAGACAGGGATCGGCTGGGGGGCGGGGAGGTACGAGTGGTGGCTGGCAGCAACCCGTGGTTTTAATGTGTTTCATTCAGACATTTTTTTAAAAACATCTCTTTTTGGTGACGGTTTGCAACGGTTCCTTCAAGGACTGCTGTTTAGGCGCGGGTAGACCTGTTTTTGCTGGACGCAGGCTGGCTGCGTTCAGGGCAAACCAATTTGGTAAAGGGGGCATCAAGCAGGCTTTAGGTGCCTTATTTGTATATGCAAAAGGCCTAACTCCTGTTTCAGGCACAGACCCTGGATGCCACTTTTGATGCCTATACCAATATGGCGGGCAGCTCAGAATGTGCATGTGCATGCCACACAGCCTATTGGATGCTTGGGTGCCTGTTTTACACCTGTAAAAAGGGCACAAAATCATTGAATTTCTTAACCTAGAATCATAGAATGGTTACAGCATGGAAGGCGGCCATTTGGCCCGTCGAGCCTGTGCCAGCTCTCTGCAAGAGCATTTCAGCTAGTCCCACTCCCCCGCCCTTTCCCCGTAGCCCTGCAATTTTTTTTTCTTCAGGTACTTATCCAATTCCCTTTTGAAAGCCACGATTGAATCTGCCTCCACCACCCTTTCAGGCAGTGCATTCTAGATCCTAACCACTCGCTGACCTAAGTGTCTATAAAGCCTACCTGAAGTCAATACCCAACGTTGTCGTCATAGATAGGTTTCTTTATGCCTTTATTCTGCATACATACAACAATTAATCTTCAAGCTCTTCCTCGCATCAAGATAGAGTACAATTTATCTCATGAAAAGTATTTGTGCTGCAGTCACTGGAACCTTCTACACTGAGAGTAAACCATTATCCTCTTTGTGCTGAAGTGAATGATCCAAGATCTGTGAATTCCATAAATAATGACCTTAGACCTCTCTCTTCAGAGAATGGAACACTCTGAATGCATTAGTTCTATATAATTTGCCAAATTGTACATTATGGAATGCCAAACAGCGGTTGTACAAGGCTTAGAAACAGTAGCTGAATAATAGCATGATAACACAGAAAATGGAAAGTTCATTCATTTTACATGAAATATCTGGACCTTTAAACCACTTTAACAAAATTGTGCTGTAAGTACTCTGTAGAGTCAGAAAGTTTCCTTTTATTACCAATTTGGTGAAAATACCTCCAGTTTATCTTTAACCACAATGGGACTTTACTCTGTAACAATGTAATTACTGTGCCAAAGGGAGTGGAGAAAATGCTGACTGCTTTAAAAAACATTTCCTGGTTCCACTAAAAATACAAATAAATTAAACAAATGTACCACATTGCTCACTTAACAACTTCCTTGTAGATCCCTAAATGAATGTCTATACTTAATTTACTGAAGAAAACAGCTGCTATGTATATACCAATGCATGGCATATTTAACGCATGAAAAATTCACAAATTTGCCATTTTCTATAATATTTTACTTCCTACAATGCAAACTAGAGGAACCTGTTCAATAGCTCTGGGTGAGCACTGTGTGTGAGCAACACGTCACCTGCGATCTTACTAGTTTAGTCACTGCAACAATGGTTCCGCAAATGCCATTCCCGGCAGTATAAGAGTCCAACATTTCTACAGATTAAACAGTTACCACAGTAAGAATGACATGATTGAATTGCACTCAAGATTTGCTTCCAATTTAAAATAGTGTCCTTTGAAAGACACTAATATTTCAATGTAGCCGTTTTTACACTAAGCAGGCATACCCACATTTGTGAGTGTTTTATGTCAATAATTTAAAAACAATATAACAAAGCTTCATTTACCCACAACATAAAATTTCAATAAATTTAAAAATCAATAGTACTCAGTATTATAATAAAGGACTAGGAATAACATGCTTGTTAGTTAATGATTATTTTAAAAACAAGAAGTCCAAGGTTCATCGTAGTGTGAAGGTTACCCAGGCTCAACAATAATTCAAGGCTTGCACACCACAATGTACAATTAATTAATATGCTTGATTGTAGTAAAAGGGAGCCAGTGTTGCTCTTTAACTCGTCATTAGGAGATGTACAAGAACAGCGTGGTAATGCTTTGTTCCTTGTGGAGGAAATTACTTGTCCTCTGATGCCCTCACAAGTTGGCACTGCTGAGATTGGTAACTCAGTGTGTCGAAAGTCATGGCTGTGTTCCAATGGTGCAGTGCATTCGGACTCCAATTCCACATGTCACAAAGCCAAGGATACTGCAGTTTAGGCTTCCAATATAACATGGAACAATAATGAATCATGTGGCTTGTACACAAGAGAACCAATTAATGCCTAACTTCAAAAACAGGATTTAAAATAGTCAAAAATAATTGCCAGCATTTCAAACTGAAACTCTGCTGTTGCAAGTAATCAGCAACACTCCAGAGTAAAAATGATTCCTAGGGTGGTCACCAGGCCAGTTTTTTCACCAGCACAGCTGTTTATTTTTCTCAGACTGACACAAATTGCCAGCCTTTTCATTTATGAAATGTTTCCTACTTTTTACAATCCAGGTATTTTCTCATGGCTGTAGACTCCAAGCAGATGTTATTTGTTCTATGTATCCTTTATGGGGCTAATGTTATCAGTTAGTTTGTGCAAGAGGGAGGTGGGTGTATTTAGAGGGCAGGTGTTGCATTTGAGTTTTTATAATACCATTTTCTATTTCAATGATTTCACAGCACTTCCCATAGACAGATATTGTTCCCTACGATACAGAAGCCATCTCCTGTAAATCACCCTGGGTGACCTGAGGTTTAACAATTAACCTACTTGCAGTAAACTGCTTATTGGATTTAACCGTCTTCTTGCTACACTACCACTACTCATTTCAGTTATTAAATTCAAATCAGTTTAACAGAGTGCAGCACCTGATATATTTACTTATAATTCAATACATTTGAAGTACAAAACATTTGGGAAATACTAAAAAGTACAAAATAAAACAGAAATACAAGTAGTGTGTAATGAGTTAATTATACCCTTTGAAAGAATGTCTTCGGCTATAAAAAGAAAGCCTAATACTTGTTAGAAAAATTTCTGACTCTGAATGGCAAACTCCACTTGCTTTTGCCTTTTCATACCACTTTTTGTATGAGTATTACATAGAATTTTACAGCACAGAAACAGGCCATTCGGCTGGTGTTTATGCTCCACATGAGCCCCCTCCCACCTTACTTCATCTCACCCTATCAACACATCCTTCTATTCCTTTCTCTCGTGTTTATTTAGCTTCCCCTTAAATGCATCTGTGCTATTCGCCTCAACCACTCCAAAGTGGTCACGAGTTCCACATTCTCACCACTCTCTGGGTAAAGACGTTTCTCCCGAATTCCATATTGTATTTATTAGTGACTATGTTATATTTATTGCCCCTAGTTTTGAACTCCCCCTGTTTGAATTGTAACATGATGAACATATTGTAATACACATCTGCACAGAGAAGAACAATCCATTCCATCTTACGAGATTCTAGAACTCGGAAGACATTGCTAAACTGAAACAAACACCTTTTTTTAATAACTTAATAATTCCGTTGAACTCAGTTTGTCAGACAGACTGACATTCCAATATTACAATTGACCATATTACTCTATATGGTGGAGACTGACAGGATTCTAAATACCTAAAGTTTCCAGACAAGTGATTTGGTTAGCTAAGGTGTAACTAGAACTTGAAAATGACCCCACCATTCATGTGTTCAGATTATAGTAAATGCCAATAATTTACAATTAGGTGGCCCAAACGGATCTGGATTTAAGAGACTCCACCTGCTTCTCTAATTTATAAAAATACAACAAGGTAAAATTCCAAATTTGTGACGGAAGAGAATGATGCTCCATTTGCACAGGGAGGCAGTACTTCATGTTGGTCACAATGCTAGAGCAATAACGTTCTCTGTTCCTGTGTTGAAGGGTCTGCAGCAAGTCATAGGCCTGTGTATGGTTTCCATGAAAAGTAGGCATTTGCAAATCACTAATAAAGATGGGTACTTTACTGGTACTCAGAATTCCCACTACACTATGCTTAATTCAGATACGGATGATGACAAGTGTGAGGGGATAGCATCACTGGTTATCCTGACTTATGCAACTAACTCCTGAGTTTGGAAACCAGGCCTGGCCACACAAAGGGTTAGAATAACATATACTTCAGTTTAGGCCTTTTTCTGGGGTAATTTGTGCTTCCTGAAAAACGAATATTGCTATTAATGTATTAGTGTAACTATTTCTGCAATGTGTATAGTATAATGATCTATTACTTTTTATTGAAATTAGATGAAGTAGTAATTACCCTCATCCTTCTGCAGATCATTTCTGCTCCATGATCTTATCTTTAATAAGGGTCTCCATAATTTTACCCACAACGGACATTAAACTCACCAATCTGTAGTTTTCTGGGTCACTTTTGCTACCTTTTATAAAAATAGGTGTAACATCTGCCTTTTGCCAGTCCCCAGGCACCTCTCCAGTATTCAGTGATTTCTGGAAGATTTGTGCCAGAGTTCCTGCAATTGGATCCTTGGATGCATCCCCTCTGGCCTCAGATTTATTTACCCTAAGTTTGCACAGCTGTTCGTTCGGCAACCATGCTGGTAGTAATGCGAATAATGTCACATCTTACCCTTTAGTTCGATTTCCAGATCAAATAAGTTACCCGTCTCCTCCTTGGTAAACACTAAGGCAAAAAACTTACTAATGCACTTTTGCAGCCTGTGTAGCATCAATTTTCATATCCTCACCCGATCCCACTTCGTGTCCACACACCATTCCTCATTTTCTTGAAAACTAAAAAAAGTTTATTATCCTTCACTTCTCTTGCCATATTGGCCCGGCATAGCCCTCACTCTACCATTACCATCAAGCCAGGGGACCAATCTTGGTTCAATGAGGAGTGCAGAACAGCATGCCAGGAGCAGCACCAGGCGTACCTAAAAATGAGATGCCAACCTGGGAAGCTGCAACACAACATTACATGCGTGCTAAGCGGAAGCAGCATGATATAGACAGAAATAACAACAGAAAACGCTGGAAAAACTCAGCAGGCCAGGCAGCATCCGTGGAGAGAGAAACAGAGTTAACGTTTCAGGTCGAAGACCTTTCGTCAGAACTGGAAAAAAGCAGGAAATGAAATAGATTTAAAGCAAGTATAATGCTGGGAAAAGGGGGAGGGTATGAAACAAGAAAGGGGAAGGTCAGTGGTAGAATAGAAGGCAGGAGAGATTAAGAGACATTGAGAGACATTAAGAGACATTCAAGGTGAGAGGAGGTGGTAATGTGACAGGTTGAAGCTAGATGAGGTGTGAAATGCGCTGGCGGAATGAAGGACAGCTGCCAGCTTCAGGGAGGGAAGAAAAAAAAGGGGCCAAACAAAATGCTGGATGAAAAAATAAAATATTATATATATATATATATATATGATAGGGGTCGTGGTTATGATCTGAAATTGTTGAACTCTATGTTGAGTCCAGAGGGCTGTAACGTGCCTAAACGAAAGATGAGGTGCTGTTCCTTGAGCTTACGCTGAGCTTCCGTGGAACAATGCAAGAGGCCGAGGACGGTGAGGTCAGAGTGGGAGTGGAGTGGAGAATTAAAGTGACAGGCCACCGGGAGCTCGGGGTCCCCCTTACGGACTGAACGGAGGTGTTCCGCAAAGCGGTCACCCAATCTGAGTTTGGTCTCCCCAATGTAGAGGAGACCACATCGTGAGCAGCGAATACAGTATACTAAATTGCAGGAAGTACACGTAAATCGCTGTTTCACCTGGAAGGGGTGTTTGGGGCCCTGGACACTGGGAAGGGGGGAGGTATAAGGGCAAGTGTTGCATCTCCTGCGCTTGCACGGGAAGGTGCCGGGCGAAGGGGAAGGGGTGCTGGGGGGGGGGGGTAGAGGAGTGGACTAGGGCGTTGCGGAGGGAGCGGTCCCTATGGAATGCTGAAAGGGGAGGCGAGGGGAAGATGCGTTTGGTGGTGGGATCACGCTGGAGGTGGCGGAAATGGCGGAGGATGATCCGCTGAATGTGGAGGCTGGTGGGGTGAAAGGTGAGGACAGGGGGAACTCTATCGTGGTTCCGGGAGGGAGGGGCAGGGGTGAGGGCAGAAGTGCGGGAGATAGAACGGACACGGTCGAGGGCTGTGTCAACCACAGTAGAGGGGAATCCTCGGTTGAGAAAAAAGGAAGACATGTCGGAAGCACTGGTATGGAAGGTGGCATCGTCAGAGCAGATGCGGCTGAGACGGAGAAACGGAATAGAGTCCTTACAGGAGGCGGGGTGGGAGGAAGTGTAGTCCAGGTAGCTGTGGGAGTCAGTGGGCTTGTTGTGAATGTTAGTCAATAACCTATCCCCAGAGATGGAGACGGAGAAGTCGAGGAAGGGAAGGGAAGAGTCGGAGATGGACCATGTGAAGGTGAGGG
Organism: Squalus acanthias; assembly: GCA_030390025.1. Lineage (NCBI taxonomy): Eukaryota > Metazoa > Chordata > Chondrichthyes > Squaliformes > Squalidae > Squalus > Squalus acanthias. Next base: position 85,503,892 of record CM059438.1, read on the forward strand.
AAGGGTGGAAATTGGAAGCATAGTGAATGAAATTTTCTAGTTCAGGACGAGAGCAGGAGACGGCACCGATACAGTCATCAATGTACCGGAAAAAGAGGTGAGGGAGGGGACCCGAGTAGGACTGGAACAAAGAGTGTTCCACATATCCCACAAAAATGCAGGCATAGCTAGGACCCATGCGGGTACCCATAGCAACACCTTTGATTTGGAGGAAATGAGTGGAGTCAAAGGAGAAGTTGTTCAATGTGAGAACAAGTTCAGCCAGGCGGAGGAGGGTGGTGGTGGATGGGGACTGGTTGGGCCTCTGTTCAAGGAAGAAGCGGAGTGCCCTCAGGCCATCCTGGTGGGGGATGGAGGTGTAGAGGGATTGTACGTCCATAGTGAAAAGGAGGCGGTTGGGGCCGGGAAACTGGAAACTGTTAAAGTGGCAGAGGGCGTCGGAAGAATCGCGGATGTAGGTGGGAAGAGACTGGACAAGGGGAGAAAAAAGAGTCGAGATAGGAAGAGATATAGACAGAGCGAAGCGATCCCACAATCAACGGATCAGATCAAAGCTCTGCAATCCTGCCACATCCAGTTGTGAATGGTGGTGGACAATTAAACAACTAACGGGAGGAGGAGGCTCCAGGAATATCCTCATCCTCAATGATGACGGAGGCTAGCATGCGAGTGCAAAAGACAAGGATGAAGCTGTTGCAACCATTTTCAGCCAGAAGTGCCAAGTGGATGATTCATATCAGCCTCTTCCTGAGGTCCCCACCATCACAAAGCCAGTCTTCAGCCAATTTGATTCGCACCACGTGATATCAAGAAACGGCTGAGCACACTGGATACAGCAAAGGCTATGGGCCCTGACAACATCCCAGCTGTTGTGCTGAAGACTTGTGCTCCAGAACTAGCCGCACCTCTAGCCAAGCTGTTCCAGTACAGCTACAATAATGGCATCTACCGGACAATGTGGAAAAAACTGCCCAGGTATGTTTTGTCCACAAAAAGGCCAAATCCAATCCGGCCAATTATCACCCCATTAGTCTACTCTCAATCATCAACAAAGTGATGGAAGGTGTCATCAACAGTGCTATCGAGTGGCACTTACTCACCAATACTCAGTTTGGGTTCCGCCAGGACCACTCAGCTCCTCACCTCATTACAGCCTTGGTCCAAACATGGACAAAAGAGCTGAATTCCAGAGGTGAGGTGAGAGTGACTGTCCTTGACATCAAGGCAGCATTTGACCGAGTGTGGCATCAAGGAGCTCTAGTAAAATTGAAGTCAATGGGAATCAGGGGGAAAACTCTCCACTGGCTGGAGTCATACCTAGCACAAAGGAAGATGGTTGTGGTTGTTGGAGGTCAATCATCTCAGCCCCAGGACATCGCTGCAGGAGTTTCTCAAGGCAGTGTCCTATGCCCAACCATCTTCAGCTGCTTCATCAATGACCTTCCCTCCATCATAAGGTCAGAAATGGGGATGTTCGCTGATGATTGCACAGTATTCAGTTCCATTTCCAACTCCTCAGATAATGAAGCAGTCCATGCCCAAATGCAGCAAGACCTGGATCACATTCAGGCTTGGGCTGATGAGTGGCAAGTAACATTTGCGCCACACAAGTGCCAGGCAAAGACTATCTCCAACAAGCGAGAGTCTAATCTGTACCCCTTGACATTCAATGGCATTATCATCGCCGAATCCCCCACCATCAACATCCTGGGGGGGCACCATTGACCAGAAACTTAACTGGACCAGCCACATAAATATTGTGGCAGCAAGGGCAGGTCAGAGGCTGGGTATTCTATGGTGAGTGTCTCACCTCCTGACTCCTCAAAGCCTTTCCACCATCTACAAGGCACAAGTAAGAAGTGTGATGGAATACTCTCCACTTGCCTGGATGAGTGCAGCTCCAACAACACTCAAGAAGCTCGACACCATCCAGGACAAAGCAGCCTGCTTGATTGGCACCCCATCCAGTGTACCGTGGCTGCAATGTGTACCATCTAGAAGACGCACTGCAGCAACTCGCCAAGGCTTCTTCAGCAGCACCTCCTAAACCCGCGACCTCTATCCCCTTGAAGGACAAGGGCAGCAGGCGCATGGGAACACCATCACCTGCGAATTCCCCTCCAAGTTATACACCTTCCTGACATGGAAATAAATCACCGTTCCTTCATCGTTGCTGGGTCAAAATCCTGAAACTCCCGCCCTAACAGCACCGTGGGAGTACCTTCACCACAAGGACCGCAGCGGTTCAAGGCGGCGGCTCACCACCACCTTCTCAAGGGCAATTAGGGATGGGCAATAAATGCTGGCCTTACCAGCGATGCCCACATCCCAGGAATGAATTTAAAAAAATCAATTTTAAACATTTCTTTGCCATTTTGATGCCCTTTTTACACTCCAGGCATGGCTTTTGATATTGAATCTGTCTCAAATCTACACCACTTTCATTCATGTTGCTTGGTAGTCTGGTTCAACCAGGCAGGAGTGCCTTTAAGCTTGGTACCTTTGCTTTGAACGGGGTACATTGGTCCACTAAACAGAGAAGAAATTGAGGATGACTGGGATAAGTTTGTGGCGAGAAAGCAAAGTTTAGTTTGCAGGAGAGCGAGATTAGACTAGATGGCTTATGTGAAGAACACATGAATGGTCTGTTTCTGTACTGTAACATTCTACAATTCCATAACTGGGCTCACCTGCCACTGGAAAAGGAAACTGATCTGCACTTCATCAAATAAACTCTACAAAATTGACACTTTTAAATAAGATGAAAATAATGATATAATTATAGAATGATACGGCACAGAAGGAGGCCAAGCAGCCCATTGTGCCTGTGCCAGCTCTTTGAAAGAGCTATCCAATTAGTCCCACTCATCTGCCCTTTCCCCATACTCCTGCAATTTTTTCCACTTCGAGTACTTATCCAAATCCCTTTTGAAAGTTACTATTGAGTCTGCTTCCACAACCCTTTCAGGCAGTGCATTCCAGATCACAACAGCTCGCCGCGTAAAAAAAATGTTCCTCATATTCTTCTGCCAATTACCTTAAATCTGTGCCCTGTGTTCACCGATTGTTCTGCCACTGGAAACAATTTATTCTTATTTACTCTATCAAAACCCTTCATGATTTTGAACACCTCTCTCAAATTTCCCTTCAACCTTCTCTGCTCTAAGGAGAACCCCAGTTTCTCTATTCTCTCCGTGTAACTGAAGTATTTCATCCCTGGTACCATTCTAGTAAATCTCCTCTGCACCCTCTCTAAGGCCTTGACATCCTTCCTAAAATGTGATGCCCAGAATTGGACACAATACTCCAGCTGTGGCCTAACCAGTGTTTTATAAAGTATTTCCTTGCTTTTATACTCTTATGCCTCTACAGTCTTTTCTTGTGATTTGCTACACAGAAAGTTGCTACACAGAAAGTTACCAATCCAATTTGAACCATTTGCCATCTGAGTTGGCACTAAGTGGAGCTAAAGTGGGATCATAAGGAAGAAACAAAAGAAAAAATCTGAGGTTGAGTGAAAAAAGGAGATTTGCGCAAAACATAACAACACCTCCTGCTTCCAATGTGAATGGGTCAAATTTAAATAAATATATTTTAACCCAGTCCCAGCAAGGTTTTGCTAAGATGTGTAATACTGACAGTCAGATTTTGGTCTGGAATCATACTAAGCATATCAAGAGCAACAGTAGGAAACAAGACACGCTATTTGAGTATCCCCTTGGCCAACAATACGATTACATAGAATGCATTTCAGATTAATGTACTTAATATTCTATGTAATTATCCCTGGGGCTATTTTCTCCTTTAACTTCAGTCACAAACACACACTACTGCCTGGTTCTAAAGCACTGTTGGCAGGCTGCCTGCACATTTTCATGGACACAGAACATTGCGTAGCATGGAGGAAGGCGGGGGGCAGGAAGAGGGGGAGACAAACTTTTTTTTTTAAATGAAAATTTCAACCAGATTACATCTCATATCCATTTAATTTGGAAATCTGCAATTGTAACACACAGGTAATCATTAGGCAAAAAACATGGACAGTATTTTTTTTAATGTATTTTACCATAGATGTCAAGAGTTTCCATCTTTCCACAGTTATACAAATGGTGCTTTGCCTACCTGTCCACTTTCCCAAAGTACTTAGTCTCGACTTGTGAATTACAAGGTCAGCTACCTCAATGTTTATTCATTCAGAAAACATATGTTACTCTGAAATGGCTTTCCAACTATCATGTGGATTGGTACCATCAATACAATGTTGAACGTTTTAAATCTTTCTTTTGGAATGGAATTACCATTAGGGTTAAACTTGCTTTATCTTTAAATTTGTTAGACTTGCTGAAATTGTGAAGCTTCAAATGTGGCTACGGCTCAGAGCCATTAGTTATCTCATCTATATACGTACAAAAACAAGAATAGTGCATTGGCGCTGTACTTATGAGCAATCTGCAGAGTAGCAAAGTGCAGGTTTGCTTTCCCGCTCTGCCGAATGCCTGCGTTTGACCACATTATTGTGGGAAGGTGCTTAGCAGAGGCACTTCTCCACAAAGAGGCAGTTTAGAGTGATATTTCTGGAGCTTGCAGGCAGTGCATGGCCTGAAAAGCAGGAAAAAAGTAAATTCACTCACAAATATTAAAAACACTCAAATACCAAACCAAACAGGACACAAGTGCACAATATGATTACTCTAAAATTCACAACCAAAATTATATATTTTTTTGAATCTGTGCCCACCAAAGCGAGGAACATTAGTGCTGGGGATTTCCATTTTCACCTTCTATTTCAATGTCGATAACAAGCACTCCCAAATCATGTATACCGCAGTTAAGTGTAGAATAAAGCTCCCTCTAGTTTACACCAACGTGTTTCAGCCCAAACCTCAAGAGCACTCCCTACTCATCCGGTGGGGCATTTTTTCAGTTTTCCACGACAGCTAACCTGTGGCCACTGAGTGAGATTAGGGGCAGTTTTGAGCTGTATGCTTATCTCCATTAGAAAGTGGATTGAGAATTCTCAAATGGATTTCACGCAGGAACCTTACAACTAGCCTATAAAGGAAACATTCATCACATAAGTCTGGCCTAGATTTCCCCAAGATGAAATGCCAGTGCCTAACCCACTACACCATCCAAAAAAATTAACACAAATTTGAAAATGCTGAAAGATAAAGAGGACAATTATTGTATGATTGAGCAAGAAAATGCATAAAGCAGTAATATTGGGACTGCTGTTCCTTTGCATTATGTCCCTTTGGCCTATCTAAAACACGAATCTTGCACTTTCTGCACTATTTCGTATTTTCCTCTGGGAACAATCATCTAAATTGAAAGAATACCATCAATCAATACTATATTAGCAAGTTACTGCCAAGTACAAAAACAGAAAAGAAGCAAGATTTTAGGCAGTACAAATTGCATTCCTATTTTGGACACATTATAAATACCTTCCAAATTTTACAAAGACAAAAACAATCCGAGTTAAAAATATATCTTTTTATAATCCATGTAGGAACTGGCTCTGGAAAATTTGAGGTCACTGATCTAGCTGGAGAGGATGTTTTTACAATGCAAGCATTTGGCAGCCTACCGCTTCCCCAAACTACCACAGGCTTCGCTACGAGTACAGCTGCAATGTAAGAAAATAATTGGACTCCCACACTGTCCAGTTGACAAATTGTATCCCTCAATTGAAAATAGAGCCATTGCAACCAAAATGGAATCAAATACTCAGTTTGAAATGAAAAATTCCAACAGCAACTGTGGGTTTTCAGAGGGTTTTAGGCATTTAAGTTCAATAAATAGGTGTTCATATGGGTCTCACTTGCACTGTGCATTAGTTGTGCAGTAAGGACATTAAATGCTGTCATTTTTTTCTTTGCTGTAAATTGGACCCGTGTTAAAAGCTCCTACTTTGCTGGAGTTATCATACACATATAAAAACCATTCCTCTCCTTAGGCACCAAGCACACATTCATAGATGAAAAGCAAAAATAATTAAGTAAACATCCAGTAACAGCAGGCCATCAAGTAGGAATGTGCTCCCAGTTCAGAGAGTAAATCAAGATTATCTCAGGGCTTTTCTTTATAATGAGTTGATTACAATGAAAATTACATTTTCCTGCCCACCAAACAACATTTCAGCTGAAATACGAACATAATTGTCATGATCATAAGTTCAGATTGGCCCAAAGAGACTCACCAGTCACATTGTCTGGATCAAATTGCTATCTGGACTTCTCCACAAATCACTGTAATAGGAAACTTTCTGAAAGTTTTCAAACGCTGCTGTCGGGCTTTCCCACAGAAGTAATAGTTTTTCTGTTAACAGGAAATGGGAGTCTCAAGGTACTATGAGTCAAAAACAATGATCTCCATATATGGTCAAAATATCATAAAAAACTAAGATCCACATCTGGGAAGCTGCAAAGTAAATGTGCAATATTATGGGCACTTTTCACGAGCAACAGCAGTAATGTAATTATTAATAATTCAGCTAGAAATCTTGTTCATACTCCAGGAGAGTTTCCAAGGGATGTTTAAGTTCACTGTACAAGTTCATTCTTTCACATACTCATAATTGGCTGTTAAAACAGCAAAAAGCATCTACATAGCAGAAGCCCTGTTGAGGTTTTGAAGGAGAAATTGTTACATCCCAGTAATTAAGACAGAATTCACATTTGTATGATATTTTTGAGCTTGTCGGAAGTCAAACCTTACATACAAGTTGAAATACATTCAAGATTTTAGTTCATATTCCACATTTACCAAATACTAAAAAGTCATTCAATTTATTCAATGCATGCTTTTGGAAAATTGTAAGCTAATACAGTGCAAAATTTACTTTGTATAAATTATTGATGATTATGAAATACTCAAAATCAACATCACTAAAACAGATTATCTGGTCATTATCACATTGCTGTTTGTGGGAGCTTGCTGTGCGCAAATTGGCTGCCGCGTTTCCTACATTACAACAGTGACTACACTTCAAAAGTTACTTCATTGGCTGTTAAGCGCTTTGAGACGTCCGGTGGTCGTGAAAGGTGCTATATAAATGCAAGTCTTTCTTTTTTCAAAAAGTAATTTTCAATTGTCTTGTGCATATACATTTCATAAAGGAACTGTATACAATCTTTTAAATAAAAAAATAAATTGTATCGTGTTGGTCACAAGAGTACTATTAAGGAAACAGACCTGAAACATTAACTGTTTCTCTCTCCACAGATGCTGCCTCACCTGCTGAGTATTTCCAGCATTTTCCGTTTATATTTCACATTTCCAGCATCCACACTGGAATCTTGCTCAAAATGATGTAAATGCGGCCAGAGGCCCAATTTCAGGCCAGCCTCAGGCCTCCCGGTTGGGGCGTGCGCTTGGTGTGCAGTGCCCATTTCTGGCCCAAAAATGGGCCTAAAGGAATCTCTGTCCCATACTGTATTAATTCTGCTGTCAAGGTGGAGGTGTGTTTAAACTGGCCTGTCGTTTGAAACACACAAAGTCTCATTGCTGTATACATACTAAAGTCGATTAGATTAATTGTTGTTGGTGCACTTGTAAATATCTGACTTCAGAAGAAAGCAGAACAAGATCGTATAATTCTTCTCTATACTCTTGACACTTTGAAACATGAGGTCTGAAGTCTGAAGGGCACTCACATTTTTACACACACATTGGAACTCACTGTGCTCTGCTGATTACTAAATGATAAGTGCAGTGAGATCTCAGTTCCCTTTTGGTAGCCGCTTTCTTGGGCAGTGAAACTGAACACTCATATTATAAATTGTCTTGCAATGTTTTATAGATGAGACATGATTTCCTTTAGCTGAGCACACAGTAACTGCATTAAACAAATGAAACCCTAGAATCAGGTTTCATGATGCTTTTAAAAAAGCTTATTCATACTTGAATTAAACCCATCTACTTGAATATTAACCAAAGCCATGCCTATTTCCTCTCATATTTCTTTGAAGTTTCCAAGGTATTTCCAGTTGCTCCAGGTGGCCTGGAAATTACTGCTGGTGAAAATGTCAAGTTCTACAACTTGCACATTTTCCACCCCCTGAACAATGCACTTGAAATGCCTGATCTGGCTGCCTACCGGTGGTATGCACTCTTGCAAAGAATGCACGACATCGTCATTACCATTTCAAATCTCATTCTAAATACTGCTTAATGGGGCAGGTCAGCATTATTCTTGTCTTGATGCACCATTCTAATTGCATCCAGTTCAAATATGCATTACCTCACACTAACCAGGTTAAAAGACCAGCTAGGTTTTCACTTCCGTAGGTGTCGTCTTTCAGATGAGATGTTAAATTGAGGCCCCATCTAATTTTTCATATGAACATAAAAGATTTGAGGAAGATTAGGGGAGTTCGCCCAGTGTCGTGGCCAACATTTAATCCTAAACTAACACCAAAAAATAAAGTAACTAGTCATTATCTCATTGCTGTGGGACCTTGTGTGCAAATTGGCTGCCGCATTTGCCTACATAACAGTGACTACACTTCAAAAATAATTCATTGGCTGTAAATAAATCTGGGATGTTCTTAGGATGTGAAAGGTGTGATATAAATGCAAGATTTTCTCTAGGCACTTGCATGTTAGGCATCGATCCATTGAAGCTGGACGGTTTACTCCTTTTTGCTGCCAGGCATTCACAAGCTATGATGACTGCTGCATTTGATTTAATGGAAGAGGATGAAGAACAAAGAAGATGAAGAAGGGGTGTCAGGGATATGAGATGGTACCAGAGATAAGATGGCCACACCCACAATTATGACCCCCCTATAACTGTACCAGCCCCAAACAAAACTAAAGAAAAACTTGTACAAGGAGACATGCAGCCAACCTCCACCCTAGAGACAGTACTGTAAGTGGCAGTCACAGTGGCCATGAACTCAACTATTATGTCTCCAGTTCCTTTCGGTCTAGGTCATGGGGGTCATCTGCAGTATCAGACAATTTACTGCCCACAGTTGGACCAGCGTCTTCATCACCTTTCCCAGTGAACAGCAGCAGCATGACAGTGCTGCCAAATGTCACTGCACTGCAGGATTTCTCAAAGTAAAGCGATCACAGATGGGACACATTTGGCCTTTGGGGTCCCTAAGTACAAAGCAATGACCTACATGAAAAGGGTTCTACTTAGTCAGTGTTACCACCAACACTTTACCATGCAGGTCAACATCTGCTTCCCATGCAAGAGTCACAATGGCCCCGATATTTAAGGGGAGGCAGGGAGGGAGCGGGGGAGCTTGGCTGTGGAGGGGAACCCGGAAATCCCGGGAACGCGGAGGTCCTGCCGAATTTAACGGCAGGGCTTCATTATTCTTTTTCTGTTATTCAGTTTCCCACCCGGCAGCCAGACAGATTGACAGGGTGGCCGGCTGCCGGTTGGAAAGTCAGTGGCAGAAGGACGATCCCCGGTAACCAGGATGGATCGCGGGGCAGAAGGCGGGGTCGGATCGGCAATCGGGAGAGAGAAATTGCAGGGCAGAAGGCTCGGGATCGCGGGATTGGGGGTTGGCCGATCGCGACAGATGTTTTGTTTGAGGGGCCGGGGGGAGCACTCCTGCTCCTCCTGGTTCATAAGCAGTGCTATAAAAAGCATTTACCTGCTTGATCCGCCTGCTCCTATCTCCATTTCGCTGCCGTGTTTCCCGAGCCCCGGGAAACCCGGCATGCCAGCGTTAAATTTAAATCAGGCTCCCAACTGCACTGTAGGAGCCTGAATTAAATGTGAAAATGAGGTGTCCCACCTTTCGAGAGTGGAACACAGACACGCCACGCAACCCACCACAGTAAAAATGGCGGCAGGCGTGTACATGGTGGGTTGGGGTCGCGTTAGGCGATTTTTAATTTTTAACGCCCCCCCCACACAAAACTCCCACAAATGTTTTCATTTTAAGACAATCATAAGAACATAAGAAATAGGATCAGAAGTAGGCCATACGGCCCCTTGAGCCTGCTCCGCCATTCAATAAGATCATGGCTGATCATCGACCTCAAATCCACTTTCCCGCCCGATCTCCATATCCCTTGATTCCTCTAGAGTCCAAAAATCTATCTATCTCAGCATTCACAGCCCTCTGGGGCAGAGAATTCCAATGATTCACAACTCTCTGAGTGAAGAAATTCCCCCTCATCTCGGTCTTAAATGGCCTACCCCTTTTCCCGAGACTATGCCCTCTAAATCTAGACACTTCAGCTAGGGGAAACAACCTCTCAGCATCTACCCTGTCAATCCCCTTCAGAATCTTGTATGTTTCAATGAGATCACCTCTCATCTTCTAAACTCCAGAGAGTATAGGCCCATTCTACACAATCTCTCATCATTGGACAGCCCTCTCATCCCAGGAATCAATCTAGTGAACCTTCATTGCACCCCCTCCAAGGCAAGTATATTGTTCCTTAGATAAGGAGACCAAAACTGTGCACAGTACTCCAGGTGTGGTCTCACCAAGGCCCTGTACAATTGTAGCAAGACTTCCTTACTCTTATACTCCAACCCCCTTGCAATAAAGGCCTATATGCCATTTGCCTTCCTTATTGCCTGCATGCTAGCTTTCTGTTTCTTGCACGAGGACACCCAAATCTCTCTGAACACCAACATTTGAAAGTTTCTCACCATTTAAGAAATATTCTGTTTTTCTGTTCTTCCTACCAAAGTGAATAACCTCACCTTTCCCTACATTATACTCCATCTGCCACCTTACTGCCTTACTCACTTAGTCTATCTATATCCCTTTGCAGACTCTGTGTTCTCCTCACAGCTTACTGTCCCACCTAGCTTTGTATCGTCAGCAAACTTGGATACATTACACTCGGTTCCTTCATAGATTGTAAATAGCTGAGGCCCCAGCACTGATCCTTGTGGCACCCCACTAGTTACAGCCTGCCAACCTGAAAAAGACCAGTTTATCCCTACTCTCTGTTTCTGTCCGTTAACCAATCGTCTATCTATGCTACTATATTACCCCCAACCCAATGAGCCCTTATCTTGTGTAATAACCTTTTATGTCACCTTATCGAATGCCTTTTGGAAATCCAAATATACTACATCCACTGGTTCCCCTTTATCTACCCTGCTAGTTACATCCTCAAAAAACTCTAATAAATTTGTCAAACACGATTTCCCTTTCATAAAACCATGTTGGCTCTGCCTAATCATGTTATGATTTTCTAAGTGCCCCAATACCACTTCCTTAACAATGTATTCCAGCATTTTCCCGACGACTGATGTCAGGCTAACTGGCCGGTAGTTCCCTGTTTTCTCTCTCTCTCCTTTCTTGAATAGCGGTGTTACATTTGCTACCTTCCAACCACTGGGACGGTTCTAGAATCTAGGGAATTTTGAAAGATCAAAACCAATGCATCCACTATCTCTGCAGCCACCTCTTTTAGAACCCTAGGATGTAGGCCGTCAGGGGATTTGTCAGCTTTTAGTCACATTAGTTTCTCTAGTACTTTTTCTCCACTTATATTAATTCCGCTAAGTTCCTCACCCTCATTAGACCCTTGGTTCCCCACCATTTTTGGTATGCTTTTTGTGTCTTCCACTGTGAAGACAGATACAAAATATTTGTTTAACGTTTCTGCCATTTCCTTATTCCCCATAATTTCTCCTGTCTCAGCCTCTAAGGGACCAACGTTTACTTTTTCTACTCTCTTCCTTTTTACATACTTGTAGAAGCTCTTACAATCTGTTTTTATATTTCTTGCTAGTTTTCTCTCATTCTATTTTTTCCATTTTAATCAATTTTTTGGTCATCCTTTGCTGGTTTCTGAAACTCTCCCAATCCTCAGGCTTACTACTATTCTTCGCAACATTATATGCTTTTTCTTTCAATCTAATGCTATCCTTAACTTCTTTAGTTAGCCACGGATGGATCACTTTTCCCATGGAGTTTTTGTTTCTCAATGGAATGTATTTTTGTTGAGAATTATGAAATATTTCTTTAAATGCTAGCCACTGCTTATCTACTGCCATAACCTTTTAATCTATTTTTCCAATCTACCTTAGCCAACTCGCCCCTCATACCTATGTAATTGGCTTTATTTAAGTTTAAGACTCTAGTTCTGGACTTAGGCAAGTCACTCTCAAACATAACGTGAAATTCTATCATATTATGATCACTTTGCCCCAGAGGATCCTTTACTATGAGATTGCTAATTAACCCTGTCTCAGTACACAATACAAGATCTAAAATAGCCTGTTCCCTGGTTGGTTCCATGATGTATTGTTCCAGGAAACTATCCCGAATGCATTCCATAAACTCGTCCTCCAGAATACATTTGCCAATTTGATTTGTCCAATCTATATGAAGATTAAAGTCCCCCACGATTATTGCATTACCTTTGTTACAAGCTCCTACTATTTCTTGATTAATATTCTGTCCAACGGTATAGCTACTGTTAGGGGGCCTATATACTACTCCCGCCAGTGTTTTCTGCCCCTTGTTATTCCTTATCTCCACCCATACTGATTCTACTTCCTGACCTTCCGAGCCAAGATCCTTTCTCTCTGCTGTCCTTATGTCATCCTTTATCAGGGATACCCCCACTCCTTTTCCATTCTGCCTGTCTTTTCGAAACGTCAAGTACCCTGGAACATTTAGTTCCCAACCTTGGTCACCTTGCAACCACGTCTCTGTAATGGCTATTAGATCAAACCCATTTATCTCTATTTGTGCCATTAGTTCGTCTATCTTTATCTGAATGCACAAAGCATTCGTAACAAGAGCCTTTAATTTAAATTTTTTACCATTACTCCCTGCTTTGACCTTATTCTCTGCTGCACTGCTACTGTTAAACTCTCTGTCCCTTCCCGTCACACTCTGTTTATTTTTACCCAAATCGCTACACTGCTCTATTGCCTTGACCTTTCTCTTTAAATTTCTAAGTTTCCCCTCACCTGATCCCACCCCCCCCCACTTTTTTAGTTTAAAGCCCTATCTACAGCCCAAGTTATTCAATTCGCCAGGACGCTGGTCCCAGCCCGGTTTAAGTGGAGCCCGTCCCAACGGAACAGCTCCCTCTTTCCCCAGTACTGGTGCCAGTGCCCCATGAATCAAAATCCCTTCTTCCCACACCACTCTTTGAATCACGCATTTAACTCTCTGATCTGCTTGTGACCCTATGCCAATTTGCGCATGGCTGAGGTAGTAATCCAGAGATTATTACCCTTGAGGTTCTGCTTATTAATTTAGACCCTAGCTCCTCAAACACCCTCAGCAGAACCTCATTCTTAGTTCTACCTATGTCGTTGGTTCCTACATGGACCACGACAACTGGATCCTCCCACTCCCACTCCAAGTTCTTCTCCAGCCGCGAGGAGATATCCTTAACCCTGGCACCGGGCAGGCAACACCGCCTTCGGGACTCTCTTTCGCGGCTGCAGAGAACAGTAGCTATACAATGCTTGTTCGAAGATGAAGGCTAGCTGGAAAGATGGCTCTCTGGCTACTGACATCCTTGTACCAGCCATGGACCGAGACACAGCACAGATACAAGGCCCATGTAGATATCAGGATCATTGTAGCTCATACTATTGGCATCTGAAGCATCATTTCAGAAATATTGCGTAAGGATGCCAATGGTATGCACTACAATGATCTGGATATCTGCATGGGTCTTGCATCTGTGCTGTGCTTCAGTCCAGATCCTTCAAGCATCCGCTGTCTAGGAAATTTGATAGCTTTAAACCCTTTCCTTTGTGTTGTGGGTGAAAATTCAAGTGTTCAATTGGCTCCCGAGGCCTTTTAAATTAGTGTCAGCTGTGAACTTTGTGAAAATGCTTCCTTAGGCAGCCTGCTGTGCGAGCAGGAGATTGCACTGAACAGGTAACATATACTGGGAGTAATTGAATATTGGAAGCAAAGGACTGAGTGCAGTCAGTGGAAGCACTTGCACTGTACGGTTTACCACCGAATTGTTCATAATCAGGAATTTCCAAGCTTTAATTCCCGACTTGTTTTCATAACATACACTTTACTAATGTTTACATACGTTCTAAACCAACTGGAATTCATGTATAGTCATCATTTGTGAAAACTATCGTGATGTACTCATTTAAGACCTCTGCCATTTTTTGCTGCTAATATTTCTACCCCACTTATCCTATACTTGGTCTCTTACTTCCAATCTATTATGTACACAGAAGAGAGCAAAATTAAAATGCAACTTATTAAAACTAGTTTACATGCTTCATGCCAGTTGTATACGCTTATTTATTTGACACTGCATAAAATTTACAGGCAGAATCAACTATCATGTTTAAGTCGTCATCTGTAATGGTCAAAAAAAAATATTAAATGACAACACTTCGATGCAAGCAGACTAAGATGTAAATCACAGTGAAACTAACAATACCTTTATTCAATTGTTCTCTATCTATATATGCTTTGGCGATTCTGTATCTCTTTACTTCACCTGAGGAAGGGGCGATCGATAGCTCCGAAAGCTTGTGATTTCAAATAAAACTGTTGGACTATAACCTGGTGTTGTGCGACTTCTCATTTTTATTCAATGTACACAGTGAGCAAGATCTGACCATATCGATTTTGTAGTTCACATCAAACATTTTGTCATGGCGCAAACACACTTTCGCTCTGTCAATAGGCTATTTGACCTCACAGACCATCAAAGCCGAGCCTGTCAGTCTCACACACACGTGCATTTTTTCAGCAGGGGTCAGTGGAAAGTGATCAGGAGGAACTCTGGCTGATTTTTGCCCCCTTTCCTAGCCCCCCAATACTGAGACTAATTGTAGTGTCCCTCTGATTGTCCTGGCTGAGACCAGCTAACTTAGTACAGACCAGAAAAGAAGTTGGAGGACTGTGTGGTCTGTACAGTATAATATCTAACATTTCTAATTTATTTAGGTTACACAAACCTCTGTGTTCAATTGAACTATACTACATTTTAAAGTAGGCATCAAACAAATGTATACAACAACTTTACAGTACAATACTGCTATTCGATGTGATTACGATCTGGTGCTGAGGACCAACAAATGGCAGAGCAAGAACTGAAATCATTTCAATTTGAGATCACCTTAACTAAAAATCCTACCTTCGCACTGTACATTGAGCAATGTTGTACTTCTAAGAGCTTTAATAACAAAATTAAATTGATAAAAATACCTACATGGTTAGCCTGTCTAGTACAGTGCAATGCTGCAGAGATTATTTCAATTTGTTTCAACTAATCGCAATTCAAAACAAGTGTAAACAAAAGGATTCGAATCTCCAGGAGGAGCTGCTTCAAGCTACATGTTACAATCCGTTGAATTACTGAATGAAGAGACAGACTTCGTCACAAAGGAAAAACAGAGGGAAGAATTCAAAATGAACTCTCAGGCTGTTACACCATCTGATCCTGATTGAAACAAGCTAACATTTTTCACAATGCATTCTGTCGACCTCAGAGAAATGGCTGAAAGCCACAATCTAAATATTCACAATAGAATGATAAAACAATGAGAGTCCAGACTGAGTAAATACAATGAAAGAGTATACCTCAGCAGTAGAGATGCTCTCCATTTCCAAAGGCGTTGGAGATTCACTTAAAAAAAACTGCTAGTGAATTAGTCAGACAAAAGCCTCAGCCGTCAAACTTTAAGAATGCTGCTGAATGGCTTCCAGCTCTTGATTAATATCAGGCACACTGTAAAGCTGGATGTTTGATTCACTTAACATGATTAACTAGAAGTTAAAAACTGAATCAACAAAAGCCCCAGCTAATGATCTCTCAGGAATTCCAACTTAATGTTCGTTTTACCCACAACAAATATAAATATGTACTTGCCATTCCAGTTGTATTTATTCCATGTTCTTTGGGTTGTTCATCTGGCACATCACAAGCTTCTTAGTACATTCCAGCTATCAACTCAGGCTGCCCTGTTTCCGCTGCAGTTAATAGCTGCTCTACTCTCAAAGCTCCAGCTGATGTAGGCTTTTTTTCCCCCCAGTGTAATCCAACCCTTCAATGTCTCAGTAACATTCAGTGTGAGGAGGTAAAGAAAATCAGCAACTTTCAGCATGGCCACAGCAGATGACTGTGTGGTCTTTGTCCTGTGCTTATCATCAGGTGCCTGCCCTTCACAAGGCAGTGACAGAGCACTTCCCTTGTCCCCACAAAACCACTCTACTGTCTGTGAATACAGTATTAGTAACATGTTAACCATGTGTCTGTTTCTTGTTTCAACATTTAACTCTCAGTGGTGTTCTACATTTACCTGCTAACAACTGTTGTGGTTTTAAAAATTCGGTTTACCACGAAGGTATATTGGAATCGCTCAATTCTGACTGTTTTACACTAGAGCTCATTTCACACGTAGTCTCAATTCACACCACAGTAACCACATGCACAATTGCATGGATTGTGGAAAATGAGATATCAGCAATAAAATACAAGGGCCCCGAATTTGCAGTAGTAGTAATGGCGAGTCTGTCCGTGCTCGCCATTATTACTGTGTAAAACAGACAGCAATTTCTGGCGTCCGCACACGCGCAGTTAAATGTGGAAATGCAGTCGTTGCTGTCGGTGATACCCTGCTCCTCCCACAGGGTGCGCTGTTGCAGTCTTCGCAGATGGAATCATTAGAAATCACTGATTTGTCGTGAACTTCAACTATTTACGCACTAATCTTGCAGTAAAAACCAATGAACATGTTAAGCCTTGTTAAATCAGGAGTAACTGAGTTTTTAAACTGTGTACTAAGTCATAATTACTGCTGAACAACCTCTCTGGCTCTGAAAAACTAATTTTATAAATGTGGAGTCTCATTCCTTCAGAGGATCATTTAAAAATTGCAGATTTTTAATAAAATATATATTTTTAAAGTTTTTGTTCTGATATTTACATTTCTCCCTTAACCCCATGTGTATGTCCTAATCTTTATTTTGTTTTCTGTAAAATGATTTAAATGTGAATTATATTCCCTGCTTTTTACTTACTGCTTTGCTGTCTGCGAGAATTCTTTATTCTGATCGGCTGATCAGCTTGCCTGCTGCCTACCCTGTTGCTGGACGCCACAGATCCCCTGTAGAAGGCGCTAAGTTGAAACTGATGTCGGAAAAGAGGAAATCTACGCTCTAGAGCCTGCTAAATCTTGATGGGCAGCTTTCTGCGAGATTGGTGGCGAGCGTCGTCCCTTCACCGCTGACCGCAATATCCGGGCCAATCTTTTATCAGCCAGCAGAAGATTTGCTTGGCCCTAAAGTTGTAATATTTCATAGCTGCTAAAAGCTTTTTTTCTTCCCATGATGGATAGGTAGGAAGAAGCGAAGGAAGCTAACTTGTTAATTTTCTTCCTTGTGTCATTCAGTAGGAGTGTAATCAAGTTTCATTACAGACATCAAATTTCAGTACTGGACATGTTAGGACTCCATGCTTCAAAACCAGTTTTCCTGCCAACCACTGAGGCAGTAGTGAGGTATAAAGGGCAAGGTCTAGCAATTCAGACACGCCCCTTTAAGGACCGCCTCTAGACCTGGTTTTCCTGAGTTCAGCCAGCGCTGGCTGCCTCAGGGCAAACCAATCTTGCAGTTGGGGCCTCAAACAGGCGTTTGGCCCTTTATTTGCACATGCAATGGGCCCAACGCCCGATTTTTTGGCCTTTACCAATATGGTGGACTGTGCACTTCTTGCCCACCATATTGGAGGCTTAAGGAGGCCACGTAGCACCCAAAAAATGGGTGCTGCATGGTCGAATTTCTAGGCCTGAGTTATCAGCATGACTCTTATTACCCACGCTGCCCTGAAATTAACCTCCACTGTGAAACTTGAAATATTCATAATGAATAGTGGTAGCAAAAAAAATCAAAACTGATACTTATCAGAATAAAGTGGATGAACCCCATCACTGCAGCTTTATAAAAATGTATTCTTCCCAGCCTTGTTGCAATGTTTTTCTCCTCTTTAATTTGAGGGGGGGCCTCAAGTGACACAATACTGGGACCGGCCAGATGTACAGTCCTACATAACATTACTCTGCTAATGCTACTCTATAAGGTGCTGGCAATTGCACAAGAGTGACACACCACAACCTGCCTCTGATTCTGCTTCCTCCCCTAGAATAGGCATCAGGCCTCCTTTAGGTGCCACCCACCAGTGATCAAACCAAAATTGTTAACTCTCAGTGTGCGGAATTGCAGTCACAAGCCTTCGTCCTACTTCTCACACTGTCACATCAATTTGCTTTGCCACGAGGTTCACCCACTGCAGTTTTAAGCACAAGGGATACTGGTACCTGTTACCAGGTGTACCTGGCTTGTGTTTACACGTCTGGACATTGCAACACTGATGATATCAGTGTTGACATTACTCAGAACAGACAGATGATAGTACCAGAGGGCTCTGTGTGTACAGTAAATGTGTTTTTCGATTTTTGTTAATGTGTAATTTTCACACAGAAGCCTTTTATACAAGTCTGCCAGCAGCTTTAATTTTAGTCCAAATTAGGCACTGCAGATGATGTCAAGTGGGTTTTGTTTCCATGACAACACAATGATATTCGAACTGGTTATCAAATCATGCTACCTCCTCCATCTCCCAGCTCATGGGATAACAGCCTGTTTAAAACAGAATCTATTTGAAATTACTGAATAGATAGCATATTTATTAATTTATATTCCTATGTTCCGAATTTCACAAGGACTGGATATGCTAATGTTTCCAATAATGTTGAAAACAACAGCAATGAAGAACAGCAAAGGGGAAAGCATTCCCAAAATGAATCAAATACTTTACCTAGTAAAAACGTACAGCTACAACGTTGAAGCACCAACACTGAGGGCTGAATGAAGGGTCACAAATGTACGTGTGATCCCGACTCGGAGTCGTGCTGAATGGGGAGGAAGCCAGCAGAGGCTGCAGCATCTCCCTGTGGTGAGAAGACAATCACATGGATCATCCCGAGTGCCTCCTGGCACCCGGCTGCAAGGGTACACTGATGGGAGTCTGGGAGTAGGCTGGACATCCACTCTCTTAATAATAGTTATAAAGGTCAGGGGCACCAAAGATAGAAATACTTAAATAGTAGTTACTATTATAAAATGATTACTTTTAAGTGTCAACCGTGGATTAGTGGTAGCACTCTTGCCTCTTAGTCAGAAGGTTGTGGGTTCAAGTCCAGAGACTTGAGCACATAAACCAGGCTGATACTCACTCAGTACTGCACTGTTGGAGGTGCTGTCTTTCGGATGAGACGTTAAACCGAGACCCTGTCTGACCGCTCAGGTGGATGTAAAAGATCCACCATGGCAATATTTCAGAAGAGCAGGTGTCCTGGCCAATATTTATGCCTCAATCAACATCAATAAAACAGATTTTCTGTTCATTATCACATTGCTGTTTGTGGGACCTTGCTGTGCGCAAATTAGCTGCTGCGTTTCCTACATTACAAAAGTGACTACACTTCAAAAGTAACATGCTTTGGGATGTCCTGAGGTCGTGAAAGGTGCTACATAAATGCAAGGCTTTCTTTCTTTAAAAAATGAAAAATAAAATTCCATTTAAACTTCCATTGTATCAATTCACTAAGCGAAGGGAATAACGCTCCTGTTAGAATAAAATTACTACCTACTTACACTGAATATTCAAACACTAATCTTCTATTTAATTTGTGAAATGAACGTCATAATTGAGGTTTAGCAAAATAAAATGATGTTAATTCTTGTTATCCTGTCCATTCACAATCCAATAAAATTCTTGCAGATTTAGGGCCTTCTCTGTTAGCTCTGTGTCTATCAGGGGAAAAGTGTTGTCATTTTCAGCAGAAAATGTCTTTTTCAATTAAAAAAAAAGTAATTGCCAAATGGCACTTATAGCCCATTTCTGCATTATTGTGCTACTCATTAAGGTATTTCAAACTGAAAACAGCAGTCAGATAAAACCGGGCTGCAGAGTTGATGTATTACCCAGAGAGTGGTTAGAATGTGGAATTCGCTACCACATGCAGTAGTTGAGGCGAATAGCATAGATGCATTTAAGGGGAAGCTAGATGGAATTAGATAAAGAAGGGTGGGAGGAGACTCATGTGGAGCATAAACACCAGCATGGACCTGTTGGGCCAAATGGCCTGTTTCTGTGATGTACATACAGTACTATGTAATTCAGTCCAATGCAAACTTCGAGGGTAGTTATAGGGGACGATTTACTTGACAACTACCGTCTGGGAATGCCTATTCCTCATGCGCAAAGGTCAGGAAAAAGGGGGCGCAGACTGCAGGGTGTCAAGCAGAAAGCTGAAGACAATTTCAAATGATAAGTAGGAAATGTTTTTAAGCTTCTACCTGATCCTTGGACCTTTTTGGCTGCTGTCTGGCCTGCAGCTGCAGTCCTTTTCTTCCCCTGTTTTGTTGTCCTTGCCAGAGGACAGGCCAATGCCGAGAGTGCCACCATCCCATGTTGCAATCACCGGGACAATGCAGTTTTTGAGTCTATGAGGCCCCGCACAGTGCGCTGAATGCAAGCTGAATCTACAATGTATCTACTGTCTTGCCAATTTTCTCTGTACTGCTCCTCTTCCTTATCAATCAATCATGAATGTCCTGTATTCCAATCAGAAATGGGGACCCCCGGCTGATTTTTCCTTCACCTGGCTGCAAGGAGACACCGGTGGAGTCTGGCAGCAGGCCATCCATTCTCTGAGGCCAGTTGTGTCCTTACTGTTGCCCTGCTGAAATCAGCTAACTTGGCATAAACCTCAAATAAATCTGGGACCTTTCTGGCAAGCTACTCAACAAATCTCTAGAACTCAGCCCGACCACGCAGAGCATACTGAGACAAGGCTAGATGTTTCACTGCAGGAAAGGAAGTTAGATCAGTGGGTGGGCTACTGTAGCATGCCCCTATGCATTTCGAATGGCAAAGGCCCGAGAGCAACTAGCGTACCTGGCACCTCAGCAGAAGGTTACATAGTATAAAGTATAGTTAAAAGCTAAAGGTGAGAAAATAAATATCAATCAGTTAAATCCTCACTCACTTGCAGAATTACATTGCATTTTATTAACAAAAGATAATAGATAATAACACTCTCGGGCCAACCATCTTCAGCTGCTTCATTAATGACTTTCCCTCCATCATAAGGTCAGGGGTGGGGCTGTTGGCTGATGATTCCATGGTGTTCAGCTCCATTTAAAACTCCTCCAATAATTTTGACCCAACGACAATGAAGGAACTGCGATATAGTTCTAAGTCTGGATGGCGTGCGATGGAGGGAAACTTGGAGGTGATGGTGTTCCCATGTGCCTGCTGCCCTTGTCCTTCTAGGTGGTAGAGGTCAATATTCTGGAATTCCCTATCTGACACCAACGTGGGAGTACCATGAACACAAAGACTGCAGCAGTTCAAGGAGAAACACCTTCTCAGGACAACTAGGGATGGGCAACAAATGTGGCCTTGCCAGTGTTGTCTACATTCCGAAAACAAAGAAATATATTTCTTAAGCTCCCACTGATGTGTCCAGGTTCTGTTTGCAATTTACTTATTTTGACAAAGCTTTGGTATATACAGAATCCAATAATGTTTCTGATGTTGTTAAAGAGAATCGTAAACATAAAACATCAGTTTCAGCCATTTTAGAACTCCATAGAAAGCAAGCAATTCCGAAACACCAAAGTAAGTACATTGGACTCGACTTTTTCTTATTCTATGACTTTGTTTGCATAAACGTTATGCAGAACAAAAATAACTTACCATACAAAACAAGGCAGCTACAAAACAAGGCAGTTACCAGTCAGTAAGATGTAAAAATCAGCTGAAGCAGTTGAGATTGATTCAGTCATAAAGTGCACATCACGTTTAATATTGTGACAGTTTTCAATGGTTCATTAACTTATATATTACATTACAGTGCTTTTTGCTTTATATCTAAAAAAAACTCTCATTGGTTCCGAAGGTTTAACGACATCGCATGCATCACCAATCCAATAAATCTGAAACTTTGCTTAAAAAAAAGACAAACCATATTATGAGAAGCATATCTAGATTTATCAAGTGTACAGAATGAACACTGTAGAAGGCAACTTCAAACTGTTTTAGTACATTACTCAGTGCATATAGGATCGTGTCATCTTACAATAGGACTAGCGCAATAAAGATTTACGGGCAGTTGTATCGCAAATTCATAAGCTCACACAAATTACGGGGGACATTTTCAACTGCTGGCTGCCGGTTTCTAGCCTGAAAAACGGGTGACCAGCAGTTGAAAGTTTGGTGGGGAAGTTGTGCATCCACTTGCCTGCCCGAATCACCTCTCATGCAAGCCTTTAAATGGGCGCCCAGCACTCATGGCCAAAGCTGGCGGGAGGCTGCTTAGATATAGAAATTCGGGTGCTAGGTCTGCTGTCGGACCCCGATTGCAACTTTCAAGAAGAAATAGGTGAAGCATGCACGGTGCAAGTCAGTCCCATTTCTCCAGGTGTTGACAGCTTAACTGGTGGCCCTTAAAGGGACTGCTGGAGGTTTCCCCCCCCCCACCCCCCGCCAAGAGGCAAGTTTTTGGAGTTTTTAAATTTTTGGGGCGCCCACTGCTTACCAGTTTTTGTCCTATGTCTTTTGCCTCAGCTCCCAACAATGGGTTTCAAAACACTGTTGTTTCTGTCACCACTGAGAAATAATACATGCTGGAATTCTTCAATCACAGATTTAGTAGAATAGACTGTTGAAGGTTTTTATACACACGTTACAAATCCGGGTCTGCCATAGCTGCCTTCTCAGCTTCAGTGGCACCCCTCATTCTCATAAGCAGATCCCATGTCTCTTACTTTGCACAGTTGATTAATGCTGCCCTATATCTACTTGTAGGATAGCGTAACTCGGTGGTGTAACAATAGTACCTCCTTGAGACCTGAACCGGATATTCGCAACTTTTGCATGTACTGTTTGAATCTCTCCAAAGGCATGCCAAGCAAACACTTGGTAGGATGAGGCCTGATGCAAACTGATAAGCTGCTTTATTTCATAGTAAGGTGAACGCACTGAACTGCAGTTACGATCAAACTCACTTAATTCAAACAGTACAACTTATCATTACATAATAATACGAAATAAAGAACACGCCACACTTCCCATTAGTGTGTTGTATTACTTGACTTAAACAAGATCATTTCTGACCATTCTATCCTGCACGCCAACCTGCTTGCTGCCCGACTGCCCCACAGCAGTCTCTGCCTATATCTGTGTGTTTTATGTCTCACTATTCACAGTCATAAAGGGAAAGCCAGTTTAACCTCCTGCAAGTGCCCACTGACTCCCCAGACCAAAGGGTGTGAGATGTTTAATGACTAGTGAGACGAGCTACATCTGGTTACCCTGTTTTACTACTTCTGAGAGCTTCTTACTAAAATATACACTTTAAAGTACATATTTGAATCATCACTTTCAAGGTGTTCAAAATGCACCATAATAAATTATCGCGGGCATATGCTGAATTGGAATTTATGTAAAAATAAGTAGTCACCTCTCCCAGTGATCATTTGTAACTAGATGACAAGCTTTGTCGCAACAATTTCAATCCCCTGGCAGGGAAGAGCATTTCACAACAGTTCACAGGGGTCATACTCCAGGCAATACTGGGACAGATATAGGATGTACATAATGCAACAGAATCTGAGCTGTGAACTTTGAAAAGAAATCCAGGACAGCTGCAAACCAACAAATCTAAAGAGTTTTCTGTAACAAATATTATAAACATCAAGAAAGTTTTTACTTAATCTTGGCTCTTTAGGTAGTTCCAGAGAAGTGGGATCTTCAATACCTAATGCGAAGCAGGATCTTCATATTCAACTTGTGATTTACATTGCCAATAGCTGCAATGAATTGCCTGTATACGCTAGGATACATAGCTTAGTTCTAACACTGATTAATATCTCTATCCTGCTGGGAAATAGCCTCTCAGCAAATTACAAGCACATATGCATGATGTGGGTTGTCTTTCATCATGCCAGTAAGACCACCATTTCAAATAACACTTTCTTTTTCAATTGCATTTCAATTTAATTTAATCTCCAGACTATTACAGAATTCCAGTAAAGATCCTGTCACATTTGTAATATTCTCTTACTGAGTGAAACAGTGTACAAAACCTGCATAGCATTTTCTCTTTCGCCCTTTTAAAAATCTCTATCTTTGTTCCCAAGTCTATCGCATTTACACAATCCCTGCCCAGCTCAGAGTGGGGAAGCCTGGTTCACATGACTACCACCAATCCATCTCTTGATCAGCCAACAGGACATGTGCCTGCAAAAAGAGATTAGAGATTAGCTGACATTTTCATTTCCACTCTTTGCACCTTGATAAATTAGCCTGAAAATCTTTGAATGCACTAAAATATTTTTATTCAGAAATAAGTATATATTGCCTCTTTTAGATTTAGTTAATTGCCTTACGTGCATAAAAATATTTTAATTTATTACTTTTGTTGCAACCACAATGCATTAGATCTGGAACCTCAGACTCAGTGCGTGGTGCATCTGTATCTAAATGCTTGCTTAGATTTAATCAGGCGTTTTCAAAGGAGATCCTCTTGACAGATTGATGGGACAGAAATGAATTAAAGCACCATGGAACGTCACCAAACATCAGGTTTATATTTGAAGGATTAGCTCTGTTCTTCGCTAGACCCATTCACTGCATTTTAAAATATAAATGCACTGCTATTTTTAGGTATAAAGAAAGCAATTTAAAAGTTAATTAAACTGGTACAAAAATAAGGCAAAGCAACTGTCCCAACATACAGTAGAACATCTTACTAGAAATCCTATTAGAAATCTCTCATTGTAACTAATGTTCTTCCTAGTTCTGTTGGAAATGCCATCATGTAGTTAGTAAAGAACCTGAGACCTCAGTAAGATGAACTTCTGATAAATAGAATTATTTTCAGTGCCCACAAGTTTGTAATAAAGGTTTGACTATAATTTTTAGTGTATACATGAAACCCCATATATCATTTCTATCACAGCACTCGAAGGAAAAGAATCTATTGAGGTAAGATCAAAAGGTCAATTTTTCAATCTGACAAAGCAGAAAACACAAAGAGTGTGATATACTCCATGAACCATTAGGACTGACACTATTCTGGACACTATGGGGTAACTTCCGTGAGTCTGCGCTGCGGTGGGAAGCCTTGCCCTCCAGGAGCACATTATGGGAAATCTGAGCATGTGCTGTGCATGATTTTTTGATCATTAAATGTAATTTCTGAAATGCACTGACAGTAGCCGAGGCTGGTTTGTAATCTTGTAACCATAGCAGCGATACCACCACAATGTGATTAAAAGTGGCATCATCAAGTTCAACTGCACTAACAACGAATGTGTCAACCTTACAAGTTGTAGGAAAACAGCTGATTCTAGTCAAATTATAAGAGTCTTTTCTAATGCATCCCCATTCCCCTGAATAATGTCTGTTGAGTTTCCTGTGTGACCACACATTGTAGGAAACCAGCCATTACAATTTAACAAATGTACATCAAAATGGACATCTATTCACGATTTAGGATTAACATAACAATAGGACACTACCATCATCTAGGTCTGCTCTTGTCCGGCGGCTTTAAAATAAATCCAACTGGAACTGTGAAAGTGTACTTGCTACAAGTAATTTTCTGCCTTTCTCCTCGCAGCAGGGACCTTCGCCCACTGGGAGCGCATATCAGAAATTCAGGAGCAGGGCCGTTATTTTAAATGATCAAAAAATTAAGTACAGTTGCCACTCATCTGTAAAAAAATTAGTTTTAAATAAATATAACTGAAAATAATCAAAAATGTAAATGCTTCCAATGAAGAGTCTCTTCTCTGCGCCCTCCATTTTTATACCGATACAAACCTTATTTTTCTGACATGTTCAACGTTGTGATCTTTGTTTTCTAACTCGCCATAGCTAATTACCTGATGACTGCCATTGCAAGCTCCTCACCCTCAGGTAAATGTTTCTTTGATGATTGAAGCAAATTTCTTTGTTGGAACAATTATTGGTCTTTCAACACTCTCCTGAAATTAGCCACATGCTCAGTTTTATTTAATGTTTCTTAATTACCTTTGTTCATTTATGTATGAGAATTGTAGTGTTACTATTCGAATTATTCCTGTGCACTAATATGTTTGGAATATCTTATGCTTTATGTATCTTTGCTTCTATAAGTCAAATTTATTGATTGTGCTGCTATATTGCTGAGCCACCTTTGCCACTGTTTTCATTAATCAGTTCAGCAATACAAGAGTGAACAAATAGATATTTATTACTGTGAATGTTTAATTTATTTATTTAAAATTAGAAACCCAAGCTTTAGGCTAAATTACTAAATCCCTTGTTGAAAAGGCTAATTAATGTAGAAATAATGAAACAATAAAAATGCTTTCTTGTACAATTACATAAAAAATAAATATTTAAAAGGTTGATTATTTTTACTCCTGTGTAATGGAATTTTAAATCATTTCAATCACCCTGACCAAGTGCATTATTGAGATGTATTGTGAACAGACCAAGCATCAGGAAGCTACATTTTAAAACATTTGAACTGTCTTACTACAGAAGGTTACCACTCAGATTTTGAAAGCATTTTACCTGGCTACCATCAATTGCGCGGGTGCAGAACATTCTGGAGGGGGAGGGGGAACAGCCAGTTGTCGTGATACATGTTGGTACCAACGACGTAGCTAAAAAAAGGGAAGAGGTCCTACAAGTAGAATTTAGGGAGTTAGGAGCCAAGCTAAAAAGTAGGACCTCGAAGGTAGTAATCTCTGGATTACTACCAGTGCCACGTGCTAGTAAGAGTACAGAGAACAGGATAGTTAGGCTAAATACGTGGCTTGAGCAGTGGTGTAAGAGGGAGGGTTTTAAATTTTTGAGGCATTGGGACCAGTTTTGTGGTAGGTGTGACCTATACAAAAGGGACGGTCTACACCTGTGCAAAGATGGAACTGAGGTTCTCGGGGTAAATTTTGATAAAGCAGTTCGGGAGCATTTAAACTAGTATGGCAGGGGGCTAGAAACCCATGTAGTGAAATAGAGGAAAGTGAAAGGCAGACAGAAATAAATGGTAAAAAGGAGAGGAACAAAAAACAAAGGGCCAAACTAATTCATAAAAAATGTGAGCATAAAAAAAGCCTGAGGGTTTTATACCTTAATGCGAGAAGCATCAGGAACAAGGTAGATGAATTAGCTGTGGAAATAGAGGTTAATAATTATGATCTAATTGGGATTACGGAAACATGGTTGCAGGGTGAGCAGGGCTGGGAGCTTAACATACAGGGGTATTCAGTATTTAGGAAGGATCGACAAAAAAGAAAGGGAGGAGGGGTAGCATTGCTGGTAAAAGAGGGGATAAATGCAATTGAAAGGAAGGATATTAACTCAGTTAATACAGAATCTATA
Organism: Squalus acanthias; assembly: GCA_030390025.1. Taxonomy (NCBI): domain Eukaryota; kingdom Metazoa; phylum Chordata; class Chondrichthyes; order Squaliformes; family Squalidae; genus Squalus; species Squalus acanthias. The sequence continues at coordinate 85,531,279 of CM059438.1, forward strand.
TGGGTGGAGCTAAGAAATAGCGAGGGGCGAAAAACATTAATAGGAGTGGTATATAGGCCTCCAAATAGTAAAATAGAGGTTGGGGAGGGCATCACGAGGGAAATTAGAGAAGCGTGCAATAAGAGCACAGCTGTCATCATAGGTGACTTTAACTTACATATAGATTGGACTAGCCTAATCAGTAAAAATAATGAGGAGGAGGAATTCCTTGAGTGTTTAAGGGATGGTTATCTGGATCAATATGTCGAGGAACCAACTCGGGAACAGGCTATATTGGACTGGGTACTGTGCAATGAGAAGGGACTAATTAGTAATCTTGTTGTACGGGGACCCTTGGGTCAGAGCGATCATAACATGATCGATTTCTCACTCGAAATGGAGAGCGAAGAAATTGACTCAGAGACTCAGGTCCTGAATTTAAACAAGGGGAATTATGATGCCATTAGACGGGAACTGAGTAGGTCTGATTGGACAACGTTCCTGGGAGGACTGGAGGTAGATAAACAATGGCAAGCATTTAAAGATAGAATGACAAAATTGCAAAAATTGTTTATACCAATCTGGCATAAAAGGAAATCTAAAAAGGTGACTCAACCGTGGATAACAGGGGAAATTAGAGACAGCATAAAATCCAAAGATAGGGCGTATAAAATAGCCAAAAAACGCGCCAGAGCGGAAGATTGGGAACAGTTTAAGATAGAGCAAAGGAGGGCAAAGGGCTTAATCAAGAAGGGCAAAATAGCTTACGAAAGCAAGCTGGCGGAAAATATAAAAACTAACTCCAAAAGCTTTTATAAGTATATCAAGAGGAAAAGACTGGTGAAAACCAAAGTTGGTCCATTGCAGTCAGATACGGGGGAATATATAATGGGAAATAAGGAAATGGCAGACCAACTAAATGCATACTTTGGGTCAGTCTTTACGAAGGAAGACACAAAAAACCTCCCTGGGATATCGGGAAAAATAGGGACATTGGCAAAGGAGGAACTGACGCAAATCAGTATCTCTAAGGATATGGTGTTAAGGAAGCTAAAGGGATTGAAGGCGGACAAATCCCCAGGGCCTGATAACATGCATCCTAGGGTACTGAAGGAGGTGGCCCTAGAGATAGCGGATGCACTAAGCATGATTTTTCAGAATTCATTAGACTCGGGAACAGTGCCCATGGATTGGAGGGTAGCTAACGTTACCCCACTATTCAAAAAGGGGGGTAGGGAAAAAGCAGGTAATTACAGACCTGTAAGCCTTACATCAGTTGTGGGCAAAATGCTGGAGTCCATCATTAAGGATGAAATAGCCGAGCACTTAGCAAATGGGGACAGGATAGGACAGAGTCAACATGGATTTACAAAGGGTAAATCGTGCTTGACTAATCTATTGGAATTTTTTGAGGGAGTAACTGGTAAAATAGATGGGGGAGAGCCAGTAGATGTGGTGTACCTGGACTTCCAAAAGGCCTTCGATAAGGTCCCACATAAAAGATTAGCATGGAAAATTGAAGCTCATGGGATAAAGGGGAAAGTATTGACGTGGATAGAGAACTGGCTGTCAGATAGAAAACAGAGAGTTGGAATAAACGGCTCATTTTCTGAATGGCAGGCAGTAACAAGTGGGGTACCACAGGGATCTGTCCTGGGTCCCCAGCTGTTCACAATTTATATTAATGACCTGGATCAGGGAGTCGAATGCAGCATTTCCAAATTTGCAGACGACACTAAACTAGGAGGGGGGGTGGGCTCAGAGGAGGAGACCAGGAAGCTCCAGAGCGATTTGGACAGACTGGGTGATTGGGCGGATAAATGGCAGATGCACTATAATGTGGACAAGTGCGAAGTTATCCACCTTGGGTGCAGGAACGGGAGGGCAAATTATTATTTAAATGGCAATAAATTGGGAGAGGGGGAAGTACAGAGAGACCTGGGTGTTCTTGTACACCAGTCACTGAAGGCGAGCATGCAGGTGCAACAGGCGGTCAAGAAGGCAAACGGTATGCTGGCCTTCATAGCAAAAGGGTTGGAATACAGGAACAGGGATACCTTGCTGCAGCTGTACAGGGCACTGGTGAGACCACACCTCGAGTACTGTGTACAGTTTTGGTCGCCTCATCTGAGGAAAGATGTTCTTGCCATGGAGGGGGTGCAGCGGCGATTCACCAGGCTGATACCAGGAATGGCGGGATTGACCTATGAGGAGAGACTATGTAGTTTAGGGATGTACACACTGGAGTTTAGAAGATTGAGAGGGGACCTCATAGAAGTGTATAAAATTCTGACAGGTCTAGACAGATTAGATGCAGAAGGAATGTTTCCCTTGGCGGGTGAGAACAGAACTAGAGGACATAATTTAAGGATAAGGGCTAAACCATTTAGGACAGAAATGAGGGGGAATTTCTTCACTCAGAGAGTGGTGAACCTGTGGAACTCATTGCCACAGAGGGCAGTGTACGCCAGCTCATTAAATATATTTAAGAGGGAATTAGATATATTTCTACAGGCAAAAGGGGTTAAGGGTTACGGAGAGAAGGCGGGGACGGGATACTGAATTGAAGGATCAGCCATGATCTCATTAAATGGCGGAGCAGGCTCGAAGGGCCGGATGGCCTACTCCTGCTCCTATCTTCTATGTATCTATCTATGTATCTATGAAACAACCTTCACGTCAGTTACCTCTGAGGGGGCCGAGAACAGAATTTCACATCCATTTTCTCATTTTCCATTTTTTTTTTTTTAAATATCAGCAGAGAGAAGACAAACTGAAGGGTCAGCTGCAGCATTTTTCTAAAATAGCTAATTTCTTCAGACATAGCTATAGTCTTTCCACTTCTGTGGCTTGGTCTAGAGTCCAGCCCAGATTGATGGCCAGTGCCACTGGAGAAATGAAGGTACATTTTGTCGCCAAGTCTGTGAAAATTACACCCCACCTCTTGCAAAATTTATCTCCACTCATTAAAATTATCGCCCCTGCCCCCTATTTGAAAGTTACGCTAGTGCCAGAGGATGCATTATAAACTTTCACCTTGAAGCATTAGAATTTAATGGGTCCAGTGGTCTGTCAGAAACTCTCAAGTACAGTTAGCGGTAGAGCAGCAGTTTTCAGCCTGTGAGTCACAAACTCCCCTCATTAAGTCACGATGTTCCGGCCATCATGGTGTGGGGCAAGGTTGATGGACCAGCTGGTCTTCTCCTGCTCGTCAATTTTGTATGTAGGTTGTGAACGTCCATCGGCAGGGGGCGGGGCGGGGATGACAGTTCACCAGTCTGACACTCCCTAATGCACTCCTCATTGTAGGTCCCGTCTGTGATTCTTACCTAATGCTGCTGCTTTACTCCGTAATCAGGCTTTGCTGGATGCTGCAGGCATTGGTTTTGCCAGATCAGGAATGTCTTCCCTCAGAACATGGCAACGTCAGGGTTTATGGTTAAGGTGAATTTTTAAGTCAGTGACCAGTATCAAACCCATGAATGCCTGATGGGGACACCCAGTGCACGTATATGCTTCATTTCCCACCATCTATCTTCCTCATCTTCCAAGAGCACAAAATTCACAATCAAGACAAAATACCAATTAATAAAGCACGTTGTGCAAAAGTACTTAAAGGACTATAATGTACCTAATATAAAATTGGCAAGATGAAAAATTTGATAGAAGTTGCACATTTTCAACATATTTAAAATAAATTAGATTAAAAAGCGAGACTACATCACTTAAGTACAAGTTAATTAAAACATGAAAGTCTCAAATCAATTTATGTGATGTCTGGGTGTGATATTATCCACGTTTGTGCTAGGGACTGACTTTTAAAAATCAATAGTCATTACTGTGAAATCCATGATTGGAGAGACTTCACGGCCTGGATGAAGAATAGCATTGTAAGAGGCCTACCTGTACAGTAAACAAGTCATTTCATTTACACAATCTCATTTTCACACCACAGCAAATTCTCTCTCTCTCACATACATGATTTGATTACAAATTGCAAACAGATGAAATCTTCACTCCAAAGTTACTTCTAGCACCTTATTAACCAAGCTTATAGTGATCGCAAATTTAAAAATCTACCAGCGCAGAATCATGGCAAAGAAAGGAAGATTTGCATTCCTTGTGCCTTATCATAGCTGAGAATGACTCAAAAGCACACCACGTAGAATTAATTACTTTTAAATCACAGCATCAAGTCAAGACAGCAGATTTTGCATCAACTATTTTTTTACCGTCACCATTACAACCTCAACAGTATAGAAAGCAATGTAAAATACTGAAAAATAAAAATTTTAAAAATCTGTTGCATCATCTTTAACGTAAACTTTTCCCCTGGTAAGAATCATGAAGCGAGTATCATTGTATTATAAAGAAAAGTCTTATATTGGAAGGATCAATACTAAAGTTATCCAGTAATTAAAGCAGGTCTGTATTATGATGGTGACTCCAATTTCAAGTAGATTTTAATGATTTTTTTTCTTGCCAATATTCTCCCCTGCTCTTCTGAAGGTAATGACTCCTTAATGGGGTACACTTGTACACACACCACTCACCCTGCAGTACTTCACTTAAGAAGCTATTTAAACTTGAGTCTTGACCATGAGTGTCAGCAGATTACTTGACTACAAAAAGCAACATAGCTAAGCCTGATCCTGTCCTTACCCAATGTCTACACATGCACACATCCAGCAGGAACAACTGGATAGCGATCAGGAGCAAGAACCCTGACTATTTTCCCCTCCCTAAATTAGCAGCACTGAGATCTGCTAACATAGAGCAGACTGTGGGCCAAACCTGGAACCTTCTTGATTTGTGTGGCTCAGCTGCTCTCTAGATAATCCCGATGAGCCATTGGTGGGGGTGGGAGCCTGGTGCTGAGATTTAAATGCCTGTAATAACATTGGCAGGCTAGTTTAATAGGCAATTAAAGAAATGTGAAATACAAAAAAAACCTTTTTTTGAATGATCTATAATGCCAAAAGGCAAAGTTTAGATGGTTGCTGCGGTATTTGTTTAACACCATTAGCTGGTTTGATGACAGTAATTAATTTAGCTTGATCTGCAGGGAATTCTTGACTTGGTAACAAATTCTGCAACCTTTTTATACAATGTCAGCTTTAAAAATAATTATGAAAGGAAAAAAATCTGTTTTTGTTAGCATAGATTAATTTATAAAACAGTGAGTCTGGCATTTGTTTTAATAAGCGAGATGGAGGACAAATGTATCTGACTTGTTCTACTTATGGCAGAATTAGAGAATTTTACTGACCATGATTTACTTTTTTATCGCTATAACACAAATAGAGAAACTTGTTTCATTCAAATCTAGTCAAAAGAGAAATTATCTGTTTGTTCTCGTACAATTGGTGGCCAAATTGATGCATTTAAATCAAATTAGCCCTTTGGTTCGGAAAAATTAACTTTTTTTATGCACTCTCATAGTACCTATTTTGCTTCAATTCACTTCTCAAAATTTAATTAATCTAATATTGAAACACTGTCGACATTTGATTTGCAGACAGTGAAGTATTTATGCAAAAATACATGTTCAGAAAATATGCTTAAAGCTTTTTTTGAATTTTAGAATTTATACAATAAAATATTTTCCGATTTAAAAATTCACTATGGTCGCACAAATTGCATTTAAATGGTCAATGCAGGAGTTGGGTGTATTGGCTCATAATTTGCGGTCAGCGGCAAAGCAAAGGCATTCGCCGCTGGCCCCAAAGAAAGCTGCCCACAAAGATCTCGTGATCTCTGTAGCAAGAAGTTTGGCTTTCTCGACGTGCAGTTAAGAACTGTGTAGTTTAGTGGGAATTCCATAGCGCGAGCTGCTGTGACGTCAACAAGCTGTCTAAGCAGCCAATCACAATGCAGAATTCTCACAGACAAGGAACCAGGAAGTGAAGAAGCTCCTTTTATTTTGACATTTTAAAAATGTTAGAGAGAGCAAAACAAAGATTGGGGAAAAGGTAACCCTGAAATAAATATGAACAAACTTTTAAAAAATATAATTTTTTTTGAAGTTTCTTAAAAATTGTAATTTATCATCATTATGGAGAAATTTGACACTTCACAAAATTAAAATTAGTTTTTCAGGGCCATAACGTTTGTTTAACAGTCAATATGCTGTTAAAACCCCAGTTACACCTAATCCAACAAGGTGTAACTTTTAATGGGGTATTTAACAGCGATATTACCGCGGAAAAGCCCAAGTTTTTTTCAGTTTCACCGATTTCCCTGATTACACTGATTGCCGGCTATGTGTGGGGGGTGCACAGCAGTGTCGGAGCAGTGAATGACTGACCGCATCTTCAGGATTTCCGCGTTAGGGTGTGCGTACGCTAAACCCTAAAATTGCGGTCAGTTTCAAAGGGGTAATAACTACCCACCTCAAATTCCGGGCCATTTATTTTCAGCTGAATACACACTGCATTGCTTAGCCTGATACTTTATATTATATACGGGAGCATGCATCTCCCTTCAATTTGAACTACTACAACCGACATCAAGTTACCTTGAGGTGCAGAGAACAACGTCTCTTGGTGATCGTTATTCTGTGAATACTGGAACAATGGACTCTTAATCACAATCACACAGTTAAGCCCTCTCCACAACTTGAGCTATTCGACAAGGTCCCTGATATTTAAGGACTGATCTCTTAGTGCTCATTTTCAAACGGTTTTCACAAGCAAATATAAGCATGGATGGATGGATTGATTCCAGAGCGCCTGTTTAAAATAAAAACCCTGACTGGCTTCTGCCAAGATAACTATGAGCATTGTTTGATCATATCATGTATAATAAAAAGTAGAATGTGCATATTGAGGTTTTTGCATCACGCAGTTAGAAGTTCATTGGTAAGAGATTGCAAGAATTACAAATAAACAGTTCAGTATCTTGGACCATATTAGTGGTACAAATTTGTTGTAAGTTAGATAAGCTGTGACAGGATAATTCTGATCAATAGTATGGGGAATTGAAATGGTACTAGCTGCTACAGGAATTCCAGCTGTTAGCTCTCGGTGAGCAATATAAAAAGAATTATACCATCTGTGGTGTAAAAGGCAGGGATGCTTTTATCAGACTGGGTTTTACATATGATGGAATGTATTTAAGGCAGTCACAGGAGCCACTTCCATTGCTTTGCATGGCTACAGTTTTCCTTCCACTCTTCCCACAAACCTAAAATGTAAATAAAAGTAATGTTTTTAAGTGCGACTTAACTGAACTAAAACTGCACACTTTTTCTAGTGCTAATAGTATATGATTTTGGAAGTCAACCAGATGCCAACTATAGAAAGAATCCAGTCAATAAACCATCAATACTTAATGCAAGTACTGCATAAATCATAGAATTCCATGGAATTTACAGCACAGAAACAGGCCACTATGATGGTGTTTATGCTCCACGTGAGCCTCCTCCCACTTACTTCATCTCACCCCATTTACTTCATCTAACCCTATCAACATATCCTTTGATTCCTTTCTCCCTGATATACTTATTTAGCTGCCCCTTAAATGAATCTATGCTATTCGCCTCAACCACTCAATGTGGTAGCAAGTTCCACATTCTCAGCACTGTCTGATTAAAGAAGTTTCTCTTGGATTCCTTATTGGATTTATTAGTGACCATCTTACTTCGAACTAGAGCACTAACTTCTTCCAGTTCTGATAAAAGGTAATTGATCTGAAACATTGGCCGGAATTTTCTCCAGGGAGGCGGATTGGGGGCGGGGGGGCCTCCGAGGTGGGCGGGAAACCCGGGAGCCATTCTGACTTTAATGGCAGGGCCTGATTTGCATGTGAGGCCTCGGTTTCCTGCCAGCAGCCAGCCCATATTGAGCGCTGCCTGGCTGCTGGGGGAGGCCCTGCAGATGCGAGGGTTCAGTCCAGGGGAGCGTCGGCAGTCGGGGATGGGGGGTCAGCAGTGGAGGATTGGGGATCGCAGGAGGAGTTGGCAGTGGAGGATTGGCGGGGGTGGGAGGGGCGTCAGCTGGCGATCGGCAGGGGGTTGAGAGGATCAGGGCCGGCCACCGGAGGATTTTGGCCGGCCTCAGCATCATCGGTGGGGTGGGGATCTAAGGCCTGGGAAGGTGATCAGAGGCTTCGTAAGGGGATCTCTGACTGCAGGGGGTGGGTTAGTTAGGGACACTGGATCCAGGAGGTAGGTATAAAGCCACTTACCTCCTGGATGCAGTAGTCCCTGCCTCAGTTTAACTGCCGGGTTTCACGAATTGTGTGAAACCCGTCCACATGCAGTTAAAAACAAAATGGAGGTAAAAAAGAGAGAGAGGCTTCCAGCCTCATTACAATATTTAAATTGACATACCGCCTCCTGGGAGCGGATTGGTTGCCCCCCCCCCCCCCCCCCACCCCCTTGCCCTGTTAAAACCGGAAGTAGGCGGGTTGGAGATGAGATCAAGTCGGGAATCCCATTTTTAACAATTTAACTGTCCCAACATCCCAAACCCACCCGTGTTTTTTTTTAGGGGAAAATTTCGGCCATTGACTCTGTTTCTTTCTCCACAGATGCTGCCTGATCTGCTGAGTGTTTCCAGCATTTTCTGTTTTCATTTTATATTTACGGCTCCAAGTTTTGAACTCCCCCACCTGTGGAAACATCATCTCCACGTCTACTCTTTCGAACCCCTTGATAATTTTAAAGATCTCGATCAGGTCCCCTCTCAGCCTTCTCTTTTCTAGAGGAAAGAGCCCCAGCCTGTTCAGTCTTTCCTGATAGCTGTACCCTCTCAGTTCTGCTATCATCCTTGTAAATCATTTATGTACTTTCTCTTATGCTTCGATATCCTTTTGTAAGATGGAGACCAGAACTGTGCACAATACTTTAAGTGTGGTCTAACCAAGGTTCTATACAAGTTTAACATAACTTCTTTACTTTTGAATTCGATTCCTCTAGAAATGAACCCCAGTGTTTTAGTTTGTACTTGTTATGGCTTTGTTAACTTGCATTTAATTTTAATGATTTGTATATCTGTACCCCTAGATCCCTTTGCACCTCTACCCCATTTAGACTCATATTTTCCAAGGATTGCAAAAGAATTACTTTTTAAGAGCAGTCACTGTTGTTATATAGACAAATGCCTATGTGCACACAGCAACATTCCACAAACAGCAAATTAGATGAATGACTAGTTATTCTGTTTTGATGGAGCATTAATATGTAACATTACCCCATATAATTTATTCAGTAATGTACCCATATTTGCATTAAAACAGACAAACTGCATCATACAACCCTGGCCTTCAAACTTGACTTCCCTATGCCCTCATTACCGGCCTCCTGAGCTCTATCCTATACAAATTCCAATTTGTTCAAAACTCATAGCCCACATCCTGTCCTGCACTAAGCCCCGCTGCCTATCACCTTTGGCTTCATCAATTCCATTGCCTCCCTGTCCCAAATACATTGTAATAAAAAAATTCCTCCTTGGCATCGCCCCACCGTGCTTCTGCAACCTCTTACAGCTTTACTTTGCGGCTTGTGCTATTGGATTCTTCAAGTGCTGCCTCCTGTACATCCCTCCCTCACTTCACCACTAGGGGCAGAGCATTCAGTATTTAGGCCATCCTCTGCAATTTTCTCCCAAGAGCCTTCCATCTTGCTGCTATTCTCGCCACCTTTAAAAGCCTCTGCAAATCCTATTTTTTTTCAACTATGCTTTTCATTATGGACCGGATTTTGTGGTCAGCGGTGAACGAACGGCACCAGCCGTTCATTACACTTACACTTGCCCACAGACTCTCTGTGGGCTTTTGCACTGGCACTTGCGATTTTTAGAAATCAAAAAAAGTGTGGTGCCCTCTACAAGGCATCTGTGCTAACAGGGCAAGCAACGGTGTGTTTCCTTCACCAATCAGACTGAAGAATCCTTACCGAAACACGCAGAGTCTAAACCAGGAAGTGTAAGTTAGAATAGTTAATTCAATGCCAAATCATGTACAGAAAGCGAAATAAAGAGAGGGGAAGAAAGATGGGATTAAGAGAGAGATAAAAGAGACAGAAAGAAAAGTAAAAAAAAAAATTTTTAAATCTCCAACAATAATTCAAATCTGAAGGAATGAGACTCCACATTTGTAAAAGATAATTTTCAGTGCCAGAGAGGTTGTTTGGCAGTAATAAAGAGTTATGATGCTGTTAAAAAGTCACTTACACTGGAATGGACAAGCCCTAACTTTTTCTGGTGTGTTTAGTGTGTATCTATCACGCAAGTACATCATACAACTTCACGCCATTCATGTATGTGAATGCCGAGTCTCTCGGCGCAATACTGCTATAGCAAAACTTCTGAAGGAGCAGGGCAACTCGGACAACAACTTCCTGATTTCCGCGTTTAGCTGTGCATGTGCGACTGCCGGAAGTTGCTGTCTGATTTACTCTTTAATAACGGTGAGCGCCGATAGCCTCAACGTTATTTTTACCGCAAAATCCAGGCCCATGTCTCCTAGTTACTTTGTTACTGTTCAGCATCCATTTCTCCTGTGAGAAAGGCCTTTGGTATTTTTCTATTTCGTAGGGCTTTATATACTCTCCTTACTGATCCTATGTTATGATCTGTGTAGATCTTGCATCACCCAAAACGTTAATCTGTCTTTTCTCTTTTCAGCTGATGGACTGGCCATTTATTTCCAGAATTTCTGTTTAATGATAATATAAGCTGTACTTATTTTCAACTTAGCTGGGTTGTTCCTGCTCTCTACTGTTACAATTCAAATTGTATTTGAATTATGAAAATTATTCTGTAAAGATCATAAAAACAGAAAATGCAGGAAATACACAGCAGATCTATCAGTGTCTGAAACAAGAAAAAGCAGCTTAATGTCTTGAGTGGTAGCGTGGAACCCAGTCACAACTCTGATATACTATCACAAGATTTGAATTTGGAGATAGAAATGTATTAACTGGGAAATAAAATGGTGACATAGCAAACTACTGGGGTAGGAGTTTCCGCTCAGTTGTGCTGTTTTTTTCAGCGCAGTTCATAAGAAATCAGCCAAACCAGCTCAAAATATCACAGAATTTTAAGTGCAAATTACGTTCAGTGCAAATCGAGTCTCCGTGATCTTTTGTGCTAGTTTAAAAAACATAGTTCCAGAAGCCGGCCCCGCCCACAAAACTGGACACACCCCCGAGATCGAATTAATCACCATTGCGAGTTTCCGCTAATTGCGCCTATTTACGGGCCTTCGACGAGGCTCTTAAAATTAATTTTTTTTCAGGCGCAAGGACATTAATAGGCACGTTTTAAAAGCTTTTAAATATTTTTTTAATTTACTAAGAAACTGACTACTGTACACCAATGTAACGAGTAAATGGTTCCGGATAGTTTTTTTTAAAAAGTCATTTTCAGTTATTTAAAATTGGGTTACTCACAGGTGGTGGACTAGATACTCTGATTAAAAATGCTTATTTTTTGTGATAAACCCACTTTCAGCTGTATTAATATAGCAAGGAATACTTAATGCAAATTTAAAAAAAATTACATTCTAACATGCTGTGCTGCCCAATTGCGCTGGTTCATGGCAGATTTTACGTTCGACGATGTGCAAATGAAAAATGAGTTTGCGCAAAACCTTAAAAAAAAACACATCTCAAAACTAGCGCAAAGTGGAAATTCAAGGCCCTGAAGTTAAAGAATCTTGCTAGAGTTTCAAAACTATAGGCATTATCCTATACCATCAATGGGGGGCCCTGGTCGCAGGGAATCAGGACTACAATGTTGTATCTCTGACTATCTATGTTTCATCTGTGCTCCTTGCAAGTGCAGCTTCCCCACTGGGAGTGCAAAATCTGAGAATCACTTGTTTAATATGCATTTCTAGACAGATTCCTCAAACCTAATTAGAAAGCGGATGGAAAAACCCCCAAAAATGATACCATATACAAAATCGGAAAAATATTTTGCTCCATGGTTAAAATGTGCCCCTCCATCAAGAGTAATTACAGTATCATGGACTGCTCACAATAAAATTATGGCAACAAAAATGGCTAATTTAGTAACAATCAGAAGTTTCCACACTATCCACATAAACAGACACACGTCTGTCTAAAATAGAGCATGTTAATAGTTCTCGGTTCTGGTTTTATATCTGCAGTGGTCCCTGAGAGCATCATTTTCAATTGGAAACATTCTTGATTAGAACAGATTAATCCCAAAGCATTCAGTTAACATCACAGCACAACGGCTAACATAAAAGGGAATCCAAAGGTCTTCTATAGGCATATTGACAGTAAAAGGGTTGTCAGAGGAGCGGTGGGGCCAATTCGGGACCAAAATGGAGATCTATTGGTGGAGGCAGAAGGCATGATTGAGGTACTAAATGAGTACTTTCTTCGGTATTTACCAAGGAATAGGGCTTTGCCAAAGCTACGGTAAACGACAAGGTTGTCGGAATACTGGATGAGATAAAAATAGATGAAGAGGTACTAGAAAGGCTGGCAGTACTTAAAGTGGATAAGTCACCCGGTCCGGATGGGATGCATCCTAGGTTGCTGAGGGAAGTAAGGGTAGAAATTGCGGAGATGCTGGCCAGAATCTTCCAAACCTCCTTAGGTACAGGGTTGGTGCCAGAGGACTGGAGGATTGCAAATGTTACACCCATGTTCAAAAAAAAGGATAAACATGGCAATTACATGCCAGTCAGTTTAACGTCAGTGGTGGGGATGCTTTTAAAAACAATAATCCGGGAGAAAATTAACAGCCACTTGGACAAGTATGGACGAATAAAAGAGAGCCAGTACGGATTTGTTAAGGTCAAGTCTTGTTTGACTAACTTGACTTGAGTTTGTTGATGAGTTAACACGAGAGGGTGGATGTGGGCAGGGTAGTGCAGTTGATGTTCTGTATATGAACTTTCAAAAACGTTTGATAAATTACTACATAATAGGCTTGTTAGGAAAATTGAAGCCCATTGGATAAAAAGGGCAGTAGGAAGATTGAGGAGAGACAATACAAGCTAAATGGTACAATTTTAAAGGGGGTGCAAGAACAGAGAGAGACCTGAGGGTGCTTGTGCACAAAATTTGAAGATGGCAGAACAGGTTAACAAAGCAGTTAATAAGGGATCCTGGGCTTTATAAATAGAGGCATAGAGTACAAAAGCCAGGAAGTTATGCTAAACCTATATAAAACACTAGTTCGGCCTCAGCTGGAGTATTGTGTCCAATTCTGGGTACCACACTTTAGGAAGGACGTGAACACTTTGGAGAGGGTACAGAAGAGATTTACTAGAATGTTTCCAGGGATGTGGGATTAGTTATGTGGATAGACTGGAGAAGCTGGGGTTACCTCCTTAGAGCAGAGAAGGATAAGAGGAGATTTGATAGAGGTGTTTTAAATCATGAAGGGTTTAGATAGAGTAAATAACGAGAAACTGTTTCCAATGGCTGAATGGTCGATAATCAGAGGCACAGATTTAAGGTGATTGGCAAAAGAACCAGAGGCGACATGAGGAAAAACCTTTTCACGCAACGAGTGGTTAGGAATTAGAATGCATCGCCTGATAGGGTGGTGGAAACAAATTCAATAGTCGCTTTCAAAAGGGAGTTGGATAAATACTTGGAGAAAAATTTGCAGGGATATGGGGAAAGAGCCGGAGAGTGGGACTAACTGGATTGATATTCGAAAGAGCTGGCGCAGACTTGATGACCTGAATGGCCTCCTTCTGTGCTGTACTATTTTATGATTCTATGGCCCCAATCTTGACAGGGACAGGTTACCTAGGGTGGGGGGGCATGGTTTCTGTCAGGAAACCCGGAAGTTCATGTTTCCCCGCATGCTGCGGCGTTTTGACTCCACAGCGTTCGTAGTTTTTTTTCTGTAGGTTCCCCACCCAGAAGTCAGCCTGATTGACAGGCTTGGCTTCCAGTCGGGTGGGGAGCACTCCGGAGCAGGTAGGGAGCCTGCAGCTGCTACTGGGAGCGTGGGGAGTCCGATCCCCAACCCCGGCTCCTCCAGGCCCACGGGCAGTACTGTGAAGGCACTTACCTTCTCCCCGAAGCTGTCGGGTTTCCCAGAGGCCTGGGAAACCCAGCCAGCCAGGGTAAAATCTGCAAAGGGGTTTGAGAGAGTAAATAAAGAGAATCTGTATCCACTGGTAGGAGAGTTGGTAACCAGAGGACATAGATATAAGATAATTGGCAAAAAGAATCAGAGGGGAGAGGAGAATTTTTTTTAACAAAGCAATGATCTGGAATGCACTGTCTGAAAGGGTAGTGGAAGTAGATTCAATAGTAACTTTCAAAAGGGAATTGGATATATACTTGAAAATGAAAAATGTGCAGGGTTATGGGGAAAGAGTGGGGAGTGGGACAAATTGGATAGCTCTTTCAAAGAGCCAGCCTAGGCATGATGGGCCAAATGGCCTCCTCTGTTCTTTATGATTCTATGATGTACTTCTGTGATTCCAATAACCAGCAGTCAGTTTTGTGAGAGATTTATCCTGTTACTTGAATTTTGTTACAATGGAAAATGCTTTTAGGATTTTCCTACAGATGAGAGCACTACGCTTTGTTGCCATTTTTCATTCAGCCTAAGGAGAAAAATATTTGACCTCAAAATAAATGTAACCAGAAAGAAACCTCTGACATAACTTTGAAACTTGGAAGGACTTCAACAATGAAAGAAACATTGAGAGCATATCAATATTTGAATAAAGTGCCATACAATGCCATGTGGTTGAAGAATTAGCAGAGACATTGAAGGAAAAAAGAAAACAAATACCATTAAAAACATTAACACAGGCAAATGGAAGAAAAAGCTAAATAATGTTAAAATATCATATTTTCAATACAAGGATTGATAACTAGTATTCATGTAAATAAGTGGAAGTAGTAGATTCATTCTCCTGGCTGTGCCAGGCTCTCGCATTAGAGCCAAGTACTATAGGCTGAAATATTGCCGAAACATCCCCAGTGGCTAGGAGCTTAAATGATTAAACTCATATATGCTATTAACGATTGCATTTCACTGCCAAAAATTACATGGAGAAATTGTTTAGCATACCATCTATGGTGAAGCTCATTCTCCAGAATGATTTTAAATCTGGAAAATATCCTTAGCTTTTAAAATCCATATTTATGAAACTGCATCCTTTTTTGCTTTCACAGCCTGGATAAATATTAGTTTATTGGGCTGCTACAGCATTTTATCCAGGGTTTGATATTATGTAGTATTGCAGCCTGGATGGAAGCATAATTGTATTGTACAGTTTATAAAGCTGTATAGAGTCTTCAATGTCTTGTCCCAAATTGAGTTAGAGTGCCAATACAGTACACGATTTAAAGAAAAACCTACAGCATGTGTAAAACATTGGGAATAACTTCATGATGACAAATAGCGTTCTGCGGGCTCATAAAAATAATCTTACTGCTGACCTATTATGAGTAGACAACAGAACAAGTATTTTCAATCATGCCATTTCCAGATCTCTAGATGTAGGTAATAAATCCTCAAATGGCACTTTATCCAGTAAAATAAAACCAAATAAGGAACTGCAAATGAACAAATAAAGTACTCTTACATTTTTAAAGAGCTAAATAATTAGAATTAAAATGGATAAGCATTCCACATTATTTGCTTATTCATTTTATAATTTCATGCATTATTAGAAAGTTAGAATTACATGTTAAAATCAGTTCAAAAAAGAAAAAAGAACTATTGGGTTTATTCAGGTTGTGTAGTTTTATAATGACTGCAGAAATGCTTGACCATAGGTCATGCAAAGTTAACTGTTTTATTGACATTTCTGAAATATTCGGATTGTTTAAAGTGCAGTAAGCATTAATTTTGTTGGGGCTGAACTCATTTAAAAATGTTTAAAATATGCATTTCAGCCAACCTACCTTTATGACAAGAAAGAACTGAACCTATCCAAAAAATAGCATATTCTCAAATCATAACTACAATTTCATACCTACAAACTATAGAGAATACTAAATATTAGAATTTTATCAAGTAGAATTGTATTAAATAAATGGATAAATTGTGTCAATTATTCATGCAACGGGTCAACCTTTACTTATATTTAAGTTGTATTTTTCTGATGAATTGAAATTTGTTTTTAAAAATAGATTTAAAAATGAAAGAAAACTACAGATTGACGTCAGAGGGAAGGCCACAGAAACATTAATTCAGGCCAATAGGCTGTTTGAAAATATGTTTAGAAGAATGATAGGTGATCTCATTGAAACATACATAATTCTTACAGGGCAGATGCAGGGAGGATGTTTCACCTGGCTAGAACCAGGGGTCACAGTCTCAGAATAAGGGGTCGGCCATTTAGGACTGAGATGAGGAGAAATTTCTTCACTCAGGGGGTGGTGAATCTTTGGAATTCTCTACTCCAGAGAGCTGTGGAGCCTCAGTCGTTGAGTATATTCAAGACAGGGATCGATAGATTTTTGGATATGAAGGGAATCAAGGGATATTGCAGGAAAGTGGAGTCGAGGTAGAAGATCAGCCAAGATCTTACTGAATGGCGGAGCAGGCTCGAGGGGCCGAATGGCCTACTCCTGCTCCTACTTCTTATGTTCACTACAGGGTTGAACACTGCACGCCATGATCTAAATGATCTTTTTGACTTGGAGAAGAAACTGTTCTACTATATGTCCAAAGCACCCATCGATCAACTGCCACATAGTCCAATAGCAATATTCCACTATTACACCTTTACACCAACCTCAGAAAACCATCCCCTGGTGCTGTTAATTGGACAAGTGAAAAAACAGCAGAGTTGATTGTGCCTCTCTGTGGGCCATTTAAATTTTGCTTTCCTGACAATGAGCTTCTACTCATTAGCCAAAGTATCATTATACTAGGTTTTTCAGAATTGATTTTGAAAGCCGATTTGATAAGTTACCAATCCAGGAGCAGGTTGAAGGAGATTATCCTATGGTCTTACAAATAAGATGAACATCCAGTATTTGGGGAAATGGGTTCGCCCCACAGGTGAAGTCACGTGCAAGCTCATTTCAATTTTTACAGGAAATTATACATTTTAAAAGGGGACGTTTATATCACTAGTAATGAAAAAAATCTTGCTGAAAAGATTTCAGAAAATAAAGTGATGCATTTTTTCAGTATCTCTTCAACTTCTCTTGGCCATTTCTGTATCAAACATTGTGTCTCAGCAAACTGAACTCTTACACTGGCCCCTCTACAACATGTGTGTGTGTCTTCATTTCCAGAAAGCCTGACACACATCCCAGTTGGTTTCCAGCAGCAGATGAAAATAAATACTTAAGTGTTCAGTAATTGAACAAAGGTTGCCCCATTGTAAAGAATATATTATCTCACTCACTCCCAATGCTGCCACTGGTGAATTATTTGTTTCAGTTTACTCGAGGGCTGAATTCTAGATTCAAAGACTGGTTTTGCGGTCACCAGCCCATAATTTCTCCCCCTCCTCTATTAAAGTGAATGAGTGGAAAATGGTGGGTTGGTGAGTGCAGAAGAAAACAGTTTTACATTTCAAGTATATTTCATGTAAGTCATTGAAATATTGACTTTTGGCAGTAATATTACACTGAGGCCATAGGGAACAGATTATTGATTATTTCTCATAAAAGAATGCTTGATATCTGCTGCCAAGTTCTTGAAGAACCCTTAAGGACCTAAAACTAGGTTAAAAACACATTAAAATCACATAAGACTACTATTTATGCACTCACTAGAATCATAGAATAGTACAGTACAGAAGGAGGCCATTCAGCCCATCGAATCTGCGCTGGCTCTTTCTAAGAGGAAACCCGTTAGTTCCACTCCCCGGTTCTTTTCCCATATCCCTGCAATTCTTTTCTCCTTCAAGTATTTATCCAATTCCCTTTTGAAAGCTACTATTGAATCTGTATCCACCACCCTATCAGGCATTGAATTCCAAATCCTAACCACTCGGTGCATAAAAAAGTTTTTCCTCGTGTCGCCTCTGGTTCTTTTGCCAATCACCTTAAATCTGGGCCCACTGGTTATCGACTCTTCATTCATTGGAAACAGTTTCTCTTTATTTACACTATCTAAACCCTTCATGATTTAAAACATCTCTATCAAATGTCCTCTTAGCCCTCTCTGCTTTAGGAGAACAACCCCAGTTTCTCCAGTCTATCGACGAAACTGTAATTCCTCCTCCCTGGAACCATTCTAGTAAATCTCTTCTGTACCCTCTCCAAAGCCTTGACATCCTTCCTAAAGCATGGTGCCCAGAATCGGACACAATACTCCAGCTGGGGCCGAACGAATGTTTTATATAGGTTTAGCATAACTTCCTGGCTTTTGTCCTCTATGCCTCTATTTATAAAGCCCAGGATCCCATATCCTACTAGCTGATATTCTGCAGCATTGGTTACTGTTAATTGTTTTATAAGATTGGGTAGTATGCTAAGTAGTACTATCGGGGGTATTCATTTCCAGCATTAGGGATGGCCCTGGGATCTGGGAGCATTGGGAAGGGGTCTCAGGGTCTGGCAGTACTGGGATCGGATCTCCAAGTCTACAGTACTTTGAGGGGAGTGGGGGGAGGGGTCCCAGGGTCTGGGAACACTGGTAGCTGGTCTATTGTCTAGGAGCACTCCTGACAGCGGTTCTCGGAGCATTGGGGCAGGTTCCAGGATCATTGGGAAAAGAGTCGTGGGGTCCAGGCGCATAAAGGAAGTTCAAGGCAGTAATGGCGGGGATAGGTTCTGGTAGCTTTGGGGCGGGGGTAGTAGTATGAGGTGTGAACTACCCTTTGCCCTTCTGGAACCATTAGGTGCCCACATGCACTACATTCTTGTCTGTCAGCCTCCTTTAGGTGATTGGCAACTCCCTTCAACTGTTCTGGGCTTTTGAGACAGGCTGAGGTATGAACTTTAATTAAGACGCAAAGAAACAAAAGACAATTTAATAGGTACATTTAATCAATAATTGTCAAATTTATTGGTATTTGGTAAAACTAAATGTCATGCTTTTTAAAATAACTATACACAGTTTAGCCAATTTTCTGTAATATTAATCGCTGGTCAGATTCAATCTTATTGCACTAATTAGTAATTTTGTTTCTAAAAAATATTATATTAACTATTTTACTCTACGGTACTACTTAAATATAGTACCTAAATTAAAATAATTTTAATGCTAATTTGCACATTTGACAAGTCATGCATTTACCCCAGTAAATCCACTTGGTTGCATGCTGCTAATGAGGATTTAGTGAATTAGCTGGAAAAAGGTTAATCCTGTCATCATTAATTATACTGATGAAGCTCGATGCACCATCATGCACACTGCTATAAAAACATACTTTTAAGGACTACACAGAGCAGAATTTCCTGAGGACGTTACTTCTACTACTAAGATGAATTACAATAATCCCCAGTAAACTATTCCATGGCTATGATCAACCTTGCAACTGGGGCATTTCACAGAGGCTGGCACATGATCTATATCCACGGCTGTAACGTTCAAGTTATATATCAAATTCAAAATACACTATGAAGCAGAACATGAACAATCATCACCAATCCTTTTAAGATAAAATAGGTTTTAAAAAGCCCATATTGCTCTCATTCAAATTCATCTTATTTGATTTCAGTCTTTAAAATGCAGTAATGATCATTTTAAAAAGCAACAGAAGTGCTCAGTAAATTATAGGTACAAATATTTCCTGCAGCTGACATTGAAAATATTTTTTCAAATACCAAAGGAGTACAAGTAAAATTGTTGGATCACTAGAAGTAATAGAGTTACTGCTGACAAAGCAAATTGTTGGTTTGAAAGATCAGAAAGGTTTGACAGCTTGATTTAAGATGATCTTTCCACTCTCTACCTGTGTGCTATTTGCAAAATTCTCCAGCTGAGTTCAGATGGCACATTCTTGACAAACCTTTTTTAGCATGCCGATTCTATAAACACTGTTTCAAAACAATAAAATCGCCCTTTTTATATGTTATTTTACATCAGCAACCTGAAAAAATGAGCTGTGACACATGTCATAGTGTGTTACAGTGAGAAGACAAAGCCCTGTGGCAGTTAGAAAATAGGTTAGTATTCCAGTCACACCAAAAATAATCCTATGTATTAGTTTCTACACCGAATAATTTTCAGATCAACTCTGCGAAAGGATTTAAAATGAAAGCATATATCAGTTTTTTCCCCTACAAACCTAAGGAGAGCATGGAAGCAGAAACAGATGATTTTATGAAGATTGCATAGGGCTGATTTCCTTTTGCTGAGTGCCTGGAAACACTTATTCCCTGGGTACAAAGCATAGATGAAAGTTGCAGATAAAAGCAACATTGGGTGTCCCTTTGCATTGGCTGGGAACCTTTAGGATTCCACTGCGGGGGGGGGGGGCACAAGTGTTTGTGGCTACAATAGGTGCAAGCATTGAAATAATATGGAAGTGAGGGGAGAATGATATCACCATGCTTCCCATCTTGTTTCATTGGTGCTTGGCAGAGGCCCAAATGTAGCAGCACCTACTGATAAAGCACCTTGTTCCATGCACACAGCCTACTCGGAGCCTCTGATCTAAACAGGTCCAGGGCACAAATGCGTGGCCAGCCAGACGGTAAGTGTTTTCCTTCCATAGAACCAGCAGGCTTTTGAACAGCAGCCAGAAGGCCCCAAAGCCGGCAGCCATTGTTACTTCTTCTCCAGCAGGCCTCTCAAAGTCTGCAGCAGCGGTCGGCTTTCCTCCCCCACTTTGAGGTCTACCTGAGGGCAAGCCTACGCCAGGGAATGCAAGGCCTGGAGTAATAACCTGAACCTGCAGGATAATGGGGCTTGCCGTTATTTACGTGTAAATGATACAGCAACTTCAGGTGAGGGGCAGATGCGTGGTTAAATGCCAATATCCAAAAGTTGCTGTCCGAGTTGCGCTGCTCCCCCGTTAGATTTGCGAAAACGGCATATTGTTGCCTGCCTCACCATTGACATGCATTGAACTTAGTGAAGTTGCTGTAGTTGCGCGGTAGATACGAACTCAACCTGCTGCAGTTATTTAGGGTTAGTAAATACAAGTTCAAGTACCCTTTTAATGACGTGATAAGAGTTAATAATTGCCAATCAACCTTTCTGGCACCGAAAATTAACTATTATAAGTGTGGAGTCTCATTCCTACAGGTTTGAATTGTTTTAGGAGATTTTAAAAATCTCAAATTTAAAATTTTAAAAATCTTACTTTTCCTTTGTCTCTTTCTCTCTCTCTCTCTCAAGCCAATCTTTCTTTCCCTCTCTTTATTTCTCTTTCTGTACCTGATTTGACATTGAATTCACCCAGTTTAATTCACCTTCCTTCGCAGTCCTTCCATTGTTTATTTCCCAATGCTTAAATCTCATTGGTTAAGGAGATACCCTGTTGGTTGCCATGCTCACTCTGGTCCCAGGTGCCCGGTTTCCCTCGCTGCACCTGCTCGCAGTTTCAGCTGCTTAGTGGGCAAAAATGTTTTGACCTGAAGGGTGCAGGGGCAAGTCTAACTAACAACGTAAGCCGATCGATGCTCTGCTACAGCAAGATCTGGCCCAATATCCATAATACATTAAATGTCCTGTATAAAAGAAAGACTTGTATTTATACAGCGCCTTTCATGACCTCAGGATATTCCAAAGCGCTTTACAGTCAATGAAGTACTTTTGATGTGTAGTCACTGTTGATGTGTAGTCACTGTTGTAATGTAGGAAACGTGGCAGTCTATTTGCACACAGCAAGCTCCCACAAGCAACATGATAATGGCCAGATAATCTGTTTTTAGATGTTGGCTGAAGGATAAATATTGGCCAGGACACCGTGGAGAACACCCCTGCTCTTCTTCGACATAGTGCCATGGGATCTTTTACATCCACCTGACAGGTTAGACTGGGCCTCTGTTTAACGTCCCATCCGATAGACACCACCTCTGACAGTGCAGCACTCCCTCAGTACTGCACTGGAGTGTCAGTCTACATTATGTGTTCAAATCTCTGGAATGGGACTTGAACCTGCAACGTTCTGACTCAGAGGCGAGAGTGCTGCCTACTGAGCCACAGCAGACACTGCGTTATAATAATAAACAACATACCCATAGATTCATCATCAACAGTGCCATGGGAGATTTGCTTAATGAACAATTAGATGTATATGTTGGCTTAGTGCTGCTTTTATGTATCACTAAAACAGTGACATAATCCAGTTAATATGGGCAAAATGCACATCTCCACATACCATCTAATTTTTAAAGGCCAACAGTGTAAAATGAATTTAGAAATGGTTAACAAAATTCAAAAACCGTAAAATTTGAATTTTTTGTTCACCGGAGGTATAGTAAAATGGCTATACCTAACTGAAATCATTAAATTCACAAGATACGTAAGTAGCTTTTAATATTAATTTATCATTTAGAGTTAGATTGAGTAAAATCTTAAACCCCACTTCATTTTTAACAAGGAAATACATATCACAACTATGAATAGCAGAGGAATCAGAATAAGATTTGCAGATTCAATTACCTGAGTAATAGAAATGGATTCTTGCTCATGATTTATGTTAAAATAATTTTTAAACATCATTAAAGTATACTGAACCATTTATCGATTGAAACAGACTTCTGTTTAATATTTTATCAATCTGATTTATTTTCATTCCTCTCAGTATGCGGTAGCACTGGTGCTCATTTCTCCAGCTTCTCCTGACATTGAATGAACCTGACCCATTTTGTGCCCAATGAACTCGCAACAAAACGTTTTGTACTTCTCTACTGCTGCCGTGTAATTAGGTCTGTACATAAATATATAATTGCAAATTGCAAAGGGAAACAGTGCAACTAAAACAAATATTACCCGAAAGATAAGAGTGTTATATTAATGTCCAACACTGTTTTCCCATCTCGGCAATCCCTCTGACTGTGACCTTTCCCAAGTAAGATATGCAGCACCACAGCAACAACAGTACACAGACTCGATCCCCCACACTGCCGAGATCCCAATCTCACCTCGGTTGCTGTGGAGGAGATGCTGAGTAGAAGTAAAATTAGAGGACCAGTTGTCAGCAGCCCACCCTTGTTCATCTCTTAGCACCCAAGGAACCAGCAGGTTGGTTGCCTCTCCCTCTGCCCCAGTTAGTCTGTGGCCAGAGGAGAAAAACAGATAAAGTTTATCCTCAAAAAAATGGCCAAATACTTGAGGGGGAAACAATTACAAGATAAACAGCCTGACAAACAATAAGAGATAAACAGGATTATCTGAACGCTCAATAGGAATAGGTTTACAACTGGCGAGTCATGGGAGTAAAACCTCACCTTAACCAGATGAAAGGGAATCTAAGAGGTGGCGACAGAATAGGCATACTGAGGATAACAGAAAAACATGAGAAGTAAAATGAGGTAAGTGGACATGACCAAATAAATACATGATACTTAAAAAATACTACTCAGCCAATGACAGCATAAAGAAAGATTGTGAGTAGTGAGTAAAGAGAAAAAAAATGGGTGCATTGGAAGTGCTGCATACACATACCTCTATTCTTACAGCATCTAGCGATCTCTTCAATTGCAGCTACTTTCCCGCAGCTTTCCAGTTGGCACACTGGCTAATGCACTGACCTCTTTTTCAGGAGTCATTCAAATCCAGCTAGTGCTTACAGCCTTAACCAATCAATAAATAGCTTCCAAAACAGGGACACTATGTCAAAGAAATTCATGCATTGTGCAGTGCATCAGCCAAGCTTCTACTACAAAGTAAGCATCTCCCATAAGTAACTTGGAGACACTAGGAGGGAGCATTCACAAATTATACAGTAGGTCAAAGTGAGATGTCCATCTTCTGAGTCTGTGGGAGCCAATGATAATTTTAGTCTGTAAGCTAGCACATCTCTTGTACAGCTCCTGGTGTCTTACATAAAGAGTAGACCTTTTTGGATCTCAGGCATCTTCTTATTTGAGCAAAACAGTAATATAGCCTTTGAAAGCCGGACATGCAACCAGGTCTCTCTCTTTTTAAAGGTGATTTTGTCACCGTGGCAGAATTTACTCTAGAGCCTGGAATCAGAATGGATCAGTTGTAATGATTGTCCTAACCTCCTTAAGAATGTGACCTATGTAATATACTATACTGTAATTTTATAGATTTGCAACTAAGCAGAGATGTTAGTTTCATGCAGTATGTCACTCGAAATGGAGAGCGAAGAAATTGACTCAGAGACTCAGGTCCTGAATTTAAACAAGGGGAATTATGATGCCATTAGACGGGAACTGAGTAGGTCTGATTGGACAACGTTCCTGGGAGGACTGGAGGTAGATAAACAATGGCAAGCATTTAAAGATAGAATGACAAAATTGCAAAAATTGTTTATACCAATCTGGCATAAAAGGAAATCTAAAAAGGTGACTCAACCGTGGATAACAGGGGAAATTAGAGACAGCATAAAATCCAAAGATAGGGCGTATAAAATAGCCAAAAAAAGCGCCAGAGCAGAAGATTGGGAACAGTTTAAGATAGAGCAAAGGAGGACAAAGGGCTTAATCAAGAGGGGCAAAATAGCTTACGAAAGCAAGCTGGCGGAAAATATAAAAACTAACTCCAAAAGCTTTTATAAGTATATCAAGAGGAAAAGACTGGTGAAAACCAAAGTTGGTCCATTGCAGTCAGATACGGGGGAATATATAACGGGAAATAAGGAAATGGCAGACCAACTAAATGCATACTTTGGGTCAGTCTTTACGAGGGAAGACACAAAAAACCTCCCTGGGATATCGGGAAAAATAGGGACATTTGCAAAGGAGGAACTGACGCAAATCAATATCTCTAAGGATATGGTGTTAAGGAAGCTAAAGGGATTGAAGGCGGACAAATCCCCAGGGCCTGATAACATGCATCCTAGGGTACTGAAGGAGGTGGCCCTAGAGATAGCGGATGCACTAAGTATGATTTTTCAGAATTCATTAGACTCGGGAACAGTGCCCATGGATTGGAGGGTAGCTAACGTTACCCCACTATTCAAAAAGGGGGGTAGGGAAAAAGCAGGTAATTACAGACCTGTAAGCCTTACATCAGTTGTGGGCAAAATGCTGGAGTCCATCATTAAGGATGAAATAGCGGAGCACTTAGCAAATGGGGACAGGATAGGACAGAGTCAACATGGATTTACAAAGGGTAAATCGTGCTTGACTAATCTATTGGAATTTTTTGAGGGAGTAACTGGTAAAATAGATGGGGGAGAGCCAGTAGATGTGGTGTACCTGGACTTCCAAAAGGCCTTCGACAAGGTCCCACATAAAAGATTAGCATGGAAAATTGAAGCTCATGGGATAAAGGGGAAAGTATTGACGTGGATAGAGAACTGGCTGTCAGATAGAAAACAGAGAGTTGGAATAAACGGCTCATTTTCTGAATGGCAGGCAGTAACAAGTGGGGTACCGTAGGGATCTGTCCTGGGTCCCCAGCTGTTCACAATTTACATTAATGACCTGGATCAGGGAGTCGGATGCAGCATTTCCAAATTTGCAGACGACACTAAACTAGGAGGGGGGGTGGGCTCAGAGGAGGAGACCAGGAAGCTCCAGAGCGATTTGGACAGACTGGGTGATTGGGCGGATAAATGGCAGATGCACTATAATGTGGACAAGTGCGAAGTTATCCACCTTGGGTGCAGGAACGGGAGGGCAAATTATTATTTAAATGGCAATAAATTGGGAGAGGGGGAAGTACAGAGAGACCTGGGTGTTCTTGTACACCAGTCACTGAAGGCGAGCATGCAGGTGCAACAGGCGGTCAAGAAGGCAAACGGTATGCTGGCCTTCATAGCAAAAGGGTTGGAATACAGGAACAGGGATACCTTGCTGCAGCTGTACAGGGCACTGGTGAGACCACACCTCGAGTACTGTGTACAGTTTTGGTCGCCTCATCTGAGGAAAGATGTTCTTGCCATGGAGGGGGTGCAGCGGCGATTCACCAGGCTGATACCAGGAATGGCGGGATTGACCTATGAGGAGAGACTATGTAGTTTAGGGATGTACACACTGGAGTTTAGAAGATTGAGAGGGGACCTCATAGAAGTGTATAAAATTCTGACAGGTCTAGACAGACTAGATGCAGAAGGAATGTTTCCCTTGGCGGGTGAGAACAGAACTAGAGGACATAATTTAAGGATAAGGGCTAAACCATTTAGGACAGAAATGAGGGGGAATTTCTTCACTCAGAGGGTGGTGAACCTGTGGAACTCATTGCCACAGAGGGAAGTGTACGCCAGCTCATTAAATATATTTAAGAGGGAATTAGATATATTTCTACAGGCAAAAGGGGTTATGGGTTACGGAGAGAAGGCGGGGACGGGATACTGAATTGGAGGATCAGCCATGATCTCATTAAATGGCGGAGCAGGCTCGAAGGGCCGGATGGCCTACTCCTGCTCCTATCTTCTATATATCTATGTATCTATGTGCTTCACACAGAAGTTCTGCTCACTACGGTTGTTATTTTAAAGATAAAATAAAATATAAGAATACACCCAAGATGTTAGCCGATCTTGCTCTTCCTGCTATCCATTTCCAGCATTTTCTGTTTTCATCTCAGTTATGTTATGTTGCCTTGTTTCTTCACTTTGTGTTCATAAAATTTCTATTTCTCACTATCTTTTGCTTTTTCGCAACTTTTCCCTCCAATACTTAGTGACATTTAGAATGCACACGTCTGACAGTGATAAAGTCCAAAACCTCTTCTCTACTTTGATGAAATTTGATGAAGTGTTAAATGAACAGATAGACTTCCAGTGATGACCTTTTTGCTGGTGCACCATCAATTAGAACAGAATTGTCCTTTAGCATTATGCAGTGCCGACCCAATAGCTCAATGAGAAAATGCTCCACATGATGAGTCTTGCAGATCATTATTGGTTTGTCCTGTTAAATTGTGTGGGCCTGGAGTTTTGGAAGGGATTGTTTTTGGTGCTGTTGCCTCATTGGTGGATAAATCCTAAATCAGAACCTGAGATACATGGAAATTAATAGGAACAGGAACCTGATTTAAACTTAATATGTGGTCTGTGATGTTCCATGCGGTCCACAAAGTCTGAACAATTCCACTCTAACATGAACACTGATAAACATTTTAATACAAATTACTGTTGAACTAAAAAGAAAATATTGGCCCATATTTTCCGATCGCAGGCCTCCCGCGGGCGGAGGCCTGCGATCTGGAAAAATCTACGCCCTTACCAGAGGGCTCCCGGGACGCACACGCTTCCGCTCCTGGGCCTCACCAAACTCCAAATGCGCAGGGCCCACGTATCCCAGAGGCACATGCAGTTCGCAGCGTCCCTGGGATCACATGGGCCATGGTGAGCCAATCACAGAAGGGAATCTCCCTTCATACACTTGACAGGAAGACCTGTCAAATATATGAATGGAGATCACCCCAAAAACATAGTAAAACTTTAAATCAATTTTTTTTTAAAATCACATTTTTAGAATGACTTAAAATTACAATAAATTAAGTATTTTAAACAAAAATTTAAGTTTTTTATGGGGCTAAAAATAAATTTACCTTTTTTAAAGTTTTTTTAAATGATAAATCAGTGAATTTTTTTTTTTTACTTTTTTCAACTCTTATCCTGGTAAAAGCAGGCCTTACGCCTGCTTTTACCAGGCGTAAGAATTGTAAGGGTTTTCTGCGGGCAGAGGGTCTCCAAAAAGCGGAACTATCCGCCCGCAGAGGCCCTTCTCCAGGGCAGCCGGAAGATCTGTCAAGAGCATTCTTGACAGATCGGAAATGCCGGTTTTCAGCGCATGCGCTGTGCATGCCTGAAACCGGCATCTCCGATGTCCCTACGGGTGGGTACACAGCGCGTACACACCCGTAGGGATCGGAATATCTGGGCCATTGTTCTTAGAAAACAGTACTGTTTCATCTCAAAGTCATTTTCTCTCACTCAGGCTACTAGTATAAATGTAATTAATGACAATGGCAGGAATGGGAGTGGTTTTTAAAGTGAACAGAGCTGAAAGTTGGTTTGTGGGAGGGAGATTTGGCATACAAATAGAAGTTGGCTTTCGTCATTACAATCTGCATTTATCTCTGTAAGTAAGTGGTAGTGCTTGACTGATCTGACAGCGGGGTTGCATTCTCAAAATGAATTCTATATGTTTAGAGCATAGAGCTGCCAATCCTCCTGGATTGTCCAGGAGTCTCCAGGAATGGAAGATGAATCTCCTGAACACTGCCGCTAGCAACCTGAGAGAAAAGTAGAGCTTTGCATCTATAGTTTCTGTCCTGGTGGCCTTCCGGTTCTCAGAACTTCTCGCATGACGTGATCAACCCTCCAGGAATTTATTCGAGAGTTGGCAACCCAACAGTACCAGAATATACATTTTATTCAGGATGTGTGTTCCAAGATCCAAAAATCGAGGTAACTGCAAAGTCAAAAATCAAAATTTCATCCCGGACTTGTCTTCCTAAACTACTCGGGATTGTTGAGAAACTGCACCCCCGTCCCCCCCCCACCCCGATGTAAAATCAGGAAAAAAAAATCATCGATAACAACAACAACTTGCATTTATAATGTGCCGTTAACATTGGTAAACGTCCCAAGGCACTTCACAGGAGCAGAAAAGAACCCACACCGGGCCAAAAAAGCAACATTATAAGGGGTGGCTAAAAGCTTGGTCAAAGAGGAGGGTCTTAAAGGAAGACAAGAAAGGTGTGGAAATTCCAGAGCTTGGAGCCAAGTCTCAGTGGCAGCATTCTCACCCGAGTCCAAAGGTTCAAGTCCAGTGAACACGTGTCACTGTTAAAAAAAAATATATGCACACTTTTATTTGGTCCTCTTTTCCTGTGTTATGCTCTAGTCCCTAGCCATGGATTGTTTTCCTCTCCCTCTTGACAAGTTGCTAGCAGATGTGAATCAGTTGGCTGGATTACTTGGAATAATATCCGCCCCCGCCCCGCCCACCTGACCTCTGCTCTGTGCTACACCAGATAGAAAGATAAAGACTGGGAATTTGCTTGGTGAGGAACCATTCTATGTTACAACAACAACAACTTGTATTTATATAGTGCCTTTAACATAGTAAAACGTCACAAGGTGCTTCACAGAAGTGTTATAATACAAAATTTGACATCGAGTCACATAAGGAGAAATTAGGGCAGATGATCAAAAGTTTGGTCAAAGAGGTAGGTTTTAAGGAGCGCTTTAAAGGAGGAAAGAGAGGTAGCGAGGTTTAGGGAGGGAATTCCAGAGCTTAGGGCCTAGGCAGCTGAAGGCACGGCTGCCAATGGTTGAGCGATTAATATCAGGGATGCTCAAGAGGGCAGAATTTGAGGAGCGCAGATATCTCGGGGGAGGGGGGGTTGTGGGGCTGGAGGAGATTACAGAGATAGGGAAGAGTGAGGCCAGGGAGGGATTTGAAAACAAGGATGAGAATTTTAAAATCGAGGCGTTGTAGGTCAGCGAGCACAGGGGTGATGGGTGAATGGGACTTGGTGAGAGTTAGAACACGGGCAGCAGAGTTTTGGATGACCTCAAGTTTACGTCGGGTAGAACGTGGGAGGCCGGCCAGGAGAGCGTTGGAATATCAAGTGTAGAGGAAACAAAGGCATGGATGAGGATGAGGTTACAGAACATTGTATTAACCTCGGTGGTGGGAAAATTATTGGAAAGAATTCTGAAGGACAGGATAAATCTTCATTTAGAAAGAAACGGATTAATCAAGGATAGTCAGCACGGATTTGTTAAGGGAAGGTTGTGTCTGACAAACTTGATTGAATTTTATGAGGAGGTAACAAGGAGGGTAGATGAGGGTAGTGCATTTGATGTAGAGTATATGGACTTTAGCAAGGCTTTTGATAAGGTTCCACATGGCAGACTGGTCACGAAGTTAAAAGCCCATGGGATCCAGGGCAAAGTGTCAAGTTAGATTCAAAACTGGCTCAGAGACAGGAAACAGAGGGTAATGGTTGATGGGTGTTTTTGTGACTAGAAGGCTGTTTCCAGTGGGGTTCTGCAGGGCTCAGTACTAGGTCCCTTGCTTTTTGTGGTATATATCAACAATCTTGACTTGAATATAGGGGGTATGATTAAGAAGTTTGCAGATGATACTAAAATCGGCTGTGTGGTTGATACTGAAGAAGGAAGCTGTAGACTGCAGGAAGATATCAATTAATTGGTCAGGTGGGCAGAACAGTGGCAAATGGAATTCAATCCGGAGAAGTGTGAGGTAATGCATTTGGGGAGGGCTAACAAGGAAAGGGAATACACATTAAATGGTAGGACACTGAGTAATGCAGTGGAACAAAGGAACCTTTGAGTGCATGTCCACAGATCCCTGAAGGTAGCAGGCCAGGTAGATAAGGTGGTTAAGAAGGCATACGGAATGCTTGCCTTTATTAGCCATGGCATAGAATACAAGAGCAGGGGGGTTATACTTCAACTGTATAAAACACTAGTTAGGCCTCAGCTAGAGTACTGCATGCAGTTCTGGCACCACATTACAGGAAAGATGTGATTGCACGAGAGAGGGTACAGAGGAGATTTACAAGGATGTTGCCGGGAGTAGAGAATCTTAGCTATGAGGAAAGACTGGGTCTGTTTTCCTTGGAACAGAGGATTCTGAGGGGAGACCTTACTGAGGTGTATAAAATTATGAGGGGCATAGATAAAGTGGATAGAAAGGACCTATTTCCCTTAGCAGGAGGCACAGATTTAAAGTAATTGGGGGAAGGTTTAGAGGGGATTTGAGGGGAAATTTCTTCACCCAGAGGGTTGCCTGAAAGGGTGGTAGAGGCAGGAACCCTAACCACATTTAAAAAGTACTTGGATGTGCACTTGGGATGCTCTAACCTGCAGGGCTACGGACCAAGAGCTGGGAAGTGGGATTAGGCTGGATAGCTCTTTGTTGGCCGGCGCGGACATGATGGGCCGAAATGGCCTCCTTCCGTGCTGTAACTTTCTATGATTCTATGAATGTACTGTACCCACAAAAGAAAAATAGACAAGGTAAACTACATGAATTTGAGCAAAGGTCAGGTCTTTAAGAAGCAGCACTAATTTGCACAATTAATTTTCCCTTCAGGTTTTCACTTGGGCTCTCACTCAGACTGGATTGAGATTATCACATAAGAATCGCTGATGATAGCTTGCAGGTATCAAATCGAGCATCATTAAACTGCTAAAAGAACCTGGCAGTTAAACAGGTGGCATGTCTTTTCACATAAAGCGAGGATAAAAATCATTTGACATTCGAACAACAAAAATTATAATGTAAACGAAAAATATAACCAGCAGGCAAACCAGCAGTGGATTCAGTTCACCCTTCTGTCTCATTAACATCAACAAATTATGTATATTCCCCTGATCAGAGCTGTCCTTCAGGTGTCATTTGTAAGCACTGGCTACACATGAAACATTCCACTATCCTAGGTCAAACATCGTGAAGTAGAAACAACAGAAACTGCTCCTGATATAATTCTGAATAATAACGAGCTTGCAAGGATATGTCAAGTTTGTCACATTGGAATTCCGTACAGATGACCAGATTTGCAGCTTACTTTTACACAGAGCATCTTCTGTACAAGATCACAAAACCTTTACAAAAAGTGTCTGAAAAAGAATAAAAATTCATTCTAATAAGTTCTGAATTCCATATAGAAAATACAAATGTTTCACAAGGGATAAAATCCAACTTTTAAAAAATTTATGTAGAGTTAAAATCACGACTCAGCCAACAAATTAGGTCACATTAACCCAGCTCTTGCCCAATGGTAAAATAAATAAAAATTAAAGACTTCAATAAGGTTGATTAGTTGCCAAAAAGAGACCTATGATTTGCAGTTTCTTTTGGTATTTGTTCTAAGCATCTACAAAAACTTAGGGCTGGATTTTGCGGGGGGGGGCGGGGGGGGGGGTCAGTGGGCGCGATCAGTGGCGGGTCGGGTGGGAAAGTGTTTTTTTTATCCCCCAGCGGGTCGGGACCCCACTGCGAACCCACCGCCACGCGCCTTTACCAAATGTTGGGTCTATCAGCGCTAAGCAGACCCAACACGCAGTGGCGGGGGCCCCAATTCAGGTCATTAGTGGCTTGTTTAGAGCCACTTAAATGATTTTCAGATCACCTTCTGCATTTGACAGCTCGCCCACGGGGTCCACGCTGGTCATGGACCACATCTGTCAAGCTGAGGCAGGAGTTCAGTGAATCAGCTGTTGAGTTGACAGCTTCAAATATACAGTAAAAGCTCCCACCTTACAGAGATATCTTCCCTCAGCCACAAACTCTTCCTCACTGCGTTTCCACAACAGATTCACCATGCTGCAAGTCTTTACACAAGTATCCATCCAGCCTGACGTCATTACCTCTCTCACCATTGGCAAATTGCTTCTGTCACCTCTACTTCACCTGCCATCTATTCCATCAGCATGGGTGCCCTTTATACTCTCTCACCTTGGCCCTCAGAATTCAACCACAATCAGCCCCATCACCAGCAGCAAAAGGCACACCAGCAGCACCAACAACCCACTCCACAATCACCTGATGCTGCACAGGACAGAGGGCATCAGCACCTGACCACATTGCTGCCTGGGAGGCCAGGGATGGTCTCACCATGGCCAGATTTACTTCACTTGACGCTGTACACCCTGGCTGTCACATGATGCGCCAGGTTGGCACCACCCCAGACCAACACCATAAAGCATCCCTACAATGCCCAAGCTATTCCTTTCACACTCATCACCATTGCGGGGAGTACTGTTATGTCTCACCATTCACTGCAACTCACTAAGCCACTTCCAAAGGTGCACACAAATCTGTCCAAGAACGCAAAGTGTTGAAAATAAAGGTTTCAATGTTTGACACCACAGTAACAGAAACTTTACATGAAGATTGCATAAAACATCCAAGTGCCTACCCTTGTGTGTTGTTAGTTGGTATGATTGCATTAGGATGAGGGTGAGTGTGAGGGATGGCTAGTGAGATGGGGATGTGATAATGTAGATAGAGAGGGCTGGGTGGAGGTGCAAGGTAAGTCGGTGTGAGTAAGGATGTGCAGGAGTAGGGAAGGGAAGGCAGAGTGATGGGGATGTGATGAGAGGCACAGCAGGATGAGGTTGAGTGTGGCTTTGTATTAACGTTTCGTGATCTACTGCGATCATTGAAACATTTGCAACACTGCACCCAAGTACTCCTCACCATATCCTTGCTTGTGCCCTCCTCTGCAATGTGCAACCAGGCTGTGTTGATCTCCTGGGCAGGTCTCTTCTGCCCATGGGACGGGAAGAGGACCTCCCTGTGTGCTATGACTCCCTCCATAAGCATATGGGGGGACCCTGGGTGCAGCCCTGCACCTCTGTGCAGTGCTTGTCAGTGTTTGCAGCGCCTCAATGCTGTAGAATACTGACAGCACAAATGTCAAACTAAATGTGGTCATGGTTCCTTTAAGGAAAACGGCTGATGACGCGTCATCAAATGACGTCACCAGACCCGCTTCCTCTAATTGGCCGGGAAATGCGCTGGGCGGGCTTAACAAGCCCAATCTAGGGAAATTCATCTGAGGCCGGGATGGAGACAGCAGCGGGGTTGGGACCCGCCATCGACGTCGCCCGCCACGGTTTGTAAAATCGTGGCCTTAAAGACTGGTTTCATTTTACTAATGCTTTATAATTAATGCAGCAGAAAGTCAAGAATCAAAACACTTTCTTTAAGAAGCATTTTTATTTCATTGTTAGTAGCAATATATCTGCATTAGTAAATCTCAATCTTACAGAGACAAAGTAAGTTTAGTAACTTACTCTAGTGGAATTATTTGCCTGAAGAACAACGTTTAATGGAACATCACTTCTGACATACTAATGCACTGATAATGAATAATTTGTGTTAATAGGCTCATAATAAAAGATTGCCTCAAGGACATGCATCCTCATGTAGATATGCTTCTGTATAAATAAACTATATATGAATACCAGTAAGAGGGGTCTGGATATAATCAGCTCCATGGTGCCAAACAAAAAGATGATCCTACGAGATTACGGTTTTATGCTATCAGGAATGGAACTGTAGTTAACAGTTTGGAATGTCCATGCCCTCATCTTAACAGAGATTTGATCTCATCAACACTGATCTCAAGTGAAAATATAAAACAGCAAATGCCAAGTCAAATAATTAGGGTAAAGCAGCAAGGCTAAATATACAGTAATCGCACATAGGCATTTTTATTTGTCCTTTACTTGAAAGGAAAGCAAGAAGATAGCAGTTGTTTTGTTCTTCGAATTTGTTTGAACCAGCAATTTCACCAGTTTACAACAATAAGTATCGTATTTTACCAAAAGCCGTCATTGTGGAGGTGGAGATGAGGCACAGTGGACTGCATTGGAGTACAGTAGCTTTGCTTTTACAGCCCTAAAAGTTAATAACTGGCTGGGGACACTTGGATCCTATAAGTAATATTTTAGAAGTCCAGTTTGAAAAAAAATAAACACAAGCAATGCCAAAGCATTAAGAGACTCAAACTGTTAATGACATTCATCAAGGATATGCCATACCGCAGCATGTACTTTAAACTCTTAAAATTTTAATTAAAGTTACTATAAATTTAACATACTACTGTAGGTGTGACTGGTTCTGTGATTTCCTTACCTGAATACCTATGTGAACATCCTTGACCTGCTGTTAATCTCATCTCAAGTGTTTTGGAATATTTCTAAAGGCCTCTGTTTCTCATTTGGTTTCATCCGCCTCCTCTATTTTCATATTCTTTAACCTGTTTCCATTTCATTTTCAACTCCTACCTTTTTTAATTAAAATCATGAGTCAGAAATCTGACTAGAAAATTAAGACAGACCATAAGAGGCCTCTGCTGTAATTACTTTTTTACACATCTCCTTCAAGACCATTATCATCAATCCCCTAAGAAATTCACCATTCTTTCCAAATACCGGCTGATCTCCAACCTTTCCTTTGTCCTGGATGTTGTTGCAAGTATAACCCCACCTCTCCCACTACATTTGAGACCTTCCATTCTGGTATCCACCCTGCCCACAGCACTAAGAATACACTGGTCAAAGTCACAAAAGATACCATGTAACTGTGCCTCTGTCCTCATTCTCCTTAACCTCTCTACTGCCATCGAACATTGTATTCTCCTCCAACGTCTTTCCTCTGCAGTCAAATTTCTTGCTGCTGCTGTCCCCGACTTCCATCTCACCTCAAATGTTTTCTTTTCCTCTGCCTGCAGTAACCTCCGGCATCCCCTTCATCATTTACATATCTCTCGATGACATCATTCAGAAGCAAGGGATCAATTTATATATGTATGCTGATGCGTACTGAAGGGCTCCCCCAGATCTGCTGAGGCATCTGAAGCGCATTTCGAGCAAGCCTATTGTCTGCTCGATGACGCTTCTCGTGGAGATGTGGCTTTGATTATAACATCCCTCAGGCTCATTTGTTGGCCTCCTCAAAGGTGTCATGAGCCATGTCTTCAGGAGATAGCCCTTGTCTCCAAGCAGCCAGCCGCCAAGACTGTTTGGCGGTGCGAAGAGCTGAGGGATGGTGGAATGGTGCAGGATTTATGAGTCATGGCAGCTGCCAGGGAACTTGGCGCACACATGGATGATAATCTTCCTATGGTTGCAGACCAGCTGAAATTTGAGGGAGTGGAAGCCCTTGTGGTTAACAAATGTTACTGGGTTGTGATGGGATGCCCTGATGGCCACATGTGTGCAATCGATGACTCCCTGCACCCGTGGGAAGCCAGCTAGAGCGGCAAAGCCAAGCGCACGTTCATTGACAGTGGTTTCATCAGTGGCAAAATGAATATAATTTGCGGACTTGCATCTGCATGCAGCCGACTGCGAGATGCCGCAAAGGTCTGCTGCTGATGCCTGGTAGGAGCCTGAGGCGAAGAAGTTGAGGGCAAGGGTGAGTTTGACAGCCATTGGTAAGGAGTGTCCACCCCTTCCTCTGAGCTGCAGGTCTTGCTCCAGTAAAGCGCAAATGTCTGCGACGACCTGGCGCGATAGCCTGAGCCTCCTTTGGCACTGCTGCTCCATCATGTTGAGGAAGCTCATTCTCTGCCTGTATACCGTTTTGGGGGTATGGCCTCCGACGCGGTGCAGCCCTGTGATGATGCCCTATGCAGCATCAGGTGGTTGAGGAGAAGGTTGGCGCTCTTGTTGTTGCTGCTGCTGCTGGTATGGCTGGTTCTGCTACTGCTGCGGCTGATTGCCATCAGATTCGGAGGACCAAGGTGACCATTCTGATGATTCATATGGCAGGTGAAGTTCAGATGACAGAACCAATCTATCAAGGGTTAGATATGATGGTGCAAGGATGTGACAGTAGAGACTTTACTGCAAACACTTTGCAAATGCATAAAGCTTAAAAATCTGTTCCAAATACTCAAGTCTGAAGCTTCTGAGAGTGGAAATTGACCAGCTGTAAAATGGTAGGTTCTAAACCACTTTTGCAGCTGTCACCTATTGAAAGAAATGGAGAGTTGTTCAGAACCCAACACACATACCTGGCATGATCCCCGAGCGACGGAAACCTCGTGGAAAACTTGGGAAAATACTTTGTGCCTGCTAAAATGGTGAGTAAATTGGTTTAAACACCCTCTCAACTAGCACAACTGAATGACCCGCCGCTTAGTGCCGTGTCTGCAAAGTGCAGGCAGAACCGGCACTAGGGAAACTCACAAGGAGGTGGGTATAGAGCGGGATACCGCCCCACTGTCAATCATTTGGATTTTGACAGTGGACCCGCCTCCGAACCCACTCTCTGAGCACCGGCAAAATTCAGCCCTCTGATTCTAACTCTGTTTTTAATGTGAACCCGTCATGAGATCTGTTGTACAGTTTTCTGTAATTGCTGTTACACATATGTTACGGCAAGTTATTTGTTGCAATGCCACATCCCATCATAACTTCCACTAATTTCTACACTTGCCACATGTTGTACGATTTGCTGCCTGAGTACAGCAATCTATATTTCTGTAGCAGTCCTCACGTACAGGAAGACATCTCAAAGTGTTTTATATTGAGGACAAAACAATGGACATCAAGCAAATGGAGAAAATTGAAAAAATAATTAACGAATCAAAGGCCAGAGCCAGAGAGAAGGTTTAACAGAAATTTTGAAAATGGGAGGAAACTGGGCAAGCAGCCCCACAAGGCAGGACAATGGCTGAACAAATGGCCATCAATCATGGAATGGAGGGAGTGGGAAACAAGGAGAAGCAGCACATGCAAGAATGTAAAAATGCAAGGCAGAAGGAGATGAATAATGAAGCAGGGAGAAAAGCAATAATGAAGGGGGAGCAAAACAATGAGGGGATTTGAAAATGGCAAAGTCAACGCAAAGGGACATGAAGTGGAACTTGGAGAGAATGGGGTGATGGGACTTTGTGTAAGGATGTGGGCAGCAGCATTTTGATTGAGTTGAAACTTGTGGAGGGTTAAGTCATGTCAGCCATGGCTCAGTGGTAATATTCTCACCTCTAAATCAGAAGGTCCTGGGTTCAGGCTCCACTCCAGGACTTGAGCACATAATCTAGGCTGACACTCGTTGCAATACTGACGCAGTGCTGCACTGTCGGAGGTGCCGTCTTTTGGATGGGAACATTAAACCGAGGTTGCGTCTGCTCTCTCAGGTGGACGTAAAAGATTCTATGGCACTATTTGAAGATGAGCTGGTGATTTCTCCCAGTATCCTGCCCAACATTTATTCCTCAAACAACATATCAAACAGTTTAATTGGTCATTTATTTCATTACTGTTTGCGGGACCTGGCTGTCCGCAAATTGGCTGTCACGTTTCCCTACATTACAACAGTGAATCTACTTCAAAAGTACTTCACTGGCTGTATAGCGCTCTGGGATGTCCTGAGGTCGTGAAAGGTGCTATATAAATGCAAGTTTTTTCTTTTCCTTCTTTGAGGCAAGGAAGCTAACAAGGAGAGTTCTAGAGAAGTTGAGCCTCGGGGCATTGATGAAATGGTTAAGATTTTGGCAGCAGAGGTGAAGAGTAAGGGGTTTCAGGAGTAAGAAAGCGGTTTTTACCTTTGGTCCCTTACCTGACACTCTCCATTTTCCCCTTTTGCTTGCCTCCATTGTTTGGTTCTCCTTAATGTAAAACACTTTGAGAATGTCATCCCGTTTGCCTATATAACAATGACTGCACTTCAAAAATTAATTGGTTATAAAGTGGTATGGGACATCCTGTGAACACAGTGAGGTGCTGCATAATTGTAAATTCTTTCTTTATATGGCAGAAATGAAAAGATATCGTAGGATACAGGATTTGCCTATTTCTAAATTAGACAGACTGTGGCTCCTCAAATGGCAGACTGTGGTCTTCTTTTGGATCTCAAAACTAGTTTTTTGTCGATTGCACAGGACTTTGAAGCATGAGGTAGCACGAGTATGGGCTTGTCAGTAACTCAACTTTTGTCCCGTTCATTAATCTCTTTTGCTTCTGGTTGGTCAGTCATTGGTCACTTCTACTCATCAGCGGAAATGTGTGTGATTGGCAGCAATTATTGACATGCCAGAAGAAAAAGAGCACAATGGATGGAGCAAAAGTTGACTAGGTTGATGTGATAAATTATTTTTGAACAGAGTTGAGTGGAGAGTTTGTGATCACCGTTCTGATTCTCTTTAGAAGCACAAAATGAGGACTGGATTCTATATCAGATAAAAGAGTGTTGATTAATTTCCATGCAAAATTAAGAGGAGAAAGTGTGGTTAAGTGTGGCTTGGATTTTTATTTATAGAATGAAAGGAACACAATTGTTGAAATAATACCCTTGCTAAATATGCAGAGCCAGTCCTGGACCTTGGTAAGGTTGTTATCTGAGGTAAGTTGACCTTGGCTGAATACAACTGGGGATCCCCGAGACAAACCACTGAAATGTACAACCTCTTTGTTCACTCACTATAGACAAACAAGTTTACACTACATTGAACCACTGCCTCTGGCAGAAAAACTCACCATTATGATGTCTTGTTACGGTGGCATGGATGTTTGTATGGGACATGATATACTCAAATTAACGAGGACACTAAAATTATGCTATTAGCAATACTGAAAAGCACTTGTGTAAGTGGTGCTTTATAACGATATGCTTGTAACATTAAAGTAGTTTTGCATTAAACAATTTAAATACATGATGGAATTTCAGGTGGAACAGTATTTATGCAAATGGTTGAAGAAAGCCAGTCTCATTCCCAATGAAATATCTAAAAATCTAAAATGGAACATATGCTACACTCAAAATCAGGAACCACAACAGACACACTGGAGCACTAGATTTTTACTTGAGGAACTGAAGTTAAAAATCAAGCTTTGAATCATATTCGAATTCATGGGAGAGAAAAAGGGCCAAGGAAAAGTCCTGTCTGCATCACCCTTGTCAAAAGTTGCTGAAGCCACAGCATTTACTATATCAGTAGCTGGACTCTTCCACCCTCTTGCTTTTTGGCTGAGGGGAGTGTCCGGCAGAGACAAAACTAATAAAATTCAAGTATTTGAAATTAAACAGAAGCTCCCAAGTTACATAACAATATATACAAATTTCTAAAGCATTGATTCCAGGATGGTTTTACCAGCTTTGCTGGCAGATGGCAGAAGAAGCAGAAAAACTGCCATTTTGAGAAAAGGCTAAATAAATCAAAGATATTTACAAAATTCCACCTCGAGTATGTGTGATTTGTCCAATTTCAGAATAATTGGAATTGGGGTTAATGTCTCTTTTGCCTTGTATTCATTATTGACAGATTAGCTTTACGACCTAGCACACTGGGAAAATACATCCCTTGCTTAATTAGCGGCAAATCAATTTCTTCCACTGACTTCAATGTATTTGACCTTGCACCCCTATCCAACCTGCAGCAGGCGGATGAGGTAAGCCCGCATGCACAAATGAGGCTGCAGTTCTCGAAATGCAATTCCTTATTTTCACCTAGAATCGGCTGAACAGTTAAGTTCTTGATCTGGAGAATTTTAAAACAATCTAAAGAATTAAAATATACCAAAAAATGGACTCCAGGCTACAATACCTTCAATCAGAGATTCAACAAATACATTTTTTTTAAATCTAGAAATAATTTTAACCAAAACATGGGGAAGCCTGACCCAATGGCCATTCCAAGCACAGGCAAAGGCTGAAATGTAGAATAAATGCCTCCAAGCATGGGCATGGGAGAGACAGGCAGCTTCCATGATTGGGCAAAGCCCAAGCTGAGCCAAAACTAAATAATAACAGATAAAAACAACAAGTCCCGACAGACAAGAAAGCTGGGCCATGACCAAGATCGGCTCAATCAGATTTGATAAATCACCCGCATTCATGAAGAAGCTGTTAGAAATCAGTTGCTGGGGGGCGGTGGGGGCAAAATCAAGCTGATTATTAAGATCAAGTACAGCATCACTAGCCATTTCAGTTATGGAAAAAAAACACAAGCCAATAATCTTTAATGTGGTGTGATATGCTTCTTGTGTGATGTTCATAATTCATCAACTCAAATTGCTTTCATCACTATTACCTTCAGTCACAGACCTGCAGGCACTGGTACTTCACCGTGGCATTATATAGTTCAAAATGCTCTTTAAGGACACAGCCCAAGTTTGAAGGACTATACGTATAATTGCACTGCTGGGTGCTTTTTGGTTTAAGTAGATATATGAAACGCTTACACACCCACCATTATGTTTTCCTGAAATCCTAGTACGAGACAACACAGAAGTAATATACTAAGAATCACAATATCATAGCAATCACATATTGGAAAACACAACAGTTACAGCATAAGAAATAGTAGGGTCCGTATTTATTTATTCAGCAATCGATCATTTTTATCTTGCTTCTCTTTTACTCCCTAATTTATAATGTTGCTTTGTTACATTGTCCTTGTTGTCTATCCTCTTAACAGATATGATTTTCTAAATCCAACTTATTCATAAAATTTCTCTGTCCCAGGTTCAAATCAGGAACATCCAACCTGTGCTTCTATTTTTAGGTGCACTTGTCAGCATCACAAATGTTCTGGTTATGAGGCAACTCATTAAATTATGATTTAGAAAACATGCAGAACACAACCATTTTAATTTCTCTCCAGTGTTAAAAACAATCAAGGTCTGTTTTTCCACAATATAGCAATGACTTAATATTTTTTTGGCTGTTCTATAAGACAATTAAAAATGGCACCAATAGCAAAAATTAGAATATTAGAAATGCAAGACTACAGCTAGCGGGACTGTGAAAACTGTAAATAAAATAAAAACCATACCAATGTAAGAGTCTTAACTTACTGTATGCAAAAATTCCAAAAACAAAGGGAGATTGAATCCATCTTCAGTTAGCAGGCATAGTACTTTACTCATCAATGAAACTTGAAGGTGTTTATGAGCACTTTCTGACTGGAGATGGACAAGCACCGACAGCCATAGATACAGCATGGCCAAATGCTACACAGTAGCTGTGATGAAGCATCTGCTGGTATTCAGTGCTGCATGATATTGTTATAGAATCTAAGTGAAAGCATACAAAGATTGTAAAACAACAGGATTCTTATCACATCCAAAACTGCAAAGTGAGGCTTGTTTGTTTTATGCAATACTGGAACTTCAGGACTGTGTCACATGCTTCATGTGTACTCCACGCCATATTTTATATTCAACATTTTTCTTAATTGGCTGACCTACTACTCTGCAGGAGTGGCTCAACGCTTCCTTACTTTTTAAAAAATAAAGTTCAGGCAAAACACCATAAAACTGACTTTCTGAAAATCTCTAAGGTAAAGCAAGTCAATTGTTAAGTTCATTTAGGAAAACTGTCAGTTCAGTATCGAGAAAGTGGTTTCTCTCTACCTCCTGACGGAAGCGCTCTATTAAAACAGCAGCATCAGTGACAGCAGATGAAAGAAGGGAGAGCAGTGCGAGTCATGTGGAACACATCACCTAGTTTGAATACATTTAGCCCTTTAGATGAAGAAAAATAAAAAAACGCAAGAAAATTTATTTCAGATGCAAAGTTAATAGAGCTTGAAGAATAGAATGAGCAATTGGAGCTGAAAGAGTTGGTAGTGTTTTTGTTGATCTATACATCCTTGAGTTTAAGATGGTCTATATTTGAAACAATACCAGTAACCCCTTGTCCTCAAGCAATTGTCCAGACACTCTGTGACTGATTGAGCTTACCATGTGCTGTCACTCAGCCGTATCAACACTTTGGGGAGGCCTGTCTGCAGCAATAAACTCTGATTGCTTTGTGTTAAAAGATGCGAAATATTTTGTCTGCCTGAGACAATGGAGCTGAGGAAGCAACAACCTGTGCACTTAGGTGAGTGAAGGGCCCATCAGAAGTCATGAAAATCTATGCACTTAAACAGGATGTGTCTTACACAAGTGTGCATTGAATCAGAATATTTACAACTGAGTTAATGATAAAAGAATCAGGATTCTGAAAAGTAGGCATGCAAGTGTATTCACTGTAGTGATGACAGGAGCTTGTAATTAAAGTGCATATCTATTGAAAACGTTCACCATTAAAATAAAATAATTTCTGGTGCGGTGTCAGGAGGCTTACTACTCCCTAATAACTCTGTTGATAAAGGAAGTGTGTCACTGAACCATACAGAGCAGAAGGTCTCGGGTTTAATTCCTGGTCCACGGTGAGTTAGCTGATCTCAGCCAAGGTGGCAATATGGCACTTCAATTGGCTTCAGTCTCCCTGGTGAGGGGAATAAAATCAGCCACGGTTCCAAACTTCCCATGCCTGATTGCTATATAATGACTCTTGCTGGAAAGTGCACATGAGGACACAGGGTGCGGATAGATCAGGCTCAGCTTTCATACCCTCGACGGTCAAACAGTCGGCTATTAGTCAGTGTTTACATTTAGGCAAAAATAATGGTTACTTGGGTGGGGTACCAGGGGTGACGAGAAAATATGGGTCCAATACCCGAGCACAGGTCTGTACCTTCACTGAAGGAGGGGAGAAAACTGAAGGGGAAAAAAAAGTGTGTAACGTACGAGTCATTTTATTAAAAGCTGCTAATCAAAAACAATCTCTATTTCATCTCCTTTGATCCTTGAATGTCAAACACCTGGAAAAAAATAGTGGAAGGCTTCGTCCAGGTAACATTCGTTTATTTAAGCTTGAATTTCAACAAAAGAAGCATTTTAGTGCATGGAGATGGCATTTGGGAAGGATAATTGAAACATATAAATGCGATATTTATGGATGAATGTACTTTGAATAGTAAAGTTAGGAATGTCACACGCAAGTGTAACATTCAAAAGGGCTTACTTTTCTCCACAACTTTGATTGCTAAATTTGTCTTGTGGATTCCCAACCTTTCACAAATCCAACAAACACCGGGAAGCAAAAACTATGATGCGATCAGGCATTTCATTGTTAAATGATTATATTTGGGTCATGTACACTCAATTTTAAATGGGTTTGGAAAAACTGACATGTAACATAAATGACATGCATTAAGAGGAGATATTATTGCTGTAGCACTGATGCCATACTTGCACATTTTATTAGCTTATTAAATTGCAGTTTAAGTTTATGAAAAAGGCATGGGGTCAAAATCCTCTTCATGGTAAAGAATAATTGCAGCCAGATTAATAGGGAACATCTGTCACCAAATTCAGAATGGATTTAAACTGTCTTTCAAAAGGCCAGTGCTGCAATCTTTTTCCCTTTTGTCGTTCTACCAGACAGAGCATGTGCAGTCTGGACTAGGGACAATTAGATTCAAATTCACTTATACCTGATTTACATGAGTTTGTACTACACTATCAATTTTATCACTATTAAAGAAATGATATAAACACCGCTTCCACGACCAATCCTAGTGCAATATCCCAATGAATAAAATGAGAAAAGAAAAATAATTGGGTAACCAGCTCTGGCTATTAATTGACTACTTATATCACAATATTCTTTGTACATGGCTATGGATTATTCACTTTTTTCCCCAAGCACTAGCAGAAGACATGTCTATCAAATTTATATATTTCAATTGCCCCACCCCTACCCCAACTCAATACAGCAAATATATATCGATGGGTTAATGTTCAGACGGCTTTGTCCCTTGGTTAACGGAAAATATGTTGAATGGCTTCTTTCGTGTGGAATGATATATGCCGTTTGAAGGAAACAGATGGCTAATTATCACTACTTTTAAAAGCGAATTGCAAAATTGACAAGATGGCTTGGCGGGCAAGAATGTGTTGTCCCGGCTGCTTCAAGAGGCACAGCAGTACATCATGCCCTCAATTAATGTGACCACACTACCGACTGTGGAACTGACTGAATAATAAATACCCCGCTCATGTGGACATTACCTTACTATTCATTAGGCTGCTGTAGGAGAAAACATATTAAGTACCCAATCGCTACAGATCTATTCATATAGTCCGCTGAAGACATGGCCAGAGTCAACCCCCAACCCCCCTACAGATAGCAAACGCGAATTAACATTGCGTTTGGGCACCGACAGGTGACAGACTGAGCAACTCTTCCTCACCTATGCAGAGATACCTGTATTTTCAGGGGGAAATGTCGGTTGATAAACGGTTCACTTTCAGATACCCTTGTGCCACAATAATCTCCTCACAATAACT
This sequence comes from Squalus acanthias, assembly GCA_030390025.1. Classification (NCBI taxonomy): domain Eukaryota; kingdom Metazoa; phylum Chordata; class Chondrichthyes; order Squaliformes; family Squalidae; genus Squalus; species Squalus acanthias. Next base: position 85,575,841 of record CM059438.1, read on the forward strand.
CGCGGTCAAGGTACAAACAGAACAGATTAGCGGAACGCTGCACTTTGCACAACCCAACCCCAACTGCAATAGTCAAACGTAGATATTAAAAAAAAAAGCATGTACGTATGTATTGGAAGAGAACAATAGCCTGGCAGCCAGTGTTATTTATTCTTCTGAAAAATATCAGACTGCGGAGCTATAAAAAATTAAACTACTTGTTTAAATAATTAATCTATTTCAAAAAATACAACCCAGAAAAAGAAGCACATCACCGGGGACCAGTACCAATAACCATAATAAAGGCATGCCTCGTTTCACAGGAAACAAATGTGGGAACAATTAAACTGGAAAAAGACATTTTTAATTCCGCTGTTATAATATTTGGGTTGAATCCTCGGCAGTTGTATAAAATCATTACACCATCGCTAAGGAAGCCAGTAATTGGGCAACACGTCCGCTACAAGAAAGATATTTGTTAATGCAAAGATATTCGCGCGGTGCTGGCAGTAAAAGGGAAGGAGGGCGGGGGGAATCAACAGAGACGCTCTTTACCTTTCATTCTCCACACTCCTAAATCCAGGTAAGATGTGCCGGAAACTGCTGTTCCTGTCGAGCTTGGGCTGGCTCTTTGTCCTTTTGATGGAGCCTTTCAGCCGACGGCTCAGGAACCCCTGTTGGCAGATAACAAGAGGAGAGTCTATTGAGGCACTTCCGTCCAAGTGAAAGTCTGCGACTGGCCGGCACAGCGAGCAGCGCACATCGTCAGCGTCGCTGCACATCGGCACATCCCAGGGCTGGGAATAGTGGGAAGCGGCAGCGCGGCGCTCACTGCACACTCCCTCAGCCTTGGTTGCCTTAGCGACCATTAGCTCTAAGAATAACTATCTTGTGTAAAAAAAATGGCAAAGGCATGTTACCAGTTCAGCACCTGTGAAACTTTTCTGCATTTTTGAAACACTATAATGATTACAATTAGCAACTGTTTAGGGTGTAACAATTTCCGTGTTGGTCGAGAGACAAATATCTGCTGCTTTTATATGTATTCTTCCTCTTGTAAGAAAATTGTTCGCAGGCAGCAGTTCAATGCTCCACAACTTTCTAACAGTAATGCAAAACGAGCATAAATAGGTATTGGGTTGGCAACAAATTATTCTGAACTCCTATACAGGTATGCAATGAGAGTGACGTTAAACTAGATGACTTCATACTGTGTCAGAATTTTAAAATGAGCCCAGCGTTAAAATGCAAACCGTGTTTTTTTTTGTTTCTAAAATTGAACACGAAGTCATGTTTCTGATGTGATCATTATCTGTGGTTAAGTGCAAGAATTTTTTAAGCGTCAGTAAACAATAGATAAAATGCTAAATTGTCCATGAAATTAAAACAGAGTGCAATAACGATTTAAACCACACATACAAATGTTGAAACATGCCTCACACAGGCTTATTAATTTAAACACCGCAGAAAATTTGGAAATAAAGTCAATGTCTAGTTACAATGTTTGACCAAATTTAGTTGGCCTTGATTTCATTAAATTGGAAAAAGATATCCAGTCACATACTGGAGTAATCTGCTTAAATGCACACTGTTCATATGCCGTGATGATAGCTTAAATGAAAATACATAATTACAGTTCTTTTGTTTAAGATTTTTCTAATTTTACTTTGGAAGTGATTGCATTTGAAATTTACAGTTTTTATAGCTGCTATGTCTCCGAAATACGAAGATTGAGTACTAAACTTTATTTTTTTTTAATTAATAAATATTGGAGCAATCAAAATAAATGAGATTTTTCTGCACTGTGCAATTTGTTTTGGCACAATTATCAGGCTCTGGAAAGATTTTATAAATGTATATTAATAGTTTTTTATTAACTTTGAAAAGAGGATTTATGCACTAATAATAATTTAGATTGTTGCAGTACTCATCTATGCAGTCCACCTAGTATAGCATATTGTATATTAATACTGCCTCTTTCCTTCGCCATAGCATACCAAAACATTCAGCTACCTTCAGTGTCAGCAGAATAGCAGAAATATTGAACGGATTATATTTTCAGATGTAGTTATTTCATTGAATGTTCAGTGTTCACTAGCTTCAATTCTAGCTCTGACATTGAAATGTTATGAAATTACTTGTGAAAAATAAGGATTGTGAATTCACGTTGAAACCCTAGTATTGCCTGTTGTTTAATTTGCCAGATGATCTTCAAAAGAACCATGCTGTTTTTGCCTCATTTGTTATCAACAGATTTTCATGAACTCACAATGAATTACCTAATATACACAATTAATCATAAGATGTGTGAAGTATGAACTGATTTCAGAATAAATAGATGAATAATCAATGCTATTTGTGATCGGGAGTCCAGGAGGGTGAGTTGCCTACCAGGGTCAGGGATATTTCAAAACATCTGGAAAGGAACTTGGAAGGGGATGGGGAAGAACCAGTTGTGATGGTTTATGCCGGAACCACTGACACAGGAAAAAACAGGGAGGAGGTCCTGCTTACGTAGTATTGGGAGCCATGAGCTAAATTAAAAAGCAGGGCCTTGAGGGTGGTAATCTCCAAATTAGTAGCTGAGCCACATGCTAATTAGCATAGGGAGAAACAGATCTGGGAAGTGAACACATGGCGGAAAGACTGGAGTGGGAAGGAGGGGTTCCAGTTCATGGGACACAGGCACTGGTATTGTGCCGCTGGGATGGGTTGCACCTAAACTGGACTGGGACCAAAGTCCCAGCGGAAAGCATATATAGGACTGTAGAAAGGACATTAAATTAGTAAATGCGGGGGAGGGTTAGAGTGGATATTATAGTGACTTAAAATAAGAAAACAAAGGTCAGAGTACAAAAAGAGATAAAGATAACATATACTTGGAACAGAAAAGGTTATAGGAAGTAATAATAAAATACCTTAATAAATTGGAAAATAAACAAACTGAGGGAATGAGGATGGAGCTAAACTGGAGAAAATTGACAGAAGTAAAACAGTGGGCAATATTTAAAAGGGGAGATCAATAAACATGCACAGTACATAAACAATAAAGGAGAGGATGATAAAAGGTAATATGATGAGTTTAGGAAAGAGATTAAAAAGACAATTAGGTAGGCAATGCAGAAATATGAAATTAAAATATTAAAGAATGTAAAAAGAAATAGTAAACTATAGGCACATAAGTAACAGAGATAATTAAAATAGGGGATAGAGCCACTATGGGATCAACTAAATATAAGATGAGATGAGATAAACTCAGAGGAGGGGATACTGAAATGGCACAAATGCTGAATAGATACTTTGCATCAGTTTTCACTGAAGAGACTACCAAAGAGGAAATGACAACAGTAGAAGAAGTCAAAAGTGATATTGTAACAGTTAAAAAATGAGATACCAAACAAAGTGACAAACTTTAAGAGAACAAAGCCTCAGATCCAGATGGATATCACCAGTGAATACTTAAAGAAACTAGGGAGGAGATAGCAAAGGCACTGGCTTCTATATATTAAAATTTAATAGAAAAAGCAATAGTGCCACAGCAAATGTATCTCCCTATCTTCAAAAAGAGAGATAGAACAAACTGAGGGAACTGTAGACCAGTTAACTTAACACCAGTGGTAGGAAAAATACTAGAATCTTTGCTAAAAGATCAGATTTTAAAAATCTAGAGACAGAGAATATATAAAAAAAGTCAGCATGGTTTCTAAAAGGAAGGTCCTATTTAACCAACCTTATTGAATTATTTGAAGAAATAACAGCAAGAGTGGATATGATATTCATGATCTTTCAGAAGGCCTTCGATAAAGTGCCACATAAGAGACTCCTAACAAAGGTAAAGGCATGTGAAGTCAGCAAAATGGATTGAAAGATGGCTACAAAACAAAAAACAGAGTTTAGGAAAGTTTCTCAGACTGGCAGAAAATGAGAAGTAATGCCCAGCAGGGATCCATGCCAGGACCACCATATACATAAATGATTTGGACTTAGAAATTAGAGGTATGGAGGTCAAATTTGCAGATGATGCCAAATTGGGGATATAGCTAATGTGGAGGATGGCACCAAAATGCAGGAAGACATAAATAGACTTCCAGACTGGGCAGATAACTGGCAAATGAAATTCAATATAGTGAAGTGTGAGGTAGTTCATTTTGGTAGGAAGAATAAGGGGGGCACTTATTTCTTGGACTGTAAGAAACTAAATGGGGTAGAGGAGCAAAGAGATCTGAGAATACAGATACATAAATCATGAAAAGTAGTAACACAAGTGGATAAGACCATTAAAGAAGGCAAACAAAGTACTGGGGTTAATTTCGAGAGGAATAGAATACAAAAGCAGGGAGGTAATGTTAAAATGGAAAACTAAGAGGTCTTTAAAATTATGAAGGGGTTTGATATGGTGATTTGGAGAAACTTTTTCCACTCATGGGTGAGTCAAGATCAAGGGAGCTTAATGTAAGATAGCCACTAACATATCAGATAAAGAATTTAGGAGGAATTTCTTTACACAGAGTGTGGTGAGAATGTGGGAAACGCTGCCAATTGGAGTGGTTGAAGCAGAGAGCATTAATGCATTTAAGGGAAGGATTGATGCATATAAAAGGGAAACTGGAAGGAGGATATGGGGGCAGGATGGATAGAGGTAATTAGAGTGAGAGGAGGCTCACGTGCAGTATAAACACCGGCTTAGAGTAGTTGGGGCCGAATGTTCTATTTCTGTGCTATTGATTCTATGTAATTTTACTTAGTTCTTTGAATTCATTATTTTGGTGGATTATTGAAAGAATTTAAGAATAATCAACCATCTCAAAAGCTGTTCAATAGGTGAAAGAATGGTATTTACAGACCACTTGGACATATCTTAACTAAAAATCTATATGCTTGCAAAAATTGTAGTTTAGGAAGGTGGGGATATCAGGATGCCTTTTATTTCATCATTTTTCTTCTGTTCAATAAGCACAAGTAGCATAGAAACTTACAGCATAGGAGGCCATTCACTCCATCGTGCCTGTGCCGGCTCTTTGAAAGAGCTATCCAATTAGTCCCACTCCCCTGCTCTTTCCCCATAGCGCTGCAAATTTTTTTCTTTTCAAGTATATATCCAATTCCCTTTTGCAATTACTATTGAATCTGCTTCCATCACCCTTTCAGGTAGTGCATTCTAGATCACAACAACTCGCTGCATAAAAAAATTCTCCTAATTTCCCCCCTAGTTCTTTGGCCAATCATCTTAAATCTGTGTCCTCTGGTTACCAATCCTCCTGCCAGTGGATAGCATTTCTATCTACTCTATCAAAACTCTTCATAATTTGGAACACTTCTGTTAAATCGCTCCATAACATTCTCTGCTTTAAGGAGAACAATCCCAGCTTCTCTAGTCTTTCCACACAACTGAAGTCTCTCATCCCTAGTATCATTCTAGTAAATCTTCTCTGTATGGTCTCAAGGCCTTGGCATCCTTTTTAAAGTATGGTGCCCAGAATTGGACGCAAAACTCCAGCTGAGGCCCAACCAATCATTGATAAAGGTTTAGCATAACTTCCTTGCTTTTGTACTCTATGCCTCTATTTAAAAAGCCCAGGTCCCATATGCTTTTTTTAACAGCCTTATCAACTTGTCCTGCCACCTTCAAAGATTTATGTATGTGAACTCCCATGTCTCTTTAAATTGTACCATTTAGTTTATATTGCCTCTCCTCATTCTTCACACTTCTCTGCATTAAATTTAATTTGCCTGTCCATTTCACCTGTCTATCTATGTCATCCTGAAGTCTGTTACTATCCTTCTCACTGTTTACTACATTTTCAAGTTTTGTGTCCTCTGCAAACTTTAAAATTATGCCTCCTATACCTAAGTTCAGGTCATTAACATACATCAAATAGTGAGAAGTCGCACAACACCAGGTTATAGTCCGAAAGCTTGTGATTTCAAATAAAACTGTTGGACTATAACCTGGTGTTGTGTGACTTCTCACTTTTGTCCACCCCAGTCCAACACCGGCATCTCCGCATCACATACATCAAATAGAGCTGTGGCCACCACTGTATACTTCTCTCCAGTCTGGTAAACAACCGTTTACGACTACTTTCTGTCTCTTAACCAATTTTTTATCCACACTGCCACTTTAATCCCATGGGCTGTGATTTTGCTAACAAGTCTATTATGTGGCACTTAATCGAACGCCTTTTGAAAGTCCATATATACATCAACTGCACTATCTTCATCAACCCTCTCCGTTACTTCATCAAAGAACTCAATCAAGTTTGTCAGTCATGATTTGTCTTTAACAAATCCATGTTGGCTGTCATTTATTAACCCATGTTCTTTCAAGTGACAAATTAATTTTGTCCCAGATTATGGTCTCTAGAAGTTTCCTCACCACCGACGCTAGGCTGACTGGCCTATAGATACCGGGTTTATCCCCTCCCCTTTTTTGAACAAGGGTGTAACATTTGCAACTCTCCAGTCCTCAGGTACCACTCCCATATCCAAGGATAATTGAAGGATTGTGGCCAGAGCCTCTGCTATTTCCACCCTTACTTCCCTCAGCAACCTAGGATTCATCCCATCGGAACCGGGTGACTTTTCTACTGTGAGAAATCCATAGTATTGTGGGTTAAAGCACAGCAATATCAACATGAAAGAGCTTTTCAGTGCATCAGTTAATGAGGAGCCCATTCATTACAGTGAAACTTTAAAGGGACTGTATTCATCTAAATTTACATACAATCATAAATATTGCAAAGGAAGATATCTGTAGATTTAGCAGCCTCTCTCAATCGTCATTCAATATTTCATGTTTTAAAAACTGCTGGCAAGAGGCAGTCTGGGACCAGACTTTGCGTAGAACTTCCTTTAATGCTATATTACAAAACGCAACTCCAGTAACATAAATGGGGAGTGAAATTAACCCCGCATTTACAGTGCAGCTATTGGGCTGAGACTGGCCTAGTAAGCCACTCAGTTGTATCAAACTGCTAGTAGTTCAAGAAGAAAGCTCACCACCACCTATTGGGGGTGGGCAATAAGTGCTGTCCTTGCCAGCGATGCCCACATCCCAAGATTAAATTTTAAAAATATCTCCTTTCATAGCAATTAGATTTGTGCAATTCAGACAAGTAGATTTAATTATACTGAATCCTTGTAGGACGATCCTTTCAGTAACAGCTTTGGATTCTAAACTGTACCATCATTATTGACGCAATGCTGAACGCAAAGACATGCTCCTGTCTAGAGTTCTCCCATATTGCTGATTGTTTTAGCATTTGTTCACCTTGTGCCAAAATGGTGTGGTAAAGCCATGTAATCCAAATAACTTCAAATTTGTTATTTCCATTAAATCTTTTTAAATCAAACATTAAATTCAATTTACTACAGCAATATATTTATTCAATTATATGAACAGCTTTTCTTTACTTTCCCTCGTTACAAATGACTGAAGTATGTTAGTCGAGGCTGCACCAGCTACAGCAATTTGGTGGAAGGATCATCCATGATAGATTTTAACAGGATGTTCTTAATGAGTATGCAGGATGTTCACAATGTTGTGTTAGGCAATTTATTTTGGCTCTAACCTATTTACATTCCTGCATTCAAGTTATAATTAAAGTTATGTCAGTGCATTTTTGTAGTCTGTGTACTCTAACAGAAGAATTAGTATTATATGCTACCTGGAGCTCTTTTTGACTGACAATAGGATAGCCTGGGCTGCCAACTTCACCACGGCCTCTGCAAATGCTGCTCTATAATTGTTTCAACAGGGCTGTAATATTTTTGACAGTTTTGCTTCTTCCTCCTTTAGCTTAAAGCATTCTACAGAAACTCACTCTTGCATCCCAGCTAGGAACTGATACAAATCTGAATGAATCTTGGGATTTGAACTGGTGTCCTCCAGTTGGCATTCCAACACACTATTTACTGCTGGCATTTTGTTAAGTTTTGGTATTCCCTCCCCTAATATTCACCACTCCCAGCTGAAGGAGAAATGTTGCTGACTTGTTCCCAAACGCCTATTAATGACATTCCAGAACCAATTGTTTGGTGGTGTGTAAAAATAGCCCGCTCCCTGGGCTTTCCCCGATCGCACAGGTGGGGTTGCAAACTTATCATGTGGGGAAACCTAGGATTGAACCCTTGTCCTGCTCATTTTAAAAATAAACTGTTAAAACAGCAATTAATTTCACCCATTTCCTTACTGTGAAACACTGCGAGATTTAGGGAATAGTGACTGCTCCCTAGATTTATTTATTGTGTATTCCCAAAACAAAACCAAGATACAATGCAGAATTTTAAACTACTGTTTGGCATAATACAAGGATGACATTTTCCTTCAAAAGTACAGTATATATATTTTCAAAACGATATAGTTTTGAAGGAAAAATTAACACTGATAGGCAGTGAGGTTGAACCAGGGTAGCACCAGTATAAATAATGCAACATGGCCTGCATGAGAGCCCACAGGCAAATATGGCTGAGAGCCAACACAAGGAGGAAAAAAAATCATCAGTTTGGTAATCCCAGTGACGACTCACTGTTCTTGAATCTTCTGTTGCCCTTTGCTTCTGCTTTCTGTCTTTTTGGCAGCTTATCACAACTCAGAGATTCTAACATCTTCACACTCGCACAACATACTCTGCAGCAGGTAGAATGTTCTGTGATAAACTAATCGCTTTTTATGTAGCACTGATCATTACATGTATGTGTATTTTACCTTTTAGGACAGGTAAAGGTGTTTTGATTGTAAATATATTTGGTGAATGGCTTGGAACAATATACAGGAAATCTCAACACTAGTTAAGGACATTATTAGTACACAGGGGTAATCATAATAGAAAATGTGTGCTACTTATTTTCATGTTACGAATCAAAATTGTTTCTCCATTGAGATCGGTAAACTTCATCTGTGACGCTACTGTATCCACTAAATTATTGCTATAAAAGGGTAACCTTTTTCTTTAATAGTCAAAATATTATCTGTTTGGATATATTTCTGGATTGGTTCCAAAGTTTTAAAATTGTAAATTCAATTTTTTAAAGCATATTGTTACATCTGTTCCATAATTACAAATGACGAATTTTCCACTTTAAAGTAATGCATTGAAAGTTTATAACCTCTGGTAAATGAATCAACATAGTTCTATATAACAGGGTAAAATATAGGTCAGGGAACAATCTGTTATTATTAATAATCAAGTCTTACCACAATAGCATGTGGATAATGGCCCAGAAATTTGACTCGGAGGCTTGCCGCGGGGGTAAGGATCGCGCGCGATCTTACCTACCGCGCCTGCCGTTGTGTTTCAGGCCCACAGGAACTTCGGGTCCTGGGCCTCTCCCTGGTGCCGGCGCACAGTGCTTGCGTGTCCCAGGGCGCAGTTAGTGCGATGCGACTCCTGGGATCACGTGGGCCATGGAGAGCCAATGGCAGCAGACCATCTTTCATTCATAGATTTGACAGGAGACCTGTCAAATCTATGAATACAAATCGCCCCCAAAAGAACAGCTAAACCTCAAATAAATTTAAAAAAAACCCATCACATTAATAAAATAACTATAGTTAAATAAATTAACCACTTTAAACAAAAATTTAAATTTTTGAAAAAATTTAAATTCTTTTTAAAAGTTATAAGAATAAACTTACCTTTCTTTAAAGTCTCTAAAAAAGATAAACCTGTTGAAAAAAATTTAAAATTATACTTAATTAACTACTTACCTTGTTAAAAGGGGGTCTTACGCCTCCTTTTTACATGTGTAAAATCTTCCATACTTACCTTCGCGTTGAAACCTGAAAAAAAACCTAAGTGTGCTGCGTGCGCACAGCCTGTAGTGCGCACGCAGTTCACCTAGGAACCGCCCCCTTCGCCATACCGGAAGTGCCAGTTTCCCGTGCATGCAGGAAACCGGCACTTCGGGACTGAATACGGGTGAGTACGCAGCGGGTACTCTCCCGTATTCGGCCGAATTTTTGGGCCAATATCTTTATTAGACTATTTCATAATATTATGCTAATTAGGACCCAAATTGCATATGCAAATTCTAACTAGAAAATAGTTTTTCCTCTGCTTCTCAAAGGTTTAAGTGCCAGTTTTATGGAACTTCGGAGTATATTATGCTGTTAATCACATAGTAATGAGGCTTGGTAATTAGATTCAAGTTCCATATGAAAATTTGGTCATTTAGAAACTACACTTCCCTTAAAGTTGAAGCCCATGGAATTAAAGGGACAGTGGCAGCATGGATATGAAATTGGCTAAATGACAGGAAACAGAGAATAGTGGTGAACGTTCTTTTTCCGGACAGGAGGAAGGAATACAGTGGGTCGGTTCTAGGACCACTGCTTTTCTTGATATATATTAATGACTTGAATGTGGGTGTACAGGGCACAATTTCAAAATTTGCAGATGACACAAAATTTGGAAGTATAGTGAACAGTGAGGAGGATAGTGATAGACTTCAAGAGGATATAGACAGGCTAGGTGAGTGGGCAAACATTTGGCAGATGGAGTATAATGTGGGAAAGTGCGAGGTTATCCACTTTGGCAGGAAAAATAAAAAAGCAAACTATTATTTAAATGGAGAGATTACAAAATGCTACAGTTCAGAGGGACCTGGGGGTCCTTGTGCATGAAACACAAAAAGTTAGCATGCAGGTACAGCAAGTAATCAAAAAGGCAAATGGAATGTTGGCCTTTATTTCAAGGGGGTTGGAGTATAAAAGCAGGGAAGTCCTGCTACAACTGTACAAGGTATTGGTGAGACCACACCTTACTGCGTACAGTTTTGGTCTCCTTATTTAAGGAAAGGTATACTTGCATTGGAAGCAGTTCAGAGACGATTCACTAGGTTAATTCCAGAGATGAGGGGTTTGACTTATGAGGAAAGGTTGAGCAGGCTGAGCCTATACTCATTGGAATTTAGAAGAATGAGAGGTTTATCTTATCGAAACATAAGGTACTGAGGGGGCTCGACAGGGTAGATGCAGAGAGGACGTTTCCCCTCATGGGGAAATCTAGAACTCGGGGGCACAGTCTCCGAATAAAGGGTCGCCCTTTTAGAACTGAGATGAGGAGTAACTTCTTCTGTCAGAGGGTCGTAAATTTGTGGAATTCTCTGCCCCAGAGAGCTGTGGAGGCTGGGTCATTAAATACATTTAAAGTGGAGAGAGACAAATTTTTGCAAGATAAGGGAGTGAATGAAGGGTTATGGGGAGCGGGCTGGGAAGTGGCTTTGAGCCCAAGATCAGCCATGATCTTATTGAATGGCGGAGCAGGCTCGAGGGGCCAAGTGGCCTATTGCTGCTCCTATTTCTTATGTTCTTATGGACATAGACAGGCTGGTGGAAGGGGCGGACACATGGCAGATAAAATTTAACGCAGAAAAGTGTGAAGTGATACATTTTGGTAGAAAGAATGAAAGAATATAAACTAAAGGGTACACTCCTAAAGGGGGTGCATGAACAGAGAGACCTAGGGGTATACGTGCACAAATCGTTGAAGGTGGCAGAGCAGGTTGAGAAAGCAGTTAAAAAAACTTACGGGATCCTGGGCTTCATGAATAGAGGTATAGAGTACAAAAGCATGGAAATTATGATGAACCTGTATAAAACTGAGGAGGACTGCATCAAATTACAGGAGGACATTAATAAACTTGCAGAATGGGCATATAATTGGCAAATGAAGTTCAACACAGATAAATGTGAGGTATTACATTTTGGTAGGAAGAATAGGGAGGTCACATTACTTAGAGGGTGCGAGTCTAGTTGGGGTAGAGGAACAAAGGGATCTTGGAGTACAAATACACAAATTACGAAAACTTGCGACACAGGTTAGCAAAGGCCATAAAAAAAAAACAAGCACTTGGGTTTATTTCTAGAGGGATAGAATTGAAAAGTAGGGAAGTTATGCTAAACCTGTATGGAACCTTGGTTAGATCACAAGAGTACTGCGTACAGTTCTGGTCGCCATATTATAAAAAGGATATAGAGGCACTGCAGAGGGTGCAGAGAAGATTTACAAGGATGATACCAGAAATGCGAGGGTATACACATCAGGAAAGGATGAACAGGCTGGGTCTCTTTTCTCTTGAAAAAAGGCTGAGGGGTGACCTAATAGAGGTCTATAAAATTATGAAAGGTTTTGATAGAGTGGATAGAGAGAGAATGGGCTGGATTTTCCCTGCGGACGCAGGATGGCGACGGGAGAGCTGGTTGGCGGGTTCTGGTCCTGCTCCCATCTGCAGCCGCTCTCTGAAAATGATTTTCCGTAGATTGGCCTTGTTAAGCCCGCCCTGCGGGGTTCCTGGCCAATTAACAGGAAACGGGTCTGATGATGTCATTTGATGATGCGTCATCAGCCGGTTTCCTTAAAGGAACCACGGCCACATTGATTTTGACAGTTGTGCTGTCAGTATTCTGCAGCACTGAGGTGCTGCAAACACTATAAGCACTGCACAAAGGTGCACGTCTGCACCCAGGCTCACGCATGACTCCCTCCATATGCTTATGGAGGGAGTCACAGCACACAGGGAGATTCTCTTACCTTCCCATGGGCAGAAGAGACCTCCTCAGGAGATCAACGCAGTCTGGTTGCACATTGCACAGGAGGACACAAGCTGGGAAGTCGTCAGGAGTCCCTGGCTGCAGTGGCACCAACCTTTTAATGATCTCAGTAGATCATGAAACGTTACTGCAAAGCCACAATCAAACTCACCCTGCTGTGCCACTCATCACATCCCCATCACTCTGCATTCCATACCCTACCCCTGCACATCCTTACTCACACCAACTTACCTTGCACCTCCACCCATCCCTCTCTGTCTACATTATCACTTCTCCATCTCACTAGCCACCCCTCACACTCGCCCTTCATCCTACTGCAAGCATACCAACTAACAACACACAAGGGTAGGCACTTGAGAGGTTTGGCCAATGTTTGTGTGAAGTTTCTGGTACTGTGTTGTCATACATTGAAATCTATATTTTCAACACTTCACCTTATTGTACAGGTCTGTGCGCACATTGAGAAGTGTCTTAGTGAGGTCCAGTAAATGTTGAGACACAACTCCCCCCCCACTCCGCTATTGTGATGAGTGTGAAATGAATGGCTTGGACATTATAGGGATGCTTTATGGTGCTGGTGCGGGATGGTGTCAACCTGGTGCATCAAGTGGCAGCCAGGGTGTACAGCGTCAGGTGAAGTAAATCTGGCCATGGTGATGCCATCGCTGGCCTCCCGGGCAGCAATGTTGTCAGGTGCTGATGCCCTGTGTCCTGTGTAGCATCAGGTGATGGCGGAAAAGGTTGGTGTTGTTGTTGGTGTGCCTGGTGATGTTGGTGTTGGGGCTGATCGTGGAAGGATTCAGAGGACCAAGATGAGACTTTTTCAAGGGCACCGATGTTGCTGGAATAGATGGCAGCTGAAGTTGAGATGACAGAAGCGATCTGTCAATGGTGAGAGAGGTTGTTCCAATGAGGTGGCACTGGATATACAGTTGGCTCTAAACACTTGCAAGCTAAAGAAATCTCTATATGTCTTACAAATGCAGTAACCAACAGTTTCTGAGCTCTGAAACTAAACAGCTGCAACATGGTATCCTTTATACCACTTCTGTAGCTGTCAGGTTATCAGATAAATCAAAGCAGACTCAACTCACGCCAGGGTGAGCAGGCGTGTTCCCCAAGCAGCGGGTAACTCGTGGGGGGAGCACGTAAAATTACAAGGTAGGCTCAAAATAGCATTAAATTGGCTGTTAACAAGCCATTTAATGATCTAAATTGTCTCCCCTGCTGCTTGGTGTTGGGTCAGTTCTGTGCAGACAGACCTGACACTGTATATCCTATGTAAAAACACTGGTTCGGCCTCAACTGGAGTATTGTGTCCAATTCTGGGCACCGCACTTTAGGAAGGATGTACAGACAGACCCGAGACTCGCGTGGAGGTGGGTTGACAGCGGGTTTCCTTTGAATTGGATTAACTTTAGAGAATTATTTACTCTGCAACACATCAGCAAAAACAAATTTTCAGTCCTGTAGGTATCACAGTCTATAAAGTACACCTTCCACACCTCATTCTATCAAACAGGAAGAATGCTCCTTTTGGGCTGAACAAAATTGTTTGCCGTTAAAATGTGTTTTTTTTTCTTCCCAACTACATCTGAGAGGGAGAGAGGACAGATGACTTTGTCCTACATGTCTGACAATATTATTAAGAACTAGTTGCTAGGAGGTGTGTAAGAATGCCCAGAGGATAACTCATCTTCCAGTATTTCTGCCCCATCTGGTCTCTGTTCAGTGCCTCCCACAGTTATGATGCTGAGATGAAGAACGCAGCAACATGGGGGAAATCACTATTACTATGGCACTATGTGTTGTGCCATAAGCGTGGTCCCACTCTGCCCTAAACTTTTATCTTGATCTTATATTTTTAAAACCAACATTTTTTTTCAAGTCTTAGTCAATGTTGGTTAAAACGAGGGGTCAAAACATTACGGTGCAGAAGATTTCACTTATACACAAAACTCCGCACAAAATTTCATATAATGAATTGTAAACTTTCACCAATGCGTTTAGCTAAAGCACGAGTCTGACTATTTTGTATTAACCTGAATAGAAGTAGCAAGCAGCAGTCAGAGACACGAGTATATTTTTTGATCTACTTTGTTAATGTGCTCATACCAAAATCACTGTTAGCATTATTTAACCCATTTAAAATGAACAGTAATTAGATGTAATTTACATATGATAATTTGGCTAGACATACTTCCCTTAAACACCTGTGTTAGTAGCACAGATAGGAAGTTAGGAACATAGCAACAGGAGTAGGCCAGGCCATGGTTGAACTGAACTTCAACTCTATTTATGCGCCATTGCTCCATATTCCTTGATACCCTTACCTAACAAAATCTATCGATCTCACTTCAATTGACCGAGTATCCACAGTTTTTTGGGGTGCGAGTTCCAGACTTCTACAAGCCTTTGTGTGAAAAAGCGCTTCCTAATTTCACTTCTAAATAGCTTAGGTCTAATTTAAATTAAAAAAAATAAGATAATCCCCTCTTAATCTGGATTCCCCTACCCGAGGAAATACTTTCCCTGTATCGACCCTATTGTAGCCCTTAATCATCTTAAATACCTTGATTAGATCACCCCTCAACCTTTTCAACTCAAAGGACTATAAGCCAAGTATTTGCAACCTGTCCTCATAATTTGGTGCAAGTGCATTAATTGTTCACACCAAAACAGTGATCAGAAAATATACCCCTGAAACCAGTTTATGCTCAATTTTTTGCATCTTTGTACAGACACGATCAAAACTCAACTAACCCCAATAAAGCATTTGATGAATGCGGCAACACAACCTTTAGCATTTCTAACCAGCTTCAGGTTATTAAAATTGGGCTTGTTTCAACTCAGTTCAATCACACACACAGAGATTTTTTTCATACCACAAATATATAAAGTATCTGACTGAACATGCTCAGTGGATCTATACTTTGGGCTCGATTTTAATTCCCAAGGCGGGTTGGAATTGGGTTGCTTGGTGGGCGGGTTCGGGAGCCGCTTCCAGCGGGAACAGCTGCAGAGTTGCGATTTTTATTAAAGTACCTTGTTAATTTCATGGAGGCGCGCTGGCCGGTCCAATGAGTGGGATCGGGTCGGCTGGCCGCCTCTGATGATGTCATAATAGCAGCTGCTTTTAGAGCTGCCATCCAGCCTAAGCTTTTCCATTGTGGTTTCCTGCACTTCTTTTCAAAACTATGACTTCTTCCAGAGGCAAGGCAGCTCCTCGTTTTAATGATGAGTCCCTCCAAGTTCTTGTGGATGCTGTCAGAGGGCTCAGGGAGATTCTCTTCCCTCCTGATGGCTGGAGGAAGCCTCCTCCGCAGACCAAGGCAGTCTGGCTGTGCATTGCTCAGGAGGTGAGCACAAGGTGCATTTATGCACGCTCATGGATCCAGTACCGCAAAAGGTTTAATGATCTTGTGAGAACATCAAAAGTGAGTATCCCGTCTCACTTGCCTTCACTCTGCTTCCCTTCTCATCACCAGCACTCTGCTTTGTAAGCCTCCTCCTTCACATTCCACCTTACTCTTACTTCCCTTTCACCCTTTCCTATCCATCTCTGTCTCTGCACTGAATCACTTCAGCATCCTGCCTATGCACCCTTTAGACTCGCTCTCACTGTCATGCAGTGACAACAACTAACAACGCACAGGGAGCTACCTTCCTCTAGGCACCTTACCCCATCTTCGTCTCACTCAAAGCTTCTATGGTAGGGATTAATCACACTCACTCCATCACTGTGGCTGAAACACCGCTTGTGTCCCTCCTTGCAGGAAAGGATAGCCCACAATAAGAGGGAGAGAGCACAGACAGGAGGATCACACCAACCCTTGCAACATTGACCAGTGCTGAGGAGGCAGCAAACGAGATTGTTGGAGGTGGCAAGGACCTGGAAGTGGGCGATGGAGAGACGGGCACACTAGAGGAAGCTGGTGACATAATAGATTTTCATCCCTCTCAGAAAGCAACGCAATATGATGTTCATAGAGAATCGCTTTGTATCATCTGCTCAAAAGGATGCGTCTGCTACATCAATATCAGATGTCTAATTCAAGCCTTTACTCTCCCACAGGACCATCGAGCGCCCCCTCCCCACGATCCAGGACGAAGACCCTGACATCTCCTCAGAGGAACCTGAAGCCTGTGAGGGACCAGTGTCACCAGGACTCAGCGCACCCAGCACCAGCACAGCAGCGCACACCTTGGTGGGGCCATCGCGAGTTAGAGTAGTGTTGCCACCTGGTCTATCATAGCGCACGTGAGCATCAGCAGATGGTGGAGACAGCGACAGCAGTGGAGAGTCCTCTGCGGAGGTCACAGGACTCTCCTAGCTCTGCTGAGCTGCATGCAGACACTGTGCCTCTGGGGCCATCCAGAAAAAGAGCGGTTCGTGAAATATAGGAACAAGTGCAGGTGTCTCTGGAAGGGTTTGCCTCCAGGGTTAGTGCAAGTGTGGAGAGAATGGAGGAGTCCATCTCTAACATCAGCACTGCCGTGGTGGAGGCAATGGTGCATGAACGCACCACCATGGATAGGATGGCAACCTCCGTGGAAAGGATGGCTACGGCCATGGAGGAAATAAGTTGCACGAGTCAGGAAAACATGTTCAGAATAGAATGACATCTCTGGAGGAGCGATGGGCAGCTATTGAGCAGAGAGACCAGAGGTTCATGGACGTCCTTTTGAGGAGGACTGCCAGTGCAGATACGGGTCCTCATGGTCCCCCTGATGTGCAGCAAGGTGCTCTCCTGCCACTTGCCAGCACTGAGGTGCGGCTGACCCATGAGAGGGATATTGTTGGCAGGACAGAAGGAAGTGTGGGCTCCTCTCAAAGCGCTCGCACGACCATGCCACTATGGAGCCCTTGGTCAGAGGCCCACTTTGCAGAGACAACTGAGATGGCCGTTTCAGCCCCTGCACAGCAGCAGGAAGAGCAGACTGTTGAAAAGCCCTCCCAGGCTCCCAAACCCAGAAGACGCCCGCCAAAGGCGTGTAAGCAGGCGCAGCATCCTAGTCAGCAAGGTGCCTCTACATCTGCTGAAGCCACAGGGGAAGCACCACTTAGAAACACGCGTAAGAGAAAGATTAAGCACCTATAGTCACAAGGGGACTCACTTGGGTGATGTTTCTTTTTTTTCTGACTGTTGCTGGTATATTTTGTCATGTGTTAAAGATAAATTATGTCAAACAGTTGATTGTGTGGCCTGTGTGTTCTGGGAAATGTCAAAAGCGCATTGAGGGCTCAGGGTGACTTGCATTTGTAAAGCTGATGGTAAAAGTGATAGGAAATAAGAGGGTATATCAGAGGTGAAGTATGACATTGGACTAGTGTCGCCTACAATTACAGAGCCATAAGGTGGCCACCTATGGTCGAAGAGTAAGCTTATGGTAGTGTGGCATGGCAGTGTGCAAACCCTGGTTGACGGGCAGCAGTGAACTGCAGGAATGCTGCATTGGTCACAACAGGGCATGCAAGGCTCCCCTCATCCTCATCCTACTCCTCTTCCCAGGAAGATATGTGGTGAGCCACGCGGCTGCTGCTCCCCCGATTATGAGGACCAGGATGAGAGGGCATAAATGTTTCCCATCTCCTTGCTATAGATTTCATTTGAGGTAACAATTTTGCAAGCGCACAGTTGAAGCGGCCTGAAAGAATTCCATTCATGACACACTGCAGATGGGTGTCAGCTTGAACAGTCAGAAGGTCAGTAGATGTGCAAAATGTTATCCCATACCTACAACAGCAAAGTTGTTGCATTTGAATGTCAGCCATGTTTCAAGGGCGCTTTTAAAGCACTCCACCAATGTATACAGATCATGTCCTCCAACAACTCGTCTCCTTGAACCTGACTAGTCGGGAAACAGGAGCCAGTAGCAAGAAAATGGGAAACCACTATGAAAATAAGAACTGCCTTAACTACCTGTCCCACCGGTTGGAGATAGGTCAGTTTGGGAGCGGCTAAACAGACACTCAGGAAAATCAGGTGGGGGCGGGATGGAGGCGGGTTGGGTGTCTGTAGCCATTTTGTCCGATTTTCCCAACAGACCCGCCTCCAAACCTGTCTCCTCAGGGCTATTAAAATCGAGCCCTATGTATCTAGATTTCGGCCTGTAATGTGGATTAACTCCAGCCCACCTACTTTAAATAGCAGAATTCTACAAATTGGGCACAGAAAAGGTAAGAAGTGGCAGGGTCTTAAGCAATGTCTTAAAACGAATATCTGAAAAAAAAGCCAAAGTTCAGGCTTGACGTTTCTGAACCTATTGAAGGTGATATCCATCTCATATTGGATCCTCAGAGTTTTGCCACAGTTAATTTTTAGCATTCTAGCCAATTAAATAGTACTTATTGAAATGGCAGAGAGGCACAAAGTGCATTAGAGGATTAAATGATCTTATATTATCTTATCTGGAGTAACTCAAAAAAAAACTGACCATGACCACATATGAAAAACAGGAGAATGGAACATGTTATTACACTGTTTAGAAAGCGCATACTAGTTGATATCCCATGGCATTGCTTCTGGACAAAATGTTAAAAATAGTTCTAGAAAAATTGAATAGGATTTAGCAGCTGACAGCTCAGATTGTGCTTGCCCATTAATTGAGCCCTAGGCTTTTCTCGGGACTTGACCAGGCTAAGACCTTCAACCTAGTTAAAATTTCCTAATTTGTGTTTAGTTACTTAGATAAACTTTTATTTACAACCTTTAAATGGTTAGAAATATTGCATTTAAACTTTCAATTTCTATTGTGGAACATACATAGATCTTTGAAAGTGGCAGAACAAGTTGATAAGGCTGTTCAAAAAGCACATGGGATCCTTGGTTTTATAAATAAAGTCATAGGGGGAAAAATTTGGTTGCTCTGCGCCTCCAATTAGCGCCCCGAGGGGGCACTAACGGGGTGCAAAGCAACTAGCGTCTGGGCGCGGCGCAGTGAATGTCTCCCACGAAATTCAGCGAGAGGTTAGTGGCAGCGGTAGCGCCCTGCGCCTCTGGCGATGACGTCATCGCCGTGCACAGCACCCCACTCACGCCCCGTCCGCAAATTTTGCTCGCACCCCCTGACCTCCCGCCAGACACTGTCAGGGTGGCGTTTTTGCGGCTGGGGCGGCGATAAATGGCAGGTGCCGGGCGGCCATTTTTTTTGGGCCGCCTGCCAGCACCTGCCCCCTCTCGCCTCCTGCTGCGGGGGTGCCGGCTGCGATCAGTCAGCCCGGCACTGCTCTTGAGTGCCGGGCTCTTTTGCCAGCACTCCGCTCCCCAGTGGTCCAGCAGGGCCCCAGTGTGCGCTGCGGTAGGCCCCTCCCCTTTAATCAGGTGACGTAGTGTCGCAATATTCAATGGGAGTGCCCCAAGAGGGAGGGGGAGTGCTTCCAGTAGCGCCCCGCCTCCTGCTTGGGGCGCTACCATTGAATTTCGGGCACGGGGCACTAACTTTTTTGGGCACTAAAAGTAGCGCCCTGGCGAAGTTATCGCCCCAAAGGAGGCACGAGCCAATTTTTCCCCCCATAGTGTACAAAAGCATGGAAGTTATGCTAAACTTTTACAAATCACTGGTTAGGCCTCAGCTAGAGTATTGTGTCCAATTCTGAGCATCACACTTTAGGAAAGATGTCAAGGCCTTGGAGAGGGTGAAAAGGAGATTTATCAGAATGATACTAGAGATGAG
Source organism: Squalus acanthias (assembly GCA_030390025.1). NCBI lineage: Eukaryota > Metazoa > Chordata > Chondrichthyes > Squaliformes > Squalidae > Squalus > Squalus acanthias. The sequence goes on from CM059438.1 coordinate 85,596,050, forward strand.
GGACTTCAGTTATGTGGAGAGAAGATAAGATTGTTCTCGTCAGAGCAGAGAGTATTAAGGGGATATTTAATAGAGCTGTTCAAAATGTTGTGGGGTTTTAATAGAGTAAATGAGGAGGAACTGTTTATACTGGCGGTTGGGTCAGTAACCAGAGGACACAGATTTAAGAACGGGCAATATTCCCGTTCAGCTGCACGGCTGTCTGAAGCTCCCACGCAGGCTGCTTGCCGGTTTCTGAATGGAAAAACCGCGAATTCGCAGAAGTTTGATTGGGCTGCACAGCCTCTTAAAGGGGCCGCACACCCAACATTTTTTTTTTTTACAGGGAACATTGTCTGCGGGACTAATTGTATAGCTCTTTCAAAGAGCCAGCACAGGCACGGTGGGCTGAATGGCCTCCTTCTGTGCTATAATATTCTATGAACTATAATGAATGCTTTCTCTGTTTATTTATAATATGACTCTCGGATCTGATTGATCGCTGCTAATCATGTAACCAACAATAGTCTAAAAATTAGAGTCAGGCATTTCAGAAGTGAAATTAGGAAACACTTCTACACACAAAGGGTGGTAGACGTTTGGAATTCTCTTCCGCAAACAGCAATTGATGCTGAATCAATTGTTAATTTTAAATCGGAGATTGATAGCTTTCTGTTAACCACAAGTATTAAGGGATATGGGCCAAAGGCGGGTACATGGAGTTAGGTCACAGATCAGCCATGATCACATTGAATGGCGGAACAGGCTCAAGGGGCTGAATGGCCTACTCCTGTTCCTATGTAAGAATACCACATGGTGAGCACAGATGAATGAGAAGGCAATTTGGAACGCTGTTCATTCAATTATACATTTGTACAGACACATACAAATTATTAGATAGCTAAGATTATACAGAAAATACATCACGAATGAATAAAATTATACGTCATTTAAATTTTTTGAATCCTGTTTAATCATTATCCATTATATACATATGTAATAATACCCCTGAATATATTTCATGAGGGGAAAACAGGACCCTGTAACCTACAAATCAGAACACTGAGTAAGCTAAAATAACAGAAAACGCTGGAAAAACTCAGCAGGCCAGGCAGCATCCGTGGAGAGAGAAACAGAGTTAACGTTTCAGGTCGAAGACCTTTTGTCAGAACTGGAAAAAAGCAGGAAATGAAATAGATTTAAAGCAAGTATAAAGCTGGGAAAAGGGAGAGGGGATGAAAGAACAAAAGGAGAGATTAAGAGACATTAAGAGATAATCAAGGCAAGAGGAGGTGTTGATGTAACAGGTTGAGGCTAAATGAAGTGTGAAATGCACTGGCAGAATGAAGGACAGCTGCCAGCTTCTGGGAGGAAAAAAAAAGGGGGGGGGGGGGGGTGCCAAACAAAAGGGTGGATGAAAAAATAAAATATAAATGTGATAGGGGCCGAGGTTATGATCTAAAATTGTTGAACTCGATATTGAGTCCAGAGGGCTGTAGGGTGCCTAAACGAAAGATGAGGTGCTGTTCCTCGAGCTTACGCTGCGCTTCCGTGGAACAGTGTAATAGGCCGAGGACGGTGAGGTCAGAGTGGGAGTGGAACGGAGAATTAAAGTGGACAGTGAGTAAAGTGAGTAAGCTATGCTGCTCTAGTTCCCTCGTGAAATATTTTCCAAATACAATTTAGCCCATCTTATCGAAACATATAAGATTGTGAGAGGGCTTGATCGGGTGGAGGCGGGGTGGATGTTTCCACTGATGGGTGAAACTAGAACTAGGGGGCATAATCTTAGAATAAGGGGCTGCCGTTTCAAAACTGAGATGAGGAGAAACTTCTTCACTCAGAGGGTAGTAAATCTATGGAATTTGCTACCTCAGAGAGCTGTGGAAGCTGCGACATTAAATAAATTTAAAACGGAGATAGACAGTTTCCTAGCTGATAAGGGAATTAAGGGTTATGGGGAGCAGGCAGGGAAGTGGACATGAGTCTAGGTTTGGATCAGCCATGATCCCATTGAATGGCGGAGCAGGCCCGAGGGTCGTATGGCCCACTCCTGCTCCTACTTCTTATGTTCTTATGTGCTATTGTATTTGCATCAGATCTGTTATTTTGATCTGAATAGGCTTCTTTACATCGACCTGAAACGTTAACTCTCTTTCTCTCTCCACGGATGCTGCCTGGCCTGCTGAGTTTTTCCAGCGTTTTCTGTTGTTATTTAGGCTTCTTTACATGTACTGCTGCTGCATTCTTCTAGTCAGAATAAACTTTTCGCTGAGATGTGTGTTGTTAAGAGTTTGCCAGGCCTTTTGATCAGCATTAAGGGTGGACAACTGATGAGCCTTGTGGTTCTAGCTGACCTGATGGAGGGAACGTATCGCAGTATCGAGCTGGCCAGTATGGCTCACCATTCCATGACCCTCTAACTTGCTGTGTCACATGCTAATCTTAAAGTATTGTTAGCTTGTTTACTTTATCTGGTTCCTAATATGTACTGTAATAGAACCTTTAATGTTATCCTGTAGTACTATGCATCACTGCAACAGCAGTGCTTTCTACATGGAAGCAAAGTCAATATGCTTTACAGGCAACAATTTAATTTAATTAAAGGCTGACCATTCAACCATAGCTCTCTGTTTAATACCCATAGGCAAATTGGAATTCATTTTTGTTGAATTTATGTCGTGGCATTCGTGGCAGGGTTTTTTTCCTCAAGTTACCAGAAATATAGTACCGGCAATAGCAGTGGCACTGGCATTTATTTTTTGGCTGTGGTTTTTCCATTATTGTTCAGTACAGATCCTCTCCACACACTGGAGAGGGCCAGAACATTAAAGTCATGAATGTGACTTTTCAACAACTACAGTTGTTCAATCGTTTCTCCATTGCTGCTGTTGGTCATAAATCTATCCTGTAATATAAACAGCATAGATTCCCAGGGCACAGGCAGCTTCAGCACATCGCAGAACTGCTTATAGCTGTAGTTCCACAATATAAATGTGGCATTTGGTCTTGTAGGAATGAATTAGCAGTCAGTATTTTATTTGTAGCATAGCATCCTTTGGCTAGAATCATTTTCAATAATGACTGAATCAGTTCTGAGGTACCTCGGCAGCCTGTAGATCTGGAGTGTTACTTAAGGCTCGGAATTACTCTTGGTGATATTAGTGGATAAGTGCTTTATATCTTCATTCAGACATTCCTCTGTCTACTACTTTACAGAGGCATTAACCCATTTCATGTACTGTCCTCAGATGGGTAAATATTTCAGCTGTACTTATCTTCAAAGGTTATCAAAATAAAATTGCCAAATCTTGTGACGTAATAATCTCTGAATTCCTTTTGCAGTTGCATTTAATTAGTGCTTGAAATGTTCACCCTGGGCTCAAATTTACAGAGTTAACCTGACAACTGTTTTTTATGCAGAATGCAATTTTGTTCAAAAGAGGCCATGAATAATTATCACTCAAAAACAACCACCATTTCTATGAACTCAATCCCAACTATAGGTTAGTGACTTCTTTCGTAAAACTTAACAGGCTTCCTAATATTTTTTGTGCACGTGTCCAATTGATGTAATTCACAAGTATATAATGTAGGTACATTTTTAAAGCTGATGCAAATCAGTGATATGGTCAGGCCATTATATTTTATCTAAACCAGTGGTGTCAAACTCAATTTACATGGTGGGCCTGATCTGACATTCCTGCAACTTAGTGTGGGCCACATTCAGCAGAATTTATGCGCATACACTGGGGTAGAAATTGGTATGCACTTTGTCAGTTTGTTGAGCATAAAATGGGCAGAACGTATACTAATTTCTGGGCGCAAGGTCCTGCACCTAATCTGTACCGGTGGCTCAGCCGCCACCATGTTCATCCTCACAGTTTTTAGGCGGACTGAAATCGGCAACGGATCAATTTAAATAGGCACAGAAGGGTCCTGTGCCTGTTTCAGGACCCTTCTGCAAAATGCGTGGAAAAACTAACCAGAGCATGCGCCATTGAAGCTCCGACTAGTTTTTCCAGTTCTATGGCAGCCTAAACAGCAATCCTTAAAGGGACCACTGGAGGCTGCTGAAGAAATGGTAGGGAAAGTTTTTTTTAATTACTTCCTCTTCTGTGGAGCCAGGAGGAGCAGGAATGTTCCTCGCAGCTCCGCAGCACCACTGTGGGCCACTGCCGGCCCGTACTCAGGCCTCCTGCATCTCACTCCACCAAGTATTGGAGCTTGCAATGTAAAAATCAGGGCAGCAGCTCCCCATGGGCAGTGAGAATCCTCAGTCTCCATCCCCTTGTTCCCCATTTACTCACCAGTGGAAACAATTTTTCACTATTTACCCACAGTAAGGGCCCCAGGTTTCACTCACCCCTTTACTGGATGCACCTCTTTCGGCACTGCTCCCACTCACCATGTTGTTGCTGTTGCTGCTCCCGGCTCTGCAGGAAATGGTGGGCCCCAAGCCCCAAAGGTAGGCTGAAGTGAGGTGATAGTAACACATTTGTAAATGAGGACGAGGAATGTGTCTGGTGCGTTAGGAACAAGGAAGTCAGTGGAGATGGGGAGGACGAGGTGAAGGGTGAATGAGATATAGGGGGATATTTAACCCCAAAAAGCGGGTGGGTTGGGATCGTGTGGGAGGTTAAAGAGTTAAAAATCTGAATCCCTACCTCAACCCACCCCCAGGAGGTGGGTTGGCACTTTAAATATTATAATGAGGCTCTGCCCCATGGTGATCCGCCATTTAAAATTTAACTCTGGCTGGCCCGGGCCTCGGGAACCTACCAGCTAAAGGAAGGCGAGTCCTTCCCACTTACCTGCTGGATCCAACATCCCTGCCTTGCCCAAACCCCCGCGATCGGACATGCCCCCCAACCCTTCTGATCTTCGCCCCCCCCACCCCCCGGCCCCCCAAACGATGCCTCCACTTTCTGATCCCCCACTCTGACCTCCGATCCCCGTCCAGCCTTCCAACCTCCCCCCTTCAGGCTCCCGAACACCCTCCGGCCCCCTAATCTCCTTCCGACCTCTCCCCTCCGGCCCCCAATCCGTCTCCGGGATCCCCCTCCAGCTCCCGATCCACCCACCTCTTTGCGGCCTGCAGCCTCTCCATCTGGCTGGCTGTGGGTGGGAATCAGTGCTTTGAAATGCTAATCAGGCCTTGCCATTAAATTCTCCCGGGTTTCCCAACCACTTTCCAACCCCCCTCCGCGCCCTTCCCACCTCCAAATTAAAATTCCGGCCATAGTGTGGGATAGGATCCAGGTGGTAGAGTTTTAGAAAAGTTGTACTGTGTGTACAGAGTAGCTCAGGAGGGCAGTGACGATCACTTTTGACAAGTTGAGTCTTGAATTAATGAAAGCGTGAATATGTGTTTCAATCGCAGAGGGGTTGAGGACCCAAAGATGGGCAATGTTGCAGAGGTGGAAGTATGCTATCTTAATGATGGATAAGATATGGTTTTGAAATTTATCTCCAGGCCAAACAGTCACTGAGGTGACACATCACCTGGTTCAGCCTGCTTAAGCTGCCAGAAAGAAGGGTGGATTCAGGAGCAAAGGCTCGAAGTTTTTGGCAGGAGCTGAATAAGATAACTTTGGTTTCCCAATGTTTAAATGGAGAAAGTTCTTTCTAATCCATGACTTGTATTAGATAAGCAGTCTGACACAGAGGTGGTTATGAAATTGAGGGTTGCGGTTAAAAAAGTGGCTTGGGTGTTAGTTTGGATAAGCACATAGCACTCTTGTGCATGAGTCAGAAGATTTTGGATCCAAGCCCCACTCCAGAATATGAGCACATAATCTAGGCTAACATGCGAGTGCAGTACTGAGGGAGTGCTGCATTGTTTAAGGCACTATCTGGCTGTTCAGGTGGTCACAAAAGAGCTGACTATTCTTTTGTTGTTCTGGCAACACTACTAGAAAAACAAAGTGATGAACTGGTTATTCATTGCATTTGTTGGGCTTGGGATCTTGCTGTGCATAATTGGCTGCCACGTTTGCCTATAATGACAACAATGACTGCACCTCAAAAGTAAATCATTGGCTGTGAAGGCCCATATAAATGCAAGTTCTTTCTTTCATGTATTTTATGTGCACAGAAGACAAATAGGAATATGCCAGCCTGAAAAAACTGGTTTGTCATTAACTAAGTTGTTCATGACTTTGCATTGAAATAAACACAAGCACAGCACCAACAGAAATTAACTTTATATTTTTATAAAATAAATAAAATGCAGAGCCGAAGTAAACCACATCAGGACAATGTGGGCTTAGCAGTCTGAGGATAAAAATTACAGCGTACTCTTCCTCATTAAAGTAATTCCTTCAAAAGATGACTTTTTCACAGAAAAAATAAAAAAGATAATTGAAATAGCTAACCATTAGATGGCACTCTCCATCTACAGTGACAATCTTGCATAAAACCGGTCATTAACCGATCTAAATTGTGCCTTAATTACTTGTTTGCAACAAATAGTATTTAAATTCAAAAGAAGTGCACTTTTGAACTGTTGCATCTATTTGACAATATAATAGGCCAATCATGCTGCACAGTTGGTGTTGATGCACAGCAGTTTCAGCTTCACATTGGCAAAAACTGTTTATTGTAATTTGGGTATGAAGTCACCCAAGTCGAACTTAGGCAGGAGATATGAGGCCACCTCCGGGACATTGTTTATTTAACACTACTTGCAGCATAACGGGACCTCACAAACTTTTAAACTTCCTTTTTAATCCTTCTAGCGTTAGTCGGCACTCTAACATTAAAAATTAACTGGAATTTGGACGCTGGGGACCAGAGCTCCATTCTCCTTGGCCAGAGGACAAATGTGGCATCACCAGACCAGAGTTATATTGCTGGCTTAGCTTTGTTCTCATCAGGTCTGAAGCATGTAACTGTATCAGCATATTTTATAATTGTAGCACAAATACAATATTAAATGTGCCCATTCCCATACTGAAGAAACAGTAGTCCCCCCCCCCCCCCCCCCCACACTGGTAAATTCTAATTTGCATGAAATGAGTTTGATTAATTGTTCCATAAATATTTTCATGTAACTAGTGAAGTGGAAAAAACTATACAATGCAAGTAATGTAGCTGCTGGATGTTAAAATGTTTATGTATAGAGGTTTAGGAATTTCTCTTTTGCAAGACAGTAATTTTTTGTAAATTGAAAGCACTTTTCCAGATCTCATAGCAATTTAATTGTAATATTCAGTCATTTCATTATAAAGTTAGTGTTTCTTAATCCTAAGAAATTTAACATACCATCAGTAGTAGCTGTGAAAAAAATACCGAAGTATGCAGTCTTTTATGCTTGTGTCTGTCTATAAAAACCTAATGCAAGGGTGTCATGGTTTTATAATGATATACCTAAAGGCATCTGGGTGCAGTAATAGGAAAGATATTTATGCCTCTAGTGTACATAATATAAAACTAAACCTTTGACAGACATACAGTAAAAGATTGAAGAAAGATTATAATGGCCATTTTGCATGTCTATCAGGCAGGCATCATCAAGAAAGCTCATCCCACAACTGCAGTTAAAAAACTAAGAGAAAAGGGAATTCTAAAAGAAGTCACTTTCTGGCATGTTTAGAAAAAAAATGCAAAAATATTCAGTAGCAACATTACTCTCTGTGTGTCTCTCTTGATTAACATTTTGTCTCAATTTATAAACTGTGACACTCTTACAAATTTATTTTGACAGATTCAGGTTTGTGTTAGCTAACAGGGAAATGCAATAAAGCAAATGACCCTGAAAAAACTGCATATACCCACAGGGTGACACTTCTTAAGAATGTATGTCTATAATACTTTCTTAATATACATGATTGTTTTTAAAAAATATATATTTGGATCAATATAGACAGATGATTAATTCCAATGAACCAAGCAATAAAATGGATTGAAAAATAGAAGTTAACCACTGGAACAATGCGTAAATTAGTGTGGGTGTTAATTACAGTATTTAGACACCGTATTCACATTTTGCTGACTAATACAGAAATGTACAAGATTTAATCTTTGCAAAATTGGATAGGAAAAGAAGCCTTACAGATGAATTAAAGAAGGACTGGTTAACTTGATAGTGTAGTAGATTCTCTGGCTTAATTTTCAATGATACAATCACTTACATACATTTTTGCGCAATAAACAAATACTGTGGGAATTTTGAGTTGCTGTAGACATGCTAAAGCATCTGTCTAAAATTAGCTCATGTATGAATAAATTTGATAAAAATAATAACTGGGGATATTAAACCACTGTAATGGCTAATGAGCTCTGCCACAGTGAGGTGGGCATGTTGTAGCAGGGCAGTGGTCCAATGTGCCCTGCTGCAGTCAGGTAGCTTAAAAGTTTGTGCCCACAATTCTCCACTCCACAGGAAATTCTCCAGTCTCAGCTGTACCATTGGGGCATGCAGGTGATTTACCCTAGACTGCTATTGCACTCCTATCAGCAGCCATTAAAAAGCAGCAATGACGCACGGCTTGCTGCATATTAGCTATCTGCCCTCGGTGATGAATTGGCGTGTTGTAAAGTGTTCACAAAATAAAATATATGGGCACGCTGGTACAAAATCTACTGGTGTGCTCCATGTTTTATTCAATATCTACTGGTAAGCTTGATACCCATCCCATGAAAGTATCTCTTGGCCAGAATGTTGGAATCATGACATCATAGCCGTTTAACTACTACTGAAGTGTAGTCAGTTATTTTGTAAGGAAATGGGACAACTAATTTGCACACAGTAAGGTCTCACAAACAGCAATGACATAAATGACCAGTTAATTTGCTTTTGGTGGTGTTGGTTTAGGGATAACAGCCAGATAAGGCTTCAGTTTAGCGTCTCATCTGAAGGATGACATCTCTGATAATACAGCACTCCCTAAGTACTGATGTGTCAGCCTAGATTATGGGCTCAAGTCCCTGGAACCCACAACCTTCTGACTCAGAAACAAGAGGGTGCTAACAATGGGCCAAGCTGGCATTTCTAATTGTGTATACTGCTGTCACTATGAGGTCAGAGTTTTATTTCAAGTGAAGTCCAAAAATGTAAATATAAAAATTATTTCTTCTCAACATAGATCTTTCTTCAACTAGATCTCTGGTTAAACATTACCTGACAGGAGCTGTCACTCAAGCAGGTTCAGGTTTTCTGCCTCCTCCCCAACAAAACGCTTCTTTTTGCAATCCTATTAAGAACTGAAGATGCTCACCCAGCCCAGACAATCAAGCTGTAATGACAGGGAGCCTTAGGACTCAAACTCAGTTAAGATTTTACATCTCATTACTGACTAAATTTAATAGAGGGTATCAGTTTGTATTGACTAAACCACAGATCTATGAACCTGTTAATGAAAAATAAACACACACACACACTTCTTTCACTGATAAGGGAAGAACAATTTAAAAAAAATCATTTTCATTAAACATTTTACAGAAGAAAAGTTGCTCCAGGACCTGCAATGAGAATGGCGAATAATTTTAAACAGTCAACTCTCCTTAGCAAATGCCCAACATCAGTCACATTTCATCACATCACTTGTATTGCTCAATCTTCACACAAGTTACTCATTTAGAAAAACAATATAATGCATTAAGTAGTATGCTAACACAACGCTGACAGTGATTGTTGAGAACATCCTGCACCTGTGCATAAAAATGAATGACTGGCATCTGTGGGAACAGTTGGAATTAACGGAATTAGTATTTTCTGTAATTGTTTAGTTGCATTTGAATATTGCAGTAATTAAACATTCTCCCCCCCCCCCCCCCCACCCCAAGAGAGCTTCAGCTGTGTGGTAAGGAACCACGGTAGTCCTCTGTTCCTTGTGCTACAGACAACCCGACAAAAATCGAAGAAACTTGTTCCCACAAGGTTCTTACTTTCCAGTTTTTTTTTGTCACCCCTACATTCGGTCCTCCATGCCACATCCATTTCTGATCAAGAAAACAGTCCGTTCCTAGGCTTAATCAATACTGGCCTCCAATTAGCCAATAGGTCCTCCAAGGTAAATTCTCACTCTCAGATTGGAATTAGGAACTCACTGTGTGGGGAACCTCAAGACTCAACAGGAATCCTACTGCCCCATTCAGTACACTGACTTACTGCACTACTGGAACACCTATACAATAGATCGCAAAGAATTTTGGGGGGGCTGGTAAAAGGGGGGTATCTTTATTCATTCTAAGGAAAAGAGGAGGGTAAAAAAAACACAATCAGGTGGCATTGCAGGTTGTTTACAATGGAGTGGTATGATGCAGATTCTTACCTGTGATTCAGTGAATTGAGTTTATAGCCTCAGCTAGGAGAGTCACGCAAAGGCCAGGAGATGGGGGAAACAAAAAATAGTAAAAGGGCAGTCTGAACACTCTCACACCCCCTTGCAAGATTGGTAGAGGATTGGAAACAAATTAGCTGCCTACCCAATTGTTTGGGGAACAGTGCATGGTAATAGAGAATCTGGTCTCCATATTATAAAAAGGATATAGAGGCATTGGTGAAGGTGCAATAAAGATTCACAAGGATGATACCAGAACTGAGAGGGTATAACTATTAGGAAAGACTGAACAGACAAGGACTCTTTTCTCTGGAAATGAGGGTGACCTGGTAGAGGTCTTTAAGATAATAGGGTAGACATAGAGAAAATGTTTCCACTTGCGGGGGAGACCACAAATATAAGGTAGTCACTAATAAATCCAATAGGGAACTTAGGAGAAACGTTTTTTACCCAAAGAGTAGTAAGAATGCGGAACACGCTACCACAAGGAGTAGTTGAGGCAAATAGCATAGATGCATTTAGGGGGAAGCTGGATAGGCAGGGAGAAAGGAACAGAAGGGCATGGTGATAGGGTTAGATGAAGAGGGCTTGGAGGAGGTTTGTGTGGAGCATAAACACCAGCATAGACCAGTTGGGCCGAATGGTCTGTTTCTGTGCTGTAGACTAGATGTAAAACAGTTAGTTCTAGATGCTATTTCACGCCCCAAAATCATCCAATCTTACTGTATTAGACTAAATTTGTCACCTCACAATCCAGGTGACCTGCACTTGATGATTAGTTCTATGGCTTTAAAATAAGGAATTAAATTAGCTCAATACACTTTATTATTATTCCTAAAACGGATATCAATTTTCTTTTCTCTACTAAAAACAAAATTAAATTAAATTAAAATCTATGTTCATTTCTGCACCTTGGGTGTCAGTGAGTGTGGTCAGCCAAACCTTTTCATTACAAATTATTAAAAGCACAGAAACAAATTTTAAAACAAGTGCACAATAAGTAGGAGTGATTTATAAAGTGGTTTATGGAGAGATATAGTTGGGAGGTTGATACTATTAAAATAAATTATTTAACAAAAAAATGGCCACTGTGAGCAGCTTTTAAACCTGACAAAATACATTAGCTGGTGTGACTACCAACCCAGCCACAGTAACTGTAGGACTGTGCTTATACCAGAAATCAGAATTTCAGTCGTGCTAATAAATCTTGGAGTGCAGAGGGAGTTTAAACAAATTACTTGCAGAACATGCTGTCTACATTATGGATGTACCATTATACACTCAAATATTTCATTTTTTATTAAAGATTTATTTGTGTAGACTATACAAAGTAATACAGAACACAAGTAAATGCTTCCAATTTTACCTAGTCTAATGTTAATCAGTAGCTCTCAAAGGAATAATGCACTAGGCATCAAGTAAATGATTAAATGCATATGTGAAATGATTTGCCATTTGAGGTAAGGGTTCAGCAAATGCGACTAGAAAACAAAAAAGGCACATAAATGTGCCATTGTCACAAAATACACACAATCAACCAAGTCATTTCAGAATTAAGTTTTGCAACCATAAAGCTCATGTTGCATAATTTAAAATGATTTTTTAATTGGAATGGACCAACCTCTAATAACATTACTATTTTTAATGGCCAAGGCTTCTGTTGTGAATTAATAAGCCTCTGGCATCTACAATACAATTTGCTGTTTTAATATTCTAATGTATGGGTATTCCTGTGAGAAATGTTACTGCACATATAGCATTTATTGTGATATGTTACCACTGGTGGAACTCATCACTGCTCTATATTGGCAAGTTGAGTTTAATATTATGGAGCTCCGTGGTGGTGCACCCGCCCCTTTATTTGAGTTTAATATTATGGAGCTCCGTGGTGGTGCACCCGCCCCTTTATTTGAGTTTAATATTATGGAGCTCCGTGGTGGTGCACCCTCCCCTTTATTTCTTTTGGCATAATTGTCCTTGGGATGTTGGATTTCCAACGTTCGCAGATTTGGGCCCCGATATTTACTGATCTTTCTCTTTGTTCATCTGAAGATTAGTTAGGACATAATTGAATTAGGTGGGAGGATATCTGTAGGAATTATCAATAACTGAACTTCTATTGCACATCATTTGAGAAGGATGCATTTCAAAGGCTACTGTATTCTACTTGCTTAAAAAATCTTCAGAAATGAAGATATTAGAAGACAATAACTATATCTCTAAATGTGTGTGTGTGTTACATTATGCTATGCAAATGATAATGACCCCTCTATCGAGTTTTCCCATTCCATGTAATTGACTAATACCAACTCAGTTTAAGAGGAGCCATTTCTGGAGATCCTCTGGCTGCAACTGAATAGGTAAGAGTGGAACCAAGCAAGTGCAGTCCCACTTAGCTGATGATGCGGAGATGCCGGTGTTGGACTGGGGTGGACAAAAGTGAGAAGTCGCACAACACCAGGTTATAGTCCAACAGCTTTATTTGAAATCACAAGCTTTCGGAGCGCTGTTCCTTCGTTAGCTGAATAATGGAGGAGAGGCATTGGAGGTGGGTGGTGTGGTTGACCATGTCAAAAGCTGCAGAGAGGTAGAGAAGGACAAGGAGGTATAGTGCACCATCATGGTCATAGTCACAGGGCATACATTTGTGACTACGATTAGGGCCATTTCAGTGCTGTGGCTGTGCTTCTGTGGAAATCTGATTGGAGAGATTCAAATGTGGAGTTGCTAGAAAGATGGGCACAGATTCGGGAGGGGGGCAATACGTTCATGGACTTGAGAGGAACGGAGGTTGGAGATAGGCAGTAGTTTGCAAGGACTGTGTGATTGAGGGTGTTTTCCTTTGAGGAGGGTGGTGATGACAGCAGTTTTGAAAAGGAGGGAGACAGTACCCGAAGAAAAGGAACCATTTACAATTTCAGCTTGCATGAGGACCAGGAAGGGAAGTTGGGTAGTCAGCAGTTTAGTGGGAATGGGATTGAGAGAGCAGGAGGTGGGTTTCATGTACGAGATGAGCTCAGAAAGAGGATGGCGGCGGGGGGGGTGGGAGAGATACAAGAGAATGTGTGTTCAGGGCTAGGATAGGGGGAAAATTGGGGGAGGTTTGGCTTAGTGGGCAAAGGGGAGGAGGGATGTGGAAGAAACAGCTGAACAGATAGTCGCAATCTTAGTGACAAAGAAGTCCATGAGGTCCTCATACTAGTTGTTGGAGGTGATGGTGGAGGTGGCAGGGGAGAGAGGTTTAAGGACGATCCTGGAGTATTGAGCAGTTTTGGCAGGAGAGCCAGGCTTGATAGAGCTTGATGTTGTCTAGTCAGATCTGCCGATAGATGGCTAAACAAGTTCTGCGGCAGATGCGTTCAAGTCTGCGCCCCTTGGACTTGAGGGAGCAAAGATACCAGGGGGAGCAACTAGGGTGGGAGAGAGCAAGGGTCTTACTGGGGGCAAGGGCATCACAAGCAGAGGTGAGGGGGTTATTGAGCAGATCAACAGCTGCAGAAGTATCGTGGCAAGCTGAAGGCCAAAGGCTAGACAGTTGCGAGTTTTGAAAGTGCATCTGTAAGTGACTTGGAGGAGAATTTTTTCCATAGGTGGCGCAGAGGAAGTGGGGTTGAAAGAGGGTGCAGGATGTGGTGAGGGATACAAGGAAGTGATCAAAGTTGGCCTTGTCTGTTATTGAAACAGTGGGAGTAGAGAGGTTGTGAATGGAGGGCGAGGTTATGAGAGGACAATGAAATCAGAGGAGAGGGCAAGGAGAGTTGAAATGGAGATTGAAATCACCAAGGATGAGTCGTCACTCAGCGCAAAGGCTAAGGGAGGAAAGGAGTGAGAATATCTTGGTGAGAAACTTGGGATGGGGTGGAGCAGACAGTAGAACTTTTGATTTTAAAGGTGGTGAGATGGATGCAACAAGGTGAGGTGCTCAACGGGGGAGAAGGTACCAGAGAACTACAGGGAGAGACCAAGGTGTGATATGATGATAATGACCAGATCGCCACCACAGTGGTTTGAGCGGGGCAGGTGGTGGAAAGTATAGCCAGGCGGGGAGGCTTCAGTAAGGAACAAGGCATCACCATGTGAGCCAAGATTCCAGCAAAGCCATAACAGCAGTGTAACCATCCACAATAAGGTTGTGGATAGAAAGGACCTTGTTGACGATAGACAGACATTTTGGTGGGAAATGCAGAAAGGGGTGGCGATTGTTGATCCGCTGGCAAAGTGCAAGTGGCAGTGGTAGGTGGGGAGTGCAGGACGAGAATGAGATTGACAATAATAGCCCCAGTAGGCACGCTAGGTGAGAAGGTCGTCGAGAGAGGATGGGGCAGTTCAGGTTGTTGCCCATAACGACGCAGTGACTGGTGCCTCAATGGGCACTTCGGAGAATGCTGAGAGGCACAGAGATATAGCTCGCTCACTGTCTCTGCAGTGAAGCACTTGCTGCCAGTGAAGATGAGCCTCCTCTGACACAGCACCGGCAATTTATACCAGGATTTGAACGGCCCAACCAATGATCCTTAAAAAAAAAAGCCCAGTAAACTCAGACCCACTGCCAGCCTGGTTGAAGTCCCTGCCCCCGCCCAGCCCCGCATTCGTTCTACCTCCGCCCCCCAAGACCCGACCTGCCATGCAGCTCAGTATGGGAGTCAGACAATTTCCCACCCTCCCACAACCAGCGAGCTGCAGCTGATTGGCCGCATGTTACTGAGACCCGGGCCTCACGCCGGCACCAAAAGCTGGGCGGCGGAGCTGCTCTGCTGATTTCACAACCATGTTGAACTCTACTTGAAAATCGTCCCCACTGATCAGAAATCCCCCGTTTTATATGAGCGTGTTTTGGATAAGGCTTCACACCCGTTGCCCAGAGTTGCGAAATTCAGTGTGGCGTTTCATTTGTATAGTTTTACTATTTAAATGTGGGTTGAGTTTGCTGGTACTGCTGCCTCCCTTCTGCCCCAGAAATTGCAACTCATTAAATTCGATGCACTAGAAATTGGGCATGCCTGATTTTCCACCCTGTAATTGGTTAAAGACGTGTTCTAAACCCTAGTCGTCCACTTCAGTTCTGTCTGTTCCCATCCTGGAGATGTTCATCTGCTTTGTGTTCTTCCAATATTTTTCATTTATAATTTTGAACATCCTGTAATGGTAACTTTTCATACACAAGATAAACTCACAACCTGATGGTAATAGTGAAAAAACAATGCATGTGTAGATCAGGAGTGTGCCTGGTTTTCCACCCTGAGCATGCCTGCAGTGAGGCTTCATGCCACTAGCAGAGCTTCAGAAAAATCAGGGCTCACGTTTACTGATATCTTTGATTATGGTTCTTTAAATTAAAAAGATATAGTTTAATTCAATTTTTTTTTTTTACTGGACATTTACTCTTGATGTTTACAAAAAAAACTGTAAAATACTGCATAGAACTATCTGGAGAATGTAATTAAATCACCATAAAATACTGTAACCACAGTATAGGCACAGTAAACATATAATTATGATGATTATTTACTGTCACTTTTTATTCATTTCAAATGAAGCAGATTTCATCTAATTTTATGAAGCTGAAAGCAGATGTGGAGCATATAAGTTTAGAATCGAGATTAGTTACAGATTCAGTGTATTTAAAGACCAAGATTAATTTCCATTGCTCTAACTATAACCAGTTTGAATTAAAAAAAAACCAGGAAAGTATGGAACAGGAACAAACTTTGCTGTCCATATGGTCAGTCCCACATATATTGGAGTTTTATCATACCAGGTAACTGTCCTGATACATAGCATAGCTGATCAACACGTGCATTGTTCTTCACTATTGCCATTAGATTGTGAGTTAGTCATGTATGAAAAATTATCACATGATGATGTTAGAAATTAGAAATGAAAAAAAATTGAAAGAACTCAAAGCAGATGAACATCTCCAGGATGCAAACAGTCAGAACCGAAGTGTAAACACCTTCTAACAGATCTTGCAAGGCAAAATGTGGGTGGTGCTTGTGAGTATGTTCTTGTTGGAATGAAGTTCTTGTTGGAATGAATGAGGAGGACAACAAAGCCCTGTGCTTGGGCGAGGCCTGCTGCTTCACCCTCCATCTTCTTGCATGCCAGAATATCCAGCGTGACCTCCTCAAAGAGAGCCAAAGGCCTGTGTTCTCTGAGCCCTCTTCCAGTTTGGATCTGTTCCCTTGTATTGTGTGTCAGCTTGTCATGCAAGCAGAGAAGTGGTCTTGGATGTGGTAAGTTGAAGCAGCATATACACAGTGAAAGACATGCAACTATCTTTATCTTGTAGGTCATCCTGGCTGTTAGTAAGTGGCTACATATCATGCATAGGCTCATCATTACTACTTGGCTTTTATATTATAAATCTGTGATAAAATCTAAATTCTATTGAATTTTTTTTAACTGCCTTATCAACCTGAGGTGCTGCCTTTAATGTCCTGTGAACCTGTTCCCCCAAATCCACCTGCTCTTCCACAGCACCGAGCCTACTGTCATTCCCAGTATAATTACTGCTGATTTTTTTTACCAAACTGTATCATCTCACACTTAATGATAGTGAATTCAATTTGCTATTTTCTAGCCCATTCTCCCATCTGACCAACATTCCTTTGCAGCTTCCTTTGGTCTTCTAAAGAGTTAACAGTATCTCTTATTTTGGTACCAAGTATTAATTTCAACACCACTCCCTCTTGGCATATATCTGAATCATTGATATCCACAGAGACAGATTCTAAAGTCTAACACCTATGAGATGGAGAGAGAGAGAACGTAAGTGAGGTTCACAAGCAGAGAGAAAAAGATAAATATAAAGAGAAAAACAATAAGGAGATTTTTCCTCATTCTAATTTGGTTTTTTTAAAGTTGAATTTTGAAAGCAAATAAAACCTCTCAGGGAAACAGATGGGAAGGGAGTGTAGGAAACTGGTTGAGGACAAAGGGGCATGAGGTTTCTCAGCACTCACCCTTGGGGGAGCGACTCGAAGTGGTGCAGATGGAGGGTTAGGAGTGAGGTGAGTGACAGTGTAACATGATGGTGCGGAGGTTACAGGGGTTGGATGAATAGTTCAAAGGGGAAGAGGTATGGATAGTAATAGCAGTGATGGGGTAGTAGGAAGATGAAGTGGTGGGAGATACGATAGGAGCAACTGGATTAGGTGAAGCATGAATGAGAAGCAGGGGAAGTGGTTAGGACCACATTTTCCATTCAGCCTTCACCCCAAATGCACCCTGCAGCCATTGTGGTTCCTTTCCCCAGCACAACAAACTATACCACCCGCTATACCAAATGATACCACCCACCACACCACGGCATACCACCTCTCATTCAAAAGGAAAGGCGAAAGAGACAGAAAGGAGAGCAAAAAGAGTTAAGGAGAGAGAAGCAGCAGAGAAAAGAGACAGAAGTAGAAGAGAAGAGACAGAGACAATCAGCAACACAAAAATATCGGAAACAGGTAAGAGAGTGACTATATTCTCTGGCTTGCCATGTGCAATGCCACGGAAGATGAACTAGTATATTAAAACAAATTCCATATGCTGTTGCATTCTGTATGACATAGCTACTTGCAAAAAACATGAAAGTAGGCTTAGGAGGCATAACTACATAAAACTAGTTGCACATGGGATCTGTAAAACTCAAAGCAGGAGGAGTCTGAATAATCACTCAAAATCTTGCACCTGCTTTGGATTTATTAAATATTTTACCAACCCACATAAAAGCCCCTCCACACAGGCGGTGTATGCCACAGAAAAAAGACTGAATAATACTGTGTTGAAGATACTTAAAAGGAGCACTGGGAAGAATATATCATTTCAGGCATGCTTTTTAGATTACAGTGACACACTGATGACAAAGTGGTATAGACTGAACAACTAACTCCACCATTTATGAAATTGATAGGATAAATTGAATGGGAATTTAAAGAGACCTTCCCATTGTATGCCTTGCATACAATACATATAAAAACAAGAGGCTTTTGCTGACGCACGGAGGTAAGTAGCATGGAGTCCAATTCTACGGAGTACTGCTTCTACAGAGTACTAAACTTGGGAATTTGGTAAGTGAGGGAATTCGGTGAGGTGGGGTAAGAGGTGCTGCTTGATACATTAAAAAAAATAAACAACTAGGGTTAAATTAGGACTGTGGGCTAAGTTACAGTAAAGACCTAAAACATGTAACTAAATTTAATAAATTAAACAAGTTTATTACCTAGATTAAAAGCTACTAATTGACAATTGAGCATTTCAAAACTTGAAAACCTAATTAGTTAAATAAAATACAATAGAGATGGCAGGGCATGTGATGTGTTGCAGCTGTAGCATGTGGGAGCTGGTGGACCCCAGTGTGATCCACATCTGCAGTAAGCGTTGGCAGCTCGAGGAACTTCAGCTCAGAGTTGATGAGCTGGAGTCCGAGCTTCGGACACTGCGATTCATCAGTGAGGGAGAAAGTTACCTGGACACTTTGTTCCAGGAGGTAGTCACACCCCTTAGGTTAAATACTTCAGATTTGGTCCGTGGTCAGGGACCGGAGGGTGTGCCTACAAGTGAGGCAGGTATGGGGATCCTGAAGGTAGCATTGGAGGAGCCTCAGCCCTTGCACTTGTCCAACAGGTACGAGGTTCTTGCAGCCTGTGTGGACGAGAGCAGGGACTGCAGGGAGGATGAGCTAACTGACCACAGCACCGTGGTACAGGGGGCCATTCAAGTTGGGGGAGTAAAAAGGAATGTAGTAGTGGTAGGGGACAGTATAGTTAGAGGGATAGATACTGTTCTCTGCAGCCGAAAGCGTGAGTCCCGAAGGCTGTGTTGCCTGCCTGGTGCTAGGGTTAAGGACATCTCCTCGGGGCTGGAGAGGAACTTGGAGTGGGAGGGGAAGGATCCAGTTGTCGTGGTCTATGTAGGTACCAACGACTTAGGTAGGACTAAGAAAAGGTTCTGTTGAGGGAGTATGAGCAGCTAGGGGCTAAATTAAAAAGCAGAACCGCAAAGGTAAGAATCTCTGGATTACTACCTGAGCCACGAGCAAATTGGCATAGGGTCAATAAGGTCAGAAAGTTGAATGCCTGGCTCAAGGATTGGTGTGGGAGAAATGGGTTTCGATTCATGGGGCACTGGCACCAGTACTGGGGAAAAGAGGAAGCTGTTCCATTGGGACGGGCTTCACTTGAGCCGTGCTGGAACTAGTGTCCCCCCAGCGAATCGAATAACTAGGGCTTTAAACTAAATAGTGGGAGGGAGGGTTCAGATGAGGGGAAACTTAGAAAGTTAAAGAGAAAGGACAAAGCAATGGTGCAGGGTAGCGACAGGGGTAATGATAACCAGAGTGTGACAGGAAGGGACAGAGCGTACAAGCACAAGAGTGCACCAGCAAATAGGGTCAGAGTAGGGAAAAATGGTAAAAAGACAAAATTAAAGGCTCTTTATCTGAATGCACGCAGCATTCGTAACAAGATAGATGAATTGACGGCACAAATAGAAATAAATGGGTATGATCTGATAGCCATTACAGAGACGTGGCTGCAAGGTGACCAAGGTTGGGAACTAAATATTCAGGGGTATTTGACATTTCAGAAGGATAGGCAGAAAGGAAAAGGTAGTTCTGTTAATAAAGCATGAGATCAGTACAGCAGTGAGAAATGATCTTGGCTCGGAATGATCAAGATGTAGAATCAGTTTGGGTGGAGATAAGAAATATGAAGGGGTTGTCTTATGAGGAAAGGTTGAGCAGGTTGGGCCTATACTCATTGGAGTTTAGAAGAATGAGAGGTGATCTTATTGAAACATAAGATTCTGAGGGGACTTGACAGGGTAGATGCTGAGAGGATGTTTCCCCTCATGGGGGAACCTAGAACTAGGGGGCATAGTTTCAGAATAAGAGGTTGCTCATTTAAGATGCAGATGAGGAGGAATTTCTTCTCTCAGAGGGTCGTGAATCTTTGGAATTCTCTACCCTAGAGAGCTGTGGAGGCTGAGTCATTGAATATATTCAAGGCTGAGATAAACAGATTTTTGAACTACAGGGGAGTCAAGGGTTATGGGGAACAGGCAGAAAAATGGAGTTGCGACCAAGATCAGATCAGCCATGATCTTATTGAATGGCGGAGCAGGCTCGAGGGGCCTACTCCTGCTCCTATTTCTTATGTTAAGAGTGGCTCTTATGCCCCTTTTATACTTTGATTTTTATACAGAATTTGTACTCGAGTTTACTCCAAGAGACTCAATAGAAGTGATGAGGAGTGCAGTGCTACCATCTTTGCTCACTCTAAAGCTGAAGTTGACATGATTATTCAGAAACCAAAGTACATCAGAAATTGTAATGTTATGAAGTGCAAGGTTCAAACACTTGGGCCAATAGGTCTGTACTACAGATAAATATAACCTGTGCTTAGTTATACTTGGAATATACATTGGCTAGTCTATTTATCTCTGATAACCCAGTTATGTTACTGAACTATTTTCACTGCAATACAGAACACCCAATATTGCACAGACCTGCATGGTTCAATGAATAATATGTGGTGGTTAGTGCTGTACCAAACCTTTTTATACTGCGAGACAAATTTAACAACACTGGAAAATTGTACATGCACACATTGTGCACATGTGGAGTTACTACAAAATTGTGAATGTGATTCCAGTACTACCGTGCATATGCAATCCTGGCTCATGTGCAATTAGTACAAAGCCATATTCACAATTATGCCAGTCTGGTCCTAGGCCTTCCCAAAGGTCTATATATTTTCTTGATTAACTGTGTGTCTGACACATGTGGAAAGGTATGAGCCCCCAATTCAAGCTACTGAGAAACCTTCACTGATCTGTAAGGTTTCTGTTTGCACAATATGGGATACATTCAACATATCTAAATCC
Organism: Squalus acanthias; assembly: GCA_030390025.1. Lineage (NCBI taxonomy): Eukaryota > Metazoa > Chordata > Chondrichthyes > Squaliformes > Squalidae > Squalus > Squalus acanthias. Next base: position 85,617,187 of record CM059438.1, read on the forward strand.
AGAGGGGTGCAGATTGACAGAGCTATAGTTTAGGGATCCCGTGTGTGCCAGTCTACTGTTAGAATTTGACCAGCTAAAACCACAACGCTTAACAGAGCAACATTCTAGTAAGCTTCCCATGTTTGTTTAGCTAGGACCACCCTACCCATTACGGCTTTTGCCTGCAGGATTATCAGGTGCCAAGGGGGACTATTCCCATTCCCTATTCCCATTCTCCAGTGACAGATCTACTCTGCCAGGTTTCAGCCACCACGTAATACCTTTCAGTAGCTATAGTCCCAAGACTCAGGTTTTTTTTCCACGTTTCAGTGTGCCAAAAGGGCCTATAGAGTGCAGCTTGTGTTGTGCCAGCCACCTTAATGTTCTAGTCCAATGCTATATAACAGGTTTACTCATCACCTATTGCTGAATCCAGGTCCTTATGTGAGGGGCTTTGGCAAAGAGAATTGCTTGCCATGATGTTGACTTCTTCTCCAGGGTATTCAGCGGCAGGTTAGTGTGGGCCAGAACCCTCTCTCCCTGCGATCATTTACCCTTTTTGCCAGGCAGGAGAACTGTTTGGACACATATCTTACACCCTACAAGCTTAGCCTGCATTGGAACATTGCGGTCATTGAAGAAAAATGAGAAAAACTCTCGCCCTTTGCCCATTTTTAGCAAGGTCCCTCCTAAGAAGGGATAAAAATCAACAAATGGAATAGTTGCCTCTTGAATCCTCCAAATACCTTTGAGATTCCTGCTTAAGCTGTGCAAGGCCAAAATACTGCAACTGGAGGTATCCACCACCATATTCAACTAGTTAGCCCATTGTTCAAGAGGGCGAGTAAAATCTGCCAGATTGGGACACCAGGTGAATTATGCCAATACCACAATATAATTTGCAGAAAGGAGCACTGCAATATTTTCAGAAATGCCAGGCACAGAGACTGCAAGTTTAATTACATCATAATACAATACATTATTGATGAAGACACTGAATAGGATAAGTGATTGCACAACCACGCCTCCTTTTTTGAGAGATATAGGTTCAGTGACTCTCTCATCCATCCGTAAATAGTTCTTAGAGCTGGAGTACACATCCTGGATAAAATCCAAAGATTTGGCCATGCCCTCCCTTAACTCCCAGCTCCTTCACAAAAGCCATGAGGCACTGAGTAGAAAGTTTCATGAAGGTTGATGAAAGTCGTGTAAGCAGAACGCCCCTGTGCCTTATGACACTCTAAGATCTTGTACAAAGCCACAATGCCTGTCCTACAAATCCCTTAGAGCAAAATCCAGCTGTTCCTTTCTAATTATTCTGCAGGCTTCCAGATAAACATGCCATAACAACCTGAAGAACCACCTTAAGAACGACTGATACCAGTAAGATTCCTCAGTAGTTTTCAGGCTCACTAGGATCCCCTTCATTTGGTCAGAAGCCACAGCTGTGCTCTAAAACACCAAGGTATGCATGCCTCAAATGGGAAGGGGAAATACTGAAAGCACAACCTGGCCCCAAAATGGTAATACCAAATGTTGTCACCATGCATTATTTATCCTTGATGCCATTGCACTGTCAGAAACACATGATGGTGGATTTTTCTGCCTCTGATGGCAAGAGCGTCAGGCTGCTTGCGTTATATTATTTATGCATGTAGTTGCACACACCCCCGCCCCCCCCAATCAGAAGGCTACAATATAGCATGAAAGAGGCATAAAACTCAGCATCATTGGATAGATATTGACGGATGAGGCAGAGAGTATGTGCCTGTACATGTGCAAGGCTGTTGCAGGTTTCAGAGGAATCTGAAATACTCAACATGAGAAGTACAACAACCTGGCCAACCAAAATATGTGGCAACTTTATTTAACACACCTCACTTATGCCAACCAGGTAACTATAATTACATAGGGCTGGATTTTGCCAATGGGGAGTTTTTGGAGGCGGGAATCCCACTTGTCGGGTTTCAGTCCCGCCTTCATCAACTTCTGGCCAACCCACGCTATTTTCCCTTGAATGACCTTGTTAAGCCCGCAGGCCAATTAAGGGAAAGCCAGTTACAGAGAATGTCAATGTATGGCGTTTCATCTGTGAAGCTGTCAAACACTGACATTCTCTGTAGTTTGATGAGTTCTTGAATTCAAGACCTCATCAAACCTCTTTCTTTTGTAGAAATGAGATGGTTGCTGCATTGGAGAATGCAACGGCCATCTGTCATCTCTACCCCGGAGGTGCGAGACTCTCCGCATACCCACCGATTGAAGCCTGCAGGAAGAAACAAAGGTAAGTACACTTTTTCTAACACTTTGCACTTACCTCAGATACTTACCCCTCCACACCTGCACCCATCACTCACCTCCACAGCACACTTTTGGACCCCTCCGACCGCCACAGACCCACTACTCGCCTCGGTGACCCTGGCGGGTTTTGGAGCCTTCGGGAAGCTCGCACTTGTGTGGGCAAAATGGGGATAATGGGGAGAGATGGTGTAGGAGGGAGGGCTTTAGATTCCTGAGGAATTGGAACCGTTTCTGGGGGAGGAGGGACCTCTACAAGTCAGACGGGTTGCTCCTCAAGGGGAACGGGACCAATATCCTCGCGGGAGGGTTTGCTAGTGCTTTTGGGGAAGGTTTAAAATAGCTTGGCAGGGGGATGAGAACCTAAGTATAGAGTCAATAGGGAGGGAAGAAAAACTGGAATTGGAAAATAAAAACGTAGGCAGTAAATTGGAAGGACAGAGGAATCAAGGGCTAGATAGTAGTCAACAAGGAGGTTTGCCTGTACTAAATGGTATATACTTCAATGCAACAAGTATAGCGAAGGCAGATGAGCTCTGGGCACAGGTAGATACTTGGGACTATGATATTATAGCTATTACAGAGACGTGGCTGAAAGAGGGGCAGGTATGACAGCTCAACATTCCTGGTTACAGGATTTTCAGACGGGATAGAGAGGGAGGTTGAAAGGGAGGGGGGGTTGCGGTATTGATTAAAGAAACTATTACAGCTGTGAGGGGGGGGGGGGATCATCAAACGAGGCCAAATGGGTCAAATCGAAAAACAAAAAAGGGGCGATCACACTGCTGGGAGTGTACTCCAGAACCCCAAACAGTGAGAGAGAGATAGAAGAACAAATATGTAGACAAATTTCTGAGAAGTGCAAAAACTATAGGGCAGTAATAGTCGGGGATTTCAACTACCCCAATATTAGCTGGGATAAAATTAGTGTGAAGGGTATAGAGGATACGGAATTCCTAAAATGCATCCAGGAGAACTTTTTTAGCCAGTATGTAGCAAGCCCAACAAGGGAGGGGGCGGTTCTGGACTTAGTTTTAGGGAATGAAGCTGGGCAGGTAGAAGGCGTATCAGTGGGGGAGCATTTTGGTGCTAGTGATCATAATTCTGTTAGATTTAAGGTAGTTATGGAAAAGGACAAGGATAGACCAGGAATAAAAATTCTAAATTGGGGAAAAGCAAATTTTGCTAAGCTCAGAGGGGATTTAGCCATAGTGGACTGGAAACAGCTACTTGAAGGTAAATCAGTGTCAGAGCAGTGGGAGGCATTCAAGGACGAGATCCGGAGGGTTCAGACCAAATAAGTGCCCTTAAAGAAAAAAGGTGGGACTAACAAATCTAGAGCCCCCTGGATGTCTAGGGACATACAGGGTAGGATAAAGAAAAAAAGGGAGGCGTATGACAGATACCGAGGGCTAAATACTCCAGAATCTTTAGAGGAGTACAGAAAGTGCAGGGGTGCAATTAAAAAGGATATTAGGAAAGCAAAGAGAGAGAGCATGAAAAATTCTTGGCAAGTAAAATCAAGAAAACCCATAGATGTTTTATAAATATATTAAGAGTAAGAGGATAAATAAAGAAAGGGTAGGGCCTATTAGAGATCATGAGGGTAATCTGTGTGTGGAGGCGGGAGACGTCAGTTTTCACAAAGGAGAGGGGCGAAGCAGACATTGCTATCGGGGGAGGAGTGTGAAATATTAGATGAAATAAACATAGTGAGAGAGGAAGTATTAAGGGGTTTAGCAGCTTTAAAAGTGGATAAATCCACAGGCCCGGATGAAATGTATGCCAGGCTGTTAAGCGAAGCAAAAGAGGAAATAGCAGAGGCCCTGACCATCATTTTTCAATCCTCTCTGGCTTCAGGTGTGGTGCCAGATGACTGGAGGACTGCTAATGTGGTACCCTTGTTTAAAAAGGGAGAAAAGGATAGACCGAGTAATTACAGGCCAGTCAGCCTAACCTCGGTGGTGGGAAAATTATTGGAAAGAATTCTGAAGGACAGGATAAATCTTCATTTAGAAAGACACGGATTAATCAAGGATAGTCAGCACAGATTTGTTAAGGGAAGGTCGTGTCTGACAAACTTGATTGAATTTTTTGAGGAGGTAACAAGGAGGGTAGATGAGGGTAGTGCGTTTGATGTAGTTTATATGGACTTTAGCAAGGCTTTTGATAAGGTTCCACATGGCAGACTGGTCACGAAGTTAAAAGCCCATGGGATCCAGGGCAAAGTGTCAAGTTGGATTCAAAACTGGCTCGGAGACAGGAAGCATAGGGTAATTTTGATGGGTGTTTTTGTGACTGGAAGGCTGGTTCCAGTGGGGTTCCACAGGGCTCAGTACTAGGTCCCTTGCTTTTTGTGGTATATATCAATGATCTAGACTTGAATATAGGGGGCATGATTAAGAAGTTTGCAGATGATACTAAAATCGGCTGTGTGGTTGATACTGAAGAAGGAAGCTGTAGACTGCAGGAAGATATCAATAAATCGGTCAGGTGGGCAGAACAGTGGCAAATGGAATTCAATCCGGAGAAGTGTGAGGTAATGCATTTGGGAAGGGCCAACAAGGAAAGGGAATACACATTAAATGGTAGGACACTGAGTAGTGTAGAGGAACAAAGGAACCTGGGAGTGCATGTCCACAGATACCTGAAGGTAGCAGGCCAGGTAGGTAAGGTGGTAAAGAAGGCATATGGAATGCTTGCCTTTATTAGCCGTTGCATAGAATACAACAGCAGGGGGGTTATGCTTCATCTGTATAAAACACTAGTTAGGCCTCAGCTAGAGTACTGCGTGCAGTTCTGGTCACCACATTACAGGAAAGATGTGATTGCACTCGAGAGGGTACAGAGGAGATTTACAAGGATGTTGCCGAAAGTAGAGAATCTTAGCTATGAGGAAAGACTGGATAGGCTGGGTCTGTTTTCCTTGAAACAGAGGAGGCTGAGGGGAGACCTTATTGAGGTGTATAAAATTATGAGGGGCATAGATAAAGTGGATAGAAAGGACCTATTTCCCTTAGCAGAGTGGTCAAAAACCAGGGGGCACAGATTTAAAGTAATTGGTGGAAGGTTTAGAGGGGATTCGAGGCGAAATTTCTTCACCCAGAGGGTTGCCTGAAAGGGTGGTAGAGGCAGGAACCCTAACCACATTTAAAAAGTACTTGGATGTGCACTTGGGATGCTCTAACCTACAGGGCTACGGACCAAGAGCTGGGAAGTGGGATTAGGCTGGATAGCTCTTTGTTGGACGGCGCGGACACGATGGGCCGAAATGGCCTCCTTCCGCGCTGTAACTTTCTATGATTCTATGAATATTTTCTGTGGCTGTAATCCCTTCCCGCCTCCATGGAGACGGGACCCAGCGTGGGACGGCTACCCGCCTCCTGGGAAGATGGCATGGAGGCAGGTTGGGCAGCCGCCCCCAAATTCTGCTATTTTCCCGGCAGTCCCACCTCCAAACCCGCCTCCCCAGGGCTGGCAAAATCCAGCCCATAGAATCTACTGCACAGAAACAGGCCATTCGGCCCAACTGATCTATGCCACGTTTATGCTCCACACGAGCCTACTCCCACCCCTTTTCATCTAACCCTATTAGCATATTCTTCTATTTCTTTCTCCCTCATGTGCTTATTTAGCTTCCCTTTAAATGCACCTAAGCTATTTGCTTCAACTTTTAGCTACATCATTAAATAAATTTAAAACAGAAATAGATAGTTTCCTAGAGGTAAAGGGAATTAGGGGTTACGGTGAGCGGGCAGGAAATTGGACATGAGGCTGAGTTTGGATCGGTCAGGGCCCTGTGGGTGGCGGAGCAGGCCCAGGGGCTAAGTGGCCGGGTCCTGCTCCTACTTCTTGTGTTCTTTAGATTTGAGGTTAGGATCAGATCAGCCATGATCTTATTGAATGGCGGAGCAGGCTCGAGGGGCCGATTGGCCTACTCCTGCTCCTATTTCTTATGTTCTTATGTAACTACCCATGTGGTAGCGAGTTTCACATTCTTACCAGTCTTTGGGTAAAGATGTTTCTCCTGTATTTCCTATTGGATTTACTGGTGACTCTCTTATATTTATGGCCCCTAGTTTTTGTCTCCCCACAAGTAGAAACATCTTCTCTACGTCTACCCTATCAAACCCTTTCATAATCTTAAAGATCTCTATCAGGTCATCCCTCTGCCTTCTTTTCTAGAAAAAAGAGCCCACCCTGTTCAGCCTTTCCTGATAAATATATCCTCTCAGTTCTGGTATCAACATTGTGAATCTTTTTTGCACCTTCCTCGGTGCCTCTATATCCTTTTTATAATATGGAGACCAGAACTGTTCACAGTACTCCAAGTATAGTCTAACCAAGGTTCGATACAAGTTTAACATAACTTCTCTGCTTTTCAATTCTATCCCTCCAGAAATGAACTCCAGTGCAAGGTCTGCTTTTTTTTTTAATGGCCTTATTAATGATTTGTGTATCTGTACCCCTCGATCCCTTTGCTCCTCTACCCCATTTAGACTTACTTTCCAAGTAGTATGTGACCTCCTTATTCTTCCTACTAATATGTAACACCTCACACTTATCTATATTGAAATTAATTTGTCAATTACACGCCCATTCTGTAAGTTTATTAATGTCGTCTTGTATTTGTCATATCAGATTTAAATTTAGAGCTGACATCAATTTGTGCTATTGGGACACCTCAAACCCGAGCTGTGGATGGTTTATCCATACAAGACCAATCCATATATTCCAAATATGTTTCACTGTTACAGTGGTCAGGTAGGTAAATTAATGCATCAGTTTCCCAATAACTGTATGATACTAATAGTTATTTGCTGCAGTTGCCTTCCTAAAGCACATCCATAAAGCCATCCATGCCTCTGCAACAGAGGTTGCTGAATAGAGTCACAAGCAATCTCATTCAGTGAATTTATAAGTAGTTTGCGATGTACACACATTTATTACCAATGAATGCCTCTTTTTTTATTACAGTAAGTACTTTGTGGAGACTGGAAAAAATGCCTTTAACAGACAAATCTCCCTGACATCAATACTATAGATCAGATGAGGTTCAAGAAGATAATTTGGTTGACATACTCCAGTGTATCTGCTTCACTGTGTGATTAGTGACACAGAGGAGCAGTTTTTTTTTTAGGTTTAACTAAACAGAATGCGTTATATTTAGAGCTACCTTCTCCACAGAAAGTGCACATGGCAGTCATCCAGGTTAATTCAACAAGATGTATCGATATAACAATACCTTTTTTTTCAACCACTGAATAAGGTGCTGTAAACTAAAAGCCTGCAAGCATCTTATCTGGTGTGATGTTAGAATGGCCATTTAATTTCTCTCAGTTTTACTGAATCCTACTTTAAAGTAGCATGTGATTTAAGGGTCTGCATTAAGGGCAATGCATATTATAAAGACAAATTCCAGTTTAGGAGTACCTTCAAAAAGCAATAAACATTTAACAGATCTGAGTTTAACTCAGCATGCCCGTTCTGTATTCAATAATCGTTTCGATGATGCTGCTAAAAAGTAACTTGTATCATATTTTATAGAGACCAGCATCTGTCCAGAGATGTATTAAAAATATGTATGGATCCCACTTGTTTTCAGCATGATAGGTGTGCCAATTGTGCACATACTGGGATATTCTACACATGGGATATTATGCCTTCCTTCATTGTCCGAGTACATTTACGAAAAGTATTTCTAATGTCTAATGATCAAAATTAGAACTCTTCTTATGCCCACCATGAATTGACTTTTGTTAAAATGGACACAGCACCAGAGTACCTTAATAAAATGCAATTCGCCAGCAATAGACTAAGCGTGGAATTCACAGCCAACATAAACCAGTTTGTTTTATGGCTGGTTTTGAAATGGATGCATTTGATGTGATTTATATTTTGTGAGTTAGTTATGTCATTAAGTTCTAAGGTAGCACAATCAATAAGGGTTTTATGTAAACTGATCTTTATTGATCAGCCAATCCTCTTCTGATCTGAAACAAATGCAATAAATTCAGCGTTTCCAGGAGAAGTCTATTGAAGCTCTTTTTGCTAATGTCATGTGTAAGCACTTACTCAGAATGCAATTCTCAAAATATTTCTGCTGACTGGCTTACATTCTAAATGCAGTTTTACTACATTACTCTTATGGCACACTTACCAGGATATTATTTCATCACAGTAGGAGTTTTTGTGCTTCTGATAAATTCATTGAAATTATTCTAAACTTTACTTTTTTTCAGACCTGTATTTTATGGATTTGTCAATAGCTTCCTTGCTCAATCTCGCTGAAATTGATTTCTGGAACACAGTAGCTTTGTACAATGATTCATATAAAAATGTAAACTTCCTGATGTGCCACATTACAAATGTCAGTTTATAACTCTGCACTATTGTGATTGCCCCATATAGAAAGGTTATGTTTCCATGAGCCTGAGTAGAATCTGCTATTTTAAATGCTAGGTTTTTCTTTGGGGGAACAAAGCAACCTTTTACGCACAATGACCACTCTGAGACTTTGGGCCTTTTGCCTCTCTTGGGTTTTCAACTTTATTCACCTTCTAGACTTACTTTACTAAACCACCATAAGATGACTCATTTAGCAAATGAATAATAGAGTCATAGGGCTGGATTTTGATACTGGGGCGGGTTAGGGTCGTGTCATCCACTTTTCGTGTTATCCACCCGACTGCAATTGGATGTGGGAGATTGATGCAATTTTCACCTAATTGGGCAATTGAGTTCAAGCATGTGGGAACCCATGAACCAATTAGTGTTTTCAGTCTGAAAGTCGTCTTTGATGATGTCATCATTGCTGCTGCATTGAAGGTCTTCAGAGACTGCCTGGCCTTTGCTGAGAGAGGACCTGGATGCAAAAGGAGCAGCAGCCCTAAGTCTGCTCCCAGATATTTTTGCACCACCACTCCCAGATGTGTCTCCTCCCCATCCATATATGCATCCATCCATCCCCATAGCCCGTCAGCCAAATGTGCTCCCGCCAGGTTTCACATTCGTGGTTCAGAACAGGAGTGCTTCATGTAGAAAAAGGGTTAAAATCACAAAGGCCTTTCAAAATGGCATTATAGAGGCAATTTAGTGCTTGTTAAGGGCCTTAACAGCCTATCCCGCCTCTAAGAGGCGGGACAGAGTCGGGACCAGCAGACACGATTTAATGAAAATTGTGTGGAGGCGGGATGGAGGCGGACTTGTGCCCGCCCGCCAGTTTTCGCAATTTTAACCCCTCACACGCCTCCAAACCCACCTCCACAGGTCAATGAAAATCCAGCCCATAGAGTCAGAGTTATACAGCAGAGAAAGAGGCCCTTCGGCCCATCGTGTCCGCGCCGGCCATCAAGCCCCGTCTATTCTAATCCCATTTTCCAGCACTTGGTCCGTAGCCTTGTATGCTATGGCGTTTCAAGTGCTCATCTAAATGCTTCTTGAATGTTGTGAGGGTTCCTGCCTCTACCACCCTTTCAGGCAGTGAGTTCCAGATTCCAATTACAAGTGTGGCACCAAATAAAACAGCCTGGATCCATCAGCTATTCCATAACTTGAGGTAACAACAGGAACTTGCATGTATACGATGTAGTAAACATCCCAAGGCATTTTACAGAGATGGAACGGATGCCAACAGTAAAAGGACAACAATTAGAGGAGGAAGATATAAAGCCCGAGTTTAAGCCCTTGCGTCTGATGAGAATGGGACGTGCAGGGGTTTAAAATCCTTGTAGCAACCTACTCGCCTGATCCTCTCTGGCCTCACACCAAGCAGGCGAGGGCCTCGTCGAAATTCAAAAGTCGGGATTTGATGACATCATGCCCAGATTATATTTTAAGCCTCAGCATCCATGTTTGGCGCCTGCTGCCGGTCTTGCCAAGAGCACTGGGGGGGGCAAAGGGGCAGCTGGCCAGAAGAGGGCCGAAAAGGTAAGTCATTAAAAAAAATATATAAATGGTCTCCTTGTGGGCCAGAACAGGAGTCCACCTCTGCACCCCACAAGGAAATCTAGGGCCCCAGGCTTCCCTTTCTCGACTGTGATCGTTTACCGCCCTGCCCCTCCTCCCCACCACTTACCTACTGCCGGGGACCGTTTCCGCGGGTCCCTGGCTACACTCTCCTGAATCCCACCCACCAGCCTGATGTCACTGACAGTGGATTCCGGCAGGAGTTGGGCCTGGTATATTTAATTTAAGCCTGGGAGTTAAAATGGCCCAGGCCTCACATTGGCAAGCCAGGGTGAAGTGAATTCAATTTTCAGTGGTATAAATTCAAAGAAGCTTAGTCTAGTTATTAAATTTTAAGTAGTTTTACCGTCACACGAAAAGGTGTAGAAGTGGGTGGTTCCATGGTGGGGTTTTCTTCTGGAGCACTCCCAGGCATGCTGCGTCTCCGGCCAGGTCTCTCAATTGGAGAATCTAGGAAGAAAATGTTTACAAATCCATTTTAGTATTTGTGACCAGACACCTACATAGAAAACTTATTAACCCACAATATTATTTTAAGGCAGATTTATCGTAGCTTGAGTTAGAACAAATTTTTATACATTTTTATTTAAATTGTCCTGTGATGGTTTAGTGGGTGATGCACATTATGCTGCAGTACTGAGCCAACAGACTAGGAAGGCCCCAGTTTCAACCCCTGATTTGTGCAGTCACTGGAATGGTGCTAGAGATGCTACAATTGGCCCTAATGTCCTTATGCCAGGAAGAGAAAAAAAAAAGACAAAGTTCCCTGATGGCCCAGTGGCAAAATATGCATGCATGAAAATCTACCGAGGACCATATTGGGCTCAGCTCTGACGTTCCCCATAATTTATTAGCCTGCTAACACCCACTGTCTAGGCTTACACATGAAGAATGGATACTTGCGACAAGGTACAAAAGGGCTCAGAGAACCTGTGGAACCAAGACCCAGTATGAGAGTTGCCATCTCAGGAGAAAAGGGAAAGAAATGGGGAGAAAATTAGAAGAAAGACAATTAGTAAATTTTCGACTCAATCTCCTGTTATATAACTGCTTGCTTTCACACAGCCTTTTGTTAAGCAGTCAGTCTTGTTTTGTAGCCAAACACTGTCATAATGTGCACAGGAAGAGTCACAAAGAACGAGTGACTAGTTAAATATTTTTGTAGTGGTGTTAGTCGAGGGAAGAATGTTGGCCAGGACACCAGGAGAATGCCCTGCTCCTCTTCGAATAGTAAAAAGGAAATAGTAGCAGCAAGAATAAAAATGATACTATTTAAAGACATGAAATGAGAAACAAAAAGGAAAGAAGGCAACTCCTGTAAATAGAAAACATGATAAGAATTGGTGTTTACTGCATGGCCTCCCAAATCAAGCATGAATAACAAGGAACTCCATTCATCGATCACAAGCCTTCAAGGTTCTCATTTGCAGAGGTAACTATACTGCACATTTAGCTACAAAATATATTGGTCCATATTTTCTGATCCCTACGGGTGTGTACGAGCTGTGTACACACCCGTAGGGACCTCGCAAGTGCCGGTTTCAGGCATGTGTAGCGCATGCGCTGAAAACCAGCACTTCTGATCTGTCAAGAATCTGCTTTCTGCAGAACCTCCGCCCGCTGAAAACCTTTAAAAATCTTACGCCTGGTAAAAGCAGACATAAGGCCAGCTTTAACCAGCATAAGAGTTTAAAAAAGTAAAAAAATATTTTTTCCCTCCACTCATTTATAATTTAAAAATACTTTTAAAAAAAGGTAAGTTTATTTTTAGCCCCATAAAAAACTTTTTTTTCCCCCAAAAATTAAATTTTTGTTTAAAATATTTAATTTAATGGCCTAGAAATTCGATTCGGAGGCTTGCCGCGGGTGTAAGGATCGCGCGTGATATCACCTACCGCTTCTGCCGTTCTTGTTTGCCCCCACAGGAACTTCGGGTCCTGGGCCTCTCCCTAGTGCCGGCGCGCAGTGTGTGCGTGTGCCAGGGGCGCAGTTAGTGCGATGCGTCCCCTGGGATCACGTGGGCCATGGAGAGCCAATGGCAGCAGACCATCTTTCATTCATAGATTTGACAGGAGACCGGTCAAATCTGTGAATTGAAATCGGCCCCAAAAGAACAGCTAAACCTCAAATAAATTTTTTTTAAAAACCATCACATTAATAAAATAACTATAGTTAAATAAATTAACCACTTTAAACAAAAATTTAAATTTTTGAAAAAATTAAAATACTTTTTAAAAGTTATAAAAATAAACTTACCTTTCTTTAAAGTCTCTAAAAAAGATAAACCTGTTGAAAAATTTTTAAAATTATACTTAATTAACTACTTACCTTGTTCAAAAGGGGTCTTATGCCTCCTTTTTACTAGCGTAGTTTCTTCCATACTTACCCTCGCGTTGAAACCTGAAAAAAAACCTAAGTGTGCTGCGTGCGCGCAGCCTCTAGTGTGCACGCGGTTCACCTAGGAACCGCCCCCTTCGCCATACCGGAAGTGCCGGTTTCCCGCGCATGCGCAGTGCATGCAGGAAACCGGCACTTCGGGAATGAATACGGGTGAGTACGCACTGAGTACTCACCCGAGAACGGCCGAATTTTTGGGCCGATGTAATTTTAACTAATTTTAAAAACGTGATTTAAAAAAAATGTCTTTAATGTTTTGATGTGTTTTTGGAGTTATCTCCATTCATACTTTTGACGGGTCTAAGCTGAGAGACCTGTCAAAAGTATGAAGGGGGATTCCCTTCTTCCATTGGTTCCCCATGGCCCACATGATCCCAGGGACACTTGCGAACTGCCTGTGCCCCTGGGATACCTGGGCCCTGCGCATTTCGTAGTGGAGGCGCCCAGGAGCGGAAATGTCCGGACCTCCGGAGCCCTCAGGTAAGGGCGTAGATTTTTTCCAGATCGGAGGCCTCCGCACGCAGGAAGCCTCCGATCGGAAAATACGGGCCATTAAGAATCTGGCTTTTAGCACAAGGTATGAAATATTTCCGAGGAGAATTAGGTGACAACTGGAGCACAAAATATACATTTTCTGCATCTCGTAAGGCACATTAATAATAGCAAGGACATTCAAAAATAGCCTTGTATGCCACATGGGCATAAGGAAACTGGCATTGCTGAAATACATGGTTCTTGTATCTCACACTCCTTTGCCCAATTGCCAAAACTGCTCCCAACAGGACGAGCCAGGCTTTCTGAATAACATTTCAACATTGGTGGTGCTGGAGGACTGCTAATGTGGTACCCTTGTTTAAAAAGGGAGAAAAGGATAGACCGAGTAATTACAGGCCAGTCAGCCTAACCTCAGTGATGCGAAAATTATTGGAAAGAATTCTGAAGGACAGGATAAATCTTCATTTAGAAAGACACGGATTAATCAAGGATAGTCAGCACGGATTTGTTAAGGGAAGGTTGTGTCTGACAAACTTGATTGAATTTTTTGAGGAGGTAACAAGGAGGGTAGATGTGGGTCGTGCATTTGATGTAGAGTATATGGACTTTAGCAAGGCTTTTGAGAAGGTTCCACATGGCAGACTGGTCACGAAGTTAAAAGCCCATGGGATCCAGGGCAAAGTGTCAAGTTGGATTCAAAACTGGCTCGGAGGCAGGAAGCAGAGGGTAATGGTTGATGGGTGTTTTTGTGACGGGAAGGCTGTTTCCAGTGGGGTTCCGCAGGGCTCAGTACTAGGTCCCTTGCTTTTTGTGGTATATATCAATGATCTAGACTTGAATATAGTGGGTATGATTAAGAAGTTTGCAGATGATACTAAAATCGGCTGTGTGGTTGATACTGAAGAAGGAAGCTGTAGACTGCAGGAAGATATCAATAAATTGGTCAGGTGGGCAGAACAGTGGCAAATGGAATTCAATCTGGAGAAATGTGAGGTAATGCATTTGGGGAGGACTAACAAGGAAAGGGAATACACATTAAATGGTAGGACACTGAGTAATGCAGAGAACAAAGGGACCTTGGAGTGCATGTCCACAGATTCCTGAAGGTAGCAGGCCAGGTAGATAAGGTGGTAAAGAAGGCATATGGAATGCTTGCCTTTATTAGCCGTGGCATAGAATACAAGAGCAGGGGGGTTATGCTTCAACTGTATAAAACACTAGTTAGTCCTCAGCTAGAGTACTGTATGCAGTTCTGGTCACCACATTACAGGAAAGATGTGATTGTACTCGAGAGGGTACAGAGGAGATTTACAAGGATGTTGCCGGGAGTAGAGAATCTTAGCTATGAGGAAAGACTGGATAGGCTGGGTTTGTTTTCCTTGGAACAGAGGAGGCTGAGGGGAGACTTTATTGAGGTGTATAAAATTATGAGGGGCCTAGATAAAGTGGATAGAAAGGACCTATTTCCCTTAGCAGAGGGGTCAAAAACCAGGGGGCACAGATTTAAAGTAATTGGTGGAAGGTTTAGAGGGGATTCGAGGGGAAATTTCTTTACCCAGAGGGTTGTGGTGGTCTGGTACTCACTGCCTGAAAGGGTGGTAGAGGCAGAAACCCTAACCACATTTAAAAAGTACTTGGTCCGTAGCCCTGCAGGTTACAGCATCCCAAGTGCACATCCAAGAGCTGGGAAGTGGGATTAGGCTGGATAGCTCTTTGTTGGCCAGCACGGACACGATGGGCCGAAATGGCCTCCTTCCGTGCTGTAACTTTCTATGATTTTATGATTGGAGGCTTAGGTCCTGAAAAGATCCATGAGATGGTACCTGGATAAGTACAACTGCCCCACACATTTTTTTGATGAGGGAGTGATTTTTTTAATTAGCTACAACATGAAACTGTAAATGAATGCAGAAAACTGCCTATTTTATTTTCTCAGCACTATAATCAAATGTTTTCCATAAAATGGGATAACTAGGAAAGTATCACTTCATAAGACACAAACTCAGAATTTCAGGTCATAAAAGCATGCGAAACTTATATACTGGATTCGATGGCAAGAAAGTTTCCACTAATCATATAAAACACAGCTACAGAAAGAACTTGCATTTATATAGTGTCTTTCACTAACTCAGGATGTCCCAAAGCGCTTTACAGCCAATGAAATACATTTTTGAAGTCTAATCACTGTTGTAATGTATGGAAACGCAGCAGTCAATTTAAGCACAGCAAGGTCCCACATACTGCAATGAGATAATGGCCAATTAATCTGTTTTAGCCATGTTGGTTGAGGTATAAATGTTGGCCAGGACACTGGAGAACTCCCGTTTTCTTTCAAAGTGCCATGGGATTTTTTTTTACATCCACCTGAGAGGGTAGACGGGACCTCGGTTTAACCTCTCATCCGAAAGCTGGCTCCTCCGATAGTGTTGCACCTCAGTACTGCACTGAAGTATCAGCCTAGATTATGTACTCATGTCTTTGGAGTGGGATTTGACCCTGTGATCTTCTCACTCAGAGGTCAGAGTGCTACCACTGAGTCAAGGCTGCCACGATAAAACTTCCCTTTATTGTTCCCCTTGTGCTCCAAACCATGCTCCAACTGGGGAGACATAAGTAACTTATTCCCAGAGCTCTGACAATGCTGCTTTACTCAATATCCAATGGTATGGCTTAAATTGGCAATTTAAGTGCGAGACTCTCCTTTTAAGGTTGTTTTCTCCCCTGCTCCTTTTTGGTTTCTGTATTCCGAGAGTGGATGACCTAGCCCCAATGCCTCTCTGAATTCAGATGTTATAATGTATACAAGAGCGAATGCCGGGCAACTCACCCCCAAGTTTTCTATCCCTCCCTGTAGGGAACTAACTGCCTGGCCTTCACTTGGCACCTCCCCACAGTGCCACAGCTGTGTGTGGAGGAGGACTGCAGATGTCAACATACGTCTGTTGCAGATACAATACACAGAGGCACTCTTTAATAAATGGCTATACTTGGTATGCTTGTTATCAGCAATGTCATGGGAAATATTATTTTTTTCCCTCAAGAATGTGTATTCAGGCATTTAAACTTCAAAAAAACAGTGCTAAGAACAATCTAAATTAGGCATGAACTTTTAGCATGGAACATCCAATTTAAAAAAAATCTACTTGTCATAAGGAAAGGTCTTTTTCTGCAATCTCCTACCTTGGTTCAAGAATTGTATTTTCACTGCTGGAGCCTAGTTCAAGTTCTGACCTCTCCAATGTGAGTTGAGGGTCTTGAGTGAAATGAGTTTCAGAAATTTCAATCAACTAGACAGGAGAGCAGAAAGAGCTGCTGATAAATTTGGCATTAATTCAGCAATTTTGCTCTGAGAGACCACAAGGGTAGTAGTGTGTGGGAAGGGAAAATGTCACAATTACAGAGTGCTGTATTTTGAAGAGTGCTCTTCTGGGGTGGTAGGCGAGGTACATTGTCAGAGCTGTGTAGGGGAGCTTGCATTGCCTTTTGAAACAAGCATTTAAGTCAAAACCTTTATGACAAGTACTAAAGCTGGGGCAGGAGCATTAACACTTAAAAATATTGTATGCTCAGAACAAATTAAAGAAAAAACACACCCAAAAATGTATGGGGTGACATTTGATTTTTTCCCCCTACCAATAAACTAGATTTTCCATCAGAGCTTTGTGAAATGTCAAAGGTTAAATTCATTTCGACTGAAAAATATAAAACTAAACTTACTATTTCTTTTATTTAACTGTTAACCCTATGATTCCCTTGCACCAAGGACAAACTGTAAGTTAATAGTATATTTTCAATGTTGCCCTAATTTTTGTGTTTGTTTTCAGGATGTTGGTGACGCAGGCATGGCCGCATATATGTGGAGTAGGTGGTGGGCCTTCTCCTTAAATCACTGCATTCATTGTGTTTTGTGGTGATAGTGCTTCCACAATGATGTTAGGAAGGGGATTCCAAGTATATTGAGGCAATGATGAAGTGATGGTGGTGATATAAGTACAGTTCATGGTGGTGTGTGACTTGGGAGACGAAGGGCAACTTGAAGGTGATGGCGTTCCCACTATATTGCCACTCTTGTCCCTTTCAGTGGTCGCGGTTACAGGGGAGGGAGGTGCTGTGTATGTGAATTGCTGCTGTGCACTCTGTAGATCATACATACTACAGCCACAATACATCGGCAGGGGAGGGGGTGGATAATTAACCTGGTGGCAGGGGTGAACTACTGTGTCCTAGATGGTATCTAGCTTCTTGAATGTTGTTGAGGCTTCATCCTTTCAGGTGAGTGGCGAATATTCCATCAATCTCCTGACTTGAGCCTAGAAGATTGTGTAGATGCTTTGAGGGGTCAGGTGAGCCATGTGTCGCAGATTACCCACCCTCTGCCCTGCTCTTATAGCCATGGTGTTGTGTGGACTGGTCCATTGTCCTGGTGTAGGCTGGCATGAGCTGCTTCACAATCAGGAGTTGTGAGTAAAGCGGGACACTCGAATTATTAGCAAATAGCCCTACTTCTGATGTTATTAACAAGAGAAGTTCATTGATGAACCAGCTTATGATTAGGCAGAGGATGCTTCCCTGAGGAACTCCTGGAACTATGTCCTAGGGCTGCAATGATTGACCTCCAACAACTACAACCATTTTCCTTTGTGTCAGATATAACTTCAGCTACTGGAGGGTTTTCCCTTTGATCCCCATTAACCTCAGCCCCTTAGCGCCAGGCTGCCTTGATATTGAGGGTAGCTACTCTCATTTCTCCTCTGGCACTCAGCTCTTTTGTTGATGTTTGGATCAAGGCTGTGATGTGGTACATGATAGAACCCAAATGGAGGTATTGGTGAGATGATGTAATTTGATGGCACTATTGATGACTCCATCCATCACTTTACTGATATTGGGAGGAGAATGACAGAGTGGTAATTGGCCAAGTTAGATTTATCCTGCTTTTTTGTGGATAGGACATACCCAGGCAATCTTCTACATGGTCGGGTAGATGCCAGTAGGAATGAATTTAAAAAAAAAAGAAAACACAGCTCTCCAATGAAACCCAGTGCCAGTGACTCCTCAGAGTGTCTGAGGGGTCTGATGGAGGCTAGGAGATAGATTTTCAAAATAATTACAAACAGCACCAATAGTTGAAACCTATTTGTAAATTTTGGCCCATCAAGGCAAAGGATGTTAACGTTCGAAGAAAGTAAATAAACTTTGCATTTTGGGCTCTTACTCACTTTATCAAGAACTCCCAGATATAGCGTAAGTTACATGTAGAATAAAACAATCTCTACTTTGCCCCACTAATATACCTTAGCTTTAACTTTGTCCAAGAGAGACATTCACTCCCATTAAATCCAGACTAAATTCAAACCCAAGTCCTAGAGGTGAAAGGAAAGTGTGCTGACTCACTGTGTCATCTGGTTCCTCCTCACTCCACCCAAAAAATCTTTACAACCAACCAAATGTCCTAGCTTTTACAATCCGTAAAGTATCTAACATGCATGTACAATTTGATGCTGTTGAAACATTATCACG
The DNA here is from genome assembly GCA_030390025.1 of Squalus acanthias. NCBI lineage: Eukaryota > Metazoa > Chordata > Chondrichthyes > Squaliformes > Squalidae > Squalus > Squalus acanthias. The sequence continues at coordinate 85,635,844 of CM059438.1, forward strand.
TATTCATGTTCAAAATTAGCGATTCATTCTATTCCACTTATTTGCAATATATGAAAAAGCATCCAGAAGAGAATATTTTAAGTTTCATTCTGAAAAAAAGTATGAATCACTTGAAACAAAAAACTGAATATGCCTACAGAGTGTTCAGTAGTTACTGGGAAAACAGCACAATACTGAAAAATCTTATGGCTATTGCACAATATTAGAAAGTCATATGGTGTAATAGCAAATTAATTTAAACAATTGGTTACAATTAGAAAAAAGAAACTTAATTGTTACACTCAGAAGGAACTACAAATTAAAAATATCTCTCTATATAGTTGTTAACAACACCCTTAGGACTGTAGCGGAGAATAGAAAACACCATGTAACTAGGCTAATGAGTTTGATTATTGTACTATACATCATTTACTGTGAATGCTGTATTATGGAAGAGCATATTAAATCTTTACAGGAACTAAACATCGAGATGCAGCTCGATTGTTTGTTGTACCTGCTGTTATTGTTTCATATATTGAGGCAGAATCTGCTTCTTGCAATTTAGTGGCGCAAAGTTTAGTGACAGTCCTAGCTTACTTCAGCTTAAGAATCAGTCAGAAGTAGCTCCAATACCCCACTCGCTCCTGTACAGTATAAATAGCCCACTCTGACAGCATTTTTTAAAAACATTGGCAAGGTAGCCAATGAATTTTACAGTACTGTTATTGGATCTCTGCCACCCCTGAAAGGTTCAAGGAATTTATAATGCACGAATGATTCATTTTATTCAAAGTTTCTAAGACACAGATCAACAATGCTGTCCATCTATTTGTGCAACAACTGGTGCTTAACACCACCATAACAGGCCTCCTGACAAGCAGGAACACAAATCACTGATCTGCTCAGCACACTGAGTGGGTTACTTTTTAGTTCCTCTACACAAAAACTGCACACTTTGCAGTCTAACATAAAAGTAAAGTGCATTTAGTCACACAAGATCAGACTACAGCACTGTGACAATATTTATTGGAAAAATGCATTACCTACCAAAATAATCATTTTTCTGTAAGCCGATACACATACTGTGCAACATTTTAAACATACTGGAACGGAAAGATAGGAGATACTCTACCTTTTAGTTTATTAAACAGCACTTACTTCAAGTGACATACAGCACAATATAATTTATAAATACCACAGCCATGTAATTTATTTTATTATAAATCAATCTAATGTATATACTGAAAGAACTGCAATATCATTTTGGCAACATGAAGTCGGATACCTTATTCTTAGTATATTTCTCTTAATTGCAAGTCAAGGTACAGTGAAGTATATACTTAAAATACTGAGGGACATGCAATCTCAGTCAGATCAAGTTTAATGACAGCACTTTTACACTGAAGTTTTAACAGTGAGTTGATTGTGTTCAGAGAATAAAATGAATATCTCAAATATACCTTATACCTTCAATTTTTTTGATCAATGTCTCTGTTAAAATAGCAGATATAAGAATATCATATGAACTTGCCAACTGTTCATCCATTGTTATCGCTGACACCAAGGCCGCGATTTCGCCAGCGGAGGCGAGATCGCGGCGGTTGGCGGGTTCCGGTCCCGCTCCCGGCTGCAGCCGCTCTGTGAAAAGGATTTTCTGTTAATAGGGCTCGTTAAGCCCGCCCTGCAGGGTTCCCGGCCAATTAAAAGGAAGCGGGTCTGATGACGCCTCATCAGCCAGTTTCCTTAAAGGGACCATGACCGCATTCATTTTGACAGTTGTATTGTCAGTGTTCTGCAGCATTGAGGTGCTGCAAACACTGACAAGCACTGCACAAAGGTGCATGGCTGCACCCAGGCTCTCGCATGACGCCCTCCATATGCTTATGGAGGGCGTCACAGCACGCAGGGAGGTTCTCTTCTCTTCCAAGGGCGGAAGAGACCTCCCCAGGACACGAACGCAGCCTGGTTGCACATTGCACGAGGGCATAAGCAGGAATGTCGTTAGGAGTACCTGGTTGCAGTGGCGCAAACCTTTCAATGATCTCAATAGATCACGAAACATTACTGCAAAGCCACACTCAACCTCATCCTGCTGTGCAACTCATCACATCCCCTTCACTCTGCCTTCCCTACCCTACTCCTGCACATCCTTATTCACACCAACTTACCTTGCACCTCCAAACATAGAAACATAGAAGATAGGAGCAGGAGTAGGCCATTCGGCCCCTCGAGCCTGCTCCGCCATTCGATGAGATCATGGCTGATCATCCAAACTCAGTACCCTGTACCTGCCTTCTCCCCATATCCCTTGATACCTTTAGCTTTAAGAAATATATCTAACTCATTCTTGAATACATTTAATGACTTGGCCTCAACTACCTTTTGTGGTAGAGAATTCCACAGGTTCACCACTCTCTGGGTGAAGAAATTCCTCCTCATTTCTGTCCTAAATGGCTTACCCCTTATCCTTAGATTATGACCCCTGGTTCTGGACTCTCCGACCATCGGGAACATTCTTCCTGCATAGTTTGTCCAGACCTGTCAGAATTTTATATGTTTCGATGAGATCCCCTCTCATTCTTCTATACTCCAGCGAGTATAAGCCCAATCGACCCAATCTCTCCTCATATGTCATTCCTGCCATCTCAGGTATCAGCCTTGTGAATCTTCGCTGAACTCCCTCCATGGCAAGAACATCCTTCCTCAGATAAGGCGACCAAAACTGCACACAATACTCAAGGTGTGGTCTCACCAAGGCCCTGTACAACTGCAGCAGGACATCCCTGTTCCTATACTCAAACCCTTTCGTTATGAAGGCCAACATACCATTTGCCTTCTTCACCGCCTGCTGCACCTGCATGCTTACCTTCAGCGACTGGTACACAAGGACACCCAGGTCTCGTTGCACTTCCCCTTCTCCCAATCTATTGCCATTCAGATAATAGTCTGCCTTTCTGTTTTTGACACCAAAGTGGATAACCTCGCATTTATCCACGTTATATTGCATCTGCCACGCTTCTGCCCACTCACCCAACCTGTCCAAATCATCCTGGAGTTTCTCGGTATCCTCCTCGCAGCACACACTCCCACCCAGCTTTGTGTCATCTGCAAACTTGGAGATATTACATTTAATTCCCTTATCCAGATCATTAATGTATATTGTGAATAGCTGGGGTCCAAGGACCGATCCCTGCGGTACCCCACTAGTCACTACTTGCCACTCGGAAAAAGACCCATTAATTCCTACTCTTTGCTTTCTGTCCGCCAACCAGTTCTCTATCCAAGTCAATACCTTGCCCCCAATCCCATGTGCCTTAACTTCACCCGTCCTTCTCGATCTACATTGTCACTTTCCCATCTCACTAGCCACCCCTCACACTCACCCTCATCCTAGTGCTATCATACCAACTAACAACACACAAGGGTAGGCACGTGGATGTTTTGTGCCATGTTCCCGTAAATTTTCTGTTAATGTGTTGTCAAACATTGAAATCTTTATTTTCAACACTTAGCCTTATTGTACAGATCTGTGCTCACCTTCACATAGTCTTATTGTACAGATCTGTGCTCACCTTTGGAAGTGTCTTAGAGTGTTGCAGTGAATGCTGAGACATAACGGTATCCCCCACAATGGTGATGAGTGTGAAAGGAATGGCTTGGTCAGTGTAGGAATGCTTTATGGTGCTGGTGTGGGGTGCTGTTAACCTGGCGCATCATGTGGCAGCCAGGGTATACAGCGTCAAGTAAAGTAAATCTGGCCATGGTGATGCCATCGCTGGCCTCCCGGGCAGCAATGTTGTCGGGTGCTGATGCCATGTGTCCTGTGCAGCATCAGGTGATTGTGGAGAAGGTTGGTATTGTTGTTGGTGATGTTGGTATGCCTGGTATTGTTGGTGTTGGGGCTGATCGTGGAGGGATTCAGAGGACCAAGGTGAGATTTTTTTCAAGGGCACCGATGTTGCTGGAATAGATGACAGCTGAAGTTGAGATGACAGAAGTGATCTGTTAATGGTGAGAGAGCTTGCTCCAAGGAGGTGACAGTGGATAGAGAGTTTACTCCAAACACTTCCAAACTACATACAGCTCAAGAGTGTCTTCCAAGTCCTGAAGGCTCAAGCTTCTGACATTGGAAAGTGAACAACTGTGAAATCGTAGCTTTCATACCACTTTTGCAGCGGTCACCTATTCGCAGCAATGGGGAGACAGAGAACCCGACCTACTTACCTGACGTGATCTCCGAATGACGTGAACCCTGTTAAAAATGTGGTAAAATAGAAAAAGGCTGGCAAAATAGTAGTTAACAAGCACTTAACAAGCATTTAAGTATCTTAAATGCCTCCTCCGCCGCTTGGTGTCGGGTCTGTTCTGAAATCGTAGACCCGACACTTTGGAAACTTACATGGAGGCGGGTTTGCAGCGGGTTCCCAACCCGGTCAATCATTTTGATTTTGACAGCGGACCCGCCTCCGAACCCGCCCTCTGAGCGCTGGCAAAATTCAGCCCTAAGTATCTCTAGAGTAAGACATTTTTTTCTCCTTTATCTCTTTTTAGTTTTCTTATGCCATGCACCAACCTTGGGCAACAGTGCAAGGGAATTTGCTTCCAAGCCTTTCCAAAATTCTGAGCTGAATCTTGCTACAAGAAGGTATAGAATAGCATCCTGGGAATTACATTCCTTTTGATTTTTCCCCAGCTTCTCTGCCTTTGTTAAGCATGGATTGGTAACTCGATATGGAAGCAGTAAGCATGAACTTACCTTCTAATACTGTTACACTGCTCTATTTTTCAAGTACTGACCCCAAATGTCTATTCTTGGCTTAGAATACTGATCCAGAACCTGAAAGATCCTGGACTATGAATCTACAAAGGACAGAAGGAGTTGGATTTTTTAAAATATTACTTTTGTAGATATTTCTCATAGGTAGTATAAGAACTTGCTGGCTTTTGGTCTAATATGTTTGTGGGGGAGAGCGGGGTTCCTTGCACTGATTGTATTTTCCAACAATATGACTTTACTCCAGCCTCCCCATCTATGCACATCCCCTACTCCATAGGTGTGACATTCCATGCCTCACAGCAGCTATCTTTCCCTTTACTCAGCCCCAGTGTGCCCCAACCTAATTTCAGATAAGCATCTCTTACAGCATCACTGTGGCATTCTTCCATTTTGATTTGACTGCCAGTAGCACTTGCCTCTGAGTCAGGTGAAGATGGATTCAAACTTCTGCCCAACATTTATCCTTCAAACATCACCAAAACAGATTAACTGGTCATTTAACTCATTGCTGTCTGTGGAATCTTGCTTTGCACAAATTAGTTGCTACATTTGCTTACATAACAACAGTGACTACACCTCAGAAGTAATTAATTCTGAGGATGTGAAACATGCTAGATTAATGCAAAGTCTTTCTTTCTAATCTTTCAGGATTGACCAGTTTTCAAGGAATTTTGCCTAGAAGCCTTGAATGTGAAGTTTTCAGTATAAATTCAACAAATCAAGTACTTCACAAGGAATTATAGGTAAGTAACTGAACCATATAGCCAAGAAGATCCCAAGTCTAATGTTACAGTCTGAGTCCGCTGATCTCAAAGAGGACCAAGAATTGACCTTTGTGCCCTTTGGTTAGCAGAAAGTCAGCCAGAGCTGCTGTTCTTGACTGTTATCCAGTAACCCCTGGTGGAAATTCATGTATGGGGTGGTTGAGTGGGGAAAGGATCAGGCTCAGCTGTGAATTCAACAGCTGGTAGAAAAGCTGGTCAACATTCACTGTCAAGCGAATAATGGCACAAGCTTGGAGGTTCCAGGTTCCAGAAGTGATCGGGGACATGATAACAAAATGGGAAGGAAGTGGCAAGATTGAAGCATTTAGGCAGAGTGTTTCAAAGTGCATGATGTGTGTGACTAAAGGCTCTGCCACTGACAGTGAAGTGGAGAAAGGGGGCACAGTAGACCAGAATCAGAATAGCAGAGGGTGTGCGTGTGACACAGGGTTGAAGACATTTTCAGAGTTAAGGTGGAGTGAGCCAATGGAGGCCAGCAAGACCACGGTTGAAAGGTGTGAAGGATAGGTAATGAACAGCAAAGCACTGGATGAGCTAGAGTTTATGCAGGGTGGAGCTTGGGAGGCCAATGTGCAATACATCACAGAATTCAAATCTTGAGGTGACAAAATGTGGATGAGGCTTTTGGCATCGGGTTAGGGATAAAGGCGGCAATGTTATGGAGGTGGAATCAGGTGATCTTCATGGTGGAAAGATTCACGGTTTGCAGCTTCGCACAGGGTCAAAAATATATTCCGTCAAGAATGAAGAATTCCAAAAAAGTAACACACGTGAAAAGGACCTTATATGACATCTAAGACCTGAAAACTCCATTACTAGACAGATAGACACAGAGCGATTGAGATATAATTTTTAAAGGGTAATATTTTTCTTTCTACTACCTTTGTTTAAACAAACATAGACTTCATGAAAGCGTGTTTGGAAAATTTGTTCATTGTCTCCAGCCACTATATTCACATTTAAAAAAAATGTAAATAATACATAACATATAATACAGTATGGAAGCTGTAGTACATATGCCATAAGACTCTTCGATGACAAAAATACCTGATCCAGACATATCGAGGAACATAAAAAATTCCAGAAAAAGCCCTATAGCCTACATACAAGGTTTTCCCAGATAGGTACAAAACCTGTTTGTCACTGGAATCCACTTGTCATAGTTGCTACGTGCTCCTACCGTTGGACCAACAAGATGATAAAGGTGAATGGATAATTTAATTAAAAATTCAAATATACAGTACTTGGGCGAATTGATCAGAATGGGGCAGAACCAAATCGTCTTCTTCTGACTCTTTATTGTATATTTCCATCATAAATGGAAAATTACTCAATGACTATATTTATGAGATCAAATCAACTGTGTAATGTGGTTGCTGGAGTAATCTCAATAGAAGCTTGCATCCCTAAAGGCATAGGCGCACTGAATCTCAGAGGAAGCTTGGAAGAGTCCAGTGGGAGGGTGAGGGAAGGAGAAATGGAAAAAGGAAACTTTGAGCTGTCATCTGGGAGCCTTGAGCTCTTGCCTGGAAATCTTCAACTATTCCCAATGGAACTCTAACTATGAATTCAGGGACCCCAAAGTATCAATAGGCAATTGCATTAATGAGCCTGAGAAAGCAGCTCTTCTTATGGTTCTGTTGGTAGACGCAACAGAGTCATGCAGATCAGATGATCCAGGACTTTGCCGAGTTAGCTGACAGTTGAGCTGCTGCAACTGGCCTCAGCACCTTGACCATCAGTCAGGGTTCCCAATTCTGATCGCACCCGAAAACCACAGGCAAGGAAAGTACGAGTGTGGCCATTGGTTTAGGAGAGTATTGGGGCTGACTGTGATTGTTCTTCCATAGTTGAATAGTAGGTCAACACTCAAACCTGTTTTTTCCAGTATTGGAAGGGGAAGCCAATCCTGAGGGCAGCTAAATGTAGATTTTTATAGTGTGGGGTTGGTTAATGTTAGGTCAGAGAGAGGGCAGTTCTAGATTTTACAATGTAGGATAATATCCTTCAGTATGTTGTAATAAAAATGTTTGCGTTTTTCAGGTAGCTGCAGAGCAGAGGGTTGTGAATTGTTTTTTCCTATCCCAAATCAACCCAAACCTTAAGATTGAGTGCATCCATTAGGATAGAGAGGCATCTTGACAATCAACATTCCACTTAAGGCATGGAGGAAGATGAATGGCATTATTCACTTTGAAAATCTACAAGTGGAGTTCCTGTTAGCAGTTCATACAATCTATTTCTTGCAAATAAATTTAATGGAGGTAGAGTGGGGGAATTTGATCGGAAAATACAACGAAGTAAAATACATAGCAACACAATTAACAGAAGGATAACATAATTAGAATGAGATTTTTTATTTATTTATTCATGGGACGTGGGCGTCGCTGGCAAGGCCAGCACTTATTGCCCATCCCTAATTGCCCTCGAGAAGGTGATGGTGAGCCACCTTCTTGAACCGCTGCAGTCCATGAGGTGAAGGTACTCCCACAGTGCTGTTAGGGAGGGAGTTCCAGGATTTTGACCCAGGGACGATGAAGCAACAGCGATATATTTCCAAGTCAGGATGGTGTGTGACTTGGAGGGGATCTTGGAGGTGGTAGTGTTCCCATGCGCCTGCTGCCCTTGTCCTTCTAGGTGGAAGAGGTCGTGGGTTTGGGAGGAGCTGTCGAAGAAGCCTTGGTGAGTTGCTGCAGTGCATCTTGTAGATGGTACACACTGCAGCCATGGTGCGCTGGTGGTGGAGGTTGTGAATGTTTAAGGTGGTGGATGGGGTGCCAATCAAGCGGGCTGCTTTGTCCTGGATCCCGTCGAGCTTCTTGAGTGTTGTTGGAGCTGTACTCATCCAGGCAAGTGGAGAGTATTCCATCACACTCCTGACTTGTGCCTTGTAGATGGCAGAAAGGCTTTAGGGAGTTAGGTGGTGAGTCACTCGCTGCAGAATACCTAGTCTCTGACATGTGGCTGGTCCAGTTAAGTTTCTGGTCAATGGTGACCCCCAGGATGTTGATGGTGGGGGATTCGGCGATGGTAATGGAGCTGGTTACTGTGGAATTGTCAGCAAACAGTCCTACTCGTGAACTTATGAAGTAGCTGAAGATGGTTGGGCTCAGGACACTGCCTCAAATAACTCATGCAGTGATGTCCTGGTACTGTGAAAAGTGGCCTCCAACAACCACAACCATCTTGTGTGTCAGGTATGACTCCAACCACTGGAGGGTTTACCCTTCAACTCCCATTGACTGCAGCTTTGCTACAGCTCCTTGGTGCCATACTCAGCTGAATGCTGCCTTGATGTCGAGGGCAGCTACTCTTCTCTGGCATTCAGCTCTTGCGTCATGTCTAGATCAAAGCTGTGATGAGGTCGGAAGCTGAGTGCTTCTGGTGGAACCCGAACTGAATGTTGATGACCAGGTTATTGGTGAGTAGGTGCCATTTAATGGAACTATTTATGACTCACTTTACTGATGATTGGTAGGACGCCGATAAGATTATAATTGATTGGGTTAGATTTATCCAGTTTTTTGTGGATAGGAGATACCGGGGAAATTTTGCACGTTGCTGGATAGATGGCAGTGTCATATCTGCAGCATAAAGATTTGGCTAGGGGGCAAAGGAAAAGGAAGTGTCACTGGTCCAGTCTGAGTCCCCTTCTAATATTGTGGCTCAGACACGTTGTTGTGGAAATTTAATGAAAATTTCAGTCTCCATTTGCCCCATAGAGTTCCAGAAATATTGGTCCGGATTTTCCGATCGGCGGCTTCCTGCATGCGGATGCCTCTGATCTGGAAAAAATCTACGAACTTACCTGCTGGCTCCGTAGGTCCCGACACTTCCGATCCTGGGCCTCTCATGGTCCGTGCGCGCAGAGGCCCAGGTATCCCAGGGGCGCAGGCGGTTCGCAAGCGTGCATGGGATCACGTGGGCCATGGGGAACCAATCAAAGAAGGGAATCCCCCTTCACACTTTTGACAGGTCTCTCCGCGTAGACCTGTCAAAAGTATGAATGGGGATCACTCAAAAAACACACTAAAACATTAAATAAAATTTTTTTTAAATCACGTATTTAAAATTAGTTAAAATTACATGAAATTAAATATTTTAAACAAAAATTTTATTTTTTGAAAAAAACAATTAAAGTTTTTTATGGGGCTAAAAATAAACTTACCTTTTTTAAAAAAGTATTTTTAAATTATAAATGAGTGAAAATCTTTTTATTTTTTTACTTCTTTAAACTCTTATGCTGGTAAAAGCAGGCCTTACACCTGCTTTTACCAGGCGTAAGATTTTTAAAGGTTTTCAGCGGGCGGAGTTTGTGCAGAAAGCGGAACTCTCTGCCCGCAGAGGCCCTTCTCCAGGGCAGGCGGAGGATCTGTCAAGAGGATTCTTGACAGATCGGAAGTGCCGGTTTTCAGCGCATGCCTGAAACCGGCACTTGCGAGGCCCCTACGGGTGCGTACACAGCTCGTACACACCCGTGGGGGTCGGAAAATACAGTCCATTATACTTCTCCAACGCTGATCAAAATATTCACAAAAAATGAAGTCCTGCTAAACCTTTACAAATCGCTGGTTAGGCCTCAGCTGGAGTAGTGTGTACAATTCTGGGCACCATATTACAGCACAGAAAGAGGCCATTCGTCCCGTCATGCCTGTGCCAGCTCTTTGAACGAGAGAGGGTACAGAGAAGGTTTGCCAGGATCATACCAGGGATGAGGGACTTGAGTTATGTGGAGAGATTGGAGGAGCTGGGATTGTTCTCCTTAGAGCAGAGAAGGTGAAGGGGATACCTAATAGAGGTATTCAGAATTATGAGGGGTTTTGATAGAACAAGTGGGGAGAAACTGTTTCCTCTGGCAAGTGGGTCAGTAACCAGAGGTCATAGATTTAAAATAATTGGCGAAAGAACTAGAGTGGAAATGAGGAGAAATTTTTCACAGAGTTATGATGAACTGGAATGCACTTCTTGAAAGAGTGATGGAATCAGATTCCATAAGAACTTTCAAAAGGCAACTGGACATGTATTTGAAGAGAACTAATTTGCTGGGTTATGGGGAAAAAAGATGGTGTGTGGGACTAAATTGGACAGCTCGTTCAAAGAGCTGGCACAGGCATGACGGGACGAATGGCCTCTTTCTGTGCTGTAAGATTCTATGAAATAACATTTTGTGCACTTTCATAAGGTACATTTCAGAAAAACTTTCAATTTTATGATCTAGGCAGAATCATTAAAGGTTGATCGACAGAACTATCTGCACAAAGTTCTGCCCAAAAGAAAAATTCCAGACAAAGATCAGTATAATCTTTTCCTGTGGTCCTTATGAATAAACCAATAAACAGTCAGACACATTTATGACATTTGATTTAATCAGAATCCATTTTTAAAAAGCAAAATCTGCATGACATTCATAAATTTCAATAGTCATTCTCAACAGAGATTTAAACAAAATGGGAAACAGGTGAAAGTTAATAATTGATGTTGTCCCTTTAAATTCCAATTTGTATTGTATAAGTAATCCCAGCATGAAACATTTCCTACCTAATGAAAAGGTATTAAACTTAACTTCTGACTGTATTTTTCAGCAACAATTAATACTATTTCACAAATCAAATAACATTTCTCTGTATTATCCAACATAAATACTTTCTAATGTTATGCAGCAAGGCCAAGATATTTTTTTAAACAATTGATCCATCCATTATAATATCTGGCCACGTCTATTGGATGGCTGACATTGTAATCAGACACACTATTTTACAGCCCGTCAGTATCAGTTAAAATAAAGATTTGTGTAGTACTGATGTTCTGCCTGAAGACGCCACTAGCACATTAAGCAAATACTGCTTTCAGTAATGTTTACAAGTCATACTAAAGATGTCCGTTACTCCATTACTGCACCAACATCTCCTTTACTTTGACTCCTTTAATCTATTACTGGTACTGAAAATTGGATATGGGAGTTAACTGAAAGCCTTGTTTTGTAATCGCAAATCTAACAGTGGCATCAACCCAAAACAACATTAACAATATGAAATGTGGCAGTTTGCAAACACATGGCTCAATTTTAAGTCCCCATTCACCATCAGTGACAAGGTAATTAAAAAAATGTTGTTTCTATCCAATTTTCCTTTTTCCTCTTTTGAAGACGAATTCAAAAGGATCTTGACAAGCTTGATCACTGGGCTGAGAAATGGCAGGTGCAATTTACTATGGGGAAATGTAAGATTATGAGCTTTGGCAGAGGGACGGTTGATGTAGATTGTGCTAAATGGGAATGTACTTGAAGTGTCAGAGCAGCAGGGATTTCTTGGGGTTTTAGTAGAAAGGTTATTGAAACTACCTGCACCATGTTGTCAGGATGTTAAAAAAGCAAAGAGAACGTTGGGATGCATAGCAAGGGATAACACATATAAATCCAGGGAGGTAATTTTAAAACTATATTTGGCCCTGATGAGACCATATCCGGAGTACAGCATGCAGTTCTGGTCTCCCAGTTTCAAAAAGGATATTCAGTTACTGGAGGAGGTACAGTGAAGCGCTCCATGGTTCATCCCAGAACTTAAGGAATGACATATGAGGAAAGATCGACTACCCTGGGTCTTTGCTCTCTTGAAAAAACACTGAGAGGGGACATGATAGAAGTTTTGGACAAATTAAATCCAAGTAAGGTTTTCTGCCTTGTACAGAATTAAAGCACAAGGGGTCACGTTTAATAATTAAGGACAGCAAAAGAAAATAGGAAATGTAGGAGGAACCTTTTTACTAAAGGGGTGGTAAATATATGGACAGTTTACCAGCATGAGTAGTGGAACAAGAAACCTTAAGGAGTTCTTATCAACAAATGGGATTTAGGTTTATTAGAAATGTACCAAGGGAACACTGTGGGTAGGTGGACTAGATGAACCAAAGGTCTTCTCCTACCTGAAACTGTTACTATGTTACGATGACATTGGGGTAGATTGTTCTGGTCCTGCCTCTTTACTGATTGGATCGCCGAGGCATGGTGAATACCAAAAAATCAGGCAGGAAGCAATGCATGCCCATAAGGGAGCTTACTTGATTTTACCCCATTGACTCCTTTGCTGGGATATGGATCCATGGGTGCCAGTCACTTTCTAATACTTTACCTGTGTAGCCATTACTCATGTGTAGCCTTGGTATGCACTAGTTAACTGGGAAGAACATCACATCAGCTGAGCTCATTCCTGTTCTCATCAAGGTCCATGCCTGTGCACTTCAAGCAAGATGACTGGATAGTGATCAGTAGTAGGAAAACTGGCCAATTTCCTGTTCCCTAACCCAGAGACGCTGCAGTCAATTGTAACACCACAAACATTACCCTGGTGGACACCAGATTAACTCAGAACAGGAATCCAATGATGTGTTTACATACTGCCACATCTCATGTTCCTTAAGTAGTGGGGATCTTTCTGGTTTGTAAGGCACAGGTGTCTTTACCTTTAAGCTGTTGGACACATGGAAATAAAAATCGGGAGAGATGTAAAACGGCTGTCGACTCACTGTCACCCGTTTTGCATTATCGCACAATCACGATCTACCCCTTAGAATCGACAGCTAGACAAACATGCTTATTGTGACAATAAAGTCTTTCTCTGTGCATATTTCAAACTGCTGCAGTTTAATCTTCAATTCACAACCATAAAACTGCATTTAACTATTCATAATGATAAACATCAACTATTGTACCTAGTTTCAGTATTCCAACCTTAAGCTGTGCTTCTTCCTTTTTTAAAAAAATTGACCTCAAATAATACACCATCATCAGGATTTATGTTGGATAAATAGAATCTTCCTTTTGAAGACTGAAAAGTTTCAAGGGCAGATTTTCCTCCCACCCTTCTGCCTGAGTGATAGTAAGGTACTTGCCTGACCTGAAGCCACATGTATTTCTAGGCTCATGTTACTTTCATGCCCAGGATACAGGAAATACAGCTGCTGAAGGCCACTGGCATTGGATAGCAGCCAGAAGGCCTCCAGATCCATAGATCTCTGGGGAGGCTGGAAAAGAAAGATGGTACAGGAAACTCTTTATTAACCGGCACCGACGGGACCGGCGTGGTGCCGGTTAATCAAAAAGTCCGGATAACGGAGAGTTATATCTCCCAACGTACGAGAGCCCCGTACACATTGACATGCGCCTGCATTCGGAGCTCCGTCTCCCCGGGGACCGCCAGCTGACCATCTGTCGTGTCCGCTGCCTACCCGGGCTGCACATTCCCCTCCCAATCTACACGCTCCGATACAAGGCAAACGCCTCGGGGTTTTTTTTAAAGTTAATTTTAAACGAGAGATGAAGGAAAACCCCGGTTACCTACTCAAGAATTTGCCGGTTAAGAGAGATTTCCGGATATTTGGGTGCCGGTTAATAAAGAGTTTCCTGTACTTAACTTTTTAAGCTCCCCTTTGCCTTGTTGCCTGGCCCCAGAGATCCTCTGATCCGAGCAGGCCAGGCGCAAAGCCTACCACCAACTTCTTCTGGTGCTCCTGCGTTTGGGTGCCCATCTGGAGTCCCTGAAAAAAAATTATGCAGGAGAGCCCTGGAAATCGCAGAGCAATGTAAAAGGAACAGTAACCAAGCATCACAGGTCTCTGCTCCTTTGCCCTCTTCTTTGTGCCTGGGCACTGAGTGAAACAGGAGAGGAAAATTAGCCTCTAAAATTCTTCAGAGTTGTCACTTCTAAAAAGAGCAACACAGCTGTATGATCCATCATCCTTAATGCAAACTTTGCTTACAGGTCACAGTTTCTGTTTTCCTGAACAAAAAGCTAAGTAACAATGTAACTTTAAACCCTGTGAAAACTGAAAATCTTCAAAAACAAAATAGTGCACATGGAGTTATTTGGACAAACTGTGAAACTATATAAAGACACAAAGGCTACTTTTGATATATATATGTTTACAACATATAGAACACCACAGATGTTACGTATTTCTGCTAACAATCAAACACTAACAATCCTGTTATACAAGCCCTGATGCCAAGAAACAATTTACTGTGCAGTTGTCATACTGCAACATTTCTGTCTCGTTAAATACTCTTCACAATATTACTGTCAACACCGTAGGTGTGATATCTTACTTACAGCTTGTTCCACTTGTCATGCATTGTTCCTGACCTGACCTTGATGCTTGGGAATAAAAACTGTACCTAGTCTTAGTTGAACAAAGCCAGATATGCAAGTCACGATAAACGGAACAGTTTTTAAAACTGTGTGCCTCCCCCTTCCAGTCATTTATACTAATAGCTAGTCACTGCAGAGCTTCCATCTACTGTACTGTTTTTGCGGTACCGTGAATCGATTTGCAGTCTCCAAATGAGAGAAACAGTGAGAACTATCTAATAGAAATGCACTGGTACATTTTAAGTACCTTTCCACCAACAGCTATTTGAATTGTTTATTTGTTTTGGGGTGGGGGATAAGTGACAGAAATAGTATGCAGTTTCACGTAACAAGCAGCTTATAATTCATATTCACATGCAGACAGATGCCAGCTGGATTTTTCAGGGGATGGAAATTTTACAGCTCGATTTTCTAATGGCTTTACCTGGGAATGATGGTAACAACTCTGTTATAAATACCATATTTGTATATTTTCCTGATGATGCTCGCACTGATGGTAATAAGTTATGACTAAGTAAATTAGCCTCTTTTTTGCAAATTTACACCTGTATCACTCTCAATATCAAGTGCAGAATTATTCACTTTATATATAGTTCAGAGCAAAAACACCCCAGTTTTTGCCCGGACTATGCTGTTAGCAGATTTGCAGCTGACAAATAAGTCTTTAATGTAAAACTGATGATTTTCTCTGTGCAAATGCATCAGGCAGGTAATTTAATACTACCTGCCAAAACAGCTAAATCTGGGTTGCTGCAAGTATAAACTCTATGAGACTGCATTCAGTTCATAGTATCTGCATTTCAACTGAATATGATCTCTACTGGAGTTGAAGTATAAACAATGCCTCTAAATCTGCAATGCATCACAAGGAGCAGCTTTTAATCAGATCAGGTATATCACAAGCAGGTGCAGAGTTAACCTCCCTCTACTCTATCCAATCAATATACCTCAGAAGAGCAACCTCTATAGCACCAATGTGACACATTTTCTATTTCACAAACTAGCAATTTTTTGGCCTCTCTTTGTGAGATTGCCAATTAGAGCCAAGTTAGGGATAGCTTTGAGCTGTACACTCATGTCCACAAGGATTTGGATTTAAATTCCCCAAACTTCATAGAACTACTGAAGACAACTTACATATATATATATATGTATATAGTGCCTTTAAAGTAGAAAAACATCACAAAGCACTTCACAAACGCATAAGGAAAATGGATGCTGATCAAAGGAAGGATGACCAAGAACTTGGTTAAGGAGGTGGGGTTTAAGAAGAGTCTGAAAGGAGGAGAGGGGGAGGTGGAAAGGCAGAGGGGTTCAGAAAGCAAGTTCCAGAGAAGCAAGTTCCTAGACAACTGAAGGCACAGCCGCCGATGGTAGGGCGAAGGAAGGGGTGGATGCGCAAAAGGCCGGAGATGAAGGAACCAAGAATTTTGGGATGGGGTTGTAGGGCTGTGGCAGGTTACAGAATAGGGAGGGGCAAGGCCATGAAGGGATTTAAACACGAGCATCAGAATTTTAAGGCACAGGGAAACCGGGAGCTAATGTAGGTCAGTGACAACAGGGACAATGGGCGAGTGGGACTTGGTGAGGGATAGGATACAGAATGGGCAGCAGTGTTTTGGATGAGCGGATGCAAGGCTGGCACTGAGAGCATTGGCATGGTTGAGTCTGGAGGTAACAAAGGCATGGACGAAGGTTTCAGGAGTAGATGTGCTGAGGGAGGGGTGGCGCCGGGCGATGTTAAGAGAGATGGAAGTAGACGGTCTTTGTGATGGAGAGGATATCGGATTGGAACCTCAGCTCGTGGTCAAATAGGATGCCAAAGTTGTGAACAGCCTGGTTCAGCCTGACACACTGGCCGGTTGGTGGATGGAATCGGTGGGAAAGTACAGACTTTGTGGTGGGGGCGAAAGACGATGTATTCTGTCTTCCCAATTTTTAATTGGAGCAAACTGAAGCTCATCCAAGACTGGATGCTGGATAAGCAGCCTGACAACAGAGGCAGTCAAGGTGTTGAGAGTTGGGATAGAGCTAGAGCAGAATGTGGTCCGTATACATGTGGAAGCTGACCCCATGTCTGTAGATGATGTTGCCAAGGGAAGCATGTAGTTGGAAGGGGGTGGGGGGCAAAGAGCGATCCTTGGAGGACTTCAGAGGTAATGGTGCGGGGGCCGGAAGAGAAGCCATTGTTGAAGATGCTCTGGCTACAAATGTATAAGAGGGGAACAAAGCAGGGTAGTCTCACTGAGCTGGACAATGGAAGAGAGACTTTGGAGAATAATGGTGTGGTGAACTGTGTGAAAGGCTACAGACAATCACAGAGGATGTCTTTTATGACTTTAGTTTGGGGCTGTTTTGGAGCTGTGGCAGGAGTGGAAACCTGATTGGAGAGATTCAAAGTTGGAGTTGCAGAAAAAGATGGAGACGGATTTGGGGGTCACAACACGTTCAAGAACTTGAGAGGAAAGGGAGGTTGGAGATAGGGCAGCACAGAGAGGCAGAGGTTATTTTGAGAAGAGGAGTAACGACTGGTTTTGAAAAGAAAAGAGACAGTACCTGAGGATAGGGAACTATTTACAATGTCAGCTAGCATGGGAGTCAGGAAGGGAAGTTGGGTGGTCAACAGTTTAGTGGTAATAAGGCCAAGGGCAAAGATGGTGGGTCTCGTGGACAAGATGAGCTCGGAAATGGCACAAGGGAAGATAGCAGAGAAATTCAAGAAAGACGTGGGTTCAGACTGGGGCATGAGTGAGCCTGAGGGGACGTTTGGTTTGGTGGGGGAGGCAGAGGCAGCTGAACGTATGTTCCCAATCTCCTCACATTTGTTGTTGGAGATGAAGGTGAAGGGGGCAGGAGAGTGGGGTTTAAGGAGATGGTTGGTAGTGGAGAAAAGAAGCTAGCGATTATCTTTGCTCTCCAGGATAATCCTGGAGTAGTGGCGGTTTTGGCGAAGGAGAGGCCTAATATCACTTCATGCGGTCTAGCCAGATCTGATGGATGGTTAAACTAGGGGCTGATGCAGAAGGAAGTGGTGATGGAAGGGAGTAAGGGGATATAGGTGGCCAAGGATATGATTGAAGATGGTTATCTGTGATTGACACCATGGGCGTAGAGACCACGGGAGATGGCAATGTCGAGGGGGTGGCCATGAATACGAGTAGGAGAGTTTATATGGAGGAAGAGGTTCAGGGCGGGCAGTGAATTCAGAGGACATGGGAAGCCGAGATGAAAACTGAAATCACCAAGGATGAGGAGTTGCTCAGTCCAGAGGATAAGGGAGGAAAGGAAGGAGGATCTCTCGGTGAGAAACTCGGGATGGGGCTTTTAAAAGATGGGTGGAACAAGATGAGGTACCTGAAGGAGGAGAAGGTACCAGAGGAGTCTTGGGAGAAACCAAACTGCGATTTGGTGATACCACCACCACGGCAATATGGGTGGGGCAGGTGAGGAAATTATAGGTACTGCTACCTGTAAGGCAAGTTTCAGTCAAGGCTAGGATGTCAATGCAATCCTCCACAATAAAGTTGTGGATGTAAACTTGAGCATTCACAAACCCAGTGTCCAGTTTTGGCGATTACTGTGGAGATGGAATGGATCCAGGAGCAGTTTGAGAGGCAGACTATCAGTAGGGGGAAACACTGCTGGAGGACAGCCAGTAGAATTAGATGGCCGGGTAGGGGTGGAGAGTTGACCATGAGCCAGCAGATGTTGATCTAGGGGTCCAATGCAGATGCATAGTAGCTTTAGGTATTAACACCTGCAGATCTGGTATACCAACAGAGGAGTCAGGAGCAGTGGAAGTAAAGCCCAAGAACAAAGTGCAGTGAAGTCCAGGGAGCCTGGTAAGGCTGAAAGGAAAATCCACGTGATCACTGCAGATGATGGAGCTTGTCCTAGGAACAGTTGTAGGAAGTGAGAAGCACACAGGAGCCAGGGCAGCAGCAGGAGCTTGATGAGCCAAGCCAACCCAGTCTAGTGAAGAATGGTAGAGTATTTCTGAAGGACAAGTGGAGCAGAGCAGAGTCAGTGGCCACGGGAAGCAAGTGGATAGTAGCAACGCAGAGATCATTCAATAGCATAGGAGCAGAATCTAAGGCAGAATGGGAACCAGCAGGAATAGATCAGAGCCAGCTCAGTGTACAGTGATAACTCGCAGTGGAGAAGCAAAAAGCTGAATTTGCAGAAGCAGGCCAGATACTTGAATTGAGACAGTGGAACAGAGAATACAGTCGACATCACAGTAAAGCCTGGAAGCCAGAGGGAAGTGAGTTGTCAGGCCAGAAGGACAGTGGATTTCTGTTTGGGACCCACCACAGCAGCAGTGCATTTAACAACAGTCCTGAAATAGCAGCAGGTGGGGGATGGACACTGTAGGCTGGAACAGGTTACCTTAAAGTTGAAGAAACTGAGTGGCATAAAAAAAGTCATGGCAGCTGAGGCATAATGTCCAGCAGAACAGTGCAGCCCTAATGGCAGAGCAGTCCAGGAAATCAAATGCGAGCAGAGTACCAGCCAGTGAAAAGAGTACAGGTAAAAACACAGAACAAGCAGAGTTCAGGGATGGGCAATGCGGAGAAAGAATGGATCCAGGAGCAGTTTGAGGGACAGAGCATCAGTGGGGGACATCCAGTAGAATTAGAGGGTCGGGGAGGAGTGGAGAGTTGACCATAAGCAGTGGGAGAGAGGAGACTGGGGAAAAGGGCAAAGGATGGCAGTAGTGACCATGGATAGAGTTGTAAAGGAGAGGAACTCATTAAGGGAGCTGCTAGCCTGGGAATCATCTTCCTCTTTCAAACCTATTTTTTTATATTTCTAGAAGAACAAACTTAACTCTTTCTATGAAGACAATTTTAACACAAACTGGTTCTACATTTCCAGCGATAAAGCTGAAATGTTCCTCATCACAATCAATTGAATTGCTTGTCCTAAGGAAAGCCAACATGGTCTCAACAGAACACTAATCAGATATCTAAAGCCTGCTCAAGAGGTACAAGTATGAGGTATTGTCTAAAAAGAAATTTTTTATTTATACTTCTCCCATCTTGAACATGAGAGATAAAACCTAACCCAAAGCCATAATTTGGTATCCATTTAGATGATTTAACAGATTTAATTTCTTCAGCTCTATCCAGAGACTATCCTAAAATTTTAAATGACTAATGGCACGTATATCTGATGATTGTGAATGAAACTCAGCTGAGTGATAGTATATGTTAATGAATAGTAATGTTAACAGTTCTCCTTATGATGTTCACATAATTCCATTTGGTGAAGATGTAAGAGGAGGAATCTGGATAATAACTAAACTTCCGGTGACAGCAATGATTTGTATTTTCATCAGAATATGTTCAACATCACACATACCGTCCATTTTTGAACTACCTAAAATTAATTTTACAAATTAAAGCTATTAACCCTGCCAAAAGTCTGAATTTTTTACAATGACAAATGAGTTAGCAGCCACCGCTGCAGACTTGGGTCGTAAGAACACATACTATTCAGTGTAATCTTCATGTGGGATCCATTCAAGCATTCAATGCAGATATTTAAAAAAAATCAATAGAACTGTCCCATAAAATCATTTCAGATCAACAAAGCTTATACAAGGAATTATAATTATCATGTCAACTACAGAATTATTTAAAAATTGCCAACTCAAGCTTAGTAAATATAGTACAATAGAGTCAGTACTTCATGACTTGATGAGATATCAGACTGGCCAGCCCCACGTCTGATGCAGTGGCTACTCTATTTCAGGATGGCCAATACAAGCACAACAGAGGCATCAGGAAAGATGAGGTCGCCCCTATTGCCTTTGAGACGTCCACCACGATATTCAGACATTTATGGAGACTAGCAGATCTCCCATGTACAGAGAAACTTCTTGACCAACCTTCTAATTTACATCAGGAACAAGAAAACCAGGCCGACGTCGGGATCTGCATCAGAACAATTAGTCTCCAATTCACCCCAGGAATCACTGCAATTACACCTCGTAGCTTGAAAGTGAAACATTAACAGGATGAATTTCCTTGAGCTCCTTTCACTCGACCACCATAACTTTGGTGAAGGTTTGGCATGTCTCTGGTTGTCTGCCATAGGATCCTTCCAAGTCATCAGCCAAATCAGCCAGTTGGCATCAAGCAAATGACAGATGCCAAGTAGAAAGGTTCCGACAGCTCAAGAAAACTCAGAACTTTATCTAAGTCGATGTTGATGGGACTCATGTGGCCATCAGGGCTCCAAGAGGAAAGAAAAAGATTCTACTCTATACATATGCCTTTGTTACTTCTAGACTTGACTATTCCAATGCACTCCTGGCTGGCCTCCCACATTCCACCCTACGTAAACTTGAGGTCATCCAAAACTCGGCTGCCCGTGTCCTAACTCGCACCAAGTCCCGTTCGCTCATCACCCCTGTGCTCACTAACCTACATTGGCTCCCGGTTAAGCAGCACCTTGATTTCAAAATTCTCATCCTTGTTTTCAAATCCCTCCATGGCCTCGCCCCCTCCTATCTCTAATCTCCTTCAGCCCCACAACCACCACCCCCGAGATATCTGCGCTCCTCTAATTCTGCCCTCTTGAGCATCCCTGATTATAATCGGTCAACCATTGGTGGCCATGCCTTCTGTTGCCTAGGCCCTAAGCTCTGGAATTCCTTGCCTAAACTTGTCCGCCTCTCTACCTCTCTTTCCTCCTTTAAGACGCTCCTTAAAACCTAATTCTTTGACCAAACGTTTGGTCACCTGCCCTAATTTATCCTTATGTGGATCGATGTCAAATTTTTTGCCTTAAAATACTCCTGTGCAGCGCCTTGGGACATTTTACTACGTTAAAAGGTGCTATATAAATACAAGTTGTTGTTGTTGACTCGTGATCACAGATGTGTTAAAAGGGAGTTTCTCTGGGAGTAGCCAGAGCTCTTTTACTCTGCAGCAGTCCACCATCCTGCAACATTTTGCAGGGCCCAGCAGAATGAATCACTGGCTTTTGGGAAACCAGGGTTACCCTATGCAGCCCTCTTTCATGGCATTAATTAGGAACCCCTATGCAGCAGCAGAGCAACAACACAATGAAGGCATGTGACCAACTGAATTACTGTTGAGTACACCATAGGTATGCTGAAGCAACACTTCCGCTGTTTGGAATACTCAGGAAGGGTGCTGCTGTATAGAGCAGCCAAGGCACCCATTTTATATGTTTCCACCCCTGCTTTAGCTCATCTGCTGCTGAAACCCTCATCCATGCCTTTGTTACCTCTGCACTTGACTATTCCAATGCTCTCCTGGCCAGCCTCCCATTTTCCACCCTCCATAAGAACATAAGAACATAAGAAATAGGAGCAGGAGTAGGCCAATCGGCCCCTCGAGCCTGCTCCGCCATTCAATAAGATCATGGCTGATCTGATCCTAACCGCCAATCTACTATCTATCACAGAACCATCTCCTGCATCTAACAGAATTGCACACACAAAATAGGAGCAGAATCAGGCTACACAGTCCCTGGGCCCGCTCCACTACCCACAGGGCCATGACCGATCCGAACCTAGACTCATGTCCAAATTCCTGCCCGCTCCCCGTAACCCTTAATGCCCTTTACTTCTAGGAAACTGTCTATTTCTGTTTTAAATTTAATTAATGTTGTAGCTTCTACAGCTTTTTGTGGCAGCATATTCCATGGACCTACCACCCTCTGAGTGAAGTAGTTCCTCCTCATCTCAGTTTTGAAAGAGCAGCCCCTTATTCTAAGACTATGTCCCCTAGTTCTCGTCTCACCCGTCATCGGGAACATCCTCCCCGCATCCACCCGATCCAACCCCTTCACAATCTTATATGTTTCAATAAGATCGCCTCTCATTCTTCTGAACTCCAATGAGTAGAGTCCCAATCTACCCAACCTCTCCTCATATGACCACCCCCTCATCCCCGGGATTAACCGAGTGAACCTTTTTTGCACTGCCTCGAGAGCAAGGATGTCTTTCCTTAAGTAAGGACACCAAAACTGTATGCAGTATTCCAGGTGCGGTCTCACCAATACCTTGTACAACTGAAGCAATACCTCCCTATTTTTATATTCTATCCCCCTAGCAATGAAAGCCAACATTCCATTTGCCTTCTTAATCACTTGCTGCACCTGCATACTAACCTTTTGAGTTTCGTGCACCAGGACCCCCAGATCCCTTTGCACTTCAGTACTCTCCAGTTTCTTGCCATTAAGATAATAAATTGCTCTAGGATTTTTCCTGCCAAAGTGCATCACCTCACACTTTCCAGTGTTGTATTCCATCTGCCAAATCTCTGCCCACTTACTTAGCCTGTCTATGTCCCCTTGCAGGTTTTTTATGTCCTCCTCACTCACTACTTTCCCTCCCATCTTAGTATCATCTGCAAATTTTGATATGTTACACTTGGTCCCTTCCTCCAAATCGTTAATATAGATTGTAAAGAGTTGGGGACCCAGCACTGACCCCTGTGGAACACCACTAGTTACTGATTGCCAGTCTGAGAATGAACCATTTATCCCAACTCTTTGCTTTCTGTTAGATAGCCAATCCTCTATCCATGCCAGAATATTACCCCCAATCCCGTGATTTTTTACCTTAAGCAATAATCTTTTGTGTGGCACCTTGTCAAATGCCTTTTGGAAGTCTAAATACACTACGTCCACTGGTTCCCCTTTATCCACTCTATATGTTACTTCCTCAAAGAACTCCAGCAAATTTGTCAAACATGACTTCCCCTTCGTAAAACCATGCTGACTTTGTCCTATTAAATTATGATTATCCAAATGTCCTGTTACTGTTTCCTTAATAATGGACTCCAAAATTTTACCTACCACAGATGTTAGGCTAACCGGTCTATAGTTACCAGCCTTCTGTCTACTGCCCTTTTTAAATAAGGGTGTTACATTAGCAGTTTTCCAGTCTGCCGGGACCTTAGCGGAATCCAGGGAGTTTTGAAAAATTATTACCAATGCATCTACAATCCCTACCGCCACTTCCTTCAAGACTCTAGGATGTAAGCCATCAGGTCCAGGTGATTTATCCGCCTTGAGTCCCATTATTTTACCGAGTACCACTTCCTTAGTGATTTTGATCGTGTTTAGCTCCTCTCCCCCTATAGCCCCCTGTTTGTCCAGTGTTGGGATATTCTTAGTGTCTTCTACTGTAAAGACTGATACAAAATATTCATTCAGTGTTTTTGCCATCTCCATATTTCCCACCATTAATTTCCCGGTCTCATCCTCTAAGGGACCAACATTTACTTTAGCCACCCTTTTTCTTTTTATATAACTATAAAAACTCTTACTATCTGTTTTTATATTTTTTGCTAATTTACTTTCATAATCTATCTTCCCTTTCTTAATCAATCTTTTTGTTATTTTTTGCTGCCTTTTAAAGTTTTCCCAATCCTCCGTCCTCCCACTAGATTTCGCTACCTTATATGCCCTTGTTTTTAGTCGAATACTATCCTTAATTTCTTTACTTAGCCACGGATGACTGTCCTTTCTTTTACACCCTTTTCTTTTCAGTGGAATATATTTTTTTTGGAAGTTGTAAAATAACTCCTTGAATGTACACCACTGATCATGTGTCGTCTTACCCTTTAATCTATTTTCCCAATCCACTCTACTCAATTCCGCTCGCATACCTTCATAGTCTCCTTTATTCAAGCTTAGCACGCTTGTTTGAGATCCAACCTTCTCACCCTCTAATTGAATATGGAATTCAACCATGTTATGGTCACTCATTCCAAGGGGATCCTTTACTAGGACATTTTTAATTAATCCTGTCTCGTTACACAGGACCAGATCTAAGGTTGCTTGCCCCCTGGTCTTGAGCTCATCCAAAACTCTGCTGCCTGTATCCTAACTTGCACAAAGTCCCATTTACCCATAACCCCTGTGCTCGCTGACCTACATTGACTCCCTGACCAGCAACGCCTCAATTTGGAAATTCTCATCCATATTGTCAAATCCTTCCATGGCCTCGCCCCTCCCTATCTCTATAACCTCCTCCAGCCTTACAACCCTCCAGAGATCTCTGCGCTCCTTTAATTCTGGTCTCTTGCACAGCCCCGGTTTTAATCATTCTACCATTGGCGGCTATGCCTTCAGCTGCCTAAGCCCTAAGCTCTGGAATTCCCTCCCTAAACCCCTCTGTCTTTCTAGCTCTCTCTCCTCTAAGCTCTCCTACTTTAAGATACTCCTTAAAACCTACCAATTTGACCAAGTCTTTGGTCACCTGTCCCAATAAATGGCTCGGTGTCAAATTTTGTTTGATAACGCTCCTGTGAAGCACCTTGGGACGTTTTACTATGTTAAAGGCACTATATAAATGCAAGTTGTTGTTGTTGTAGTAGGTGAATTTCTATGTGGTAAGTTGTACCACATTTACATCAAAGAGAAAAAGATTTGTGGCCACCGGTGGTCTGTAGAGGTATTTACGCAAGGGCATCATGGGTCAGTTCATTTGAATATCCACTGGAATAGTGATTGACATAAATCCCGGATAAAACTGGTGTAATCTGCTGCAGTGCATGGAAATTAGGTGCAGCCTTTAAAAACACAGTCCTGGGTGAAAACTGCAGCAGCAGACTGGGTACAAGCAGGTAACTATGGTTAGTGACTGAACACCTACACTGTCCCCCTGGCATCCCTGGGAAGCACCACACAGACACAAGCTCCCACCCCCTTTTTGTATTGCAAAGTTGTGAAGGACACCAAGGCAGAACTATGCATGACACACTATCTGCAGCATACTGCAGAATCTCTCTCGACCAGTCTAGGCTATGAAAGTGTAACTTTAAGACCCTGATGGAATTCTTGACGGCCATTCTTGTCATGACAAATGCCTCGTTGTACTGCTCCTCTGTTGCCGTTTGGACATCTCTTAGGATCGTTATCCATGGAAGCAGGGCTTTGTCATGCAGAAACTAACCACTAAAGTCATTTTCTTTGCTGAAGAGGTCAGGGAGGGTTGAATTTTGAAGGATGAATCCACCATGCCATCTTCCAGTATATATATCTCACTGACATATAGGATAGTCTGCATATTGTTTACACACAATCTGTACATTGAAGGAGTGGAAGCCCTTCTGTTCAGGGAGTTGAGGTGGTGTGTGGAAGCTCGCACAGCAAAATGAGTGGAATCAGTTGCACCCTGCACCTTGGGTAAGCTAGAACCTTGTAAAACCAGATGGCCCTATCTTGCCATTGCCTTGCTGTCATACCAAAGGAGATGAATTTTCCAGCTGTCCTATAAAGGGTGTCAGTGACCTGACGATCACATGCTCATACTGCAGCATAGCTGCCTGAAACGAGCCTGTGCCATAAAGGTTGAGTGCAGTAGTCACCTTCATAGCCATGGAGAGAGCAGTGTGGGCTGATGAGCTTGGCTACAGATCCTCATGCAATAGGAGACAGGGCTGCCCTATTGACTGTATGGTGAAGGAGACTCTTCTTACATACATCTCCTCTGTAATGTCCTCATATCACCTGTACTGCCTGTATGGGGAGGGGGTAATATCTGGTGGGGTGCATCCTCCTTAAAAGCTGCCTATCTCCTTTACTCCAGCCTGTGTTGCTCGCCCTCCTCCTTCATGATAACGGTATACAGCAGTATGCCCATAGGGAATGCCATAGCAGCTCCTGAGAAGCCTTCACTGTGGGTAAGGGGTGGAAGTGGTGAAAATATGCCAGTAGTCTGACCCTGTCAGATGTGTATATGCAGAATAGCAAAAACAAAATCATTGCAAAAAGTTTTACCCAGCTACAGAAATCACTCATCAAACTCTCCAAGATCTTCAGGCTCAGAAACCTCCACCTGTCTCAGCTGATTCTGGCAGCACCTGTGCCTTATAATTCTCAGTCTAAGTTACCCTGAGGGCCCTGTGAATGTAAATGCAGGAAACCTGGAGCTGCGGAGCGACAGGTCCTTGTTATATGTAAATGAGGGCTCTCGGGACTCTCCACCCAAGAGAGCAGACAGGGCCTCAGTTTAACAGCTCATCTGAAAGCCGGCACCTTTGACAGTGCAGCAGTCCGATGGTACAGCCAGCCTTCATCATGTGCTGAAGTCTCTGGAGTGGCACTTGTTATTAATTTTAAATGGGTTAACCCTAGCATTAAAATAAGATCAACTGAAAATTCTAGGCTTTTCAGTACTCTGTTGTTGTACCACCCTAGTGTAAGTGCTTAAGTCCTGGAGGGGAGCTTGATCCTTCAATCCCCTGAAGAATGATACAGTGCACCCTAGTAGAGGTGAATACTTACCAAATATACATAAAACAAATAAAATCCACATGTAAATGGACACTTAATCCTGAAATTTCTCCATCTGTTATAGTAATTATCAGAATATCATGTATATACATTTTTGCAGGAAAATAAACTTTCACCCCAAAAATTGTATTTGATATTTAAAAAAATTTAATCCATCATTTAAAGTGCTTTTGTCTCTATATTTTCATTATGTACATAATAGTTACCAGTATTCAATACTATCTTCATTTATTCAGAAAGTCGAGAGCCATTTAGTAACTATGGTAACTAATCTTTCAGGTCTTAATGTGAAATGTAGACTTGCACAAGCTTAAGTGCATCTAAATATCTAGCCTATATCTGGCACTGTCCCATTTAGTACAGACTGTATTCTGTTCACAGAACACTCTACTGTTCAATCACTTTCAATTAGATTTTTTAGGACTAAATCTGTTTGAAATATTTTGGTGGAGCTAAATGAGAAAAATTCATGTTGGATTTCTGATGTTATCTACCCTAAGATAGCATTTCAAAGGACCAAAAAATCAAAGCATCTAGAGCTCTGTTAGTAAATTAGTAAATAAACTATCCTCTGTCATCACATTAGAAAATCATCGGAATTTACATGCAAAAAGCACTTAAAACAACTTAATCAAATACAACCTGATGTGAATAGAATTAGATTAGTGTGGGTTAAGTATCAATGGTGTGGTTTTGATAATTTCATTCCAATTAAATCTGGGTTTTTTTTTTGCTAGTCTCCATCTACATAAATGTTAGAAGTTACTTAATAGCCCTGATTTTGAGAGTCTGGTAAAAATGGGGTTGAGCTGGACCAATGAGCAGGCTCACCTGTGCCTGCAGCATAGAGCTGGCCTGGTCCAAATTGTGATGTCAGTTCCCCCCTACAAACAGACCACAGACATAGGAAAATCTTGGCCAGAGTGCTTGGCCTGTAGTGCATCAGAAAATCCACCAGCTCTTAAAAGAAGTGGGGACAGAAAAGTGGAGTAATTGACCACAATGGCATAATGGAGACATGTGTGCAACTCTGCGCTCTTTCCTGCTGAAGAGTTGGCGGCCCCAAGATCCTCAGTGCAACCATTTCAATGTGGCTAGCAGCACACTGTGGGCAGACCCTCACCTGCAGTTGGAAATTGAGGCAAGGGACCTAATTACCATAAATATTCTATTTTAATATGGCCCATGTAGCCAATAACAGCCTCATTTTCGCTGTCAAAATTGCCTGTTAGGAAATCAGGCATGTCATGAATCAAGACTTGCACAGCTGTGACCCAATTTCCTGACCCTCACCTGTTGCCTACGGGGCTCTGCACCCTAAGGTGTTGAGGTCAGTGCACAGCAGAAACATACAGTTGTATTTGCATTGATGCTTCAAGGAGCAAAGCTGATTCAAAATAGTAACTGAAGGAACTGAGGCAACTAGAATTCAGTTACAATAGGTTCCAGTACTGTTTCAGGTTTTGCATTACAGTCCATGTACTTTCTATTATGAGAATTTCTGTGATAAAGAATTGGACAAGTCCGGTTAAGACATACTTGGTGCTGGGGTGATTTCAGGATGGAGGAATCCTTTTTAGCAGTTATTTTCTGATGAAGGCATGTAGAAAATGCTGTAGGTCATTGCTTGCTGCAAAAACAATTCAAATGAAGACAGAAAAAATATTTTGAAACCCTAATCAAATTACCTCTGGGAACCTTCGGATAATTCAGCCACTATCAATGCAGAAGATACCCCTAGCTGAGTTCTAAAATTTACAGTCATGCAATTTTAAATTTTATCAAAAAAATAGTTCCACAGTTACTTTTTCGCTGTGCCACTCACTACGCTTCAAGGAGGGAAGGATTTTGCATCAATTAAGGTTATTGAAATTCCAGGACACGAATATAGAAGTTAGCTTAAAATTAGGTTCCTCCCACTCCCTCCCTCAGAAAATTTTGAAGTCGTAGTTTATTTTGGTAATAAAATCAAAAATAATGATAAAGGGTTTAAAAAAAAACCTCAGCTACTTATTTGCTCAGTACACCTACATTTTGTGTGTTAAGTTTGTGATAACAAAATCTTCTCTAAAATAAAAATATTGGGGCCAAATTTACAGCAGTCGTTTCAGATTCCTGCCATAACTCTGGTAGTTTAAAAAGCCAGAACCATAACATCCATCATCTCCAGCAATATTCAATATTTATATACAATTAGCATTGTAGTTTTAATTGCTGAACATTTGTGCTTTTTATAAATTCCATCACAACCATTTATGATATTCACTTGTAAGCTAAATTCACAAAGACAAATTATTACAAAATCTGGTTCACTGTAACCTTAGCTAATACAATCAGCAAATTACTGATGTAACAATTACTTTGTATTTACTGGTTACATGAAAATTTTCCAACGACATATGTGACAAAATATAGTTTTAAAATTTTAAAGATATACTTCAATTATCTGCAAGGTCATTTATTCTCCACTAATCAAATTGTGTAGTGATTGAATATAATTTGATTACATTCATTGAAAGCCAATTCAGCTGGATTTAAAAGTCTGCCGGATCAAATTTACACAGAAAATGATGCAAACACTGTAGAAAATTATACTGGATTGTCAAGGTTACTGAATCAGCAAAGATCAGATTGACAAGTCACTCCCATACAAATTCTCCTCCTGGCATGAAATATTAACATTTTTGCATTTCACAGCAAACCACTTAAAGCTTATATGCCACATTAGCATACAAGAAAGCAGTTAAAGGAATGCACCAAAAAATTCTGAATTAAATATGCTACTCTATAAAAAAAACAATGAAGCTGTTTAGATTGATGCGACTGTAGATTTCAAATGATTTGCAGTCAGCCATAAAAGAACCGGATGAAAACACTGCTCAAATACATGCTTCTCCTTCATGCATCATGCTTGCTCTAGACACCTGTTGTAGAAACAAACACATATTAATTTTAAACTGAGATAAAAGCCTTGCTGTGAATGATTTAACATCTTTCTGATGTCAGCCTGTGAGCAAAATATCTAACTTAATCATCCAAAAGCCGATTTTCCTCTCCACAACCTTCACGTCAAGCAACAGACAGATGCGCAGTCCCCAAGGGTGCTGCGCTTACGAAGGGCAGATATCACCCTAATTTCCTGCCCCTGGCCCAGATGCTGCCCTCAGCAGAGAGCCACCTCCTAGCAGTGCCTTGCACTGGGAATGAGAGACAGAAGAAGAGTGTAGGATGTGAGTTGAGACTGCCTAGCTTATTTCATGTAAAAATCTTACAAGTAGGCAAGAGGAAAATACTTTAGTTTCACTGCTTTAGACTGTATTTGAATGCAAGAAGGCTAAATGACCATTTTCCTGTTTATTATATAAACCAAGGTCAGAGGTACAAACAAATACCTAGAAATTAGAAGAGGTAACCTGTTTTTTTTAAAAATAGGTTAACACCTCTGCTAAAATAATGGACAAAGAAATGTCATATGAACTCATTAAGCATTCATCTGCTAATATTTCTAGGTTCAAAATCGATTTAAAAGGAAGTTCTTGTAATAAAGTATTAAACTTTATAATAAATGATGGTGATGGGTTCCTCAAAAAGTTAATGGCGTGTCGTTTTTGATTGCAGTATTGATCAGATCATCTCCTTTTAACCTTCACAAGGAGATGGAAAAGTTTTCTCCAGAGTTCCTCACTGAATCATCAATCACTTTTTCAGTATTATGTAACAGTTCACATCACTAAATGAATCAATTCAACATTTGCATTTTGGAAGGATACTGTGTGCATAAGTTTTCAGAGTACTGCGAGCAATTGATATGAAGTACCAAACGGACATTGCAATTCTATTATGATCAATTATTCTATTATTATCGAGAAAGATTTTGTTCTGAACAAGAAGCAGTGAAAGACCAGGTGCTCTTGGCTCAGAAGCTCCAGATTAACCAGCAAATACCTTAGCTCTTTTCCCTCGTGCCCACAATCTCAAAACTAAGAAAGAAAATTCAACTGAAATGTAGATTGCTACTCTTACTGCAAACATTGTCAGGCTAGTTTGTGGTGTTGTGGGAATTTTAATTATAATGTATCTTTTATAAATGCTTTAAATCTAGCAAACAAATGACAAGAAAATAGGCACAGGAGCATCATTTTCAATTTCAACCAGGCATTCGACTTCATAAGTGAATTATATAGTGCAGCTTTATCCATTATTAATATGGAAAACTTTGTGCCTTCTTGCTATGTCAGCATGAGAGAAAGGCTTTGTCACAAGAGCTTGGGTAATCAAAAGCTAAATGGAACCTTTTAATGGAGTTGGTTTAAGTAGGACAACTCTAGGTCTAAATTAGTTGTAATGCATTAAAAACTCTGGAAGCAAATTTAAAAGCTCATGTCATTATTCCTACGCAGGTATTTTGCATCGCGATAAGTGCGAGGAAATGGTTAGCAAGCAAAGTGTCTCACATTTCTACTACTTATAATTGAAGGTTCAAAGCCAAAAGAGTTGAAATAGATAAATTGTTTCAGGTACGGGTGTCAAACAAGATCTCATGGAACACCCATGAAGAATCCTTTAAAAAAAGGGTCATTTGCTTTATAAGACATCTGGTATGGAAGGAATTTGCTAAGATAGACTGCCTCAAGATTTACGCTGCAATTATTCCAGCTCTCTTTGTTGTCAGATGTGCATTCTATTGAAAAATTACAGCCAGTGCAGTTCTACAATGTGCAGATTATATTTTCTGACCTGGCATACTATGATGTGATTAAAGAACTGCAGTAAAGAAGCCAACTTGACAAGAGGGAAGAGTTGTTTAGAAGGGTAAGGGAAGCTATGCATTCCAAAGGACAGAATAGTCACAATTTTTGTGGCGAAGAACACAAACAGTATGTTCACTGACACTCAAATATTTTCCAACTGTCAGAAATATTCTTCAAACGGTTTCCCCTTGTGCCAACGATTTTTCTTGATAACGTATGATCTATTTGCGCATACAGCTAACGGGGTGTATATACTGGTTATTGGGTACAAAGGCTGTT
Source organism: Squalus acanthias (assembly GCA_030390025.1). NCBI lineage: Eukaryota > Metazoa > Chordata > Chondrichthyes > Squaliformes > Squalidae > Squalus > Squalus acanthias. The sequence goes on from CM059438.1 coordinate 85,667,843, forward strand.
GATCTATCAGGGTGATGACTCATTGTATTTGATATGCCATTAAATGCCAATGTAGTCCAAGTTAGATGATCTTATTTAATGATCTTGTTTTCTTGACTTATTTTATGGGTTACTTTTTAACATTCTTATTCCACATGGGGATTGAAGAGAATGCTATCACAAAACAGTTCTTGCAATTAAATGAGTTACTTAAATGTCTGCATTGTGAAAAAACTGTGTCAGAAAATGTACTGTTTTCAAGCTACTTGCAAAACTCAAAAAAGGCTAGGAGTACGTCAGATGAAACACCAAAACTGATGGGGTTTTTTTTTCTAGAAAACTGCAGCTAACATGGAAAAACAAACTTGTGGCAATAAATTTCAAATTTGGCATGCACCCGAATGCAACTTTTTACCTGTGTGATTTGTTTTAAACTTATAAGCTTCTCCAGTTAGTTCAGGCACTGATCACAATGGGCTGCCTTTTAAAGGTATACTGTTCTCCCACTCAGAAGATCAAAGCAATACAATTACAGTGGTAATTTGGAAAAGCTTAAGCTGTTGCCACAATTAACACAGTAGGAGAAATTGAACAATCACTTTCCCGATGCATGGTTAATTCAAAGATTGACAGAAATTAGACTGTCTATCAACATCAATAATGCTACAATCTGACTTGTAAGTGTGCAATTAGCTAACACATGGCTTTACCGAATCTCCTGTAAACCATTTTGATTACATAGGTAAGCAATATTTCTAGAGTTTTACTGTGTTCTTTTTACATCTCTGGAGGGATATACAGCAGTATCTCTGAAAGTCACCTGGAGTTACGGGCAACCATCCTTTCTTATTCTGTTCTGCAATCCAATTATTCCTATCTGCACCCCTTCAGAATCACCATTTCCCTGTTGACTCAGTGGCGATTTCACCTCGTTTGGTATAGGTCTACAAAGACCAGTGTTCAATCCCTAGTTTGTGCTGATTTAACTGATCAACTGACAGCTACATTGCCCTCATTATTACACAAATTGGGTAATGAAAAATAAATGTGACTGGTTTTCCATTCCTGGATGTTATTCAGTAACCCCTGCTGAAAGTACACACACATATTCATCGGGACAGTATTGGACTTGATTGCACTAGTCTCCATGGTTAATAGTCCATGTCCTATCACTTCAAATCACAAGGCATTGATATCAATATTCCACTTCCTTGATTTTGTCTAACACAGTAAAAACAAAGAGGAAAAAGTTTAAATGACATAAAATAACACTGTAGCGGCTATTGTAAGATGCCACAACACTGTCTATGTTGGAATGCTCCCCAATATCTACAGCTCTTAAGAACAGAGAAATGAAAGAAAGTACATTAATGGAGTTGCAGAAACAGGCTTCACTATAGATTAGCACTATAGTTCAGCTTCTGAGGGACAAGCAATTATACTGTGATGGTTTACAACACAGGTTGTTTTTCTCACCGCTCATTCTTTCAGACAGACATGGAGATACATTCAGTTTAGTTTTCATTTTTATTAAAGATGACTTGTCAAAATATTGTAAGGAATTACATGTCATCTGCCAAGTAAACCTGAAATGAACTGCATACTACAGTGTACTGAAATGCTGCATTATTGTGTGAATCCTTACTCCCTGCAGATCTTCTGTCCAGTCACGGATCTTGGGATCAAGTCTCCATACTAATCACACTGCAATCTGCTTAGAGAATGAACTGATGACTCCTCTTTTAATTTAACACAGATAGTTCAAGTAAAAATAAACAAAAGCAAAGGCCATAATTGAAACACATTTCCTTTTTTCTTAAAGTAATATCCTGTCAGACACAAAGAAAAAACAATCAAAGCTAAAAGCTGACAAAATAAATTGTCTATCAGAAATATAGAAATATGGTTTGTAAAAATCACAGCCTGTCACAGTGATGTGAGAAATCCCAAACCATGCTTTTGTCTCTGGGGACTACTGTTCTGTAAAAAAATTGCTTGCGTTTCTAAAATGCCTGACATGTTTCCAAACATTTAGTCTGATTTGAGTGTTTACATTCTTTGATGTCAGCCACATGTATAATCAAGTTTGCAGCAACAAATTTTAAAATGTGTTTTATTTTCTTCAAGTTTATGGAAGAAAATTGTGGTATGTGTTACAAATTCATAAACCAGTTTATAAAGAACATATGCACAACTTTGCTACTTCTACAGCACAGAGGAAATCTTCCTCCTATGCTTGCTCCATCACTGGTTCAAACTGATTTTTAGTTCAGGAGATTTATAGTATTCTAAAACGGGGAACCGTCATGGTGTGTGAAAATTAGGCAGTCATTGCAAACCAGATTAAGTTGCAACTTAAACTTGCATTGATTGGTCTTGTAAACATATCTATAGTATTAGTCATTACATGAGTAAAATGATATAACTGTAGTTACGCACAATGAACCCATATGATGATAATGTTGAGAGTCAGGTAATATTTACACAATACTGCAGGTTTCATGTCATTTGCAAAGTAATAACCACATTCTGTGATAAATTCCACCCTCGATTTTATCTGGTTTTGCTTTATAAGGATTGAAAAAAATAGTTTTCACTGAACGTGAACAATTTCCAACACAGTGGCTTTTAAAAACTACTCATAGAAAACAAAGGATTCCCATGTTTCTCACTATTACAAAAAGTAATAACCCAGTAAGTATCAACAACCAGTACACAAATCATGTTGGGACAGAATTTGAATAGCTGCCTTTTACCAATTACAAAGTTTTAAAAGTGCAAGTTTTAAAAGAAGCAAAATTACTGAATACTTCTGAATAAAACATGGTGGTACAGATGTCATAATTCCCAAATCTGCACTGCTCTCCATTTTCATTATAAGAACCAATGCTGTACAGTATGCCCCATCATGTCTCAGCTTTATCCAACAATTTCTATTTAGCCACTCTTTTTTATGTTGGTCTGACAAATACTGGGGCGTTGTGACAAAGTCGGTAACAAATCATTTCCATACATTGCTACAATTAAAAAAGTACAGCTATAGAACTCAGTAAATAAGTTCTGTTTAGTAATTGTAGACTATTGCAACTGATAAATTCAGACACTGCTTGACTAAGCAGCAGGCAGGCTTATTCTGAGCTTTCCCCCCACTGAATCAGATCAGTATTTACTGAAATATAATTCTACCTGCTGATAACGTGTTCAAAAGAAGAACTGCAGACCTCAGCAATAACTTTATTTTAAATTTGTCAATAACTTAAACATAAGTTATTGCCAAAAACCATCGACATCTTTCTGATAAATTAGTCCCAAAACAATGGAGTAATTTAAACAGATTTAGCTCGTAATTCAGACCCCTAATAGTTGGATTTTTCTACTGCTAATAATTGCTTTCACTTGTAATGTGTTAAGACAACATACGCAGCACTATTCCCAATGCTCTCCAGTTCTTGGAGGCTACTCAGATAGGAGTAAAACAGCAGTTGCTGCCACAATTTCATAGAGACGTATACCAGTGCATAATGAGGAATGCAATTTCATACACATGGGAGTGAGATACATTTAATGGAAGTGAGAGGAGTAAACATTCATTTAAATGCATGGAATGGGATTGTTTTCAAAGAGTGAGAGACCAAGGGCTGAATTTTGTCAGTGTGGCCGGGCTGGGGCGTGTCAGGTGGAAATCGTGTCAGGACCCCGACTCCTAAGTGATGTGTTGAAAAAGTGGGATTTTCCCCTAATTGGGCAATTGATTTCCTGCGTGTGGGAACCACTGGCCCAATGAGTCTTTTCATACAGAAAGTCGCCTCCGATGACATCATCAATGCTGCTGGATTTAAGGCCTGCAAGCAGCCTTGCTTCTTCTGGAGACTGCAAAAGCTCTGCAATTTATATGAAGGAGTTGAATTGTGGAAAATGTCAACGATCAAGCAAAAGTGTTCTCCTCGGTTTGATGAGCCCTCCCTCCAAGCTCTGGTGTACGGAGCCAGCTGTAATAAAGAGGTGCTGTTCCCTTCCTCAGGGAGAAAAAAGCCATTCCAGCAGACAAAAGCTGTGTGGCTACAAGTGGCCGAGGAGGTCAGCTCCATTTCGATGAGCCGCAGAACCTGGCTGCAGTGCAGGAAGAGGTTTCATGACCTTCTCCGCACAGGAAAAGTGAGTATGACTTTCCCATCACCCTCAATCTGATCCCCATCGCCTCTCCTCACCAGCACTCTGCTTTGCCAACCTCTTCCTCCACATGCCACTTGACACTTACATCCCTGCACCCTTACCCATTCCCTCTCTCTCTATGGTCACATTCACTTAACTATTCGACCATGCAGCCCTCACACTCCCCATCACTGTGATGCCATGACAACAACAACTTACAACACACAGGGGGTGGGGGGTCCTTTGTATCCTTCTAAGCATCTATGCTATGCATTCACTACACTCACTCCTTCATTCTCACTCAAACTCCACTTGTGTCCCTCATTGCAAGAAAAGAGAGCCCACAATAAGAGGGAAAGAGCCATGACAGGAGGAGGGCCACCCTCAGTAGCCCAGCTCACCCCCTGGGAGGAGGTGGCCCTGGAAATTGCTGGGATCGAGGAGGATACCCAAGTGGGGGACGGACAGACTGGCGCATCACAGCAAGCTGGTGACAGAATAGTTTGGAATTTCTCTCATTGACATAGCATGAATCACTGAAAATGATTCTGATGCTCTAACAGATTGACTTATGATCATCTGCAATATTCAATGTGCATGTAACCTTGGCCTCACATCTCTAACTCTTTCCTTTACTCCCCCACAGGACCATCGAAAGCCACGGTCCCCACTATCCAGGAGGAACAGCCTGAGCCTCCAGACTCCTCAGAGGAAGCTGCAACCTCTGAGGGCGCAGCATCAGCAGAATTCAGCGCCCCCAGCACCAGCGCAGACACTCACACCTCGGTGGGACCTTCGCGAGATAGAGTAGTGTTGTCACCTGGTGTATCACAGCTCACAAGTGAGCATCAGCAGATGGTGGAGACAGGGACAGCAGTGGAGAGTCTTCGTCGGAGGGCGCAGGACTCTGCCAGCTCGGCTCCGCTGCACGTCAACCCTGTGCCTCCGGGTCCATCCAGAAGGAGAGCGGTGCTGGATCTCCAGGAGTCTCTGGCAGGTTTTGTCTCCAGGGTCGCTGCGAGTGTGGAGCGAATGGAGGAGTCCATCGCGAACGTGAGCAGAGCCTTTGTAGAGGCATTGGCGCATGAACACATCACCGCGGAAAGGATGGCAACCTCCGTGGAAAGGATGGCTACCTCCATGGTAAGGCTGGCTACCGTAGAGGAGAGGATGGCTACAGTAGAGGAGAGGATGGCTACGTCCATGGAGGAGCTTAGTCGCCAGTGAATTGAAAACATGGTCATTGTTCAGAATTGAATGACATCTCTTGAGGAGCGATGGTCAGCTATTGAGCAAACAAACCAGACCTTCATGCAAGTCTTCTGGAGTAGGACTTCCAGTGCAGAAACGGGTCCTAATGGCCCCCCTGCAGTGCAGCAAGGTGCTGTCAAGCCACTTGGTAGCTCTGAAGTGGGGCTGACCCATGAGTGGGATGTTGGTGGCAGACAACAAGGAAGTGGGGGCTCCTCTCCAAGCGCTCACACGACCATGCCACAGCAAAGCCCTCGGTCAGAGCCCCACCAGAGTCCTCACCCAACTGAGATGGGCGTCTCAGCCCCTGCCCAGCCGCAGGAGGAGCAGACTGTTGGCGAGCCCGCACAGGTTTGCCACCCCAGAGGACACCCGCCAAAGGCGTCGAGACAGGAGCAGCAAGAGAGTGAGCAAGGGGCCTCCACATCTGCTGAAGCCACAGGGGAAGCATCACGTAGGAGCACGCATAAGGGGAAGATAAAGCACAAGTAGTCACAAAGGTAGTCACTTGGGTGCTGTGTAGTTTTGTTTTTGGACCAGCAATCATTGTGATTGTATTATAAAAAGTGTTTTGATGGCAAACTGTTGAAGTTGTGGCCTGTGTCATTTCGCAAATGGGACTTTCACATTGAGGGCTTAGGGCGCCTTGCGATTGTCAGAATGGTGGTCAGAGTGATAGGATTCCGCAGGTTCTTGTCCATTGTCTGTCTGGAAAACCATAAACTTTTTACTTTTTTTTTACTGGAAATCACATCTGTGCAGACCATGCAGACACTGCGACAACGTATGAACGGACACCGCGCAACAATCGCCAGGCAGGATTGTTACCTCCCAGTCGGGGAACACTTCAGCAGTCAAGGACATTCAGCCTCGGATCTTTGGGTAAGCGTTCTCCAAGGCGGCCTTCGAGACACACGACAACGCAAAATCATCGAGCAGAAACTGATAGCCAAGTTCCGCACCCATGAGGACGGCCTCAACCGGGATCTTGGGTTCATGTCACGCTACATGTAAGCCCACCTGACGTAGAGTCATCCAGACTCGAGTCGTCGTTGGCTTGTTCACAGATGTGATTTCCAGTAAAAAAAAAGTAAAAAGTTTAAAGTTTATGGTTTTCCATACAGACTGCAGCATTTGATACATTAGACCCCCTGTGACCCCACCTCATTGTCCTAGTTGTATTTTGCTATGTCTTTGATATAATGTCTTCCTGACTGATCTGATTGTCTCTCTGCCGAGGTGTGATAAAAGGCAGTCAGAAAGATTAACTGTAGTCGTCTGACATTGTACGCTGCACAGGCATTGTTCTCTGTCTATATATGCTTTGCCGATCTGTATTCCTTCACTTCACCTGACGAAGGAGCAGCAGCTCCAAAAGCTTGTGATTTCAAATAAAACTGTTGGACTATAACCTGGTGTTGTGCGACTTCTCAAGAATATTACTGTTCTACCTCCAATGGTTTGAATTGGTGTACACCAGATGAAACCAATTTGCCAATAGCACTCAATGATGGCATGTTATCTCCATCAGCAGAAAAGCTTTTGGGGCAGTGAAAATACTGTTCACATCCAAATTGCTTTTTTTTGCCCAAATAGCAAAGATTAGAGCAAAACACAAGCACCTCTTATCACTATACAGTGCATTTTCAAAAGCCCACACAAATGTCTGTGGTATTGTACTAAGTACGGTCGGAATCTCAGGAAATCACACAACCCACTTTGCTAGTGTTTTTTGCATCAATTGGAAATGAAAAGACAAGTTCCAAGTCCCTTAGATGGATGTTATTCTTTTAAAATAAATAATCCTTCCTATTCACTGTAAAAAGAAATCCTAATATCAGTGTGGCTGTAAATCATAAGCAAAAAAGTGCTAACTGTTATAAACCTTCACAGCCTTTGTCTCCTGTTGTGGTGTGCAGCATGTTTGAGAGGTATTAATTTTTGAATAGACCTACTACAATCACTGCTGTATCACAATCTGCAATCGGTCATTTAGAATGGAGTGGAAAATGGTTTGATCTAACGAGGTTTGCTGCTGCAGGAAAACAGCTCTACATAAATGATTAAAAAAGTACCACCTTATTGATAACTTTATTTTTAAAAACTGAAAAATTCTTGATAGATGTAAGCAACATGAATGTTGGTTACACTAGAGTTCAGTCACAACTGATTAGATGCAGTGGTATGGGGAGAGAGCGGGAATATGGTACAGGAAACTATTTATTATCCGGCACCGACGGGACCGGCGTGGTGCCGGTTGATCGAAAGTTACGGATTACAGAGAGGTATACTTACCAAGGTACGAGAGCCCCGTACACGGCCCCAGGCTTAAAAATTGGGACCCGGAGAGGGAAAGTAAACTAATACGATGGGAGGAAACCTTTACAGTATTCCAATTGTTTTAACAATTTTTTTTAGAGTTTGTGGAAACCGAGCAGAGAGTGCTTGGGGCAAGCGCAACCATCATCGCACCCTTTATATCCTGCGGGAGCCGGCTTACGGGAGGGCAGCCTCTGCCGAGGGGGCGATGGGTCTGAGCTCCCCGAGCCGGGCCTGTGTTCCGAATCACGAGACTCCGGCTTCTTCCTCCGTGGCGGCGACAGGTCCGAGTCGGAAGAACGTTGACCCCCCTTTCGTGGGGGCGAAAGGTCAGAATCGGGGTCTTGTCTGTATAGTAAAACTTACCTGAACCTACTCCTGATTTTTGCCGGTTAAGCGAGAATTCTGGATATTTGGGTGCCGGATAAACAAAAGTTTCCTGTATTGAGATAGAGGATCAGCCATGATCATATTGAATGGCGGAGCAGGCTCGAAGGGCCTACTCCTGCTCCTATGGTTCTATATTTTACACTGAGATTTTCCTGGATGGTGCATACTCCCAAAGTTTAAATTTCTATCTGTAATGTGATTCTTTGGCCCTTAAATCTTGCACAGTTACATTAAATGGTTTGGAATAGGATATCATGCTGTAGAACTCTACAATTGTCTTGGGCTTCCAGTCAATATTTCCACTAGACAGTTATGTACACCCCATTTCAATAGTCTGGAAAGTTACATATTAAATCAAAGACAAAAGAAGGGTTTTTCAAACAATCGTTACACTCCAGTATTTCAAATTTGCAGTATGGTCAGTTCTGCAGTCAGTTCTTCTCCCAGAGAGTTTTATAAACCAAGTAACAATGAAGGGAAATGCACTATTTATAACCTGGAATTAGTAACTGCACAAACAAGGCTTGGAATTTACATTACCGATGGAAAAGCACTTTGAAACCAAGATGTAACTGGATAAACAGTCGACTAAAAATTGGATCAGACTGTTTCTTCTAGTATAGCTCATCATATCCAGCAGTGTTTCTGCTTCTTTTTTAAAACACAACTGCTATCTACTGTTGCTTTCCTGTAATACACAAATCAAACCAGAAAATCTCAAGCTCATCAGCAGTCTTACCATGTTACCGATAACTGTATCTTTAGAAATTTTATTTTACCAAACGCTTTAAAAAGAAAACCTCTATTAGCTAAGAAATTGCTGTTGGTGCACTATTCAGGAGTTAACTGTGGGTAGTTCTTGGGTAAGTCTTCCCTGCCATTAGACCCCAATATTGCAGGTTTAGCACCAGGTGAAAATCTTGAAAACCTCTGCCCACACAGCAGGCTGCTCAATGCAACATCAGAATTGATTATACTGCTGACGAACACTTAAGCAGATTAAGTATGAACTTAAACTCATGCTTCTGCACAGAGGAAGCAGACCAGTGATTATTGCTACAATGATCCTGTTAAATGGAGGCTACCAGAGCAAGAATATCTAGATTCACTGACCAAAAAGTGGAAATCCTCATCCATGAAGTGTGGGAAAGAAGGGTTGTGCTGTATGAGACGGAAGGGCACACTCCTCAAAAGCAACTGGTTCAGCAAGAGTAGGAGCAGATTGTTACAGACTCAGCTGTTTGCAGGCCCCAGCTGACCGGGATACAAGCCAGGAAAATGACTAACTTAAAGAAAGCTGCTACGGTAAAACTACAGTTCAGCATTCTATGCCAAGTACCTGTCTCAAGTGTGCATATCACAAAGTGAACCCTCATAACCTGTAATTCATTTTGTGCTGAGACATCTTAAGCATTTAAATACGCTTATTCTGTGCATTTCCTTCCATGAGGGAAACAGCTCACTGAATGCTTACCATAAATGTACATACTGCAGCTTTGGACAAATAAAAGCATCAATATATAACTTATAACTGAAACTGTAGTCAGGTAGAAATCTTAAAAAGAGGCTTGACACAAGAAATCCTTGTAAGACCTAGCTGTGTAATGCATGTTCATTAAGTACTAAACAGGATAGCCTGCAGGATGGGAAGCTGCATGTCACTGTCCATGATACTTCAACTAGCAACAGCTCAAGGTTACATATCTACTTGCAAAACAAGTTGAAACATAATAAAAGCAGAACTAAAATGAATGAGTACCCAGACATTGTAAGTAATGGGCACCATTTAAAGCAGGTCACCTGGACATCAGTGACCAGGAATATCAATGAGGCACTAAGGAAGGAGTAAAGGAGGATGAAGCTGGAGACTGTCCAACAGTTTAGGGCTAATAGCATCTTGGTTCTTGTTATGGCTTGTCCCCTACTCAGTCACCAACGTACAGGCATACAATCAATCTCAAAAACCTCACATATGTTGAAATACAAAGATTGCTTGAAGGCAGCATTTTGATATATGCAGTTGTGGAAGAAAAATCACAGCAGTGCCGACAAGCAAGCCAACATTGCACAGCACACTATGTCACTCTCACCAGCTTTGCCGAGAACCAGAGCAACACCTGCCTCAGAGGACATTAATAGTGAGTGTGAGGAGTTTGCACCAGGTGTGTCATGGTTCACAAGTAAAAAGGAGCAAGTGATGCTGAAAGATGAGGACCAGGCTGCCAGGAGAGCCACCATGGTCCACACCTCTACTGCAGTGTCTAGCCATTTACACTAAAAAGGGTCTGGTTATAAAGAAAATTGCTTTCTGAGCAGGATCATCTACAGGAGTCATAATACCCTAATGCAAAATACCTTCCAAGGTGTGGCTCAGAGTTTAGGGGAGTCCACCAGCCATAATGGATGAATGACTGTCTACACTGCAGGCTACATGGAGTACATGGTTACTCCAGTAATATATGCAGCCGAATTCTCAGGTAATAAGCACAGTGAAAGTATCTCTCATTAATCCACAGACTGTTGTTCCAAACTACAAGAGGCTTTCTTGTCTCTCTTCAATATTCCGAGTTGTCAGATGGAGAGAAACTTGAGGATGGGATTCACAGACCTCTGATTCCTAAAGTGGCTCAATGGACATGATGATCAGCGGACAGTCCTGAGGGAATGCATAGCAGCAGTAACATAGCTGGATAAGGCATAGCGGAGTCTCTGAGTGACACGACATCAAGCTCATGAAGCATCCTTGTGTAACCGACAGCCGGGGGTCGATTTTAAGTCTCAGGCAGGAACGCAACCTGCGGAGCGGCTGGTCCATTCGGGGGTGACAGCGGGGAAGCCTAGCCAATTTTAACAGAGATTTTGTTTGATTGTGTTTACCAAGGAAAAAGATGCTGCCAAAGTCATAGTGAAAGAGGAGGTAGTTGAGATATTGGATGGGATAAAAATTGATAAAGAGGTACTAGAAAGGCTGGCTGTACTTAACGTAGATAAGTCACCAGGACCAGATGGGATGCATCCTAGGATGCTGAGGGAAGTAAAGGTGGAAATTGCAGGAGGTACTGGCCATAATCTTCCAATCCTCCTTGGATACGGGGATGGTGCCAGAGGACTAGAGAATTGCAAATGTTACACCCTTGCTCAAAACAGGGTGTAAGGATAAACCCAGCAACTACAGGCCAGTCAGCTTAACCTCAGTGGTGGGGAAGCTTTTACAAACTATAATCCAGGACAAAATTAAGAGTCACTTGGACAAGTGTGGTTTAATTAAGGGAAGCCAGCACAGATTTGTTAAAGGCAAATCGCGTTTAACTAACTTGGTTGAATTTTTTGATGAGGTAACAGAGAGGGTTGATGAGGGCAATGTGGTTGATGTGGTGTACATGGACTTCCAAAAGGCATTTGATAAAGTGCCACATAATGCGCTTGCCAGCAAAGTTGAAGCCCATGGAATAAAAGGGACAGTGGCAGCATGGATACTAAATTGGCTAAGTGACAGGAAACAGAGTAGTGGTGATCGGTTGTTTTTCAGACTGGAGGAAGGTACACAGTGGTGTTCCCCAGGGGTCGGTACTAGGACCGCCGCTTTTCTTGATATATATTAATGATTTGGACTTAGGTGTACAGGGCACAATTTCAAAATTTGCATATGACACAAAACTTGGAAGTATAGTGAACAGTGAGGAGGGTAGGGATAGACTTCAAGAGGACAAAGACAGGCTGGTGGAATGGGCGGACACGTGGTAGATGAAGTTTAATGCAGAAAAGTGCGAAGTGATACATTTTGGTAGGAAGAACGAGGAGAGGCAATATAAACTAAAGGGTACAATTCTAAAGGGGGTGCAGGAACAGAGAGACGTAGAGGTATATGTGCACAAATTGTTGAAGGTGGCAGGGCAGGTTGAGAAAGCGGTTAAAAAAGCATACGGAATCCTGGGCTTTATAAATAGAGGCATAGAGTACAAAAGCAAGGAAATTATGAACCACCTTTATAAAACACTGGTTCGGCCACAACTGGAGTAGTGTGTCCAATTCTGGGCACTGCACTTTAGGAAGGAGGTGAAGGCTTTAGAGAAGGTGCAGAAAAGATTTACAAGAATGGTTCCAGGGATGAGGGACTTCAATTACGTGGACAGACTGGAGAAGCTGGGGTTGTTCTCCTTAGAGCAGAGAAGGTTGAGAGGAGATTTGATAGAGGTGTTCAAAATCATGAGGGGTCTAGACAGAGTAGATAGAGAGAAACTATTCCCATTGGCGGAAGGGTTGAGAACCGGAGGACACAGATTTAAGGTGATTGGCAGAAGATCCAAAGACGACTTGAGGAAAAACTTTTTACGCAGCAAATTATGATGATCTGGAATGCACTGCCTGAAAGGGTGGTGGAGGCAGATTCAATCGTGGCTTTCAAAAGGGAGTTAGATAAGTACCTGAAGGAAAAAAAATTGCAGGGCTACGGAGAAAGGGCGGGGGACTGGGACTAGCTGAAGTGCTCTTGCAGAGAGCTGGCACAGGTTCGACGGGCCAAATGGCCTCCTACTGTGCTTTAACCATTTTATGATTCTATGTGTACAATAAGGTAGCAGCACAGCAAAGGATTAGCAGAGAGGGAGTTACAGAGCTGTGTCATTTGCTTCAAGAAGACCTGTAGATAAATTGAAGCACAAGAGATGGCACTACCATCTCTTTCAAGATGACCATAACTCTTAATTTTGATGATTTCGGATCCTCTGACAGTATTGATGGTACAATTTGCGTAGTGGTATGAGCATGGAGAGTCCAGTTATACTGTCTGCTTAAACTGCTATGGAGGAACTGTGCACAGCCAGCAAAACACATATATAAGACCAGCTCTTCCAAGAGATGGTATCACTAACGTTGCTAAAGGCAAAATTGGGTGAATAATTGCAGCCTTGGTTTTGGGGGCTGGCATGAGGAAAGCATGGCCGAATGCTGCTCCCAAAAAAGCAGCGTAAACAAAATTCTCAGCATGATAAGCAATGCTTGTGTATGGTCGTAATAATACAGGTATCTCCTACAACTTGCTACCAGCAATGTAATATAATTTTAGGGTAATTTGATGAGCTGTTCCTTATTGCTGCACTTCCCAAAAGTGGTGTCCCTGTGAACCAAAAACCACAGCCCTGCGAATTTCAGCATCTGCAGAGACCTTGTAATCTTTAGGATTCACATAATACTAGTGCTCCCTGCAGACTATATTAACAATGCACCATATTTCGAGCTGGGCTCAGATTCCGAATAATTGGATCTATTTGCTGAAGGAGGACACCTACAGAACAGCACAAACTCTGATCCGATGCCTACTGTAAAAGGCCTAATCTGTTAAAACTACACTCTGGTGCTGACGACAGTGAATATCACCTTACCAACAGTCTAATTTGCTTTCAGTTCCAATCGACTCAAGATGTCCCTGTGCTTCCCATGCTTTTGTGGTTCAGTCTTTCGTTCTCCGTCTGTCTCTAGAGCCCTCCCAAACCAAAGGCTTAAGTGTATCATTTGTATTTGAAATTCATGAGCCTCAGTGAATTCATGGAAGACATAAAATAATGCAGAAATAAGTTACCGCCATTTCCAGGTTGAATGATCCACAGGAGGGAATTGGTCACGCCTTCAAATGGCATTTATCTGTCTTAATTAACATTAATACAATATGGAAATTGGAGACAAAATCCTTCTCCCAGCAGCTAGAAAAACTGAGGCAGCAGCCATCTTAGAACTCTTCATCTTTAGCTTTTAAATTTCTACAGCACAGAAGTATGTATTTATACACAAAGCTAATTCTGCTTCCAGCTACCTTTACAGTGACAGTACAATGGAATTCCTCACAATGGTATTGAATAAAATACCTTTTATATACAAGACATACTTAAAGTAATAAAAGTAAATACTAAGTTTGGTAATGATATTTTAATGCAACTATTATGCTAAAATTGTTTTAACAGATTAGGTCTAAAGATGCAACACTAACACTCACTAACTTTAATGGAACAGAATTAAAGGAGGAATGTGATTTAAAGATGCTTCAGGAATTTACACAATGCTTCACACGACAGTCTCTTTATTGAAGCATAAATCCCCACTTTTAATGTATTTTTAAAAAACTTTTTTCCCATGTCCTTTAAATATTGGTGCCGCATGTATAATTTCCCATAAAAAAGGCAACTAGTCCTAGATTTCTTCCAGCACTGCGCTTAAATTGAGCCACTTGGAGCATCCATTCACCCTCAGATTTTCCCTCTTTCCCTGTGAGGCACATCTTCATGGTGGAACAACGTGAGGAATTGTAGATGGAAGCCTAAATCCCTCCCAACATCCTGGTTCATCAAACTACCCTAATCCAATCTGCCTTCTTTTCATTCTTGACCAATTTGAGAAACTTACAGAATATCTAAACTGAGGCCGGAATTTTGCCGGTCCTCAGAATGCGGAATTGGAGGTGGGACCACTGTCAAAATCGCAAAGATTCACAGTGGGCAGGAAACCCGGTCAACCCGCCTCCAATCAATCTTCCCAAGTGTCGGGTCCCCGATTTGCGCATGGACCCGACACCTAGCGGTGGGAAAAGGATTATAGCCACTTACCTGGCTGTTAACAGGTACTTGATACTTGTTAACAGGCTCTTTTTCAATTTTGCCGCTTCTGCCTCGGGTTCCCCGACGTCCGGACACCACGCCAGGTAAGGGTGGAGTGCTGCGAGTCTGCTGTAGTGTTTCTGCATTGATGGCAGCTGCAAAAGTGGTGTGAAGGATCCAATGGTGCACTGGTGAGTTTCAGAGGTAAGGAAATGTTGGGAAAATCATTTTTAATATATTTACTCTTTTCTGTAGGTAACAGGTTTTGAATTGGCTGTCTAGTCCCACCTCATTGGGAGAGCCTCTCTCACAAGTGACAGATCGCTTCTGTAACCTCACCTGCAGCTGCCATTGGTTCTAGCCTAAGGAGGGAGTCACTGGAGAGCCTAGGTGCAAGAGCTCACCTGTGAACAGTCATTGTCAGTGTTTGCAGCACCTCAATGCTGTCAAACACTGAGAAATTAGTTGTCAAAGAAAAACCGGCTTCCTCTTAATTGGCCGGCAAGCCCGCAGGGCGGGCTTAACAAGGCCAATCGACGTAAAATCACGTCCATTGGCCGGATGCAGCTGGGGGCGGGACTGGAACCCGGAAACCAGCTGACCCGCTCCCAAGTCGCATCCATTTGCAAAATTGCGGCCTTTGTATCTGTTAAGTATGCCACTAACATGTATCACACTTAACTTAATTGCCCTAATGTATATTTTTAACAGATAAGATAAACATCCATTTTGGATTACAGTAATAAAAAAAGTTAGCCATTATTGCCAGGTGTATCTGTTCATATGTTGGTGTCAATAAACAAATATAACTTTGAAAGAACTGCAATTTCACTAGAATCCTATTAGATGGTTTCTGTTACACCATAAAACAAATGATTATTGATCACAAAAAGTCAAAGGTCTGGGTCATAATGTTTTGGAGTAGAAGTGTGATAGAAACAATTGCCATAATAGGATGGCACACAGCAATAAACATTTAGCCATCAATGCTTTCTGCGAATACAAGCTAAATAACATGGTCAACAGAAGCAAACTGGATGATGTACTTGGTTAGAATATTGTTCTTTTACAGGAACTCTGGAATCTGGATTCTAACCTAGATACATGATCGCAAAAGTTTGTCTATTAAGGGAACCAATACAATTTATCACATGGAACTTGAAATCTATTTCCAGCAGACCAGATTTACATCTATTTTGGATTACATGAACCTAAAAATTAAAGTTAGATATTATGGTCTGGAGTATTTGAACCATATTGAACTGTGGTTGAATTATTAAAAGCTGACTGTAACTCATAGGCTGTAATTAAAAAGAAACACTGGCTGCACAAGTCCTAAAGTATTACAGATAACCTTCGAGCAATATCTTAGCACTTGGTCTCAAAAATAGTCAATAGTTGCACACCATTTTCCATTTTATAGGGGTATTTCAACTCATTACAGTCCATTTGGTATGATTTATTGTGGCTATTGCATTTGTTCAGCTAGAAGTCTGAAATGATGCATAGTCTGAATACTCATTTAACTATGCATAGCAAATCATGCTTTCCATTAGTGATGCATTCAGATTTTGTTCAAAAAAGTTTTTAACTTCTTAGAATGATCTTATATTTTGTGCAGTACTGTGTGTAAAATATTAAAAAATAAATAATTGAAAAATTATACTGCTTCTTCTTTTGAATCATCTAAGAGGGCTGTTTAAAAAAAAACAGTAAGTGAAGTTAAAGGAACATTACAGAAAAGTTGATTATTCGCAGGACGGAGAGTTTGGAGGGGGGGAGCGGGTGATAGATCACAGGGTCCGATCGTGTGGAGTGGGAAACAGGTAAGCTTGCGGGGGGGAAGCACTCCTGCTCCTCCTGGCCCACAAGCAGTGCTGGAAAGGCACTTACCTGTTGGATCCGGCCTGTTCTCACCTCCCTTCAGCTGCCGGGTTTCCACAGCCCTGGGAAACCTGGCCCACAGCCATTCAATTTAAAACACAGCTAAAATTTGAAGCATGCAGCCTCATTAAAATATTTGAATAACTGACCCGCCTCTGGAGAGCAGGTTATTCGCCGTCCCCCCAACCCGCCTCCATTAAAACCGCAAGTGTTGAAGGCGGGTTGGGTTTCCCATTTTTTAATTTTCAACCCCCCCCCCCCCCCACCGGCCATTCTGGGCAGTTAAAATTCCCTTGTATTCAAAAGGAGCCCAGGTCAGAGATAGGGGTAGAAAACTGTAGTGCTGATTCTTTGATCCCTGCTCCTTTGCCTGCTGAAAGCACAGCATCAGTGAATTTTACATGTGCTCCAACTTCTAGCATATTTAAGAACACAACTAAACTATCAAAGTTCAGTCTACAAACAGGCTGTGTCGTCACTAAACAAAAATAAACATTGTAATTAAAAGAAAACGGAGTATTACCTATTGGTTTTGCCTGTGTCCTTTTAAAAATAAAGATGCTGTGGACTGTCCAAAGGTTAAAAATAAGGTGTGCTTTATTCCAATAGTAAGATTAGTGTGCTCCTGTAAAATGCAAATGACTGTTTCAATGTAAACAGGCAACGTTCTTATCACACAATGGATAAGCCATTATAGCAGGATAGCATAAACAGTGTTAAATGTAGAGACGGAAATGAAGCTTTGCTCTGTAAGTTATTGTGATGAACTGCTCGTCGTAGCAAGTTGTATGTTTTGAAAGTGAATATTGTTTAGCTTTGTTGCTTCTATTTCTAGATATGATCTCTTCAAGTTTCAGCTGCCACCTAACTTCAAATAGCATCTTTAAAACAGGACATTGAAAAATAGCATTTTCATCTCTGGATTCTATCATCAAATCAATTATACCCCACCCAGGCATCAAAAAAGCATTTTTCTTCTAAAAGAAAATTGAGTGCCTCTCATCTTCATTTTTTTTTAAAAAACAAAAAAATATTTTCAAAACATCTGCAAGATTTTCTGAGGTGTTTTGATAGGGTGCCACATGAAGGCACATGGTACTAACTGAATTGTAGGTGCTTAAACAGAGCAATGGCTAGGGAACAGAAAGCAAAGAATAGGGATAAATTGTTGGGTCTTTTTGGAGTAAAAATATAAGACATTGCAGGGGGAATGTAGAAAAGTTAGTAGTGGAGTGGGTAGATTGGTTACAGCTGCAAGTCAATGCATAAAAATGTGAAAGAAATTATACACTAAAAGACAAGACCCTTAACAGTAGAAAAACAGAAAGATCTAGGGGTACAAATACATAAATCTTTAGCGATGGGGGTGAAGGTAGGAAAGGCCATGAAAAAGGCAAATGGGATTCTTATTTTTGTAAAAAGAGAAAGAATGAACTTGCGTCTATATAGCGTTTTTCATGTCTTCAGCAGATCCCAAAGTGCTTTATAGTCAATGATTTACTTTTGAAGTGTAGTTACTATTGTTAGTCGGCAAATGTGGCAGTCAATTCATGCACAGAAAAGGCCACAAACAACAATAAGATAATGACCAGTTAATCTGTTTTTGATGGTGTTGGTTGAGGGATAAATGTTGGCCAGGACCCCAGTAGAACTCCCCTGCTCCTCTTCAAATAGTGCTGTGGGATCTTTTACGTCCACCTGATAAGGCAGACAGGGCCTTGGTTTAACGTCTCATCCAAAAGACGGCACCTCCGACAGTGCAGCAATACAATGAAATATAAATAAAGGAGCATGAAAGTTGTATTGAGTTTGTACAAGGCATTGGTTAGATCACAATTAGAGTATTACATGCAATTCTAGGCATCCAATTATAGGAAGGATATTAGAGCCATGGAAAAGATAGTGAAGATTCAATAGAATAATATCAAGAAACAGTTGAAAAACTGGTGCTTCTTCCACTGGATCATCTAATAGAGTTTTCAAAATTATGAAAGGTTTTGAGAGTAAATAGTGAAAGATTGTTTCCATTGCTTGGAAAAATTGTATCAGGGACATAGACTCATGATTATCACGAGAAGAATGAACGGGGAAATTTAAAAGAATTTTTTCACACAAAGGGTTATTAGAACATATAATATGCTTTAAGATAATAATTAAAATGACATAAGTATGACGAAGACCAGGGTAATAGATTGGAGAAAAGCTGATTTTGCGGGGCTGAGAATAGAACTTGGGAAAATAAAATGAACAATATTGGCAAACAATGATGTAGAACAGCAGTGGGAAATATTTAAAACGGTGTTCAACAGAGTCTGGGAAAATATATATTCTGCTAAAAAATAAGAACAAGCTAAACACTAATGAGACATCATGGATGAATAAAGACATAAGGGAAAAATTGAGGGTAAGGAAAGAGGCATACACTAAGTACATGGACAGCAGGGGAGAACATGACAAGAGAGAATACAAAGAGATTAGGAGAGAAGTCAAAAAAACAATAAGAAAGGCAAAAAGGAACTATGAAATTAAATTATCAAGGAACATGAAACAAAATAGTAAAATATTTTACAGGCACATAAATAAAAAGAGTCGGGATGGGAATAGGGCCACTAAGGGATGGACAGGATAATATCACAGGCAGTGATAGAGAGATGGCAGAAATATTAAATAATTACTTAACTTCAGTATTTACCAGGGAGACAAAACAGGTGGACATGACATCGGATGATGAGATTAGAAATGAGATAACTGCATTTAACATAAAAAAGGAGAAATATTAAATAAACTAATTAAACTCAGAGGATAAAACCCCTGGTCTGGACGGATTACATCCGCGCATTTTAAAAGAATCTAGGGAAGAGATAGCAGAGGCATTACTACACATATTTAATAATTCGTTAGAACAAGGTGTAGTGCCAGAGGACTGGTGGATAGCTAACCTAATATCTATATATAAAGGGAGATAGAACATGTCCAGGGAACTATAGACCAGTCAGCTTAACATCGGTGGTAGGAAAAATCATGGAATCCCTACTAAAGGAGAAAATAGAAGAACATTTAGAAACCAAAAATATAATAATGAATAGTCAGCCTGGATTTCAAAAGGGAAAGTCTTGCTTGACCAACCTCATTGAATTTTTAGAAGAGGTAACAGAGTAGGTAAGGGTAATGTAGTAGTTGTAATTTATCTACATTTTCAAAAAGTCTTCGATAAAGGTACCACATAACAGATAATGAATAAGGTCAGAGAATGCGGTCAGGAGACAAGTAGCAGAATGGATAACTAGCTGGCTTAAAGACAGAAAGCAGAGAGTAGGGGTAAAGGATAGGTATTCAGAGTGGCAGAAGGTGGGAAGTGGTGTTCGACAAGGATCAGTGTGCTGGGACCACAGTTGTTCACAATTTATATTAACGATTTAGACTTTGGAATTAAAAACACAATTTCTAAATTTACAGATGACACCAAATTGGGGGGGAATAGTCAATACTGAGGAGGACTGCAACAAATTACAAGACGACATTAATAAACTTGAAGAATGGGCATATAATTGGCAAATGAAATTCAACACAGATAAATGTGAGGTATTACACTTTGATAAGAAAAATAGAGAGGTCACATATTACTCAGAAAATACGAATCTAAGTGGGGTAGAAGAGCAAAGGGATCTCGGAGTACAAATACACAACTCACTGAAAGTAACGACACAGGTTAACAAGGCCATATAAAAAAAGCAAACCAAGCACTAGGGTTTATTTCTAGAGGGATTGAATTGAAAAGTAGAGAAGTTATGCTAAACTTGTATCGAACCTTGGTTAGACCACACTGCGTACAATTCTGGTCGCCATATTATAAAAAGGATATGGGGCACTGGAGAGGATGCAAAAAAGATTTACAAGGATGATACCAGAAATGCGAGGGTATACCCATCAGGAAAGGATGAACAGGCTGGGTCGCCTTTCTCTTAAGCTGAGGGGTGACCTAATTGAGGTCTTTAAAATTATGAAAGGTTTTGATAGAGTAGATACAGAGTGTTTCCACTTGTGGGAATAGCAGAACTAGAGGCCATCAATATAAGATAGTCACCAAGAAATCAAATAGAGAATTTAGAAGAAATTTTTTTACCCAGAGAGTGGTGAGAATGTGGAACTCGCTCCCACAGGGAATAGTTGAAACGAATAGTATAGATGAATTTAATGGGAAGCGAGATAAGCATATAAGGGAGAAGGGAATAGAGGGTTATGCTGATAGAGTTAGATGAGGAAAGACGGGAGGAGGCTCTAGTGGAGCATAAACGCCGGCATGGACTGGTTGGGCCGAATGGCCTGTTTCTGTGCCATATGTTCTATCTAATCCTATGTAGAACATGGATTGCTTTACTATTAGTGACTATTGAGGCAGTTGCTAGAACACCATTTAAAAAGGATTGGGTAAATATTTCAAAAGGAAGAAAATAAAAGGATATGAGAAAAGGGCAGGGAAGTGGGATTTGAGTAAATAGCTCCAGTTGCAGAGCTAACACTGGCACAGGTACATTGTGCTAAATGCCCTGCTTTTGTGCCGAATTCTATAGCAATAAAATAAGAGACCCCATTAACAAAATCTATTTTCAGTGCAGCCAACAATTGACTTTGCATGGGGCCACTTACAGTGCAGTTTATCAGGTTAGCTGCTGAAATGTTGTGGAATGTACAATGTATGTCTGAACATCACTTGTTTTTCTTGGCTTTACCATTTCTTGATGCAGTGCATGGGAAACATCAGCAGGAAATTAAAGTTCATCCTCCAGAACTTCATCGCACAACAGGATGCTATTACTCAGTCACCTATTTTCTAACGAATGTTATGATTGTTACATTTAATATGCTTTTATACACAACTATACAAAGAGTGGAATGAATGCTGTTCTATAGCATCAGCATATAATGAAATATTTCTTATCTATTTGTAATATGTATAAATCAACAGCAAAATTTAGAATTGCAACACTGCACCTTCTAAAAATTCCTTCCATTAGAAAAGCTATATTTCTGAATAAATCACAGCCTGATATAGACGAGAGGCTACTACTGCAGGATTTGACTGAAAGGGCTAATTTACTGAAATTTTCACACATTGTTCAATATTGCACCACACCTCAGAGCACCATGTACGAATCTCCAAATGGAACACAAGTTTAGTCAGAAAGTTACAGCCATTTTTTTGGCAGCCTTGCTTAAAATTTCAGTGGCTGGAACAACCTTGTCCAATTTCCAAATTAACCTCTGCCTCCACCATAGCTCTGTTCTCCTGGTCACTATGTGGCTCTGTACAGCTCAAGACCTTAGACTAACTTGAACTTTAACTCTTAGGCTGAACTCAACTATGGATCTCCCACATGAATCATGGTGTTGCTTCTTTATTCTTCTGGCTGCCATTATAATCAAATACACAGGGCTAACCGATGGTAATATACTTACTTGATCTCATTTCAAATTTCAACAGCATTGATTACTTTGCATACCTGCTGAATCTGAGGGCATAGTGTGGAGTAATGGAAAGTCTAATGTGCAGATTCTCATAGCTGTCACTAATTAATGTATTACAGTCAAATAGATAGGGCCAATTATGATTAGATCTGATAAGCACCAGCATGTCACAATATTTTTTTTCAAAACATCAATGAATTATAATTAAACTAGAATAATTTACAACAGGCCAATTATATCAAGCCTATTATTCCACAGCAGAGACAAAGAAGACATGCAAGATAAAACTGTACTTAGACATTTCTCCCTTCTGCCAATAAAGATTACTCAAGGTCTAAGGTCAGAATCTGGCTCAATGTTTTCTAGCAAAGATGAGAGGTTAAGATAACTAAGTCCGCAGGCAGCAAAGTGTGTTGGACTAGACATGCTGCAACATGGAGAGAGAAACACAGATGTGCACCCGTAACTTCACCAGCCACGGCATTCATTCATATAGATGGGAATCAATAATGATAAATAGCACATGAAATAATAGCTAATGGTCAGCAGCAGAAAATGGTTTATGAAAATTAATTTATAGGAGGCACTTAAGAGTCTACTTAATATGCAGCAACAGAATAACTAGAAAAAAGTGAGCTCTGGATATTCTTGCACAAAAGTGAATGCCTGTCATAACTGAGGGTGAAAAAACTGCTGGAACTCATCATCACTAGTGACGTCTCCAATATATTACGTTTCCCATTTAAAAAAAAGCTATATAAAAAGTATATGAGCATATAGTGCCTGATTGGCTGGACCCAAGCGATTGGTTCGGTGCTATTTCACTGAATTAAATTCATCATGCACTACAAATACGAGAGATGGATGGATTCATTATATAATGTATAGTAATTTTAAATATTTAATGTGAATAAATCTGTCTGTAAGCGTGTTACACTTTCATATATTATGTCCTGGCATGCACATTGTTATATTCAAATCCTACTAGACTTGCAGACTTACTAAATGCTGGGACAATAATGTATCTCATGAAAAAATAATGAGTCTTATAAAAAGGCCCTTGCTCCAATAGCAGCTGCCACAGGTCATTATCAGTTAAACCCTTGTACTCTTTAAAAATGCAGAAAAATGAAATTCAAGTTACAGCGGTTTGAATTTAAATAAGACCGTCAAAAGGAACACATCAAAAATTAATTTAGAAGATGAATGTTCAAGTCCAAAACTGTGAAAACCAGACGTTCCTCAGACAGCTAATCTATTCTGTAATTTACTGACATTGTCTAGTGGTAAATATTCCATTGGACTACACTGTATTGCTAGGCTAGCTTGTCAGTTAGTACGCCTGAACATATTCACTCAGTCACTTACCAAGGTTTTTTCCCCCTAATTCAAATTAAGAGATTTATTATAGTTCCCTATTTTCCATTTATTTTCTCAGCGGAGATGGTCTGAGTTTCAGATGGCAATAAGATTAGCACCATCACCACTCTCTGATTAGTCAATATAATGCATTTGCTAGAAATCGAGCTGACAATCTAATTTACTTTACCCCCCCCCAACTACAGAATAAGGCTGAAGGAGAGACTTGATTAAACTCACTGTTTAACAGTAGCAGCTAAACTAAAGGGGCAGAAACCTCTGTTCTGCTCTGGTTGCAAGTTTGGCAACTTGCTACCTGTGTTCCTGAGGCATCTATCAAATAATTTTCCATATCTAGCTGAACACAAAACACCACTCCTTGCAAAGTTTACTGACCTCAACAAGCAGAAACACTCCAGCATCTGTGACATATTGATTTATGTTTAAACATGCCTTTCCATTAGTGCAACTAAACATCTCAAAATATGTGTGAGAAAAAAAAAGCTGGAATTTGAGCAGCATAATTACCCTGTGTACAGACAGCGAGGTCCGGAGAGCCCTGGATATTGGGCCTTGGACCTCATTAAACCGAAGACACGCTGCAGCAGGAGAGCACGCAGGTAAGTACTGCAAGTTCTTGCTCACAGGTAAGTGATCGGAGGTCGGGGGGGTGATCTGGGGGTCGCGATCAGGCCTTGAGGTGGGGGGTCAATCGGATTCTCGGGGAGGGAAGCGATCGGGCCTCGGGTGGGGAACGGTGGTCCGGGGGATCGTGAATGGTGTGATTGGAGGGAGGGAGATCAGGGGAAGGGGGCCCTGGAGGTCGGAGGTTGGGGATCTCGAGTCGGCAGCATTCAGAATGCTGATTTTGGTAAGTAACTTATCTTTTTTTATGTAGGCGATGTTTAGGGTTGGTTTCCCTGGCTGCGTCAGGGAAAACCAATGTTGGAGTGGGGACCTGAAGCAGGAGTTTGTCCCCTTATTTGCATATGCATACAGTCCAACGCCTACTTCAGGTGTGGTTAAAGGACGCCTCTTGTTTTTCCTAATCCATTATGGCAGGCGGAGCACTTCTAGTCGAAAGTGTACGTGTGCTTCCTGCCTGCCATTTTGGGGCCTTAGGATGGTGCGTAGAGCCTGAAAACCAGTTGCTATGCGGCTCAATTTAATGCCAGAGTTCAGCAGATAGCTCTCCATCTGAGCGGCAGGCATACTGCATACCTCAAGCACAGATCTTATCTTCTAAATTTCTTTTATTATTTGTTGACTTATTAGGAGATTAATGTCGTTGCTGTACATCTAATTAAAAAAAGTTTTCTGCAATGAGAGCATGGCTTTTCTTTGCATAGCTGACGTGCTCTTTTGCAGGTTAGGACGCGGAGGCCTGGGAGTGTGTCAATATTTGCAGTGGGTCAATCTTTGCAGTGGGTTCCTTGAACAGAAAAGTTTGAAATCCACTGTTTTAAAGATGCAGTACCAAACCAGATGAGGGAAACAATAGTTTGCATTTGTACCATTTTATCAACAATTTGCCTACAAAATAGAAACAGAAAAAACTTTAAAGTTTACAAAGGAGCTAGGAAATCTTTCCCTATCTAGATATACAAGATAATGACTGAGGATTCAATATCAGCTGACATTATCGTTTGTAATGTGGATTTTGTTTGGATATTTAAAAAAATGCTCATCT
This sequence comes from Squalus acanthias, assembly GCA_030390025.1. NCBI lineage: Eukaryota > Metazoa > Chordata > Chondrichthyes > Squaliformes > Squalidae > Squalus > Squalus acanthias. Next base: position 85,692,920 of record CM059438.1, read on the forward strand.
TTCAGTTCTACATGTGTGCGCATTACAAATCAATTCAGAGTAAATGCACTTCATTTTATTTTACAGCCATTGCTATGAAGTTAACAAATGCATCTGTAAACAACAGTGTGATCTAACCATAGCAGCAGCTCCAAGCAAGAACAGTCTTACTGACCTGACTTCTAGTGTGCGCTGCCACAAGCTTTCACTAAATCAGCACACACATACACAAAATGACAGGTGTTATGTCTTTAGCAGCAACCCATGCTTTGCTCAAGTCACTGTTAGTCCATTTATATACACAGTAAATCCTCACAAGTCTGTCAAATACATCTTTGATCACAAAAGACACTTGAGTTTTACCAGGAAAGTAATCAATAATAGAGGGCTGCTTTGTGATGGATATTCTCCAGCTTAAGTTTAAGGTATAACTTGTTTCATTGAAACAAAACTGCAGATTTGGGGAAACAAATACCCAACAAAACCTCCAATGTACTCTATCCTATCTTTTCTGGCTTTAGTCACAATTTTACAGCTTTTATAGGATTTATATTTGCACAAGGGAAAAAGTCAATCTGTTCTATTTACCTTATTGCTTCTATTGAGTAATGGTTAATATTGTCTTTAGACCATTTTCAATTTTGCATTACAATAAGGCGGAAAACAGCAGCAGGGAAAATAACTTTTGTGGCAACATTTACAATTAGTATTTAAAAAGTGATAGTTACAGTAACACCATTACATAAATCCTAACAGCAGCAGCAATCTAGATGCGCAATATAAAGTAGTCATCAAGATCTGAGGTTCTTTCATTGTGACATTTCTATTCTTTACTTTTTAATATCAGTTCCTTATTAGTTTATGATAAAAAATGTTACGTTTTAACTATTGAAGAAATTTAAACTTATACTTTGGCAAGATTGCAGGAAAGCACACCTTTATCATGAAGTGTGAATTAGACTGGAGACATATTTTCTAATGTCGCTTTTTCCACATAATACACTAAAAACAGATAGTTATGCAACATGGGAAGCAATCACTGGAGGCATGCAAGATTCGGATTGTAATTTCACATTCGTAATATTAAAAAAAGTTTTAAATATGGAGACAAAGCGTGGGACACGTTAGGATTTTGTAGAACTGTACTCTGGTTAAAACTCTATCTATATTACCCCTGCTGCCTGGCCTGTTGCGACTCCTGGAACGACTGCGTTGTCTCTGAAGACGTGACCTTCCCAACAGTCTGTAGTAATAGGATGGACGTCCAGAGGTTTTTCTGCTGTTAACTGACATTTTGTCATCTGTTGCTTTGCCAGTAATTTCTTCAATCTGTCCAGATCAAACTCCTCAGCGCTGAAAGTCCTTCATTAGGGTTAATGCGCAAAGCAATATTCCATAACAGAATTTTTTTAAAGTGCAAGCTTGTCCAAGCCTGTTGTTAGTCATACTTCTGCACTACTGAGAAGATAAGCTTGTTACATTTGGAAACTGAATGCTGTCAGCATTCTATGGACCAGAGAACAAAAGTTGAGCTTTAAAAAATCCTGAACTGGAGTCCTTCCATTCACATTGAGACAGCTTATACTGTTGCAAAAGAATAAAACATATCAGACATTCATATCCCACTGTTAAGTTTAATTGTAAATATACTACTTGCACAAATTCCCTTTTACCACAGTCTACCAAGTATTAAACTAAAACATTAACACAGTATGCTAAAAGTAGTTGCTCTGTAGGAATCTATTCCAGGTTTTCAAAGAATACATGGGGCCCATGCTAAGTTAAAGGCAGTACGGAAATGAGCCAATCAAGTTAACATTAGATGAATTCGGGTCAAGTAGGCAAGTTCACAGCTGGACAACAGATGAATCCAATTTCATACTGGAATTAAAGCTGAACTTTGGAATATGCTCTAGCCCTCAGCACTGAAATTCACGTTGAGTAATGAAGTTTTATAAGCAAATCAGGAAGTTCAATATTCAGTACTAGTTTACGTTATTTGCTTTGCCTGTGGGGAATACTGAAGGTGAACAAGGTAAACTTTACAGACATACTCATAAAAAAAGTATCTTACTTACAGCTACATATTTTCACTGTACATGCTGCAGTTTATTGTGTTATTTTAAACTCAGTGGGTTGCACAAATCCTCATCACTGGATAAGAAAATAAGTTTTCATTTATTAAAGGAGTGAAAATTAATGCATGTTGTCAAGGATAGTGGAAAAATTATTGAGTATTCATTAAAAAATACATATGAATTAATTAGGTAGATGTTCATTATATTTAGAACATATCCAGTATTGTCAATAATTGCAAATAGCTGCTTTACTAAAGATTTTTTTCTTTTACTTTTTCCATATTAAAAAACTGCAGTATGTTAGAAGGCATGAACAATTACATTTTATGGCTGGAAATTAGACATTTCAATGTCCCTAAGTGAATGGAAAAACTCTATGCTTTATATGGAAACTTGTAAGTAAAATGCCAATTCAAGACAGGAAGGTACATTTGGGTCAATAGCTGACCGGTTGCCTATGGAAACAGGATTTTCAGGAAGTGCCAGTTCTCAAAAGACAGGAATCGTACAGTTATGCTCGTCACAAAATTTCAGCTTGGGAATGTTTAAGAGGTAAAGTTTTACCTCGGGTCAGTAAAATAGTGTAAATTTGAAAGCAGATTAACCACGGCAGAATTGACAATTTATGAACAGGAAGGAATTCAAAAAAAGGTAAAGGCCAAAATCATATATTTCCTAAAAGTCTTTTCACCCTCCCCTGTGTGCTGCACAAATCTGATAGACACTGTAGGCTGCTGCCTCCAGGCTAAGAAATTCCTTTGAAGCTCAAAATTGTTTTCCTACGGCTATCCGTTTATTACAGTCACCTGCAAACAACATTACTTTAAAATGATTTTTAAATTGAAACAGCCCACAGTGCTGTAATTAGAACACAATCAACAGCATATGGTCATAATTTTATTAGCATTCTCTACGCTATTGCAATGCCTCCAATTTTCTGACTTTACGAGATAGATCATTTGCTGCATAAATCCATCTACATTGCACAAAATATTTTGAAAAAGTATTTACACAGCATATTTTTTTTAAAAGAAATTCTAATATTTTATATATCCAAGGTGGGGAATGTTAGCGCTGACAAATGGGAGCTCTTCCCACTTCAGGATGCACAGTCAGCATCAAGTGCTCCCTGTCGAGTAGACCACAGCCAGATGCAGAGTAAAGCTCCTTCTGTTCTGCCCAACAAGGTCCCTCAGCCCCAACCTCACTAGAGCACAATTTATTGCATCAGCATGACTTTTTTTCCCATTCTCCACACCAGCAATCCTGTGGTCTCTGAGTGACACTGCCAATTAGTGTCGAATTAGGGATAGTTTCATGCTATGTACCAATGCCCACAAGGAACTGGATTGAGATTGAGATTGCCCAGATTCATGTCACATAGGACCCTTACACAGAGGACAGGGATTCTGCTGGTCACAAGAATATGCTTCTGATCCTTGGGCCAAAGTAATTTTTAATTTTTCAGCAGTTTCCCCAGCCTCTCCTGGGCATTCCGGCAGGATTTTTTATTATTCGTTTATGGGATGTGGGCGTCGCTGGCAAGGCCAGCATTTATTGCCCATCCCTAGTTGCCCTCGAGAAGGTGGTGGTGAGCCGCCTTCTTGAACCGCTGCAGTCCGTATGGTGAAGGTACTCCCACAGTGCTGTTAGATAGGGAATCTGGGATTTTGACCCAGCGGCGATGAAGGATTGGCGATATGCAACTTGGAGGTGGTGGTGTTCCTATGCGCCTGCTGCCCTTGTCCTTCTAGGTGGAAGAGGTCGCGGGTTTGGGAGGTGCTGGCGAAGAAGCCTTGGCGAGTTGCTGCAGTGCATCTTGTAGATGGTACACACTGCAGCCACGGTACGCCGGTGGTGGAGGGAGTGAATGTTGAAGGTGGTGGATGGGGTGCCAATCAAGCGGGCTGCTTTGTCCTGGCTGGTGTCAAGCTTCTTGAGTGTTGTTGGAGCTGCACTCATCCAGGCAAGTGGAGAGTATTCCATCACACTCCTGACTTGTGCCTTGTGGATGGTGGAAAGGCTTTGGGGAGTCAGGAGGTGAGACACTCACCACAGAATACCTAGCCTCTGACCTGCTCTTGTTGCCACAGTATTTATGTGGCTGGTCCAGTTAAGTTTCTGGTCAATGGTGACCCCCAGGATGTTGATGGTGGGGGATTCGGCAATGGTAATGCCGCTGAATGTCAAGGGGCGGTGGTTAGACTCTCGCTTGTTGGAGATAGTCAGTGCCTGGCACTTGTGTGGCGCGAATGTTACCTGCCACTTATCAGCCCACGCCTGAACGTCGTCCAGGTCTTGTTGCATGTGGGCATGGACTGCTTCATTATCTGAGGAGTTGTGAATGGCACTGAACACTGTGCAGTCATCAGCGAACATCCCCATTTCTGACGTTATGTTGGAGGGAAGGTCATTGATGAAGCAGCTGAAGATAATTGGGCCTAGGACACTGCCCTAGGATGGGTTGAAACGAGGTCTGCTACAGTATAGCATGCAGGAGGCTCTCTGTACCTGTTATACTGTTTAAAAAATGGGCAGCTTTTTTTTTAAAGAAAAGGTGCCAAAGTGCATGCAATGAATCGTTCTGCAATTAACAGCATAGGCTTTTTCATCATTTAAAATTGAAAAGGACTTTTGTCGCCCGTAAGAGCACTGGCTGCCAGGGATCCCTTTCATCCAGTGATGCACCAATAATGGAATATATGTTGGATGAGGTATTGTCATCATTTGCACACCATTACAAAACACCTGCCCTTATATGGGCGAAATGATTAAACATCCACGTCATGTTGGCGTAAAATTCCAGAAGAGGTGGTGGAAAGCTGAGTGAAACCAGTGTAACTCAAGTGAAAAATCTAGGCCACCAGTGTATCTAAATTATAATTATGAAATGTAGGAATGAATAGCACATATACTTATGCAACAATTTTCAGAGTCAAACACTGTCAAACTTCAATAACATATACAGCAAAACCTCAAAATGTTATGCTTATGGAAGTGACCACATTAGTCATGAGGATTATGGTATGAAAATTAGACTATTATATATTATTTTATGTCAATAACATATTTGGCCAAGGTTGCATAGTAGTCCCAGATTACCATCAATGTCTTAGAAAGAAAAGTCCCTTTCTACACCAGAAGCTGAAAACTTTTTTTTTAAAATCTTAATAATCAATATAAAAAGTGAATTTACTGAAAACTTTACTGACTCCTTGCAATTCTGGGATAGATTTTCTGCCTACTCAAAGTCAATGGGCACAAGATGTCTTATATTATCAGGTATAAAGAGATAGCTTCTCAATAAGCATATGCACTGGGAAATTATGAAATATAATTAAAATATTTATAGGATATGCAAATTCTATTTTTTCAGAAGCTGTAAGAACAGCAGCAGGCTGTAGTATATGTGATAAGTTAGAAATGATTGAAAATTCATCTAGAATTCACTATGCTTCCTCCGAGGTATGCTGTGTTTGGTTGCTGATAGAAGTACCATGGCTACTGTCGCACAGATCCATAAGTAACTACCTCAGTACTCCCTGATGATGTACATTTAAGATACAAACAAAGTGATATTTCACACACACAGATTTTTCCAATAAATTGTTTTGAGTGATAAAGGATAAGTACATTTCAACTTTTGACCATTTAACAATCACTTATTTCCCATCGGAAAAGGAGTTGTGAAATTTAGAAACATTTAGCACTTATACCAGACAGTCAATCAACACAGAAAAATGAAAACCAGTTTCATCTGTACCACTTACATTACAATGTGTATGGTACAAAACAGTTATGCCTAACAATTTATTTATTTTGAAGGTAGTGTCATGGGAACATGAATTACTGGGGGAGAAATTCAACTCATGCCGGTTTCTAGCTTTGCTATCCTTCAGCTTTCCAAGTAAAAGTACCAATAAATGAAGTGTCTCGACAGTCGTTAGAGTTGAACCTGCGACTTGAAAGAAGTACCAAAACCCAATACACTAATGACCATTTAATAATTGAATACTGCATTACAAACGTGTGCAATTAGTCCTCTGATCAGCCACCATAACTTCAGCGGAAAATCAGGGGAAACCCTGCATAAACTATAGCCAGGGTTTCTGCCAATCTTCCGCTGAAGGTGCAGCAACTGATCACCTCCCGAGGAAACTGCCGATGCAACAACTGTAATAGACAGGCTGTTCATCAACCAAATGCATTTGTTTTCCTTATGCTATCATAAAGTCTCATGTCAAGACACATTAGTGCTAGTTGCATTTCTTTGTATAACAGAATGAGTCACAAGCAGGATTTGAAAACTCATTTCAACTTGTTCAGACCTCTGTGTGCCCTTGTGTTTCATGATGATATTAATTACACCCCTGCCAGTTTTGTAGCAAATAATAATGTAGATTTGACTGCCAGCTATGTGGTACTGAATGTATAATTTATCCCTACCTGATGGTCTGTGCCAAGACCTGCACAGAGGTCTGTGACATATGATTTTTATTTCCATCAATGAGGGAACCATATTACTCACAAGCAATAAAGTTACAAGAGTCATTGACTCAAAGGGGGCTTTATGAAGCAATAGGTCTAGGTCCTGTTACATTACAAGTTTGGTGTTCCAGAGTTCCTTCATAAATCTGGAGAATGGAGCACTTCTCTACTGAATTGACTTCTGTGCAACAAAAATTCAGTAACTACCACAAAAGCTTTGATATAATTAAGCTTCTTGTCTTCAATCAGCAGTATTGCAAAAATAAAATCACAGAAAACTCAGACATCTTTGTCCAGACACCAAATTCAAAATCTCTTCTGTTTTCTCTGTTATAGACAAACTGTGGAATTAGTTTAGTAAAAGAAAGACTTGCATTTATATAGGGCCTTTCATAGCCTCAGGAAGTCACAAAGTGCCTTACAGCTAATTAAGTACTTTTGAAGTATAGGTACTGTTGTAATGTAGGAAACATGGCAGCCAATCTGCACACAGCAAGGTCCCACAAACAGAAATGTGATAACGACCAGATAATCTGTTTTTAGTAATGTTGGTTGAGGGATAAATATTAGCCAGGACACTGGGGAGAAATCCCTTGTTCTTCTTCGAAATAGTGCCATGGGATCTTTTATGTCCACCCAAAGGGGCAGACGGGGCTTTGGTTTAACGTTTCATCTGAAAAACGGTACCTCCGACAGTGCAGCACTGGGGTATCAGCCTAGATTTTTGTACTCAAGTCTTGTACTTGCAGAGTGGGACTAGAACCTACAACTGTCTGATTCAGAGGCGAGAGTGCTACCACTGAGTCACGGCTGACACCACAGATGCCATACGTCCTTCATTACCGCCCAAGACAGATCTAATGCTCTTTTCCTGTAGTGCACAACAGCCAGTTTGTTTGCTCGTGAGGTCTCACTAACCATTCCCATCTGAAGGGCCAGGAGTTAAGTTCATAATTTTCAGAGTAGTGGGCAGCAATGTCACTAATAATGAAAGAAATCAGTGGACGCCAGCAACACCCTGATGCAGACTATGCTCTCTCTTCTTTATGCAGGCAGATTGTCCCCTGGCCTTAATAAAGGTGGATCTGACGAAATGACATTATCTGAGTAACATCACAATGGAAGGGTTACGGACAAGAAGCACCCGGCTCTCTGTGGGGGAAAAAAAAGGTTTGAGACGCAGCAGAAACAGGATTCATTACAGATGCTACCTGTTTTCAGCATTTTCTGTTTTTGTTTCATTTTTCCAGCATCTGCAGTATTTTGTTTGTTGTTATATTGGTGAGTGACCGCATTTTTGGAATATGAAATCCAATCGCTCCTTGTGCAGGGATCAAAGTGGTGTTGGATTGAGGACTAATTTTGACTTTGAGTTGGAAAGCAAGGTCCATCCCTTCAAAATTACAAAAATCAAAAATAAGATAGTCACCAATAAATCCAATAAGAAATTCAGGAGAAACTGCTTTATTCAGATTGGTGAGAATATCAAACTCACTACCACATGGAATGGTTGAGGCGAACAGCACAGGTGCATTGAAGGGAAAGCTAGATAAGTACATGATGGAGAAAGGAACAGAAGGATATGTAAATAGGGTGGGATGAAGTAAGGTGGGAGACTGGCATAGACCCATTGGGCTGAATGTCCTGTTTCTGTGCTGTAAAATTCTATGTAATGTAATATGAAAGATGCCAATTTCTTGTTGAATATAACTAAAATAAAAAGCAATATGGCCACGAAATGCCAAAGGAAGGGGGCATAACTCAGCATAAGTGGCAAGATGCACCCATCCGGGACCTCGCCAAAGTTCGGGGGAGATAGCCGGGGGGGGGGGGAAGGATGACCCTTAATTGTAATACCATTGTTGATCACCCAAACCACTGGTGGCACATCTAGTCTGTCTTTCGGCATAAGAACATAAGAAATAGGAGCAGGAATAGGCCACATGGCTGATCTTGGGCTCAAAACCACTTCCCTGCCCGCTCCCCATAACCCTTCACTCCCATATCTTGCAAAAATCTGTTTATCTCCACCTTAAATGTATTTAATGACCCAGCCTCCACAGCTCTCTGGGTTGAGAATTCCAGAGATTTACGACCCTGAGAGAAGAAATTCCTCCTCATCTCAGTTCTAAAAGGGCGACCCTTTATTCTGAAACTATGCCCCCGAGTTCTAGATTTCCCCACGAGGGGAAACATCCTCTCTGCATCTACCTTGTCGAGCCCCCTCAGTATCTTATATGTTTCAATAAGATCACCTCTCATTCTTCTAAATTCCAATGAGCATAGGCCCAACCTTTCCTCATAAGTCAACCCCCTCATCTCTGGAATTAACCAAGTGAATCGTCTCTGAACTGCCTCCAATGCAAGTATATCCTTCCTTAAATAAGGAGACCAAAACTGTATGCAGTACTCAAGGTGTGGTCTCACCAATACCCTGTACAATTGTAGCAGGATTTCCCTGCTTTTATACTCCAACCCCCTTGAAATAAAGGCTAACATTCCATTTGCCTTTTTGATTACTTGCTGTACCTGCATGCTAACTTTTTGTGTTTCATGCACCAGGACCCCCAGGTCCCTCTGAACTGTAGCATTTTGTAATCTCTCTCCATTTAAATAATAATTTGCTTTTTTATTTTTCCTGCCAAAGTGGATAACCTCGCACTTTCCCACATTATACTCCATCTGCCAAATGTTTGCCCACTCACTTAGCCTGTCTATATCCCTTTGCAGATTCTTTGAGTCCTCTGCACAACTTGCTTTCCCACCCAACTTTGTATCATCCGCAAATTTGGCTACATTACACTCGGTCCCTTCATCCAAGTCATTAATGTAGATTGTAAATAGTTGAGGCCCCAGCACCGATCCCTGTGGCACCCCACTAGTTACCATTTGCCAACCGAAAAATGACCCATTTATCCCAACTCTCTGCTTTCTGTTAGTTAGCCAATTCTCTATCCATGCTAATATATTACCCCCAACTCCGTGAGCTCTTATCTTATGCAGTAATCTTTTATGTGGAACCTTATCAAATGCCTTCTGGAAATCCAAATACACCACATCCACTGGCTCATCTTTGTCCACCCTGCTCATTACATCCTCAAAGAACTCCAGCAAATTTGTTAAACATGATTTCCCTTTCATAAAACCATGCTAACTCTGCTTGACTGCATAGGCATAGGCCAGAAAGTCCAGCGAAGGTTACCAGGTTCGCTCAGCCCCTCAGTAGTTCCTGGTAAGGGGCAGCATTGAACTAATTTTTAACAAACGCTAACCTTGTTCTTTGGGGATCCAGGCCACATTCGCAGCCTTAACCCCCTGGTGAGCACCACTACTGCTGGTTCAGCATTATAGTAAAGTGGAAAACAGGGTGAACTCTTTCTATTGCTATTTGTCAATTATACCTTAACTAACAACACTGCTCTCATGATAGATTCTGTGGGGTGATCAAGTGGGAAGAGAAAATCCAGCGAGTCAATGATAAGAGATCGGAGGTGGCCAGAATCTCTGGATGGTAACTTGACAGGAGTCTATGGGTGTTAATACAATGTACAAGTAGGGGAATGTTCTAGGGTATGATGTCCAAGCATCCTGGCAGTGTCACAAACAGGCAGCAGATAAGCTGGGCTTTGCCATAGACTGTCAAGTGAGCATGACAGCGGGCGACGGTTGTTAAAAAGAATCCTGCTTTTAATGACCCTCCCAATCGTGGCACGCATTCTGCAGGCTTTTCCGAAGAGATTTTAATAGCACCTGTAACTGTCCCCCAAAAATACCTTTCCTATCAAAAGATAATTATAATAACTGTAATCTTACTGATCCAATTCCACACAGCAAGTTGTAGGCATGATGATACTACTGTGAAGGGCCTAACAAAAGGCAGAAAAGCAGCCACATGCTTGTGGAGTTATAGGGCAGCTTGAAAAGACTGACAGAACAAAGACTGATGCTGCGGCAACTACAGAAATATGATTTTTATTTTCACAGTTGCCAGACCACACAATTGTTCTAAACAATTTACAACTTACTGAAAATGAAAGATTACTGAGGAAGACTGTGAAAGACTCATAACTCAGGGTGAGTGAGTTATGAAAGGCCTTCACAAAACCAATCATTCATTCTTATCAAATTGTTCGTTCTACTACAGATTATTTCTTCCACTAAGTTTTTACAAATTTGAAATGGTTAATTTATATTCAAACGGCTATTATTTAAAAGTACAGATACAATAAAAATGTTTTTCCCCCTTTAAAGGGATCTTACATAATATAACATCACAATTTAAAATGTTTTAATTACAATGGCAGAAAAGAATTTAAATAATATCCACACTCAAATCATTCCGTGGCAGGGCAGGTTGAGAAAGCGGTTAAAAAAGCATACAGGATCCTGGACTTTATAAATTGAGGCATAGAGTACAAAAGCAAGGAAGTTATGATGAACCTTTATAAAACACTGGTCCGACCTCAACTGGAGTAGTGTGTCCAATTCTGGGCACCGCACTTTAGGAAGGATGTGAAGGCCTTAGAGAGGGTGCAGAAAAGATTTACAAGAATGGTTCCGGGGATGAGGGACTTCAGTTACATGGATAGACTGGAAAAGCTGGGGTTGTTCTCCTTAGAGCAGAGAAGGTTGAGAGGAGATTTGATAGAGGTGTTCAAAACTATGAGGGGTCTAGACAGAATAGATAGAGAGAAACTGATCCTATTGAAAGAAGGGTCAAGAACAAGAGGACACAGATTTAAGGTGATTGGCAGAAGAACCAAAGGCGACATGAGAAAAAACTTTTTACACAGCGAGTGGTTATGATCTGGAATGCACTGCCTGAAAGGGTGGTGGAGGCAGATTCAATCGTGGCTTTCAAAAGGGAATTAGATAAGTACCTGAAGGAAAACATTTTGCAGGCTATGGGGAAAGGGCAGGAGTGGGACTAGCTGAAGTGCTCTTGCAGAGAGCCAGCACGGGCTCAACGGGCCAAATGGCCTCCTTCTGTGCTGTAACCATTCTATGATTGGGGCCCCCTGAAAATATTGACACACTTCCAAAGACAGTGTCAGCTACCCAATATAAAGCAGCGCTATTATTGCAAAAACATTTTTTCTTTGTATACTGCAACAGAAACAACATTCGAGTAATATAATCTGTTTTTTTTAATGTAAAAACAGTATAATTAGCCTGCAGATACTACACTTCATTATGGATGTAAACAAATCTTTATAAAGCAGAGAGATAAGTCACTTAATGCTGGGTGCCTCTGACCTGCAGCTTGAAATTTACAAACATTTTCCAATCTGCAAAGTTATCTAACCAAATACACTGATAGGTAAACACAGGGTCAGGCCAAACACAATTAGACTTTGTGATAGAGCAGGACACAACTCTACCTTAGCTTCAGAATGACACTCCTGTTCTTGTAAAACAGTGCATCATCTGACTTACAAGGAGCTATTCCATAGGAGATTCACATATGTATAAACACAAATAAATTCTCAATGCAGATGTGTATTCACCCCCACTTGCACACAGCAACACCTTCCCCTTTGCAACAATATAGCCTGACTTCATCATGAGCAATGGCATGGGAGATTAGCTAGTAAATATGAAAAATTCACAAATCTGATGACCTCAGGGTCCCTGGATAGAAAACCTATGCTTTAAAGCATTTTAAAATAAACAATCTTCCAAAGATACAAGTATTTGCGAGACGGTCATGAATTTTTACATTATAGCATTTACTCTACTCATATTTGGTTTGGCACCACTTCATACCTGCTTTGGAATTTGTTTTTTTTTTAATGATTATCATGCAAAATACTTGCAGTCCTACAGATAGAACATTTAAGACTTATTTTATGAAATTGAATTTTCTGTTCATAAAGATGGGCACAAAAGCCATTTAAAATACTGAGAAAAATATTTACAGTGGTTGCTCAACTGAAAATTCATTGTTTGACCTTATTTTAGACTTGTAAGTCTAAAGAGACTTGCCTTCAAGCTCCAGGGCAATTCCTCAAGTTGCAAGACAGTTTAAGGCCGGTCTCAAATTCACGAAATTGCCTCGAGAGTTAACGTATTGAATTTACTTAATAAATGGTGGCACCAGGAAGCATACTGCAGCTGCTAGATGTTATGTTACAAAGAGGCTTCTTTACTGATTGCACATTTGCCCTAGCAGTCATTAAGGTACACAAACAATTTCACGTTTGTCATGTTACTGCTCTTTTAAAATGATTTCTATTCTGAACACAATATCATGCGTTTTTTCTCTCGCATTTTGCAAAGGTGTCATTCATATTAACAAACCATGTAAGTGACCTGGTCAGCAAATCTGTTGCTCATGTTATGCGCCTGTCCCTGCATTTGGACAGAAGTCCAGGAGATCATGGCTAGCTTCTGGGTCAGGAGTGAAGATCACTGGTGGCTGCTCCACCACGTTCACACCATTAGAGTGACTCCGTGCATTTTAGAGGCCAGCTTTTTAAAAAAAAAAAATCAGTATTGTGTCAGAGGGCAAGAATATACAAACGCCTAACACAATGAAGTTAAAAATGATCTATAGTGTTCTCAGGGGATGGGGTATTTTGGGTATAATAAAGCACACGTTCTGGTAAAAATTCCAGTGTCTTTTTAAAAAATAATTGTTGGTTTGACTGAATACACTTTGTGGTATATTGGGTTAGTCGAACAGTAAACTGCTAGTAAAATCTGAAGCACAGTCTAAACACTGCTCTGCAGTAAACATACTTTGGTGCTTTAGCTATGCAGTTATAAACCTAGAGCCTTGTGCCCTTTTAAACTGTTGCATTTCCTTTTGGTGATATAAACTGACAAAAAAGTGTACTGCATGATCTTACAGGACAGAAGAAATGCCTGTAATGGTTTTATTTCTGTAATCTGTGTATGGAATGCAATGTAAGCAGCTGTTCACTTCTTTTCCGCCCATCTAGTCCTTTATCTCCTTTATTATCACGGTTGATGGTCCCTGCCATCTTTCCTACTATAAAGAGGTTCAAAGAAATTAGGCAAAGCTTAAAAGAAACAGATTTTTGCTTGTTAATGCCTTGTTAAAGGCCAATCAAGAGCAACTTGTACAGCATAGCCAAGAAAACATAGAAACATAGAAGATAGGAGCAGGAGTAGGCCATTCGGCCCCTCGAGCCTGCTCCGCCATTCGATGAGATCATGGCTGATCATCCAAAGTCAGTACCCTGTACCTGCCTTCTCCCCATATCCCTTGATACCTTTAGCTTTAAGAAATATATCTAACTCATTCTTGAATATATTTAATGACTTGGCCTCAACTACCTTCTGTGGTAGAGAATTCCACAGGTTCACCACTCTCTGGGTGAAGAAATTCTTCCTCATTTCTGTCCTAAATGGCTTACCCCTTATCCTTAGACTGTGACCCCTGGTTCTGGACTCTCCGACCATCGGGAACATTCTTCCTGCATCTAGTTTGTCCAGACCTGTCAGAATTTTATATGTTTCGATGAGATCCCCTCTCATTCTTCTATACTCCAGCGAGTATAAGCCCAATCGACCCAATCTCTCCTCATATGTCATTCCTGCCATCCCAAGTATCAGCCTTGTGAATCTTCGCTGAACTCCTTCCATGGCAAGAACATCCTTCCTCAGATAAGGCGACCAAAACTGCACACAGTACTCAAGGTGTGGTCTCACCAAGGCCCTGTATAACTGCAGCAGGACATCCCTGTTCCTATACTCAAACCCTTTCGCTATGAAGGCCAACATACCATTTGCCTTCTTCACCGCCTGCTGCACCTGCATGCTTACCTTCAGCGACTGGTGCACAAGGACACCCAGGTCTCGTTGCACTTCCCCTTCTCCCAATCTATTGCCATTCAGATAATAGTCTGCCTTTCTGTTTTTGACACCAAAGTGGATAACCTCGCATTTATCCACGTTATATTGCATCTGCCACGCTTCTGCCCACTCACCCAACCTGTCCAAATCATCCTGGAGTTTCTCGGTATCCTCCTCGCAGCACACATGCCCACCCAGCTTTGTGTCATCTGCAAACTTGGAGATATTACATTTAGTTCCCTTATCTAGATCATTAATGTATATTGTGAATAGCTGGGGTCCAAGGACGGATCCCTGCGGTACCCCACTAGTCACTGCCTGCCACTCGGAAAAAGACCCATTTATCCTACTCTCTGCTTTCTGTCCGCCAAACAGTTCTCTATCCAAGTCAATAACTTGTCCCCAATCCCATGTGCCTTAACTTTACACGCTAATCTCTTATGCGGGACCTTATCGAAAGCCTTTTGAAAGTCCAAATACACCACATCGACTGGTTCTCCCTTATCTATTTTCCCAGTTACATCCTCAAAAAATTCCAGTAGATTAGTCAAGCACGATTTAAGAAGGGATGGGTAAAATAATTGTAAATAAGTACTGAATTCTAGGTCAGACCTGATGTTACCGAGCTTAATGGAAGCTCAATGTAAGCAGCCAGAGCAATTACATATTGGATAAAAGATTTATGTTTTCACAAGTGTCAACTTTTGTAAAATGGTTATGCTGTACAATCTTGTTAATTTAACTTTTATGACTCGATTATGATTCCCTTCCATTAAGTTCGGTAACATCAGGTCTGACCTAGAATTCAATACTTATTTTCAATTATTTTACCCACCCCTACTTGGCAATGTTGTAAAGGTTGTTCTTGATTGGCCTTTAACAAGGCGTTAACAAGCAAAAATCTATATTTTTTTAAGCTTTGCCGAATTTCTTTGAACCTATTTATAGTCGGAAAGATGGCAGGGACCATCAACAGTTGTAAGAACATAAGAAATAGCAGGAGTAGGCCATTTTGCCCTTCGAGCCTGCTCCACCATTCAGTGAGATCATGGCTGATCTTCTACCTCAACTCCACTTTCCCGCCATATCCTTTGATTCCCTTAGTATCCAAAAAGTATTCAAAGTTATAATAAAGGAGATAATGGAAAAGAAGTGAACAGCTTTGAGAGTACTCAAAATAGAGGACAGTAGAGGCAAACCACGTGATTTTTTTTAGAATACAATGAAATCACATCAGAGTAGATGTGTGTCTTTACTGCCCTGGGCACCGAGCATTGTCTGAATGAACTGCAGAGCGGAAAATCTAGCGGGGATTGCACACCTCTTCCAGAACCCACCAGATTTTCCTTCAATTAATGTAAGTGGAAACTAAATCAGGCAGGTTCTGTGTGCAATCCTACCCACCAGATTTTCTTCTCTGTATTCTGTCGATGTGATGTTAAAACCCAGGCGGTAAAGATGATAGTTTATCCCATCTATGCCAAATGATTGTGACGCTTATGGCAAAAACTGAAACTCCTGACAGAGAAACCAGTGGAGAGAAACCAACTGTGGCTCATCGGACCATGGGTTATACAGTATCTATTTTTAATGCCACCTGAATGGAACACCTATGCACATTACAACTTGTCATTTCTAGTACAGTGATAATCGGCCTCTTACACAAAGCTGCCGGAATGTTAAAGTAATGAATCATTTTGCTACAAATCATTCTTTTGGTTGTTGGTCATTTGATGTTATTTACAGTTCAAATTATATATCACATTATATGATGGTACCACTATAATTATCAGATGTATTGCAGCATTTACATGAAGTCTGATATAGTTCTGAAATAATTATATAATTTTCTTTTGTGTCAATCACTTTGGAACACATTAAATGGCTAAAAAAATGTTGTTTTATGATGAGGGAAACAGTGCTTCTCTATGTCTCTCACCCTCAAATCCAAGCCACTGTAAAGCCTCTGGCACTCTTATTCAAGAAATCTTCGTCTGCGATCAATCACTTTCCCATTGGGAACAACATGTTTACAGTGAAAACCCCTATTGATGTAACTTTAAGGACTTAAATCAAAGTACAAAAGTTCATTGATACATTTTAAACACAGAATATGATTAGAATTGCCATTTGCGTGCATGTTTTTCTCATTATGTTCATTGGACCTTCAGTTTCTGCTCCTACCTTTCCCTGGAGAAAAGATTGTAACCAGGGATTTCCTGATTGCCAGGGCTCAGTTATTAGCCTTCTCGTCAGCTGAAAAGGTTCATTGTTTCATAACCAAGCTGCTGAATCACTTAATATTTTATGCAACAACTTATTCATGTAATTGACTAGTTGGTTTTCACACAGTTGCTGCTACAAAATTTAGAAAGAACGAACGAACTTGTACCTTTCATGTCTTCATGGACGTCCTAAAACGCTTTACAGCCAATGAAGTACTTTTGAAGTGTAGTCACTGTTACTTTGTAGGCAAGCATGGCAGCCAATTTGTGCACAGCAAGAACCCCCAAACAGCAATAACATGAATCACCAGTTCATCTGTTTTTTGTGGTGTTGATTGAGGGATAAATGTTGGACAGGGAGAACTCCTCTGCTCTTCTCCAAATAATGTTTTGCCGTATTTTACATCCGAGAGAGCAGACAGGGGCTTGGTTTAATGTCTCATCCGAAAAATGCAGTACTCCCTCAGTATCGCAGTGAAGTGTCAGCCTAGATTATGTGCTCAGGAATTGGAGTGGGATTTGGAGCACAGCCTTCAGAATCAGAGGCTAGAGTGACACCACTGAGTCAATATGATACTTACCAATGAGCTTAGTTTCTGTGGTTGTTTTTGATAAAACTACTGTATGTTTAATAAACAACTTTTCACCACCTTTTTCCCTTTCTATAAAATAATCCAACCCCATTGTTCACTAACTGTGACAGCCTGTGGCTCAGTGGGTACCACACTCGCCTCTGCGTCAGAAGGTTGTGGGTTCAAGTCCCACTCCAGAAACTTGAGCACAAAAATCTAGGCCGACACTCCAGTGCACTGTCGGAGGTGCCGTCTTTCGGATGAGACGTTAAACCAAGGCCACATCTGCTCTTTCAGGTGGACGTAAAAGATCCCATGGCACTATTTCGAAGAGCAGCAAGGGAGTTATTCCCGGTGTCCTGGCCAATATTTATCCCTCAACCAACATCATTAAAAACAGACTATCTGGTCTTTATCAAATTGCTGTTTGTGGGAGCTTGCTGTGCGCAAATTAGCTGCCGCGTTTCCTACATTACAACAGTGACTACACTTCAAAAGTATTTAATTGGCTGTAAAGCGCTTTGGGTCATCCAGTGGTCGTGAAAGGCGCTATATAAATGCAAGTCTTTTTTTTAAACTTGCTTTTACTTCTGTCTACCAACTTGTAGATTCACACAGCTAGTGAAAATCCCAAGCTAAACGGGCCAGATTTAGTTTTAAGGCCCAGGATCCAGAAGATTTTTTTTTTAAACTGGGTTTTTCTGACTGTTGCTGGTCTTCATGGGCAATGCAGCAGTGAAATCCCAGTAGTATCGTCACATATGCACATTCGGTGCTTCCGTATACTGGGGATCCTAGTACTTCCTGGAAACATACTAGTAAAACTGTCACAGTCAGCCTACACATATGCGAAATACCAGGACTCACTTTGCAGCC
Source organism: Squalus acanthias (assembly GCA_030390025.1). NCBI lineage: Eukaryota > Metazoa > Chordata > Chondrichthyes > Squaliformes > Squalidae > Squalus > Squalus acanthias. Next base: position 85,710,959 of record CM059438.1, read on the forward strand.
AGTTTAGTGAAACTGGCTGCACTATTAGGACATAAATATGGGAGAGCAGTGCACTTAAGTCACTCTCCTGAGACCCAGCCTGCACTATAAAAGCAACTTACGATTTAAATCTACTTCCCTGGTTTAGTAATGAATATTCTGTTTTTCACAGCAATTCATATTATTGCCCAAGATGTAACTTGGAGACTGAGGGCCCATTAGACATAAGGTTTCAGCAAGTCCAAATTTCCAGAAAACCCAACTTACTTAAAAATATTTTAATATCACGTCCTGTTTAATATATATAGTTACACAGGGGATTTGTGAATTCCTAGGTGTTAATACTAGTGTTTTTCCCCCAAACAGAAATTGGTTAGGTGATTATGTGACAGAGAGATCTCACGCTAGTACTTTCTTTTCAAACTGAACAATCAGAGCATAAGCACACAAACAAAAATCATGCTGGCTGTACGAGTTAAAATGCATTTTCCTTTCTTTTTGCATGGTTGTCAATGGGGAAAGGATTGTGTTATAACATCCATTCTTTTAAAGCACTTTGAGTGATTGATGTAAAGTTACTTCCATGCACAGTATAAATGGCCTCCTAAGTTATAAAGGACCAATATAATTAGACAGACTTTCTTCCTAACACTACGCAGAAAATCATAAGTATTTCATCACATATTGGGCCAGAGTTCGCATCTCACGTGTACCCCATTAGTTAGACTTGTTCGTGCACATTTAGGTTTTAAAATTTTTTGCCCACAAAGTTGCTGGAAGTGCGAGCTGATAACGGTGCAGCGAGGGCAACAGGGAATCTGGGACCTTGGTGAACAACGGGACAAACAGTGTATCTCCTTAGCCAATGAGATTAAAGGATTGAGAAATAAACAGAGGAAGGACTGAGAAGGAGAGTGAATTAGAGTCAAATCAGATACAGAAAGAGAAAGAAAGATTGGATGGGGAGAGAAAAAAAAAGACAGAAAGAAAAAGTAAAACATGAATGTAAAATTTGACAATTTTAAAATCTCCTAAAACAATTCACAATCTGAAGGAATGAGACTCCACACTTCTAAGTGTTCACTTTCTGGGCAACAGAGGTTGATTAGCAGTCATTAACAATTATCACGTTGTTAAAAGGGTACTTTTACGCTGTTAATTACTAAACTTAACTTTCTGTGGCGTGTTTAATGGGAAATTAATGTGCAAATGCAGCAACTTCATGAAAATCACGGGGAGGTTAAGCGCAAGATGCCGTTTTTGCGAAGCTAATGGTGGAGCAGCACAAATCATTCAAAATCTGGCCCAATGTTCTTACGTAAAACATCTAGGGGTATAGCCTACCATATGGAACGTTATATTTACTGTATCAATATACCTTCCCAGTTTATGAAAAAGAACTTTCCTTTAACTTTACTCACCGGCAAAATATACCCTCAAGGTTTAAATGCAATTTAATATCCTTTGAATTCCATTTTCCAACTTCTTCAAAATATTCTCAGCTTCAAAATTCACACAGAAATAAATCATAGGGCGATATTTTATCTCCGTACTGCTGTGGACGCTACACTCAGTAAAACAGTAAAACCTCACAGAACAGCAAGAGGCCCAAAACATAATTGCTAAAATTATTTTTGTGGGGCCAGGAGGAACAGCAGTGCACCTCCGAGCTCTACAAAAATAAAGTGGGCTGCTGACACCAGAGGTTTTCCACTCCTCTGTGATTGCAATTCCTCCCACCCCGGACCTACCATTTTCCCGGGAACTGGCAAGCTGCATCAGGACGCCCAACACATATATGTTAATGGGGCCCCATCCTTGAAATGAATTACTATTATTTTCTAAAATTTCAATTTCAAAAGCATCAACACCTTCAGCACATTTAATTTTTAATTGTGGAAAGTTCATATTTCTTCCCCCTTTCACATCTCTGCCACTACAACTTTTAAATTACTATTACTGATTATGGCTAGCATTAGAATACTCTTTCCAGCACAATTTTTACCAATGAATAAACTTGTTCACTTGATTTTAACATGGGAGAAAACACAAAAATATTTGACTACAGCCAATGTCTTCTAAAATCTAGAGAGCATTGACTGGTTACTTTGAAAACTGTATTTTTGCTTTACATTTATTAGCAAGTTGTGCCTTTTCACTTTCGTTTATGGCTCTTTGCTGCTTTGTGCCTGCGATACGTTTCTTGTCTTCCAGTGTTATTTCAAAGTTGTTTCATTCAAATTATCTGACTATTGCATTTTTAGTACTAAAGTCTATGCTGTGTTACCCAAATTGCTTAATTCAAGTTATTGGATAATTCAATTTTCTTTTGTGCACTAAATCAGGATTGAGTAATCAGTAGAACATTCTCCTCCTTATCCAAGTGCAGTACAGGCAGAGCGCTTTGCAATTATCCCAGTAATTGTCGGCATGTCCGGTTATGCCCCCGGTGCAGGTCAACCTTTGGTAGGGCCTTGCACTGGAAATAAGAGGTAAAATCAAGAGCTCAACTGTAGCTTCAGAGATCTACAGCTGCAAGCCTGATTCTGCCTCAGGTGAGTTGGTGCATATGCTGTTGTGGGGAGTGAAAGGACTTGGAAAGAAGATTATGAGACACAGTGACGTAACTGTTTGATTTGTTAATCAATAAAGTGTTTTCCTTTATCACTACAGGTACATAAATAAATGTTCTCTTAACATACCATACTTGCGCAAATTAATAAATCTGTGTGTGCAACAAGGCGTAGGAGAGAACCTAAGGGGAGAAAATGGCATTCAGGACCATGTGTCTACATAATTCTGTTCTGTGGAGGAAAAGTGGCAATGTATTCCAATGCTGATCAGAGTTGAAGAGAATGAATGCAGATAGCCCAGAAGCCCTAAACATCTAAACCCTGCCTGAATACTGGGAATAAAAAAAAACCAATAATTTAGCTCTTTCACTTGTGGGAACGAGCAAAACTAGAGGCCATCAATATAAGATAATCACCAAGAAATCAAATAGGGAATTCAGAAGAAACTTCTTTACCCAGATATTGGTGAGAATGTGGAGCTCGCTACCACAGGAAGTAGTTGAGGCGAATAGTATAGATGCATTTAAGGGGAAGCCAGATAAGCATATGAGAGAGATAGGAATAGAGGGTTATGCTGATAGAGTTAGATGAGGAAGGATGGGTGGAGGCTCGTGTGGAGCATAAATGCCGCATGGACTGGTTGGGCCGAATGGCCTGTTTCTGTGCTGTATATTCTATGTAACTCTATGTAATATCATCAAAGAGCGAGGAGAGTGATTAGGCGAGTTGAAGGAATCTGTTTATGGAATAGTAAGTAAACATGTCCTCTTTATTACATGTAAACTGCATAAATAAACAGGGTGACATGAATCTGTCATTCATGAAAGAAAGACTTATGAAATAATACTGAGTGGCCTGCGGGTGGCGCTGTTCAGGGAGAGTATAAATACTCGGGCACGGGCCCAGCTTGCGCAGGACATTCTTAACAAGAACTAGTGAAGGACACAACTAGACCTCCATGTTGTAAAACAGTTGATTAAAGCTTTGTTTAACGCTTAGACCAAGGCCTAGTAGTTTTCTTATGTCACAGGGTTTTATCAAAATGTATCTCAAAATTTGAAAGTTTATGTATTTAATGTTTTAACTCTAAAAAGAAACACATTTGTAGTTACTTTACAAGTCTCAATAATAGCTTCCTGTCTTTGTGAAGCCAGTGCTTCTCCATCACAGGGTGGAAAGTGGGGGTGGGGTTACAAACAGAAAGTCCTGGTATACTCAATAAATAGAAAGTCTTGCTGTCGATCCAAAACTCAGGACTGATGGGATCAAAGTCTCCTCAGTCTGTTGGCTGCATAGGTCCTATTTGAATTGAGTTTATACATTCTCAATCCAGTTCCTAGTGGGCATGGGCCTCGAGCACAAAACTAGCCCTAATTAAGGACTAATGGGTAATCTCAGAGAGGTACAGGATGTATGAGAAATGAAAAGAAATATCACATTTGTGCAGTAGAGGTGTTCTTTCAAATTGGGCTGAGGCATGTTGTTGGGGCAGAGCAAAGGTAATTTTAGTCTGCATCTAGCCGTGAGATGCCTCACCTGGGAATGCTTAATGCCAACACTGTGCGCCTGAAATGGGAAGAGTTCCAATCCCCTAAGAACCCTCATCTTGATGAGCACACAAAACAAATTCAGAACTTTTATTCAAGATTTCTGCAAACTTGTGTAAGGGCACGGGGTCCTTCTAGTTGCTACCTGTTTTATTATATGAACAATCATCATTTTGACTGTTCTGCATAAACAAATAATAGAAAGGCAGCTCCTATAACCATTTATAATAAAGTACATAGGAACATAAGAATTATAGGACTAGAAAAGACTATTGCAGTTCCTCTGGCTCATCCCACTGTTCAGGAAATGTAATATTCTACAATACCTCTCAGGTACCTTGATCAGATTTTTCACCAGGTACTTAGATCTTTAAAAATTGAGGGCTGGATTTTGATACTAGGGCGGGTTGGGGTTGTGTCATCCACTTTTCATGTTATCCACCTGACTGCAATTGGATGTGGGAGATTGATGCAATTTTCACCTAATTGGGCAATTGAGTTCCAGCATGTGGGAACCCATGAACCAATTAGTGTTTTCAGTCTGAAAGTCGCCTCTGATGATGTCATCATTGCTGCTGCATTGAAGGTCTTCAGAGACTGCCTGGCCTTTGCTGTGAGAGGACCTGCAAAATGAGCAGCAGCAGTCCTAAGTCTGCTCCCAGATCTTTTTACACCACCACTCCCAGATATGTCTCCTCTCTATCCATCCCCCCAGCCAGCCAGCCAGCCAATGTGCTCCCGCCAGGTTTCACATTCGTGGTTCAGAACAGGCGTGCTTCACGTAGAAAAAGGGTTAAAAGCACAAAGGCCTTTCAAAATGGCATTATAGAGGCAATTTAGTGCTTGTTAAGGGCCTTAACAGCCTATCCCGCCTCTTGGAGGCGGGACGGAGTCGGGACCAGCAGACACGATTTAATGAAAATTGCGTGGAGGCGGGATGGAGGCGGACTTGTTCCCGCCCGCCAGTTTCGCAATTTTAACCCCCCCACACGCCTCCAAACCCGCCTCCACGGGTCAATGAAAATCCAGCCCTGAAGTTCAAGCAGGAAAGGCCATAAAAAGGCTTATATATAAAAAAGCATTTATAAAGGAGCAATGAATACAAAAGTAAGGAAGTTGGACTGCAGTTCAAGCCACAGAAAGGATACCAAAAAGTTTCATTGGAATAATACTCAGGAAACAGAAGTTACATTGATGAAAAAAGGCTAAAAATTAGGGCATTTCTCACTAAGCATTTATGGAAGTAATCTACAAGAGATTTACAAATTATGGAAGGTTTTGAGAGTGAAAGAATTTTCCACTGGTTGGCAAATCATAACACAGGGAATACAATTAGGATTATCACCAGAAAATGAATGGGAAGTTAGAAGGCATTATTTTGAATCCAGAGAATTCTTAGAACTTGAAATATTTTATTGAGCGATTATTGAGGCAAAGATTATAACACCATTTGAAAGGGAATTGGATAACTATTTCAAAAATATAAAAGTATACAGGGACAGGACAGGGAAAGAGTTGATGGCTCCAATTGAAGAGCTAGAATCGGCACAGACACGTTGGGCTAAATAGCCTCCTTCTATAATTTTGATTCAGGATATGATCAGTGATTACTCTCAAATCATTTTCCTTTTCAGTCTCTACCAATAGAGCTGCAACATACAACCTTTGTGTTATACGTGGCTGCTGTTACTTGCTCCTCCAATATGTTCCTACATTTATCCCCATTAAAATGTGCCATATCTCAGCCCATCTATGTAATTGGTTCAAGTCTCTCTGAAGATAATCAATTTCCTTTCTACCCAAATATTTGCTGTGTCATCAGCAAATTTAATAATACAACTACAAACATCCTGCTCCAAATTATTGAAATATATTGTGAACAAAAGGGATCTCTGTGGAACACTACTTTTTCCCAAGCATGGGATTTTCCATTTATCACCATCTGTCTTCTGTTCCTGAGCTAATTTTTAATCCATCTGGACAATTTGTCATCTGCTCCATAAGCAATATTAGTCTTACATGAGCAACTTTGTCAAATATCTTTTGAAAATCCAAGTAAACGGTATTAACTGGATTACCCTTATCCACTAACTTAGTTACCTCTTCAAAAGAATACAAGTAGGTATCTATGGCACGACATTATTTCTAAAGCCATGCCAACTGCTCCCTATGATACCTGTGCACCATTTATTTATAGCAATGCCCTCAAGCATTTCCCCCACGGTGGATGTTAGGTTAACTAGCCTGTAATTATAAGTAAATCAACAAGAACTTGTATTTATATAGCGCCTTTAATGCAGTAAAACATCCCAAGGCGCTGCACAGGAGTGTTATAAGACAAAGATTTTGACACCGAGCCACATAAGGAGAAATTAGGGCAGGTGACCAAAAGCTTGGATTTTCATAAGATATTTGACAAAGTTGCTCATGTAAGACTAATATTGCTTATGGAAGAGGTAACAAATTGTCCAGATGGATTAAAAATGAGCTCAAGAACAGAAGGCAGGACCAATACAATCTCCTGGATTAGTTTTGATCACCTAAGGGAGTCGGACAGGAATTTTCCAGTTATTTTTCCCCCTAATTGGCTTGGATTTTTAATTTTTTTTGCCTCTCCCAGGAGATTCCATGGCTCCAGGTGGGTGGGGAGTGTATTTTTTGTGATGCATAAGGCATCGCAACTGCGTGGGAAGGCTGGATGGGCCAATAGATCTTCTCTTATCCATCAGTTTTGTATGTTCGTATGTATCACTAATTTCTCCTTTAACTCCTGATGGTTGTAGGATGCATTGCATCTAGTTCAAGCTTTGTGGATGTTTGATCTTTCACAGTTCTGCACAACACCATGATATGGAATGTTTAGCCCCATTTAATATGGAATCCATCTGTAGCCTTCCTTTGTGTTGATTATCGCTAATAGTTTTACCCAATTTATCTTTTAATGGGCCCGCCTATTCTTTGATCTTCCTGCTACTATTAACATAATTGTACAATTTTTTAGATTCTTCTTGTTGCCCTCTGTGATGTGTTTCGTAATACTTTTCTTAGCTATCCTCAGTTGTGTTTTCTATGAACCTTTTTTCTTTGCATCATAAAGTATTTCTGATTGTATTAAATCATTGGTGATCAAGGACTCGTCATTTCATCCATTTTAAACAAAATAAATACTTTCTTTTCTAATGGTGTTTAATAGCCTCAAATACATCCATTTGTTTCTTTTGTTGTTCTATTTTTAAGTCTTGGTTTCCGAATTAGTTTTCTCAAGAATCTGCGTGTAGCTCCAAAATCTATTTTATCAGCACAATAATCACTATCATTTCTAGTTTCCCTGATGAGGAAAAAAAAAAGGTGATTGTGTTTAATTAAATATTGGGAAGACCGAAGCCATTGTCTTCGGTCCCCGCCACAAACTCCATTCTCTAGCCACTGACTCCATCCCTCTCCCTAACATCTGTCTGAGGCTGAACCACACTGTTCCCAACCTTGGTGTCATATTTGAACCTGAAATGAGCTACCGACCACATATCCGCAGCATAACTAAGACGACCTATTTCCACCTCCGTAACATCGCCCGTCTCCGCCCTTGCCTCAGCTCATCTGCTGCTGAAACCCTCATCCATACCTTTGTTACCTCTAGACTTGACTATTCCAACGCACTCCTGGCTGGCCTCCTACATTCTACCCTACGTAAACTTGAGGTCATCCAAAACTCGGCTGCCAGTGTCCTAACTCGCATCAAGTCCCGTTCACCCATCACCCCTGTGCTCGCTGGCCTATATTGGCACCCGGTTAAGCAACGCCTCGATTTCAAAATTCTTATCCTTGTTTTCAAATCCCCCCATGGCCTCGTCCCTCCCTATCTCTGTAATCTCCTTCAGCCCCACAAGCCCCCGAGATATCTGCGCTCCTCTAATTCTGCCCTCTTGAGCATCCCTGATTATAATCACTTTGGAGATTCCCTGATTATAATTGCTTTGGAGATTCTGTATCTAATTTACTTCACCTGAGGAAGGAGCAAATCGATAGCTCCGAAAGCTTGTGATTTCAAATAAAACTGTTGGACTATAACCTGGTGTTGTGCGACCTCTCAATTTTGTCCACCCCAGTCCAACACCGGCATCTCCGCATTATAATCACTCAACCATTGGTGCCTGTGCCTTCTGTTGCCTAGGCCCTAAGCTCTGGAATTCCCTGCCTAAACCTCTCCGCCTCGCTACCTATCTTTCCTCCTTTAAGACGCTCCTTAAAACCTACCTCTTTGACCAAGCTTTTGATCAGCTGCCCTAATTTATCCTTATGTGGCTCGGTGTCAAATTTTGTGTCTTATAATAATACTCCTGTGAAATGCCTTGGGATGTTTCACTACGTTAAAAGCGCTATATAAATACAAGTTGTTGTTGTATTTCCCCATGACACAGCAACAAACAGTTCAGAGCACTTTTCTGAGAGAAAACATTTTTCAAAAACGCCTTAAAGGCCTCCTTTAAATCAATGTCTGAAACTTCATTCTGAAGCATTTCTTACCATCTAGTTATTTGTTGTTCAGGATTCAACTATAGTTAATAAAATAACAACCAGCCACTATAATGTAAACTAAATAATCCTTCTGCACAATAAGAGTGCAACATAAAATGAAATGACTGATGTTTGTGGAATTTGACTATCAATGGTTATTATAGGCTGCAGCAATTTGATTCGTCTGTGTTTGATGTTACCACAAAAATAAAGGCTGGGTGGATGAATGCAAGGGGTTATTTTTAAAATTAGCAGCTGGAACACATCAACAAGAGTAAGCACTTTACCACCTTAGTGCTTTCAAAATACTTAACCGATAGATCTAAATTCTTGTTTTGTGTTTCTTTTCTTCATGTCCTTTACAACTTCTCAAATTTATTTTGTCTATATATTTTCCTCCTGGTTTTTATATTCATTACTGTATTTACGGTCATGTGGTCCTGTTTTGGTTTAATTCCCTCCAATTAACTGAGAGTACATTTTGTTTGCACAGTGGCAAAAATCTACACTTCTGAGGAATAAATGCAAAAAAGGACAAATCAGCATCAGAGATTGGAATCCTTAAGTGGCAACAGGAAGATCATATAGAGGTCAGAATGAGAGCCACAACAGTACAGGACCTAGGAATCAAATAGCAGAGTGGGGAAATATGTCAAATTAAGCTACAGTGGTGAAGACCAAGCAGAGTGATTTAAAAAAAAAAATAGCACTGAAGTAATCTGATTTGAGGTTGATGAGATACCATTTCTGTAGAAGAAAAATTTTGCATTTACTTGATGCCTTTCTCAGGACACCTCAAAGCGCTTCACAGCCAATTAATTACTTCTGGTGAGCAGTAAGTGTTATTACATAGACTCTACAGGAAGCATTGCTCTCATCAAGCTTACTTTGACAGCTCCTTGACCTCTACCACCAAGCAAGATGAAAGGAGCAATGCTATGGGAACACCATCACCACCACATTCCCCTCCAAGTCATACACTACCCCGATTGGGACAAACATCTCTAGTTATTCATTGGCTCTCAGTCAAAATCCTGGAACTCCCTAACCAACACCATTGTGAGAGTACCATTATCACAAGGACTGCAACAGTTCAAGAACAAGGCCAATCACCAATTTCTCAGGACAAGTCAATCAGGGATGGCCAATAAACACTGCCTTTCCAGTACCATCCACTTATTGAGAACAAATAAGAAAAAGTGACAGCCAAATTATACACATGGTCACACAGTTACCAAATGAGATAAAAAGACCAGTTAATCTGTATTGGTGGTGGTACTGGTTACATGATAAATGTTGGCCAGGACAACGCCCCTGTTTTTCCTCAAATAGTCCACTTGCACAGGCAGATGGAGACTCAGTTTAACATTTAACCTGAGAGAAGCACCTTCAACAACACAGAACTCGCTCAGTACTGCACTGAAATGTCAGCCTAGATTATGTACCAAACCTCTGCAGTGGGGCTTGAACCCGCAACCTTCTAACGCAGAAGTGTCAAAATCTAAACTGACACTATCTTGCTTGAATAGTGTCTCCTTGCATAAATCATAAATGGGGCTGTTAAGTATTTAGAAAATACAAAATTTCCAGCTTTCTTAAAATTCCCACCTGGCTATTTCCTAAAGTATACAGGCAGGTCAATCATTATTGCCATAAATAAAACTGACAGATTTTTTTTAAAAGGTCAACAAGGGACATTCTTTGAGTTCTGTCCATTGACTTTAATGGATGAAAAATTACCTGCAATGCAGCACAATTTTCTGATGTGCACTGCTGACAAGTGAGGTTCCCCATTGTCATAAAATTATTCTCAAAGAATGGTAATAAAAACTTTAAAAAATACATGTTACAATCCTACTCCATAATTCTGCAAGTAAATGGTTTCCAGGTTTGATCTGATCTGTGCTGAATTAGCAAGGGCAGCACTACAATTGGCCTCCAGTTTGGAGTATGGGAAAAATCAGTCAAGGTTGCTGCTCGTGTCTGCTCGCCAATGACCTCCCCATTGGAGAGTGATCTGAAGCAGCAATGGTGAATGGTCATTGGCGGCTGATAGGATCAAGCTCAGTTGTGATAGTCTAATTGGAAAAATGAGGAATTATTTAGTATCACACATAAAGAGTGGACTTGAGAGAGGTACAAAAGGTCTGCTGGCACCCATTAATTAATTGTACCCCAACATGAGACGATACAAGAGAAAAAAATGGAAGGCAACCATTCTAAATATCAAAGAAGCAACTCATTTACCAAAAGGATTCACACAGTAATTAGACATGCCTTAATACTGAATTTTGCACAAATCTTTCAAATTACTTTTGAAGTTATTGATATGGCAATAAAAAAAAGTTATCTTGAAATTCAAATGAGTGACACAAGTTTTCAAATGTAATCTCAACAATGATGATGTAAGTCTGCATAAAATAATCTTCAGTTCCCTAAGCCTAAAGAGTAAGCTTTGCCAGTCTCAACAGGAGCATCATAAAATTAGTGAGAAAGAAGGCGGCTTTTCCAATATTGCTCAAGCATGTCTTCTGATGACTAAAAGACAGCACTAATGGTATCTGGGAGCTGGATTGTTGCAAAAAGAGTTTGTGGGGAAGCAGGGTGCTGACTATGAGGGAAGAGTAAAAAAGGAATTAAAACAAAGTCCAAGTCATATTTTACAAAAACAGTCTAAAGATTTGTCTACTTGTCAATTATAAATCTAATGGCACTTGCTCTATTCCTTAATTTCACAGAAAAATCTTAATCGTAGAGAGAAATGTTTCATATCACTATTAGGACTAGAGCCCATGGCCTAGAAATTGATTAACGGGCACCCAAGAGTCCACGATGACGGGTGACGTGTGCGCATTCATTCCGTGCCAGAAGTGCGGCACTTGCCATATTGGTTAGGGCTGTTCAGTCGGCCTCCAGGGCGCACACCTGAAACAGGCGATAGGTACCCGATTTGCATATGCAATAGGCCTAACACCGGTTTCAAATGACCGATGCATCATTCATGCTGCGTTCAGTTTCTTCAAGAGCTCATCAACACACCAGTGGTCCTTAAAGAGACCGCTGGAGGCTGCCACTGAAAAGGCAAGCTTCACATTCTTTACTTACCTTATTGTGGTGCCAGGAGGTGCAGGAGTGGTCCTCCCGGCTCCACATTAAAACCGCAGGCCGGTGTTGACCACCGCTCACCTCCTTCCCGATTACCTGCCCCCTCTCCTGGACAGAGTGAGCCGGTCAAGCTGCCCCCCTCGACTTGTGAGCTGCCTCTGGGGCCGCGACTGGTGCCCGCAGTACACTGGTAACTATCCTAATGAGGCCGGCGGACCAATTTGCCAAATCATGTCCCGATTCAGGCGCGATCCAATATCTAAGCACATATCTCAAGAGGTGAAGAATAATTTTTTCAATTATTCAGTCGCTACAGAAAACAGATATCCAAACTGCAACTACCAGTTAGTAATACTAATGCACACAGAATTCAACTTCCACGCTTGCCAGTTTAAAAACATAGCTCTGAAGCTATTCCATCCCAGGTGGGAGATGATCACTGAACAATTATGCTAATAGATGTAACTGTAAATTTTATGGTATCACACTTACATCTGCAAGCACAAATTAACTGTAAAATTTGTAGTAAGTAGTTTTAGAAACAACCAGGATATCACAGCTCCCTGTTCCATCACTGCCACCATCAGGAACACAGTAGAAATATTTTCAGATTTTTTTTTGCAGCTGACTTATATTCTGATTTATATTCTCACAAGCAATGGTGACTAGATAATTCCTGAATCGTAAGGTTGTGAGTGAATTGCGCTCAATCTTAGTTTGAGACATAACTCACTTTGTAGTTGCCAATAAAACTTCTATTTTTGAACTAACTTCGACATTTTCATTTAGTTTTGCATTCATTTTAATGAGTTGATGTGTGATGTAAAGTATCCTATACTCCCTACAGCAACAATTTGTATTTATAGAGCGCCTTTAACGTAGTAAAACGTCCCAAGGCGCTTCACAAGAGTATTAAAAGACAAAAACATTGACACCGAGCCACATAAGGAGAAATTAGGGCAGGTGACCAAAAGCTTGGTCAAAGAGGTAGGTTTTAAGGAGCGACCTAAAGGAGGAAAGAGAGGTAGAGAGGCGGAGAGGTTTAGGCAGGGAATTCCAGAGCTTAGAACCTAGGCAACAGAAGGCACGGGCACCAATGGTTGAGCGATTATAATCAGGGATGCTCAAGAGGGCAGAATTAGAGGGGCGCAGATATCTCTGGGGGGTTGTGGGGTTGAAGGAGATTACAGAGATAGGGAGGGGCGAGGCCATGAACGGATTTGAAAACAAGGATGAGAATTTTGAAATCGAGGCGTTGCTTAACCAGGAGCCAATGTAGGTCAGTGAGCATAGGGGTGATGGGTGGACGGGACTTGGTGTGAGTTAGGACACTAGCAGCCGAGTTTGGGATGACCTCAAGTTTATGTAGGGTAGAATGTGGGAGGCTAGCCAGGAGTGCGTTGGAATAGTCAAGTCTAGAGGTATCAAAGGTATGGATGAGGGCTTCAGTAGCGAATGAGCTGAGGCAAGGGCGGAGACGGGCGATGTTACGGAGGTGGAAATAGGTATTCTTAGTTATGCTGCGGATATGTGGTCGGAAGCTCATTTCAGGGTCAAATATGATACCAAGGTTGCGAACAAGTGTGTTTCAGCCTATAATCCATGTTAGGCCTTCACTTCTTCCCAAAGGTGCCCAGAAGCATGCCTCCTGCATGTCTTCTGGATTTAGGTACAGTGCATGACCCAGGATATCTTGGGGGCAAGAGAGGTGGGAAAAATGAAACTATAAGGGAAAATAAGTTTACTTTCCTCTACTATATTACCCCAGATAACAAACAGAGACAATAGACTGATTAATTATAATCACACGGTTTGGTGATTCTGTAATGAAAAATATAAGATAAAAAGAATGGTCAGAATTGTAAAATTCGCAATTATCGCGATTCGAAATAACGAGATAAAGCAGATTCGTTTCATCAGTTTTATTTCAACGAAATGCTGTCATGATTAAACAGGACACAGAAGCCTGTAAAATGGCCGCCGCGCCTCGTGGCAGAAGCTTCCAGAATTTTCAGTGGGCAGACAAAATGGCGTTCGAATAAACATTTATAAGTAATACGCAGCAAACACTGATAAAGACAGGATGCAGCCTGTCTGCATTCGACACAATAGCAAAGATGTAAGTGCTGGAATCATTTTCCATGCACAAGCAAGGACCATTGTACTGGGCAATCGAAGGCCCATCCAGATACATCAATACGCAAATTCCCCACGGCTCTACAATGAGAGAGCCATTCTCGGGTGATTAAGTCAGTATTCGAGGAGGCCCCAAAACCAGTCAGGGAGACTCCTAGCCGGTTCGACAATGGGGAAAACATTAACGGGTAGTTGGCCAGTTTAAGGTGCTACCGAAACCCATTAAAGGAAAGAATCACCCCATACTGGGAATTTTGAGCGCCAAGATTTTACAAAGGATGAACATTAAGATTTGGGCGGGAGATAAGGGAACACAGCACTATAACTATAGTGAACAAATGTCCATCGGTCTCTTGACTCTCTTATCTCGCTGCTGGCTGCTGAACTCTCTTATTCCTCTGATCCTCCCGGGGCTGATTCGTTTGAACTTTGGAACGAGTCGCCTCGACGAAGGCCAGTGACCGGGTGCACCATCCCGAGGGTCGGTAAACGGTGTTCTGGACCCGAAGGCCCGACGAGACGAGATGAGAAGAGAAGAAGAAGAATCCACGTGCCGCCGCGGTCAGTAAACCCCGACTGCGCCCGTAAATATAAAGACCATTTTTGAACTCTATCAGGTTGCTGCCGAACCAGTGGAAGACTCTTCTTTGAATTTTACCGGCTAACTGGTGTCGGTCCAGAAAGACTTTTCTTTGAGTTCTACAGCCGGGCCCGAGCACTGTCGAGTTCTTCATGACAACGGGGAGCCCAGCCTGCTAGCCGGAGCAGAGAAGATAAACAAGTGGGGTACAGAGACCCCTTCCAACACGTGACAGTCAGGTGTTGCAGCAAAACAAGCCGAGTGCCTCGTTTAAAATTCTCCGAAGTATCACGAGTGGTGAGCATGTTTCCTCGATCCTACAAATTTAGATTAGTGTAGGTATTGATAGGGGAGGGTGGTTCTTATTTAGGATAAATATAATGTGTCCCCCTTTTTACGATGTGCCATGCGTTCCTCATTACCCTAGACCAAGTTTTATGAATGTATGTATACTTGTACTGTCATTAATTTGTGCCTATGACATGTACTTCATGATTTTGAACGTTATGCAATAAAGATTTCCATTTCGTACTATTCAACCGGGTCTATCTGAGTTTTTCTCTGCATTACTGCTCTCGCACCTAAGTCCAGTGTTAGAACTGTAAGGGCGAGTGGGTCGAACCACTCACAGGTGCTTATTGCAACAAGGCTGGCCGGAGACCAGAGCAAGCAATAATATTAGGCAACGAAGGCCTAACCCCGCACAAGCACCCCGAACCGAACCCCTTACAGAATTAAAGTACATTTGATGTATAGATTTGGTTGTACATAGATAAGTACCATAAAAATGTACAATGAAGCAATTATCCGTCCTGATGTTTGTATGAAAAGTACATGTTGCATTTAAAGCCACATAAAACATAAGGGGAAAAGACTGCCAAAGAGGCAGTGCATTATGAAGCCAAGACAGTGAGACTCCTGATGTACATGAAATGTAAGACTGATTGCCGCATGTTTCCCACATGTTTCATTTTACGACATATTAACAAGCCCCAAGCTGTGTTTATTACAAATGCAATCATTTTTAAAGTAGATTTATTTGTCGTGTTAATCACTAAACCAGTTTTTAAATATTAAAAAGAGTGAAATACAGGATAACCAATGACGGAAATTAATTACATTTGTCCATCGTTCACCACTTTCTAATAAACTTCTGACAAAAGCAGATGCATACCCAGTGAGGAACATCATAATTTAGAGAATATAAACTGAACATCACTAAGATTTAATATTAAAATATTGAGTAAGATGTGTAAAAATGGTTTGCTGTGCTCACTCTTTCATGTCTGTTTGCTCCTGAAGTAGCTTGATAATTTTTGACATTCATTTTTTTGCCCCTAGACACACTTTGCCAAGGTTACTGGCGATGATGGTCTGGATTATGGTGTACAAGACATGTTGGCAGTAGTCACTACTGATGCTGCTTAAAGTATTCCAATCTAACCCTTAGGATTTATAGAGTAAATTGCACATTGTTGAAGAGAAATTATGTTTATTCAGACTCTTCATAGTAGGAGAACCAGTTGCACATAAAGAATGGTTTTTCCTACAGTCAGTTGTATTCATAGTAGAGAGAAAGATACATAGAAAGACAGATATTATATATGAAGGATAGATGGATTCACTGAAGGGGTGAAAAATGCATTATCCACTCAATTGAGATGAATACTAAGTACATAGGAATAAACAAGCCTCAAATCATTTTGTATTTATGTGTATGTATTCACTCTTCATAGCTTAAAATTTTTAGCCACTTATTCATGCTAAGTGATACTTTTCTGGCCAGATTACATATTTTATAATTGTTCCCAAACACCTACTGCAGGACTTTTAGTAATCTACTACACAAAGTTTACCAAACAACAGTATGAAACAATAGCAAAATACTGCGGATGCTGAAAATCTGAAATAACAGAAAATTCTGTAAACACTCAGCAGGTCAGGCAGCATCTGTGAAGAGAGAAACAGAGTTAACGTTTCAGGTCTGTGACCCTTCGTCAGAACTGGAAAAATTTTGTAACAGGTTTTAAGCAGGTGCAGAGGCAGGGAAAGGGGGGAGGGGAGGAAAGAACAAAAGGGACGGTCTGTGATAGGGTGGAAGGCAGGAGTGGTTAAATGTTGCAAATGGGGACGGCAGAATCATCACCAGCTGCCGTCTGAAAAAATAGGGGCAGAGGTTATGGTCTGAAATTGTTGAACTCAATGTTGAGTCCAGAAGGCTGTGGTTGGTCTCCTCAATGTAGAGGAGACCGCATAATGAGCAGCGAATACAGTATATGAAATTGAAACAAGTACAAGTAAATTGCTGTTTCACCTGGAAGGAGTGTTTGAGGCCCTGGACAGTGGGAAGGGTGGAGGTAAAGGGCAGGTGTTGTATATCCTGCACTTGCACGGGAAGGTGCCGTGGTCCACTCCTGAATCACCCCCAACAGCCCCTCCCCTCCGCTCACGATGCAGTCTCCTCTACACTGGGGAGACCAAACGCAGATTGGGTGACCGCTTTGCGGAACACCTCCGTTCAGTCCGTAAGGGTGACCCCGAGGTTCCGGTCGCTTGTCACTTTAATTCTCCCTCCACTCCCACTCTGTCCTCGGCCTCTTACACTGTTCCAATGAAACTGAACGTAAGCTCAAGGAACAGCATCTCATCTTTCGATTAGGCACTTTACAACCTTCTGGACTCAACATTGAGTTCAACAATTATTGACTATAACCTCTGCCCCTATTTTTTCAGGCGGCAGCTGTTGATGATTCTGCTATCCCCATTTGCAACATTTAACCACTCCTGCCTTCCACCCTATCACAGACTGTCCCTTTTGTTCTTTCCTCCCCTCTTTCCCTGCCTCTGCACCTGCTTAAAATTTGTTACAAAATTTTTCCAGTTCTGACGAAGGGTCACAGACCTGAAACGTTAACTCTGTTTCTCTCTCCACGGATGCTGCCCGAACAGTAAGAAACAGTTAATCTTCCATTATAATTATAATCATGTACTATTTCTTACAAGAGAAAATGTGTAACATTTGATTACAAACTCCCAATAGTGAATAAAGTGTCACCGTAACATGCAATTTCTTTTACAGGAACAGCATACGTAGAAAGATGCAAAATACATAGACAGATGAAAGATACAGCAAATGGGTACGAATGAATACAGTGTTTTTAAAAAAAGGGGGAAAAAAGGTGGAATTATATATATGTTGATTTACGTCTGTCGTTGAAGTAGCCTTGGTCCTGGGATGAGTAATTTGAGGTCATAAACAGTGGGCCCGAAATTCCACCCCAAAAGCACACTGAAAATACGCCCACTCTCAGTGGCAGCCATATGTAAATCTCAGTTAGGATGGGATTTTTTTTTAAATTCGTTTATGGGATGTGGGCGTCGCTGGCAAGGCCAGCATTTATTGCCCATCCCGAGTTGCACTTGAGAAGGTGGTGGTGAGCCGCCTTCTTGAACCGCTGCAGTCCGTGTGGTGAAGGTACTCCCACAATGCTGTTAGGGAGGGATTTCCAGGATTTTGACCCAGCGATGATGAAGGATCGGCGATAAACTTCTAAGTCAGGATGGTGTGTGATTGGAGGGGAACTTGGTGGTGTTCCTATGCGCCTGCTGCCCTTGTCCTTCTAAAATGAGAAGTCGCACAACACCAGGTTATAGTCCAACAGTTTTATTTGAAATTACGAGCTTTCGGAGCGCTGCTCCTTTGTCAGGTAAAGACGAAGGAGCAGCGCTCCGAAAGCTCGTGATTTCAAATAAAACTGTTGGACTCTAACCTGGTGCTGTGCGACTTCTCATTTTTGTCCACCCCAGTCCAACACCGGCATCTCCGCATCTTGTCCTTCTAGGTGGAAGAGGTCGCGGGTTTGGGAGGTGCTGCTGAAGAAGCCTTGGCGAGTTGCTGCAGTGCATCTTGTAGATGGTACTCACTGCAGCCACGGTACGCCGGTGGTGGAGGGAGTGAATGTTTAAGGTGGTGGATGGGGAGCCAATCAAGCTGGCTGCTTTGTCTTGGATGGTGTGGAGCTTCTTGAGTGTTGTTGGAGCTGCACTCATCCAGGCAAGTGGAGAGTATTCCATCACACTCCTGACTTGTGCCTTGTAGATGGTGGAAAGGCTTTGGGGAGTCAGGAGGTGAGACACTCGCCACAGAATACCTAGCCTCTGACCTGCTCTTGTTGCCACAATATTTATGTGGCTGGTCCAGTTAAGTTTCTGGTCAATGGTGACCCCCAGGATATTGATGGTGGGGGATTCGGCGATGGTAATGCCATTGAATGTCAAGGGACGGTGGTTAGACACTCGCTTGTTGGAGATAGTCATTGCCTGACACTTCTGTGGCGCGAATGTTACTGCCACTTACCAGCCCAAGCCTGAACGTCGTCCAGGTCTTGTTGCATGCAGGCATGTGCTGCTTCATTATTTGAGGAGTTGTGAATGGCACTGAAGACTGTGCAGTCATCAGCGAACATCCCCATTTCTGACGTTATGTAGGAGGGAAGGTCATTGATGAAGCAGTTGAAGATAGTTGGGCCTAGGGATGATGTCACCTGTCTTAAATAACGTGACTTTCTCCTTCCCAAGCATCCCTATGAATGTGCGTCACTACTGAAGAGGTGCAGTTTGCAGGACCTGCTTATCAAGGCTGAAGTATTTGTTTCAAAGCCATTTATGCAGGTTATTTGAAGAAAAAAAAAGCACGTGCTCAGGAAGCCTTCACCTGCATTCTTCCTTGGACAGCACTGTATTTAAAGAGAAACAGGAAGCTAGTATGTAAAGCCCACAAAATGGGCTTCCCAATGGGAATCCTGCTTTTCATGATACACAAGCTGGAGGAAGAGTAGCAAGAGGCTGTAAGGGAAGCCAGATTAATCAGGCAGCACGAGAAAAGAGCCAGACCTTCCCAGCAGTATGCATAGACTTGGGCACGTTTTCCAAGACCTTTCACAGGACATGTGTTTCACAAGGCTAGGCTTCAGTCATGAAGCTTTGCAGGAGCCCTATTTGCTTCTGCAACCAAGGTCTACAGCATGGACACGACTGACTCAGGCAGAGAAAGCAATCATAGCTCTGAACATTTACATGACAATCGCATTCATTATACATTCTTATATAAGGTAAGTCACCAATGCCCTCTTTGCCAGGGCAACTCAGTTCATATAATTCAACAGTGGTCACTGACAAATCACAGAGAGTCATACATCTTTTCAAAATTGCTGGATTCCCCAGGGCTGTAGGGGCCTAATGACCACAGTCTGAGCCCCAAGATATCGCTGCAGGAGTTCCTCAGGGCAGTGTCCTCGGCCCTTGTTTCATACCCCCCCCCATCATCTGGCTACTGCTGGCAGATTTCACATCTTTGCCCCGCCAGCATTGTGGAAATCAGCTGATGCTGGAATTATTGGTGGAATCAGCATCCTAGGATGTCGGCAGTCATCCCATCCCTCTGCATTTCTGCTGATGTATCGGGGACCAATGAATTTCAGCGCCAAGATTTTTAATAAAATATAGGATAGATGGCTTTGTTCTTGGGATGTGGAGGATGCTAGCAAGGTCATAGTTATTGCCCATTCCTAGTTGCCCTGAGAAATGATGGTTCTGTTTTGTTGAACCACTGTAGTCCTTGTAGTGATGATGCTCCCACAATGGTCTTTTTTTATTAATGACCATAACCTATATTAACATGTGAATTGTATGGTTTCTAGTTGGATGGATAAAAAATTGCTGAGCGCACAGAGTGCACGATGGATTAGAAGGTAACAGTTAGGTGAAAACAACTGGAGATGAATAATAAACCAATCGTCAAGAGGAGCAATTATGAGATGCAAAGAGAAACCCTACAGTCTGCTCTGGATAGGATCACGGTTTGTTTCCGACTGCTGTTTGTTTCCCATTACTATTTGCTATCTAAAATTTCAGAAGCTTCTGCTTAATTAATAAATAATCTGATTAAAGATGCCTTAATCTATTGGTTTTGTTTAATGGCACTCATGAAAGATAAATGGCAAATGCATAACTCCATTAGTGAAGATCCACTAATATGCATTTCAGAGATTTCATTCCAGTACTATATTCTTCTTGTTCATCTGTCTGCATCATTGTTTCTGTGGCTGAGATGGATAACAAGTCGATCATTATACCCTTGGAGTAGAATGCTAAAAATGTGATTTGGCTGAAAAGCCATCACTACCGAGAAAATTGCTTTTATTATTACCTAGCTGATGTCAGCAAGAAATGGTCTTTCCTGGGCAGCAAGTAATAGGGTAGAGAGAGACCATTACTTGCTGATCTCAGTGTACAGGCTACGGCTTGCATAAACTGTTGAAGAGGCTTGTGCGTATACACAATCTCATGCTGGTTAGTAGGAGTTCAGGAGAAATACCCTCAGGATCCCTTTTTTCCCCCCCAAGAGAAGCACATGGACTCCACTTTCCATCACACCTTGATGGCACCAACCAGCTTGGAAATTTGCCATTGGGACAGAGAGAATCAAGGGTATAAACCTGCATCCAGTACTCGACAGCACAACAAATTGGAAAATTTTCCTTATTTTTGAAAATAAATAGTTGGAGCGTGTTCTGAAACAAACCTTAACCATATTTTTTTGGGCTACAGTGATAAACTTGTGTCGTTCAAATTACACAACTGTCTTTAAAGATGCAGTAAATATTCTCAATCTTTCAGCTTCTAACATTATAGCATACCCTGAATCACTTCTGTAATCCTCAAAAATTACAGGTAATTACAGGGTAGCTTACCTCTGTGGTAGGGATTTTTTTAAGTCTTTAGTTAAGGATGAAATTACCACATATGTAACGAAAGAGAAAATAGAAGTAGTCAGCACTGATTTCAAAAGGGACAATCATGCTTATTAAACCTCATAGAATTCTTTGGTAGATAGGAAAAATGCAGTGGATGTAGTGCACGTGGACTTTAGAAAAGCCTCTGACAAAGTACGACACAGGGGATTATTAGAGAAGATTAAAAGGTATGAAATTGGGGGAGGATAGAAAACTGGATTAAAAATTGGTTAGAAAGGAGAAAACGGAGAGTAGGAGTTAAGGTTAGATTTTCCCAGAGTGGTTGGAAGTGGGTAATCGGTGTCCCTCGGGGTTCAGTTCTGGGACCACTTCTGTTCACTGCGTATATCAATTTCAAAGTTAACATCTAGCTAGGTACCCAAATAAGCAGCAGCAAATGTTGGGTATTAAACATTTTTGGCCACATTAAAAGATGTGGGTATTTGTATCTTCATAACCTACGTCGAGATTTCACATATACAAACATTGCCTACACATTTATACCCAGTACTGCCAATATTAGTGGTGATAAAGCAGACTCGTCATTTTGATTATTCTTGATTCTTAACTTTTTTAGGCCTAGTGGGAGTGGTGTCAAAATTTGCAGATGATACCAAAATATGAGGTTTAGTTAATTCTTCAGAAGACAAAAGGAAGCTGCAAAGGGATATTTATAGGATGAGGGAATGGGCTAGAAAGTAGCAGATGGAATTCAATATGAATAAGTGCGAGGTAATGTAATTTGGTCAAAGAAATAACAACAGTAATTATACTCTGAATGGAAGTAGGCTCGGTACTGTGGAAGAGCAGAGGGATTTGGGGATCACAGGACATTAAAAACAGCACCTCAGGTTGATAAGGCTGCAAAAATAAACTAATGAAATTCTAGGTTTTATCACAACAACAACTTGTATTTATATAGCGCCTTTAACATAGTAAAACGTCCCAAGGCACTTCACAGGAGCGTTATCAAACTAAATTTGACACCGAGCCACATAAGGAGATATTAGGGCAGATGACCAAAAGCTTGGTCAAAGAGGTAGGTTTTAAGGAGCGTCTTAAAGGAGGAAAGAGAGGTAGAGAGGCGGAGCGGTTTAGGAAGGGAATTTCAGAGCTTAGGGCCTCGGCAGCTGAAAGCACAGCTACTAATGGTAGAGCGATTAAAATCGGGGATGCTCAAGAGGCCAGAATTGGAGGAGCGCAGATATCTCTGAGGGTTATTGGGCTGGAGGAGATTACAGAGGTATAGAATATAAGATACTAGAGGTAATGATGAGGTTAAAACTTTTTAAAAACCTCAGTTACAGTACTGTGTGCAGTATTGGGCACCACACTACAGGGAGGATATTGAGGTCTTAGGAAGGATACGACACAGGTTCTTGAGGATGCTGGCTAGTATGAGGAAATACAGATATTAAGAATGGCTTGAAAAACATTTACTTTTCATAACAATGCAGATTATAGGGCGATATGACAGAAATGTTAAAATTATGGAAGGATAGGACCTAGGGTTGCCAACTTTGGTTGGACATATTCCTGGAGGTGTCATCACATGACCTCCTGTCTCCAACCGTTCCCACGCTCTCACTCCTGCCATTGGTTGCCCAACACACCCATACATGCACGCACTGCCTTCCCACGCCAATTGGAAAGCGAATAGACCCTTCATTACTAGATACAAGATTAAATGTAAGAGATTTATAACAGGGGGCAGGAGAAACTTCCTTCACACAGATAGTTGTGAGGTTGCAGGATTCACTTCCAGAGTTAGTGATTGAGGCAGAAACTATACAACATTCAAGGTTAGATTTTAATAGGTGGATGAAGGAAAAGGGATTGAAGGGATATGGGAACAGGGTGGGTAAATGAGATTAGAACTATTTTCTCTTCATGGCGGGCAAATGCTGACATAGACTGGTTGGGCTGAATGGCCTGCTTCCATGTTGTAACTTCTATTTATTACCATTACCCAATCTACAGTACACTAATGTAGCTAACAATACTACTCATTGATCAAGTACTTTCACTTGGGTTTCATGAGGTTTTAGAGGACTAACGGATAAATATAAGTAGATCTTAAGTTTGAATTTTATAATGTTAACTATACCAGCAGCCAAATGAAGCTTTTAAAATGTTAACTTCTTCGTTATCATCCTGCCTATTTATTACATGTTCTCACTCCTAGCCTTAAAATCAACTGGACAGGTCATCCTCTGCTGAATCCACGTTACAGTACACTTTGGGACCTTAGTTACATCTAAGCATTTGTAGTTGTTTAAGAGCGGGTGGTTAAAATGTTTTTTAAAAATTGAGATTAGAAGTCAACACTGAGGAATAGAACATATTTGACACCCAAATTACCACTCCCAAGCTGTGCAGACAGATGCATAGTAGAGTTTCCTCTGCTCTCCCAAAAATATACTTTTAATTGTGAAGTTTTCCATTTCCTGATCACCATCCTTGTGACCTGGGTGAGATTACCAATCAGTGCCAAATTTTGAACAGGTTTGTGCCATGGGCATATAATCACGAGTTTAAGATAGTCCCTGCTTCACCTTATACATGACAATTTCAACTGACATACACTTTATCCCATTAGTGTTGGCTGCACCAAGACCAGGTAAGAGAGATGAAAGTACAGCAGGTTAATAACCTGCACCAGTAAGTCCCCTGGTTGGGAAATTATTTGATAAAATGAATTCAACAGTGGCAAGAGTTTAAAAAAAGACTTGCATTTATATAGCGCCTTTCACGACCACTTAAATTTAAAATCTTTTAAAAAGTTATAAAAATAAACTTACCTGTCTTTAAAGTTTCTAAAAAAGATATACCTGTTAAAAAAAATTCAAAAAAATACTTAATTCACTACTTACCTTGTTAAAAGTGGGTCTTACTCCTCCTTTTTCCATTTCTAAAATCTTCCGTCCTTACCTGCGCGTCCAAAGCACTAAGTGCACAGCGTGCGCGCAGCCTGTAGCGCGCACGCGATGCACCGAGGAACCGCCCCCTTTTCCAAAGACCAAGTGCCGGTTTTCAGCGCATGCGCAGGGCATGCAGAAAACCGGCAATTGGAGAGAGAATACGCGAGAGTATGCAGTGCGTACTCTCGCGCAGCGGGATCAATTTTTGGCCCATTATAAATGAATACCATATGTATTGACTTAAACTAAGGATTTACATTCTCACCAACTTCAATCATATATCTATTAAAATTCTACAATTATGTCAGTCTAAAATTACAGTATTATGCATCTAGACAGTACCAAAATCAAAACAATTTGTGGGTTGTAGTTTTGAAGATTTCATGTCTGACTTATGTAATAAAGAAAATATTAAATCTCATGAAAATTTGCTACATAAGTTACCCAATTTTTAGTACACTGACATAGGAAATATTTTCTAGACTAACTGACCAATACCTATTCATTGATGAATGCTTAACTGATGCACATTATGACAATTATTGCCATGTCTGCAGAAAGTTTCAATTTTGTCACAGTAGGATCAATTGGAAAGGAGGAGCCAAACTTAAAACTATTAAAAGATCACCAAATAAAAAAAGGTAGGCCAGAGCTCAATTTTCATTCCTCCATGTAGTCTGTTTTCATTTTTTACTGTATCATTCATTTGAAATTGGCCATTATCGCCTCAATATGGAATTTTCAAGATGGCTCAGTCTCTATTCTCAACCCTATTTCTATCAAATTTTTATTTCTTTATTAATATTATAAAGGAATACTGAAATTTCATGTCACTTTGTCATGGCAATATGTGAGCCAGTAACTTTTAAAATAAAATAAAAAATCACTGTTCAAAATTCCATCAGCAAGATCCAAAAATTTTGCTGTAGCTTCTTAAAAAGATTTCTCTAGCTCCCGCAATAGCTTTGTGGGTAAAGGCACCACATGGTACAGCATTTCTCTCTTGGCTTTCATTATGCCATTGCTTACATAGGGTTGGTTACCTTCTGTGTTCTACTTGCCTGCTAAGTCTCAACAGCCAGCAGAGGGAGCTTTCACACTTTTGACCTGACATTTATTAATATTTTTTAGGTAAGAGACAGATTTTGAAAGCATGTTCAAAAATGTGCAATGAAAGCACTACTGCAAATGTGTGATTCAAAACTTCAAGTTTTCTATTTTCAACACACTGGTAGCAAAACCTGCAACTTGCCACACCCAATTAAATGAAATAAATTGGCACATATATTTATTATTTATAAAGAACTGGGTCAGTCACAAATAGTCAGCGAAATGCAGAAATTGCAGCCTGCCAACCTTGTGTTTTGGTGGTTTTTATTTAATCCGCTTCTCTCTCCCATTTTAAAGGAACATTTACCTATTCTTTACACTCCAATTACACCATTCAATGAATGATAGGGAGGACAAATGATGGGTTCAGGATCTCTATTTATGCTGTTCTTGTGCTAATCTGTATGAGGTGTGGAAATGTGATCCAGGGCAGCTCACCTGATGATTTTCCCTTTCTTTCTGTGGATAATTACTCTATTTTTTAATTCCTCAGATTGTCCAAGATTAGAAATAGGAGCAGATGGGTTCTCACTCACATTCTACTATTTCATGACACATGGAGTACTAACATGCTGTAGCTCACTGCTTGGATTTTGGCATTTTTGTAAGATCTTGTTGACAGATCTAAGGACTGATATGGATTGTAAATTAAGCTCCTCTTGCTTTTCAAAATTTAAGGGAAAAAGTGAATATGATTGTGGTTGGTGACATTTGAAAGCACCAAAAGGGAAATGTCACAAATCCAACAGCTGCATACAGAATTCAAAACTGCTCCTCACTTCATCTTACACAACTACAGAAATATCCAAGAACTCTGGCCACCAGCACTGCAACTCTGAAGGCTGAATATAGATCACACCTGAATGATTCGCAGTCATAAGTTCCCTTGCACAGTTTTAAAAATTCAGACTCTAAATGCCTTAAATGCTGATGGATAGAAAAATTGAAATTGCTGAATGGTATTTTTAGCGTTCTGGTTAATTCGCTCATGTAAAATTCCTATCTGCACTACTCTAACAAAGTCATTTAGTGATTGAAAATAAACAAGTTATTCACTTAGTTAAAGTAGTATACACACAAATACACGCAAGCACGTTCGCCCATCCACTAAAAAAATCATTTGGAATAAAATTAACTACAAGGATTGCTAAACTCAAAAATTAGGTTTGAGTTTGAAAGCCTGATTTGTTATTTCTTGGTTTTAGAATACAAATAATTGATATTCATTAAATAAACACACAAGCGCCAAAATTCCAACAGCGGCAGAAGTGAAGTGGGAGGGATTTCCACTCACCGTGGCTTCCAAGTGTTGATCCTGTCCTGAAACGCTGCGTCAAGTAACTTAGTTTTAGCGAAACAAACATATGAGGGAGAAGGGAATAGAGGGTTATGCTGATAGATTTAGATGAAGAAAGACGGGAGGAGGCTCGTGTGGAGCATAAGCGCCGGCATGGACTGGTTGGGCCGAATGGCCTGTTTCTGTGCCGTATATCCTATGTAATCCTATGTAGTTTTGTTTCACATTTTTTCCCAATAGAATATCCCTATGCAAGACCAGCCAGAGTATACAGAGGATGCACATCTCCGCACAGACAGCATTTATACGATATGGTAACTACATTATCAGTTTTTAAAATGCCCAAGCCACAATTGCTTCCGGCTATTGCAGGTATTATTGAATGTCCCAAAGATTTCTCAAGTTAACATGTTTGCAAACGTATGGAAATCACAATAGCTTAGGTAAAGGTGCTCATTGTACACTGGCAAATTTATGGAGGATACAAATACAGAAATGCTATTTTGTATCACCTGATACAGTTTTGGTATTTTTATACCATCTGATGTTTCCATAAGAATACCTTTCTTACTTATAGTTCTATAATCTGCCCTCACAGAGTTATACAACTGAGGGGCTAAAAATTGCATCACTTGTAGCAATCTGCCAACTGAATTTATTGTATCTTTGTACTATACTACCAAATTCTCTTCAAATTTGTTGAAATCACCATAGAATATAAGTTGAATATTGCACATAAAATAGCTGTATGACGCATAATAAACAAATATTAAAAATATATGATTTTTAAAAAATGAGAATGGTGTAGAAATTACTGCTACCGATATTAGCAGGCAAATGTTTGATGCATTTGTATGTCATTCCTATTTGCTTTTTACCACAGTATTTCCAGGCTAAAGTCTGTAATGGTCCAGCTTTCCATTTTAAATTTAAAAACTTCTGTGGAATAGCACAGTTCTTCTTATGGCACATTAAATTCAGTCTCTCTTATCCTCTCCTGCTCAACTCTTTCACCCTCAGGAAGGACTTATCTCAGAAATCTCCTTCAGTTCAAGCTAATAATCACATCATGTAGTTCAAGTAACCATTTTAGAAAGCTCCTCTTTCAAACTCCTTACTTTTAAGCCTTTAGTTGTCACTACAACAATTCTGTTAACTCCTTGGTGCAGTGGTTCCCAGACAAACTCAAGTACATATATCCAAATAACAAGAGAAAACATATGTCAGTATACCACAGGAAATATCCAGGAAGACAAGAATACTTTACAAGCATGTAAAAATGTTCACAATGAAACAAATCGGTTATTTTCAATCGAGGGAACACTGCTGCTAATTAAAATCAAGGAAAAGAGCCAGTTTGATCTTTTGACCAGACACAATCTGATCTTTGTGTTATGAAACAATCCTTTCAAATTCTGATACAGCACTCAAGATGTTTCCACTTATTAACACTTTAAAATAAAGGTAACAAATATTAGAAAAAACTGAAGAGTGTACAACTGTTGAAGTGAACATTGCACTTGCCCATAGACTTTCTATGGGGTTTTGCACAGCAACTTGCTGTCAGCCAAACATTCAAAAAGCACAGCAGCCTCTACAGGGCATCTGGGACCTGTGTGAACAGGGCAAGCAACTGTGTATCCTTAACCAATTAGGTTGAAGAATCCTTAATGAGCAGCAGAGTCTGAACCAGGAAATGTCAGTTAAAATAGTGAATTCACTGTCAAATCAGGTACAGAAAGCAAAATAGAGAGGGAAAGAAATATTGAATTAAGAGAGAGATAAGAGATAGAAATAAAAAGTAAAAAAAAAATTGTTTTTTTTTTAAATCTCCAATAATAATTAAAACTCTAAGGAATGAGACTCCACACTTGTAAAAGTTAATTTCCAGTGCCAGAGAGGTTGTCTGGCAGTAATTAAGACTTACCATGGCATTAAACTAGTACTTAGACTGGAATGGACAAGCCCTAGTTTAGTCCGTATCTACGCCGTCAGTACAGGAACTTCACGTCGTTCAATGTATTTGAATGGTGAAACATCACATTTCAGACACTAAATTCCGGATTTTTGCGCTTAACTGCGCATCTGCACTCGCCGGAATTTGCTGTCCTATTTGTGCTTAAATAACGGTGAGTGCAGGTAGCCTCACCGTTAGTTTCACAGCAAAATCTGGACCAGTCATTCAATTGGCTAATCTGGAACTGGATGTTTGAGATGATATCCAGCATCCTAAATTGATTGAAAAAGAACTCAACCACCAATATTCAGCCTTACTTCAACTATCAAGAAATGCATTATTCGAATCAGAGTAAAAACCTATTTCCTTTTCCACATTCTTGCCTAAGGGGTCAAGATGTCCATCTGCCATTCCATGCAACAGAGGAAATATTGGTTGAAGTCTGAGTCAAAAGTTCAGGTTTAGCTTGCTGAACAGCTCACAATAAATCAATCAATCTAATACAGCGCCTTAATTTCAGGACAGGTAAAACACAATTTAAATCTTTGAAACTTGAAAATACATGATCACCTCCTGCCAGAGGAAATTCCAATATTTTACAAGGACATGCAGTTTACAGGAAAGAAAAAAGTAAAAACGTTAGCAAAAACAAAAGACATGCACGCCCCAAATTATGTACGTTGTACTTTAGGTATTCAGGCAAATTAGTGAAGCTGTTATTGTAAGAAGAAGAATTCCAATTCTGCCTGGCAGACTCTAGGAACCTGTGGAAGACCTGCAGCATTCAGAGCTCATGAAAAGTGTACCTGTTACCAGGACTCGGAGAAGTGAGGGGGAAATTTTTTTTTTTAAATGATCCATGCTTTATGTTTCTATGTAAAATATATAAATAGTGATAAATAAAATAGAAGAAACAGAACTAACAGTAACAAAACATAACAGATACAATGGAAAAAGCCTGATAACCGGAAAGACTGGAAGAGGACACTGAGTTTTCATTAAATTGAGAAGGATCAAGACCCATAATGCTGGTCACCACCAAGATTGAAAGAGTAAAGGGATGAGGTAAATCAGGGAGTAGTAATTAGGTGATGCCAAGCGTAGGTTTTAAAACCCTGTAGAAAAAAGGACAGAGTGAAAGAGATCAGATCTTCCAGCCTGGAAGAGATCAGAGTAAGACTGTGCAGCAAGTGAAATTTCAACATAGTGAGCATGTAATAAGATAGAACATAAAGGGGGAAAAATTCAGTTGGTTGCGCCTCCCGTTAGCGCCTTAAGAGGGCGCTAATGGGGCGCAAAGCATCTAGCGCCCAGGCGCGGCGAAGTTTGCGCCGCTCGCGAAATTAACTAGACATTTTGCGGCGGCGCTAAACACTACCGCCACGATCTCCTGCGCCGGCAGATCGTGACGTCAGTCAAGTGCGCAACGCCCCGGTATCGCCCCGGAGCGGATATTGAGTGGCGCCCCCTGCCTTACCGCCTGACGCTAGCAACGACAGGTTGAGGGGAGCGTTCTGCAGTCATGAAGGGAAAGGGGGAGCGCTATTTAAACGTGACCGCTTCCTGCCTTTTATTCTTGGTGCCATTTTTGAACTACGCATTCTGAGAGAGAGAGAGAGAGAGAGAGAGAGACTGACCTCTGGAGAGATTCAATGTTGTGTGAAGGAGTTTTGGGTACTGAGCAGCAATTTGTAGGTTCATTTTGATCTGCCATTCCTTGTATCGATTTAGAAGAGTCTGTGGGGGCTGCACTCTGAGCTCTTTGCCTGGTACTCTCCATTGTTCTTTCGAGCAGATTTGATGTGCAGGTCTCTCCAGGCCGAAATTCAAGGCTGCAATGAGCAGGATGTGGATGGAAGCAAGATTAACCATCCCCTTTAAGAACTGGCCAGGGCCATTGTGTGTGTGTTCCATTGCTGACTGACATCACATGAGCTTCGCCAGCGCTCTGAAAGGTAGCGCCTCGCTCCTCGGCCTTTGCGCCTTAAGACAGGTGTGAAGCGCCTGATTTAGCGCTCCAATCACCTCCAGGGGCGATAAAAGTCAAGTTTGCAGTCGGTGGCGATAATTAGCGCCAGGCGCTAATCTTTTCGCCTGGCCGATAATTGCGCCCCAAATGGGGCGATACTGAATTTCTCCCCCAAAGGATCTTATAAGGAACATGAAATAAAATTCAACGGAGCATTGATAAATTATAGAGGCAAGAAAGATTGCGAGAGAGAGAGAAATTGGAGATAAGAGACAAGAGAAGCCCAACTATCAGACACGTTTTTCTTGTGTCCTGCCTTGGATGTTGGAAGAGCACCCCCCCCCCCCGCCCCAAACACCAAATATGGGAGCAGTATTCAAGTATTGGACAATCTTGAAGACAGATTTTTGTTTTTCGTGCCTGGTCATAAAGCATTGCCTGGGTGCAGTGCAGAGAGGAAATCAGTGCGGAGGATCAAATGCCCAGTTTTCCTTCCATTAATTTGTTACCCAAAGAAATGTATGACTATTGGTGTTGGATGCAAATATGTACGCAAGTTTGTGAAGGCAAGGGGAATTTGACCTTCCATGTTAGGACAGGGCAATTAAAGTGAAGAGAAACCCTTTGGATTGCTCTTGTAATGGCTGTGGGGCTTCTTTGAACGAAAGGTCTGGTCCATCAGTTCTTGCAACACCAGTCCACCTTATGCATACACAAGTGAGGAAAATACATTTGAAACAGGGACAGATCTGCGACAGCTTTAATATTTGTGTTGAAATTGATTAAACATTTATATGCCACGCTTAGTGTGTAAATGCCTCAAAATTAGAAGTCTCTTTACAAGAGTTGCTGATGGTTATTTTGAAATTCACGATTTCAGTTGTATTTGTATCGAAGGGTACACAAGTAAATTTACTCTTAAGGGTAGCAGCAGCAGTTATGGAGACAGCAGAAATGTATGCCTCAGGCAGGATACTGGTATTGATTTGGAAGGGTATCATTGAACTTTTGTGAAAAATAATGTGTTGTACGTGGGAAAGAAGCATTAATCACCACAGAGAAGGAAACTGTGGCAGTCTTCAGAAAATAACTGGCGATTCAAGGAATACCAGATTAGAAATGATTAAATTGTTCTTGGAAAATATTATATTCTTCCCCAATTATGATCCACTATTTTTTCACCTTTATGCTTTTTGATCTACTTTTGGCCAAACATTATACACACTTGAGATAAGGATACTGAATCTAAATAAATGTTACTGACATTTAAATGTTTATCGGAATACACTCAGTATAACTCAATTCCAGTATCATTTTTTCACCAGTCTACGTAATAACTAAACACCCGAGGGGAAAATAAATTCTTACTGCAATGCACAGAGCCAACATGGAGTAGTAGGATGCAGGTTTGATGGTCACACTCTCTGGAATTACTGATAGTAGCCATGTTGCCGTAGGAAGCATCAAGCACATGCCAGACATCTCCCTGGTGAATGGGGAGGGGTGGAGAAATAGGATGTAGAGTCTCCTCTAGGCTATTCTTGCACAACTCCCAGAAATCAGCCAAGACCAACAATGGTGCTTCCTGGAGAACAGTATGCCTATGCCATCCTTAGCCGGAAAAATGGTTACATTCTCTCATTGGAATGTACTTATCCTTAATCCAACGTCCATTACTTACACACAAAATTTTAGATTTTTCTCTCATTTTTTGAATTTTCTTTTAACTGACAATCATATCCTTCATTTTCAGATACTTCTACCAGTTCTGTTTGGATCTGTTTCCATTTCCCAGCACTTCGCTTGATTTTCCTTCCTGGCTCCTTCTTCCATATCCCCCATCTGTTTCTTGCATCTAACTGCAACAGGATTTTTTTTGTCGTTATATTTATTATTTTCCACGAAATGCAAACTGCGAAAAACACTGTACAAATCAATTCTTTCAACTGGCATTTTCCACATCCAGTTTGGTGGCGGGAATCAATCGCTAAAATGTTAACAGCTGGGATTAAATAGAAAATAAGCAAAGTAATTTTAAGAAGTAAAACTCTTACTGCTCTGGGTCAAAATATAACTGAGGCAAGGAAGTCTGAACTATGAGTGAAATTTCCCTTTTAACAAAAATGGGAGTTTATATCTACAATTAATAACCACTAAAAAAAATAAGAACTGATAGCTTCGAAACATGCGATTTCTAAGAATGCAATTTTATGAGCAGGTTCCCAATTGAGGAAAACAGGCATTTTCCGTTAGAAGAATTTCACCTCCTCTGTGATTATTTGAATAGATGCTAAGCTGCAAAAGGTTTTATGTTATGGAGCTGAGGTACCACCATCTTTTTCACCAGACAGCCCCAAGTTTTTAAAATAATTAAGGCCAGGTAGAAGCGATGATTTAGTATCGCTGGTGCTTCACAACCAATGCGTAGTACCAGAATCAGCTCTAATGATTGTTTTCACAATGGAATGATAGGGGGATCGCGACAAAAATGGTACGAGTTTTGCACCAGTTCATTATCATTTATCATTTGAGAAGACAGACAACTGACTTGTTCCCCGGCAACTGTTGATGCAGCTCTTAAGTCTGACTTCATGAATAGTTACACTCCAAAATAAAGAAAGATCTGTTCATTTTTATTATAAGTTTGTGTAGTGTACATGAGAAAAGACCATTTTCAGTTAATGAAAAGGTCAGTAAGTGCCGAAAATCATCTTGTGTTTCAAAGTGCATCACATGCATTATTTTCAATATTAAATGAATATATCCTTAATCAAGCAATGGAAACATGATAAATTATTACATATTTAGAAGCACTATTGGAATAATCACACTGATCCCAAGCTTCCACATCCTCATTTCACTCATTGTTGGGTTGGTGAGCCAGGACTGCCACCCAAGGATCGACTGTTTTTGACAAGCATCCATAACTGAAACATTAACTCATCGGTTCTCTCCGGAGATGAAGATCAAATTAATAATGGGAAAATTTTGCTGAGATATTCTGGCATATCAGAAGGTAAAGAGGTTTCCAGGCAACTTAATTATTAAAAGTGAGGGAATTTGTTCTCTGGTTCTCAAGTCAAGATTTATTGTTAGTTAAAACAATTCCTGATTATTTTTCTGTATTTATTCTAAGCAGCAGCAAAAACTTCAAAAATTTAAATGTTTATAATACTGCGGCAATATTTCAGTCAGGAAGTTTATAATTATAGGACTGTTCATGCCTTGTGCCTTATGAAATGTAAACAATTACCAGGTAATATTTGCATTTATGGTCACATATGGCAGGTTCACATACATCTTGAAATTAAAGGAAGAGTTCTGTAACAGAAATTTTATGTTTGATAAAAAATATCATAAATTATTTAATTTATCGAAGTGATAAATCAATGTTGAAGTTTTTGCAGAGGCAACCCATTTATCTATTTAGTAAAAGTTTTGAGAACATCTGTCGCAGCTCAGAATATCAAAAGTATGAGAGAAGAAAACGCACTATTTTTTGACCCCCTCAGCCAGAATTTTATAAGCGTCATTTAATTTACAAACTTCCTTCACCAAACAGCAATTAATCTCTAACTGACCTCATGCTGTGGTTACTTACAGTAATTAGATATCATAGGCCTAAAGGTGCAAGTAAACACAGATCCACCTTAGCAGTAGAAAAATACTTGTGTTTTCATCCCCTTCCCCAGCCACTATCTCTGGTTGACCCAGTCTGTTCGCAACCTCAGCTAAGCTTCCAACCCCATATCCTCTCCATCACAAAGACCGCCTAGTGCCATCTCCATAACATCGCTAATCTCTGCTACACCTCTGCCCATCTATGCTGATACCCACATCCATGCCTTTGTCACCTCAAGACTTGATTATTCCCATGCTCTCCTGGCCGGCCTCCTATCTTCCACCCTCCATTAACTTCAGCTTATCCCAATCTCTCCCATCACACACCAAGTCCCACTTATCCATCATCCCTGTGCTCACTGACCTACATTTTCTTCCGGTCCCCCAACACCTCAAATTTAAAATTCTCACACTTATGTTTAAATCCCTTCATGGTCTCACCCCCTCTGTATCTCTTTAACCTTCTCCAGCCCTACAACTCTCCGAGAACTCTGCATTCCTCCAACTCTAGCCTCTTGTGCATCCCCTACTCGCTTTACACCACAATTGGCGGCTATGCCTTCAACTGTTTAAGCCGTACATTGTGGAATTTCATCCCTAAACCACTCTGCCGCTCCACCTCCCTCTCCTCCTTTAAGATCCTTGTTAAAACCCACCTCTGACCAAGATTTTGGTCACCCCTCCTAATATCTACTACTTTGGCTCGGGTCGATTTTTGTTTGATTACGCTTCTGTGAAGCACCATAGGACGCTTTTCTATGTTAAAGTTACGTGGTTTTCATGTGTTGCATGGAGTGAAATTGCAGCTATAAAAGATTGTATAATCTGGCTTACCATGAGCAATGACATGGGGAATTTAGACGCCAAAAAAAAACTTATCAAGGATTGTAAAAACAGAGTAATTTTTGCATTTATATTTTAATACATTCACTGCCTTCTGCATCCATTCTTCTTCCTTCAGCTTTGAGGACACAACAGCTTGGGCTTGGTGATTGGCAAGACAGGAGATATGCTTCTTTTTCAGTTTTCCATAGCACCCTAGAGAGACCTCACTGGTTGGTAATCTGCTGCTCGGCAGTTAAAGTTATATGACTGCCTTTAATAAAGGTGTATTATGACATTTATTTCTCAAGTGTGAAAAACACATCATTTACTCAGTGAATTAATTATACAGTCTTCGTGAGTTGATTATATATCTATTTTTGTGTTCATACAGAAAATTATGGCTCAAAAACAACATAAAAATGTTATGTATGTATTACCAATAAGGTCTCCAGAAAATATAGAATGTGCTGGTAGTTGTGCAATACCTTGAATGGTGACCTAAAACTTTTATTACACATCTAAAAGCATCAGTTTCAAAGAGCCAAACATTTAACTTGTCTATGAAAATAAAACAGATAGTATGTGTGAAAATATTAATTGCAGGCCCTTATGTGGCAGGGATTTAGAGTGATATTTTCATATATGTACTATTTTATTTTTTGATTGGTGCAAAATCACAGTGTCTAAAGGACTTTGAATATAATGCTAGCAGATGTATAATAAAAATTTAAGTTGTGAGATGGCATTCACTGTTGCAGTCATATGAATGGGCAGATAGTGGCAGAATGGTCATTTTCTAATGGAACTCCAGTGTGTAATGAAAGGATGTCCTTATATATGAAGTTTGGATTACATTTAATGAAGCATTTTAAGTCACCAAAATAGCAAGCGATTGCACAAGGATAGCGATATGATAAGTAAACACAATTTGGTATTTATTCAGGAATTTCACTGAGCTAGATCATAAAAATAGCTGCTGTAAAAATGTCACTGACTTGGTCGAGAGTTAAGATACATTAGACTAGAAATTAGTGTTGGTAATAATAGTAGATGAACACTAGCCACAGTTTTAACTTGTACTGTTCTATGATTCTATGTTGCCGGTTTATTATAAACGTGTTAAAGCCTCAGTTAAATTAATGGACAGAGGATGTTAAGCATTTTTCCACTATTATCATCAACAGTAATTTCTAACCTATTGATGAAAAAAGGTCTAGATGACAGGGGGGTCTGAAGTATGTTTATTCACACTAAATTTTGTAACATGCTCTAAGCTAGCACTAAAGGCTACTTGATTCCTCCAACCCTTGTTTTTTTTCCACAAGTGAACAGCTAAATGTTCAAATTCTTATGCAAAATATATTTAGCACAAATACAACATTTATTATAGACGTATTAGCAAGAGTTCTGAGAAGACTGGCCAGGACAATTACAAACCTTAGAGGATTAATTTATGAACAAAGACTAAAAACCCAGAAAAGAAAACTAAGGGGAGATATGAAGCGGATATGTAAAATAATGGAAATTATGAATAAGGTTAAAGTAAACAAGGTATATAACTTGCAGAATTTGCAAAGGACTAAAAGATGTACAGAATTCACAAAACATTAGCAAAGTTAGAGATTAGAAAAAAAGAATTGCCCCGAATAGCCGTCATATAGAATAGAATCCCAGAGAAGTAGTCAATTCAGGGTTAAATGACACTTTTAAAACGAAGTCGTATCTATAGCCTTCATGATCCTTGACGAGAAAGGGCATTGAAAGATATAAGGGATTTAACCGTTCAGGCAGACTATTAAAATCATCCGTGGGACTCCAACCGCTGTGTTCCCAAATTGATTCCGATTTTAACCGGCTCTTCTGAGCAGGTGAGAGGGACACTTGCCAGCAACCAACGGGGTTCTTTAAATATGTAGATTGGGCTCCGATGATGTCATCGGGGCCTGTCTGCTATTTTAACTAGAAGCCTGCGTGTGGAAGCATTGTGGCTTTCCCACTAGGCCAATATAGCGGGAAGAGGAGTCAGGGCCAGAAGAGGAGTAAAAAAACCAAGGGGGAAAAATTGGGTCACGCCCCCTTTGGGGCGTTAACTTCACTGGGGCGCTACTTTTAGTGGCCCAAAAAATTTAGCGCCCCCGCAACCGAAATTGAATGGTAGCGCCCCAAGCAGGAGGCGGGGCTCTACTGAAAGCGCTCCCCCTCCCTCTTGGGGCGCTCCCATTGAATATCGCAGCGCTACTTGCAGCAGCGCTGCGGTACTACAGGCCTCCCTCCCCTGATTAAAGGGGAGGGGCCTAGTGCAGCGCGTACCGGGGCCCTGCTGGACCACCGGGGAGCAGGGTGCCGGCAAAAGAGCCCGGCACTCAAGAGGAGTGCTGGGCTGACCGATCGCGGCCGGCACCCCACAGGAGGCGGCGAGAGGGAGCAGGTGCTGGCAGGCGGCCCAAATAAAATGGCCGCCCAGCACCTGCCCTTTAATTTGCACCACCGCGACCGCTGAAATACCACGCTGACCGTCGGACATAGCGTCCGGCGGTAGGTCAGGGGGCACAAGCCAAGTCTGCGGCCGGGACGTGGTGCACGCGATGACGTCATCGCCGAAGGCACAGCGCCACGGGGCACTACTGGCTACCGCCGCCACTAACCTCCCGCTGAATTTCCCAGGAGGTGTTAGTGGCGCAGCGCCTGGGCACTAGGTGCTTTGTGCCCCGTTAGTGGCCCTTGGGGGCGCTAACGGGAGGCACAAAGCAACCGAATTCCACCCCCCCCCCCCACCCTCCCAAGTCTTTTTGACTTTCCTTGTGGGGCTAAGATGAGCACCTGCCTGCCCCAAGTGAAAATCGGGGATGTAGAGATATCAATGGACTTTTCATAAGTTTTCCTAAAAGCAGGGGATCCGCAGATAGTGTGGGAGGGGTATCTATGATGGAGTAATTATATATTGACTGTGGATGGAGCAGGTTTCATGGGGCTGAATGGTCTTTTCTCGCTCCACACTGAAATTCTTAAAACGGAAATCCTACTTTGTATTCAATCTAATTCTTTCGCTAAAATTATCAATAAGAGGAATTTCAGCCTTTTAGTCTCTGTTTTTCTCCCATTTTGTTTTAAAACCCATTTTCTATTTCTTGTCATCCCACAAGTTGTGACAGCCAGCTGAGGCTATAGACATTGCCAATACATTAACTTTCCACTACTGGACAGTGCTACTCAAATAATGCAAGTATTGAGTCACCAGATTCTTTTCGCCCATAAAGACAGAAAACTGTGCAACACCTCTGCACTATCTCTACATTACCAGATTTCAATATAAGCAACGGTGGGATCTTTGACAAAGAAATGTTACATGTACATATGATAAAAAAATCCTTAGAACAACAGTAGCAAGACAAAAAGCATGAACTATCATGGATACCAGAGTGCAAGAGGGTAGCTTAACCAGCGGCAGTTTTGTACAATACAGCATTTCCACTCTTCAAGGGGAGCAACAGCTACAAT
Source organism: Squalus acanthias (assembly GCA_030390025.1). Taxonomy (NCBI): domain Eukaryota; kingdom Metazoa; phylum Chordata; class Chondrichthyes; order Squaliformes; family Squalidae; genus Squalus; species Squalus acanthias. The sequence continues at coordinate 85,749,386 of CM059438.1, forward strand.
TTTGCTGTGTACTAACTTTGTTAGAAATTTGTCAGACCGTGAAATCAACTGATACACATTTCAGTACTGCAGCATTTTGTGCTAGCTGTTCAGTCTATTCATGTACTCCAACATAAAACCATTAAAATACGTTCTAAAATTACCATACCAATCATCATGAATTTCATTGATTTGTCATATAATTCTATTCAAATAAAGCAGCATAATTAGAGAGTATGTTTATATTTACAATAAAAATGAATGGAAGATATTTTACAGTAAGAAAAACAAAAATACCCAGGTTGTTGGTATGTGATTTTATCTACTCACCTATAGAAGAATAATCATGCAGATGAAAGGTTGTCCAACAATACAGGAGGAATCGATTTCAAGATGAGGGTGAATGATTTCATTGATGAATGTACAATATGCCGGCATCCGCAGATCAGAAAATTCATTCCAGGGTAGGGACAAAAAAGCACAAGGTTCTAATCAGACAGGATTCCACAGAAATTGCAAAAGCTTTTGAAAAAGTAAAAAAGTACTTTTATTTTCAAAAAGAACAAAAAATTAGGTTTGTTTTCTCCAAAAGAGTAGACTTTTATAAGGAAGAGTTATGAATCTTGAAAATGGTCAGTATAGGAGGCATGGCATACAATTCAAGCAGCAAGCTGTTTGCCCAACAGTAATGATTATTCCCCATGAGATTTACCATCTCAATAACTGAACAAGAATCTCTTTTTGGAAAGCTATACTACAGTAAATTAATAATGTATGCTGAATGTCAATAACTTGTTTTATTCATTGGGTAAGATAATGACAGAGATATATGGGAAGGCTGTGACCATGGTAAGTGCAAGTCTGCATTTAATACTGACTCATATTTCACTGCACTGACTTTGGAAACAGCAATGTTTTTTTTTGTTTATTTGTTGGGTTTTTTTTGTTGTACTTCTGGCAGTCATTGTTTCAGTTTCAAAAGAAGGACAACATCACAGTGTTTAGTCACTCAATAAATATACCTGCATTTTGTTAACCCATTATTTAAGTTTCGGCCACAGAATTGGAGTAATCTTTGTTTTGCAGCAGTATATATACACATACCTAACTATAAAAAATATTGATCTGAAATTGGCAATCAGGTTATTTCCAAACCAAAGCCATCCATGACCTCTGTAAATTATGTCCAATTTAAAATTAGAACCATCAGTGACTCAAAAGTAATTAAACAAAATGGATATCTGAATAAAACATATTTAAAATTGGAGCTATATCAATAGATATAGATGGATAAAATATATATTTATATAGATTTAGTTATTCTGCACTTGCGTTCAATAACCATGTAACATGCTGGCGATAATATTTTGGCTCACCATATTCCTGTCACGTGATCATGTATAAATGAGTGCTAATAGACCAGACCTACAGCTGCTGCAGAAGATATGCACCCAAATGGCAAATTATAAGATGTTATATTATAATAAATAATAATAGCTGGCTTGAATAATCTGTTACCAAGATGTAGTATAATCAAAGAGTTCAGGTTCTTTTTATACTCATTAAAGTTTTACTTGTGCAATTTATGATGTCATCCAGAATTATATTATAACTTTGTATGCACTACAAATCTGCTAATGCTCCTTAATCTGTATATAGGCCTATTAAGGATCCTATTGCACAGATCATTCATCGTTAAAAATTATGTTGCAACATATTATGCCATTACATTCAAATAACCTTGTAAAATATTTGGTTGTCTGGGTCTTAGCATAACCTTATATCATATGATAGCATTCAGGATATATTGTATTTCAAAGAATGACGTGCACAAGAAAACATCACATAGGATTTATTAGTAACTTGTGAAACACTGAGCTGGAATTTTTGTTTTTTGCAATGATGCCAAGCTGTTTGGATAGCAGAATTATATTTGGTGCCAATATTTAAAATTTTATTTTATTACATTTTTGTAGCAATTACTGCAGTTTTGTGCCAGGATGAAATTATGTTTCTATTCTATAACATTAACGGGCCACACCAAGTTACTATAGAAAAAAAGTAAATAAGCCATCTTGTGGACCACAGACTAAGAGCACATTCAAGACAAATGTCTTAGCAGCATACTCGCAATACAACTCCAAATGGTTTATTAAAACATTCCAACAGAAAGTAGTTCCATTCCCAGATGGTACTGAACGTTTAAATCTCTGCAGCATTGTGGATTTGGATCCAGGATAAGGAAGAAATCCAAATTTGTGTTTCAACAATCACAGCAGCCAAATATCAGTCTGGTTAAGAACTTTCCTCTGGCTGTGAAACCAGACATAGCTGCCAGCATCTGAATAAAATTTGCAATTTCAAAGGAAGAAGAATAAATAACCTTTATTTCTGTACAAACTATGTGGGAGACAGTACTTTACGTTGATAGTTCTGTTCCACCCACAGGTTGGTGCGCCTATCCTGCCAATGGATTTGCAGGATCTTGCGGAGGCAGCGTTGGTGGTACCTCTCCAGTGCTTTGAGGTGCCTGCTGTACATGGTCCATGTTTCTGAAGTGTACAGGAGGGCGGGTATCACTACTGCTCTGTAGACCATGAGCTTGGTGCTGGGTTTGAGGTCCTGGTCTTCAAACACTCTCTTCCTCAGGCGACCGAAGGCTGCACTGGCACGCTGAAGGTGGTGTTGGACTTCGTCAACGACGTCTGCACTTGTTGACAGTAGGCTCCCGAGGTATGGAAAGTGGTCCACGTTGTCCAAGGCCTCGTCATGGATTTTGATAATCGGAGAGCAGTACTGTGTGGCGGGGGCAGGTTGGTAGAGGACCTTTGTCTTACGGATGTTTAGTGTAAGGCCCATGCTCTCATACGTTTCGGTGAAGGTGTTGACGATGGTTTGGAGTTTGGCCTCCGAGTGAGCGCAGACGCAAGCATCGTCTGCATACTGTAATTCGATGACAGAGGATGGGATGACCTTGGATCTGGACTGGAGGCGACGGAGGTTGAACAGTTTCCCGTTTCTCCTGTAGATTAGCTCCACTCCAACAGGGAGCTTACTGAGGGCGAGACAGAGCATTGCAGCCAGGAAGATAGAGAAGAGCGTTGGTGCGATGACACAGCCTTGTTTGACCCCGGTCCGTACGTGAATTGGGTCTGTGGTGGATCCGTTGGTCAGGATCACGGCTTGCATGTCGTTGTGAAGCAGGCGGAGGATGGTGACAAACTTTTGAGGGCAGCCGAATTTGAGGAGGACACTCCATAATCCCTCATGGTTGACGGTGTCGAAGGCCTTTGCAAGGTCAAAGAAGGCCATGTACAGCGGTTGGTGCTGTTCCCTGCATTTCTCAGTGTTCTCACTCAGGTCAACATCCCCAGCATCGAAGCTTTGACTACGCTCGATCAGCTCCGATGGATGGGCCACATCGTCCGCATGCCCGACACGAGACTCCCAAAACAAGCGCTCTACTTGGAGCTCCAGCACGGCAAGAGAGCCCCAGGTGGGCAGAGGAAACGCTTCAAGGACACCCCCATAGCCTCCTTGAAAAAGTGCAACATCCCCACCAACACCTGTGAATCCCTGGCCCAAGACCGCACAAAATGGAGGAGAAGCATCCGGGAAGGCGCTGAACACCTCGAGTCTCTTTGCCGGGAGCAAGCGGAAGCCAAGCGCAAACAGCGGAAGGAGCGCACGTCAACCCAAGCACCCCACCCACCCGCCCCTTCAACCACCATCTGCCCCACCTGTGACAGAGACTGTAGGTCCCGCATTGGACTCATCAGTCACCTGAGAACTCATTTTTAATGTGGCAGCAAGTCATCCTCGGTTCCGAGGGACTGCCTAAGAAGAAGAAGAATATAATAATAGATAGGATAATTTTCTAACTCCAAAGTTTGAGTACACCCCATGGTTACCAACACTACAAATATTACATATAAATTGACATCAGCATTTAAGTAGTGTCAATATTTTAATTCTAAGCTAGTTAAGTAGTTCTAAACTGTCCTATAATTGTAAACATAAAACAGAAGCTGTCCTGATAACTCAGTGGGCAAATACAATGTCTGGTGTGCTGCTAGTTAGCTGGTCTTAACCTGGGAGGCAGTGGGGTTCTACAATTGAAGTCAATGTCCTCAGGCTTAGGTGGGGAAATAAACACTTAGCCAGAATTCCCATTCTGAATTGCTATCCGGCAATCCTGATGGAATGCATATACAGTAACCGCGTATCAGATGAAATAAGGATTGGGCTCAACTGTGATGTCACTGTGTTGAACAGCCTATGAATGCTTGCTGTCTAGGTTCATACATGAAGTATCTGGGTGAGATAATAAAAGAGTTGCCAGAGAAAATGGAAAAAACATAAAAATTTTAAATTTCATCAATAAATTATTTTTGTACCATAGCATACTTTATAGCAGTAGACACTGCTGGAAACTAAGGATGCAAAACATGGACACTGAAAAAGAGCAGCATAGAAGTGTTGCAAGCCTTCGGGATGTGGAAAAATCCTCAGAGCTCCATGGACCACAAAGTAATGAAATGCTAAGGACCAAGAAAACAATGCTCATCAACATATTAAAAAGCAATACATTGGATATTTGCATGAGGGAAGAGAACCTGTTGGAAGAAACCAAAGGCCAAATACCAAGATGAAAATCAAGCAGAAAATGGTTAGCCAATACAAGGAACTGGCCAGGAATCCAATTAGATTTGGCATTAGCAGCAGCAGGTTACAGGCAACATTGGTGCAGAATTGTGCACATGCAAGATCATCTAACCTCAGACATGAGGGTGGCTTTCAAAGAAAACACTTTATGCACTATATTGTTCAGGTGCCATTAAACATGGGTCTGAAAAAGAGAGAATTCATTTGTAGACAGATCTTGGTATAACAATTTTCCATTATTACTGACGTATCCTTTTCTTCTTCGATGGCTAAGAGTCATCATCTATGTGACATATCCTATAAAATGGCATTTAATGCAATAGCATATAGTCCATACCGATTAGCACCCTAGTTGTTCATATGGAAGACTGATATAGCTGCCTTTATATACCCTTCATTAAATGGTTCTCAATTTTTCCAGTTGTTGCAATTACCTCTGGATAAAACTCTGCTGCCCGTATCCTAACTCGCACCAAGTCCCATTCACGCATTACCCCTGTGCTCACTGCTCTGCACTGGCTCCCGGTCCAATAACGCCTCGATTTAAAAATTTTCATCCATATTTTCAAATCCCTCCATAGCCTCGCCCCTCCCCATCTATGTAACCTCCTACAACCTGTCGAGATCTCTGCACTCCTCCAATTCTGGCTCTTGCACATCCCCGATTTTCATCGCTCTACCAGTGGCAGTCGTATTTTCAGCTGCCTAGGCTCCAAGGTCTGGAATTCCTACCCTGCACCTCTCTGCCTCTTATCACTCTCTCCTCCTTTAAGATGTTCCTTAAAACCTCTTTAACCAAGCTTTTGGTCACCTGTCCTAATATCTCCTTATGTGGCTTGGTGTCATAACACTCCTGTGAAGCACTTTGCAATGTTTTACTACGTTAAAGGCACCATATAAATGCATGTTGTGATTGTTGATAGGAACCCATGTTTCACAGCCATGCACAAGTGAAAGTGTGGCAGTTTGCATTTTATGGAACTCAATACAGTCTACATCTCCAGACATTTTCTAACTCGTGGCAAACATTATCTATGACCTAGAATCTATGGAAGTTCCCAGCATCAATGTTGGATGATCCGGTGGCATGGTATATATAAACACCACTGCAGGCTCCACTGTTCGCCCTCCTGGAAATCCTAGCCTAATGAAAATCTGAATGATGAGTCACCATCAACAGTTTGGTTTTCTCTACTCTGACCGCAAGATCAAATTCTTGAGTGATATTCTTCTTGGATTTCAGAAGTGCCTTCACATCGTCAATCTTGCAACTATAGAATATATCAGCAATCTCTTCCTCCCAGAGAAGAACCACAATCAAAGGAAATGCGGATCAGGTACTCCAGCCTGTGCCCCCTTCAAGCCTGGCCTCTCGCTGATGGCGCAGGAACACTGAAGTTAGCTGTATATGCAAACCAAGGTTTCAGAACAACAGTGCAAGAATGCAGATTTTTTCAGTACCTGCTCTGATGTGAAAGTACACAGATTTCTCATTGGTGTATGAAAAAAAATCTACAGAAATTGATTTAAGCTTACTGCACTTATAATGTAGAGCTGGAAAAGTTACTAAATTGAGTTACTTTCCTCAAGGGGGAAAAGTCAGCCACGAATCCAGGTCATTTCTTTTTCCTCTCTCTTTCCACTTAAGGTAAATTATACAAGAGAGAAAAATAAAATATACAGGACAAATCAGCAGAGAACAATTAGAATGATCATGTGGAAAATTCACAAGGAAACATTTGGGTGTAGCTATAGAAGATAGACAATCATATAGTAAAATGTGCTTGAAGTATAATATCTAAACTCAAATGGCAAAGCATATTTACAGAAACAATGTTAATTGTAAATAACTGCAGCTATACTAGCCCTCATTTTAAAGCAAATCCATTAAGGTCTGTATCCTCATGCAACTTAGGTGAGCACTTTGTTCTGCCCCTTCAAGACCAGGGCCTACCCAGTTATTCCTTTTGAACATCAGTTATGTTTGAAGTGCATGCATCTACTGGTGACTGATTCAAGAGTGAGTGATAATAGTTGGCGCTCTTCTGAGTCTGCTGAAGGGCCACTGGGTTCTCCTTGCGCTGTGAAAAACCAAATGATATTATAAGTAAATAGGTTGTCCATATGGTGTATTGCATTATCACTATATTCTCTATCGTGCACTTGGGCACAAGCACAGTGAGTGGACATTTTCATTTAACATGTTGTGAAATTCGAAGAATATGCATATGATATAGATCATACCAGGTCATACTCTCCTTTGACCTGCAGATTTCTTGTGGGAGCACCATCACCACAAGGACTGCAGTGATTCAAGGAGAAGGCCCACCACCACTTTCACAGCAATGGGCTCTAAGATGGCCAATAAAAGCAGCCTTGCTAACATTGGCCACATAATGAGAACAAATGAGATAAAGAGAGCCCACTCCTTCAAATCTCTCCCTCCCAAACAGCTTCCTTATGTGATGTTAATAGCTTGTGCTTTGTGGGACTAACATCATCATGTGTCCTCTGATTATTTGTCAGTTGTGACTTTAAACATAAGGGCAGTGGGGATGGAGACAGGATGATCTGGCCCATTAAAATTGCTTCCTGCAATACATGTCTCCAATCATCGCAGGTAAATTGAAATTTGCATAAACTTGCTACTTTTAGTCTTAACATTTTACTTTCTAAATCCTTAACAATTCTTTGTCAGTATAGCTCTTTTAAAGTTTACCCTTTTCAACCTCAATTTTGTTTAATATGCTTAGGTATCCTGCTTTACAATAATATTCACGGCTTACCTTTGTGTTCTTCTTAAGCTATGGACCTATTTCCTCATTTACATCCATGTCTTTCTTGCTGTTGAGATAGCATTCACTATGTCCATGATACAATCCCACACATATCTCCTCCTCGGCATACTTAAGCGTCATTCTCTACTCCTAAAAACTTGGCAATACTTAACTACAGTCCACAGAGGGCTTGTAGTGCCTGGTTGTTGAAAAAGATGTTCTAACTTGTTGCTGAGGCATCCTCTATGACAACTGCTCACGCCACAGTGGGATAAACAAACTGACATTTCTACCAGTTAAGTGGCTGATTAACAGCCTGAGTAGCATTAAAAGATTATTATTGTAGGTGCATCATGATGATCTATTTTCTGTTACGGCAATGAATTAATATTGCACATTTCAATTGTGTGTTCCTGCAATTGCTACAGGAGTCCATTAGCTTTGAACAGGTATAGACATTTATCGGGAAAATAGGAATTTCAGCCTCAAATGTCAACAAGCGAGTTTGACTGGCTGATCAGTCTTAGCTAATTACCAACTGTGAAATGTTTAAACAGTCATTCAAACGACAGCAACTCAATGAATGATACGGTAACTGAATGAGCGATATTCATCGACATATTTTCACTTGTTTTACAGCACATTCCGATACATTTGTCAGCCAGTGGCTCAATTGGTAGCATTTTTGCTTCTGAGTCAGAAGGTTGTGGGTTCAAGTCCTACTCCAGAGACTTGAGCACAAAAATCTAGGCTGACACTCCAGTGCAGTACTGAGGGAGTGCCGCACTGTCGGGGGTGCTGTCTTTCGGATGAGATGTTAAACGGAGGCCCCGTCTACGCTCTCAGGTGGACGTAAAAGATCCTATGGCACTATTTCGAAGAGGAGTAGGGGAGTTATCCCCAGTGTCCGAGCCAATATTTATCCCTCAATCAACATCATTAAACAGATTATCTGGTCATTATCACATTGCTGCTGTGCGCAAATTGGCTGCCGCGTTTCCGACATTACAACAGTGATTACACTTCAAAAGTACTTCATTCGCTGTAAAGCGCTTTGGGACGTCCAGTGGTCGTGAAAGGCGCTATATAAATGCAAGTCTTTTTTATAATACTTTATTTCCATTGATTGCAAATTATCCATAATAGTGTTGGACGACTTCTTCTTAGGCAGTCCTTTGGAACCGAGGATGACTTGCTTCCACACTAAAAATGAGTACTCAGGTGACTGATGAGTCCAATGCGGGACCTACAGTCTCTGTCACAGGTGAGGCAGATGGTGGTTGAAGGGGCGGGTGGGTGGGGTGCTTGGGTTGGCGTGCGCTCCTTCATCTGTTTGCGCTTGCTCCCGGCGAAGAGACTCGAGGTGTTCAGCGCCTTCCCAGATGCTTCTCCTCCACTTTGTGCGGTCTTGGGCCAGGGATTCCCAGGTGTCGGTGGGGATGTTGCACTTTTTCAAGGAGGCTTTGAGGGTGTCCTTGAAGCGTTTCCTCTGCCCACCTGGGGCTCTCTACTGTTAGACTAATCCAACATTGCACACAATAAGAAATAATTCATACATTAGTCACACCTTGCTTACTGATGTTAAGCTTCTACTCTTGTTCCTGTCTTTAATCTAATAAGAGCCCACTGAATTTTTGGAACTTGGAATCTCTATCTCCATTTTTACCTATTATATAGTTTAGGTTTGCCTTGTGTCTGCTATATTAAGCAAAATAATCATACATGCTATTCTCACCTTAGAATTGACAGCTCTCAATTTAATTCATGAAAGTTGCAAAGTCTGACAAGAAATGACTGACACGATAAAAGACATGTTATAAAAAATTCACACAGAATTTAATTTCAACTTGTGCTTGAATGGGAAATTAGTTGTTTTCTGGTTGAGATATCGATACCTAAAGAATTCAAAATCATCGGCAACTCAAAACCATCCCCAAGGCATCTACCACCTTATGCACATGAACAGTACTTACTTGCAAAATTCATGTACCCTGCTGGGCATAATCGGCTCAGAAATGCCACATCTTTGCAATTCACAGCAGACGGTTAGCGCTCAATAAACCTCTGAAGGGAACTCTGAATGCCAGTCACTCGGCTATTTTAAAATTATTTTCACAGCATGCTAGTATGTGCATTTTAAATATCATAGTAATAACTATAGGTCTTTGACAACCTTCATGTACTTTTGGAATTCAATAGCTTAGTACTAAAATATGATCAATGCACTTTATATTTAGTACTTCATGTAGCCGAGAAGTACTCAATGGATAACTTAACTGATACCGGCGTACTATTTTATTTTAAATTCCCACCCACTCCAACCATGAACACAAAAAATAAGTAAAATATTAAGTTAAGTTATGTGGAAAATCGACAAAAGTGTTGCTCAGTTTCTGACCAGAAGAAGCCAACTCCCACATACCTTTGCCAAATTAGACTATTCAACTAGATACATTAAGGGCCATCATTTTCTTGAACCCAAGGGTTTTTCCAACACTTCTCAAATATGATCAAATAACTTTACATTAACTATGCACAAAAAAGTCAGTTGTTCAAAGTGAATAATTTCCAATAACGCATTCTCTCACTCCAAAAAAAAAAGGCAGTGAATTGTACCTCAATGCCTGTACAAGAAGTCATTTTGTCACCAGTAACGAGGAAAGAATCATTCTACGTGCACTTGCTGATACCACAATGCCAGACACGTCCCAAGATGTATATCTATTCTATTTTCCTCACCTGTGAAATTGTTTCTGCAACCACTCTGCAAAAAGAATAAATCCTGGGATAATGCAAAAGTATACAAAAATTCCTACAGCAAACCAAGAAAAATGTTAAAACTACTAACAGGCAACACTTTTTAAAAAGTTTTAAATATATATATATATTTACTCAGAATATTCTGAGGAAATATTCTATGATCCTGCACAACTCCATAAACCTACTTTGAATTAAATATACAGAATGGCTAATTACTGGATGTTTTCAAGTTGCTTATTCTTTATGTCTTCCACCGTTCTTCAATTTGTTTCCACTATTTCTAATAATTTATTGGATCTGTAACTGTGTTTACCGTCAGCAGTACTAGGCATCTATCCTACTCATATTATACGAAGTAGAGTACAAATCTTCTAAAACCTCATGTAGTTCAGATGGGCAACACGGTGGCATAGTGGTTAGCACTGATGCCTCACAGCGCCAGGGACCCGGGTTCGAATCTGACCTCGGGTGACTGTCTGTGTGGAGTTTGCACATTCTCCCCGTGTCTGCGTGGGTTTCCTCCGGGTGCTCCGGTTTCCTCCCACAGTCCAAAAATGTGCGGGTTAGGTTGATTTGGCTATGATAAATTGACCCTTAGTGTTAGGGGGGGATTAAATATGTGGGGTTATGGGGATAGGATGGGATATGTTAGGGGGAATTAAATACGTGGGGTTACGGGGATAGGGTGGGATATGTGCAGGCTCGATGTGGGGATTCTGTGTGAGAAAGCAGGGACAGGGTACTGGATTTGGATGATCAGCCATGATCGTATTGAATGGTGGAGCAGGCTCGACGGGCCGAATGGCCTACTCCTGCTCCTAGTTTCTATGTCAAGATACAAAACTGAACTGCAGTTTCAGGCAAACCTTCTCATACAGGATTGGAAATAATGTGATTTTATAAAAAAGAAAAGAAACTAAACAAGAACGGTTCATCCCAATTGGACCAGACTGGCACCTTCATCGATATCCTTTTCAATTCTCCCACTGACACAGGCTCACACACCATTCCAACTGCATTCTCATACCTGACAACAGGTCCCATTGGACTGTGTTACCTCTAGCCATTAAAACTGGTGATCATTCTCACAAATTTAAAAATCAGCTGAAACTTTCAACACGTACACACATGAAGTAATGAACCTACACAAACATTCTGTATGGATCAGACAATATTTAGTACTAAATCTGTATTATGGTCATTTCAGGTTCTGATCTCCAATTTGTCTTCTTTTCTTGTATATGTATAATATGTATGCATACTGTGAAATAAAAAGGAAAGGTAAAAGTACACATGACATAATACAGCTATTTAAATTAACTGTTTCTAAAAAAATACAGGATTTATAAATAACCATTTTGTATCTGCAGTAAATTTTCCTTCACTCTTGTTCTTAGATATTTAGTAACTATGATGCAAAACAAAACTAATTCTATGAAAATAATTCAAATTATAGAATCATGCTTTTGTTTTTACAATTATAAAATGTAAAGACAGTATTTTCACATTTTCTAGCAAATTACAACTAATAACAGATGGTCCCAACCTTGTGTGTATTTGAGGCACTGCAACATTTAGACTTCCATCCTACAGGGCCTCCACTGGCCCAAAACCTACCCACCTCAATCAAGAAATAATGCATAGCACATGGAGATCAAAGAAAAGGAAAGGGTGCCATAAACAGAGGAACTCCATGTGGTTAGCATTGATTTGCAAGGCAAGATTAATAATATGCTATTTTAGCATCTGTGGTAAACAAATTACAATAATCCATGAACAATAATCTAATGAAAATCTGAAACAGTGATTGTTTATATCGTTCTGTTCCTCCAGACAATGGTAATGTTGATATAGCAGTAAGTATTAGCTGATCAAATAGCTTTTCTACAGTTACATTAATGGAAATCCTAATGATGCTAAATACAAATAACACAATCAATGTTATAATTCATTTGTGAAATAGCTGTGCAAAGAGGCATCTGATAGGTCTAAGGAGCATTTTACTGGAAGAATGCTAATTAAAATCTACAGCTCAAACACTACACAAAGACAAAACATAAGCGATCGCCTCTTCCACTGACGTGATTTATATATTTGCATTTTCAGTACCAATCTTACTTATGTTTATTGCTTCAATTGATTGTTTTTTGCAGCACTAAATTTCCCATGCTCCCTTCTATGTTAGAAGACTTGCATAAAACCCTCACAAGATATTGGAATATCTCATTCAGCCACAATGAAAACATCACAATCTTGCTAAACACATTCTGGCAGTTTGCCTGCATTTATTTGTGCATAATCCTGATTCTTGCATCTGTTACACTAAAAATTATGGAAGCAGGGGCAATAAATTCAGCTCTTTAATCAACAGTTGCCTTAATTAAATTATGCTGTATAAAGTAGAGGCCTATCTATTCTCATCTAAAAAACACAGGCTGCAACATGGACTATCTAGAACCTTCCTTTACCCAAAATCCTACAATGACTTTTAAAACCGTCTTTAGACCTAGAGTTTACAAAATATGGAGACATAATTCATAGAATTTAAAAAAGTGATACTAAAGCCTTTTGGGATTTGTTCCAGAAACATTGGGCCAAAAATTCGGCCCTTCCCGCACACAGTGTGTACTCACCCGTAAGACGTCCCGAAGTGCCGGTTTCCTGCATGCACTGCGCATGCGCGGGAAACCGGAACTTCCGGTCTGGTGAAGGGGGCGGTTCCTAGGTGAACCGCGTGCGCGGTAGAGGCTGCGCGCACGCAGCACACTTAGATTTTTTTTCAGGTTTCTACGCGAGGGTAAGTATTGAAGAAACCACGCTGTTAAAAAGGAGGCGCAAGACCCGTTTTCAACAAGGTAAGTAGTTAATTAAGTATAATTTTAAAAAATTTTCAACAGGTTTATCTTTTTTAGATACTTTAAAGAAAGGTAAGTTTATTTTTATCACTTTTAAAAAGTATTTTAATTTTTTCAAAAATTAAAATTTTTCTTTAAAGTGGTTAATTTATTTAACTATAGTTATTTTATAAATGTGATGGTTTTTTAAAAATTTTATTTTAAGCTTAGCTGTTCTTTTGGGGCCGATTTCAATTCACAGATTTGACAGGTCTCCTGTCAAATCTATGAATGAAAGATGGTCTGCTGCCATTGGCTCTCCATGGCCCACGTGATCCCAGGGGACGCATCGCACTAACTGCGCCCCTGGAACACACAAGCACTGCGCGCCGGCAGTTGGGAGAGGCCCAGGACCCGAAGCTCCCGTGGGCCCAAAACACAATGGCAGGCGCAGTAGGTAAGAGCGCGCGCGATCCTTACCCCCGCGGCAAGCCGGAGAGGCGAATTTCTGGGCCGTTTAAAAAAAAGGTTGAATAGAACCTCCCTTAGTTCAGATATTGACAAGAGGCATATTGCTAATGTTGGCTTTAGCTTTTCATGCAAATCACCATTTTTGCAGCAAAATTACTTTTTAGACATTTCCATCCTTTAAAATAAATCACATACCAAACCAACCCTAATTATGGGCTTTAGCATACACCCATCACCGTGTGGACTGATTCCAATTAGCTATTGTCAACTAAAGATTCGGATCAAAAAGCATTACTATGGTAGAAAAACAGAACAAAGACAAAAATGACTTCTGAACAAAATAAAAGATGACCCCAGCAACTTCAGAATCTAGTTTTTCATCACCCTTTGTATTTTGAATATTCCATCCTTAGATTTACTGAAAGAAAAGTTCACAGTCAGTTCCATGTGACACTTGCCTACTCTGGTGCACACCACAGTAATAAATCATTCCAAACAATGCCAGTCACAACTCGACTGTCTATTAATCCATCTGAACAATGTCATTTAGACTGGTATCGGGAACAAGTGTGATACAGTTGACTAAGTACTACCAAGATCAATCACCGCTTGAACTGAGCCATGAACTGGTTAACAACTAACCTCCAAAATATAGTATATTTGGACCGATTTATGCATGTTGAATTAGTAAACCAGGCCCCAAATACAATGGTGTCATGCAGGTACCCATTCTGACATACATTACAGTTGTGTGTCAGCCGTGGCTCAGTTGGTAGCACTCTCGCCTCAGAGTCAGAAGGTTATGGGTTCAAGTCCCACTCCAGGGACTTGAGCACAAAAATCTGTCGGAGGTGCCGTCTTTCAGGTGAGCCGTTAAAACCGTGGCCCCGTCTGCTCACTCAGGTGGACGTAAAAGATCCCATCGCACTATTTCGAAGAAAAGCAGGGGAGTTATTCCCAGTGTCTAGCCAATATTTATCCCTCAGTCAACATCACAAAAAATTATCACATTGCTGTTTGTGAGAGCTTGCTGTGCACAAATTGGCTACTGCGTTTCCTACATTACAACAGTGACTACACTTCAAAAAGTACTTAATTGGCTGTAAAGCGCTTTGGGACAACTGATGGTCATGAAAGGTGCTATATAAATGCAAGTCTTTCTTTACCTGCAACAGACTGGATACTGATTGCCCATATTAAGCCAGTCATATGCTCCCTGTTCCACTTGCTGCAGACACTGAGCTTCAACTTATGAATTTTAAATAGACAATAGTTTCCACACATAGAACGCAGTGTGTTACATGTGGGTTACAACACAAAAATTGTTTCAACGGAGATTCACTCAGAGCACACAATGTAACCAGAGTAACTTTCTCCAATCCTCCTTGGTGAATTTGATACACTGAGCTTAGTTTACAGCACTGGGTCTTAGTGTAAACATGGCACAAGGTCTGAGATGGCCCACTTTCATGGCAGTCACAGCAAGGTAAGTTGGCTAAACAGAAGTGTATTTTCTGGACGACTTGTAAAGGTAGTAAAGGTCATAGGGTGAGGGTATTCGCTGTGACCTATTGGGTGTATACGTAACAATTGAAATGCATAGTTTCCAAGTAACAATACGGTTGATAGTATAGATATTTGAATTTTGCAATATGCAGTTGTTTAAACTGCCTTCATTTTGGGGTTAAAATCAGCACTGAATCAATCCAATGAATGTTTGTCCACTGTAGGTTTCTGAATTTACATTAGGTTTATCCAAGGTTAATAGCTATTTCACTTATCATGGTAACATACATATACTTCACAAGATTTAGATAATAGGTGTTGGGATTAACTGGTGAAGGTAAAATACTCCGATAAAAACATTAGATTAATTACCAGTGCAGGTAAACTATGCAACAATACTGCTCTGTACTGGTAACACAGGGAACAAAGGTGCAGGTCTATTATAATACTTCTACAGCCGTGACCAAAAGATTCTAACATAAGCCCACTTATTGTCCACTTTTACGTTAGTCTTTGATAATGGTATAGTTATAGGAGCTGAATAAAAATGTTTATTGTGGAATGAGTCAGACTAGCCAGTTTTACAAGTCTATATTCACTAATAAAGCTGAAATTACAAATAGCTTTTGGTAAAGTAATATTATAAAGGGTAGCTCATATTATGTGACAAAGCATTAAAAGTTTCAAATTAGACCTCAATCCAATGTTTTTATAAGTCTGACATTAAACTTCACAGCACTAAAGAATGGTAACTACAATTTGTAATTTTATATATCAGGGCTTGGGAATACAGGGCATAATTTCAAAGTTTTCAGATGACACAAAACTCAGAAATGTAGTAAACAGTGAGGAGGATAGTAACAAACTTCAGGAGGATACAGACGGACTGGTGAAATGGGCAGACGAAATTTAACACAGAGAAATGTGAAGTGATTTATTTTGGTACGAAGAATGAGAAGAGGCAATATAAACTAAATAGTACAATTTTAAAGGGGGTGCAGGAACAGAGAGACCTGAGGGTGCATGTACGTAAATCTTTGAATGTGGCAGGACCAGTTGACAAGGCTGTTAAAAAGGCATATGAGATCCTTGGTTTATAAATAGAGGCAGAGAGCACAAAAATCAAGGAATTTATGCTAAAAGTTTATAAATCACTGGTTAGGCCCCATCTGGAGTAGTGTGTCCAATTCTGGGCACCACACTTTAAGAGAATGTCAAGGTCTTGGGGAGGGTTCAAAGGAGATTTACTAGAATGGTACCAGGGATGCAGGACTTCAAAATCATGAAGGATTTTGATTTGAGTAAATAAGGAGAAATTGTTTCCAGTGGCAGAAGGGTCGGTAACCAGAGGACACAGATTTAAGGTAATTGACAAAAGAATCAGAGACGACATGAGGGAAAAAAAATTACGCAGCGAGTTATGATGATCTGGAATGCAAGTAGTTGTTATTGCTGTTGATCTACCACTGTGAAAGTTTGTGTCCATTACAGTGCACGCTGGTGAGAAAACAAGCAGAAAATAAATCATAATACACAAAAAGGCAAAAAAACTTAGAGAAACATCTTGCCCACTTCAGTAATGCAAAATGTTGCATTCAACCACTTAACCCTTGCTGAGTCTGCGGTGTTTTCAAAACTGGCTTTAGTTAGTGCGCATCTGGTATTCTTCAGCCACTAGATATTTCCCCAGCAAACACTTCTGTACTTGTTTTACTTGCAAATAATTACTAATGTGTCTATTAACAGTCGTAATTACTAAGGACATGTGTACATATGCATTCCGAATGCTTGCAAATTTAGATATGCAGCCTGCCATCTGCTATTTGCTAAACCACTGTGCAGACATTAGTGCCACAGTACTAGATCAATGTAATCGATGTACTGAATCATTTTAATAAAAATTAACTTGCTAAAATAAAGTCATAAGAAATGTAAACATACAACATGCATCAACTAAAGGCTTTTCAAGGGTAGCTGTAAATTATAGTTCTAAAAATAAATCGTATGGTGATCATTACGTGTTCTATTCAGCTTTAGGCATTATAATACACCAACGCTACTATAGGAATAATGGAGGCAGATATTCCTCTTCAGCACCCTGGTGCAAGAACTTGGCAAGGCAGAAGCGCTCATCGCAAACTCGGGCACAAGCTGCTCAAAATTTTCCGTCCTGGCATTGAACAGGAAAATCTGTTCCATGTAGTCTCAGCCCTTTTATTACGTCCTTGGGTTGTAACTAACCAACTGTCACTGAACTACGAATCACTGTCACAAGACATGATGGGGCCAATAATGTGACCCCAGTACAAAACCAGCCAATCCAGAGAAGCCCCATATAAATTCAATCCACTTTGTGTTCAGTTTATTCCCTTGGCAACTGATCAGAACAGTGCAATCTGAGATCTCTACAATTCATTTAGTATGACATTTAAAAAATGGCACACACTGAACACACATGTTCCAGGACTAAACCATTATTATGATAAAAGCAAAATAAAGGCTGGAAATCTGAAATAAAACAGAAAATGCTGGAAACATTTAGCAGGTCAGGCAGCATCTGTGGAGAGCGAAACAGCCTTCTTATGAAAGGTCATCAACCTGAAATGCTAACTCTGTTTTTCTCTCTCCAACTGCCTAACCTGCTGAGTGTTTCTAGCATTTCCTATTTTTATTTAATTATTATGAAAGTTTATCCTATCCAAATGTGCAATTCATTATTTGAGAACATTCAATTATCAAAATGATTAGTTGTTACAGCCATAACAAGAAGCTTGCAGTAGCATTACAACAATGGTGCATCTATTCATATAATAGTAACACTGAAGTAAAAAAAAACAGCATTATGGGCTAGGTTTTCTCCCATCAATGTACAATTTTGTAATTTTCCATGTGTGCCCAGGACTGAGAAAAACTATGCAAATTATTTTTAGAAACTAGCCATCTGCAATGTAGGTACTTTTCCCCCCCAAGTAAAGAATGAGAAAATTGATTCAGGCATCATCCCATGTGTATTTTAATATTTTTAACTTCTTTTTATGAAGAACTTGCATTTATCTAGTATCTTTCATGTCCTCAGGGCAACCCAAAGCACTTCACACCTGATGGATTTCTTTTAAATTGCAGTCACTGCTGCTTATGTAGGCAAATACAGCAGCCAATTTGCACACAGCATGATTCTAACAAGCATCATTGAGATAAACGGAGCTTCAGTTTAACATCTCATCTTAAAGATGGCACCTCTTACAGTGAAACACTCCTTCCATTCTATATTGAAGTGTGGGCCTAGATTTTGTGCTCAAGTCCCTCGAGCTCGGCTTGAACCTACAACCTTCTGACTCAGAAATGAGAGTGTTACCACTGATCTAAGCTGGCACTTTTAACTTTAAATGAGTGAAGAACAGTAGCATTCGGTTAAAAAAGGACTATTATTTGGGGGGGGGGGGTGGAGTAAGAGACCAAAAAGGATTATTAGCAGATAAGCCTCATGTTCGTTGCTCAATTTTGTGCATCCAAATATGTTGAAATATATTCCAAGGGCGTTTGATTTGTCAACATATCCTGAAAACCACAAGCTCACCTCCTCCCCAAGCCATGGTGCTAGTTTCCAAGTGTTGGTGCAGGTCAGCAGATGAACATTCTTCAGCCACTGTCAAAGGTACAGAAACCCTTCATTAGTTTAGTAGTGACAATACAAAATGTGATTATTTTTTTTTTTAAACAGCACTGTAAAATGCCCAATATACTGACTCAAGCCTTAAAAACTGAAAATGCTGGAAATGCACTGTAGGTTAATCAGCATCTGAAAGAAATAGATACTTCCAATGAAAAGGCACACTCAAAACATGAACCTATCCTTCTATTTGCATTGTGGATTCACTTATTCTATATTTCTAAGAGTTTTTGATTTTATTTCAGACTTCCAGTGTTTGAAGCTTTCTTTTTACCTATACACTTACTCAGAACATTTGTTTTAAATTTCCAATGTTCCAGTGTCAGCTGTGGCTCAGTGGGTAGCATACTCGCTTCTGAGTCAGAAGGTTGTGGGTTCAAGTCCCACCTCCAAGGCACTATTTCGAAGAAGAGCAGGGGCGTTATCCCTGGTGTCTTGGCCAATATTTATCCCTCAATCAACTTAACAAAAACAGATTATCTGGTCATTATCACATTGCTGTTTGTGGGAGCTTGCTGTGTGCAAATTGGCTGCCACGTTTCCCACATTTCAACAATGACTACACTCCAAAATTACTTCATTGGCTGTAAAGAGCTGAGACGTCCAGTGGTCATGAAAGATGCTATATCTTTCTTTTCTGCACATGCCCTTTTTCCCGCTGCTGGTGCAACTATTTTTAGCTTGTATTGCAGGTTCACAGTTGGAGCGAGGTCCATTATTTGTTTGCCCCAGATTTCTTACACGAGAGGACACCAACCATATGTTTCATTTCCCTCTGTAGACTTAATGTTTCTGGAAACTATGATATTTTATGCAGAAGCTGCAAACTGGCCATGTTTGAGTTAAATAGAACCATGCTGCTGAATTCAGTAGGAGCTTCCCTATTTCTAATGATAGCTTCATTTCTATATGTCTATAATGTGTATTCCAAATCTGGGATCAAGTATGTTTCTATGGTGCAATGTACAGATATTAATGTGTTACTGCTGTGCTTTTCTCCAAAAACAAGATTATGAAAGGATAGTAATGCAGTTGTGATGTGAACTTTTCATTGGATATTATATAAAGAATGACTAGACAGAACAAAGTGAAGACCGTGGTGTGAATTTCCTGCATTTTTGAAGAAAATATATTACATTTTAAAAACATGATGCAAAGTGTGTTCGAAAGACTATGGGTAGAATTTTCAACTTGGGTGGGGGCTTCAATTGAACGAAAAATCAAGTGGATGTATA
The DNA here is from genome assembly GCA_030390025.1 of Squalus acanthias. NCBI lineage: Eukaryota > Metazoa > Chordata > Chondrichthyes > Squaliformes > Squalidae > Squalus > Squalus acanthias. Next base: position 85,769,283 of record CM059438.1, read on the forward strand.
ACGGGCGGTCAATCCGCTACTGTCCATTTTGCACCCCCACCCAAGTAAAAGTTCTGCTCAATGAGTTCTCCTTTCTATTTACACTCAGTTTATTTTGGTTTGCCAGCTGCTTAAAAGGAAAAGGGGACTGCAACAGTGTTTTTGCAATAGCTGACAAACAAATGACCATAGAGACATTTTCCAATACTGTTGTTAAATACGACATTACTTTTCCTAAAGAGCACAACATTACTGTATATAGTGCTGTTAAACTTTACTTCCACAATTCTCAAATGAGAAGCACTCCTGCTACCACATTAGGCCAGTCCAAGCAAGAATGATTACATTCCCACTCATTTGCAGTTTGACACAGTTTCCAGACAACACATGGTATCGTGACGCAATAGGATCACAATCTCATCTGTGACTTCTGCTGATTAGAGACAGTGGAAAACTTTCATCCAGGAATAAAAGTGCCTGGATGGAAGTGTAAATCGGCCGCCTGTTATAGAAACCGACGTATTTTAATTTTCATCATTGAGAGACCAATTGTGATTCAACCACCAGCTAAGACCAGAAGAAAGATGACACATGAATGTTAAAATATTTTAACCAACTAAATTCTCTACAAGCTGACATGTCCAAATGTTATTAATCTTCTTTGCCCCATCCAATTTTCTCCCCTTCTCCACTTTTTGTTGGTTTTCAATCACTCAGTACGAGTATCAGCATCAAACACTCCCAAGTCAAGCCTAGATACAGAACGTAGCTCTTTCTACACTTCAACAATGGGATAAAAAAAATAATAAATGCACCTGTGATGATTTCCTGTTTGGTATATCTACCAAAACTGTAAACTCTTTCATTTAGAATGTGTTGACAAATTCTTCAGAAACAACCAATATCTTCTAATCACTATTAATATGTATTTCCTTAAACTCCAAGCATTTCTCACCTTGTACATTTTATCAGTAGCTGAATTGTGAATGGTATTAAATGTATGGATATTATGTAATCAAAAAGCAAAAAAATTGCAGATACTGGAAATCTGAAATAAAAATAGAAAATGTTGGAAATTCACAGCATGTCGGCAGGCATCTGAGGAGAGAACAGACATTTTGGGTGCGAGTCCTTAGTCAAAAGTAGTTGAAGCAGTTTTGGCAAAGTTCATACCCGAAAATTCAACTCCTTTGTTTTCTGCATCGATACTGCTTGGCCTGCTGAGTGTTTTCAGCATTTTCTGTTTGCTTTTGAAATGATGTAATCCCACTGATATCAGCTCCTTAATCAAGTGGTTTTGCAGAAACTCTGAGTCCAGTTTAGTAAGTGTGCAAAGTGTGAAAGGTATGGGGATTAAGGAGCTATTAAGCAATGAGATTAGAAGATTGGTGCTAGTCGACAAAATTTCGATTCAGAAAATCGGGAATTGGTATCCAAGATATTGGTTACCTATTACACAGTACTTCGCTGTCTCACCTGGTTGGGCGAAAAGTAAGGCGAAACAGCTAGGTGTTAAGTAACAGCCATTATTGGAAACATCTAAAAAGTGAGAGTAAACTCTTGAGTAGGTTAAATTACACAATTTTTCTAAACAAAAACCATTAGTATAGCAGTGTTTTTATACAGCATTTTTTAAATATTATGTTGCGATTGAGGCTGGACATTCTTGCCTCAGAATCTACATTCCCATGCCAGAGACTTGGGTTGGCATTATCACAGAACTTGGCCAAATAATTTGAGGGACCCTGGCTATTTGTTCATACCCATATCCTAGCCCCCAAAAAATCCCTCAATCAACATCAGTAAAACAGATTATCTGGTCATTATCAAATTGCTGTTTGTGGGAGCTTGCTATGCGCAAATTGGCTGCCGCGTTTCCTACATTCCAAAAATGACTACACTTCAAAAAGTACTTAATTGGCTGTAAAGCACTTTGAGACGTCTGGTGGTCATGAAAGGCACTATATAAATGCAAGTCTTTCCTTTTTACCCACAGAAATTGGGTCAACTGCCCAAATTCATTGCACACAAGAGCCTTACAACCAGCAGAGAAAGGAGGTCTTCAGGCAAAATGCCAAGCAAACAGTTGGTTGCCACATCCTGACACTGCAGTAAATGCAATTGGTGAAAACAATGCAAAGGAACAAATCATCTGCAATTATTCATGGCCACAGTCACAGAGGATACCATTTGTGTCTTTAATTAGACATGTTTCAGTGCCGTGAGAGGGGCTGAAACCAGATTGGAGAGATTCAAACATGGAGTTTCGAGAACACGTTAAAGACCTTTGGAGAGGAAAGAGACTGAAGATGGGGCAGTAGTTTGCAAGGACAGAGGGGAGTGATGACTGGTTTTGAAAGAGAGGGGGAGAGTACCCCTCTGGAAATTCAGAGCGGCATGATTTACTGCCACAGTCATGAATGTTTGTTATTTTCAAATCAATTGAGAAGATAGTTAAATGTAATAAAAACTTGTATTTATATAGCGCCTTTAACGTCATAAAACGTTCCAAGGCGCTTCACAGGAGCGTTATCAAACAAAATTTGACACCGAGCCACATAAGGAGATAGATAGGCCAATGACCAAAAACTTGGTCAAAGGAGGAAAGAGAGGTAGAGAGGCGGTAACTATTGCAAAGTGTATGTTGTGTCATTGCTACTGTCCTTTTTATTATTTAACAAATTTGCTTTGCAGTTAAAGCCTAATGTATTGTTGTTCTGCCACCTTCCAAAGTCAAGGATAATCACGAGAGTGGGATATAAAACTGATAAGGTGAAATAAAGAGGAAAGAATTCTGTTCAATTCCTGGACACATTACTAACTTTACCTAGGCAAAATTATCTGGGCAAGTGAAAGCACTCTCTTGAATATAGGGATCAAAACCTCACCTACAGGAGTAGTCCAAGAGGCTAAACCCAAAGAGTAAAAAACATTTTTTTTTTTAAATGCATCATTCTACTTATACATATGGTTGCCCTGAACACTTAGATACATAGATACATAGAAGATAGGAGCAGGAGTAGGCCATCCGGCCCTTCGAGCCTGCTCCGCCATTTAATGAGATCATGGCTGATCCTCCAATTCAGTATCCCGTCCCCGCCTTCTCTCCGTAACCCTTAACCCCTTTTGCCTGTAGAAATATATCTAATTCCCTCTTAAATATATTTAATGAGCTGGCGTACACTGCCCTCTGTGGCAATGAGTTCCACAGGTTCACCACCCTCTGAGTGAAGAAATTCCCCCTCATTTCTGTCCTAAATGGTTTAGCCCTTATCCTTAAATTATGTCCTCTAGTTCTGTTCTCACCCGCCAAGGGAAACATTCCTTCTGCATCTAGTCTGTCTAGACCTGTCAGAATTTTATACACTTCTATGAGGTCCCCTCTCAATCTTCTAAACTCCAGTGTGTACATCCCTAAACTACATAGTCTCTCCTCATAGGTCAATCCCGCCATTCCTGGTATCAGCCTGGTGAATCGCCGCTGCACCCCCTCCATGGCAAGAACATCTTTCCTCAGATGAGGCGACCAAAACTGTACACAGTACTCGAGGTGTTGTCTCACCAGTGCCCTGTACAGCTGCAGCAAGGTATCCCTGTTCCTGTATTCCAACCCTTTTGCTATGAAGGCCAGCATACCGTTTGCCTTCTTGATCGCCTGTTGCACCTGCATGCTCGCCTTCAGTGACTGGTGTACAAGAACACCCAGGTCTCTCTGTACTTCCCCCTCTCCCAATTTATTGCCATTTAAATAATAATTTGCCCTCCCGTTCCTGCACCCAAGGTGGATAACTTCGCACTTGTCCACATTATAGTGCATCTGCCATTTATCCGCCCAATCACCCAGTCTGTCCAAATCGCTCTGGAGCTTCCTGGTCTCCTCCTCTGAGCCCACCCCCCCTCCTAGTTTAGTGTCGTCTGCAAATTTGGAAATGCTGCATCCGACTCCCTGATCCAGGTCATTAATGTAAATTGTGAACAGCTGGGGACCCAGGACAGATCCCTGTGGTACCCCACTTGTTACTGCCTGCCATTCAGAAAATGAGCCGTTTATTCCAACTCTCTGTTTTCTATCTGACAGCCAGTTCTCTATCCACGTCAATACTTTCCCCTTTATCCCATGAGCTTCAATTTTCCATGCTAATCTTTTATGTGGGACCTTATCGAAGGCCTTTTGGAAGTCCAGGTACACCACATCTACTGGCTCTCCCCCATCTATTTTACCAGTTACTCCCTCAAAAAATTCCAATAGATTAGTCAAGCACGATTTACCCTTTGTAAATCCATGTTGACTCTGTCCTATCCTGTCCCCATTTGCTAAGTGCTCCGCTATTTCATCCTTAATGATGGACTCCAGCATTTTGCCCACAACTGATGTAAGGCTTACAGGTCTGTAATTACCTGCTTTTTCCCTACCCCCCTTTTTGAATAGTGGGGTAACGTTAGCTACCCTCCAATCCATGGGCACTGTTCCCGAGTCTAATGAATTCTGAAAAATCATACTTAGTGCATCCGCTATCTCTAGGGCCACCTCCTTCAGTACCCTAGGATGCATGTTATCAGGCCCTGGGGATTTGTCCGCCTTCAATCCCTTTAGCTTCCTTAACACCATATCCTTAGAGATATTGATTTGCGTCAGTTCCTCCTTTGCCAATGTCCCTATTTTTCCCGATATCCCAGGGAGGTTTTTTGTGTCTTCCTTCGTAAAGACTGACCCAAAGTATGCATTTAGTTGGTCTGCCATTTCCTTATTTCCCGTTATATATTCCCCAGTATCTGACTGCAATGGACCAACTTTGGTTTTCACCAGTCTTTTCATCTTGATATACTTATAAAAGCTTTTGGAGTTAGTTTTTATATTTTCCGCCAGCTTGCTTTCGTAAGCTATTTTGCCCCTCTTGATTAAGCCCTTTGTCCTCCTTTGCTCTATCTTAAACTGTTCCCAATCTTCCGCTCTGGCGCTTTTTTTGGCTATTTTATATGCCCTATCTTTGGATTTTATGCTGTCTCTAATTTCCCCTGTTATCCACGGTTGAGTCACCTTTTTAGATTTCCTTTTATGCCAGATTGGTATAAACAATTTTTGCAATTTTGTCATTCTATCTTTAAATGCTTGCCATTGTTTATCTACCTCCAGTCCTCCCAGGAACGTTGTCCAATCAGACCTACTCAGTTCCCGTCTAATGGCATCATAATTCCCCTTGTTTAAATTCAGGACCTTAGTCTCTGAGTCAATTTCTTCGCTCTCCATTTCGAGTGAGAAATCGATCATGTTATGATCGCTCTGACCCAAGGGTCCCCGTACAACAAGATTACTAATTAGTCCCTTCTCATTGCACAGTACCCAGTCCAATATAGCCTGTTCCCGAGTTGGTTCCTCGACATATTGATCCAGATAACCATCCCTTAAACACTCAAGGAATTCCTCCTCCTCATTATTTTTACTGATTAGGCTATTCCAATCTATATGTAAGTTAAAGTCACCTATGATGACAGCTGTGCTCTTATTGCACGCTTCTCTAATTTCCCTCGTGATGCCCTCCCCAACCTCTATTTTACTATTTGGAGGCCTATATACCACTCCTATTAATGTTTTTCGCCCCTCGCTATTTCTTAGCTCCACCCATATAGATTCTGTATTAACTGAGTTAATATCCTTCCTTTCAATTGCATTTATCCCCTCTTTTACCAGCAATGCTACCCCTCCTCCCTTTCTTTTTTGTCGATCCTTCCTAAATACTGAATACCCCTGTATGTTAAGCTCCCAGCCCTGCTCACCCTGCAACCATGTTTCCGTAATCCCAATTAGATCATAATTATTAACCTCTATTTCCACAGCTAATTCATCTACCTTGTTCCTGATGCTTCTCGCATTAAGGTATAAAACCCTCAGGCTTTTTTTATGCTCACATTTTTTATGAATTAGTTTGGCCCTTTGTTTTTTGTTCCTCACCCTTTTACCATTTATTTCTGTCTGCCTTTCACTTTCCTCTATTTCACTACATAGGTTTCTAGCCCCCTGTCATACTAGTTTAAATGCTCCCGAACTGCTTTATCAAAAATTACCCCGAGAACATCAGTTCCATCTTTGCACAGGTGTAGACCGTCCCTTTTGTATAGGTCACACCTACCACAAAACTGATTCCAATGCCTCAAAAATTTAAAACCCTCCCTCTTACACCACTGCTCAAGCCACGTATTTAGCCTAACTATCCTGTTCTCTGTACTCTTACTAGCACGTGGCACTGGTAGTAATCCAGAGATTACTACCTTCGAGGTCCTACTTTTTAGCTTGGCTCCTAACTCCCTAAATTCTACTTGTAGGACCTCTTCCCTTTTTTTAGCTACGTCGTTGGTACCAACATGTATCACGACAACTGGCTGTTCCCCCTCCCCTTCCAGAATGTTCTGCACCCGCGCCGAGACATCCTTGACCCTTGCACCAGGGAGGCAACATACCATCCTGGAGTCTCGGTCGCGACCACAGAAACCCCTATCTATTCCCCTTACAATCGAATCCCCTATTACTATAGCCCTGCCACTCTTTTTCCCTCCCTTCTTTGCAACAGAGCCAGTCATGGTGCCATGAGCCTGGCTGCTGGTGCCTTCCCCCGATGAGTCATCCCCCCCGACAACAGCACCTAAGGCGGTGAACCTGTTGCTAAGGGAGACAACCCCAGGGGATTTCTGCACTACCTTCCTGCCCTTGCTCTGCCTTTTGGTCACCCATGTACTATCTACGCTGGCCTTAACCTGCGGTGTGACCAACTCACTAAATGTGTTATCCACAACCCTCTCAGAATCGTGGATGCTCCAAATAATAGCAACAACCTAGGAGTGGTCTAATTCTTTTGCTCTGTAGTATTATTTTTGAAGGCAATGGAAAATATTTGTTTTTATTTGGTAGCTGCAAGTGAAAGTCTGTTAATCAGCATAAACCCCACTGATGCTTGTAACTCTTCTCTGAATCTTTGCCATTGGATTGCTGATCTTCTGAAGATAGGGTGTCCTGAACTACACATAATATTCTAAATGTGTCCTCACTAAAAACTTATACAAAATCAAAATAACTTCTTTAAAATTCAAATCAAATGTCCTAAAGTCATATTCAACATGTAATCAGCTCTGTTGAAAATAGGTTCCATTGGCTGGGTACTTTTAGTGAACGGTCAACATCACATCCAAAACTATTTTTCCACCTATGCTAACAGACATCCCTTCACTGTGTACATATAATTTATACCTCTGTTGTATGAATGGCTTATAGGGCAGGTGGTAAAAAGTCCAAATATGTAGCACTATAAACAAAGGGCAATGTTCTCCTCTGGGTGTAAAGTTTAACCAAAACATTAGGTGCAAGACTGATAGAAAGCAGTAATGAAATTTTCTTCTGTTTTTACCACTATTGAGACTTTATTTTCTGCAGAGTTTATTTTCCTGTTCAGTTTAGCTAAGAATTTCATACATTCAATTTGGTTTACTTTTGATAAAAATGACTCTTCCTTTTCTACAGAGCACAAGATAAAAAAAAAATATATATATATATATATATATATGGCACTTGGAAATCTACAACCCTGAACCGCATTTGTGCATTGCTTTAACTCATACTCCCTACACACAAGACAAAATAATCCATTCCAGAAAGAAGCCAACAGGGTTTAATTTTAAATCCACAATAAAGTGGCCAAACTAAAATTTCAAATGAAACAAGTATAATAGAGATTTTACAGTTTGAAGCAAGACGGAACTCTCCTTCCATCACATGCACAATCAAAACGTCCAACCTGATGAGCTCCAAGAATTGATTTAGGACAGATGGCAGAACACAGACTAAGGAATGAGTGCAGGTCAAATTAGTATAAATGTTTTAATAACCTGGAATTACTTCTAAAATATGTGGAGAATGCTGACAATGTATTAAAAAAGCACATTAAGAATTGAACCATTGCATCTTCATCATAACTAACATCAACGGTAAAGAATATAAGTTGCAGCACTCTATATTTTTAACAATTGATTAACTACAATGCAGCCTTACACACACATTTTATGCATTGTAGTCCTATGTTTGTATATAATTTGCTCAAGTTAAAACATAACTGCAGTTGGTATGCTGTAAAAAAAGTTAATCATTACCAAGGATGAAAGGCATACTGAACGTAATTACTAGCGAAAGATAAGGAATGGAATAAAGAGTGATTACCTTTCATCGGTTAAAAACAATCGGCTATTTCTTAAATCAGGAGAATTCTTGGGAGAGAGAGATTAAACCAGTTTTCAACAGAAATATTATACAGTCCCCTGATAAACGTAGACAGAAACACAAATCTTCTGAAGCTGTAGACATAGTTACACATTCTTTGTATGCTGTGCACACAAGTTCACAGATCAGGTTAAATGCTTACATAAGTTTAAACTAAAGATAACCATTAAGATAAAGAAAACTATAGCTCTATTCATTGGTTGGTTTTCATCTCACATCACAGTTATTTCCTTGTAAAATACTATGCTTCACTGATTGCACTCAGCTCAAAGCATTTCAAAATTAGCATATAAGGCTGTACAACCAGTGCCTTTTCTGTAATACGCTGCGTATGAAAAATGCTACTCAACCAGCAAGGCTTAAAACCAACCTTAACAACCAGCAAATTTCTAATTGTTATTTAGATTGACTAGCACATGAAAGAAATTGCATTTATATAGCACCTTTCACAACTTTAAGATATCCCAAAGTGCTTCACGTCCATTGAATTACGTTTTTCCAAGTACAAATGACGCAGCCAATTTGTGCACAGCAAGGTCCCACAAACAACAAATGAGATATATGACCAATTAATCTGTTTTTAGTTGTGGTTGAAGGACAAATATTGGCCAAGGCACCAGATGGACCTCTTGCTTTTCTTCAAACAGTGCCATGGGCTCTTTTATATCAACCTAAACAGGAAGATGGTGACTCTCATCCAAAAGATGGCACCTCTGACAATGCACCACTCCCTCAGTACTGCAACAATATCAACTGAGCCAAATTGACATATTAACAAACACCATCTATTAACATGCATTCATCTCCTCAATTTAAAATGAGCCAAAATAAAGTGCTTTCTTATATTGAAGACATCTATAAATTATAAATCTAAATAATGGACATCCCCCGCTAGTTTTTTCATGATACTGAGACATCTTAAGATTGCCTCAGTCCCGGAACAGTCTCCTTTGTAAAAGATCACAATGTTGGCCATTTATTTTTTTGGTTAGTCAGATAACATGCATATGATCGCATTACCAAGCCAGATAGACTCTAAACCAAGCTACTGAGAAATTCATAAAGGGAGAGTTTCTGTTTTTTATCTGTTTATACTCTCCACTTGTAGAGACATACCTGCACTTAAATCTACAGAGCTTGGGTGCAAGTTCTTTGCTAGTTTAGAAAAGTTTGTACTGCAATAGATGTAAACATTAAAAACTTAGGCCTAGAAATTTGTGTTCGCGACGAAAGTTAACGGCCGCTGAAAAGGTCCGCAACGCTAAGGAGAAAAAATTCGTCTGGGGGTCTGGAGACTGGTGGCACAGTGCTTCTGTGCAACGCCCTCCTGGTGGCGTTAGTGGAGACCTCCGAGGCGAAGTTCCTGTCCTGAAATGGCGTTCGAGCTTCGCACAGCCTCTGGGAGCAAGGCTGTGGTGCTCGCAAGGAATTGTGGTCAATTAAAAGGGCTATGAATTAAAGGGCCAATGCACTCAGAACTAATACAAATTAAAATGCAGTTTTCAGCCGTTACTGCCTTTCAAAAAGAATCAAAAAGAAGTCCCAAATGTGATTATTCAGCTCTTAAAGCTGAATTCCCTTCTGAACCTTAAAAAAATAGGAAAATTGCTTCAGCACTAACACAAATGGCTCAGCAAGCCAGGGAAGGGGCACCCAGGGTCCCACACGCAGCACTCCAGCTTTGTGCAGGGGGTCAACACTGCAAGACAGGTCCTCTACTCACAGGGTCCAGGAGGCCCTCTAGAAAGAAGGATGCGGGACTACATCACCAGCAGTGTCGCCCCACCACCTGGCTCCAGTGCCCAAAGAAACTTCATGACCTCAGACCACTGGTCAAGGTCAGTGATTGCATCTTCAAAAGCCGTCTCCTACCAACTGCACCACTAGCCTCACACACTGCTCCATACACAACCAACCGCCCCACCCCCCCACCCAATCAACAATCTATACTAAACACAAGGCACATCTCCCATTCCTAGCCTCACCTCACCCCCTTGGAGGAGACCGTGCAGGCCATTCTTGGCAGGGGCATGGCTGAGCCCCTGGCCAATGGCAGAGTTGAAAGGATGAAACATGCTGGTATCCTCATACGTGATCCTCCTTCTGGCATGCACCTCTTGCTTTCCCGCCCTCCCTTCACTACAACTCCACCCTTGTGCCTTCCTCATTTCACACACCCAAGAAATGGAATTGGTGGAGAGAAGGGAGGAGGAGGATAGAAGGGAGGAGGAGGGGGAGGAGAAGGAAGAGGAAGAGGAGGAAGAGGAAGAGGAAGAGGAAGAGGAAGAGGAAGAGGAAGAGGAAGAAGAGAAGGGAGGAGGAGGAGGAAGAGAGAGAGAGAGAGAGAGAGAAGGGAGGAGGAGGAGAGAGAGAGAAGGGAGGAGGAGGAGGAGAGAAGGGAGGAGGAGGAGGGGGAGGAGGAGGGGGAGGAGGAGGAGGAGGAGGAGGAGGAGGAGGAGAAGGAGGAGGAGGAGAGAAGAGAGAAGGGAGGAGGAGGAGGAGGAGGAGGAGAGAAGGGAGGAGGAGGAGGAGGAGGAGAGGGAGAGAAGGGAGGAGGAGGAAGAGAGAATGGAAGAGGAGGAGGAGAAAGAGAGAGAAGGGAAGGGGGAGGAAGAAGAGAGAGAAGGGAGGAGGAGGAGAGAGAGAGAGAGAGAGAGAGAGAGAGAGAGGAGGAGGAGGGAGAGAAAGGAGGAGGAGGAAGAGAGAAAGGAAGAGCAGGAGGAAGAGAGAAGGGAAGAGGGGGAGGAGGAGGAAGAGAGAGAAGGGAGGGGGCAGAGCAGGAAGAGAGAGAAGGGTGAGAAGGGAGAGAGAAGGGCGGAGGAAGAGAGAAGGAGGCGGAGGTAGAGAGAGAAGGGAGGGGGCAGAGCAGGAAAAGAGAGAAGGGAGGAGGAGGGTGAGAAGGGAGAGAGAAGGGCGGGGGAAGAGAGAAGGGAGGCGGAGGTAGAGAGAAAAGGGAGGAGGAAGAGAAGGGAGGGGGCAGAGCAGGAAGAGAGAAGGGAGGAGGAGGGTAAGAACGGCGGAGGAAGAGAGAAGGGAGGCGGAGGTAGAGAGAGAGAAGGGAGGAGGAGGAGGAGGAGGAAAGGAGAGAAGGGAGGAGGAGGAGGATAAGGAAGAGAGAGAAGGGAGGAGGAGGAGGAGGAGGGGGGGGGGGGAGGAGGAGGAGGAGGAGGAGGAGGAGGAGGAGGAGGAAGAGAGAGAAGGGAGGAAGAGAGAGAAGGGAGGAGGAGGAGGAGGAGGAGGAGGAGGGAAGGGAGGAGGAGGAGGAGGAGGGAAGGGAGGAGGAGGAGGAGGAGGAGGAGGGGGGAAGGGAGGAGGAGGAGGGGGGAAGGGAGGAGGAGGAGGGGGGAAGGGAGGAGGAGGAGGGGGGAAGGGAGGAGGAGGAGGAGGAGGGAAGGGAGGAGGAGGGAAAGGAGGAGGAGGAGGCGGGAAGGGAGGAGGGAAGGGAGGAGGAGGAGGAGGAGGAGGAGGAGGAGGAGGAGGAGGAGGAAGGAAGGAAGGGAGGAGGAGGAGAGAAGAGAGGAGGAGGAGGAGGGGGGAAGAGAGGAGGAGGAGGAGGAGGGAAGAGAGGAGGAGGGAAAGGAGGAGGAGGAGGCGGGAAGGGAGGAGGGAAGGGAGGAGGAGGAGGAGGAGGAAGGAAGGAAGGGAGGAGGAGGAGAGAAGGGAGGAGGAGGAGGAGGAGGAGGGAAGGGAAGGGAGGAGGGAAGGGAGGAGGGAAGGGAGGAGGGAAGGGAGGAGGGAAGGGAGGAGGGAAGGGAGGAGGGAAGGGAGGAGGGAAGGGAGGAGGGAAGGGAGGAGGGAAGGGAGGAGGGAAGGGAGGAGGGAAGGGAGGAGGGAAGGGAGGAGGGAAGGGAGGAGGGAAGGGAGGGAGGAGGAGGAGAGGGAGGAGGAGGAGAGGGAGCAGGAGGAGGGGGGAAGGGAGGAGGAGGGGGGGAAGGGAGGAGGAGGGGGGAAGGGCGGAGGAGGAGGAAAAGGAGGAGAAGGGAATAAGATGAGAAGAGAGAAGGGAATAAGATGAGAAGAGAGAGAAGGGAGGAAGATGAGGAGAGAGAAGGGAGGAGGAGGGGAGGGGGAGGGGGGAGGGGAGGAGGAGGGGGAGGGGAGGAGGAGGAGGAGAGAGAAGGGAGGAAGATAAGAAGGGAGGAGGGGGAGGGGAGGAGGAGGAGGAGAGAGAAGGGAGGAGGAGGAGGAGGAGAAGGGAGGAGGAGGAGGAGGAGGAGGAGGAGGAGGAAGAGAGAAGGGAGGAGGAGGAGGAAGAGAGAGAAGGGAGGAGGAGGAGGAAGAGAGAGAAGGGAGGAGGAGGAGGAAGAGAGAGAAGGGAGGAGGAGGAGGAAGAGAGAGAAGGGAGGAGGAGGAGGAAGAGAGAGAAGGGAGGAGGAGGAGGAGGAGAGAGAAGGGAGGAGGAGGAGGAGGAGAGAAGGGAGGAGGAGGAGGAGGAGGAAGAGAGAGAAGGGAGGAGGAGGAGGAGAGAGAAGGGAGGAGGAGGAGGAGGAAGAGAAAGAAGGGAGGAGGAGGAGGGAGAGAAGGGAGGAGGAGCAGTAGGAAGAGAGAGAAGGGAGGAGAGAGAAAGACGAGGAAGAGGAGAAGAAGAATGATCCTGACAGCATTGGTAGAGAGGAGGAGGAACAGAGAGAGAGAAGGGAGGAGGAGGAGGAGGAGGAAGAGAGAGAAGGGAGGAGGAGGAGAGAGAGAAGAGAGAGAAGGGAGGAGGAGGAGGAGGAGGGAGAGAGAGAAGGGAGGAAGAGGAGGGGGAGGGAGAGAGAGAAGGGAGGAGAAGGAGGAGAAGAATGAGCCTGACAGCATTGGTAGGGAGGAGGAAGAGAGAGAGAGAAGGGAGGAGGAGGAGGAGGAAGAGAGAGAAGGGAGGAGGAGGAGGAGAGAAGGGAGGAGAGAGAAAGAAGAGGAAGAGGAGAAGAAGAAGAAGAATGAGCCTGACAGCATTGATAGGGGGAGGAATCCCATGTCTAGCAACACTGATTTGTGACTTTTTAAGAAATATCTGTGAACATTGAATTTGGTGTGTTGTGACTGTATTGCTCACACACTTATACACACAAACTGGGGGGTAATTTTGACTTTGGACAATGGTGTAAAACGCACAATATCGACTCGGCCACCCGCTAAGCGCCTCTCCTGATTTTTGTTTCCACTATGCAAACTAAAATAGGGAGAGGTGTTTAATGGATGGCCGAGCCGATATTGCGCGTTTTACACTATTGTCCAAAGTCAAAAATTATCCCCGCTCTGTCTGTCACAGCTATAAGAAAATGTAAACATTCTGATTATTAAAGTAACAAAACACAGGTAGTAATTACGGATTTCAAAATTCAATTCCTCTCTCTCTGACAGCTGTTAGTGACTAGAATGGTTACATTTTCTGACTGTCAGCGTAACTGTTGATAATCAGGAGACATAATTAGACGCTGGTGCATCAAAATTCACCTAATCTTTTATGAAAAATTAACAATTGCAATGAGGAAAACATGCTGACTCTGAGTTTAATGCACTGTCTACGTTTATAGAACACAAAAATAGCCACAACAGGTGTGTAAGCAGTAGGCTGACTTTTAAGGAAAAGTACACACTGCCTTTCTGTTTACAAAAAGAGCTCTCAATATTCAAACAATTTTGAAAAATCTTTGAGCAGAAACTGCTGGAGTATTCCATCAGTGCAGCTGATTGAACAGTACTGATGCAAAATGGACCGTTTCTGGTTGGGGCAGACATCGCCTCTTACAAAAGGTGGGAATTCAGGGCCAGAGTGATCTCCTGGACTAGTTTTGATCACCCAGATGGGTCGGAGAGGAATTTCCCAGAATTTTTTCCTTCCAAATTGGCCTGGATTTTTGCCTCTCCCAGGAGATCACTTGGTTTCGGGTGGGGTGAGGAGAGTATATATTGTAATACAAGGTATCGCAATTGTGTGGGACAGGCTGGATGTCCATCATTGTTCATAGGACCAAGAAGGGGAGATAACCATAAATGATACAAGGGCAAATCTCAAGAGACAGAAGTACACAGGAGAGTACCAAGCTATAAAAAGAATGAGAGATGGGAAAAAAGTGAGTGTCAGACAATAGACCAATAGCAGTTGAGGAATGGGATTGGGCAAACAAGTGTTGCAAAACGTTCCATCAGTGACACAGGAATATACATAAAAGGTGGATTTCACATCCATCCAGCAGCATACAACGTTACACAACTGGGCACTCCTAATGGCTTGATGAGTTTTTCATTGGGTTCCTAAGTTATATAGACCTGGAGGTTCAGGTTCAATCCCTCGTCCATGCTAGGTTTACTAATCTCAACCAGAGTAACAGTAAGGGCTTTATAGGGGGAAGGAGAAACCAGCAGGGTTCCTACTTATGATTGCTATCCAGTGAAAATGCTGTTGTGCAAGTGCAGGGGGAGAAAACATTTTTTTTTTTAAAAAGTAATCATTTCTGTATGTATTTGGTCAATAGCTTTCCCAAATTAGGAAACAACAGTATCAGACAAAATCAAATTTAAAGTTGTATAAGACTTCAATTTCTGTTGCTACAATCAATAGCCATCAAAATGAGTAGCTCCAGCAAAAAGTGCACTTTGTTTTTCCTATTAAAATGCAGTGAATTTGAAATAAATGATTTTTATTTCCGTGCTGCTCAAATTGCACGCCATACGGAAGATTCACCTTCCAAGCTGGCTGATCACCCAATAGCCCTGACATGAGGCCTATTTTGAGAACTAGCCCTCCTCAGCATAGGGCCAACGGACTGGGACAAAAAGGAGCGCTCTGTGGAAGCTAGTCAGCTCTGGGCCTCCCGATCTTATGGTTCCGGGATGGAAGGTGGTAGGTCTGAGGGGGTGTGGCAGCAGCCCAGGTTGTTTTCATGGAACCTTGGGAAACAATCCTGTTCCTCCCGGCCCCATAAAAATAAATGAAAAAAATTGCTGGGCTCTTCTTTGGCTGGACTGCAAGTTGATCCTGGGTGGAGTGTGCGCAGCACACGCTTCAGCCAGTACTGTCCTAAAATGGCAATCAGGATCCTATGTACGTCATAGGTCTCCAATTTGCATATTAAAAGGGCCTGATTCAGCTGGGTGAAGCAGTTGCCCATTGGGAGGCCCTACGGAAGATAGGGACAGCCATACCATTGGTGGGATTGGGACAGTAAGTAATTCCCCAACGTTTCCAGTGTGCTATCGGGTTTCCGCTGGGCAGGAGGCCTCAAAATGTCCCCCACTGTCTTAAAATGCTTTTAGCTACTATTTTCAACATTTATATAATGACTAAGGCTAGCAACTTTTTTTTCAATATTCAATAGTATTTTTACCAATTAAGGTATCATGTAGTTTTACGCTGCAGATTTCTAGATACAAACACAGAACATGGTCTTATTTCCAGTAAATTGCCTAACCATTAAGGGGGGAAAATTGGATCGTGCCCCCTTTGGGGGCGCTAACTTCACCGGGGCACTACTTTTAGTGCCCTGAAAAAGTTAGCACCCCAAGTGGGAGGCGGGGCGCTACTGGAAGTGCTCCCCCTCCCTCTTGGGGCACTACCATTCAATATCGCGGTGCAACGTGCAGCAGCGCCGCGGTACTACAGGCCTCCCTCCCCTCATCAAAGGGGAGGGGCCTAGCGCAGCGTGCACCGGGGGTCCTGCTGTACCACCGGGGAGCGGGGTGGCGACAAGAGCCCGGCACTCAACAGGAGTGCCGGGCTGACCGATCGCGGCCGGCACCCCGCAGGAGGAGGCGAAAGGGGGCAGGTGCTGGCGGGCGGCCCAAAAAATGGCCGCACAGCACCTGCCCTTTAATTTGCGCCGTCCCGGCCGCAAACACGGCAACCTGACCCTGTCGGACATAGCGTCTGGCGGTAGGTCAGGGGGTGCGAATGAAGTTTGCGGCCGGGGCGCTACGCACGGTGATGGTGTCATCGGCGGAGGCGCAGCGCGCGGGGCACTACCGGCAACCGCCACTGCTAACCTCCCGCTGAAATTCGCAGGAGGCGTTAGCAGCACCGCACCCGGGCACTAGTTGCTTTGTGCCCCAAGGGGGCACTAATGGGAGGCACAAAGCAACCCAATTTTTCCCCCTAAATGTCAAAAGTCTTCTTTCAGAAATGAATGCTTTAAGCATCCGCCTATGAAAACATTAGCCCAGAAATTAGGCTCCCTGGGCCCACGGGGACTTCAGCTCCTGGGCCTCCTGCAGCTGCCAGCGCGCAGTGCTTGTGTATCCCAGGGGCGTAGTTACTGCGATGTGTCCCCTGGAATCACGTGGACCATGGAGAGCCAATGGCAGCAGACCATCTTTCATTCATAGATTTGACAGGATGTCAAATCTATGAATTGAAATCGGCCCCAAAACACCACCTAAACTTCAACTAAATTTTAAAAAAAAAATCACATTTTTAAAATAACTATCAGTTAAATAAATTAACTACTTTAAACAAAAATTTAAATTTTTGAAAAAATTAAAATACTTTTTAACAGTGCTAAAAATAAACTTACCTTTCTTTAAAGTATCTAAAAAAGATAAATCTGTTGAAATTTTTTTTACATTGTAATTAATTAACCACTTACCTTGTTAAAAACGGGTCTTGCGCCTCCTTTTTAAAAGCGCAGCTTCTTCTATACTTACCTTCCCGGAGAAACCTGAAAAAAAACCTAAGTTCGCTGCGTGCGCGCAGCCTCTCCCGCGCACGCGGTTCACCTCTTAACCCCTCCCTTCACGAGACCGGAAGTTCCGGTTTCCCGCGCATGCGCAGTGCATGCAGGAAACCGGCACTTCAGGAGGCCTTACGGGTGAGTACACAGCGCGTACTCACCCGGCAAGTGCCGAATTTTTGGCCCATTGTATTTGCGAGCATTTATAGACAGACCATCATTTTATGGCGAGACCTGGGATGAATAATTTTTTTTTTTAAACCAATCATATTTTTTTTTTAAACATTTAAATTATGCATTTTGCGGTACTGCCTGGCCCCATAAATTAGCTTTATGCTATAGTGAATCAAGCTGTGCTAATCAGCTGTGCTAACAAGCTGTGCTTCTACCTCCTTCCCAAGATCCACAAACAGGACTGCCCTGGTAGACCCATCGTTTCAGCCTGTTCTTGCCCCACAGAACTTATCTCTTCCTATCTCGACTCTATTTTTTCTCCCCTTGTCCAGTCTCTTCCCACCTACATCCACGACTCTTCCGACGCCCTCCGCCACTTTAACAGTTTCCAGCTGCCTGGCCCCTACCATCTCCTTTTCACCATGGACGTCCAATCCCTCTACACCTCCATATCCCCCACCAGGATGGCCTGAGGGCGCTCCGCTTCTTCCTTGAACAGAGGCCCAACCAGTCCCCTTCCACCACCACCCTCCTTCGCCTGGCTGAACTTGTTCTCACATTGAACAACTTCTCCTTTGACTCCACTCACTTCCTCCAAATTAAAGGTGTTGCTATGGGAACCTGCATGGGTCCCAGCTATGCCTACCTTTTCGTGGGATGTGTGGAACATTCTTTGTTCCAGTCCTACTCAGGTCCCTCCCTCACCTCTTTTTCCAGTACATTGATGACTATCGGTGCCGTTTCCTGCTCTCGCCCTGAACTAGAAAATTTCATTCACTTTGCTTCCAATTTCCACCCTTCCCTCACCTTCACATGGTCCATCTCCGACTCTTCCCTTCCCTTCCTCGACTTCTGTCTCTGTCTTCATCTCTGGGGATAGGCTATTGACAAACACTGACTCCCACAGCTACCTGGACTACACTTCCACCCACCCCGCTTCCTGTAAAGACTCTATTCCATTCTCCCAGTTTCTCCGCCTCCGCCGCATCTGCTCTGACGGTGCCACCTTCCATACCAGTGCTTCTGACATGCCTTCCTTTTTCCTCAACCGAGGATTCCCCTCTACCGTGGTTGACACGGCCCTTGACCGTGTCCATTCTATTTCCCACACTTCTGCTCTCACCCTTTCCCCTCCCTCCAGGAACCACGATAGGGTTCCCCTTGTCCTCACCTTTCACTCCACCAGCCTCCACATTCAACGGATCATCCTCCGCTATTTCCGCCACCTCCAGCGTGATCCAGCCACCAAATACATCTTCCCCTCACCTCCCCTTTCAGCATTCCGAAGGGACCGCTCCCTCCGCGACACTCTGGTCCATTCCTCTATCACCCCCAACACCCCTTCCCCTGGCACTTTCCCATGCAAGCGCAGGAGATGCAACACCTGCCCTTTTACCTCCTCCCTTCCCACTGTCCAGGGCCCCAAACACTCCTTCCAGGTGAAACAGCGATTTACTTGTACTTCTTGCAATTTAGTATACTGTATTCGCTGCTCACGATGCGGTCTCCTCTACATTGGGGAGACCAAACGCAGATTGGGTGACCGATTTGCGGAACACCTCCGTTCAGTCCTTAAGGGTGAGCCCGAGCTTCCGGTCGCCTGTCACTTTAATTCTCCACTCCACTCTGACCTCTGTCTCTTACACTGTTCCAATGAAGCTCAACATAAGCTCAAGGAACAGCGCCTCATCTTTCGATTAGGAACTTTACAGCCTTCTGGACCATAACCTCTGCCCCTATCATTTTTTTTTCTCTCTCTCACATGGCAGCTGTCGATCATTCTGTCATTGCCATTTACACTTCATCTAGAGTCATCTGTTGTTTCTTAACTTGTCCCATTACCATCTCCTTTTGCCTTGCACCATCATCCCTTTTGTCTCTTAATCCCTCCTGCCTTCCATCCTATCAGACCTTCCCTTTTGTTCTTTCCTCCCCTCCCCCCTCTCCCTGCCCCTACACTTGCTTAAAAACCTGTTACATCTCCAACTTCTTCCAGTTCTGACGAAGGGTCATCGACCTGAAACGTTAACTCTGTTTCTCTCTCTACAGATGCTGCCTGACCTGCTGATTATTTCCAGCATTTTCTGTTTTTATTTGTGCTAATCATCTGTTTTGTGAGGCTATGACAAGTTAATTAGTACATATTCTATACAATTATTTTTAGAAAACAAATTGGATCAGTCAATTGGAATACTCCATTACTGATCCTGTCCTCACCCAACATTTGCCCATACAGATATCCAGTAGGATCAGCGTTAGGAACTCTGCTGATTTTTTCCCCGCTCCTTATTCCAAAGATGCTCAGGCAAACTGTTGTGCCTCCACAGCCATCCTGAGTGAAACCAATCAGCTCAGGCCAGGGATAGAACCCGACACTTTCAGCATGGAGAAGCTGCTTACATAATATTAATCTCTTCTCATTCCTCAAACAAGTTAAAATAGATGGGTCTGGCTGAGAATTGAAAAATTAACTCAAACAAGATTGAGCAACAGATAGACCTGGTAATCTAACCTGTAACTGTCTGTTGGGAGGTTGAGACTCTTCACTTTTCTCAATCAATTTTACACTTCTAGTTCAGATAAGCGTGTACTAGATTAGGCACAGACAGCAAGTGGGGGATTTCAACTGCCAGCAGGTTTCTAGCGTGAAACCATTGGTTTCATTTAGATTCGCGCCTACCTGCAGCAGAATGAGGCCGCGCTGATTTTAAACGCCAGGCCTCATTAACATGTTGCTGGTCCATTTCCTGCCTGGAATGGACTGGAAGTGATCGGAAAGTAGCTGCCCACCCACCCAGTTTCTGCCAGGAGGGTAGGGTTAAAATACCCGCTATATTTTAGTCTTAATCTACTGTACCTAGTTGGTATCTGCTGACTTCAAAGAATCATTATCTACTCCAGAGATTAGGGCCTAATCACGCCTGTTTATTTTGGGGCTGCAGCCTCAATGTTTGAGTGCTAAAACTCTGAAGTACTCAATTCTGGTTGCCAATTTCCTCAAAATTCCAAAAACAACAAGGATGCTTCTCAGAATGATACAGCACCGACGGAGGCCATTTGGCCCATCGTGCCTGTGCTGGCTCTTTGAAAGAGCTATTTTGCTTCTCAACATAATATTAATCTTCAAAACATGGTCACTCATTTCTTAATGGAAAAATGCTACTATTGAGTCACTCATTCAGCTGAACTATAGACTGCTTTCTGAAGCAAAATCAGTCTCGGATATATCATTCAACACACTGAAGACACACTGAAACACTAGACAACTGTATCTTTCATAACTGTGTTAAATCAACAATCATTCACAGAATGTTTGTTCACACAAAGACATCTGCCATTACAGTAAAGTACAGAAGACCTCTCTCAGACTGTCTGTCTACACCCAAGTGTCAAGTTGACCATACTAAATAGAATGTAACATCTAATCAAAAACTAAAAAAACTGAAAATGCTGGATTTCTGAAAAAAAAGCAGCAAATGCTGGGAAAAACTCAGTAGATCAGTCATCATCTGTGGAGAGAACAGCTGAGCTAATATTTCAGTTGTGGATCCGTCATCAGAACACCCTAAGACACAAGGGGGGCAAAATTCGGTTGCCTTGCGCCTCCCGCTGGGGCGCTAACGGAGAGCAAAGCAACTAGCGCCCGGGCGCGGCGCCACTAAGGCCGCCCGCGAAATTTAGCGGGAGGTTAGCGGCAGCGGTAGCACCCTGTGGCGCTGCGCCTCCAACGATGACGTCATCGCCATGCGCAGCGCAGCGCAGCGCCCCGGCCGCAAACTTGGGCAGCGCCCTCTGACGTACCACCGGACAGGGTCAGGGGAGCGTATTTGCAGCCGGGGCGGCGATATTTAAAGGGGAGGTGCCGGGCGGCCATCTTTTTTGTGGGCCGCCTGCCAGCACCTGCCCCCTCTGCCCTCCTCCTGTGGGGGTGCCGGCCGCGATCCGTCAGCTAACCTCCCACTCCTCGAGTGCCGGGCTCTTTTGCCGGCACCCCGCTCCCTGGTGGCCCAGCAGGGCTCCGGTTCGCGCTGCGCAAGGCCTCTCCCCTTTAATAAGGGGAGGGAGGCCTGCAGTAATGTGGCGCTACATGCCGGCGAGCGTGGCGCTGCGGCACGTAGCATCGCAATATTGAACTGGAGCGCCTCAAGAGGGAGGGGGAGCACTTCCAGTCCCGGTCCGGCCACACCTCCTTAAAAGGGGCCTACCATTGGGTGCCCAAGTGCCCGTCTGTTTCAGGCGGAATGATCTTTTAACATGCAAATCATACACAGGATCGCGATTGCCATGTTGGGAGACAACTAGGCAAAAGTTGCACCATGCATTAGCTGCCCAGTTTTACCTGGCAGTATAGCCGAATAGAACCAAAATTATAAGTTTTAAATTATTTTTGTGGCGTCAAGAGGAGCAGGAAAACTCTTAAGAACAGAAACGCTTCATTTTTGTCATAGTAATAACACAGAGCAGATCAATGTTAATGGCAGAGGAAAGTAGTAGCAACAACTGTGTAAAGTATATTTACTGCCAAATACAATGGACTGAACTAATACTTTGTGCCTTGGTGTCTACAATTCTGTAAATAATATCTAACAACATTTTAGTGGCAGCCCAGTGATAGACGTGATGCAATGGTATACCAATCTGCTTTGTTTTGACATAGGAAGATCTGATTTCAGAGTTGCAACTCTTCTTCTCAATCCCTTGTTCTTAAGTTTTCAATGTCAGGGTGCAGTACTTCCCATAGGAATGGAGGAGGAAATAGCATAGTGTAATTAAACTCAAGCATAGAGTCACAGTGCTGGCAGGGCCCGAGAATGCTTTAGCTGTCTGCACTCAACTACATAATGGTACAACAGGGAACAGGGAGCAGTGCAAGAGAGAAAAAAAACTAATCGAGAGTGGGGAGAATTAACTAAAACCAGCTCGTGTGTCTGATTTTAATCAGAGTTATGTTCTCACAAAAAAGAAGCTTGTTGCTAAGTAACAGATATTAGCTGATATACATCACAATGAAATACAGAATTAAAACACACTAAAACCATCAAAAAAAAATCCTCGTTGTAAAGAATAGCTGGAGCATTACTAAAAATCCTTATCAACATATCCAATTTCTGAGCACTTTTTCCAGTTTAGTAAGCTGTTAGGACCAGTCAATAGACGGATAACCTTAAAGCATTTCTTCTGTTGACTTCTACATTAACCTATTGACAATTACTTTAGCAGCTATCGCCAGATATTCTAGTTGCACCCATGGTGATTCTAATGAACACTTGGCCTTTCTGGCGGGTGAAATTGCGCAGGACACAGTAGGTGACCACAATTTAGACTATTCTTGGAACATAAATGCAGGGCACCCCTAGGCACCTGAAAAATCCCTTCAATGGCTTGTTCAATCCAGATTATTGTTCTAAAATGAGCCTTGTTGTATTGCTCCGCTGCAGCCATGGTAGTCCTAAGTACTGATACAATAAACCATTGAGAAGCCTGATTGTCATTCAGAAGCCATCCTCGGACTTATCCTTGCTGTTGCAGTAGAGCTAGGATGAGAGACTACCGCAGTATGAATGCGTCCTGTTAGTTCCCAGCATTATGCACTTTAACATGCAAGAAGCAGTGCCAATGACCACACATGTTCAGGGAGCCACATGTGCGCAATCAATGGCCCCTAGCACCCTGGAAAATTCAGTGACTCAATAAAAGTTAATTGTCTTCTCACTCACCTGTCTAAGATCATTGTTAAATTGGATGAATTGTGCAACCCTGGCAAAAAGGACATTTGTAAACATGCTGAATGCAAGAAGTCTCCCGGGGTTTATTGGAAGGAGCCTTATGTTGCATAATTTCGTTCAGAAAAACACCATTTATTTATCTTCAAGGGACTCATCAAGAAACAGTTACTTCATTGTCTCACAGCATAACTCTTATAAACTTCTTTCCCATTTCTTTCATTGGAGATGTGCACCCTTTTCCCACTCCCACACGCCAGAACTTCCTCCTAACAGGAACATAACCTATGCCTCATTATAAGCAAACAGAACAATAATCTTCACTTTGTGATGTGGATCATCTGTCTGTCTTTCATGTTGAAAAATCTGTTACATAGATTATAAGTAAATTTATGATCGTGCTGTGCCATATATCAAGTATTCCAAATGTCTGTCTCAGATTTTGCATTGTTGATTGTTGACAAAATTGTGGGTTACATTGAATTTTGGGGGGAGGGGGGAGAGAAAACTCAGTGTATATACTTTTTGGAGGGCAACTCGTAAAAACATATGGTTAGCATCAGAGGAGGAGGGTCCAAGAAATCAGGATTTTCGGCTTTCGCACTTACCGGACAGGCTCTTAAACCTATCCACTAGGTTTTTTCTTTTTCACATATCTCCCCTCCCCCCTTGGTCCTCACTCTGGTATGTATACTTACATGTAACTACTGTATAGCACAGAAAAATATTCAAGTCATATTCTGTTTCACTCACCAAAATATGTAATTAATTTACAGCCAACATTCATCTGCACCACTGCAATCACATTTTGGCTGGAGTGCTGTGAAGACAAGCTACAAGTAGTGATCAGTGTCAAAGTAATCGTAAGAGGCCCATATGCAAAGCTTTAAAACAATTCCAAGCAATACCTCAAGGGGAAAAATTTGCAGGGCTATGGGGAAAAGGCAGGGGAATGGGACTAATTGAAAAGCTCTTTCAAAGAGCCGGCACAGGCGCAATGGGCCGAATGGCCTTCTTCTGAGTTGCATTATTCTATGATTCTATGGCACTGTCACCGTGAGCTCCTCCTGTGCTGCTGGTGACTGAGTAAATATATAGGTGCAAATGATGAAATGGCTTCAATTGTGCTCTGACCACAGAAATACATTAGGTCAGGGTTGAATAATGTTTGATTGATTTAGTGGAGTTTTTTGCTTAACTGCCATTACGGTCAAGGAGAAGTTTAGCGTTACATCTGTATCCCATGTGAGAAAAAAATAAAGGAGGAACAGCTCATGACATTGCCAAGTGTTCAAAGTCTATTGAAAGGAATCAACTTGATGAGCTAAAAAGCCTTTTCAAACTCTTTATATTCAGCCTCCATCTCATTAGTGGGTGAAAAATTTCCACTGTGAATATACCTCAGGCAAACAAAAGGTTCTGTGCCGTTGATTTCATAAGTCTGCAGAAATTCTGCCTCATTTAATACTTTATGATCACGCCAGCATAGTTTAACATGGTGTATGATTAACTTCATAAAAGCTACTTGTTACCAGATTAATTCAAAATGTCTGCACTTAAAAGGAATGCCGGTCATACTTTCTTTTCCCTGAGATTATATCAATAGAGCTATTTCAGCCTAAGAAACCTTGGCAATAGTACTAAGCTTATGAAATAAATGATTCAAGTATGCATGACACTATTAGAATCTTATCATGCTGGTAGCAACTTAAAGGTTAGGTTACAAGGTTGAGATTATGGAGACAAAATTATTGCTTGGTGCTATATGCCCAATGACCACCAAAAAGAACTATGTCATCTACATCACCAAATGATGGCAAAATTCAGAGCAGAGACTGCAGTAGGGCTTTACTAAGATGGGGGAAATGATACTCCTGCACTGAATCCAACAGCCTTTTGTCCAGACTGGTCTCAAATAGTGACAGTGAAATTACACTTATTTTGGGTGACCTGCTGGAAGGTAGTTCCGAACCCAGTGCTAAGTGACAACATACCAGAGTGGTGCGATCTAGCTACTGTATCCTACAAGTTCCTCCTGAATGGAAATTCGAGCATTGATACAGGGTGCAGGTTTGGTAAAAGAAAAAGGCAATAAAAGAACATCTTACAATAAATGCTAATCATGGGTTCAGGTCAAGTATGGGCAAGGAAACCTCCTGCTGATTACCACCTACCACCCTCCCTCAGCTGATGAATCAGTACTCCTCCATATTGAACAGCACTTAGAAAAAGCACTGAGGGTAGCAAGGGCACAGAATGTACTCTGGGTCGGGGACTTCAATGTCCATCACCATGAGTGACTCAGTAGCACCACTACTGACTGAGCTGGCCGAGTCCTGAAAGACATAGCTGCCAGACTGGGCCTGCGGCAGGTGGTGAGAGAACCAACATGAGGGAAAAACCTACTTGACCTCGTCCTCACCAATCTACCTGTCGCAGATGCATCTGTCCATGACAGCATTGGTAGCAGTGACCACCGCACAGTCCTTGTGGAGACGAAGTCCCGTCTTCACACTGAGGACACCCTCCACCGTGTTGTGTGGCACTACCACCATGCTGAATGGGATAGATTCAGAACAGATCTAGCAAAACTGGGCATCCATGAGACGCTGTGGGACATCAGCAGCAGCAAAATTGTATTCCATTACAATCTGCAACCTCATGGCCCAGCATATCCCTTACTCTACCATTACCATCAAGCCAGGGGACCAACCCTGGTTCAATGAGGAGTGCAGAAGAGCATGCCAGGAGCAGCACCAGACATACCTAAAAAATAAGGTGCCAACCTGGGGAAGCTGCAATACAGGACTATATGCATGCTAAACAGTGGAAGCAGCACGCTCTAGACAGAGCTAAGCGAGCCCACAATCAACGGATCAGATCAAAGCTCTGCAGTCCTGCCACATCTAGTCGTGAAAGTTGTTTAATTGTCCACAGCCAAACAGGAGGAGGAGGAGAAGCTCCATGAATATCCCCATCCTCAATGATGGCGGAGCCCAGCATGCAAGTGCAAAAGACAAGGCTGAAGCGTTTGCAACCATCTTCAGCCAGAAGTGCCGAGTGGATGATCCATATTGGCCTCATCCTGAGGTCCCCATCAACACAGAAGCCAGTCTTCAGTCAATTCGATTCACTCCACGTGAGATCAAGAAACGGCTGAGCGCACTAAATACAGCAAAGGCTATGGGCTCCAACAACATCCCAGCAGTCGTGCTGAAGACTTGTGCTCCAGAACTAGCCACACCTCCCGCCAAGCTGTTCCAGTACAACTACAACACTGCCATCGACCCGACAATGTGGAAAACTGCCCAGGTATGTCCTCTCCACAAAAAGCAGGACAAATCCAATTACCGCTTCATCAGTCTACTCTCAATCATCAGCAAAGTGATGGAAGGTGTCATCGACAGTGCTATTAAGTGGCACTTACTCACCAATAACCTGCTACTGAAGCTCAGTTTGGGTTCCGGCAGGGCCACTCGGCTCCAGACCACATTACAACCTTGGTCCAAACACATAGACAAAAGAGCTGAATTCTAGAGGTGAGGTGAGAGTGACTGCCCTTGTCATCAAGGAGCCCTAGTAAAATTGAAGTCAATGGGATTCAGAGGGAAAACTCTCCACTGGCTGGAGTCATACCTAGTGCAAAGGAAGATGGTTGTGATTGTTGGAAGTCAATCATCTCAGCCCAAGCACATCGCTACAGGAGTTCCTCAGGGCAGTGTCCTAAGCCCAACCATCTTCAGCTGCTTCATCAATGACCTTCCCTCCATCATAAGGTCAGAAGTGGGGATGTTCGCTAATGACGGCACAGTGTTCAGTTCCATTCACAACTCCTCAGAAAATGAAGCAGTCTGCGCCCGCATGCAGCAAGACCTGGACAACATTCAGGCTTGGGCTGATAAGTGGCAAGTGACATTCACACCACACAAGTGGCAGGCAATGACTACCTCCAACAAGAGAGAGTCAAATCACCGCCCCTTGATGTTCAACGGCATTACCATCGCCGAGTCCCCCACCAACATCCTGGGAGTAACCATTGACGAGAAACTGAACTGGACCAGCCACATAAATAATGTGGGCACAAGAGCTGGTCAGAGGCTGGGTATTCTGCGGCGAGTGTCTCACCTCCTGACCCCCCAAAGCCTTTCCACCATCTACAAGGCACAAGTCAGGAGTGTGATGGAATATTCTCCACTTGCCTGGATGAGTGAAGCTCCAACAACACTCAAGAAGCTCGACACCATCCAGACAAAGCAGCCCGCTTTATTAGCACCCACATTCACCAACTTAAACATTCATTCCCTCCACCACCGGCGCACCGTGGCTGCAGTGTGTACCATCTACAAGATGCACTGTAGCAACTCGCTAAGGCTTCTTCGACAGCACCTCCCAAACCCACGACCTCTTCCACCTAGAAGGACAAGAGCAGCAGGGGCAATGGAACACCATCACCTGCAAATTCCCCTCCAAGTTACACACCATCTTGACTTGGAAATATATCGCCGTTCCTTCATCGTCGCTGGGTCAAAAACCTGAAACTCCCTCCCTAACAGCACTATGAGAGTACCTTCACCACACGGACTGCAGTGGTTCAAGGGTTCAAGAAGGTGGCTCACTCCCACCTTCTCAAGGGCAATTAGGGATGGGCAATAAATGCTGGCCTTACCAGCGATGCCCACATCCCAGGAATGAATAATTATAAAATATATAACAGTGATCAACACTCTAGGAGATTGGAAACATAAGGAGAAATTTGTGTTGTGTGATTTCTACAAGTATTTCCCATGGGCTGATAAAATTAAGAGATTAGCGATAGAAGGCTAATTCCACCGAGAGGGAACAACATGACCATAAAAATGTGCAAGCTGCAAATGTCTATTAAAGAGACTAATGCATTTTGCATATCACTTGTTAGCATATGGGCAAGTTTCCAGCTATATCATCAAAAATTTAAGGAAGATACTAACAAAGTGGGAGCATGAATTAAGCAGAAAGGGCAAACAACTTCAGGTCTATTGGTCTTCCTATCTAAAAGCTCATCCCTTGACCCCCCTCAGTCCTTGTAAACTACCACCCCATCTCCAACCTCCCTTTCCTCTCCAAAGTCCTTGAATGTGTTGTTGTCTCCCAAATCCATGCCTATCTTTCACATAAATCCATGTTTGCACCTCTCCAACCGTTATCTATGGAGTCCTTCAAGGATCTATCCTCGGCCCCTAATATTTCTCATTTACATGCTGCCTCTTGGCGATATCATCCGAAAACACATCAGGTTCCACATGTATGCTAATGACACTGTTCTACCTCTACCATAACCTCTCTCGACTCCTCCACTGCCTCTGTGTTGTCACGCTGCTTGTCCGACATCCAGTACTAGCCGAGCAGAAATTTCCCCGATCAAAACTTTGGACTTCGGTCCACGCCACAAACTCCGTTCCCTAGCCACTGATTCCACTGTCTCGGGCTGAACCAGACATTAGCAACCTCGGAGTCCTATTTGACCTTGAGCAGAACTTCCGACCCCATATCCTCATCATCATCATCAAGACCGCCTACTTCCACCTCCAAAATATCGCCCATCCTCACCCCGCCTCAGCTCAACTGCTGCTGAAACCCTCATCCATGCTTTTGTTAGCTCCAGACTCGACTATTCCAATTCTTTCCTGGCCAGCCTACCATCTTCCACTCTCCATAAACTTGTGCTCATCCCAAAACTCTGGTGCCTATATTCGAACTCGCACCAAGTCCCATTCACCCGGTCCACCAATGCCTCAAATTTAAAATTGATATCCTTGTGTTCAAATCCCTCCATGGCCTCACTCCTCCCTAACTCCTCAACCTCCTCCAGCCCATCAAACCTCAGAGAATTCGTCTTTCCTCCAATTCTGGCCTCTTGTGTATCCCCGAAGTCCTTCACCCCACCACTGGTAGCCGTGCGTTCAGCTGTCTAGGCCCTAAGTCCACTGAAGCTGTTCCTATTCCTATAGTTAAAGGAGTATAAACAGTTTTCTAAAAATCCTAGCCCCATATATTCTTGTTCCTCAACTTAATATGCTGATAGGAATGATAGTAAATCCAATCTTTAAAGATGGAGGTAATTCAATGTCATTATGAGAGTAAACCAACTCACTCAAAATGCAGATTTGTCCACACTTCATTTATGTGTTGCACAGCTGGTTCCCTATCCCAAAATCAACACAGATAAATGTGAGGTATTACATTTTGGTAGGAAGAATAGGGAGGTCACTTATTACTTGGAGGGTGCGAGTCTAGGTGGGGTAGAGGAACAAAGGGATCTCGGAGTACAAATACACAAATCACTAAAACACAGGTTAGTAAGGCCATTAAAAAAAAGCAAACTAGGCACTAGTGTTTATTTCTAGAGGTATAGAATTGAAAAGTAGGGAAGTTATGCTAAACCTGTATCGAACCTTGGTTAGACCACACTTAGGAGAGTACTGCATACAATTCTGGTCGCCATATTATAAAAAGGATATAGAGGCACTGGAGAGGGTACAGAGAAGATTTCCAAGGATGATACCAGAAATGCGTGGGTATACATATCAGGAAAGGATGAACAGGCTGGGTCTCTTTTCCCTCGAAAAAAGGCTGAGGGTTGATGAGGTCTTTAAAATTATGAAAGGTTTTGATAGATTGGATACAGAGAGAATGTTTCCACTTGTGGGGAAGAGCATAACTAGAGGCCATCAATATAAGATAGTTACCAAGAAATCCAATAGGGAATTCAGAAGAAACTTCTTTACCCAAAGAGTGGTGAGAATGTGGAACTCGCTACCACAGGGAGTCGTTGAAGCGAAAAGTTTAAAGGGAGGCTAGACAAGTATTCGAAGGAGAAGGGAATAGAGGGTTATGCTGATAGATTTAGATGAGGAAAGATGGGAGGAGGCTCGAGTGGAGCATAAACGCTGGCATGGACTGGTTGGGCCGAATGGCCTGTTTCTGTGCCATATATCCTATGTAATCCTATGTATAATACTTGAAAAATGCTTTGAAACTTTCCTGAGGAGAAAATGCTCCATCCGAGAAATTATAGACTGTTGTCATAGTGCTTCCAGTTGACTTGGTTCACTAAATTATACAATAAATTGCTAAGCTTATGGAGATGGCTTAAGCTATAACTAGCTTTATCAAAAGGGATGCACCTGGACCTATATCTCTATATTAAAAGACACCAATGTACGAGAACCCAATTTTCCAAATAGCCATAATTAATTTTTGAATTAATAATAGGTTTGAAATGCTTCCTCAAAAGAAAATGTCAAAAGCATCTTGGAAAAGTGGAATGAAGCTGGAATACAGATGACAATTTGGAGGATATATTTTATCCTTTGACTTCAATGGAAATAAAAATCAGGAGAGATGTAAAATGGGTTGACTATTCGCTATCATTTTTCTTCACCTTACTTCCTATGGTGGATTTTTAGTCCTTGCTAAAGCTGTTGGTGTAGGACTGCCATTTCCTACAATGTTGAGTCTCCAGTTGCTTGACTGACTGCCTGCCTCCAGCTGCAACATCGAAGGTTGCATCAAAGCACCGAATAAACATCCCGACACAAACATTAGTTCTGCTCAGCAAGATGAAAAAACTCATCAGAACTTTTATTCAATACCTTAATCTGTATAAAATTACATCTTTTAATTTATTTTCTGCCTCACAGTTGTTATTTTCTGCCTTGCTCACAATATTACTGTAGTTTTACAGGCACAGGATTAAAACTGCAACTTTCACAATATCTCTCCCCCAAAATTTCTCTACAGGAGTTGAACTCTCTTGACTCTTTTTATCTGGTTGCCGTGAGACAAGAGTTGTCCTGATGCAATTCTGGTAATTGTCGTTGTACAGGAGTAGAGTGAATGTTCCCATGATGCATCTCTCGCACACACCATAGAAGCGGTCAACAGCAGCTGGAATCTTCAGCACTCAGGCCCAGGTGAATATTTCAATTCAAGCCCCATGCCCCTAAATGAAAGCCAGGCCTATCACATAACAGACATCCCCTATCAGATGCTGCATGCCTTACTTCGGCGATCACCTTTTTAGTCTTAAAAGCCAGTGACCTGCACTACAATCCCAACCGTGATAAAGTAAATAGTTTTACAAATCTCAGTCAAAAGTTTGCTATTAAAATTCACAATTATGTTAATTCCCCTCATTTACAAACATTAACAAGCATCAGAAAATAAAGTGAACAGTTAAAAAATGCCAACTGTGGCTTGGCTGTGTGGATTACATCACTTGTTGTCATCCATCTAGGGCAGTGGCCGAAAGGTATTTCAAAAATTTGGACATTAGGGACACATAAAGCAATATGTTCATTTGTTTTGCTTTGCTTATCTGTGTGTTGGAGTAGTTGGAGGGCGAAGTCACGTTATTTCTTTTGATCATCTTGAATTTGAGTAATTCGGTGAAAGATTAAGTGCCTGCACTGTCAGCTAAAATGAAGGTGACACTTGAGGCATTCGGGAGGGAAAATAAGGATAAAGAAAACAAAAACTGGAATCTAATTTGAAATATATCAGTTCAGTTAAGTACATTAATTTGTTATCGCAGCATGAAGCAATGCCCAGAATAAACAAGGAGCAGAGAATGAAAACAGATAAACTACCCTATTGGGTTATTGCCAATTTAACTAAATTAAGCACACAGATAGCTATTGTTGTTAAACTGATAGCCCTTT
Source organism: Squalus acanthias (assembly GCA_030390025.1). Lineage (NCBI taxonomy): Eukaryota > Metazoa > Chordata > Chondrichthyes > Squaliformes > Squalidae > Squalus > Squalus acanthias. The sequence continues at coordinate 85,800,772 of CM059438.1, forward strand.
TCTTTTCCATTGATTTCCCTTAATGACCATTACACAATGCTATTTGAAAACAAAATTGTCTTTGAAAGAGTTTTAAGGTTGTTTGTAAAATGTTTTGTTTCAACAAAACTTCCTTGGTTTGGTTGAGAAGTGAATAATGTTAATGCAGTTTGAGCAGTTTCACTCTGTATTCTGGAAGAATGCCGGAAAAAAATAATTGACAAACAAAATCAAATGGTAAATACTGCCTATATCTATATTCTTTTAAATACATCTAGCTCACAATAAATATTTTTTTCCCCCAGACGATTGCAATTTTGATGATATTTCTATCAGATCATATTGTAAGGCTGAATGGATAGCTATTTACTCAGAGCTATTCGGGCACAATGACCTCATTCTATGGTATAAAATTCTCTGATTCTAAGTGGAAGAGAGTTCCTTTAACATATAGATGCTCACTATTTAAACACTGAATAAGAAATCTATTCCCCAAGTGATGAGCACAAAACTCACGGACACTCCTGATGGAGGTGAGTTATGTAGCTTGTAGGATAAATACTCTATTTAATTCTACATTTAAATTACAAATGGGAGTATATGACAAGTACAATACAAATTATTTTACAATAAACCATTCTTGAATTTAAAAATATAGGATGATTACAGACTCAAAAATACATCACTTTAATAATTGTTCGGATCTAGATTGAAAATCCAGCTCCTCAACTCAGTAGGAGTGTAAAAATTGAGCATAAAAAAAAAAGAAACATTGCAGGCTTACTTACCTCAATGTGCCACTAACAGTGCGGGGCCTTTTCAGGCCTGCCCAATGTGGAACTAAAGCAGGTGAATGTCCCAGTAAAATCATAACGTTAAGATACATTTACATTTTCACCTGAAAAACAATCCTGACAGACCAAGAAATTTAGAACTAGCTCAGTGATAAGATTGTTAAAATATATTTTGCAGCACCGAGTTCAGAAATTCCGGAGTCTGGAATGTCTCATAGAAAAGTAGTTCAAGTCCCAGTCTCTGAATAAATTATGTAAAAGCAGAAATGTAGAGCAAAAAAAAATCCCAAACCATGTATCCATATTTGAGGTAAAAACAAAATAAGTGTTGATGAAATTTGCAAATAATTAGTGGGTGTAGCATATGGCTTAGCTGCTTAACAGATATTCACATTTAACTTAAAAGGAGTTCAGTACACCTGTCATCGATTGTCCTTGCTGCAAGATTTCCATTGTTTTGCAGCATTAAATGATTACAGGTTGAATTCCATTTCACGTACATCATAGGAAAAATATGTTTATCCTACCTTTAGGTGACATGCATGTTAAATTATACTCTTACCTCACACTCCTATATTTCCAGCATTAATTAATACACCACCTCAAATACCATCACCTGTATTTGATTTTAAATGACATACCTACTGTCACAATGGGATTAATTTTAACCCCCAAAAACAGGTGGGTTTGGGTCGGGTGGGAAGTTAAAATTGAAAAAATTTCATACCGAAACCCAACCGTCCTCGAACCCGTCCACTTCAGTTTGAGAGAGAGGCAGGACGTAGGGCGGGCGACCAACCTGCTCTCAAGAGGTGGGTCCCTCATTTAAATATTTTAATGAGGCAGCATAACTAAGATTTTCTCTCTCTGCCAGCTTTAACACTAGCCCGCTGGGTTTCCCAGGCCTTAGGAAACCCGGCAGCTGTGGGTAGGGGGGGGTTGGTGGGAGGACTGCTGGATGGAAGATTTAAGTGCCTTTACAACACTGCTTGTTGGCCAGGAGTAGGAGTGCTGCCTCCACCCCCCCAATCTTCTCCATGGCCTGCGATCTCTCCGGGCCCTCCCACCGATGCTCCCCCCCCCCCCCCCCACCCGCGAACTACGATCTCTCCCTCCTTCCTCTATACTACCTGGCTGCGGCCTGTTACCAGAGGTCTAACCACCCCCCCCCCACAAACACCTCCAGCCAGCTTCTCGATCTGGATGACTGCGGCCAGGAAACAGATTCCAAAAATGGAAATCAGGTCCTGCTGTTAAATTCAGCAGAGCAGGTTTCTCGACCACTAAACCGCATCCCCCCCAAACCCCAGTAAATATCAGGTCCAATGTCAGTTTACCAGTGGTACATAATCACCAAATCTATTTTTTAGTAGATTCATCAACCTAAACTTGGCGAGTCTATTGATCTAAACTACTACACTAGCCCCGACTTTAACTTGAGGCGGGAATCGAGGGTGAGGCGCAGAAGACACCGGTGATCTGTCTTAACCCCTGGAGCGTGATGCCCGGGGGAATTTTAATTCCTGGGCTTCATTTGAATGTCCCGACACTGACTTCTATCTGAAGCCGGCAGTGATGATGTAGACGCCAGCAGGTGGCATAGGAAATTCGCAGGACATCAGGTCCCTGCCAGTGACCCTGCAGAAACAGTCCCAGGCAAGGTAAGTGAGGAACATAAGAACATAAGAAATAGGAGCAAGGTGGGAGTGGGTATCGGTAAACTTTGTGATGAGGGTGGGTGGAGCCTGGAAGGCACAAGGTATCCTTTTGGGACAGGAGGATCACTCCTGTTCCTCCTACCCCACAAGGAACCATTAATAATTTTTTTTTAAACTTACCTGGGCCTCCTGTGGCCAGGATGCTACCTGCCACCAACTTCTTGCTGATGGGTCAAAGACTGTGCGTCCCTTAGTCAGCTCGGAGTTAAGATGGTCTGCGTGTCCCGATAATGTCTTCAGGGTGCAACTTTGCCAGTTAAATTAGGCCCCACTCTTCCGGGGTGGGCGGCCTTCTCGTTCCTGATTTCAGGTAAGTTAAGATGTTGGAGGGCGGGAAACTGTTGAGAATGCGGCATAAACCTCCCCCGCCCAATCCCAGGGCACGTTAACCCCCACCTGCACCATTCCCGCTGGACAAGGGGTCTTCAAAAAATAAAGACCCCATCAAAATAAAAATTCTCTGATGGCTAACTAGGTAAATGACCTCGTGTCATTCTGAGCCAAAAACAGGAAAGGCACAGGTTCAATCCCTGCTTTGTGACTTAACCGATTTAAACTACGGCAGTGGCAGGGATGTTACCATTGGCCTCTGTACCCCTGGGCTATGGATGCGGGGAAAATAATATCAGCCAATGTTCACATTGTGATCGCCTTCCAATGACGTACTGGAAAGCATATGTGTGGACATTGGGTGAGAACAAGGGTCATGACAGGCTGTGGTGCCACCCATGATGGAATAGCCTGCTGACACTCACTGTGCAAGTTCAATCCTGAAGAATGGCCATTGGATTGAGGCCTGGTTTCATCTGTGGAACTGTCGCCTAGTAGAACTCAGTGCCTTCGGGAGATGAGAGGAGGAAATTACAAAACAAAAATGTTTTGCTGCTCCATCCATATGTTAATTGAGGCAAAAGGATTTTAGAAGCACATTAAAAAAATACTTGCATTTATATAGCCACTTTCACTCCCTCAGGACATCTATATTCTCTAGAGTTTAGAAAAATGAGAGGTGATCTCATTGAAACATACAACATTCTTATAGGGCTTGACAGGGTAGATGCAGGGAGGATGTTTCCCCTGGCTGGGGAGTCTAGAACCAGGGGTCACATTCTCAGAATAAGGGGTCGGCCATTTAGGACTGAGATGAGGAGAAATTTTTCACTCAGGGGGTGGTGAAGTTTTGGAATTCTCTACCCCAGAGGGCTATGGAGGCTGTCATTGAGTATATTCAAGACAGAGATTGATAGATTTTTGAATATTAAGGGAATCAAGGGATATGGGGACAGTGCAGGAAAGTGGAGATGAGGTAGATCATCAGCCATGATCTTATTGAATGGCGGAGCAGGCTCGAAGGGCCAAATGGCCTACTCCTGTGCTCCTATTTCTTTTGTTCTTATGAGCACTTCACAGCCAAAAAATTACTTTATAGTCACTGCATGCAGGCAGCCAATTTGTGCACAGCAAGGTACCACAAACAGCAACGAGTTTGCTAATTTTATCTACTAATATCAAGAACGAGAACCCTGACAGATTTTTCTCCTCCCTCCGTACCTCCCTCGTCAAACCTGCTAACCAGAAACTTTTGAGTACATCTTTTAAAAAAATCGTAATAGCTTTGTTTTTTATTAGTTGCCATTTCATTCTTGCGAAGGGCATGAACAGGAAATTTTCATTCATTCCCAACTTTTCTCTTACAAAAGGTGAGGTGGCCTAACTATAAAAGAAAAACTGAAAGGTGTAAGCTTATTGGATCAAGTAGCTTTTTCTCATTGTATGTTTTTTTTATGATATATCATCTGTTTCATTCCATTGGAAATATACTGCCTGTTGTGTTGTCAATAAATGCTAGAATGGAAAACAGAGCGACTGAAGGCAAGACCCGGTGAAGAATCTCTAGCACATGATGCCTCACGTGCAGTGGGTTCATATTGAAACAAATTGACAGAAGAAACGGTGAGAGATTCCAAGACCACCAGGTCTAGCAGGAGGACGAGAAGTGCAGCAGCTGCGGTAAGTGAAGAAGAGGAAAAAAGAAATTGTCTGCCTTGGCTGCAAGAGCAACACAGTTTTGAAAGAATTAAAAGTATCCAAGCTAGTCAGTGGGTCTGCTGACATTTTTAACATACAGCTCTTCAATCACAGTTTTTTTGTTGCTCAAGATAAACATGATCAGAGTCTTACTACTGGCTCTTTCAGCCAGACTTCAACTATAAACATATTAGGCCACCCAAATTTGCTTGAATTTTTTGATACATGATCTTAAACTTCATCATCTTCAAACCACAATCTTGAGTTTAGTAAGCAAGGCACTTGTCCTCTTTTTGCTGTAAGCTTGTTAAGTGTGCAAGTATTCTTTATATGGTAAAAAGAAGCAGTAGGCAACTGGTTGCCATTAAATGAACACGTGTTTGGTGGGAAAAGCTAAAAGATTGAAAACATCTGGTTTGTATTTACTAGGTTATTTTTCAAACAAGACATTTCAAGCTGACAAAAGTTTAACTAATTATTGTCGTTCTTTACACACAATATTTCCAAAGCTTTTGCAAACCTTATTTAGTACAATGCTATTTTTTCTTTTAATTCTGAAATCTACACAATCAAAAGTCTTGTACCTAGTCCACTTCAGTCATACTTCAAGGTGTCACGTATACAACTGCTTATCGCACTGTGGCCCTGATATTTACTGGGGCGGCCTTTTGGAGCGGGGGGGGGAGTGATGGGCCAGGTTTCCCCGAACGCCAGGTTACCTGTCCAGAAGCCAGCCTGATTAACGGGTTTGGCTGCCTGTCGAGTGGGGAACACTCCAGAAAACGCCGCAGCCCAGGAGCAGGTAAGTTTAGTGGTTGTTAGGGGTAGAGATCCCAGTGGCGGGGGGGGGGGGGGGGGGGGGCTGGGTACAGCGTGGTTGGGAGGGTATGGGGTGATCAGGGAGAGATCAGAGGGGAGTCGGAGATCAGGGAGAGAGCAGAGAGGTCGGAGATCGGGCAGGGGTAAGTTGGAGATGGTGTGGAGGGGGCGGGGGGGGGGAGAAGGACGAAAAAAAAAATCACGGTGGTGTTTACAGGTTTGCTTGTTGGGTCGGAGGGAAAACACTCCTGCTCCTCCTGGCCCACAAGCAGTGCTGTAAAGGCATTTACCTGATGGATCCAGCTCTTCTCGCCTGCGTCTACCTGCCAGGTTTCCCGAGGCCCGGGAAACCCGGCCAACATGATTTAAAAATAGAAACACTCTTAAAATGAAGGCATGCAGCCTCCTTAAACAGTTTCAACGGCCGACCCGCCGCGTGAGTGTGGATCGGTCACCCGCCCCTCATTCTGCCTCCATTAAAACCAGAAGTCGGTGGGTTTGAGGAGGGTTGGGTTCCTGTTTCAAATTTTTAACATTCCACCCGAACCAAAGCCACCCGCTTTTGGGGGTTAACATTACCCCATGTATGCCACACAGAGTTAACGTTTCAGGTCGATGATCTTTCGTCAAAACTCACGAAAGGTCATCGACCTGAAATGTTAACTCTGTTTCTCTCTCCACAGATGCTGCCTGGACCTGCTGAGTATTTCCAGCATTTTCTATTTTTATTTCAGATTTCCAGCATCCGCAGTATTTTCCTTTTAAAAAAAGGCCATTTGGGTGAGGCAGCAGAGGGAAAAATACACAGTTTTATGAGAGTCAAGTATAATCCAGTGCAAACACAAAAACTAACCAGGATAGATTGAAATATACAGAGGATGAAAGTGTGATGTTTTGCATCCCTATTGTTGATGTACATCAGGTGGCAGCGCCTTGCATTATCAAGCACTGATGCCTGCTCAACACCCAAGGAGCTTCACGCTTATAATGCAGTCCCAAACCACCTGTTGTGCTCAAAGCCTGTACACATGTGCTTTAGACTTATTAAGGCCCCCAATGATCTGATGGCCCTATGATACGTTCTCAGCACCTGAACAATTGTGGAGTTGCTCAGTGTCCATTTCAAACAAGCATTGGATGATAGGCCCTGAAAACATCTGTGTTAGGTCCGCATTCTAGTGTTTAACAGTTATAATAAGTTCTGTATTTTGACCCAGTCACAGACTCATTCCAAATAACAGCAGGTGGACTGGAGATATACAACAAGGCTACCATCCAGGGAATGATGCATAGCAGAGACAGATTAAAAAGGTGGGGCAACTTAATTTGAAAAATATCTGACCCATTAGTTAAGCATGACACAGATGATTGAGAGTGCATAAATGGTAGCAACAATTCAAACATTCACTGCCTGTAACAAGACATGTTTTCACAGCTGCTTTCATTTACTGATGGTACAATAGAAAGTAAAGTAATTTAACATGTAAGCCCTTCCTTAATGGGTACAAATTGCCACTAGGCCAATTGAAGCCTGGCGCTTGATTATGCACCTTCTCCATTTCTACCTGTCAAAGATTGATAACTGCATGTAACAAAGAATAGGAAGAGATGGGAACAGAATAGAACCAAAGGGAGAAAAATTAAGCTCTATAATAAATAAAGGGAATAGGCAGAATGGAATGATGATTTATTGTAAACTTAAAAAGTGATTTACCTAGCCACCCTTCCCAAGGGCATTATTTAAAGATTTGTAATAAATTATTCTTTTTTGAATGATAAACACAGTCAGAACCGAACTGGCCATATGGGAAATCAGAAGGTTTCCCAAGTGCACCGTGAATGGTTCCCTATCGCTGCATTATTGGTACCCCCTTCACTCCCCCTCCTTTTTCTGTGAGAATCCCACACCCTTTCAGGGCAGCTGGTCTGCCCCTGAGCACAGTACAGTCTAAACAAAAGTGGCTTTCCTCATCAGTGTACTGTCTGCAGGTCAGGCACAGTGACAGACATGACGCAAAAGCCCGTCATGACTTGTCCTGTATACCACACTGCCTGGAAAATCAGGGCAAGCTGTGGATGTGCAGAATCGCATATCCGTGGTTCCCTCAGCCCACTGTTATCAAACATTCCAGTCCTGGCTGAGAACAGTAAAAGTGCTCCTCTGTTTTCAAGAAAACAATATAGACGGTAATAATTAATGTTTTCATAATTATACAAAGAACACTAACATTTGGTAGATTATAAGTGGTGAAATCTCAATATTAGTAAATCTACTGCTAATAAATCCTGCCTCAAGGATACCAGATTTAAGAATGTTGGAAAAATTCCAGCTGTAGTCACATGATATGCCACAATTCACATGCCCCCATCCTATAATTTGAAATTATTAAGAACTCTGTTCAATGGAGAATTGCAAAATAGAGAATTTATTCCACTCGTGAACAAGACCTTTACAACCTCAGTTAAAAAGTCTGGATTTCAGTTTCTCATTGAGTGTCTTCCACATATTCCACGAGTAATGCAGATTGGCAGGTGAAGCATGCAACCTCAGTCATGAATAAAAATATTGGCAAATGTGTCAACACATAGCATCCTCTAACCAGTAATGGATTTCTCCCAGGTAATAGGTATTTTTTAATATAAACAGAACTTCCCTTTAAATTCATGTACTCTGTAACATATTGTTTTCCCCAATGATTAGGCATAGAAACAAATGCTTTTTCTTTAAATAAAAAAATTCTAGATCTGAACTGACTAACCACAGGCAACTGCATTGAAATAAATTGCCAAATTCTTAATTGTTGCTCTTTTGTAATTGATTCACATTATGCCACGGAGCACTGCAGATCAAATCTGCTGGAGGTCAACAAAGTATATGCATCTTATAAACGCAGACAGCAATCTCTAAATCCAGAAAGAGGACAGTCCTCCACGGGCACAATTGCAGCTAGACTGTCAGTTTCCTGAATGTTGTGCATGCGCATTCCGTTATTTCCAATCAAAGCTGTTCCTTTGGGAAGAGTATTGCAAACTGTGCATGCTCTGAACTTTGATTCATTTTACTGAGGTTGAGTAATGTAAATATGCTTCTCGTCAACAATTTAAAGGAGTTAGACTGTATCACTTTGTCCTCAATAGGTCTTATTCTAATGAAATTGCAGTTGTAGAATCATCTAAAGAAAATGAGTAATCATTTTTTAAAACTTTTTACATATTAAATTGTGTGTGTCTGGATTCACTTCTTGTTACGGAGAATCATGGGTATAAACAGCCAGTCAGCAGCACAGGGCATTGAGATTTGTGTTCAGTATTTATAGCAGCAGGGTCCCATCTGCTGGAAAGGTCAACTTCTTTAGAATATTCTAATAAGTGTATAGCTTTCCATTCCAGCAAATGTATGTACTTTTTCCATTGTACTCTGGTTTTATCATTTATACATTACATTTTATAGACTGCTTGCAAATTAAGTCAAATTGATAAAAGCATTAAAAGGTAAGTATATGAGATATTTAACAGGATGGAGAAAATAAACCACAAATGATGCTTTCAGATATTGCAGAGCAGCAGGACAAAGCATATGTAAAAAGTTTTTTAAAATGTTCAAGGTTGTGAAAGGGAAATTCAGGCTGGACATCAGGAAGTATTTCTTTGTACAGAGGATGGTCAACAGCTTGTACCGGTCGCTAAGAAGAAAGGTTGAGGCTTGGACACTGGACTCTTAAGAACAGCTAGATGATGTAATGGGAAGATGGAGAGATTATTTTTGGAAGGATAAGATCAAATGGGCTGAAGGGTCTTCTTTATTTGAAACCATCTTGTGATCTGCATTTCAACTTCCAGCTTTTCTGAGAAATATTCGAGAAATTTTAAAAAGGACTCGATGGGAAGGAAATAAATTAAGTCTGATCTTTACATGTTGATATGTAGATAAGGACCTTGCTGTTCTCATTTAACAAGAGGATTTTGATTTGTGTTTATGTGCAAACTGAGACTATTGTTTTTTATTGAATTCTTAATACTAATAAATGAGATTTTTTCTCATACTGCATAGAACAGACAGGAAGCTCTTCTGTACAACATAACAGAACTGAGAAACTGCTCCATAAATTGGTAGATAAAAGTACCACCTAATTTGATTTTGAGCCATAAATACAAAGAGAATCATCAGTCTGTACTTGATCTGCGCAAAGGCAGTAGCTGGGGTGTTAACAACTGACCTCAGTGTCCCTGGACTAGGAAGGTGAGAACTTAGCCAAGATTCCAGCTTCTGATCCAAAAAATCACCAATGTCACCTTTTTCATCACAGTCACACTATCTGGCCCACTGTTTCTCAAGCTATGTCAGTCATGTTTGTCTGCCTCTACTTTCCTCTTGGCTCATCCATTACCAGATCTGGCTGGTACACAAGAAGTGCTATCAGGCCTCACTCTCCTCCGCCAAAACCATACTCTACTCCAGGATCATCCTGGAGAGCAAAGGTAACCCCCAGCTTTTTTTCTACACTACCAACTATCTCCTTCTCCTTACCTCTAAAAAGTAAGACAAACTCATGGACTTCTTTATCACTAAGATTCAGTTTATCTGCACCTTTCTCTGGTATCGCCTCTCATGCCCTATCCAAGCTCATCCACCCAACTTCTCTTACTGGCCCCCATGCTAGCTGGCGTAAATGATTCATCTCCTCAGGTACTGACCCTCTCACTTCCAAAACTGCTGTTGTTACCCCTCCTCAAATATCCCTCCCATGACCCCTCTGTCCTTGCAAACTACTGTCCCATCTCGATCCTCCCTTTCCTCTCCAAAGTTCTTGAATGTGTTGTCGCCTCCCAAATCTGTACACATCTTTCACACAGCTCCATATTTGAATCTCTCCAATAAGGTTTCCGTCTCTGCCACAGCACTGAAACGGCCCTAACCAAAGTCACAAATGACATCTTCTGTGACTGTAGTGCATTATCCTTCCTCATCCTCCTCGACCTCTCTGCTGCCTCTGACACAGTCGACCACTCCATCCTTCTCCAACAGTTTTCCTCCGTTGTTCAGCTCAGTGGGATTGCCCTCATTTGGTTCCACTCTTGCCTATCCAGTCGTAGCCAAAGGATCTCCAGCAATGGCTTCTCTTCCCAACCCATACCCTAACCTCGGTGTTCCTCAAGGATCTGTCCTTGGCCCCTTCCTATTTCTCATCTACATGCTGCCACTTGGCGACATCATACAAAGACATGAGGTGGGATCGGTAGTTGGGGGGTCCCGGTCCCGTTACCGGCTCCAGCCGCTCTGTGAAAACAATGTTATGTTAATTGGGCTCGTTAAGCCCGCCGTGCACGTTACCCGGCCCAATTACAAGGTGCGGGACTGGTGACGTCATCTGATGACGCGTTTGTTGCTGGTATATTTAAAGGGGTCATGTCCCCATTTGCTCTCATTTGTGATTTCATGCTCCCGAGTGCTGCTTGTGGGAAAAATTACTGCAGAGAGACAAAGGGCTGCGTCACGATTCAACAATGACTCCCTCCATGTTCTTGTGCAGGGAGTCATTGGACGCAGGGAGGTTTTATTCCCTGCGGATGGAAGGAGGAGACCTCCTCATCAGACAAAGGCAGCCTGGTTGCAAATAGCTGAGGAGGTCAATGCAAGGTCTGTGGTTGTTCACACCTGGGTGCAATGTAGGAAGAGGTTTAATGATCTTCTGCATTCAGGAAAAGTGAGGGTATAAAAGCAGACTTACCTTCATTCTGCTGTGCCTGTCATCACATCCCCATCACTCTGCATTGCCAACCCTACTCCTGCACATCCTTAATCACCCCAACATCCCTTGCACCATCACCCATCCCTCTCTCCCTATGTACAGAATCACATCCCCATCTTACTATACACACCTCACACTCACCGTTATGCAGTGACAACAACTAACAACTCAAAAGGAGGCAACTTGGTATTGGCACCCCACTCCATCATAGTCTCCCTCTAAACATCTATCCCATCCATTCTTTACACTCATTCCATCACTCTCACTAAAACTTCTCTTCTTTCCCTCATTGCAGGAAAAGAGAGCCCACAATAAGAGGGAGAAGGACCACCATCATTGGCTGAGCTCACTAACGCTGAGGAGGCAGCTCTGGACATCACAGGAGTCGTTGACCAGCCTGAAGTGGGGGACGGAGAGAAGGGCTCATTCGAACAACCTGGTGACAGAATTATTTGCCATACATCTTATTTGGCATTCATGAGTGACTCATATGGGGTTTGATGTCAAGAGAAATTGAATGCTCATCATGTGCATAATGGGATGTGTCTGCAATCTACCTATCACATGTCTAACTTATGTCTTTACTATCCCACAGCACCATCAAGAGTCCCCCCCACTGTACAAGAGGAAGAGCAGGAGTACTCCTCAGAGGATCCTCCAGCCTCTGAGGGAGCAGTGTCAGCAGAAATGAGCGCACTCAGCACCAGCGCAGAGAAGCACACCTCGGTGGGCCCTATGCGCGATAGAGTAGTGTTGTTACCTGGTGTATCACAAGTCATACGTGAGCAAGATCAGATGGTGGAGACAGGGACAGCAGTGGAGGCTCCTCATTGGAGGCCCCAGGAGTCTCCTAGCTCTGCTACGCTGCATGCAGATGCGGAGCCTCAGGGGCCATCCAGGAAGAGAGCAATCCTGGAGCTTCAGGAACAAGTGCAGGAGGCTCTGACAGGGTTAGCAACCACGGTGAATGCAAGTGTGCAAAGAATGGAGGAGTCAATCTCAAATATGAGCACCACCATGGCGCACTCACTGGTAAATGTAGGTTCCGCCATGGAAAGGATGGCCACCTCCATGGAGGACATAAATCTCCAGACTCAGGAGAACATGGCAACACTTCTAAAAAGATGGTCATCTCTGGAGGATAGATGGGCATCTATTGAGGAGAGAAACCAAAGGTTCATGGACGTCCTTGTTATGAGGAATGTCAGTACAGACATGGGTCCTCATGGCCCCACAGATGTGCAGCAAGGTGCTCTCCAGCTACTTGCTAGTAGAAAAGTGCAGGTGGCCCATGACAGGGATGATGGTAGGCGGTGACATGGAAGTGGGGGCTCCTCTCCAAGCGCTCAAACTTCCATCCCCTTTCCAACCCCTCGGTCAGAGCCCCAGATGCCTCCTCGGACAGAGATGGCAGAGTCTGCCCCTGCCCAGCTGCAGGAAGAGCAGACTTTGGCGGGGCTCTCAGACTCCAAAACCCAGAGGGCAGCCGCCAAAGGCGTCTAAGCAGGCGCAGCAGAGAAGTGAGCAGGCTGCCTTCACCTCTGCTGAAGCCACAGAAGTAGCACCATATAGAAGCACGCGTAAAGGAAAGCTCCCACATAAATAGTCACAAGGGTAGTCACTTGGGTGATTTGCTATAAATGAATGTTAAGTTTCTGTTCTTTTACTTTGTTGTAATAAATTAATTTTTTCTGATTGTTTGCATTCGATGCCATATGTGTGCGCACAATTGGAAGTGGCAGAGTGAAGGGTGAGGGCGCCTTTTATGTCCAGCAATGGTGGTGACAGTGTAAGGAATGCACAGTTCATTGAAGAGATACTCTATGGTATTGAAGTGGGGTCATGCGAACCTTCATGCGCATGTGGCAGCCACATGTCTGTGCTGCATAAAGTTAGGTGAATCTGGCATTGATTAGGCCATCCCTGGCGTTATGGGCAGCAATGTGCTCGCATGCTGGTCGCATTGGGTCAGCTGCCTCCTCCAGGTCTTCCTCATGCTGGACCTCATTCTGCTCTTCCTCCTCTGAAGAGGCTGTGCGTTCCACACCTTGTTCCTCATGCAGCGCTAATCCTCACTGCAATGCTATGTTGTGCAGGGCACAGCAGACAACGACGATTCTCAAGACCCTGGCTGGTGTGTACTGAAAGGCTCCACTAGATCTGACCAGGCATCTGAAGCGCATTTTTAGCAACCCTATTGTTTGCTCCATGAGACTTCTGGTGGAACTGTGGCTTGGATTATAACGTTCCTCAGACTTGTTTGATGGCCTCCTCAAAGGTGTCATTAGCCACGTCTTCAGGGAATAGCCCTTGTCTCCAAGGAGCCAGTCAGAAAGTTCGTTTGGCAGTGTAAAGAGCTGAGGGATAGTGGACTGACGCAGGATGCAAGAGTCATGGCAGCTGCCTGGGAACTTGGCACACACATGCATGATGATCTTCCTATGGTTGCACACCAGCTGCACGTTAAGGGAGTGGAAGCCCTTGCAGTTGACAAATACTGCTGGGTTCTGATGGGGTGCCCTGATGGCCACGTGTGCAGTCAATGACGCCCTGCACCCATAGGAAGCCAGCCAGATTGACAAAAATTAACACTGGCTTCATCAGTGGAAAAGTGGATGTAATTGGCGGACTTGTCAAAGAGGGCATCGGTGACCTGCGTGATGCATCTGTGGGCGGCCGACTGGGAGATGCCACTAATGTCTGCAGCAGATCCCTGGAAGGAGCCTGACGCAAAAAAGTTGAGGGCGGTGGTGACTTTCATAGCCACTGCTAAGGGGTGTCCACCCGCTCCTCTGGGCTGCAGGTCTTCATCAAGCATTGTGCAAATGTCTGCGACTACCTGTCACAAAAGTCTCAGCCTCCTTTGACACTGCTGCTCAGTCATGTTGAGGAAGCTCATCCTCTGCCTGTAAACCCTGTGTTGGGGGTATCTCCTGCGGCGCAGTGCAGCCCTGCGCTGATGGCCTCTGCCCTGTGCAGCAGCAGGTGGTTGAGGAGAAGGTGTCGCTCTTGTTGGTGCTGCTGGTGTGCCTGGTTCTGCTGCTGCTGCGGCTGATCGTGGTCAGATTCTGAGGACCAGGGTGAGAGAGTATAAATCGTTCCCATTCTGCTGTTCGGTATGGCAGGTGAGGATGAGATGTTAGAAGCTATCAGTCAATGGGGAGAGAGGTTATTCCAAGGAGGTGACAGTGGATATAGAGTTTACAGCACACACTTACAGCCTCAATAAAGATCAAATGTGTCTTCCAAATCCTGAAATTGGAAAATGAACAGTGTGAAAGGTTAGTTTTTATACTGCAGTTACAGCGGTGAACTATTCAGCTCGGTGGAACTCCCAACATACTTACCTGACGTGATCTCCGAACGACGTGAACCCCGTTAAAAATGTGGTAAAATAGTCGTTAACAAGCACTTAACCAGCATTTAACTAACTTAAATGCCTCCCCCCGCCGCTTGGCGTTGGGACTGTTCTGAAATCGCAAACCCGACACTTTGGAAACTTACAGGAAGGCGGGTTCGGTGCAGGCTCCCAACCCACTGTCAATCATTTCGATACAGCCGTCTCCGAACTGTCCTGAGTGCCGGCAAAATTGCGGCCATGTGGTCAGCTTCCACATGTACACTGACGACACCCAACTTTCTCAACCCCTTAACTGCATCTCTGTTGTTTTTTTTTGGTCTGTTGTCAAACTGCTTGTCTATGAGGTGCAATTTCCTCCAGTTAAACATTGGGAAGACTGAAGCTATCATCTTGGACCGCAGCCATAAACAGAAGAAGGTAGAGCATCAGGGAATGTGACAGGAGAAGAAGGGGTATGTGATGGGAGGAAGCAAGAGGGATAGTGGAGGGACAGGATTGAAGAGGAAGGCAAGATACATGGGAGCAAGGGGGATGCAAGGATACAGAGCATATTTGGCCCGCCCTAACCTAATCCTGCTTCATCTGAATCTGTCTTTTTCTGTATTCAACTGTACTAGCCAATGATCTTTGTGATTACAGTTGGCTAATGCAGTCAAATAACCAAAAGCAGTAAAATAAAATGGTTTCTGGGAAGACCTGAAAGGATAGGAATGGGTCAACACAATAATTGTTGCCCCACCTACCTCGAGTGCTAGCAGGAACAGGACCGCTCCACTAGTACTACCAGATCCTGGGACTCAGGGGCAGACTGACTAAATGGGAAATAGGGAGATTTGCCAAGTGCCCCATGCATGATTCCATAGCATTGTATTATTGACAACTCCTCCCCCTCCCCCCACCACCTCTCCAAACACCCCCACCCTCTTCCCATGAGAATCTCTTTTTTCAAGGGAGCCTGTCTGCTCCTGCTGGGGCTCCTACCAATACTGCCCTACCAGACCTCAGGAGCCACGCAATGCTAACAGAGCCAGGACCCCACCCTGAAAATGCTGCATACCCTATGATTCTCCCCTCCTCCCTGACAGAACCCAGGAATCCCATAATGAACCAAACCTCACATTCCAATCTCCACTGCTGTCAAACCCCAAATTCCCACCCTGTCGTACCAAGTTACAGAACCACTTTCTCAGCGATACTAAATCTCAGAACACAGACCTGCACTGCTGTCGAAGCCTAGTACCTCCTCACCCTAAATACAAGACACCTACTTTCAACCTGGTACATGTTTCCTACATTTTGTTGAACCTACTGGGCTTTAAAACAGTTAACAAGATGATGATTGACTGCATAGGTAAAAGGACACAATGATAATCATGCCACTGATTTTGAATTTTCACAGAAAAATGAACAGAATCATAGAATTCAATCTGCTAAACATTAGTTAAAAAACAAGAATACAAGATCATAGAGAAACAAGATACAACTTGATGAATCACCATAGATCAGTGGCTCTAATAATGCTTTGTGTATTGATGAAAGAAAGAAGTAACTTGCATTTATAGAGCACCTTTCACAACCTCCGCATGTCTCAAAGCACTTCAAAGCCACCTTTGAAGTTTAATCACTTGTAATGCAGGGAAACATAGAAGCCAATTTAGACACAGCAAAGTCCCAAAAATAGCAATCGGATAAATGACCAGAAAATTTGTTTTTGTTTTAGTTGAGGGATTGGTTGAAGGATAAATATTGACCAAGACACCAGGAGAACTCCATAATGCCATGGGATCTTGAATGTCAAGATACAGTGAGCATACACTGTCATCACTATCGCTATATAACATGCTACAAGGAAAAAGGTGCATAAATGCAAATTCGTTTTTCTTAGACACATGGGGCTGGATTTTGCCAATGGGGAGCTTTTGGAGGCGGGACTCCCACTTGTCGGGTTTTAGTCCCGCCTCCATCAACTTCTGGCCAACCCACGCTATTTTCCCGTGATTGACCTTGTTAAGCCCGCTGGGCGGGCTTAGCAGGCCAATTAAGGGAAAGCCGGTTACAGAGAACGTCAATGTATGACGTTTCATCTGTTTTTGATAGAATTTTTGACAGAGGAATTGTCATCGTTTGACAGCTCTGTGAAGCTGTCAAACACTGACATTCTATGTAGTTTGATGAGTTCTTGAATTCAAGACTCACCAAAGCTCTTTCTTTTGCAGAAATTAGATGGTCGTCGCACTGGAGAATGCAACGGCCATCTGTTATCTCTGCCGCGGAGGTGCGAGACTCTCTGCATACCCAACTCTTGAAGCCTGCAGGAAGAAACAAAAGTAAGTAAACTTTTTCTATCACTTTCCACTTACCGCACACTCACCTCTCCACACTTGCACCCATCACTTACCTTCACAGTGCACTTTTGCACCCCTCCGACCCCCGCAGACCCACTACTCGCCTCGGTAACCCTGGCGGGGTTCGCAGCCTTCAGGAAGCCCGCACTTGTGTGGGTAAAATGGGGATAATCCTCTGATATGCCTGTTAACTACCTGTTAACAGGTAGATAAGGGGCACTAATCCGCTTCCCGCCTCCAAAGAGACGGGACCTGGCGCTGGTCGGCTATCCGCTTCCTGGCAAGATGGCACAGAGGCGGGTTGGGGGTGGATTGGGCACCCGCCCCCCAGATTCTGCCATTTTTCCAGCGGTCCCGCCTCCATATCCGCCTCCCCAGGGCTGGCAAGATCGCGCCCATGGAGCTAGTGAATAATCAGCCAAAGCATGTGTGCTTCCAGCTTCTTTTAAAAGTTGGCATGGGGACAAGCAAGGTTCTCTGGATTTTCTTTTTTTTTTAAGATTAGAAAAGTTTAACTTCTTTGTTATGATTGTTAAAATATAACAATTGATAGAATCATTATACAAGTAAAGCTTCACCTTGGGGCAAAACCTCCATTCATCTTCGGGTTCTATGCCCTGTGATGCTGCTTATTTTCAGCTGAGAAGTCTCAGTATTCAGTGTTAGTCACTCAAATTCTCTTACTATGGTAAGCCTGACAAATGACTACTGTGAAATACAGGTATGAAAGTCCTCTATGACACAGTAAGCAATGCTTTTTGCTCAAAGCATGTCCCCAGTTAAGTTTGACCTGGAAACGTTTTGAAATGTCCTACAACCTGATATCTCATTACTCATTTCCTGCAAAGCATCACAATGGGAAAAGAAACAATGCCAAAACTATAGCAAACTCAATACAGACAAAACATTAACTCCATCTGTCCCCGAGTTAATAAGGAGCTGCAGAAAGGCACTTGCAGTAAATGAGAGCTGTTGACAGTGTAATGTTACTGCTGCCAGAAGACGAGATACTGCCAATGCCAGAAAAAAATGCAACAACATTTTTTTTAAAAGAAGTGCCCATTGATGTAATATTGCTCACCCTTAGTCTGTACTATAAATTAACTATATATATACATTTAAGTCTTTGTTTCTTTTATAACATTTTCAAAGAAGTCTATTTAAATGTTAGTATAGGAATTGATTTTATTTTTCTAGAAAGACCCGAAATTACCAACTGCCACCAATAACATTGTAAGTAAATCTAATTATAAAACACATATTGATACCATATATACTGTAAAGTAACATTGTGGTAAAAGGTACGGAAATGTTAACTTATCGCATAACAAAGGGCAAATTTATCAAGCCTAATAATACTTCTGATTTTTATAATAACGCAGCAAGTAACAACTGGGCAAGGGTATTCAGCCACAAAAAAATTCTGCTTTACTCCAGAATTACAATCAACTTCCAAATCACAGCATCAGACAGATGAAAGTTCAGAAATCATAATCCTGGTGACTCACTGAACCACTCACTACACAGAGCAAATACACAATGTAAGCACCAGTCACACTTGCGTTGCATTTTTTTTTGTTGAAATCTGTATCTTTTGTTTTCAAAACAATTGCAGAGCTTTCGGAACTTCAGCATCCATGTAACATTATTCAATTTTCAATGAACACAAAATGACAGCTACGAACTGATTTGGAAAATGCTACGTTTTCAAATTTATCATTGTGAATCCTTGAATCCTGGGATAGATCACTGAATCGCCATGAGCCTTAAACAGAGTGTGGCAATCAATGTATTATTAACTAAACAAATAAGTAAATAACTAACCAATGACATTTACCAATGAGCAAGAAGTTACTTTTCCAAATTGCACTCCCTTGATCAAAGGAAAAAAATCCATTCCTCATGTAGATATGAACTGAAGTGCGTAAATGAGGTTTCCACTACACTTCCAACGAAATTACAGAGACAGAGCAGGAGCAGCTCCATGTAAATTCCTGGCATATATGATTGCAAAGCTCCAGAAGGAGCATTTGTGGAAAAGAATAATCCCTAAATATTCCCAAACAAGAACAAAAAATGCTGGAAATACTCAGCAAGTCAGGCAACACCAAGAAAGGAAGAATATTAATGTTTCAGACAATCACAAAAAGTTTCAGCTTTCCAGAATCTGTAGGGGGTAATTTTGCCAGCCCTGGGGAGGCGGGACTGCCGGGAAAATGGCAGAAACTGGGAGCGGGTACCGAACCCGCCTCTGTGCCATCTTCCTGGGAGGCAGGTCCCCGACTCGCGCAGGGACCAGTCTCCTCGAGGCAGGAAGGGGATTACAGCTAATTAACTGCCTGTTAACAGGTAGTTAACAGTTAAGAGGATTATCCCCATTTTACCCACACAAGTGTGGGCTTCCCGACGGCTGCGAACCTCGCCAGGATCAGCGAGGCGAGCAGTGGGTCTGTGGGGGTGAGAGGAGTCAAA
Source organism: Squalus acanthias (assembly GCA_030390025.1). NCBI lineage: Eukaryota > Metazoa > Chordata > Chondrichthyes > Squaliformes > Squalidae > Squalus > Squalus acanthias. The sequence goes on from CM059438.1 coordinate 85,820,038, forward strand.
AAGTCCGCTGTGGAGGTGAGTGATGGGTGCAAGTGTGGCGAGGTAAATATGAGAGGTGAATGCAAAGTGTTAGAAAAAGTTTACTTACCTTTGCTTCTTCCTGAAGGCTTCAACCCTTGGGGATCCGGAGGTGCCTCATCTCAACGGCAGAGATGACAGAATGGCTGCTGCATTCTCCGATGCAGCAGCCATCTGATTTCTGCTCAGGAAAGAGGTTTGGTGAGTCTTCAGTACAAGGACTCACTTTAGAACAGAGATCGTCAGTGTTTGACAGCTTCTCAAAGCTGACAATTCATCTGTCAAATTTTTTTATGACAGATGAAACGTCATATGCTGACGTCCTCTGTCACCGGCTTTCCCTTAATTGGCCGGCTAAACCCGCAGGGTGGGCTTAACAAGGTCAATCAAGGGAAAATAGCGTGGGTTGGCCGGGCGACGTTGGGGGCGGGACTGAAACCCGACAACCATCAGTCCCGCCCCCAACGGTAAAATCCAGTCCGTAGTATTTTGTTTTCCGTAAACATTTCTATTGAGTGGTAAATCCGTTAAAATTCCTCTCCACATTTTAAACTGAACTTGAACCCTGACCCCAGGCTAGTAGATTTTTTTTTAAAGTTCTCCAAATCTACAACTTTAGTCCCATAGCTTCTATTTACTTGTTAAGACTTTACAAGTATGTCAATTGGTGAAATTCTTTAGTAAGTTGATTTTCAAACATCGGAAGGAACACATACAGGAGTAAGCCATTCAGCCCCTTGAGCCTGTTCCGCCATTCAATTAGATCATGGCTGATCTGTACCTCAACTTAATTTACCTGCCTTTGCTCCAGATCCCTTAATAACCTTACCTAACAAAAAATTCATCTCAATTTTGAATTTTTCAATTGACCCTGGGAGTCCACCACATTGACTCCGGATCCCATGAAGTCTCATGGCATCAGGTCAATCTTGGGCAAGGAAACCTCCTGCTGATTACCACCTACCACCCTCCCGCAGCTGATGAATCAGTACTCCTCCATATTGAACACCATTTGGAAGAAGCACCAAGGGATGCAAGTGCACAGAATATACTCTGGGTGGGGAACTTCAATGTCCATCACCAAGAGTGGCTCGGTAGCACCACTACTGACCAAACTGGCTGAGGCCTGAAGGACATAGTTGCCAGACTGGGCCTGCGGCAGGTGGCGAGTGAACACGAGGGAAAAACCTACTTGACCTCGTCCTCACCAATCTACCTGTCCTAGATCCATCAGTCCATGACAGTATTTTTAGCAGTGACCATGCACAGTCCTTGTGGAGACGTAGTCCCATCTTCACACTGAGGACACCTTCCATCGTGCTGTGAGGCAGTACTACCATGCTAAATGGGATAGATTCAGAACAGATCTAGCAGCTCAAAACTGGGCATACATGAGGTGCTGTGGGCCATCAGCAGCAGAACTGTATTCCACCACAATCTGTAACCTCATGGTCCAGCATATCCCTCATTCTACCATTACCATCAAGCCAGGGGACCAACCCTGGTTCAATGAGGTGTGTAGAAGAGCATGCCAGGAGCAACACCAGGCGTATCTAAAAATGAGGTGCCAACCTAGTGAAACTGCAACTCTGGACTACATGCGTGCTGGACTGTGGAAGCAGCATGTTATAGACAAAGCTAAGTGATCTCACAGTCAACGCATAAGACCAAAGCTCTGCAATCCTGCCACATCCAGTCGTGAATGGTGGTGGACAATTAAACAACTAACGGGAGGAGGAGGCTCCGTGAACATCCCCATCCTCAATAATGGCAGAGCCCAGCACGCGAGTGCAAAAGACAAGGCTAATGCGTTTGCAACCATCGTCAGTCAGAAGTGCCAAGTGGATGATCCATATCGGCCTCCTCCTGATGTCCCCACCATCACAGAAGCCAGTCAAGAAACATCTGAGCACACTGGCTACAGCAAAGGACATGGACCCCAGACAGGATCCAGGCTGTTGTCCTGAAGACCGGTGCTCCAGAACCAGCCGCGCCTCTAGCCAAGCTGCTCCAGTACAGCTACAACACTGGCATCTACCTGATAAAGTGGAAAATTGACCAGGTATGCCCTGTCCATAAAAAGCAGGACAAATCCAATCCGACCAATTACCGCCCCATCAGCAAAGTGATGGACGTTGTCGTCGACAGTGCTATCAAGTCGCACTTACTCACCAAGAACCTGCTCACGAATGCTCAGTTTGGGTTCCGCCAGGACCACTCGGCTTCAGACCTCATTACAGCCTTGGTCCAAACGTGGACAAAAGAGCTGAATTCCAGAGGTGAGGTGGGAGTGACTGTCCTTGACATCAAGGCAGCCTTTGACCGAGTGTGGCATCAAGGAGCTCCAGTAATACTGAAGTCAATGGGATTCAGGGGAAAACTCTCCACTGGCTGGAGTCATACCTAGCACAAAGGAAGATGGTTGTGATTGTTGGAGGTCAATCATCTCAGCCCCGGACATCGCTGCACGAGTTCCTCAGGGCAGTGTCCGAGGCCCAATCATCTTCAGCTGCTTCATCAATGACCTTCCCTCCATCATAAGGTCAGAAGTGGGGATGTTCGCTGATGATTGCAGTGTTCAGTTTCATTCGTAACTCCTCAGATAATGAAGTAGTCAGTGCCCGCATGCAGCAAGACCGGGACAACATTCAGGCTGGGGCTGATAAGTGGCAAGTAACATTCATGCCACACAAGTGTGTGAATGTTACTTGCCACTTATCAGGCAATGGCTGTTTCCAGTGGGGTTCCGCAGGGCTCAGTACTAGGTCCCTTGCTTTTTGTGGTATATCAATGATCTAGACTTGAATATAGGGGTGTATGATTAAGAAGTCTGCAGATGACACTAAAATCGGCTGTGTGGTTGATACTGAAGAAGGAAGCTGTAGACTGCAGGAAGATATCAATTAATTGGTCAGGTGGGCAGAACAGTGGCAAATGGAATTCAATCCGGAGAAGTGTGAGGTAATGCATTTGGGGAGGGCTAACAAGGAAAGGGAATACACATTAAATGGTAGGACACTGAGTAGTGTAGAGGAACAAAGGGACCTTGGAGTGCATGTCCACAGATCCCTGATGGTAGCAGGCCAGGTAGATAAGGTGGTTAAGAAGGCATACGGAATGCTTGCCTTTATTAGCCATGGCATAGAATACAAGAGCAGGGGGGTTATGCTTCAACTGTATAAAACACTAGTTAGGCCTCAGCTAGAGTACTGCGTGCAGTTCTGGTCACCACATTACAGGAAAGATGTGATTGCACTAGAGAGGGTACAGAGGAGATTTACAAGGATGTTGCCGGGAGTAGAGAATCTTAGCTGTGAGGAAAGACTGGATAGGCTGGGTCTGTTTTCCTTGGAAGAGAGGAGGCTGAGGGGAGACCTTATTGAGGTGTATAAAATTATGAGGAGCATAGATAAAGTGGATAGAAAGGACCTATTTCCCTTAGCAGAGGGGTCAAAAACCAGGAGGCACAGATTTAAAGTAATTGGTGGAAGGTTTAGAGGGGATTTGAGGGGAAATTTCTTCACCCAGAGGGTTGTGGGGGTCTTGAACTCACTGCCTGAAAGGGTGGTAGAGGCAGGAACCCTAACCACATTTAAAGTACTTGGATGTGCACTTGGGATGCTCTAACCTGCAGGGCTACGGACCAAGAGCTGGGAAGTGGGATTAGGCTGGAGCGTTCTTTGTTGGCCGGCGCGGACACAATGAGCCGAAATGGCCTCCTTCCGTGCTGTAACTGTCTATGATTCTATGACCTACTTGCCACTTATCAGACAATGACCATCTCCAACAAAAGAGTCTCATCACGTCCCCTTGACATTCAACTGCATTACCATCGTCAAATCCTGCCCTTCCCCCGACCCCCCATCCTGGGGGGTCACCATTGACCAGAAACTTAACTGGATGAGCTACATAAAGACTGTGGCTGCAAGAGCAGGTCAGAGGCTGGGTATTCTGCGGCAAGTGACTCACCTCCTGACCAATGTTCCCTTTAAGCCGCGTGGCTGCGCAGCCAGCTCACCAGCTTTTAAACAGGAATGACAGCGCATACGTGGTATTTTGAATGTGCCGCGCACCCAAAAACAATTATAGGGAACATTGCTCCCGACTCCACAAAGCCTTTCCGCCATCTACAAGGCACAAGTCAGGAGTGCGATGGAATACTCTCCACTTGCCTGGATGAGCGCAGCTCCAACAACACTCCAGAAGTTCGACACCATCCAGGACTAAGCAGCCCGCTTGATTGGCACCCCACCCACCACCTTAAACATTCACTCCCTCCACCACCAGTGCACCGTGACTGCAGTGTGTACCATCTACAAGATGCACTGCAGAAACTCGCCTAGGCTTCTTCGACAGCACCTCCCAAACCTGCGACCTCTACCACCTAGAAGGGCAAGGGCAGCAGGCGCATGGGAACACCACCACCTCCAAGTCACACACCATCCTGACTTGGAAATATATCGCCGTTCCTTCATAGTCGCTGGGTCAAAATCCTGGAACTCCCTCCGTAACAGCACTGTGAGAGTATTTTTACCACACAGACTGCAACTGTTAAAGAAGGTGGCTCACCACCACCTTCTCGAGGGCAATTAGGGATGGGCAATAAATGCTGGCCTTGCCAGCAACGCCCACATCCCACGAATGAATTTTAAAAATGGTAGCCTCAACAGCTTTTTGAGGGAGCGTGTTCCAGATTTCCACTACCCTTTGTGTGAAAAAGTGCTTCTTGACCACCCCTGAACGGCCTACTTCTAATTTTAAGGTTATGCCCCCTTGTTCCGGACTCTCCCACCAGAGGAAAGAAGACTATTTATCCAACACGATCTGTAAGCTTCTGAGAATCATAAAATATGCGATAGATGTACAAGAAATGTACAGGTATGCGCATCAACAGTATTATGAAACTTTGACCTAGAAACTTATACAAACAGACAATTACCAGTAATTTTCCTGGCAAACCTCAAGCACAACTATAATTCTATAATCACATGCATGGCACAAAGAAAATATCCCATGTGGTTTTGTTGATTTAACTGAGATTAGTGTGACCTGAGAATTTGGATGAGACGGTGCACATTAGGTTGTAATAATAAGCAGATTGAATTGCTCCTTTTAAATAAGATATTGCAATACAAACTGAACTATTTATTGTTTCTTAAATGGGAATTAAAAAAATTATGTGCATGTTTCTCATGTGGATGATTGTCTGTGTTTGGAGTGTACAATGCTCAGATCCAGGCTGTAGTTTTCAACCTTTATCTGCAGATTAAGCCAAAACTGTTAAAAGGGCTAAGCATCTCCTCTGATGGTTTAGTAGGTAAGTGCATTGCCTGATGTGAATGGCTCAGTGACACATCAGAAAGAACCTCAGGTTTGAGATCTAGTCTCGGTTGAGTGAGCCCATGTCATTACAACTGACTTCAGTGTCTGTGGGCTAGTGAGGGAGGTAAAAAGCAGGGCTCCTGCTCTTGATCATTATCCAGTAACCCTGCTGAAATGCACACTTGTGGATTCTGGGTGTAGATAGGTTTAGGCATGACTACGATAACATGGTCAAACAGCTCACTGAAATTCTCCTCACTGTCCAAACTCAGATGAAAAATGACCACTTCAACCCACCACTCAGAGATCTATGACCCAACAGGAAATGCCTTCTTCAAGAGAAGGTGGTTAAGGGGCAAAAATTGAATAGGGAAAAACAGTGTTCAAATCCAAGAGAACTGGTTTAGAACCTTCAAGAGTTAGGTCAGACCACTGATGTGAGAAAATGTAAGAAAATAAAAGAATCACTGTGTACAGGAAGCGTTAATTTTAACCAATTGCAAACATTCGTTGATTTCCTTTCAAGGAGCTATAAACAATAACATTTCTATAGTAAATTTATTTGATAGCCAAAATCTGAAACAAGGTCTGATGTGATGCTTTGCTGATTTTCGTAGGTGGAAGAGCCTGAGCAGATTGAGGAATATTCCAGTCGCTAAAATGATGCATAGAAATGTTTTTCTGTTTGTTACCTAGATATCAGGGCTAGTGAAGATAATCTTGAGCTTGTAGGGAGTTAGGCCTGACCTTGGAGAGTATTCTAAAATATGGAAATCAAAAAATCTAAAGAAGGGTAGAAAAGACCCAAAAATATAACAATCAGTGTATTGTAGCAAATTCTTAAAATAAAAATTTATAAAATCTCACTGAAAACAGAAAATATTTACAGTGCGAATTCCACATACAGTTTTGTATTCTGTTTTCTCACTGTAAACATCAAAAAGTAGTCATTGCTGTTTTAAAGAATGGATAGAGATCAAGTTTAAAGAAGAGAGAACTTATATTTATATATAGCACTTGATCACATCTCTAAGGACATCTCCGTGTCCTTGGAACATATGGCACTATTTAGAATAACCAAGTACTGCAATATTTACTGCTGTAAGTACAGTATCATTTTTAAGTGTTGTAATGTATACAAGTCATTGTTTTCCAGCAAGCAAATGCAAATTTCATTCTCAATCAACTTGCACTAATTAGCCAACACTCAATCCTTTCGTGTAAATGTCATCACTTTTTCATCAACATGAAGTACACTATGAATCCATGAATAAAGCTCCTGTATTAAACTAAAATGATAAACCAGGAAGTGATTATAATTCTGTAACCTAATCTCAGGGTTCACATGATTATAAACTACTGCAGATTTTACTCTCGCAATGATGTCATCTGAACCCGTTAAGTAGATTACTACCTTGTAGTTACTCCCAACTATCCATTATTCTATATTTAACTTCACTTCAGTAAGAGTGGTATTTAACAGAAATATCTTTCACCAACTAAAACATATATTTAGAATAAAGCAAACTTTATTCAAACAGCTTTAATTTATATTCTTGTGGAATAGTTAAGTATAAATCAGCCTGGTGTATCTCTGGAGTAGTTTTAAGAAAACTGTAATTATATTTATCAGTATTACAAATCAATGACATATGAAGGTGTTCCCATGATGTCATAAACTTGAGCAGTTATCAATGTCATATGGACCCAGGTTTGGTTTCTGTCTTGAAATACATTCCAAGCTTTTCTTTGCAGCAAATACAAATTTGGCCATTTCTTCCCATTTTATCTGAAATCTGCAGTAAACAGAACAATTCAATGTCTGAAGGACAGCAGACTCCCACAATTTAAAGTAATGTGATAATGTACCTTGTGGTTCATGTTGCAGTACTATTGTGTCACATGATTTTCATACTGCAGTGGCATCAAGTTTTATTTCAGTGTTAAAAACAGAAGCATTATGTCGATAATAATACAAATCTAGATTTAAACAAAATAATCTAATTGAGAGCTCCAAATCATCCAGATTAAGCTATTACATGGTATAACAAACTATGAAATCAACATATATTCTAAATTATTTATTAACTTTTCATTGATACAGACTCTAATCAAGCTCAGCTTTGAAGGATATGCAAGACCTTATTCAAGTTGCACTGATGGCTCAATGAGTAAATGTGCCATATCATACTGTATTGAGCCACACAGATCAAGAAAGTCTCAATCCCCGATTTTAACTCGGGGTGCGTTTGGGGCAGGTGGGTTGTGGGGCGGGTGGGAAAACCTCGCAGACAGTTGAGCGAGAGGCCTGGGCCATTTTAACTCCCAGGCCTCAATTACATTTCTCTGGACTGTGGGCAGGAACAGGAAATCAGGTGCGAGACTGACACTGCCAGGGATCCAAAGGAATGGTTCCCAGTAAGGTAAGTGAGGGGGCTGGAGAAGAGGGGAAGGAAAGCCCAGGGGAGAAGAGGCCCGAGGTTGGAGAGGAGGCCCGAGGTTTCCTTGTTGGGCCAGCAGGAGCACTCCACCTGGGCCACAGAAAACCCTACCTAGGCCTCTTGTGATCCAATGGCGATGCCTCCAGGTTTGGCTGGCGGCTTCAGTTCTGTGCGGGCCTCCCAAACCTGGGAGTTAAAATCGCATTGTCACCTTATACATTGTAAATAACCATGAAGGGCAAGGAACAAAAGCAGATCCATAAGTCTAACTTTAAAGTTTTAACTTTTCTGCAAGGCTAGATTCTTCATTTTTTTTAAAAAAAGACCTTCTGCTTCCAAACCCGATGACGTCATCCGTGCCCATGGAGACCCCCACACGGTGTAAAAGCCGGCAGCCTAACCACGGTGGGAGACCCGACTGGCCAGAAGAAACCAAGATAAGTTTTACACAATTACTTTTGTGAGAACTCCTGTAGGCCAGGAGGAGCAGGAGCTGGCACCGTCTGTCAATGCCCATGCCCAGCATTGAGGTAATGCAGAGGACCGTTCCTTTGGGTCCCCAGCGTCCTAAGGCTCCCAAGCCTATTTTACACTCCCGCCCGCTGGCCCCGATGTCAATCATTGTGGTTTCGAGTGGGAGACAGTGCTGGAATATTTATATGAGGCCCAGGTGTTAAAATGGCCTGGCCTCACACTGGGCTCCCTGTCGGGGTTTCCCTCCCGCCCGTCCCAAACGCACCCCTTGGTAAAAATAGAGGCCTCGGTGTTTGCCCACAAGAAAACACGTGAGAGTAACCAGCCTGACTTTCTCAACAGCATTGACTGAGGTCTGGGAGCTTGTCACCCGTACACCCACTCAGCTGGGCATGCCCGGTGATGTGGCGTGATATAATTTTTTGGGGCAATTGATGGGGAAGAAGGAAGTCACGGGAAAAGAATTATATCTGTGTATTGCTGTATTATAAAAATACCTGGGGAAGGTTGTATATCAGTTATTAATTACTTCCGGATAGTTTCCAAGCCTCATCTACTCTACTTAATATACAAGGAAAGCCAAAGCTAAAATTTGAATTGGTCATCTCTACTTATCGTGTACACTTAAACATCCCCGACAATAATCTTTCAGATCTGCAACCAGCACAAGAACAATACTTCAGCAAGTTCAAAACTGTACATTTGGTGTCAGCAATTTTGTTAACATCTAGGAAGAACAGCAATTTTAAAAACACTACATCACAACATTTCTACAAGGGCAATCCCTTGAGATGCTGTACATTGTTCTACCAATGATTTTCCCCAAAACAGTTGTACAGCCATGATTCTCCACTCAAAAATTCCAGTTTCAAGTAGGTTGTCAGAGAAGGTGAGGAATGGAGACACTGCCACAGAGATAGGAGGAAAATTAAAGGAATACAAGTCATCCTGTGGTCATTTCTATGCACTCCCTGGTAATTGGGCATAGTATCGGGTATTGGGTATATGTGCAGCACACCTGCCAGTCATCAGTCAGAGAATGGGGCACGAGTGAAGGGGAAGGATCCTAAGAGGCATTTAAAAATTCACATGCAGGGGAAGGAGAATAAATGAAACACTTATAGTAGAGGATGACAGTTTATTCACCCCCTTTTATATTACAGGGAGGCCTCCAATAGTATACGTACCAAAGAGGGGAGAGAAACCAGGTAACTACAAACCTGTCAGTTTAACATCAATTGTGGGGAAGTTACTGGAATCTATCATCAGAGACAGAGGCCCCGATCTTGACGGGTGGGTTACTTAGGCGAGGGGGCGACGTTTCGGTCAGGAAACCAGGAAGTTTGGGTTTTGACACCACAGCGCTTTTTTAAAAACCAGGATCCCCACCCGGAAGTCAGCCTAATTGACAGGCTTTGCTTCCAGTTGTGGGGTGGGTGGGGGGGAGCACTCTGGAGCAGGCCACAGCCGCAGGTAGGGAGCTGCAGCTGCTACTGGGAGCATTGGGAGGGGGGGGGGGTCTAATTCCGGACCTCAGGGTGTCTTTGTATGGGGGGCGGTAGGAGGTGGCCTGATCCTAGGCAAGAGGGTAATCTTGGGGGGGCCAGGGGAAGGACACCTGCTCCTCCTGGTCCATAAAGGCACTTACCTTCTCCCCGAAGCTGTCCTCGCCTCCCTTCAGCTGCCAGGTTTCCTGTGGCCCACGAACCCATCTGGCCAGGGTTAAACCTACAAAGCAGGTTAAATCTAAGGCTACCAGCCTCATTATAATATTTAAATGGCCAACCCGCCTCCTGGGAGCAGGTTGGCTGCCCGCCTCTCGTCCCGCTTCCGTTAAACCCGGAAGTGGCCGGGTTGGGGTTGAGTTTGAGATTTTTAAAGTTTTAACATCTCACCCAACCCCAACCCACCCATTTTTGGGGGTTCAAATTCACCCCAGATTAACTGAGCATTTGGACAAGTATCAACATGGATTTGTGATGGGTAGGTCATGTCTAACTAATCTAGTTCAATTTTTTGAGGCGGTAACTAGCATAGTAGATAGGAGAGTGTCTAATGTCTAGTGTCTATATGGCGTTCCAGAAGGCATTTGACGTTTATTAGAAAAAATGAGAGCACACGTAATTGGAGGTAACCTTGTGACATGGGTAGGAAAATTGTTGGGAGGTAGGAGACAAAGTAGGGATAAAAGAAATGTTCTCCGATTAGCGAGATGTGACAAGTGGTGTTTCCTATACTGGGGCCTCAGCTTTTTACCATATATATTAATGACTTTGATGAAGGAATAGAGAGTTGTATTTCCAAGTTTTCAGATAACTCTAAGTTAGGAGGCACAGTAAGTTGTGCGGATGGAAACAGGAAGTTTACATAGATGTTTACATAGAATATACAACATAGAAACAGGCCATTCGGCCCAACTAGTCTATGCTGGTGTTTATAATCCACACAAGTCCCCTCCCATTCCATCTACCTCATCTCAGCCTTTCAACATATCTTTCTATTCCCTTTTCTCTCATGTACTCGTCTAGCTTCCTTTTGAAAGCAGCTAAGCTATTTGCCTCAACCACTTCTTGTAGTGGTGAGTTCCACATTTTAACCACTCTGAGTAAAGAAATGTCACCTTATTTCCCTATTGGATTTATTAGTAACTATCTTGTATTTATGGCCCTAGTTTTGGATTCCCCACAAGAATCTCAACTCCCAAAAACGGGTGGGTTAAGAACATAAGAACATAAGAAATAGGAGCAGGAGCAGGCCGTACAGTCCCTCGAGCCTGCTCTGCCATTCAATAAGATCATGGCTGATCTTCGACCTCAACTCTACTTTCCCGCCCGATCCCTATATCCCTTGATTCCCTTAGAGTCTAAAAATCTATCGATCTCATCCTTGAATATACTCAACGACTGAGCATCCACACCCCTCTGGGGTAGAGAATTCCAAAGATTCACAACCTTCTGAGTGAAGAAATTTCTCCTCATCTCAGTCTTAAATGGCGGACCGCTTATCCTGAGACTATTCCCCCTAGTTCTAGACTTTCCAGCCACGGGAAACAGCCTCTCAGCATCTACCCTGTCAAGCCCTCTCAGAATCTTGTATGTTTCAATGAGATCACCTCTAATTTTTCTAAACTCCAGAGAGTATAGGCCCATTCTACTCAATCTCTCCTCATAGGACAACCCTCTCATCCCAGGAATTAATCTATTGAACCTTTGTTGCACTCCCTCTAAGGCAAGTGTATCCTTCCTTAGGTAAGGAGACCAAAACTGTGCACAGTACTCCAGGTGTGGACTCACCAAAGCCCTGTACAATTGCAGCAAGACTTCCTTACTCTTGTACTCCAACCCCCTTGCAATAATGGCCAACATACTATTTGCCTTCCTAATTGCTTGCTGTACCTGCTTGTCAACTTTGTGTTTTGTGTACAAGGACACCCAAATCTCTCTGAACACCACATTTAAAAAATATTCTGTTTTTCTATTCTTCCTGCCAAAGTGAATAACCTCACATTTCACCACATTATACTCCATCTGCCACCTTCTTGCCCACTCACTTAACCTTTCTATATCCCTTTGCAGACTCTTTATGTACGCCTCACAGCTTACTTTCCCACCTAGCTTTGTATCGTCAGCAAACTTGGATACATTAATAGCCGAGGCCCCAGCACTGATCATTGCGGCACCCCACTAGTAACAGCCTGCCAACCCGAAAATGACCCGTTTATTCCTACTCTCTGTTTTCTGTCCTTTAACCAATCATGGATTTGGGGTCCTCATGGCATCATAGGACCAAGATTTGAATACATTAATGAGGCTCCCCGCCTTATTAAGTCCAATGCTGTGATTTTTATCCCGCCACCTCCTCATTTCTGCCAGGCAGAGAGAGTTAAAATTTGGTCTCAGCTAAATTTATTATTCTTAATTGGAATGGCAGTGAAGTGCTTTAATTGGCCACAGTGTTCCCATTTTAAAATGTAAAAGAAAAACAGTAAGCTGCTGCCAAACACACACTCAGTATGGACAGCCTGGACAGTCCAATTAACAGAAGCTTTAGACGCCACAGATGCCTAGTAACGGTTATATTGTGCATAGAAGTTCTACACATTGTTACAGAACTGTTCCACATTTTGCTGTAACTAATTATAACAAAGAAACTTTGCTTTACTGGAAACCATGTGAATGCATGTCTTGAACACTTTTGTTATTCAACATTATATACTCTTTGATAACTGAATGAATTTTATCAAAATCCTTGTCGAGTACCCCAAGGGGATTTTTCTCGTTCAGTGAAAGATAAATCGACTTGCTATTTAAAACTTCCAGTTTTAAATGAGACACGCCATTAATATTAGCAACTGCAGACAAAATTGTTGTGAATACAACTGAACGGAGATGAAAGTATTTGCAAGCAAAGTCACACTGATTTGTAAGACCTTTTGCTGCCCAAGACAAACCCTCAGCCAGAAGTAAAAACAAGTAGTGATTGTTTAAATGCAAGTTGCTTTTTCTTTCTTAAGAAAGTGGATACAGGATTATTAACTCCAACATCACAATTTAAAGAAAAAGGAAAGGAAAGGTAGTGCCTTTCATGACCTTGGGACATCCCAATGCACTTTACAGCCAATGAAGTACTTCTGAAATGTAGTCACTGTTGTAATGTAAGGAAACACTGCAGCAAATTTGCGCACAGCAAGGTCCTTCAAACAGCAAGGAAATGCATGACCAGGTAATCTGTTTTAGTCATCTTGGTTGAGGGATACCTATTGGCCAGGACTCCCCTATCGGGTAGAACTCACCTACTCTTCTTCAAATAGCACCCTGGGATCTTTTACATCCACCAGCGAGTCTAGACAAGGCTTCGGATTAATGTTTCATTCGAACGTGCAGCACTCCTTCAGTACTGTACTGAAGTACCAGCCAAAATTAAGCACTCAAGTCTCTAGAACAAGACTTTTTAATCCACGGATCTAGATATTCGACTGTGCTGAGGTTTAGTTCACAGGTGATATAGCATTACTCTTATCGCCACCTCCAACCAAGATGCTCTAGCACTGCTATTAAATGGAGGTTGGCCCTCAACTCCAAAAGAGAACACTCCTTTGCAGGACTTCCTCCAGCAAGACCTCCAAAGCTGCTTCACTGAATGAAGCACTTCTGACTTTTACCCTTTCTCTAACAATTTCGACCCCATTTCATTCAGTAGGACGACAGTTTTAAGGGCAAACAGCAGCTTTTTAAGAATTGTGGTCGCTGAAGACTGAGCTTCTCTGTAATTGTGAGGTCAGCATCCAAAATATGCCAAACGCCCGGCCACTCACAACTGATGTTGTAGTCTCTTATAATCTGCCCAACATCAACACTGACAAGTCTGAAGACATTCTGTTTGGACTCCACTACAGACTTTGTTCTCTAGCCCATCATTCCATCCTCCTTTCACCACTTGACCTTTGCGTGCTCCCAGCACTGTGTGCCAGGAGTGCAGATAAAATATGTTAGTGAGCTGACCTTGCATTATAGTGCAAGGTCAGCTGATTGTACTGCAGATGTGTGCAGTGCGCAAAAAGCAGCCATCTCACCAGCACTGCACTGGAATTACATTATCAACCCCTTCATCTACTGGACACTCACTCTTGCTGAACACAAATAGTGCATAAACTTAGTGACCTGCAAGATCCTGAGCAGCTTCAAACCCCACATTCTATGTATCCCAAAGCACCTATCTCCATCTCCATAATATCATTGTCCTCTGCTCCTAACTCTCCTTCACTGTTACTGAAAACCTCATCTGCATCTTTGTCACCTCCAGCTTTCTCTAACACTTCTCTCACCAGCTCTATCCCACACAAACTCCAAACACATCCAGAACTCCGACGACCACATCCAATCCCACACCTAATACCACTCACCTATCACTCCTGTTCTTGCCAACCTGCACCAGCTTCCTAGCACCCAGTGCATTCCTTTCAAAATCCTCATCCTTGTTTCTAAATCCTTCCTTGACCACCTCAACTTCTCTAGACCAATGTTCGAGCTCCCATTGTCCACTCTTCTGACTAGTTTTCTGTGCAACCAATCCTAACCCTCCCTCTGTTCCACCATCAGTGGCCCAGCCGATACATTCAGGAATCCCCTTCATAGCATCTTTTCCCCACTTTCAAAATCTTTTTCAAAACGTACCGCCATCCTCGCTTTTGATCATCTCCCTTAATCTCCTCCAAACTTCAGCTCGGTGTCCGAATCCCTGTTTTGTATGTTTCACTATGTTAAAAGTGCTAGGCATGTGCAAGTTGTTCTTGTCTGAAGAATCAATGGGTCTCCACAAGCTTTTGTATTAACATAACCTAACACCTCCTTTCAAGTGAATTGCTCCCCACCGTCCTCCTGGAAAAATAATCTCATTTTGCATACAAGATGGCAATAAAGCATTTAAGTTTTGCCCTCTTGGTCTGTGATATCAGCTGAGCCTCTCAATGAGATTTTTTTTGTAATCACTGCCATTGTTTTCTATATCTAAATGTTTCCAATAGGAATTAAAACAAGTCACAAAGAAATGGAAAGTTTGCTATGTAATACTGCCTGAATAAAATATAATGAATAAAAATATAATTCCATAAACATACAAGAAAATTAAAATAACTACAATTACATTGCTGTACAGACACTACGGCTTGGGAGTTCAAATGGCTAAACGCTAGATTCAGGAAGTCTGTGATTTTACGGTTTTCATATTACAATGAACTCCTCCTGTACACCACACATTTTTATGGGATGTTTTTTACTATAAAATCATAAGTGCAAACACACCAAGAAATCATTTAAATTGAAACATTTCTATACTTCTTCTGGTATTTTCTTACATGCAATCTGAATTCGTAAAAAATCAATTATGTCACACTACTAGATGATTTCTGGATAGTTTGGGGTGTGGATCACAATGTTCTGTAAATGTTACAAGTACTTAGATGATATTGTCACTTTGTTTCTCATGAAGTCTTGAACTTGTTACCATCAAGTATTATATTTATATATACTATTAATAACTAACTCTTTTTAGTCACATTGCCTCTCTTCTCACCCTCTTCCCCCTTTTGTATCTCATTATTGTTGTGTTTCTGCCAAGTTGCCAGTTGTCTGAATTTCCTCTCCTCAAATTTGAGGGAGGCTGATTACTGGGCTGCCAGGCCACACATGGTCAACAGATTATGCAGCTGCACTGACAGCAGCCGAGGAGCAGCTTGTGGCTCAGGTGCCACCATTTCAGTTGAAGAGGAATGTGTAGTTTCTGTTGGTAGGAAAATTATGTTGGGGAGGCAGAATTGCAAGCTAAAGGGCTGACAATCCGAGTTTCTTACTTCAATTGTATAGAGTTGTCAGATTTTGGCCAAATTGCTGTAAAGGTTCCATGGAGAGACAAGCTATTCATCATGGAAGAAAAACTGACCAGGCTAGTCTATCTTATCCTACTAAATCTTGTTTCCCATTGATCAATAACATTGACAGCTGACAAAGAGTAGTCCATGGCTCATGTTATTTCATTCTAACTAATAAGGATGGAATCAAGAAACTTGTAAGGAGTTGGAAACTGCAACAAAGTAAAATGGATGAACAAACAGTGGGAGTAATACTAACCAAACAGCATTTGCTTTAGTTATCACTCAATGCTATGTAATTAAGATAATAGAAGAGCCAGACAGTAATTACAATAACATAAGATATAATTCAATTACGGGATTGCAAGACAAAACTCTGAGCAGACTATAAACATGAAATCTGAAAGTGAATTGTAGCATTTCATGAATTCTTATTTTATTCCATAATAAAATGTGCGCCAAATCATTAAAAAAAAAGATGAACATGTGTGTGGAAATAGGGTGAGGGCAGGAATGAGCGTGGTTGTGAAGTCAAATGGCTGCTGATACACACTGGGAAGAATGTGTGAGGTGTTGAATAGCTCCCAGTACCTGGTGCAACAGTGAACCCAGCATGAGTCACTGCCTTTGAGAGAGTAAAGGAAGACATTGGGAGGCGGAGAATGTGGGAGTGGGGGAAATCAAAAACAATTTCATATCAGTTTTTAATTTTCTGGCAAGCAGATTGTACCAAGGTAAAAGATTGACACGACCCATCAAAAGTATTACAGCTGACTATTATGTTCAACCTACACATTAGATTAGATGGCAGGTAATGTAGTAGGATTTTTCCCCCAGCAGCATTTTACCAGGTTATACAATACTTAATATACATCAAGATGTAAGCATTCTCTTGTTGCTTTTGATGCTGACAGAATACCAATTTAAAACCACATATATCTTAATTTGAATGCCTTTCACTAGTTGTTTTTCTTCTTACAATCTCTCAAAGATATTCCTGTAGTTATGATAAAGGTACTCAAATAGGCCATAGTCATGCAAAGCACATTACTTTGGCTATTGTACAACTTCTCAAGAGGAGAATTCCTATATGAAAACAATTTGGAAATAATTTGATTTATATCATTAGAAGTATAAAAGTGGTAAAAGCACTGTATTCAATCTAAGCATAGGTTTTGTTTTTCAATGCATTAAAAAGGTCAGTCTGTAGGGCCAGAAGGTAAAGCACCACAGAGTAGCAGGATGTGAGTTTATGCAGACAATTCTCATACTCCGCTCCCAATGCCATTTGGAATGTCGAATCTGGAGGCCACCTTGCCACTCTTGCACATCTCCCAGTAGATTGGTGCAAGCATATGCCTCAGAGTATGTCTGCCCACCCTATAGAATGGAGAACGATGAAATAAAGAAAGATTGCAATATGAATTTGCCATCACCATATATTCTGTTGTCAGTTTGTGTCACCAATATTTTTCGTATTTAACAATTAGAAATATTTTTTAAAATGAGGTTTATGTTTACAGCTGGGTCGATATCCAAAGTTGCCACAGGTGCTGAAAATTTTCAAAATAGTTAAACCTATGCCACCCTCGAAAGCTTACTCTGTATGTATAAAATACCAAAACCAGTGCTTATTCATATTCACAACTGTGAAGCTGACATCTGATTGCCTATGCTCTCCTGATAACTCAGCAAGTTTATCCAGTAAGCAGCTAAACCATACAAATCAGGAAGGTTCCAGTTCAATCCCATCTGTGCTGAATTAACCAGGGTAGGATCAGGGTTTGTTACAATTGGCCTCAGCACACCAGAGTTAGGTGTGGTGGGGGGGTGGGGGGGAAATCGGCAGGATTCTCACGCCTGATTGCTATTCAGGAACCCCTCTTGGAAATGCACGTGTGGATGTTGAGGGACGATGGGGGGTGGGTTGAGAGAAATAAATCTGACGGCTCATCTACTTCCAAATTATGCTATCACCAGTTAGAAATAAAAAATAATTAACGTAGTATTGTGCTTAGAGTGACAAGCAACATGTAGGCCACTATACAACAAAAACAAATCAATCAGGAAGGTTTTAATTCCGATTACATTTAGATAGGGCAATAATCAGTACTTCCCAGTTAGACCCGAACAGGATTTGCAAAAGAATTACACTGTGGGACTAAACACAATTAACGGTCAAAAACAATCGTTCCACTGCTTGTAAGTAAAAAGATATCTGAAATTATGCCAAATCTTATGAAGCAAAATATAAAGGAATCTCAAGGAACTTCATGCAGACCAGTCACTACTGAAAGCAGTACATCTGTTTTACACATCAGCAAACAAGGATTTGTTGGAGAAGCAGCAAATACTCTCTCTCTCTCTCTCACATACTTACAAAATATGAAAGCTATTCGTGTTTTATTTAAAGCTACTTATCTGGAACAAGACCCTACCTTTAACTGCTGATTAACTAGACATGAACCGATGCCGAAAAGAATGTTGGATTTCCCTCTTCATATCAGAGGCCAAAAGCAACAAGTTGTCATCCTTTTGTAATTTCCCTCTTTCAATTTCACTTGGGCATTCAAGAGAATTCCAAGTAACAGCACGTAAACTGATCACAGCAAACAGGAACGGTACTCAACAGGTAAAACTCGAGAAAAGTGAATAAAGTTTAGAAACTCGAAAGTTAAGCCAGGAGTGGCTGCAGTCTCTAGCTGAAAGCCTGCAGAGCCAGCTGCACACTGGCTGCAACCCCCTACAGCAGATGGTGTTCACACATTCTCTACGAGCTGAATTCCTCCATGACAGCCAATCACCAAGGGCTTTTCAAGATACTGCATTCAATAGCCTAGCGTCTTACAGACAACATTACAGCTTTCACCATAACAAGATGAATAAGCTGTCGACAATAGGATAGCATACAGACTAACAGCTATTCCAGACAAAAGTGGGACGTGCTTTTAAAATGGAGAATACATAATAGAATAAGCACCTGTTTAAGGAATATTGCTACATACAAATACATTCTCCATTAGTATCTCGGAGGGCTTCAAGCAAGCCACACACAGCAAAAAAAAATTCTTGCTTTTTATTTTTCATATAATTCACACAACAGGGACTTTTAGTATTAACAAACCTCTGAAAATGAACTGGTAAAAATCCACACTCTAACACAAATCAAATATGGTAATCAACATACAACTGTGCTCCCAAGCAGAACATTTTTAAATTTTAAATTTTACACTTTTAAATTTTTTGTAAAAACAGCTCCGACAATTACCTTCAACTGAATACATCCTGCACGCATTTGCTAGTGTTATTTCTCACCATAAGAAGTTACTCCACCTAAAATCTAAATTTTAATCTATTTTAGAAATATAAAATGGAAGACTGAATTGAATTTGAAGCAATTGTGTTTTATTATCTTTGGGCATTTTGTAGTCCAATAAGCCTACTTGTAACATCACTGCATAGCAAATATGGGGATTGAAATGAACATCAGTTAGGTTTTAGATATGCTGAAAAATATGTGACTGAAGAAGCGACTTTGAAATGAGCTTTAGTTTCAAGAAACTAAATGCTCCTGCGAAACAAGCTAAACTTTTTTGTTTAAAAAAGACACTTAGGAGTTCTAGTTCAGTGCTAATTCTAGCTATTAACATATTTTAAATGTTAGCAGGAAAGACAAATGGCCTGTTTGGTGGGAATCCTGCCAGAACTCCAGTGAGGCAGGCTTTATGCCCACCCAAGGCTCCCAGTGCTGCCTCTGTGAATTTTCCATGGTCAGCTCATGCATGTTTTTGGTGGGTTGCTGCTGCTGGGGAGCCCGCCTGTGAGGTGGGGGGGGGGCTGCTGTAGGCTTCGGGCACATGCATTCAATTAGGTTTCGCTTGCCATTTGGAATTTAAAACTCCCTCCAGCTGCACAAGTATTTCTACTGTCTACCATTACTCTGGTGTTAATGTTGGCTCAGGCCAACATCCCCGGCATCGAAGCTTTGACCACGCTCGATCAGCTCCGATGGACGGGTCACATCATCCGCATGCCCGATACGAGACTCCCAAAACAAGCGCTCTACTCGGAGCTCCGACACGGCAAGAGAGCCCCAGGTGGACAGAGGAAACGCTTCAAGGACACCCTCAAAGCCTCCTTGAAAAAGTGCAACATCCCCACTGACACCTGGGAATCCCTGGCCCAAGACCACACAAAGTGGAGGAGAAGCATCTGGGAAGGCGCCGAACACTTCGAGTCTCTTCGCCAGGAGCAAGCGGAAGCCAAGAGCAAGCAGCGCAAGGAGCGCACGTCAACCCAAGCACCCCACCCACCCGCCCCTTCAACCACCATCTGCCCCACCTGTGACAGAGACTGTAGGTCCCGCATTGGACTCAGTCACCTGAGAACTCATTTATAATGTGGAAGCAAGTCATCCTCGGTTCCGAGGGACTGCCTAAGAGAGAGAAGAGTTAATGATGGGAAATAGGGCATGTGACACTTTACCAATTAGTTTTTTTTATTCATTCACGGGATGTGGACGTCGCCGGCAATGCCAGCATTTATTGCCCATCCCTAATTACCCTCAAGAAGGTGGTGGTGAGCCACCTTCTTGAATACAACAGAGTGGCTTGCTATGCCATTTCAGAGGGCAGTTAAGAGTCAGTCACATTGCTGTGGGTCTGGAGTCACATATAGGCCAGACCGGGCAAGGACGGCAGATTTCCTTCTCTAAAGGACATTAGTGAACCAGATGGGTTTTTACAACAATCCAGTAGTTTCATGGTCACCATTACTGACACTAGCTTTTTTTATTGCAGATTTATTTAATTGAATTTATATTCCCCAGCTGCCGTGGTGGGATTTGAACTCGTGTCTCCAGATCATCAGTCCAGGCCTCTGGATTAGTAGTCCAGTAACATACCGTACCCTCCCAGTAACGTATTCAACGTTCGCTTTCACTTGCCAGAAGTGACGGCATGTATGGGAGCGGCCTGCCCGATTTCCTTTTCTCACCTGCTGTTCTACAACTTGAAATTGGGCGACAGAACAGAAGAAAATCAAAACCAAGCATTATGCAGCTATAATCAGCTGAATGAAACCCAAGTACTCAAGTAGTACAAAAAATAAATCAAGACAGAAGATTCACAGAGCTAAATAGGTCACAGACAATATTCAGATAATATTCTTTGGCGTTCAGTACAAAGCTTTCCTCTACATGCCATCACTTCTTTCCTCTGTACTGTTGCCGCTCCCTGCATTGAAATTTTCAGGAACTCTTAACTTGAAATTATGACAATAAGTTAACACAAGTTATATTTCTAACACAGTGACTGACACACACAATATAGAAAGAAAGAACTGATCATATTACATTCTAGACTATGATTTTCTTTTATGACTACTCCACTGTATCCAAGTCAAAAAATTTAGAATAGAGATGGGAATCAAATTCTCACCTCCTCTATTTCACATCAAAGCATATGTAACTTAACCTCTTTTACCTTTTTCCATTGCATAATAAGCTTTTCAACTTACTGCTCTGTAAATTACAGAGCAATATTTTTCTAATATTTCAGTGATCCTGAGTTTTTTTCTCGATATTAAGATGGATATATGGCATTCATACTTTTAAAAAAATGAAAGGAATGCTCCCAGATACACTACAAGACTACTTTGCTTTGAAGTCTCTCTGCGCCATAGATTTTCTTTTTTGGCAGCGGCTAATTCACAGGCAATCTTTAATAGGGCAATTATTTCACTTAATAGACATAAATACATCTGACAAATATTTAAAATCACTAACAGGTATTGCACTAAAACATACAGACTCAGCATCATAGATAATAATCACCTGCAGTAATCTCAACTAACATTCCTGCAGATGGCTCAGTGTTTAACTGCACTACCGAGAGCTGTTCGGAGCAGCGGAGATTAAGAAAGTGTCCTGGTCTATACTGATTCAGCTGTTGTCAGTAGAGTCCTACAATTGGCCTCAATGCCCGAGCTCGGATTAGGGAGTGGGAAGAAAATCAGTCAGGTTGATGTTGGGTGAGGGTGGGATTGGGCTCAGTAGTGATGCCTCTTGCAATCCAATAGCCTGATAACATTAATCGTCAGGACTTACATACAAGAATAGACTCTTAGCTAAAGAACCATGAGGCTGCATATGCCTGCCTTCACAAGAGGAAGGGAGAAAAAGTACATGTTTGAAGTTGTACTTCCTGAAATCAAAAACAAGACAAGTTGCTGCCGAAAATAATTTCAAAAGTGACCACAATGATGTAGTCTTGGTACATAAAGCAGTTACGTTAAAATGACTGTCAAGCCAGGTTACTCAACTTGGTTTCTCATGAGAAGTAGTCTAATGACTCAAAATCAGTGCCACAGCATCGTATTCTGCAAATTAAGATTTTGTAAAAAGGATACCGAGATTGTTTTGGAGGGTGGGGGGCATTATTCTCAATAGCACAAGTTCTCTGAAATTACAGATGGCACTTTAAAAAAAAAAAAATAGCTTTTGATTATATAGCTGCTCAGACAACATCCAAGAGGTTGATTCCCTTCAGCTTGAAGCCTTCCTTAAAAGTGGAGTGAGTGAGAAACACTGCACTAGCTGCAAAACCAGTACAGCGTAGCCCAATAATTTTAACAGTGGATTCAAAACTCAGTCTAACAAAACTGCACTTGTGAATCAACAAAAATGTAATATTTCATAGTTTTAACTCCATAAAATAGATTTTTTGTAACAAATAGAACTAGTCTAAATCTGATCTTTTGTTTACATACAGTATCCTCAGTAGGTCTTACTCGTCCGACTTCTCATTCTGCAGACTTATTTTGTACTTTTCTCTTCAACCAGAATCTAAATTTATTCAAACTATTTACCATTCTAGCAAACACAACATTTGTGGGAGGGTGTGCCCTTTAATTCAATATAAAAAGTCATGTGGTATAATTGTAGTGCAGCATGTTGGAAATACTTTTCACTGTATAAAGTAGTTAAATTTAGTTTGTTGACCAGCAAAAACTTTGAGATTTCTACTCGCTACTAAGTACATCTGCATTAAATGTGTCCCAAAAGGGACAAATAAATGCTGGAACATTTTCTAAAAAGTGAAACAAATACTTTTTTTTATTTTATAACTGCAAATGCTGATTCATGCAACAGCACGACTCAAAAGGTGAGAAAACAAAATGATATATATCTTTTTAAGTGTAACAAATACTCCGATAAAACAAAAATATGAATTAAACTTCATTGGGATGAGATACAAACGTATCACAAAGATAGCAGCAATGTCTAATAAAAAAACTAGTCAACAGCTGAATGAGAAAATGACAACAAACTGCAAAGAGAGCAACAGCAGTAAGAAAAGTAAGTTTCTGCTCTACAAATATCATATATTGTTAAAGGTAAAATACAATAAAATGAATAATCAGTTTTGTCCTTAGTTTGAATTGATTAGTATTTCAGGCCAATTAACAGCACTGCTAAGTGATAACTTTTTTTTGCAGCTTGCCTCAACTTCATACATCAGCTCAACATTAAAACAAATGAAAATTATCTTGTTTCAGATCAACACGTCATTTTCAAAACTGTGGAACCTTTTTTCATATTTTGTAGCAGAAACATACATGCCACCAATTAATTACTCTATGCCCTAGGCTTTCCCCCCTTCCCCAATGATTGGGCCATATGTCGGGGAGTGGGAGAAGGGGTTGGGACTTCCACTCGTCAGGGAGATGCCCCCTTGGCTGTCATTTGCATACTGATGTTGGCTCCACCCGGAGTCCCACTGATAAGTGAATAAAGTGCTGATATAGTAGGCCTCGGAGGCCTGCTGCAGCGTAGAAATGCAGGCAATTGGGATGAATTTTTAAAAACTATTGCCTTCCCCTCTTTGGCCTGTACAAGACCATATTTTATGAGCATTTGCACAGGCCCTGGTTCCCAGAAAAAAAACTCCTCCTTCTACCAACTGTTGAATGCTGGATGTCTAGGCTAAACCAATTCATCCAATGTTCAAACAGTGAAAGCGGCAGGAAACAGCAGAGAGCGCATCTCCCAAACTTCCATAATGTTCACCATATTCTGCCCTGTCGGTACCAGCCCCTGGTTAACAGGAGAGGTGCAAGGAGGTGGGGACATGGCGGTGAGCGTCACTGATCACTTTCCACCCCCACCCATCCCAGACACCCCTACCCACCCCAGATTTACCGAAAAGTCAAGTGGGTGCAGAAAGCCCAGGCCAATGTCGTTAGAACTACATGATTCTGTAAGGGCACTGCATGCTCTTGCATGGGACCTTCCCAATCCTAGTGTAAAGGGCAGAGAGGGGGAAGAATATCTGAAGTGTGTTCAGGAGAACTTTCTTGATCAGTATGTTTCCAGCCTGACGAGGAAGTAGGCATTGCTGGATCTGGTTCTGGGGAATGAGGTAGGTCAAGTGGAGCAAGTGTCAATAGGTGAACATTTAGGAAGCAGTGATCATAGTATCATAAGGTTTAGATTAGCTATGGAAAAGGACAGGGAGCAATCTAGAGTAAAAATACTTAATTGGAGGAAGGCCAATTTCAGTGGGATGAGAATGGATCTGGCCCGGGTAAACTGGAATCGAAGATTGGCAGGCAAAACTGTAGTGGAACAATGGGCTGCCTTTAAAAAGGAAATAGTTCAGGTACAGTCGAGGTACATTCCCACTAGGAGAAAGGCAGGGCTCCCTGGATGACGAAAGAGATAGAGAGTAAGATGAAGCAGAAAAAGAGTGCGTATGACAGATGTCAGGTCGAGAATACATCTGAGAATCAGGCTAAATATAGAAAGTTCAGAGGAGAAGTGAAAAAGAAAAT
Organism: Squalus acanthias; assembly: GCA_030390025.1. Taxonomy (NCBI): domain Eukaryota; kingdom Metazoa; phylum Chordata; class Chondrichthyes; order Squaliformes; family Squalidae; genus Squalus; species Squalus acanthias. The sequence goes on from CM059438.1 coordinate 85,844,491, forward strand.
AAGAGGGTCAAAGAGAGGGTATGAGAATAGAATGGCAGCTAACATAAAAGGTAATCCAAACGTCTTCTATAGGCATATAAATAGTAAACGGGTAGTAAGAGGAGGGGTGGGGCCAAAAAGGAGACCTACGCAATGAGGCGTATGGCTGAGGTGCTAAATGAGTACTTTGCATCTGTCTTCACCAAGGAAGATGCTGCCATAGACATTGTGAAGGAGGAGGTAGAGGATGGGATAAAAATTGATAAAGAGGAGGTACTAGAAAGGCTGGCTGTACTTAAAGTAGATAAGTCACCAGGACCAGATGGGATGCATCCTAGGACGCTGAGGGAAGTGAAGGAAGAAACCGCGGAGGTACTGGCCATAATCTTCCAATCCTCCTTAAAAACAGGGGGTGGTGCCAGAGGACTGGAGAATTGCAAAAGTTACACCCTTCTTCAAAAAAGGGTGTAAAGATAAATCCAACAACTATAGGCCAGTCAGTTTAACCTCGGCAGTGGGGAAGCTTTTAGAAACAATAATCAGGGACAAAATTAACAGTCATTTGGACAAGTGTGGATTAATTAAGAAAAGCCAGCACGGATTTGTTAAAGGCAAATCGTGTTTAACCAGCTTGATCGAGTTTTTTGATGAGGTAACAGAGAGGGTTGATGAGGGCAATGCGATTGACATGGTGTACATGGACTTCCAAAAGGCATTCGACAAAGTGCCACATAATAGGCTTGCCAGCAAAGTTGAAGCCCATGGAATAAAAGGGACAGTGGCAGCATGGATACAAAATTGGCTAAGTGACAGGAAACAGAGAGTAGTGGTGAACAGTTGTTTTTCGGACTGGAGCAAGGTATACAGTGGTGTTCCCCAGGGGTCGGTTCTAGGACCACTGCTTTTCTTGATATATATTAATGACTTGGATGTGGGTGTACAGGGCACAATTTCACCTTAATTGGCACAATTTCAAAATTTGCAGATGACACAAAACTTGGAACAGTGAGGAGGAGAGTGACAGACTTCAGGAAGACAGACAGGCTGGTGGAATGGACGGACACGTGGCAGATGAAATTTAACGCAGAAAAGTGCGAAGTGATACATTTTGGTAGAAAGAATGAGGAGAGGAAATATAAACTAAAGGGTACAATCCTAAAGGGGGTGAATGAACAGGGCAGGTTGAGAAAACAGTTAAAAAAGCTTACGGGATCCTGGGCTTCATGGACAGAGGTAGAGAGTACAAAAGCTTGGAAATTATGATGAACCTGTATAAAACACTAGTTCGGCCTCAACTGGAGTATTGTGTCCAATTCTGGGCAATGCATTTTTGGAAGGATGTGAAAGCCTTAGAGAGAGTGCAGAAAAGAATTACGAGAATGATTCCAGGGATAAGGGACTTCAGTTGCGTGGATAGACTGGAGAAGCTGGGGTTGTTCTCTCGAGCAGAGAAGATTGAGAGGAGATTTGATAGAGGTGTTCAAAATCATGAGGGGTCTGGATAGAGAGAAACTGTTCCCATTGGCAGAGGGGTCACAAACCAGAGGACACAGATTTAAGGTGATTGGCAGAAGAATCAAAGGCGACATGAGGAAGAACTTTTTTACTCAGCGAGTGGTTAGGATCTGGAATGCAATGCCTGAAAGGGTGGTGGAGGCAGACTCATTCATGGCTTTCAAAAGGGAGTTGGATAAGTACCTAAAGGAAAAAAATTTGCAGGGCTACAGGGAAAGGGCGGGGGAGTGGGACTAGCTGAAGTACTCCTAGCTGAAGTGCTCTAGCAGAGAGCCGGCACGGGGTTGACGGGCCGAATCGCCTTCTTCCCTGCTGTAACAATTCTATGATAGCATAAAACTGCATCATGAAACCTCAATCGATCTTACACGGGCACTGACTTTTGGCCAGAAATGCTACTTCTGTTCTCTAATGTTTATTAAAACCAAAAGTACTGCTTGCCCTGGTTTACTGAATATGTATCAGTTTGAGCTGATACAATTATTTGATATTCTCCTTTCAATGCTGCTACACAGAATGGAGTAATTTAACATCTATTTCCTGTGGAATTATTTTGGTAATAACAAAAGTTTAATGACTGTCCTTCTATTAGCCAGTTAAGAAAAATGCTAGTGACTTTTCCAGATGACAGGTACTTTACTTGACCTTTTTAGACACAACAGCTACTGAATTTGAATAGGGGCAGCCAATATATCACTATGGCAAGAACTTATTTTCTGCTGCATAAATGTGCTCAGCAGTAAACAGTTTCATGCTACTCGCACGTATTGTCATCTTCCATTTCTCTGTCCAATTTTCCCAGTGTACTTCTGTGATGGCCTGTTAAAGACAGCAGAGGAGCATTATTGCCCCACCATCTGAATTTTGTCAAATGTTAGGGTCACTTCAGCTTCAACCACTTCCAAATTCAGTACAAGCAAAGGTAATCAATATATAAACGTCTATGTCGGATTTAGAGATCCTAGTTAAATGCATCATCAGCCATATTTCTTCAGCAACAAAGTGGTGCTTCACACTGCTGAATGGAACACTGTGGACATTCAAACATCAAAAGTATAGGACATTAGCATGGGCATATACTGTTGTATATTGCTTGACCCTTTGATGGCAGCTTTGGGAAATTCCAGACTGCCTTGGCCAAATGCGGTTTAAGAAAAAAAATTGAGGTAAATTTTGGGCCGTAATTTGCGGCCCCTACGGGTGAGTATGAGGTGCACACGCGCCCGTAGGGGCCGCACAAGTTCCGGGCTTAGGCATGCGAAGCGCATGCGTGAAAACCCGGAACTTGCGATCTGTCAATGAGGCTCAGAATCCCCTCCCCCCCACCCACTATCCCACGATGTTTCCCGGTTGCCGGGAAACTTAAAACAGAAGCATATAATAAAGTTACTAAGGATAATTAAGAATTTAGAAAGTATACTAGATAGATGAAAAGGGAGACTGGAAGGGCTAAGAGAGAATATGAAAAAACATTAGCATGTAACACAAAAAGGAAATAGTGAGTGCTTCTATAAGCATATAAAAGAGAAAGAATACTCAAAGAGAGGGTAGAATGATTCAGGGATGAAGGCATGATTCTAATTGTGGAGGACAAAGGTATAGCACAGAAATTTAAAAATATTTTGCATCAGTTTCACAAATAATGTGAAAGCGAGAACAGAGGTGTACTAGAGAAGGATGTAGAATAAATGATAGATCTAACTGTAGAAAAGGAATTGGTTCCAAGAAGATTAGCAGAACTCTGGGTGAATAAGTCATTGGGCTCTAATGACGTGCACCCTCAGCTGTTGAAAGAAATTAAAATGGAGATAGCAGAAGCCCCACAAAAGTTTTTCACTTTTGTTGGAGAGCCTCTGTCGGTTCTGACAGCTGCCGACTTGCCATCACCTGGTGGAAAAGCCGTGGCAGTGTCCCTACTTAGGCACATGTTAGAATACTTTTGAGGTCACATGGACATAATAGGACCCCGATTTGCATAAATTCATGAGGCTCCTGCCTGCTTAAAATGGTAGCCAGCGTGATTCCAGCAGTAATGGGCCGATAAATCTCAACGCTCCATTTTAAAGGCCTCCCCCACCCATTTATGCTAGGGGGGGTGGGTTGAAATTGACCCCTTTATTTTGCATTTCTGACACAAGAATAGCATGTTGGGTGATTTCACTATGAAGATGTAACTGCTGCATTAAAAAAATGTGTACTTAAAAAAATATATATATCAGATAGAAATTCCCACTAAACTTGTATTGTGAAGAATGTTATTTTGGCCCATCTGATTAAAAACTATGTATTCTTCACGTTTTTCAACATCCAGTGTAGCCCAATGTTTTTCAATTACTGTATTTAATTACTAGCTAAAAACTCCTGCCAAAATAAATCTGTTGTATTTTCCAGTTCCTGCTGATAACATCTGACCTCCAGTAATGCAATATTACAAAAAAACAAGGAAAACAAAAATATAAACCATGTCTCCTGTTCTGGAGACTGCATTCATTGTGTATTTATGCACTGATGAGAAGCTTTGGCCATGAACGTCTGAATTCTTAGCAGAGCTGATAATAATTAGTAATTTATTTTTCTGTTCAAGACTTACTTTTACAAATATTTCTGATCAAGAGACATTGGGCTGTATTTTGCTGTGAAAATAACGGTAAGGCACTCACCGTTATTTATGCGCAAATCAGACAGCAACTTCCAGCGAGTGCACACGCGCAGTTAATCATGAAAATCTAAAAGTTGCTGTCCGAGATGCGCTGCCGCTCCATAAGCTGCGTGAAAACGGAATCTTGCCGTCTGGTTCCCCATTCAAATGTATTGATTGGCATGAAGCTCCTGTACTGGCAGCGTAGATACGAACTAAACACGCCACAAAAAGTTAAGTCAAGTCATTCCAGTCTAAGAATCCTTTAATGGCATGGTAAGTCTTAATTACTGCCAAACAACCTCTCTGGCATGGAGAATTAACGTTTACAAGTGTGGAGTCTCATTGCATCAGATTTTAATTATTGTTGGAGATTAAAAAAACATGTTTTTTTACTTTTTCTTTGTCTCTTTTTTCTTTCCCTCTCTTTATTTTGCTTTCTATACCTGATTTGACATTGAATTCATTATTCTAACTTACACTTCATGGTTCAGACACTGCGATACTCATTAATGATTCTTCAGTTTGATTGGTTAAGGAAATAGACAGTTACTTGCCCTGTTCACACAGATCCTAGATGCCCTGCAGAGGGCGCTGCGCTGTTTGGATATTTGGCTGACAGCAAGTTGCCGTGCAAAAGCCCATAGAAGTGGGGAGCTTTTGGAGGCAGGACTCCCACTTGTCGGGTTTCAGTCCCGCCTCCATCAACTTCTGGCCAACCCACGCTATTTTCCCGTGATTGACCTTGTTAAGTCCGCCCAGCGGGCTTAGCAGGCCAATTAAGGGAAAGCCGGTTACAGATAATGTCAGCGTATGACGTTTCATCTGTCAAAAATTTTTGACAGATGAATTGTCATCGTTTGACAGCTCTGTGAAGCTGTCAAACACTGACATTCTCTGTAGTTTGATGAGTTCTTGAATCCAAGACTCATCAAACCTCTTTCTTTAGCAGAAATTAGATGGTTGTTGCATTGGAGAATGCAGCAGCCATCTGTCATCTCTGCCGCGGAGATGCGAGACTCTCCGCATCCCCAACTCTTGAAGCCTGCAGGAAGAAACAAAGGTAAGTAAACTTTTTCTAACACTTTCCACTTACCTCACATACTCACCTCTCCACACTTGCACCCATCACTTACCTTCACAGCGCACTTCTGCACCCCTCTGACCCCCGCAGACCTACTGCTCGCCTCAGTGACCCTGGCGGGGTTCGCAGCCTTCGGGAAACCCGCACTTGTGTGGGTAAAATGGGGATAATCCTCTTATCTGCCTGTTAACTACCTGTTAACAGGCAGTTAAGTGGCTGTAATCCCCTTCCCGCCTCCAAGGAGACGGGACCCGGCGCGGGTCAGCTACCCGCCTCTTGGCAAGATGGCACGGAGGCGGGTTGGGCACTCGCCCCCAGATTCTGCCATTTTCCCGGCAGTCCCGCCTCCAAACCCACCTCCCCAGGGCTGGCAAGATCGCGCCCTGAGGTCAAGCGCAAGTCTAATGAATGGCGTTAGATTTGCACAGCAACATCCGGCCAACTGTGCAAGTCTTTTAACTTTGAGCAAGTGCAGGACTATACAGCTTGTAAAACTCCACTGAATTTCAAAATAGTGGCCGAGAAATTAGTTCACACACGACTCCGGGCACAGACCCAGCAGCAACTACAACACCGGGCCAAAACTGATGAGCAAGAGGACCACGCGAAATTCATCTTCTTGCATCGTCAGGAAGTAACTGGCGTGCTGACGATGCCAGTTGTGCTCCAAGAGGCAGTCGCGAAGAAGACCAAGATCAGCCGGTGGGGACATCGGCACTCCTGCTCCTTCTGGCTTCACATTCAGGTAAAAAGTTTTTAACTTACCTGTTTGGTGGCAGCCTCCAGCAGTCCCTTTAAAGACCACTGGTTTGGCTGCTGTTCGCCCGAGAAAATTGACCACATGAACGGCCCATACTATGGTCATTCGCGATCCAATATCAGAAAGGGGCCCGAAATAGGCATTACACCCCTGATTTGCATAGGCAATGGGCCCAAGCTTGTTTAAAGCATGCGACCTGGACGACTACCCTGAAAAATGGACGCTGAACAATCCAATTTCCAATGTATAGGCCATCGGATGATGGTGAAACAGTTAAGAGATTCTAATCATTGCATGTATACAGATCACAGCCAAGAGATTGTGAAAAACAAGCACCATATTTAGAGTGACACGGTTAACACTTTGAACCATAGTCCTGTAACTTACTTTGTAAGTATGCTACATAATACTCGTGTGAAGCAATAATACTGCTTAAATGCAATTTCTATATTTTCACTAGAATAACACTTTTATAGTCATGTCATTTGACAGCACAGAAGGTGGCCATTTGGCCCATTATACCTGTGGTGGCTCTCTGACAGCTATTCCTATAGTCCTTTCCCCGTATCCTTTTAATTTTTCTTTTTCAAATATCAATACCTTCCCCTTTATCCATTTCCACCACAGTTTCTGGGACAATATTCCGTGTCCTAACAATCTTCTATGTAAAAAAAAAACCCAACCTTTTAACCTCTCCCTTTGTTCTTCTGGTATGTGTGCGCCCTCTAGTTATCAATCCAATGACTAGTGAAAGTAATTTTTTCCAATTTGCCTTCTCAAATCTCTCAGAATTTGGAACACTTCTATCACATCTCCTCTCATTATTTTTTGTTCGAATGGAAAAAGTCCCAGTTAATTATAATGCTTATTTTTTAGTCAAACTGAAGGCAAAAGAAAAAGATAAAATGTATGTCCTTTTTAATAGCACGTAAGAAACAAAACAATGCAAAGTGTTGCATCAATTTTTACTTTGTTCTTCATCAACATCCAATATTGTCCCCCAACTTTTGTGACAAGTGGATTTTCCCCCTCCCCCAGAAAGCATATATAGAAATGCACAAACAAAATATACAGCAAGAACAGTAAACATTTCTGCCGAACAGAAAGGGAGGTACAACTCTTGACATTGGAATACAACAGCTAAATATAATCATCTTAACACGGTCTATACACAAACCAAAATCAGTATCTGCACTCACGTATTGATACGTCTCCCTGCCAGCTAATTAAGAAAAGGCAGAGATGGCCCAAACAAGGACTACCAGAGCAACCACCCCATAACTGCCAATTGAAGAGAAGACCTGTAATGAATTGTGCACATCTCACTCAAAATGGTTTATACCGTTTACCTCACAGGATTTCCCACTCAAAAGCAAATAGTGTTTCAATCATCCACAGCAACTGTTTTAACAGATCTTAAGGAAATATTTGGGTACAGTAGTGTAGTGTTTATGATACTGGACTAGCAACCCAAAGGTTGTGAATTCAAATCCCATCATGGCAAGTTGCAAAATTAAATTTACCATCATCAAAGCAACCTTTTGACACAAAAACCCAACTGGTTAATTAGTGTCCTTCAGGCCTACACGTGACTCCAGTGGTTGACTCTTATTGCTCTCTGGTGACCAAGGAATCCATTCAGTTGTAAAACAAAATCAGTACAGAAAGGAATCATAAGATAAATATTGACAAGTCGGGCACTGGGTGAGAAAAGACTTGGGCAATCCCAGCCCAGTCAACCTTGTAAGTAGGATTATTATCTTACCTGCCACGGTCAGATCACAGAAAATTTTTCCACATTGCTGCCACGTCCTGAGCGCCATGCTACATGCATTCACCTGCTCAGATACCTCTGACCACTGCTACCATGCAATTTGTCTTGACACCCTTTGATCCGTCATCTGGAAACAGGGCCTCCTTCCTTCTGCTGACATCCTCAACAAGGACTTTCATAACATTGTCCAAAAAAAAATCCAGGGGTCTTTGCAGAACGGATAGTGGATCCTGTCTGGTCAAATTTTGAGTAGTTTCTGAAAACAGTTTATCCAATGTACAAGTTACACCAGCTAAAAATCAACACCTCTTCCAGACCTCCTGGGTTGAATAAGTACACCATCAGCACCTAAATGTGTGCTTGCTATTTCCCAGGTGGTGGGTACCTAATCTCAGTTTTATTCCTGTGAGCAGGTACCAGAGATCAGGCATTTTCTCTCAGGCAGGAAAAATCATCCATCACGTGTTCCACTCTGACACACTTAATTTCAGCTGGCCATATTAACAGCAATAACAGAAGCCTGAGAGCACATCCACATCCCATCACTTCGGCTAGACTGATGCAGAGAAACTACAGAAGAGGACATAGGAGAGAAAAATAAAATTACCAAAACATATCTTCAAATACTAACCTTTGGTATGGAAACTCCAGGTCTCTCTCAGTCTTTAAGCATGCCTAAATAGTTGGGTTATTAGCTATAATATGAATCTCACAGAGTAGTGAAATCTCATCACCAATGAATAAATTATTACCCTTTGAATGAACCAACCCAACAACCTCAAGTCTGACTGCATAATTATTTGTAAAACCAGTCTGTTGAGCCAATCTCTATTTATGTTCGCCACAATCTTATCCACAACTAGCATCAAAAAGTCACAGCATGGCTCCTCTACACAAAAGTACACCCTAGATGGATCAGTGCTGCCACAAAGATATTTTCAGTGCAAATTAGGAATAGCATTTAAAGCAGAGTATACAAAGATGAAGATCAAGCTGCAGTTCTGCACTAAAAACGGGGTGGGTTAAAATTCTCCCCCAAGTGTTTGATTTATTTTTTTGACGTGTTGTAACTTGAACTCTTAACTGTGCAATAATCACCCAGATTTTCCTCTCAGCAGCAAAAGTGCTGTTCACCTAGGGTACAGTTGCCCACAGACTTATCAGTGGAGATTTCGATTAAACTGGCATCTGTTGCAATGTGGCGTCCTCTACAGGGGATTTGTTGCATCTGTGAGCAGGTCAAGAAGCAGCGAGGCTCTTCAACCAATCAGATTTAAGTATCCTCACTGAGATACGTAGACTGCAAACAATGAAGTAAAAAACACCGTACAGGAAGCAAAATAAAAATTGGGACATACAGATGGGATTAAGGGAGGGAGAGATAAAAGAGAAAAACAAAAACTAAAAAAAAATCTATTTAAAAAAAAAATCTAACATTAATTTTCTTCTGAGGGAATGAAACTCTACAATTGTAAAATTAATTTTTCAGGGCCACAGAGGTTGTTCAGCAGTAATTAGGGAATGAAACTCTACAATTGTAAAATTAATTTTTCAGGGCCACAGAGGTTGTTCAGCAGTAATTATCACTTATTATGCCATTAAAAACTCACTTACCCCTGAATGAACTGGCCCTAACTTTTTCAGCTGTTTTTAATGCGGTACAAGTGGGCAATTAACCCAAGTTCACACCATTACATTGATTTCTGTGCAGATTCCATTGTCAAAGACTGCAACAGCGCAGCCTATGGAGAGCAGGGTATCACTGACAGGAACTTCATGATTTCCGCGTTTAACTACGCATGTGGGGCCTCCAGAAGTTGCGGTCAGATTTACCCTGTAATAACGGTGAGCACGGATAGCCTCGCCATTATTATTACGGCAAAATCCAGGCCTATAGCTACAAAACTACTTGATTAAACCTAAAATACAGTATACTGTTTCACTATACTTCCAAGTTTTGTCTCATCTGCAAATTTCAAAATTGTGCCCTGTAGCCCCCAAGTCCAAGTCATTAATGTATATCAAAAACAGCAGTGGGTCCTCGCACTGAACCCTGGAGAACACCACTGTATACCTCTCTCCAGTCCGAAAAACAGCCATTCACCACACCCCTTTGTTTTCTATCCCTAGCCAATTTTGTATCCATGCGGCTACTACCCCTTTTATCCAATGAGCTTCAATTTTGCCAACAAGCCTAATATGTGGTACTTCATCAAACGCCTTTTGAAAGTCCATATACACAACATTAACTGCACTGCCCTCATCCACCGTCTCTATTACCTCATCAAAAAATTTAATCAAGTTAGTCAAACACAATTTGCCCTTAACAAATCCATGCTTTATTAGTCCATACTTGTTCAAGTGGCTGTTAATTTTCTCCCGGATTATGGTTTCTAAAAGCTTCCCCACCACCGACTGACTGGTCTGAAATTTCCAGGTTTATCCTTCTCCCCTTTTTTGAACAAGGGTGTAATATTTGCAATCCTCCAGTCCTCTAGCACCATCCCTGTATCTAAGGAGGATTGGAAGATTGTGGCCAGCACCTCCGCAATTTCGACCATAGCTTTTAAAAGGGAAGTGGATAAATATTTGGAAGAAAAAAAATATGGAAAGGGTAGGGGAATGGGACAGAGTGGAGCGCTGTTTCAGAGACCTGAGAAACTGGAAAATCGCATAGGTGCAATGGGTGAATGGCTTTTTCTGTGCTGTAAAATTTTATGATTCTGAAGAGACAGTCACAAGTATAAATTTCTTGCATACAGGGCAGGATATTTAAACCACCTACTGTAATTGCCAACATTTGATTAGGATTTTTAATACAATGAATGCACATGGTATTAAAGCGAATATGTTAGCATTGAAAACAAGTTGGTTAAAAGACAAGAAACAGCGTTTTGGTTGATGGATGTTTTTCAGACAGGAGGAATGTAAATGGTGCTGCCCCCATGTGGTTAGTTCTGGAACTGCTGCCCTTTGCACTACAGTATATACAAATTAACTGAACTTGGATATGGGTTCACAATGCCATCATTTGTAGATAATACAAACATAGGGAGTATACTTAACTGTGAAAGGACTGAAAGCGACGTCAGGAGGAGATAAATAGGTTAATAGATCAGATTAAATTTTCTTTACATTTTATTGCAGTAGTGGCTTGGTGCAATACATTTAAAAAGTTGTTAAAGTGTGCAAGGAGTCCTGCTGGATGTTTGCAAGGCTTTGGCTCTTAAAGGAAGGCCTCTGAGAACACCACTTGCTCCCAGTCCTGGGGACTCTTGTTGCAGTCCCCCTTGAACTGCAGCATCAGATGGAGATGGAGCAGAGGCAGCAAAGGGGACAAGCTGCTCCCAGACGGAGAAGGAAGCAGAAGAAGCAGAAGCAGAAAAAGCAGAAGCGGAAAAAGCAGAAGAGGAGGAAGCGGAAGGAAGGAGGCAACCCAGACAGAACCTTTCTGGCTGGGATAACTGGGATCGAATCATCTGCCTGCGGTACCAGTGAACACAACCCCAATTCCCCTTCCAACATTTGTCCCACACCTTGCCTTCCCTCTGTTACTGACCATCACAGCATCATCTTGGCCACAAAGCTGAAATAAAAGCCAAGACAAAGCAAACTTTCCAATCCAACAACGCAGAAAAGTGCGAAGTGATACATTTTGGGAGGAAGAACAAAGAGAGGTAATATAAACTAAAGAGTACAATTCTAAAGGGAGTGCATGAACAGAGACCTGGGGGTATATGTGCACAAATCGTTGAAGGTGGCAGGGCAGGTTGAGAAAGCAGTTAAAAAAGCATTAGGGATCCTGGGTTTCATAAATAGAGGCATAGAGTACAAAAGCAAGGAAGTTATGATGAACCTTTATAAAACACTGGTTCGGCCTCAACTGGAGTATTGTGTCCAATTCTGGGCACCGCACTTTAGGAAGGATGTCAAGACCTTAGAGAGGTTGCAGAAAAGATTTACAAGAATGGTTCCAGGGATGAGGGACTTCAGTTACGTGGATAGGTTTGAGAAGCTGGGGTTGTTCTCCTTAGAGCAGAGAAGGTTGAGAGGAGATTTGATAGAGGTGTTCAAAATCATGAGGGGTCTAGACAGAGCAGAGAGAGAGAAACTATTCCCATTGGCGGAAGGGTCGAGAACCAGAGGGCACAGATTTAAGGTGATTGGCAGAAGAACCAAAGGTGACATGAGGAAAAACTTTTTTTTACGCAGCGAGTGGTTAGGATCTGGAATGCACTGCCTGAAAGGGTAGTGGAGGCAGACTTAATCATGGCTTTCAAAAGGGAGTTAGATAAGTACCTGAAGGAAAAAAATTTGCAGGGCTACAGGGAAAAGGCGGGGGAGTGGGACTAGCTGAAGTACTCTTGCAGAGAGCCGGTATGGGCTCAATGGGCCAAATGGCCTCCTTCTGTGCTGTAACCATTCTATGATTCTAGGAGTGATGGGAGCAGAATCCATGAGCTTTTCAAAGGGAAGTGGATAAATATTTGAAAAAGATAACATTAAAACGGTATGAGGAAAGGGCAAGCGATTCTAAGTCAGCAAGCAGAGATGATGGGTGAACCAGACTTGGTGCGAGTTAGGATACTGACAGCAGAGTTTTGGATGAGCTCAAGTTTACGAAGGGTAGAACATGGGAGGCCGGCCTGGAGTGTGTTGGAATAGCGATGGAGAGGGATGTTCAAACATGCAATTAAACATGTCTGGGGACGGTCACCTTCACCTCAGATGGCAGATCAGTTGGTTTAAGTAAGTAAAATTTTTCACATCCTTCTCTGCCTCAAATCAATCCATATCCCTATAACAATTTTTTATGATGAGTCAGGTCCAGCCGATTTCATTTTTGAACTTCCTGCCCATTTCTGCTTTTGCTGTAGTTATTCTTAAGAGACTGAAAGAAATCCAGATTAGGTGTCTGGATTAAGGGCAATTTCAGAATGTTGTTGCTCAGTGAATTACTGAATGAACTTGGGTCCAGAGAAAGATAATGTTTTGGAAAACCAAAATGTGAAGAAAGTTGCACCTATGTGGGACCTTGCTGTGCACAAACTGGCTACCGTGTTTCTTACACTACAACAGTGACTACATTTCAAAAGTACTTCATTGGTTGTAAAGCGCTTTGGGACGTCCTGAGGTCGCAAAAAGCCCTATATAAATGCAGATCTTTACTTCCTTTTCCTTCCCTATTCAGTGGAAGATATTACTAAAGTGAAAGGAGATTAAAAAAAATTAAAAGGAAGTGAAGAGCACATTTAGTCTAAAATAGAATTTTTTAAATGTCTTGCTACATAAAGGAGTTTAGAAATAGTAGCTCTCACCAGAATTTGAGTATTTACAGAATTCGGTAGGATCAAACCACATGCTTAGAAATTTCTTCATTATTGGATTCTAATACATACACGGCATAGAACACACCAGCAAGCTTGTAGTACTTCATACTTATGAGGCACAAAATAATAATCACAAGTCACCACATCACAATGAAGTGATTGGTAATTGAGTCTGAAACTAACATGCTCAGTCTGCATTTGTCCACTTTCAACACAGCATCAGAACTCCTCAAATTTCTTTCCCACTACTCTTAAATTTAAATAGTTAAAAAATGAGAATAAACGTTAACAAATTTAAAAGGTAATTTATATAAAACAGCCCTGTATATATTACAAAGAAGATGAAGTAGTGCATTTCGAAGCTGTAACATATTGTAGGGCTCTTATGATAGTTACTCAAATTTCACACTGCTTTGGCTTGTAACACTGCATGAAGCGCTCAATGTATTATATACAACCTTATTAAAACACAGTAGCTGTTGGCCTGTAAATATTTTGTGGATTCTACATACACATGAATGTAACACCATCATTCTATACTTAGTATAACTGATGTGCAAGTCACAACTCGCAACATAGAACTTGGTGGAACAAAAGCAAAATACTGTACTACGGATGCTGGAAATCCGAACTAAAGACAGAAAATGCTGGAAATACTCAGGTCAGGCAGCATCTGTGGAGAGAGAAACAGAGTTAACGTTTCAGGTTGATGACCTGCATTCTGACAAAAGGTCATCGACCTGAAACGTTAACTCTGTTTCTCTCTCCACAGATGCTGATAGAACTTGGTGGCATGAGGAACAACTTAGAACTGATTTTTTTTCTGGCTAGCATCATAAAAGTAGGTGTGGCTTTTCCACTAGTGTGACCAATACACCAGCTTTACCTTATACATTAATACAATATTATAAAAACATAAATTTGTATTGTTATAGTGAAATACTGCGCCAATGGCATCAAACTAGGAAGTAGATAAATTTAACCATAAGTCTTCATTTCAAGCAGTTAACGAAACACAATCTCATGTTTTCAATTTACAATTAACCTGTACAGAAAATTACTCGTTCTTAGCCACGTGCTACAGATAATCTTACACAGAAACCAGTCTGAAAATAAAAAAAACATCCAGGGTGAGGAACTAATTCCTCTATTTCTCTTCCAGCAACTACTTTTTTTAAAACCATCCTTTTTGTTGTTTTGCCAAAGTCTGTTAGAATTTTGTCTCCAATAACGCGATTGCCTTCACCTGAAACAACAGCGCTTTCTCATTAAACTTCCTTTTTGCGTAGATATATTCCTCTCAATCAACAACAAACAGGTCAGTGCATGGAGAGTTCTGATTTCTTGGTCATTATATCTTTTATTTTCTTCCCACTGGTTATCTTACCGTTGAAATTGCCATCCTTCATTCTATCATTCTGGTCCACAACTCAAACAACAAAGCATTCCCAGCTCCATGCAGCAAAGTGAAACTACGTCATTCGTCTAAGTCTATTCATTTGATTTATGAACCACTGCTGCATCCAGAAGAAGCTGTGCTCCTTTTCTTGTATTACTCCTGGCTCGTTTTCCAACAAGGTAATGTGTTACAGTACAATCATTTGGTTTCTTTTCAGCATCTACCAAAGCAAGCATTTAAAAATGGTGCAGACATCCTCTGCATCTAAAATAAATTCTTTCTACCAGCTTACAAAACAATTTAGTTTCTCCAAATCTTAGTACAACATCGCATTGAAAGTTTCAAATCAATTTGCAAACATAATCCTTTGTTTAATAGAATAGCAGTAAGAAATCTACATACCAGCAGAAATAATTTCTTCTGTAAACACTGGTAAGGTAAATGCTAAAACATTAAATCTTAATTCAGTGATGAAGGTCTCAATATAGTGTTAGCCATATTTGCAAGAATTCCTTTATTTCAAAAAAGACTAAATCAAGCAGTTACTGCAAATAGTAACTAACTACTGCCTGAATGTTGCTAATTGAGAAATCTCAAGGAAGATTTAAGAATAAAAATCACTGCTAACGCTCAAATGCTCAAGCTTTAAACGTTTTACCAAACTCCTCCAAGTGCAGTAGACCAAGTATAACTGATAATAAAAATGTACCAGGGCCCCAAAGGGAGCTATGTCTCCTGAAATAATACCTTTCATAGCTTTTGGCAAGAATGCACAGTGGAGTTTATTCAGCTTGAATTAACTAATGGATACCAGCAAGCTTTCATACTATAACAGGCTCTCACAGTACAGTGACTATCAACTGAAGGGAGTTTAGACTGGAATTTTCTAAAGTCCAATTCAAGTTAACGGCATTGTATGGGTGTGTAACAGCATTTCTAATAAAATTAAATGCTTTTACATAATATTGCTTCGTCATGAGTGCAAGCAATCACTGTTTTCCAGTCATAAACAAAGCCGTCAAATCGTTTGCAACTATGACAATAATTTGCCTGATTTATTGATTTGAGATGGATTATGACAAATACTTGTTAACAAATATTTTACATCTTCACCGAGCAATGCATTTCACATTTCATTTTACCAGACCTAGCAATATACATATAGCTGCATGTATATATTGCAGCTATAGGAAAAATGACATTTCAAGCAAATGCATATGCTTCTTTACTTTGCTGGAGATTGCCTTCAACAGGTGCCATCATGCCGAGACTGGTAGTGACATATAGCAAATAAAACCCCTTATGCACCACGATGAGTACATTATGGAAATCATAGGCTCTGATTTTAACTTCGGGCAGGCAGGTAGTGAGGCGTGTTGGAAACTCACCCAATGCTCCAGAAAGGAGGCCTAGGCTATTTTAATTCCCGGACCTCATTTAAATCCTGCTGGCCGACTTCCCAGATGGTCCAAGCGGAAAAGTCGGCAGGAGGTGGTGGAAAATCGTGCAATACCAGGTAGAGGCGGAATTGGCTTCAGGGCCCATCTCAGAGTTTGGTAAGGGGCGGGGGCTGTGACAGGACAAACCTAAGCTTTGCATCCTCTCAAGTCTGATAACTCTCTGGAGTTTAGAAGAATGAGTGTGATCTCATTGAAACGTATGAAATTCTTGACAGAGTAGAGTGGAGAGACTGTTTCCCCTGGCTGGAGAGTCTAAAACTAGGGGTCATTTTCTCAGGATAAGGGGTCGGCCATTTAGGACTGAGATGAGGAGTAATTTCTTCAGTCAGAGGGTTGTGAATCTTTGGGATTCTCTACCCCAGAAGGCTGTGGATGAGATCGATAGATTTTTGGGTACTAAGGGAATCAAGGGATATGGGGATAGGGCAGGAAAGTGGAGTTGGTAGAAGATCAGTCTTGATCTCATTGACTGGCAGAGCAAGCTCAAGGGGCCGTATGGCCTACTCCTGCTCCTATTTCTTACGTTATGTTCTTTCCTTGTGGGTCCTGGGGGAGCACTCCTACTGACCCCACAAGGAAAGAAAAAAGTAAAAAAGAATGTTTGAGCCTCCTCTGGCTCCGGCTACCCTTCTGACTGTTTTCATCCATCAGGAAAGCTACAGCAGCTTCCCTGTTCGGGCCACCAGCTAAGATTGCAGTCAGGTGACAATGCCTCGTGGTTTGCATATGTTCACTGTGATTGTTCACCATCATCAGGCTCGAAGCACTATTTGTGCTCTACTGCGAAATGTTGCATGCAATGTCATTGTGCTCATCCAGTTTTCTTTATTTAAAACAGAAAGGACATGAGCCCAAGGGGAGTAAGCTGGTACTGCAGAACTATCACAATCATTCTAACACTCTAACATCCATATCACTTAAAGTTGTGCCAGCCCAGACACACACAATTCAGAGCATTATCAGATTGAGCAGGCTGGGGCTTTTTTCTCTGAAAGAGAAGACGAAAAGGAGACCCGATAGAAGACTTTAAAATTATGAAGGTGTTTGATAGCGTGACTTGGACAAACCTTTTCCTCATGTGGGCGAGTCCAGAACAAGAGGGCATAACTATAAGATAGAATGTATTTTCAAAGAGAGCAGTGAGAATGTGGAACTCACTGCCACATGTAGTGGTTGAAGCAGATGGCATTGCCAGATTTAAGGGAAGGCTTAATGCATACATGAAAGAGAATGGAATAGAAGGATACGGGTCAGGGTGGGAAAAGGTAATTCGAGTGAGAGGAGGCTCGTGTGGAGTATAAACACCAGCATAAGCCAGTTGGCACGAATGGCCTGTTTCGATGCTTTAGATTCTAAGTTAATTCGGATGAGGGAAGACATGGTCAATACTGATCATGTGTGAGGAAGATTGAAACAATTTTTATTGCTATGTGGAGGTATAACATGGCCACATACCAATGATTCTAACAGATTATTCTTTGCGATTCTGACCTTACTGATTAAACTTCATGAACATGCACTTGTAAGCTAGTCACTGCATGAGCTGCTGCAAAGTGCTCTGGGTATCGTTACAGATTCTACCACACAGATGTACACTGTCCTGAAGCAAAGTTTCTTTGCTTTGCAGACTACGATTGTTCAACAAGGGTGACAAAGCAAGCGCGGGCAACTACAGACCCATTAGTCTTCCTTCAATAGCAGGTAAAATAATGGTATCAATCATCAGGAGTTAAGTTTGAAGATTACCTATATGATATTAACCTAGCAAACAGCAGCCAACATAGACCAAGAAGGAAAAGAAACTGCTTCACCAACCTCCATTACATCCCTAGTAGACTGTGGAAAGCCCTATTAAGTGGTATACCTAGACTTTCAAAAAGCATTTGATAAAAGTTCACTTGAAAATCTACTAGATAAGCTCAAAGCACTGGGGATTCAGGGCAAAACCTGCACATAGTTAAGAGAATGACTGAAGGGTAGAAAGCAGCAGTTACGTCAGGTAGGAGTTCAAGCTGAGTGGGAGTTCATGCTGAGTGAGGTGCCCCAGGGATCAGTTTTGGGACCCCGCTGTTTCTAATTTACAGTAACTATTTGAATTCATAAAATAGCAGGGGCTGCTGATTCTGAGCAGATTGCACAGCAGCTACAAAATTAATTGGGTAAAATATGTAAGTGGGCGGAACAATGGTAGATGAAATTTAATACGGACAAGTTAAATAGTACACATAAGAAGATAAACATAGGTGACATAAGTACTCCATGAATTGCGGAAAAATAGCAAAGGGTGAAGTTGAAAAACATTTCGGGGTTTTAGTAGGTCGTGCTCTAAATATCCAACCGCGGTGCGGCAGCAAATCAACAGAACAAATAGAATGTAGCACTATAAAGCCAGAACAAGAGTACAAGTCAGAGCAAGTCATGCTCAAACTGTATCATGCTCTTGTCAGACCATACCTTAAACAATATTTCCAGTTCTGGTCATCAATACACAGGAGACATCCAGGTCCTGGAGGCGGTACAGGGAATAGCCACAAGGCTAATCCCTAGTATCAGAGAACTGAGATCTGAAGAAAGATGCAAGAAACACGAGCTTTTCAGCCTTGAAAACTGAGCTTATAGAGGTAAATAAGGTAGTAAATCGTATAGAATAGATACATTCAGGAAATCACTTTAAAACTAAACCAGGATAGTAGGACAGCGAGACACAGGTTCAAACTAGTAAAAGACATATATAGAACTGATGTGAAGGTGAGTGACCAACACGTGGAATAAACCGGAATAAACGTAGAATATGCCGTGATGGAGGGAACTGTAGGATCTTTCTGGAAGAATGAGCGAAGATGGAATGAAGGGCCTTCCACATCCATACTAATCTTGTCATCTTGCAAACAGCATTTCACATCAGTGGCATCTGCAGGAGAGACCTCAGACATGCAGGCAGTGAGCACAGTTGAAACATTTCTTAGCAATGCTCCCACTAATGATGTTCAGGTATTGAAGCTCACAATCCAAGACGTGATAAAAGTGATTTCGACATGCTTGGGAACACATTAGGGGCAGCCATCAAGGAGAGATGTGCAGAAATCGCTGTAGTGCAATGGTCACTACACAAAGATCAGTGGCTGCAGACAGAACGTAGTAGCATATGTACAGAGCTTTTGAAGGAGAGGCTGTCTCTCCAACTCTGCCAGTCCCTTGTAGGCTCCTGCTTCTGGGCATGTAACAAAAAAAGGCCCAAACGGTCAAAATGGGCAGACTTTTCTTGGCACGCAGGCAGAATCATCTAGGTCTATAATACACAGACGTATGCAGCCAGACAAGCAAATATTAAGGAGACCTCTAAGGAATCCTCTACACCTACTCCTTCTATTAGGACATCATTTAGGCGTAGAACAGAAGACATGGCACACTAGCAAACAAAGCACAGGGGGTCAGCACAGTGGCTAGCATTGCCAACTCTGAATGGAGGTATTCCTGGAGGTTTTATTAAATGGCGTCTGATGAGGTGCCATCTGATCATGTGACGTCTGCAAATAATATTGCATATACCTTATAACGGTTGGGTCCCCTGTAGTAGAGTATCATTGCTCGTGGTTTTGCACCAGTGGGTGTAGTGCGAGAAGTTACAAGAAGCAGAAGGCCACCTGCGTGCGGGCAATGAAGGGAAACCAGGAGGTGGGAGGAACTTTGATTCCACCAATAACTAATAACAACTCACTGAAATTGTACCGATAACTAATAGTAATACTGGTAACATTCAGATTTCTCTCATAGCCAACAGTAATACAATAGCTCACTGATAGTCTATATGTAACTGGTAGTAATAGGTGTAATTGCCTGGTATCTTACCTGTAACTAGTAGCAATCCTATAACCCATTGATATCCACCCTGTAACTACAGCCAGAATTCCCCTGCACTGCACAAGGTGCGGTCAAGCTCCCCAATTAATGCCACTTTTAACAGGCCCCATCTCAGGATGGTTGCGTGAAGGTGACAACTCTGAAGTGGGAGCCTCAGTTAGAGCCAAACCGTACTTGGACTTCACACGTCAAAACCGGCTGACAAGAGACCTGAACCAAACCGAGAAATCGCATCAATGGCAGCGGGCTCAGTGTTTGGGACACTTCTCACAGGTCACATCGTCAGCACCAACATTTCCAAGCCACTCCCTGGGCTTGGGGAAGAAAGGAAGGAAGAAAAAGAAAGCAAGAAAGACAGTAATCACTGTTGTAATGTAGGAAATGCGGCAGCCAATTTGTGCACAGCAAGGTCCCACAAACAACAATGTGATAATGACCAGAGAGTCTGTTTTTAGGTGTTGGTTGAGTGATAAATATTGACTAGGATACTGGAGAGAACTCCCCCGCTCTTCTTCAAAATAGTGTCATGGGATCTTATACATCCACCTGAGAGAGTAGACGGGGCCTCGGTTTAACATCTCATCTGAAAGACGGCTCCCCTGACAGTGCAGCACTCCCTCAGTAGTACACTGGAGTTTCAGCCTAGATTTTGTGTTCAAGTCCCTGGAGTGGGACTTGAACCCACAACCTTCTGACACAGAGTTAGGAGCGCTACCAATGAGCCACACCAATAAAGGACAGTTTTCATAGACTGATAGAAATTACAGCACAAGAGAAGGCCATTCTGCCCCGATGCCTGTGCTGTTGGGACTCTCTCCAGTAACCCCATTCCCCCCCCACCCCCACCCTGAGATCCTTTTATATTCCTCCTTTTCAAATACTTATCCCATTCCCTTTTAAATAATGTTCTAGTCTCTGCTTCAATAGCCACTTGTGGTGCAACATTCCATGATCTTTATTCTCCCTTGGGTCAGGCTCCCAGTGGGCTCTAAAGAAAACATTTCTGTTGTGAGGCTCATTCTGGTGTAGCCTTTTAGTGACAGTCTTGAGGTGGTAGCTTCTAAGAACTCGTGTTAGCTACATATTGCATCCTAAATCCACTTCAAAACGGATAGTAATTCAGAGGAGAATCCAGCTCATTCAATTCATACCCAGTTCAAAGGTTCACTAACTTCACAAGATCACAGATGAGGAAGATCATTTGATCCACTTTAATACATCTATCCAGAGCAATCCTATGCTACCCTCTTACTGCATCTAATTGTTCCTTAAATGATTCCAGGGTTTTTGCCTTCACCACTCTGCTCAGAAGTCCACTGCAAGTGTAGATTATTTTCTGTGTGAAGAACCACCATCTGGTCCATCGAGCCTGTCCCACACCTTGTGTATCACAATATATACACTCCACCCCACCCGAAACCAAGTGATCTCCTGGAAGAGGCAAAAAAAGATAAAAAACCAAGGCAAATTTGGGAGAGAAAAAAATGAGAAATTCCTCTCCGACCCATCTAAGCGATCAAAACTAGTCCAGATCACATCACTCTGGCCCTGAATTCCTGGCAGTACCTTACCTTCTGTAAGAGATGATCTCCGTTCCAGCCAGAAACAGGTTCAGCTTGAAGGAATTCAGCGAGTTCGCGTCCACCACACGAGACGGCAGCCTGTTCCAGAGGTCCACTATTCTCTGGGAAAAGAACCACCTCCTGATATCTAACCTAGATCTAGCCTTATACAACTTAAATTTGTGACCCCTGGTCCTGTCTAACCTATTTAATTGGAATAAACTGTTAGCTGGAACACAATCTATTCCCTTCATTATCTTATAAACCTCAATCAGATCCGCCCCCCCCCCGCCCCATAGTCTACGCTTCTCTAAGGTGAAGAGTCCCAACTCTTTTAGCCTATCTTGATGGTTGCCAGCTCATGCAGTGAACTGCTGAATTCCTTCAAGCAAGAGCTGATCCTGTTTCTGGCTGGGGCAGAGAACTCCTCGTACAAGAGGTAGGTACCTGGTAATGTTAATCAGGGCCAGAGTGGTCTCCTGGACTAGTTTTTGATCGCCTAAGAGGGTCGGAAAAGAATTTTCCATTTTTTCCCCCTGTAAGTGGCCTGGGTTTTTTAATCTGTTTTTTCCACCTCTCGCAAGAGATTACATAGTTTCCGGGTGGGCTGGTGATGTATACAAGTATCTACAACTGTATGAAACAGGCTGGATGGACCAGTAGGTCTTTTCCTGTCCACCATTTTTCATATGTTCATCTCATTGCTGTTTTTGGGACCTTTCTATATGCAAACAGGCTGCCATGTTTAACTACTTCTAAAGTAATTCATTGGTTGTGAAGCACTTTGGGACATCGTGATGTTCTGAAATGCACTATATAAATGCAAGTTTTTTTCTTTCCTATATTTGTAGCTTTCCCATCATTAACTAGCAAAAACTATTACTGCTAAGTCAATGCATGAATATGCAATACACCTATATACTCCCAGGAGCAATTTTAGGACTGTGAGCAATAGTTAACGCCCACTCCGTTAATACCAACAAAATTACTACATCTTAAAGCACAATTTGGGCATGCGCTAGCATGAACATTCAGGACAAATTAAAGCTAGAAGCGGACCCCGCCCACAAAAGTGGCCGCGCCCCCCCCCCCCGATCGACTTAATCACCACTGCGAGTTTCCGCTAATTGCGCCCGTTTTCAAGCCTTCGAGGAGGCTCCTAAAATTAAGCTTTTTTTTTGGTGCAAGGACACTAATAGGCACCTTTTAAAATCTTTTAAATATAAAAAAATATTTAATTTACTAAGAAACTGACTACTTTATACCAATGAAACCTGTAAATAGGACTAAGCACTGTGATTAAAAATGTTTTTTTTTTAAATGAGAAACCCATTTTCAGCTGTATTAATAAAACTCTTCAATATCAAGGAATTCTTTTTAGATTACGTTCCAAAACATTGCCTGATTGCGCTGGTTCATGGAAGCTTTTATGTTCGGCAATATTAAAATTAGTTTGAGCGGTAACTTGAGCAAAAAACGACTTCTGAAAACTAGCGCAACTTTGAGTGCAATTTGCGCCCGGATTGCCGATTGCATCCAAAGCGGAAACTCTACCCCTTAATATCGAAACAAGTTGCAATTATTACTCTTTGTTTCATTGTACGGGCTATTATACATTATAGTAGAATATCAGTTTTGAGCTGCTAGATCTGTTCTGAATCTATCCCATTTAGCACAGTATACTTGATCATTTTGGTTTGTTCGGTCTCTTACTTAAACTATGAGAAATGATTTTATACATTATATATTATATATACATATACACACACATTACCTCTTAAATGATTTATATTTCACAATTCTGAGTCAGCTAGATTAATGTTGTAAGGATAGGTCACATCACATGATCCAATTCTCATTCTACATACTCATATAATTTGCAACATGATTGAAAGAGCGAAAGGAATTTAATGTTAAATATGTCAGAATTAACTGACAAGAGCTGCCTACTGAGATTACAGAACAATTTTGACAGTAATGGATTTATAATTCCCATTACCTTTAAAAATTCATAAATATATAACTTGCAACAACTAAACTTCAATCAGGATCCATTAAGGGCACAAAGATTAAAATTTCAATTTTCCCAAAGGCCAGAGCTCATTCTAATGTCAAATGGTAATATTGTTTGCTTGGTAAAAAATAAACTAAATGGTATTTATGAAGTGCTAATGCTGCCATTTAATATCCTTTACAAGAAATCAAAGTAAATAATAAACTATATTTTTCTCTCTGTGCATCCAGAATACTTTCACTATCATGCAAGTAGAAAGCTACTGATTACACGTTTAAAAGCCCAGCCGCTTTGTGCTGCTTTCCTTATGATACTTCTCAATTCACTCTTACAATTTTAAGATGCTCCCCCAATGGTCGACTGGATAAAAGGAACCAACCAGTACAGCATTAAAGTATATCTGCTAGAACATCTCAGATTTAATTCCAGGTCTTTTTTTTAAATTATTAATTCATGGGATGTGGGCATCGCTGGCAAGGCCAGTATTTATTGCCCATCCCTAGTTGCCCTTGAGAAGGTGGTGGTGAGCTGCCTTCTTGAACCGCTGCAGTCCATGTGGTGAAGGTGCTCCCACAGTGCTGTTAGGTAGGGTGTTCCAGGATTTTGACCCAACGACGATGAGGGAGCGGCGATATACTTCCAAGTCAGGATGGTGCGTGACTTGGAGGGGAACTTGGAGGTGGTGGTGTTCCCATGTACCTGCTGCCCTTGTCCTTCTAGGTGGTAGAGGTCATGGATTTGGGAGGTGCTGCCGAAGAAGCCTTGGCGAGTTGCTGCAGTGCATCTTGTAGATGGTACACACTGCAGCCATGTTTAAGGTGGTGGATGGGGTGATCATCAAGCGGGCTGCTTTGTCCTAGATGGTGTCGAGCTTCGAGTGTCGTTGGAGCTGCACTCATTCAGGCAAGTGGAGAGTATTCCATCACACTCCTGACTTGTGCCTTGTAGATTGTGGAAAGGCGTTGGGGAATCAGGAGGCGAGTCATTCGCCGTAGAATACCCAGCCTCCGACCTGCAGTATTTATGTGGCTGGTCCAGTTAAGTTTCTGGTCAATGGTGACCCCGCCCCCCCCCCCAGGATATTGATGGTGGAGGATTCGACAATGGCAAAACCGTTGAATGTCAAGGGCAGATGTTTCGACTCTCTTGTTGGAGATAGTCATTGCCTGGCACTTGTGTGGTACGAATGTTAATTGCCACTTATCAGCCCAAGCCTGAATGTTGTCCAGATCTTGCTGCATGCAGGCACAGACTGCCTCGTTATCTGAGGAGTTGCGAATGAAACTGAACACTGTGCAATCATCAGTGAACATCCCCACTTCTGACCTTATGATGGAGGGAAAGTCATTAATGAAGCAGCTGAAGATGGTTGGGCCTAGGACACTGCCCTGAGGAACTCCTGCAACGATGTCTAGGGGCTGAGATGACTGGCCTCCAACCACCACAACCATTTCCTTTGTGCTAGGTATGACTCCAGCCAGTGGAGAGTCTTCCCCGATTCCCATTGACTTCAATTGTACTAGGGCTCCTTGATGCCACCCTCAATCAAAGGCTGCCTTAAGGTCAAGGGCAGTAACTCTCACCTCACCTCTGGAATTCAGCTCTTTTGTGCATGTTTGGACCAAGGCTGTAATGAGGTCTGTAATGAGTGGTTCTGGCAGAACCCAAACTGAGCATCGGTGAGCAGGTTATTGGTGAGTAAGTGCCACTTGAGAGCACTGTCAACGACTCCTTCCATCACTTTGCTGATGATTGAGAGTCGGCTGATGGGGTGGTAATTGGCCGGATTTGATTTGTCCTGCTTTTTTGGGACAGGGCATACCTGGGCAAGTTTTAGCTGTACTGGAACAGCTTGGCTAGAGGCACAGCAAGTTCTGGAGCACAAACCTTCAGCACTACAGCTGGGATGTTGTCACGACCCATAGCCTTAGCTGTATGTGCCGCGTTAGTGGACCTCAGTTAAAAAACAGCAGTAGGGACACCATAACCGGCCTCAGGTGACCCTTAGCTAGGGAAGGGAAAATCAGATTCCTGCTCCTGATCATGTCTGAGTGTCAAGTAAGGACAGGATCAGGCTCGGCTGTGATACTCCCGTGATCAAGTAGTCTGTTTGGCTCATGTTTGACGTGGTATTGGAGGGCTGCCAGTGTCCATGGAACTATAACCCAGCAGAAATCTGCACCATTCAGAAAGGAAATGGGGAGAGAATTAAGAAAAAAATTAGTTGCAAGACAAAAAGAAAAAAAGAAAAATTAGGAAAATTTAGAAAGTTAGAGAGTCGGCAATCAAAAAGTTAACATTTCATTTATCCTCTACAAATGTTTTGCATTTATGAAATGGTCACGGAGCAATTATATATGTACAATCCTCCCTCATATAGCAACACCCAGTGGCAAAAATGAGTGTAGCATTTGTAAATAAAACCATGGGCATGTTTTATCCCATATTTGTGAGTACTCGTAAATGTTCCCGCTAATTGTTTATGGGTGCACGGCCCCTTTAACGAGCTGCGTGGCCCAGTTTCACACGGGTGCGCGGTTATTTCAATTATAAAATCGTTGAGTGGCCTGCGCAGACCTCCAGACCACAGCGCGGCCTCGCAGCTTAACAGGAACATTAGTACTCCGCATATATAGATAAATACATATACAGTCCCTACTGCTTATAGCGGGCATGCTTGTGCGAAAGTGATTTGCCCTTTATATGCAATGGGGGTATGTTATATACGCACACATATATATCTACATATCACTATATCTATATACTTATATGCATACATACCATACATACACACACGTAAATATACACATGGTCTTGACTGATTGTACCTAATATACAAAACATTTGTGTGAACTAGGACTTATTAACTCACTAGTTGTCTTAACTTCGTATATCTAAAATACATCAATTTAAAATAGTTGAGCACTAATTAGGATTGACCACGAGAACTGAAACTTCTTTTTGACAAGAAACTCAATAGTTAATTTCATTCAAGATTATGTACAAAAATATATTTTCACGGAAAATATTCTATTTTGCCCTATCAACTTGTGTGTTAGAAGTACATCTGACTTTGAGGACTATTAACAGATTTATTTTTTCTTCCATTTATATTTTCATTTTTATTAATCGTCTTATGCTCTCCCATTTTCATTTTAGTAGCCTTTTGCTCTTCATATCTCATCCCATTTCCTTTCACTTCAAATTACAGCACACTTTTCATTGGCCTCCAATCTCGCATGACTGATCAAATGTCATGCGATTATTCGATATTTGAGAAATTTTTTCAAGGGTCTTCACTTATTTATATTTTGAGAACAGAGAGGAAAGACACATTATGAAAGTGATAATAGCATTTCTTGCATTTTGATAATTACTTTTTGGCACCAATATTACTGTTGACACATTGTAAATTGCAATAAAATATTATAAGAATTAATATGCAGTTCATCTTCTGTTTGCTGCTAGAAAATACTTCAAATTGAACTGCAATATTCAACAGACAAAATATCCAAAATGAAATTAAAATTATCCAATTTCTCCATCTTATTTTCCAATATAACTAGTTACAATATGAAAATACAACAAATTTATTTTAAGCTCTTTTTTAATGAACAAAAGTCTCAACACGAAACCAACAACATGTAAATATTGACTTTTTGTCGATACCAATTGTTAAACTTTGAAGCATTTGCCTTTTTATGTTGCTTAGGCTAGGGATATCATTTGTGATGACTACATTATCTACACATTCCACTTCACTGTCAAAAGCAACTTATTAAAAATGATGGATTAACCCCTTGGGCCCTATTATAATTCAGCAGACTAATGGTAAGGTGATACAAGTAATCTGAAACAGTGCTAATGATATATCATGACGTAATCATTCTGCAACCAAAATGGATTGTGAAGCACTGCCTGATTCTTTAAGTAGCAATCAATTTTTACTGCTTCCATATTGGCCATTTTCTGCACAAGAGTTATAAAACATATGAAAAGTGACTTCATTAGTTAGCTGGAAGTATTTGTACCACAGGCACAAACTGTAATCTACATGAAACCACAGCAATGATAGAAGGAAGACAGGTTTGTCACACCTTGAAACCTCAGACCTTAGACCAAAGGTAGTGCAGGAAACTGACATGGTAAGCTTAATAATTAAACAGTTTTGAATGGCCAATGCAGCAAAGCAGACACTGTCCAAATGCTATCAACAAAATATGAGAGAGAAAAATTCTGAGGGACGGAATAACTCTGTTGAAAAATCGCATCTGCTTTGTATGTGTACACTGAATAGTAGTAACTGGATGGAAACAAATATATTTTTAAAATTCAAATATCAAAATATATAAAATTGATAGCCACAGTGCAATCTCCAAAATCCAGTAGGAGGCCTAAGCTCTTAAATTGCACTATGCCTCCTTCCTTATATTCTATGGGCTATGTCAACAGCACCTCAGCAACACTTCAGAGTAAACTTAAACACACTAACTGAATTCCTATTACTGATCAGATATAGTGTATCTATATTATCAAGATTATTCTTTTAAAAATCAGTGTCAGCTTGGTTCAGGTGGTAGCCTTAGAATCAGAAGGTTCTGGATTTAAGCCCCGCTCGAAACCTTGAGCATATTAGAGAGGGCGAAACTACAGTGCAATACGGACGGAGTGCTGCATTGTCAGAGGTAATATTCTTTGGATGATACCTTAAATCGAGGTCTCATCTGATTATTGAGGTGAACATAAAGGGCTCGATTTTAATAGCCCTGAAGAGGCGGGTTTGGAGGCGGGTCAGCAGCGAAAATTGGAAAAAATGGCTTCAGACTGCCAACCCGCCTCCATCTCGCCCCCCATGCGATTTTCGTGAGTGTCGAGTCGGCCGCTCCCAAATTGACCCGACGGGAACCGGTGGGACAGGTAGTTAAGGCAGTTAAAAGCCTGTTAACTGCCTTGGTAATCCTATTTTTATAGTGGTTTCCCATTTTCGTGCTTCTGGCTCCTGTTTCCCATCTTGTCAGAAACATGCCAGCTGCAAGGAGACGAGTTTCTCGAGGACATGATTTGCAGTCACTGGTGCAGCACTTTAAAAGCGCTCCTGTAACAGGCCACACCTGGAGTACTGCGTACAGTTTTGGTTTCCATATTTAAGAAAAGATATACTTGCTCTAGAGGCAGTTCAGAGAAGGTTCACTCGGTTGATTCCGGAGATGAGGGGGTTGACTTATGAGGAAAGGTTGAGTAGGTTGGGCCTCTACTCATTGGAATACAGAGGAATGAGAGGTGATCTTATCGAAACATATAAGATTGTGAGAGGGCTTGATGGGGTGGATGCAGGGAGGATGTTTCCACTGATGGGTGAGACTAGAACTAGGGGGCATAATCTTAGAATAAGGGGCTGCCGTTTCAAAACTGAGATGAGGAGAAACTTCTTCACTCAGAGGGTAGTAAATCTATGGAATTTGCTACCTCAGAGAGCTGTGGAAGCTGCGACATTAAATAAATTTAAAACGGAGATAGACAGTTTCCTAGCTGATAAGGGAATTAAGGGTTATGGGGAGCGGGCAGGGAAGTGGACGTGAGTCTAGGTTCGGATCAGCCATGATCCTATTGAATGGCGGAGCAGGCCCGAAGGGTCGTATGGCCGACTCCTGCTCCTACTTCTTATGTTCTTATGGAACATGGCTGACATTCAAATGCAACAACTTTGTTGTTGGAGGTTTGGGATAAGATTTTGCAAATATACTGACCTTGTGACAGTTCAAGCCGACACCCATCTGTAGTGTTACCTGATTGGTATAATTTCAGGCCACTTTGAGTGTGCACTTGCAAGCTTCTTGCCTCAACTGAAATCTATAGCAACGGGATGGGAACCATTTACATCCTCTCATCAGATTCAGAGGACGAGCAGCCGCAGCAGCACCACAACCAGCCACAACAGCACCAGGAGTGCCAACCTCCTCCTCACCCACCTGAAGCTGCACTGGACACAGGGCATCAGCCCCTGACAAAATTGCTGGCTGGGAGGCCAGCGATGGCATCACCATGGCCAGATTTTCTTCACTTGATGCTGTAAACCCTGGCTGCCACATGATGTGCCAGGTTGACACCATCCCACATCTGCACCGTGAAGCATCCCTTTAATGTCCAAGCCATTCCATGCACACACATCACTATGGGGGGCTGGGGGCAGGGGGGGTGGGGGCGAGTTATGACTGAACAATCATTTGAACTCAGTAAGACACTTCTCAATGTGCATGTCAAATAAGGGGCACTTTTGGAAAAAGATATCACACTGTATGACAACATATTACCAGAAATTTCACATGGACATTGGCTAAACCTCTCAAGTGCCTAGCCTTGTGTGTCGTTAGTTAGTATGCTTGCAGTAGGATGAGGGTGAGTGGTGGCTAGTGAGATGGGGAAGTGATAAAGTAGATAGAGAGGGTTGGTTGGAGGTTCAAGGTAAGTTGGTGTCCTGGGGAGGTCTCTTCCGCCCTTGCAAGGGAAGAGAACCTCCCTGCGTGCTGTGACTCCCTCCAAAAGCATATGGAGGGAGTCATTGAAGAGTCTGAGTGCAGTGATTGTCAGTGTTTGCAGCACCTCAATGCTGTCAAACACTGACAGATCAACTGTCAAAATAAAATTGTGCATGGTCCCTGTAAGGAAACCGGCAGATGACGTGTCATCAAATGGACTCATCAGACCCGCTTCCTGTTAAGGCGGTGTTAACAAGGCCAAATCAAGGGAAAATCACGCCTGCAGAGCGGAGGCAGCTGGGGGCGGGCCTGGAACCCGGAAACCAGCTGACCCGCCCCCATCTCACCTCCAGAATTAAATTCACAGCCAAAAGATCCAGTGCTATTATTTGAACGTGAGCTCGCCCCAATGTTCTAGCCTCAAACCAATGCCAAACAACAGTTAAAATGCAAGCAACTTATTTAAAGTCTTCTGCCTATATATGAGTGTAATAGTGGAGTACTGTAATATTGTTAGTCCCTTTGACCTGATTGCAGAACCAGAGACAGTTGTCATTTCCAAATCACATCTCAGCATTTCAACCAATCGGATCTTAGATCATTGTATCGGCAACCTATACCTTCAACCAAACAGATCTCAGAACCATACAAACAGTGACCCATTAGATCCCAGAACCATCTGCAGAGTGTCATTTTGATCCACTTGTTTACAAATACATATACTGAATTTCTTGAACAGCTTGCATACATTTTACTAGCATTACACAATAAAATGATTGGAGTCCTTTCGTTGCCCAAATATATTCTATTGAAAGCCCACAAAGTTTGCTCCTGTAATAAGTTTGCAAGTACCTTTAAATAGGTCATGTTCAGCTATCCACACAACGATCACAATCGAGCACTTTGCACAGTAAAACATGTTAATTTGATTCTGTTTATATTGCCCAGCAATATCCAGACCCTATAATATTAAAATAATTTAAAACCATTTATAAATAGTCAATTCCAATTAATTCTTGCTGAAAAAAGTTTGAATTATGCAGTAGCTCAAATTAAGCAATTTTAATAAAACAGCACAGGAGGCATTTTTGTGCATGATTTCAATTCCAATTAACAGATAATTCAAATTAAACAATTTCAAATTAAGAGGAATAGACTGTATTTTATTCTACATGTAATACCACCTTCTTGGTAATGCATCAGTAGAAAAGTTCCTAATAGGGAAACTGCACAAATTTAGGGTTCATATAACATGGGACACAGTACAGAATATACCAATTTAGTATTCTTGGGGCCCATTACACTTAGGGATCCAGTACAAGTTGAGGTACAACGTACACCACCTCATTTGCACTGGCATATATCTGTCCTCCCAACATTTGAGAGTTTCATTGTACATGTTCAAACACACATGTGCTGCATCATGTGTATGTGCAAGTATACTCATTTGCAAGAAACTAGAGCGCCCAGTCTCATCCAGCTGCATATCCATTGTAATTCCATGAGGGAGTTTCTCATGTTGATAAGCGGGTATGGTTGTTTCAATTATTAAGAGGTAAGAAAACTTGTTCAACAATGCATGCACGGGGAAAAAGTCATACAGTAGCATTTAACTTTACGATCGCCGTTCACTGATATAAAAAAAAACATAATTTGTTTTTCTACTTTTACACCTGGGTGATTACTGTGAGATGAATAACTGGTGAGGGTGAAATGGCCCAATGTATAAAGGATGAAGTTTTAATAAAATCAAAAGTCACATTAAACACATGAAATTCAATTATACATTAATATACATGCTCATTCCAATAAATTGTATGTGTTCCATTTTCAATAATACCATTTAAAGCCAGTAACACTAAGCTGCTCTTTAAAAAAAAAAATCAGGTTCAAGTATCTTAACAAGGGATTGCTATCAGAAATTATCTAGAAGTACATTCACCATTAAGTTCAAAATTGTACAGACAGCAATTACCTCAAAGAAACATGGAAAAACTGAACAGTGACCCCAGAAAGCAAAAAGGGACCAATTTTTCTTCTCTAATTACTCCAAACACCTGCTGTATGTTCTCTTTTGCATTGAGAGAATATTTATAGTTTAAAACAAGTTTCCTTCAAAATAACCCATAACCTTCAAAATGTACATCTAGCTTGCATCTCCAACTCATGAAATATATAGATCAAAGAATGACAGAATCACCAAAATACATAAACATAACAGACAAAACCATCCAGATGGTTGATCTGCATGGAAACAAATGCAACATGAATGATTTAATAAGGATGCAAATAAATTTCTCCTAGTCATCCTTTAACTAAAACCCAAAAAAATGAATTACTGAACTTGTACTTATTTGATAACGTGAATAAAAAAAATTCTAAAGCAAACAGGCAAGTTGTAGAGATTTTTGGCTAATACGGAGTAAAGTGTGAAACATAATTCCACAATGTAGTCTGAAAGAAAGAATACAACTGAAAACAATCTATGACAGAACTTCTTTACAGAAGGGTAATGCTAGAGATGAAAAGCAAACTATTGCTGATGCTGAAAATCTGCAATTAAAACAGAAAATGCTGGAGACATTCCGCAGGTCAGGACAGTATCCGTTGAGAAAACACAAGTCAGTCAAGTTTCAGGTATAAACCTTTCCTCAGAACTGTATACATCTGCATGACAAACAGCTGAATATGGAATCAAATTTTTTTAAATGCGTCAAAGTCAGTGTGTATTAACAAGCATGATGTAAACACATTCCACTTGCGCATTTCACTTATGTATGCATATCTCTTAAGCTTTTCTATTTCCCCATCTTTTCCGTTGATCCTTACACAGCAGGCAAGGTAAGGAGAAAGAGAGAATCAGGACTGAAAGAGAATCAAAATAAGGCGTAACGCACGTAATACAGAGACAATGAAAAGTAACAGGATGAACATGCAATCATGCAAAGCACATCACTCACAACCACCAATAAATGATCATCTAAAATTGTATTTGCTTTTAATGCGGCAGGAATTTTTCCTTTGTTGACTTTTTCCTTTTTGTCTAATGGACACAAAATTGCAGTCAAGTTTTTCTATAGTCTGTCAAAGGAATGACCTTGTAATTATACAACATGTCACGCGATTATTCATTCCATAGATGTGGCATTAACTCTGAAAATAAGAAAAATATTTCCAAAGACAGGACAGCATCTGTAGGACTGGGATTTCTTTTGTGCAAATCCCTCACAGTCCAAGCAACTAAGCATTCTCTATCTCTTTCCCCTCCCCTCCACTTCCATCAATTCTATTTTACACAACTGACACTGAGCAGGTATAATTTAGCTGCAATTTAGTTACCACTAAATATTTGATAAAATTTGAAGCCTATAATCTTACCAGCAACATATACAACAAATTGCATTTATATAATAGCGTTAACGTATATGAAAAGGTCCACAGTGTTTAACAGAGGCGTAATCAGACAAAAATGGATGCCAAGCCAAAGAAGGTGGTATTAGGCAAGGTGATCAAAAGCTTGGATTCTCTGGCTACGAGAAGACTGGAACCAAATGAGGGCGGTCCCACTAAGCTTGACAATGTAGGAGAAACACTGAAGGAGGACGGTGGGGTTGACGGTGTCACAGGGTGCAGAGAGGTCGAGAAGGGTGAGGAAGGATAATGTACCATGGTCACAATCACAGAGGATGTTATATGTGACTTTCGTTACGGCCATCTTGGTGCATGGCAAGGGCAAAACCTGACTGGGGAGATTCAAACTGGGAGTTGCAGGAAAAACAGGCACAGATTTGGGAGGCAACAAGACATTCAAGGATTTGAATGGAAAGTGAGATTAGAAATGGTACAAGGACAGAGGTGATGACAGTTCTGAAAAGAAGTGGGACAGTACCCAGGGAGAGGAAACCATTTAAAATGTCAGCTAGCATGGGATCAAGGAAGGGAAGTTGGGTGGTCAGCAGTCTAGTTGGATTAGGGTCAAGGGAGCATACTACCATTTTATACCTCGTTGCTTCTGTGCAAAACAAAGTATGCAAAGTAGGCAACCTGGTGAGATAATGGCAAATAAATTGGTTTGGGCCTGTTTTTGCACACAGAATGGTCGGCACACTCCCATAGCGTGCCACAAACCAGAGGATTGAGGCTCACGTGAAACTGGGCCTCGGGCATCATGTTAATAATTGCAACAAGCTGTGGTTGCGGTCACACCTTCAGAGGCAGCTCGTCTGTTTGCACCTCTCCAAGTAAGTCCGGGGGGGGGGGGGGGGGTGTGTGGCGGAAGAAGAGAATGGGAGGGCGGGGGGTTAACGTGGGCCGGCAGCAGCACCCAGTAGTGCTGTTGAGTAAAGAGCAGCAAGAGTGCTCCACCCGGCTCCACATGAAGGTAAGTTTAAATGTACCTTTTTGTTGGTGGCCATCAGCGGTACTTTATACACCACTGGTTAAGCCACTAATGCACAAAAAAACTGAACAAAGGATGTCCGTAGAATGCTCTGCTTAGTGCTAACCAATTTCAGAATTGGGTCCTGAAACAGGCAATAGGCCCCTCATTGCTTGTGCAATGGGTCGAACGCCTGTTTTAGGCAGTAGCCAGGGCGCCTGAATATCACGACCCAATATAAGGTCAGATGTATTTCATGCACCCTTGGGCCATGGGACACAGCGCCGGGAAATTGGTGCTTTTTGAAAATTTCTGCGCCTGGAAAATAGGCACGATGGGGTCCATCTTCTGGACCAATAACTCTGCAATCTTCAAAAAATATTTAGAAGAGAATAGGGCTGATTTTCCTGGGTGGGCACTGTTCAGGGGCAATGTGTGAGCAGCAAGCACCCAGGGAGGTAATGCAGCACAGGAACTTTCTGTTGGCCCTCATTATAATGAAAAGGGTGGATTTTAGGCACTACTGAACACGCTCTATTGGGCACAGGACCAGTGAGGACAAGAAAACTGGAAGCAGCACCATTAAAAGGACAGATATAGTAAAAGTCCCATAAGAGATCCAGAAGATCTATGTGGTTTTTTTATAAAGTTAGCGGAGAAGGATTTTTATCATGCCAGCTTCTGATGAATAGTGGTAAGTTTTCATTTAACTTATGTATGCCAGAAACTGTGATTTGAATTTACGCTAATTTAAAGGGTTGGTCCCTCACGAATCAGCTTGTGCTATAGGGCCATGCCTGGGATGACAGAAGCACCCCAAGCAGCTGTCCAAGCAGCTCTGCAGTGTGCCTTGCAGGTGTAAGATCAAGGGCAGAGAAAGTTCCTACACTGTGATAGGGAAACAGTAGTTCAAGAGATGCCTAGACATGACTTTTTGATAGATGCTCATCCTCTATAGCTTTACTTAAGAAATAAATTAAATTTGAACTCAGTAAATTTTCATAAGCACACCCTTTTTAGTCTTTTCATAGCCAAACCAAACAATGAACAACTGTTGCTGCAGTTTATGGGATGAGAAAGCAACACTGCTATTAACAGGTCATACCAGCTCAGAACTCATATTGTATAAAATTCTGATGTGACAATTCGCCACAAAAATTTTCTTCTCTCTCAATCCTAGAAAGAGAGAAAATAGCTCTAATCATCTCTGGGAGTTACAAAGCTGATACTTGTAACTGACCAGCTAAACACAAACCAAATCAAACTTTAATGCTAAGAAACTTTTTAATTTATTTGCATCAATATGTATGTTGACCCTGTCATTTGAACAGATTTCAGTATATTACTAACTCATACGCAAATAATTTCAATTTTGTATTAACCACTGTCACCATTGATTCATATGCAATCCCATGAAAAGGTTCGAGTAGACAGCATTATTTTCAAAAAAACCTTATTTTTAAGCTAACAAATTAGAGTGAAGTTTCAGATTGGTAGCACTCTCACCTCTAGGTCAGAAAGGTGTGGGCTCAATGCCCAAGTCAAGATTTGAGTACAGAGGCAAGGCTGATACTCCAGTCCAGTGCTGAGGGTATTCTGACGAAGGGTCACAGACCTGAAACTTAAACTCTGTTTCTCTCTCCGTGGATGCTGCCTGTTTCCAGCATTTTCTGTTGTTATTTCAGATTTCCAGCATCTGCAGTATTTTGCTATTGTGCTGAGGGTATGCTGTTTGGTCCAAAGGTGCTCAGGTAGATTTTAAAAATCCCATAGCACTATTTCAGAGAAGAGAGTTTGCCTGAATTCCTGGCCAACATTCCGCTCTCAACAAATATCACCAAAAAACACAGCTTAATTGGTGATACAACTCTCTGTTGTTCTGGAACGTTACTGGTGCAGAATGCACCATGTTTGCCTGCATTCCAATGAGCTGATTCCCTGACCAGGCCCTCCCAGCAAAGAGTAGCACTCGCAGGAAACTCTGATCGGAAAATCATGCAGCTGCTGATTCTTCATCCATTCATTTAAATGGATGGAAAGTCAAGAGGGTAGAAAAGCGCTGGTCTGCCAACGTAAGGATTCATCCCTGCACCGGAACGGGTAGGCCCGAGGCCCAATCGAAACTGGGCCTCACGCTTCAGTTATCGTACATCAGATGTCGTACATCCCCAGGCAGCTCACTGATGATGCGGACATCAGTGTCCAGCCACTGTGACATCGGCAGCTGCCTTCAGGTAGGACCCGGGAGTGGGGTTGGAGCAGGCTACGGGGGGGGGGGGGGGGGGGGGGTGTGATCGTGATGTCTTTGGAGTTGTGGGAAGCACTCCTGCTCCTCCAGGAAGGTTCATTTTTAATTTTTATAATTCACCTCTCATTGGCAGCCAGAGGGGCCACTGAAGAATTCTGACAGTTTAGACGCCTGCCCTGCTCATCGCTGACTAATTTTGTAAAGCGGTCCTTTAACAGGCGCTAGGCCCCTAATTTACATATTCAAAAGGCCTAATGCTAGATTTAGTCTTTTTTTTTTATTCGTTTATGGGATGTGGGCGTTGCTGGCAAGGCCAGCATTTATTGCCCATCCCTAATTGCTCTTGAGAAGGTGGTGGTGAGCCGTCTTCTTGAACCGCTGCAGTCCGTGTGGTGAAGGTACTCTCACAGTGCTGTTAGGGAGGGGACTCCAGGATTTTGACCCAGCGACGATGAAGGAAAGGCGATATATTTCCAAGTCAGGATGGTGTGTGACTTGGAGGGGAACTTGGAAGTGGTGGTGTTCCCATGCGCCTGCTGCCCTTGTCCTTCTAGGTGGAAGAGGTCGCGGGTTTGGGAGGTGCTGCCGAAGAAGCCTTGGCGAGTTGCTGCAGTGCATCTTGTAGATGGTACACACTGCAGCCACGGTACGCCGGTGGTGGAGGGAGTGAATGTTTAAGGTGGTGGATGGGGTGCCAATCAAGTGGGCTGCTTTGTCCTGGATGGTGTTGAGCTTCTTGAGTGTTGTTGGAGCTGCACTCCTCCAGGCAAGTGGAGGGCATTCCATCACGCTCCTTACTTGTGCCTTGTAGATGGTGGAAAGGCTTTGAGGAGTCAGGAGGTGAGACACTCGCCGCAGAATACCTAGCCTCTGACCTGCCCTTGTTGCCACAGTATGTGTGTGGCTGGTCCAGTTAAGTTTCCGCCCAGGATGCCTAAAATATGGGCCCCATAAATTCAGCAGTGGGACCAACACCTGCGTAGATTGGGTTTAGACCATCCCACTGCTAAATTTATATGCTTTGTGTCTGTTTTGCACCTGAACACATACAAATTTCTACCTCAAAGTCTGATGGCAAATAATTTCCTAACCAGCACTCTCTGCAAGTGCAAGCCCTCACAAATAATTTACTGAAGCGTTTTGAGATGTTTCAGCAGGGTAATAATATACAAATACTGAAAAAAAATTTAAATCATCTTGAACAATTTATTCCATGCCTCCATTCCATTCCCGGCTACAAGCAGGTTATGAAGGGCTTATGAATTGAACAAATGTTTATACTATTACAGAATTAAGACACAAATATTTTTTTTTAAATAAAGAAATGCCAGCACTGGATGCAATAATTTTAGATTGTTAGCTCAATGACATTAAACAAGAGACAACCTGCATCTCTACTTATACTGTTCCAATAATATTTTAGATTATTTCATGTAATTACACAGGAACAGAGAAGGTTGAGTGGGAATCCAATAGAGGGGGATGGGGGCCCTTCAAAATTATGAAAGGTTTGAGAGGATAACCAGTGAAAAATTGTTTCCACTGGTTAGTGAATTGGTAATAAAGGGCATTGATTGAGGATTATCACTAGAAGCAGCAAGGGAGCTGTTAGGAGAAATATTTTCAGAGTTATTAGAAGATAGATCTTTTATCCCAAGTGGCTATTTCATAATTTTAGCTGAAATTGCATGTGTATCAGGAAAAGGAAGAATAAAAATGGATAGGGGAGAAAGGCAGGGAAATGGAATTGGAGTAGGTTGTTTTAGTTTAAGAGCTAGCACCAGCCAGCAAAAACACAATAGGTTGAATGGCTTCCTCCCGTGCTGTAATTTCTATAATTCTATGCTATATTCTCAAATTATTGAGTATAATTATGAATATTTATGCAGAAAACAATGAGTGATGGAGTAGCACAGTGCACCATCCTTCCATCTCTGAAAATTAGATTTAAACCCAGCCCAAGAAAGTGGAGAATAAAAACTTCCTCTCTCCGATATCTGATGAGTCCTAAATAAAATGATTATGAACAATCTGAACCAATTCCTCCAACAGAAGGAAAAAAATGCTCATGATTTGACACGAAGGAAAAGGATCAGACTCGATTATGATATCCTCCATGGTCAACTAACCTGGTAACATTCACATTCTAAGTTTACACGTGAAGAATAGCCGCTTGAACATGGTCTCGAAAGGCTGCTGGCACCCAGGAACCCTCAGGTGGGAGGCAGGAAAATGAGGGGGGGGGGGGGGGGCGGGAGAAGGAAACAGGTGGGGAACCTGCTCCCAGGTCTCTGCCCATTTAGTTTTTGAGCTGAATGCTAGATGGTGTGTAAGGGCAGCCTTGAATGCCTTGTCCTCTACTCAGCACTTCCAACAGCACAGCAAGGGTTAGGAATTCACCATGCGAAGACTAGTAAACGCAAGCCTTTATCCTCGCAATCTTGGCACAATGTATTGGAGCACCGAGGGGCCGTATGGCCTACTCCTGCTTCTATTTCTTACGCTGTTATGTTCTTATTACCAAAACACACAAACAACTGTTAAAACTGGAATTAGACAAACAATTAACACGCTCATATGATATTTCTTTGTCTGCTATTTTAATGCAGGCATTAGTCAGTTTAATTTAAATTGGTTAACACCACTAAAATAATGGACAAAGGAATGTCATACAGACGTCTTAAACATTAATTCGCAGATAGCGGCAACAATCATTTCTGGATTAAAAAGAAATATAAAATTTAGGATTGTGCACATGCATAGTGAACTTTTATTGCTTGCAATAGATGAAAATGTTTGCTCCAGAAACTAGAATGCCACCAAATAGTCATGAAAAGTAGAGTATATACATTGTAGTATATAAGCCAGAAACAAAATGATGTTCAAGGTCATAAGCACTGAGCTGTACAAACACAGTTAAGCTACAGTGGTCTAAAATTATCTTTTTTTTTAAATTGGAAAAGACTTTTTGCTGTACGCACTAATAAAAAGGTCACAGAAAGCACTTAAGCTACACCATCCCTTCACCAAACATCTATTTGTCAGTTTCTTCAAGGCTAAATCAATGGAAACTGAAATCCACTTGGCTGTCTTTTCAAAATGAGCAGAACATGCTGGCATCAATTTTCATTATCACCTGCATTTAGAATAACTTGTTCACAACTTGAGCAAATACTGTACCACAATAAATAATCAAGATCATTTCACTGTACCTAAAAGTTGCTTTGACGGAGATTTAAAACAGACAACGATTTGTTTCTGTTTTGCTCTGCTGCATATTTAATTTGTAACCTCGACATGTAAAGCTTACCTGGGTTAAAATAACTGTATTCTGGAGCCTTTCAACCCCCACCCCGC
Source organism: Squalus acanthias (assembly GCA_030390025.1). Lineage (NCBI taxonomy): Eukaryota > Metazoa > Chordata > Chondrichthyes > Squaliformes > Squalidae > Squalus > Squalus acanthias. The sequence continues at coordinate 85,884,326 of CM059438.1, forward strand.
CTCCCAGTACAAGTCTACTATTCCAAATTATTTTGACATCTGTTTATACTTTGCTTTATTTAGAAAACAGCCAATTTTTAACAAACTGCTATTATTTTTAAAATCAAACAATTCCAATGAAAGAGAAATTGGAATTTGTTTATTTTCCACAAGGACTTAATCCATACAGAAGTCTAAAAAAGGACTATTATCAAATTTCTTTCTTTTTCTTTTATTAAACAGCTACTGTAGCTGACAGGTAAACTCTAAGATACAAATTAACAATGGCTACAACTCACCATGCTCAGAGAGATCTGGTTGGTATTCTGGAAACTGGCTTTCAGAAGGAACACTAACAGTTCGACGTAGTAGCCTTGCCCTACATGACTCTGCTCGCCGTTCCTGCAGCAGCAATGGATGAATCTGGAAAAAATAATATAATGTATGATTCTTCAAACCCACAGGAGAATAACTGTCCATAAACATCTTGATTGGAATATCTTCTTCATCAGTCAACTGTGTCAATAAATTTTTACAACACTATGGGGATCCACAGGGTCTTTATTTGACTTAGTGCAGTCAAGGCTATCAAACATCTAATGCATTTTAATTACAGATAGGTCATTGAATTTGATGCATCAGCTAAAGGGAAGCTCAAAACCAATGTGTCATATGAGACATGTGGATGTTCAGACAACAGCTGTCTTTTATATTTTGCCTGCAGGTAAAGGAATAATTAAAGTTTAACTATGAAATCATTAAGGCATATATGTTTTTTGCTTCAGGTTTAAATCTATGTTCAGTTATGTTAATATATGCCCATTCTGCAAGTTTATGAATGTCTTCTTGTAATTTGTTGCAGTCCTCCTCAGTATTGACAATTCCCCATCTCCAATTTGGTATCATCCACAAATTCAGAAATTGTGTTTTTGATTCCAAAGTCTAAATCATTAATATAAATTGTGAACAACAGTGGTCCCAGCACTGATCCTTGTGGGACCCCACTTTCCACCTTCTGACACTCTGAATAGTTACCCTTTATCCATACTCTCTGCTTTCTGCCTTGCAGCCAGCTAACCATCCATTCTGCTACTTGTCCCCTGACTTCACATGCTCTGACCTTATTCATTAGCCTATTATATGGCACCTTATCGAAGGCCTTTTGGAAATCAAGATAAATTACATCATCTGCATTACCCTTGTCTACTCCCTCTGTTACCTCTTCAAAGTATTCAATGAGGTTGGTCAAGCAAGACGTTCTCATTTGAAATTCATGCTGACTTATTTATTTTTTGGTTTCTAGATGTTTTTCTATTTTCTCCTTTAGTAGGGATTCCATTATTTTTCCTACCACCAATGTTAAGCTGATTGGTCTATAGCGCTCCCTAGACATGTTCTATCTCCCTTCTTAAATATAGGTATAATGCTAGTTATCCGCCAGTCCACTGGCACACCTTTTTCTAACAAATTATTAAATATGTGTAATAGTGCCACTACTATCTTTTTTTTTAAATTTGTTCCTGGGATGGAGACGTCGCTGGCAAGGCCAGAATTTATTGCCCATCCATAATTGCCCTTGAGAAGGTGGTGGTGAAACACCTTGAACCACTGCAGTCCATGTGGTGAAGGTACTCCCACAGTGCTATTAGGTAGGAAGTTCCAGGATTTTGACCCAGCGACGATGAAGAAACAGCGATATATTTCCAAGTCAGGATGGTGTGTGACTTGGAGGGGAACTTGGAGGTGGTGGTGTTCCCGTGCGCCTGCTACCCTTGTCCTTCTAGGTGGTAGAGGTCGCGGGTTTGGGAGGTGCTGTCGAAGAAGCCTTGGCGAGTTGCTGCAGTGCATCTTGTAGATGGCACACACTGCAGCCACGGTGGTAGAGGGAATGAATGGGGTGGGATGGGGTGCAATCAAGCAGGTGGCTTTGTCTGAGATGGTGTAGAGCTTCTTGAGTGTTGCTGGAGCTGCACTCATCCAGGCAAGTGGAGAGTATTCCATCACACTCTTGACTTGTGCCTTGTAGATGGTGGAAAAGCTTTGGGGAGTCAGAAGGTGAGACACTCGCCACAGAATACCCAGCCTCTGACCTGCTCATGTAGCCACAGTATTTAAGTGACTGGTTCAGTTAAGTTTCTGGTCAATGGAGACTTCCAGGATGTTGATGGTGGGGGATTCGACAATGGTAATGCCATTGAATGTCAAGACTCTTTCTTGTTGGAGATAGACATTGCCTGGCACTTGTGTGGCGTGAATGTTACTTGCCACTTATCAGCCCAAGCCTGAATGTTATCCAGGTCTTGCTGCATGCAGACTCGGACTGCTTCATTATGTGAGGAGTTGCGAATGGAACTGAACACTGCGTAATCAGTGAAGATCCCCACTTCTGACCTTATGATGAAGGGAAGGTCATTGATGAAGCAGCTGAAGATGTTTGAGCCTAGGACACTAACCTGAGGAACTCCTGCAGCTATGTCCTGGGGTGGAGATGATTGACCTCCAACAACCACAACCATTTTCCTTTGCTCTAGGCATGACTCCAGCCAGTGGTGAGTTTTCCCCCCCCCCCGATTCCCATGGACTTCAATTTTACTCGGGCTCCTTGATGCCACACTCGGTCAAGTGCTGCCTTGATGTCAAGGGCAATCACTCTCACCTCACCTCTGGAATTCAGCTCTTTTGTCCATGTTTGGACCAACGCTGTAATGAGGTCTGGCCGAGTGGTCCTGCCGGAACCCAAACTGACCAGTGGTGAGCAGGTTATTGGTGAGTAAGTGCCGCTTGATAGCACTGTCGACAACACCTTCCATCACTTTGCTGGTGATTGAGAGTAGACTAATGGGGCGGTAATCGGCCGGATTGGATTTGTCCTGCTTTTTGTGGACAGGACATACTTGGGCAGTTTTCCACATTGTCGGGTAGATGCCAGTGTTGTAGCTGTACTGAAACAGCTTGGCTAGTTCTGGAGCACAAGTCTTCAGCACTACAGCCGGAATGTTGTCGGGGCCCATAGCCTTTGCTGTATACAGTGTGCTCAACCATAAGAAATGGAGCTGGAGTAGGCCATTTGGCCCTTCGAGCCTGCTCCACCATTCAACAAGATCGTGGCTGATCTTCTATCTCAACTCCACCTTGCCGTACTATCCCCATATCCCTTAATTCCCTTCGTTCCCAAAAATGTCTCGACCTCTCTCGAATATACTCAACGACTGAGCATCCACAGCTCTTGGGTACAGAATTCCAAAGATTCACAGCCCTCTCTGAGTGAAGAAATTTCTCCTCATCTCAGTCCTCAATGGCCGACCCTTTATTCTGTGACTGTGACCACATGTTCTAGATTCCCCAGCCAGGGGAAACATTTTCCCAGCATTAACCCTATCAAGCCCCTTAAGAATTTTATATGTTTCAATTAGTTCACCTCTTGTTCTTCTAAACTCTAACGAATATAGGCTTAGTCTACTCAATCTCTCCTCATAGGGCAATCTCCCCATCCCAGGAACCAGTCTAGTGAACCTTCGCTGCACTCCCTCTAAAGCAAGTATGTCTTTCCTTAGGTAAGGAGACCAGAACTGAACACAGTACTCCAGGTGTGGCCTCACCAATGCCCTGTATAATTGTAATAAGACTTAGTCATAGAGTCATAATGGCACAGAAGGAGCCCATTCGGCCCATCGAGTCCGTGCAGGCTCTCTGTAGAGCAATCCAGTCAGTCTCATTCCCCCGCTCTATCCCCGTAGCCCTGCAAGTTTATTTCCCTCAAGTGCCTATCCAGTCTCCCCTTGAAAACATTGAGGCCTAAAAATTCGGTTGCTTTGCGCCTCCAGTTAGCGCCCTAAAAAAGGGCGCTAACGGGGCGCAAAGCAACTAGCGCCCGGGCGCGGCGCCGCCAACGCTTCCCGTGAAATTCAGCTGGAGGTTAGCGGTGGCGGTAATCGTTAGCGCCCCGCGCCGCCGGCAATGACATCATCGTCGTGCACAGCGCCCGCTCGCGATCTTCGGTAGCGTACCCTGACTTTCCGTCGGACACTATGTCTGACGGGATTAGGGGGGGCCTACCTGCGGCGGGGGCGGCGCAAATTAAAGGGGAGGTGCTGGGCGGCCATTTTTGTTGCTGGCCGCCTGCCAGCACCTGCCCCCTCTGCCGTCCGTCCCCACCCCCCACCCCCACACTGCGGAGTGCCGGCTGCGCTCCGTGAGCCTGGCACTTCTGAGTGCCAGGCCCTTTTGCTGGCACTCCGATCCCTGGTGGCCCAGCTGGGCCCCGGGTCGCACTGCGCAAGGCCCCTCCCCTTTAAGGAGGGGAGGAAGGCCTGCAGTACCGCGGCGCGACCAGCGCCCCAAGAGGAAGGCAGGGCACTTCCAGTAGCACCCCGCTTCCCTCTTGGGGCGCCACCGTTGAATTTCAGCCGCGGCGGTTCCAATTTTTTCAGGCCGCTAAAAGTAGCGCCCCGGCGAAGTTAGCGCCCCAAAGGGGTCGCGACTCAGTTCCCCCCCCCCCCTCCGGGAGTGTCTCCGCTTCCACGTCTTCACCACTCGCTGCGTAAAAAAGTTTTTCCTCACAACCCCCCTGTATCTCTTGCCCAAAACTTTAAATCTGTGTCCCCTAGTCCTTATACCATCAACTAGTGGTAACAGCCTTTCCCTGTCTAGCCTATCCAAACCCATCATAATCTTATACACCTCTATCAAATCACCCCTCAACCTCCTTTGCTCTAATGAAATCAAATCCAGCTTCTCCAACCTGTTCTTGTAACTAAAATCCCCCATCCCCGGAACCATTCTGGTAAATCTCCTCTGCACCCTCTCAAGGGCCTTCACATCCTTCCTAAAGTGTGATGACCAGAACTGGACGCAATACTCCAGTTGTGGCCTAACCAGCGCTTTATAAAGGTTCAGCATAACTTATCTACTTCTGTACTCAATACCTCTATTTATGAATCCCAAGATCCCATATGCTTTGCTAACCACTCTCTCAATATGTCCTGCCACCTTCAGGGACCTATGCACATTAACTCCCAGGTCCTTCTGTCCCTACACACTCTTTAAAACTGTGCCATTAAGTGTATATTGCCTCTCCCTGTTCCTTCTGACAAAATGCATCACCTCACACTTCTCTGTATTAAATTCCATCTGCCACTTGTCTGCCCATTCTGCTAGCCTTTCTATGTCCTGTTGCAGTCGATTGGTATCCTCCTCACTGTTTGCCACACACCCAAAGTTTGGTGTCATCGGCAAATTTAGAAATTCTGCTCTGTATTCTAATATCCAGGTCATTTATATATATCAAAAAAAGCAGTGGTCCCAGCACTGACCCTTGGGGAACACCACTGTCTACCATCCTCCAGTCTGAAAAACAGCCATTTACCACAACTCGCTGTTTTCTGTCCTTAAGCCAATTCCTTATCCAAGCTGCCACTGACCCATCTATTACATGAGCCTCAATTTTGTTAACCAGTCTTCTATTTGGCACTTTGTCAAACGCCTTCCGAAAATCCATGTAGACAACATCCACTGCATTCCCTTCATCAATCCTCTCTGTTACTTCATCAAAAAACTCAATTAGATTAGTCAAACACGATCTGCCTTTTACAAATCCGTGTTGGCTCTCATTAATTAGCTTAAACCTCTCCAAATGCCCGTTAATTTTTTCCTTAATTATTGTTTCTAAAACTTTACCCACTACTGATGTTAAACTGACTGGCCTGTAGTTACCAGGATTGTCCTTACACCCTTTCTTGAACAATGGTGTCACATTTGCCACTTTCCACTCCTCAGGCACCTCCCCCCACATCGAGGGAAGATTGGAAAATTATGGCAAGCCCTTCTGCTATCTCCTCCTCCAATTCCCTTAGCAACCTGGGATGCAAGCCATCTGGACCAGCTGACTTGTCCACTCTAAGCATACCCAGCCTTTCTAGAACATCCTGTCTATCAATTTTCACCCCTTCCATTGCTTCTACCTTTATCACTTCTACCGATATTTTGTCAGTATCCACCTCCTTAGTAAACACCAATACAAAGTACTCAGAGTATTCTAGCCTTGCACTGCGCCTCTTAGCATATATCACCTTCTTTGTCTCGAATAGGCCCCACCCCACCTCTTACTACCCGCTTACTGTTTACATGCCGGTAGAAGATTTTTGGGTTCCCTTTTATGTGAACCGCTATTCTACTCTCATATTCTCTCTTTGCCAATCTTATTTTCATCTTCACATCCTCTCTCAACTTATTGTATTTGGTCTGGTTCTCCCTTGAAGAATTCACCTGACATGTTTAATCATTTTCTCTATCTCCCTCATTATCTAAGGAGCCTATGCTTTGGTTCCCTTACCCTTCCCTCTTGTTGGAATGTATCTAGCCTGTAGTTGGAAAATCTCCTCCTTAAAGATCACCCATTGTTCCGTTACAGTTTGTCCGGTCAGTCTTTGGTTCCATTTTACCCTGGCTAGATCCTTTCGTATCCCATTGAAGTTAGTCCTATTCCAGTTTAGATGTTCCACTCTAGATTGTTCCTTGCTCCTCTCCATTGCTAATCTAAATCTTATGATACGATGATCACTCGTACCCAAGTGTTCTCCCACAGACACTTGGTCGACCTGGCCCACCTCATTCCCCAGCACCAGACCCAGCAATGCCTCCTTCCTAGTTGGGCCAAGAACATATTGGTCAAGGAAATTCTCTTGAACACATTTCAGAAATTCCTCCCCCTCCTTTCCCTTTACCCTAGCATTATCCCAATCGATATTTGCGTAATTAAAATCCCCCAATATCACCACTCTATAGCCCTTGCATATCTCTGCGATTTCCCTGCAGATTTGCTCCTCTACCTCCCTCTCACTATTTGGAGGCCTATAGAATGCCCCCAATAGCGTGATCATACCCTTTTTGCTCCTCAACTCTAACCAAATGGATTCTGTCCTTGTCCCTTCAAGAACATCCTTCCTTTCCAACACTACAATGTCTTCCGTAATCAGCACTGCCACCCCACCTCCCATTTTTCCTTCCCTATCTTTTCTGAACACCTTGTACCCTTGAATATTAAGTGCCCAGTCCTCACCGTTTTTAAGCCACGTTTCCGTTATTGCCACATCATATTGCCGCATGGCTAATTGTGCTTGTAGCTCACCAACCTTAATTCACCACACTTTGTGCGTTTACGTACATGCATTCTAAACCCATTTTTGAATTTTTCGTAGTCTTTCTTAGTCTGCTCCTATCTAATATGGTACTACTACCGCCTCTCGTACTATCTTCTCTATTACTATCCAACACACTCACTCTTTTATGCACCTTATTCCTCTTTTCTACTTTTATATGCTGGTGCCCATCCCCCTGCCAAGCTAGTTTAAACTCTCAACAGCACGAACAAACGTCCCCGCGAGAATATTGGTCCCGGCTCTGTTGAGGTGTAACTTGTCCGGCTTGTACAGGTCCCATCTTCCCCAGAAACGGTCCCAATGCCTCAGGAATCTAAAGCCCTCCCTCCTGCACCATCTCTCCAGCCACGTATTCATCTGTTCTATCCTCCTATTCCTGTACTCACTTACTACCTTTGAGGTTCTGCTTTGTAATCTCTCTCCTAGCTCCCTAAACTCTGCCTGCAGGACCTCATCCCTCTTTCTGCCTATGTTGTTGGTACCGATATGGACAACGACCTCTGGCTGTTCACCCTCCCCCCTCAGAGTGTCCTGCAGCCGCTCAGTGACATCCTTGACCCTGGCACCAGGGAGGCAACATAGCATCCTGGAGTCACGTCTATGGCCGCAGAAACGCCTGTCTGCTTCCCTAACTATTGAATCCCCTACCACTATTGCTCTTCCACTCTTTTTCCTCCCCCCCTGTGCAGCTGAGCCACCCGTGGTGCCGTGGACTTGACTATGGCTGCACTCACCAGTACTCAGAACAGAATACTGGTTGGAGAGCACGATGCACTCTGGGGACTCCTGCACTACCTGCCTGGTCCTCCTCTTTTGTCTGCCGATCACCCTTTCCCTCTCTGCCTGCATACTCTTAAGCTGCGGGGTGACCACCTCTAGAAACGTGCTATCCACATAACTCTCAGCCTCGCAGATGCACTGCAGTGACTCCAGCCGCCGCTCAAGCTCCGAAACCCGGAGCTCAATTTGCTGTAGCTGGCGACACTTCCCGCACATGTGGTCGTCCAGGCTACGTGAAGCGTCCAGGAGTTCCCACATGGCACAGGATGTGCACTTCACGGGATTGAGCTGTCCTGCCATTCCTCTAGTTAATAGACTAAGAACTAACCCAGCAGAAATAAACTTAAAACTTAACAAAAAACACTCCCCAGCTACTCACCAATCAGCTCCTTCCCTTGTGCCGACGTCACTTTTTTTACTCTGACATCACTTTTTCAAAAACTGCCTCTGTTGAGTTGCTGCCGCTCGGGACTGCTCCTTTTATCTGCTCTGCTCTCGCTGTGCTCCCACCAGGTCCGCTCCTTCCGGTCTCAGGCTTCTTTACTCTTATACTCTAATCCCATTGTAACAAAAGCTAACATACCATTTCCTTTCCTAATTGCTTGCTGTACCTGCATGTTTTACTTTCTATGATTCATGTACAAGAACCCAGGTCCCTGAGTGCAAACATTTCCCAGTCTCACCATTCAAAAAAGATTCTGCTTTTTTGTTTTTCCTACAAAGTGGATAACTTCACACTTCCCCACATTGTATTCCATTTGCCATGTTCATGCCCACTCAGTCAACCTGTCTATATCTCTCTACAGCCTCTTTGCGTCCTCCTCACAGCTTACTTTCCCACCTAACTTTACATCAGCAAACTTGGATATGTTACACTCAGTCCCTTCATCCAAGTCATTAATATAGATTGTAAATAGCTGAGGCCCAAGTACTGATTCTTGCAGTACCCCGCTAGTTAGTCTGCCAACCTGAAAAAGTCCTGTTTATTCCTACTCTCTGTTTTCTGTCCATTAATCAATCCTCAATCCATGCTAATGAGTCCTAATTTTGTGTAATAACCTCGTGTGGCAGCTTATCGAATGCTTTTTGAAAATCCAAATACACTACATCCACTGGTTCCCCCCATCTATCCTAATTGTCACATTTTCAAAAAACTCGAACAAATTTGTCAAACACGATTTTCCTTTCATAAAACCAGATTGACTCTGCCTAATCATATTATGATTTTTTAAGTGCCCTGTTACCACGTCCCTAATAATAGATTCTAGTATTTTGCCTACTACTGATGTCAGGCTAACTGGCTTATAGTTCCCTGTTTTTTCTCTTCCTCCTTTCTTAAGTAGCGGGGTTATGTTTGCCATCTTCCAATCCTTGGGGACAGTTCTAGAATCTAGGGAATTCTGGAAAATTAATACCAGTGTATCCACCATCTCTGCAACTACCTCTTAAAACCCTAGGATGCAGGTCATCAGGTCCAGGGGATTTGTTGCCACTTAGTCCCGTTAATTTCTCCAGTGCTATGTTCTTACTTATACTGATTTCTTTAAGTTCCTCATTCTCTCTAGACCCTTGGTTACCCATTATTTCAGGAATGTTTTATGTGTCTTCGAACCGTCATAGCCTTTGCTGTATCGAGTGCGCTCAGCCGTTTCTCGATATCAGGTGGCGTGAATCGAATTGGCTGAAGACTGGCTTCTGTGATGGTGAGGACCTCAGGAGGAGGCAAAGATGGATCATCCACCTCAGCACTTCTGGCTGCAAACACTTCAGCCTTGTCTGTTGCACTCGCGTGCTGGGCTCTGCCTTCATTGAGGATAGGGATGTTCATGGAGCTTCCTCCTCCCATTAGTTGTTTAATTGTCCACCACCATTCACGACTGGATGTGGCAAGACTGCAGAGTTTTGATATGATCCGTTGGTTGTGGGATCGCTTAGCTGTCTATAGCACGCATGTAGTCCTGTGTTGTAGCTTCACCAGATTGTCACCTCATTTTTAGGTACGCCTGGTGCTGCTCCTGGCATGCTCTTCTACAGTCCTCATTGAACCAGGGCTCGTCCCCGAGCTTGATGGTGATGGTAGACTGAGGGATATGCCGGCCCATCAGGTCGTGGTCGAATACAATTCTGCTGCTGCTGATGGCCCACAGCGCCTCCTGGATGTCCAGTTTTGAGCTGCTCGATCTGTTCTGAATCTATCCCATTTAGTACGGTGGTAGTGCCACACAACACAAGGGAGGGTGTCCTCAGTATTAAGATGGGACTTCGTCTCCACAAGGATGTGCGGTGGTCACTCCTACCAACACTGTCATGAACAGATGCAACTGCGACAGGTAGATTGGTGAGGACGAGGTCAAGTAGGTTTTTCCCTCGCATTGGTTGTCTCACCACCTGCCGCAGGCCCAGTCTGGCAGCTATGTTCTTCAGGACTTGGCCAGCTCGGTCAGTAGTGGTGCTACCAAGCCGCTCGTGGTGATGGACATTGAAGTCCCCCATCCAGAGTGCATTCTGTGCCCTTGCATCCCTCAGTGCTTCTTCCAAGTGGTGTTTAACATGGAGTACTGATTCATCAGCTGAGGGTGGGCAGTAGGTGGTAATCAGCAGGAGGTTTCCTTGCCCATGCTTGACCTGAAGACATGAGACTTCATGGGGTCCGGAGTCACTGTTGAGGACTCCCAAGGCCACTCGCTCCCGACTGTATACCCCTGTGCCGCCACCTCTGGTGGGCCTGTCCTGCCCATGGGACAGGACATACCCAGGGATGGTGATGGAGGAGTCTGGGACATTAGCTGAAAGGTATGATTCTGTGAGTATGGCTATATCAGGCTGTTGCTTGACTAGTCTGTGGGACAGCTCTCCCAATTTTGGCACAAGTCCCCAGATGTTAGTGAGGAGGGCTCTGCGGGGTCAACTGGGCTGGGTGTGCCGCTGTCGTGACAGAAGCCAGTGCCTCAGTCGATGCCGGGTGGTCCATCCAGTTTTATTATTATTGCTTGTTGTAAGGGTTTGGTACAACTGAGTGGTTTGCTCGGCCATTTTAGAGGGCAGTTAAGAGTCAACCACATTGCCGTGGGTCTGAAGTCACATATAGGCCAGACCAGGTAAGGACGGCAGATTTCCTTCCCTAAAGAACATTAGTGAACCAGATGGGGTTTTTAAAACGACAATCCGGTAGTTTAATGGTCACCATTACTGATACTAGCTTCTTATTCCAGATTTATTTAATTAACTGACTTTAAATTCCCCAGCTGCCATGGTGGGATTTGAACTCACGTCTCTGGATCATTAGTCCAAGCCTCTGGATTACTAGTCCAGTAACATAACCACCATGCTACCGTCCTCTAGATTCTTTTAAAATGCACGGATGTAATCTGTCCAGACCAGGGGTTATATCCTCTTCCAGTTTGATTAGTTTATTTAATGTTGCTATTTTTATTTTAAACGCGGTTATATAATTTCTAACCTCATCTTCTGATGTCATATCCAGCTGGTAAATACTGAAGCAAAGTAATTATTTAATATTTTGCGATCGCTGCCTGTGATTTTATCCTGTCCATCACTTAGTGGCCCTATTTCCATCCCGAATTTCCTTTGATTATTCATGTACCTGTAGAATATTTTACTAGAGTGTTATGTTCCTTGATAATTTCATTCCATAGTTCCTCTTTGTCTTCCTAATTTTTTCTTGACTTCTCTCCTAATCTCTACGTATTCTCCCTTGTCATGCTCTCCCCTGCTGTATATGTATAAGGTATTAATGACTAATAACTCTCCACACACAAATTATAAGACTCAGTTATAATATTATATCAATCATACTGTACCATGACTCCACATTTTATCATTTAATACTTCATTCAATACATTATTGGGCAGTTGGAGAATTATGTACAACATACTTGGTGTACAGTAATTAAATTGATAACTGCAGCAATGTATCTAGGTTTAGTATGTTCTACTTATAGTTGAACTGCAACTAATGTTATACATTTCCTTTACATGGATATCCCATATACTTTTACACAAATTCTGGATCCAACTTTTATTAACGTATTATCTGCCGTGCTATTTTGATTAAATATATAAATGTCTTAAAAATGTTATTTATATAATTCATAATTGTTTAAACACCTTTAGTCTACAATGTTGGAATCTGTGCTGGGAAATACTGCAGACAGAAGAGAACTATGCTCCCACATCCTTACTGGAAGCAGCAGCCCTCTGAAGACAGGATATCACCGTCCAGATGGAAACTATTACTGTGAGATCAAAGTGCCAAGAATGCTTGTGCTGACAGCATCTAACTACACTAAACTTTTTCCATTTCACTTACTGTTTGAGCTATCGTTCAAAAAATGAGGAAAACACAGAAGCTTTTTTTTTCATCATTGTCCACTGTGTTGCATTTTAACATGTTCCACACAGTAAAAAATCCATTTAAGGACCAACGAGCTTTATTTTTGGTACAGCAACACTCATTACAGTAACTCTTTCACCAACAGCACTCACTGATATAAACAACTATGGAGGCCATGGTAGCATATATCTCCCTCATTAATAAAGTTGTAAAAAATATTCTCTCTGTAACATCATCTTTAAATGGCTGTCAAAAGAAGAGATGGGATACATATATTATTTTTGCAATGGTAGTCATCAGCCTTAAGCTTAAAAAGTTAAGGAGACAGCCCACAAACTTGGTTACTAGTACTTAAATTTAAAAAGTTGGCCTTTTTTCTTTCCTGCAGGATCTCGGGGGAGGCAATCTTTTACCTTGTTGCTCTAGCTTTAATTTGAGAATTTTTTGCGTTTCCATTTATCTCCCCTCCTCTCCTGAAGATGTGACTCATGTTGGTGTACGGTTCCAAGAACAGGAGCTACTCTCATCCAAATGACCATTCTTCATGTGTAAACCAAAACAGAGCTTTGGCAGGCTACACATCGCAATTTAACTTAATCATATGCGCATCCAACATCCACAAATTAAAGAAAGAGATTTGTAGTTATAATAATGCCATTCAGGACATCCCAAAGCACTCCATAGCCAATTCATTACTTTTGAAGTGTAGTCATTATTATTTTGTCGATAAAAGTGGCAGCCAATTGTACACAGCTAGGTCCCACAAACAGCAACAAGATAAATGACCAGTCAATCTGTTTTGGTGATGTTGACTGAAGGACGAATGTTACCAGGACATTGCTGTTCTTCAAAAAAAAAACCATGGGATCTGTTATGCTCACGGAACAGGCAGACAAGGCCTCAGTTTAACATCTCATCTAAAAAATGGCACCTCCAGCATTGGGGGACTCCCTCACTGAAGTAGTCAAGTCTCGGAATGGTAATTGAACCCACAACCTTATGACAGAGTGGAAAGAGCTTACATTTAAATACACACTTTCCAGCAGGGGGCACTAGATAGCAATGATGCGCAGGAACCCTGGCTAATTTTTTCTGTCTCTAGCCCGAGTTTTTGAGTCTAATGTCAGAACCTCTGTTGCTAATCAGATCAGGAATAAAACTTAGGACCTCCATGCTCTGAGTATCGCATTCCAGAATGGGCTTGTCTTCACTAATTAAGGCATCATGGGCGTACCTTGCTGTTCTTCACTTGCGTATTAGATGAGTGAAATAAAGGGCAGCAACAACCTGCTACTTCATGGAATGATGGTATACAAATTTGCATTTGTAAATAAATAATGCAATTGCAGAATATTGTCAAGCAGAGACCAGATTCTTCCTCATTTGTATCCTCCATATATCCCTGTATATATTTTTTTACAGCAAAGAACTTAATGGTTGCCTATAATACACACAAATCTTTGAAATACTTTCTTTCTATCACATCTGTGCACAGAATCATTGCTATAAAACATATGTGTTACACATTTCACTCTAGCAGACTGATCACCTACTTAGAAATCATGCAAGAATACCGTTAATAATTCCTCCATAGAATATACCTCTGCTTGCTAGATCGGCACATATTCTCTGTCTGCCTGGTTAATGGATGTTAATTTATAGGTGATCTTTTAAATTGTGTAACATGTCTTTTATTCATTGATCGCTTCAATCATCCAAGAAAACTTTGTTTTTTCCCTTTTACAGTAGTGTGTAATGATATCAGTGTAATATTATATAACTTGTCTACATGCATCAATGTACAGTAGAAAGCAGGGCATATTTAATGAAATCATTTTAGGGCTATACTGGTAACTGTTGTACTGATCTACAAGAAGTGAAATATGAAAAGTACTTTCAATATTCCCACAGCAGAAGAATCAGAGCAATTTCCAAACTGATGAAATCATCTAATTGCTGGAGTGAAAATTTTAGATTATAACAGATGGAAGACGCAGCATACAGCATTGCTCACTATTAAAAGGTCCTCAGGATCCAAGCATTTTGCAGATTTTAATTAATTGCAGAGGATAGTGAATTTCCCAGAACATAAAATGAAACATGATAAAGGCTGGGATACAAGATCCAAGAGCATTATAATATATAGCACTGCAAATGACAATGGGATGTCCAGCACAGCTGACCAAAACATTTCATGCACTGCTTGCAAGATCCCTCATTGCACAATAGTTAACACTCTCACTGATGTTCTTCAATAATTTCCCAACTGCATGCTCAAACTCTAAATTTGAACGTTTAAATCAGAATTCAGAAAATTTGATTATATTAAGTTTCACAGGTTAACAAATCAGCAATTAAGAAAATAACTTGGAGATTTACATATTACAGACTTAATAGGGGTAATTTTAACTTCACCGATCAGCGGGAAAGGGGCCTTCATTTCCCGCTCCATTTCCTCTGATCTGTAATTTTAACACTGTTGGCTTTGGCGGTGGATAATGTTCCCACCAAACTCCGCCAGAAACCACATTAATAAATGCAAATCTGTGTCCCATTACATAATGGGACCCCAAAGGAATTTTAACCCGGTTCTAAGCACCTTAGCTGTTCAAAATGTGGAATCTTCAATCTTGAGCACTCAATTAATTTTCTTTTGGAAAAGAGCAGCATTGGGAAATTTTTACACCGCTTTTGCCAGGTAGGGTGGTCCACAGATCACGGCAGACCTTCTTGGGAATGTCAGAGGAGATTGAACAAGGGAGCTCATTTCCAGGTTAGGATTAGGCCCTTAACATGGCACTTGGTGAGCCAGCAGAAAAATTGAGAGGTTGCAATTTGAAGGAGCACATACACAGTGATAGACATGTACCACCGGCATACTAACTTATGTGACTGCACATCTTGCAGCTAAGTTGTTCTAAAATGACTTGAGGTGTTAAGCCCTCGGAAGATGTGAGTGTAGCAAAGTTTCCAGTTCTACATTGTATCTTGAAGATGTCATCTTAAGGCATGGGTATGCACGAGATAAAAATAATGAGCTGTAAGGTTGCATTAAGGCTTAACAGGGTGAGGAGTACATGTGGAACAGGCAACACTTTGCTGCAAACAAGCTTTTGGCCATCCACAAGATTCATAGCATAGCTGGATACTGTTTCTTTGCCAGATTCCTTTGTGTACTGTCTTCTTCTCCATCTAATCCCAAGTCCTGCAGGTAGCATGCACAGTACTGAGCCTGCTTACCACCTGCTGTCATGAATGATGCCCTAGTGTCACCTGGAAATAGTGCCCTGAGGTGCCAAATTGGGCAACCCTTCTCACCCCTTGTGTGCATCCTCGTTATGCAGTTGCATGTACATTTATTCATTCCTGAAGCAAGGGAGCACTGCTGTATCATTCGTTCTCTTGCTCACAGTTTTAGTTTTGTGACTGCACATTGGGTTTCCTTTCACATTATGACACTTCTCCTCCAGCCTTTCACATTATGACACTTCTCCTCCAGCCTTGGCCAAGGCTCACAAATATCAAACTTATTTTGAAGCTTGATAAAGTTGAAATAAATATTTGTCCCTATTTATAGGCACTCACCTTCAAGTGCACACATCCCTTTTATTTGGACTTAATGACCAGAAATTATACTTGCTCCATTGGGTTGCTCCCTGTGTAAAGGCAAAACTGAACAAGCATATATACCTAATTATTCTAATGAGTTCCAATGCAAATTTCAGGGCAATCAGTGCACTTCTACACTGGAGCAGTTCGCAATGCAGCACAAAAACCTCAATTTCAGCCCCTTGGTAACATTCCAAGCAGCAAATAGAAAGCACAACACAGATTGTAGAATTTAACAATGGGTTATAATACATTTATGCATTCTCCCAGAATATAATTAGAGCAGCCCCAATTCCAATTAAAAGATCCTGACAAACCTTGGTTAAAGATAAAAATGTACTTCCTAGAGTCTTATCTATTTGCCCTAGATAGGCATAACTGCAAATCCTGATTAAAGAATCTAACTGACTTGAACTACCAGTCCCAATCAGCCAGTATGGGATACTGACTAAGTCAATCTTGAAAATATGTTACAATAACAGAAGTGACATCCCTTACATTGAGTAAGGAAATTCACTAAAATAATTGGTGTTCCTTATGGCAATCAGGTTTCACAGTTGACTGTTCAGAAAATTTCGCTGTAGCAGAAATACTCCTCCTGTAGTCAGGTGGCACTGTAGAATTTGTAATATCAGTTCTAGAAGTTGCCAGGGTTGATGCTTTTGTACTCTAAAAATATTCTAATGATCGTATCTTTTTACGTTTCCTGCTTACCTGAATTTTGATTGGGAATAGGTGAGAACAACATTTTAAAAACCCTTACATTTTTCACCATGGAGAAGTAATAATATACCATTAAGAAGAGTGTATTATTAAATCATTGTGGATAAAATTGAACCTGTCCCCCAATTTGGAGCAGCTAGTCAGGGTTAATTAACCAATTCCCTATGAAGGCAGCCACATCGGTATTATTTTCTGTCGCTGCCAGTATGCCTGCATCCACCAGAATAGTAATTGCCTCACCAACTGAATGAAGCCTGAAATCTCCAAATATTTCATAGCACTGTATAATAAAATACTGGCCGTCACTTGATAAACCTCCAGTCCTTGAATTACAGATTGTTACTCCTTCAGTGCCGATATCATCATTAACCAACTATACAGAGTGCGCAAGTCATTGACACCAACTATAAATACTCACTACCAGTAAAATAATCGATCCAAAATAGAAAGAAAATACATCCATAAATTCCATCGTGAATATATGATCTAGAATTATTTTTTTTAAATGACACATGGGACTGATTTTTAAAAGATAGCAATCTTATCCCTGCATTCATTTAATTTAATCTATCAGTGATACTACTGCCCTGTGAACAGTTCAAAATGGAAAAAATAGGGAGAAAAGCAACAAGGAAAAACAAATGCTGCAATAAATTATGATCTACATGTGTGCACGCTAGTCAGCTGGTTTACAGTTTCTACTTGATTTTCAAACAAAAAGCAAATAATGCAGCTGTTTAAAGTTGTTTTCTTATATTTAGGAGGATAGAAATCTGTGCAGGAAAGTGTGAGTTTTACATCAAATGTTTCAATAGGTTCAATAGCAATTAAAGATAAACCAAGAAAAACAAAAGAAGTAACCAGATTTATTATAGTTCTCATTAATCTTCAAATTATCAGCCACCAATCTCCGACTGCAGCAAGGTTTCATTCTTCCTAAATCAAAGTACTAATGAGAAATGTAGGCAATATCTACATAACACTGATTGACAAAGTCTTTACAGTACTACATTTCACTCATTAAAATTAAATTGCAAGTTGATTTTTTTCAAGATACTGAATTATTTCCCAAAAGAACCTCAAGTAAAATTGTATGGTCATGCAGTTTCGGATATCATCACCCAGACAAAACATACTGCACAAAAATATAAAACTAGTTGATCCTCTAGAACCTTTAGGAAAGATACAAAGGATGATTTTAACTCTGCATGCCCAACGGACAGGGGCAGACAGAGGCACTGGAGAAGGTGCAAAAAATTTTTAAAAGGATGATAACAGAAGAGAGTTTATACCCATCAGGAAAGATTGAACAGGATGGGGCTCTTTTCTCTAGAAAAGGGAAGACAGACGTTTTTTGGACCTGATCGAGGTCTTTAAGATTATGAAGGGGTTTGATAGTGTAGATGTAGAGAAGATGTTTCCACTTGTCGGGAGAGCAAAACTAGGAGCCATAAATATAAAAGATAGTCACTAATAAATCCAATAGGGAATTCAGGAGAAACTTCTTTACCCAGAGCAGAATAGGCCCAAAAAAGTAAGAATTATTTTCGTGGGGCAAGGAAGAGGAGGAGTGCTGTGGGCAGAGTACTGTGAGCTGCTGCCACCACAGCCCCCCACCCGCCGTGATCTAGAGGATCAACTAGTTTTATATTTTTGTGCAGTATGTTTTGTCTGGATGATGATATCCTAAACTGTATGACCATACAATTTTAATTGAGGTTCTTTTGGGAAATAACTCAGTATCTTGAAAAAAAAAATCAACTTGCAATTTAATTTTAATTAGTGAAATGTAGTACTGTAAAGACTGTGTTATGTAGATGTTGCCTACATTTCTCATTAGTACTCTGACTTAGGAAGAATGGTACCTTGCGGTTAGAATGTGGAACTCACTACCACAAGGAGTAGTTCAGACAAATAGCATTGATGCATTTAAGAGGTAGCTAGACAAACACATGAGGGAGAAAGGAGAAGAAGGTTACGCTGATAGGGTTTGATGAAGAAGAAGGATTGGAGAGACACTTGTCGAGCATAAACACCAGCATGGACCAGTTGGGCTGAATGGCCTGTTTCCATGCTACACATTTTATGTAATTTCCATGCTGTACATTCTATGTAATTTCCGTGCTGTACATCATTATGTTATTTCATGCAAGACACTACTACCAAAAGGCAGTCAAATCTTTGCAACACAAAACTATCTACAAAAGTAGAATTTGCTGACACTACTTAATTAAAAAATTTGATCCTGCTAATTTAGAGAAGCTAAAGGTCAAAGCCAATGCCACTGAGGGTGAGATTTTGCTTGCAAATGACCTGTTTGACAAACAAACAAAAATAGACTTGGGGACACAGCAAATTTTCCATGCCGCGTAGTTACTACAAACCCCTGGACACAAGCTCAGCAAATTCAAACATAGGATCACACATAATTAGTTGCTTAAAATGATTTCATATTGACTGGAGTTGTATCACAACATAAAATTTACAATGAACAGTGTTGGCTTACAACAACAGCTTGCATTTATATAGCACTTTTAACGTAGTAAAACATCCCAAGGCGCTTCACAGGAGCGATTATCAAACAAAATTTGACACCGAGCCACATAAGGAGATAATAGGACAGGTGACCAAAAGTTTGGTCAAAGAGGTAGGTTTCAAGGAGCATCTTAAAAAGGAGGAAAGAGAGGTAGAGAGGCAGAGAGGCTTAGGGAGGGAATTTCAGAGCTTAGGGCCTCGGCAGCTGAAGGCACAGCCGCCAATGGTGGAGCGATTAAAATCAGGGATGCGCAAGAGGCCAGAATTGGAGGACAGCAGATATTTCGAAGGGTTGTAGGGCTGGAGGAGGTTACAGAGATAAGATGGGGCGAGGCCATGGAGGGAATTGAAAACAAGGATGAGAATTTTAATAGAGGAGCCAATGTAGGTCAGCGAGCACAGGGGTGATGGGTGAATGGGGCTTGGTGCAAGTTCGGATACAGGCAGCGTTTTGGATGAATTTAAGTTTATGGAGGGTGGAAGATGGGAGGCTAGCCAGGAGTACGTTGGAATAGTCAAGTCTAGAAAGAAAGAAAGACTTGCATTTATATAGTGCCTTTAACGACCACCGGACGTCCCAAAGCAATTTACAGCCAATGAAGTACTTCTGAAGTGTAGTCACTGTTGTACAGTAGAAAATGCAGCCAATTTGTGCACAGCAATGTCCCACAAACAGCAATGTGATAATGACCAGATAATCTGTTTTTGTTATGTTGATTGAGAGATAAATATTGGCCAGGACACCGGGGATAACTCCCCTGCTCTTCTTCGAATAGTGCCATGGGATCTTTTACGTCCACCTGAGAGAGCAGACGGGACCTCTGTTTAAATGTCTCATCCGAAAAACGGCACCTCCAACATTGCAGCACTTCCTCAGCACTGCACTGGAGTGCCAGCCTAGATTTTTGTGCTCAAGTCCCTGGAGTGGGACTTGAACCCAAAACCTTCTGACTTAGAGACAAGAGTGCTACCCACTGAGCCACAGCTGACACTGTCGAGAGGTAACAAAGGCATGGATTTCAGCAGCAGATGAGCTGAGGCAGGGGCAGAGTCGGACGATGTTACGGAGGTAGAAATAGGCGGTCTTAGTGATGGCGTGGATATGTGGTCGGAAGCTCATCTCGGGGTCAAATACAACACCAAGGTTGCAAACAGTCTGGTTCAGCAATATACTTCTAGTCAGGATGGTGTGTGACTTGGAGGGGAACTTGGAGGTGGTGGTGTTCCCATGCACCTGCTGCCCTTGTCCTTCTAGGTGGAAGAGGTCGCGGGTTTGGGAGGTGCTGCCGGAGAAGCCTTGGCAAGTTGCTGCAGTGCATCTTGTAGATGGTACACACTGCAGCTACGGTACGCCGGTGGTGGAGGGAGTGAATGTTGAAGGTGGTGGATGGGGTGCCAATCAAGCGGGCTGCTTTATCCTGGATGGTGTCGAGATTCTTGAGTGTTGTTGGAGCTACACTCATCCAGGCAAGTATTCTATCACACTCCTTATTTGTGCCTTGTAGATGGTGGAAAGGCTTTGGGGAGTCAGGAGGTGAGACACTCGCCGCAGAATGATGGTGGCTATGGAACGGAGTTTGTGGCAGGGACCGAAGACAATGGCTTCAGTCTTCCCAATATTTAGTTGGAGGAAATTTCTGCTCATCCAGTACTGGATGTCGGACAAGCAGTGTGACAATTTAGAGACAGGGGAGGGGTCGAGAGAGGCGTTGGTGAGGTAGAGATGGGTGTCGTCAGCGTACATGTGGAACCTGACACTGTGTTTTCAGATGTGCTGTTGATGAGAAATAGGAGGGGGCCAAGGATAGATCCTTGGGGGACACCAGAAGTAACGGTGCGGTAGTCATTGCAGGCGATTCTCTGGCTACAACTGGATAGATAAGAATGAAACCAGGCGAGTGCCGTCCCACCCAGCTAGACGGCGTGGAGGACGATGGTGTGCTCAACCCAGTCTAAGGCTGCAGACAGGTCGAGAGGACGAGGAGGGATAGTTTACCATGGTCACAGTCACATAGGATATAATTTGTGACTTTGATAAGAGCCGTTTTGGTACTGTGGCGGGGCGGAAACCTGATTGGAAGGATTCAAACATGGAGTTCCGGGAAAGATGGGCGCGGATTTGGGAGGCAACAGCACATTCAAGGACTTCGGATAGGAAAAGGAGGTTGGAAATGGGGCGGTAGTTTGCAAGGATGGAGGGGTCAAGGGTTGTTTTTTTGAGGAGAGGGTGATGACAGCAGATTTGAAGGAGAGAGAGAGAGAGAGAGAGACAGACAGTACCTGAGGAGCAAGAACCATTAATAGCAGCGAACATGGGGGGGCCAGGAAGCAAAGTTGGGTGGTCAGCAGTTTAGTGGGAATAGGGTCCACTGTATAGGATTATGGGCTCACCTTTTATAACTGTAAACCTTTCAGGTCCCTGGGACAGTAAATGTGACATTCTGCCTCAATTCACATTTATTAGAAAATAGGCAAGCATGTCATTATGTTAAACCCCCTTCCGTACTAACTATCCAATTTTCTCCACTGTTCTCCTGAAGGCATGGATTCTAACTGAAGTGCAGTTCCACTGCTACCAGTGGTCCTCCAGCACCTCACCCATAGTCATTGTTCACATTCAGGTCCAGTCAGCAAGTGTCGGCAGGCTACTCAACCTTATAGATGTGGTTTGTTATATAGTACTGAGCATGTGCAGGTTGTGTGGGAAGTTCTGAAAAAGGAAGTGAGGACATGAAAAAGATCAAATGGGTATACACATTCTATTGTGCCATGCAGTTTCTGGCGTGTGCAAAATAAAGTGTTTGTTCCTTTTACAAGAAGTATCTGATTACTCCTGTGGTACCAATACACTACACGGGGCTTTATGGCGAGAATCTGTCCTCATCCACATACATGTATTTTTCAGTAGAGGTCACTGGAAGCCTGTCTGACTTTTCCCTCCCTGGCCTGGGAACAGAATTCAGTTGTGGTATCCAACAGTTGCCCCAGCTGAGATCATATAATTCAGCTCAGACCAAGAATTCAGTCTGGGACCTTCCTGGGCCGTATAGCTCAACGTGCTCATTGTCCCCATTTCAAATGGTAAAATAAATTAACTGAATGCAAATATATTGTTATTTGTAGTACACAACACTAATATATATATAAAAAAAATTTACAAATAAACTTTCACATACCTCCTCTTTATCCAGCAACAGCAACTGACCATCTGTGACAACACAAAATTTGGTGTTCCATATTGCACGTTCATAGTGTGATTTTCCACAAGATATTCTGTGTGTGGGTGGACCTCTTACATCTGAAAAACAGAATGCACATTTTCAACATTACAAGGAAGTGATGGGCATGTCTAATGTGAAAAAATATTTTCACAAACAAATTGACCTGACAACTCAAGATAATCTAGTATTAGTTATGACTGTTCCCTGCTATTTGCTTTCACTTTAGCTAAAATTACAATTTTAATGGGGATTAAAACAAGCTCAGAGGGTACAATAATCAGCTCCATTAATACACTTCAGCTGCCTCTCACCAGCATTTATTTTATTGAGAAAGCAAGGTGAAGGGGTAAGGCCCATAGTACTGGATGGAAAGGTTGCAAAGAGCAAAAGGAAAACTAGGTAAATCTGTGATTAGGTGACTTTAAGATGAGAAAGGTAAAGCATTACAAAATGTTATGGTTCTGTAGAAAGACTGAGTTAGAGCAGTAGGCTGTGTGATGAGATTTATGGGCTGCTTATAAGGAACAAGTTCAGAGGAGCACGGGGCATGGTAATGCCTGTATCAATAAAACAGACAAGATTGTGTGCGAGAGAGGGGAAGATACAGTACCGCCCCTCCGACAGTGCAGCACTCCCTCAGTACTGCCCCTCCGACAGTGCAGCGCTTCCTCAGAACTGCCCCTCCAACAGTGCAGCGCTCCCTCAGTACTGCCCCTCCGACAGTCCACCACTCCCTCAGTACTGCCCCTCCGACAGTGCAGCGCTCCCACAGTACTGCCGCTCCGACAGTGCGGCGCTCCCTCAGTACTATCCCTCCGGCAGTGCGGCACTCTCAGTACTGACCCTCTGACAGTGCGGCGCTCACTCAGTACTGCCCCTCCGACAGTGCGGCGCTCCCTCAGTACTGCGCTCCCTAGTACTGCCCATCCGACAGTGCAGCGCTCCCACAGTACTGCCGCTCCGACAGTGCGGCGCTCCCTCAGTACTATCCCTCCGGCAGTGCAGCACTCCCTCAGTACTGCCCCTCCGACAGTCCCTCCGACAGTGCAGCATTCCCTCAGTACTGTCCCTCCGACAGTGCAGCGCTCCCTCAGTACTGCCCCTCCGACAGTGCAGCGCTCCCTCAGTACTGCCCCTCCGACAGTGCAGCGCTCCCTCAGTACTGCCCCTCCGACAGTGCAGCGCTCCCTCAGTACTGCCCCTCCGACAGTGCAGCGCTCCCTCAATACTGCCCCTCCGACAGTGCAGCATTCCCTCAGTACTGTCCCTCCGACAGTGCAGCGCTCCCTCAGTACTGTCCCTCCGACAGTGCAGCGCTCCCTCAGTACTGCCCCTCCGACAGTGCAGCGCTCCCTCAGTACTGCCCCTCCGACAGTGCAGCGCTCCCTCAGTACTGCCCCTCCGACAGTGCAGCATTCTCTCAGTACTGTCCCTCCGACAGTGCAGCGCTCCCTCAGTACTGCCCCTCAGACAGTGCAGCATTCCCTCAGTACTGTCCCTCCGACAGTGCAGCGCTCCCTCAGTACTGCCCCTCCGACAGTGCGGCGCTCCCTCAGTACTGCCCCTCCGACAGTGCAGCGCTCCCTCAGTACTGCCCCTCCGACAGTGCAGCGCTCCCTCAGTACTGCCCCTCCGACAGTGCAGCATTCTCTCAGTACTGTCCCTCCGACAGTGCAGCGCTCCCTCAGTACTGCCCCTCAGACAGTGCAGCATTCCCTCAGTACTGTCCCTCCGACAGTGCAGCGCTCCCTCAGTACTGCCCCTCCGACAGTGCGGCGCTCCCTCAGTACTGCCCCTCCGACAGTGCGGCGCTCCCTCAGTACTGCCCCTCCGACAGTGCGGCGCTCCCTCAGTACTACCCCTCCGACAGTGCAGCGCTCCCTCAGTACTACCCCTCCGACAGTGCAGCGCTCCCTCAGTACTGCACTGGGAGTGTCAGCCTGGATTATGTAATCATGTTTCTGGAATGGGGCTTGAACCCATGACCACAGCTGACACTGACACCAATAGTTTTGAAGATTGAAGCTGCTTCCAGCATCCTTTCAGGCAGTGTATTTCAGATCACAAGTCGTCCACAAGCTGACCGTTTATTTATTTTACTCGGTTCTTCTTCCCAGTCTTAGTTTTGCTTTGCTTTTCATTCTGATTTTCATTGTGCTTCTGGCTGCAGCGACTGTAGCTCATTAAAGTCGCACATTTAACTTCAAATTAATTTGTGCAATAGATCTGAGCTGTACTCTTTTTAAAAAAGGGAATTGGATAAATACTTGAAAAGGAAAAATTTGCAGGGCTAAGGGGAAAGAGCAGGGAGGAGTGGGACTAATTGGATAGAATCTTTCAAAGAGCCGGCACAAGCACGATGGGCCGAATGGCCTCCTTCTGTGATGTACGTTTCTGTGATACACAGTGATAGATGGCGACAGATCGGATGAAGGCTGAAGGAAGTCCCTAAAAAAAACAATCTTTTTCTTGTATTCTGCCCAGTAGTGCAAGAGGTGCTAGAGGAGCCTCCCTGGATATGGCAGTAGTATTCATGAATTGACCTGATTTACTTTATAGTCAAAAATTGCTGAGTTAAAGGGCTTGGGATGAAAAAGGAAACGTCTTTTGCATATGTGCAAGTGATTCCACATGCGACTCACTGCCATCTTGAAATTCATCTTCAAAGAATTGCAATATAAATTTATGGAGCTGCTTTGACTTTACTCATTATTTCTTTGAATGAGTAAGAAAGATAATAAGAATACAGGAAACTCTCTTTTAACCGGCAAAATTCTTGAGTAGGTAACCGGGGTTTTCCTTCATCTCTCCTTTAAAAATAACTTTTTAAAAAAACCGAGGCGTTTGCCTGGTATCGGAGCGTGTAGATTGGGAGGGGAATGTGCAGCCCGGGTAGGCAGCGGATACGACAGATGGTCAGCTGGCGGTCCCCGGGGAGACGGAGCTCCGAATGCAGGCGCATGTCAGTGTGTACGGGGCTCTCGTACGTTGGGAGATATAACTCTCCATTATCCGGACTTTTTGATTAACCGGCACCACGCCGGTCCCGGTTAATAAAGAGTTTCCTGTATTTAGTTCCATAAATCCATATAAAAATAAAATTGAATATGTTGTCAAGTCTGCATGTAAAAAGTTGCATAACCAAGATACTGAAAGATTACTCCTTCCCAAACGAAAAGGCATTGGGTGAAATTCGGGAGCAGCCATTTGCGGGAGCCCCCCGACCCCACACAGGGTAATTACCCTGCGCACAAATTAGGAGGTCTGAGGAGCCCTGGATATTGGGCTTCAGACCTGATTACACTGAAGACAGCGCTGCAGGAGGATGCCAGACAAGTTCTGGAAGTTTGAGTCGCTGCTTGCGAGCGGCCCACAGATAAGAGATGGGGTTGGGTTCGTGGCCTCAGGTAGCTCAGAGTGAGAGACATCGGGGGTCAGGGAAGGAGATATCAAGGGTTGGGGCCTCAGGTGTTGGGGAGACATTGGGAACCAGAAAGGGAGTAATCGGGGCCTCAGGGTTCAGAGAGGTATTGGAAGTCGGGGTGGAGAAGGGACATCAGAGGATGGGGCCAGGACCTGAAGGTCTCGAGACCTGGGGCTGCAATGATCGGGATGGTGATTGTAGTAAGTACTTAGCTTTTTTTTAAAAAAATGTATGGGATGTTTAGTGTTGGACTGGGGTGGACAAAATTGAGAAGTCGCACAACACCAGGTTATAGTCCAACAGCTTTATTTGAAATCACAAGCTTTCGGAGCTGCTGACTGAGGAGCAGCAGCAGCAGCAGCAGCAGAGTGGTGGTCTCTGTGAGCAGGAAGAGGAGAAGGAGAAGGAGACCAGGCAGCAGGCCACCACCAACAACCAACAACCACAACAACTGAGGTGCCTGGAGAGAGAGGACAGGAGAGGAGAAAGAAAAGAAGGCCAAGGCCATTAACAACAGAGGAGAGGCCTTTCCACACTGCCTCCTCAATTGGCCTCCATTTTAGGAGAGGGAGAGAGGGGAGAAAACATCACAAACAAACATCATCTGTTTGGAAGGAGGAAGGAAGGAAAGAACATCATCTACAGGTGGGTGTGATTCTGGGGCACTCTCCCAGAGACTTTGTTTTGTAGGTGGGGGGAGGAAAGAAGAAAAGAAGAGGGCCGGAACATCTAAGGGGTGTGTGTGTGTGTGGCTTCTGTAAAACCTAGGCCGCACACACCATATTAAACACCCCTTTCCCATTGCCTGACCTGGGACAGCTGGAGCTGCCTAGGTGAAGTTCCCCAATTAATTATATCCAATTGGGCATCGTTAAGACCTGGTGCAGGACTGAGCCTGGGCATCTCCAGCTATCCCAGGTGAAGACATCTTCTCCCCCCACCAGAAGACCACCACCACCAAAGACTTTTATTACATCGGAGAGTGCACCCCCCTGCCAACACCCACCCACCCACCATCCTGAGTGGCGACCCTGCCCTTGCGGCTTCCCTCCTTCCTACCCCCCCTCTCTCTCTCTCTTTGTCTCTGTCTCTCTCTGCCTCTCTCTCTAAGAGGCACCTCAATTAACTTTTTATTAAATACCCATTGAGCAGAGGGGAGAAGGCCCCTCTCCCAATTCAATCAACTAAAGGGAGAGGTGTGCCTTCAATTTAAGAGCTCCCTCTGCTCAGGGGAAAACAAAAAAAAAAACCAAGGCCATTAACACCTTCAGGCCTGTGACTTGGGGCGAGTGTAGCCCTTAAAGAACCCTCCATTATGGCGAGTACATCTTCGTCGGTGGCGGGGGCAGCGAGGACGTACGCGAGCGTGGCAGCCGCGGCCACGGCCGCAGCCACTAGTCCTCCTGTTACCCCGTCACCTTTTACCCTCCTTACGAGGAAGAATGGGGTCAAGAGCTACACTCACCCCAACATGACTATAGAGGCGTGCGTTAAAGCCATGGCTGGGGTTGTCGGCCCTTCAGCCATCGTCGCCGCCTCTAAAATGTACGGCAAGGCTGTGTTCTTCCTGGGGTCGGAGCGGGCGGTGTCCCTGGCCATCGAGAAGGGGCTCACCGTGGGCGGGACCTTCCTGCCGGTGGACCCCCTTGAGGCCACCGCGCAAAGGATTGTGGTTTCCAACGTCCCGCCCTTTGTTCCGGGTGAGCTCCTCCTCCCCCACCTACGTCAACTGGGGGAGGTGAGGTCGGGGATCACACCCATCCCGCTCGGCTTCCGGGAAGCCAGCCTTCGGCACGTCTTCTCCTTCCGGCGCCAGCTTTTCGTCCGGCTGGCGCGGGAGGAGGACGCGGATGGCGCGTTCACGGTGCTCCACGGGGGGACCGCCCACCGCGTCTTCTGGACCTCGGACGGCGTGCGGTGCTACGCCTGTAAGGAGGTGGGGCACGTCCGCAAAAACTGCCCCGCCTCCAAGGCCGCCACGACACCTGGCGCGGCCAGGGTTGGCGCCGCCGCCCCCCCTCCCCCGATACTGTCCGCACGTCGACGGCGACGGATGCGCGGTCGAAATCGGAGGCCAACACCACCACGGCCTCCGGCGGGGAGGAGGGAGAGCGTCCGGGGGGAAGGAAGGCGCGGAGGAAAAATAAACATCTAAGGGCGGATCCCCTCGCGGAGGAAACATCGGAGTTGGCCGAACTCACGCCCGAGTACATGGCGGAGTTGGTCGGGACGCATGAGACTGGGGGGGTCCTCGTGCCCGGGCCCGTGACCGTGACCGCAACTGCTGAGGCAGCTCAATCAAGACCTGCGGCCGGGCTCGGGCCCGAGGGGCCCAAGAAACCCAGTCGTCGGAAGGGGCCAGAGAGGGAGGCCCCAGCAGACATGGAGGCCTCCCCCTCTCCGGGCCCCAATTTGTTAAAAAGAAAGCTCCGCCCCCAGCAGGAGGACTGCGAGGAGGAAGGTCCCTCCGCAAAAGGGGGGCAGTCGCCCGCCGCGGGTGCTGCGCCCCACCCCACCACCGTCATCGTCGCGCGCGATCGGCAGGGGTCGTCTGTCCCTCGGGAGGGTGAGACAGCCGAGTCTGTCCGACCTGTGCCTCCCGGGGATGGGGAAGAGACCCTGCCCGTGGGGGGGGGCGCGGAACAACCCGCGGAAGAAAATGTAGAACCTGAACCGTTGCTCCTCGCCGGGTCGGGCGTCCTGGGGACTGGGGCGGGCGAGGCAAAAGAGGCTGAAGCCGAGCCCGCCTTTTATAACCCAGACATCTCCCAGGGACTGCTCGACCTGGTGGAGGAGTGTAGCAATCCCCAGCCCGCTGGGTCGGAGGTTGGTGGCGGGGAGACGGAAAGCCCCCTGACTCCGTCTCTGTTGTTGGCGCCGGACGTGCTGGAGGAATTTGGGATTATTTTCTCCCCGGTTTCTCCGGTCGCCCCGGCGCCTGAGGCGGGGGGGGGCCCCGAGCCGCCGCCGCCTCCCGGCCCGGCGCCCCTGAAGGAGCCCAGGGTGGACTCCTCTGCCACCGATCCTGGGGGTGGGATCGTGACGGAGGCGGGGCCGGCCGGTGCAGCCGAGCCGTTCGCTGCACCCTGTGTGACGGACGGGTTGGCCGCCGGTGACGACCTCCCGGAGGAGGACGGGGACTCGGTGGGGGGCATCGAGGATGATTTGGAGTCCATCGGCAGCGAGGCGATGGACGCCCTCGTGCCCTTCACCGACTCTCCCCTCATCCCCGTAGGGGAACTCCGGGATTTTATGGCCATGAGCCAGGGTCGTCACAAGAAGATCCGGCTGGCCCTCGACAAGTGGTCGGAGCTGACGCTGCTCGTCGTGTCCGTCCGCGCCGCCGTTAAAATCATGGGCGCGGACAAGGACGTTGGCCGGCTCGAGCTGCGTCGGCTCAAGACGTTCCACACTGGGCTGCTGAGGGAGTGGCGGTCGTCAGTGACCGCCCTCCCTCCCCTCCGTTAGGTAGAGGTTGCACTATGCTTCTGAGATGAAGATAACCATAGCCAGCCTCAACATCAACGGCAGCAGGGAGGCGCGCCGTAGATTCAATAACTTCTCGGTCCTTCGGGACGGGAAATATGCGGTGTGCTTCCTGCAAGAAACCCACACCGTTCCGGGAGACGAGGCCACGTGGCTCCTGGAGTGGCAAGGAGGGGTCAGCATGAGTCACCTCTCCAACAATTCCTGCGGGGTGGCTGTCTTGCTGGCCCCGCATTTTCAGCCGGAGATCTTGAGGGTCAAGGAGCACGTGCCGGGCCGCTTGCTCCAGGTCACTGTTCGCCTGGGAGGCGTGCCGCTCCATTTAGTGAACGTGTACGCCCCCCGGACCGGTGCGCAGCAAGTGCGCTTCTTCGGAGAAGTGTCCGCTCTTCTGGGCTCCATCGACGTGGGCGAGTGCGTCATCCTCGGGGGGGATTTCAATTGTACCCTCGAGGCGCGGGACCGGTCGGGTCCCCCGCGAAGCCCGGCGGCGATGGAGAAGTTGCGGGACCTGGTCGGGTCCTTCGACTTGGTGGACGTCTGGCGAAATCTCCATCCCGACTCCAGCGCCTTCACGAGCGTGAGGTCTGGAGGAGGAAGGTCCAGAATCGACCGCCTTTACATTTCCCGGGCGTACGTCTCCTGCGTTCCGGCGGCTTCCATGCGGCCGGTGCCGTGCACGGACCACCACCTGGTGTGGGCGGAGCTCGCTCCGCTGCGCGCGCGGGGGGGGTCCGCGTACTGGCATTTTAACAACCTGCTGCTGGAGGACGCGCGGTTCCGGGATTCGTTTCGCCGGTTCTGGGCCGACTGGAGAAGGAAGCGGGGAGGCTTCCCCTCCTTGAGGCTATGGTGGGACGTGGGCAAGGCTCACGTCCGCGTCTTCTGTCAGGAGTACGCGAAGGGGTCGACCAAGAGGCGGGAGGCCCGGGTCGGGCGATTGGAGAAAGAAGTGCTCGACCTGGAGTCCCGTCTCGGTCAGGTCGTCGAGGACCCGGCCCTGCGGAAGGTGTACGAAGAGAAGAAGGGCGCGCTGAAGGACCTGCAGCTGGTCGGGTCCCGAGGCGCGTACGTGAGGTCGCGGATCCAGCTCCTGCGGGACCTGGACCGCGGCTCCCCCTTCTTCTACTCGCTGGAAAAAAGACGGGGGGTCCGTAAGCAGCTCTTGGGGCTGCTGGCCGACGACGGATCTCTGGTCTCGGATCCGGAGGGCATCAGCGCGGAGGCCCGGGCCTATTACGGGGCTCTGTTCTCTTCGGATCCGTCCAGCGAGGATGCGCGCAGAGTTTTGTGGGAGGACCTGCCGAAGGTCGGCCCGGAGGGCGCCGAGAATTTAGAAGCTCCGCTAAGCCTGGCGGAGCTGACCGGCGCCCTGCGCCAGCTCTCGAGGGGCAAGTCCCCGGGGCTGGACGGACTGACCGTGGAGTTCCACAGGGCGTTCTGGGACGTCTTGGGGGACGACTACGCGCGGGTACTGGGGGAAAGTCTGGCGACCGGGGAGATGCCCCTCTCTTGGCGCAGGGCGGTCATCGTCCTGCTGCCCAAGAAGGGCGATCTCCGCCTACTTAAGAACTGGCGCCCGGTCTCCCTCCTCAGCACGGACTACAAAATTTTCGCCAGGGCTATGTCTGCTCGCCTTGGCACCGTGCTGGCCCGCATGATTCACCCCGACCAGTCCTACACGGTCCCGGGCCGGAGTATCCACGATAACATCCATCTGGTCCGGGACCTGGTCCACCATTCCCAGAGGGCTGGTCTGTCGGTCGCCTTCCTTTCCCTGGATCAGGAGAAGGCGTTCGACAGGGTGGATCACGAGTATCTTTTCGGGACTCTGCGCGCATTCGGGTTCGGGACGCATTTCGTCGCCCGGATCCGACTTCTGTACGCCGCCGCGGAGTGTCTGATTAAAGTTAACGGGTCTTTGACGGCGCCCCTTCGCTTCGGGAGGGGGGTGCGTCAGGGATGCCCCATGTCCGGTCAGTTATACGCCGTTTGCGTGGAGCCTTTCCTGCGCCTCTTGCGGAAGAGGTTGACGGGACTGGCTCTGCAAGGGCCGGGCGTGGAGGTGGTCCTCTTGGCTTACGCCGATGACGTGCTCCTCGCGGTCACGGATCCCGTCGACTTGCGGAGGATGCGAGAATGCCAGCAGATTTACTCGGACGCATCCTCCGCCAAGATCAACTGGGAGAAATGTTCTGGA
Source organism: Squalus acanthias (assembly GCA_030390025.1). Lineage (NCBI taxonomy): Eukaryota > Metazoa > Chordata > Chondrichthyes > Squaliformes > Squalidae > Squalus > Squalus acanthias. Next base: position 85,915,794 of record CM059438.1, read on the forward strand.
CTCCTGGTGGGCCCATGGCGGGTGGACTCCCTGCCGGAGGAGTTCGGGCCTTTCGCCTGGAGCACCACGCACCTCCTCTACCTGGGAGTCTACCTCAGCCCGGCCGAGGACGCCTGGCCGGCGAACTGGCAAGAGCTGGAGGCCAAAGTCACCGCTCGCCTAGGGCGCTGGACAGGACTGCTCCGAGTGTTGTCCTACAGGGGTCGAGCGCTGGTCATAAACCAGCTGGTGGCCGCCATGTTGTGGTACCGGTTGATCACTTTGATCCCTCCCCCTGCGTTTGTCGCCAAGATGCAGAAGAAGCTCGTCGACTTCTTCTGGGACAAAAGGAAGCACTGGGTCTCTGCCGCGGTTTTGAGTCTCCCGCTTAGGGAGGGCGGTCAGGCGCTGGTGTGCCTCCGCACCCAGGCGGCGACTTTCCGTCTTCAGACGCTGCAGAGATACCTGTACGTGGAGAATCCTCCTAGGTGGCGTGCGCTGGCGACGTATTTCTTCCGCCAGCTGCACGGCCTCAATTACGACACGCAGCTCCTGTTTGTGAGAGTGGGTGGCACGCGTGCCAGCCTGCGGGAGCTGCCTGTCTTCTACCAGGAACTGCTATGGGTTTGGAACAGCGTCGCCTCCGAGCGCAGTTCTCCCCCGTCAGGAGCGGCGGCCGTCCTTCGGGAGCCGCTGTTCAGGAATCCGCACCTCCACGACCGCGGGTTCGGCTGGCTGGCGGAGGGCAGGGCTGTGCCCGGTAAGGTGACCAGAGTCGGGGACCTGCTCGATGGCGGAGGAGCGGGCTGGATGGCGCCGGAGGAGTTGGCGAGGCGCATGTCCTGGGTCAACGTCCGGCTCGCGGTCAAAGCCATCGAGTCGCTAAAAGTGGCACTGGGCCCCGTCTCCACTAGGTGTGTCGAGGAGGCTCAAGCACGTGGGGCGATCCCGTCCGAACTGACCCCCGTTCGGACGGAATTCCTTATCGGCGCCCGGCCCCGAATCCTCCCTCGGGAGCCGCCGCCTCACCACTTGAGCCTTCTCGGAGAAATGCCCTCCGTGCCCTTTCAATCCGCACGGAGGCGTTTCCTGTACGGGCTGCTCCTGCACACTCTCCACTTTGCCATCTTCGTCTGCCGTCCGGACACGCCTTGGCGTACCATCCTGCCGTCCGGCGGAGGCGAAGGTCCCCATTGGAAGGCTCTCTACGCGGGAGTCTTCCCTTGTTCTATTGGGGACTTGGCCTGGAGGGTGTTGCACGGAGCAGTCCCGTGCAATAGGATTTTAAGTAGGTTTACGGACTCCCAGGCTGCTTGCCATTTCTGCGGCCTGGAGGAGTCCGTCTATCACATTTATGTTGAATGTGAGAGGTTGCAGCCCCTCTTTCATTATTTGAAGGGGCTGCTCCTCAATTTCTGGTTGCACTTCAGCCCCACGCTCCTGATCTACGGTCACCCGGTGCGGAGGGGAGCGGGTAGGTCGGAGGACCTCCTCGTAGGACTGCTCCTGGGCCTGGCCAAGAAAGCCATAAATTGGTCCAGGCAGCGGGCGGTCGAGGGGGTCGTTCGGCCCGATTGCCTGCCTCTCTTCCGCGGCCATGTTCGCGCCCGGGTGGCCCTGGAGATGGAGCACGCGGTGTCCGCCGGCACGCTTGAGTTTTTCCGCGACCGGTGGGCGCCGCGGGGACTGGAGTGCATCGTCACCCCGGACTTTCAAATTTTAATTTGATTTATTAAGTTTCATTTAAAGTTTTAATTTGATTTACAGTAATTTGTGTTTGTCCAACCAAAAAGAGCAACACCAGGTTATAGGCCAACAGCTTTATTTGAAATCACAACCTTTTTTGAGAGGTAGTTAAATTGCTAATGAGTTAGCTTTGCTGTTGTTTCCTGACAATGTAAATAAGCAGTAACCTGTCTTTGGTAATTGAGAAACACCTCACACCCACTGTATTGCAAAGTCTTTGATCTCTTTTTCTGGTTGTAAAGAAAAAAAGAGAAAAACCACAGGCAGAGAAGCTTTTTAAAAAACAGGAAAGCTGTGATGGCTTTCACTGAGGAAAAGTGGTTAGAAATGCTGGAGGATAGTTCGAAGTCATCTTGTTTCAGTCAGTCAATAAGACCTATTTCTTTGTAGGGTAGCATGGACTGTTCTTTATTTTGTACGACTATGCAGAAATAAGTTGTACAGATTGAATTAGGAAGTCTGATCATAACTGTTCTGTATGTTCATCTTACTGTGAAATAAAGCAGCTTAACAATTCGTATCTTGTAGCCTCACCATTTATTTGCTCAGTCTGCTTTCAGGAGAAATTGAAGCAGTACATATGCGAAAGATGAATATCTTGTTTAGATTAAACCCTGGGTTACACTATTGTACAAGCAGATATAGGGCAGTGCGAGTCAACAAAAGTAAGACATTCAGAACACATACAGGAGCAATTAACACCATTTAACCTGAGAAAGTATCTACAGCAGACCTGAATTCCTAACAGCTAAAAGTGACTATTGCGGTACACACAGCCTGCTTTTTTTTAATGAAATGTTTTGGAGAACTAGGGATAGCTAGTTAGGTAAATGCACATGCAAAACTAATATTAGACCATTTGATACAATGCAAAATTCCCTTGGGTCATCTTTAGTTTTTGTCAAATTTATTTTCCTAATGCTTTTATGCAAATAGTAACAGGCAATAAGCAAATAAGAAAGTCATAACGGCACAGAAGGAGGCCATTCAGCCCATGCCGGCTCTCTGTAGAGCAATCCAGTCAGTCCCATTTCTCTGCTCTAACCCTGTAGCCCTGCAAGTTTATTTCCCTCAAGTGCCGATCCAGTCTCCCCTTGAAAACATTGAGCATCTCCGCTTCCACCACTTCCGTCGGCAGCGAGTTCCAGGTCCTCTCCACTCGCTGCGTAAAAAAGTTTTTCCTCACATCCCCCCTGAATCTCTTGCCCAAAACCTTAAATCTGTGTCCCCAAGATAGGAGCAGGAGTAGGCCATTCAGCCCCTTGAGCCTGCTCCGCCATTCAATATTGGCCTCAACTCCACTTTTCTGCCTGTTCCCCATAACCCTCGACTCCCCTGTAGTTCAAAAATCTGTCTATCTCAACCTTGAATATATTCAATGACTCAGCCTCCACAGCTCTCTGGGGCAGAGAATTCCAAAGATTCACGACCCTCAGAAGAAATTCCTCCTCATCTCTGTCTTAAATGGGCGACCCCTTATTCTGAAACTATGCCCCCAAGTTCTAGATTCGCCCACAAGGGGAAACACCCTCTCAGCATCTGCCCTGTCAAGCCCCCTCAGAATCTTATGTTTCAATAAGATCACCTCTCATTCTTCCAAACTCCAATGAGTATAGGCCCAACCTGCTCAACATTTCCTCATAAGACAACCCCTTCATCCCAAGAATCAACCTCGTGAACCTTCTCTGAACTGCCTCCAATGCAAGTATATCCCTCCTTAAATAAGTAGACCAAAACTGTACGCAGTACTCCAGGTGTGGTCTCACCAACGCCCTGTACAGTTGTAGCAAGACTTCCCTACTTTAATACTCCATCCCCCTTGCAATAATTTGCCTTCCTAATTACTTGCTGTACCTGCATGCTAACTTTTTGTGTATCATGTACGAGGACACCCAGATCCCTCCGTACCGCAGCATTCTGTAGTCTCTCTCCATTTAAATAATATTTTGCTTTTCTATTCTTCCTACCAAAATGGATAACCTCACATTTTCCCACATTATACTCCATCTGCCAAATTTTTGCCCACTCACTTAACCTATCTGTATCCCTTTGCAGACTCTGTGTCCTCCTCACAACTTGCTTTCCCACCTATCTTTGTATCGTCAGCAAATTTGACTATAGTACACTCGGTCCCTTCATCCAAGACAATAACATAGATTGCAAATAGTTGAGGCCCCAGTACTGATCCCTGTGGCACCCCACTAGTTACCGTTTGCCAACCTGAAAATGTCCCAATTATCCCGACTCTCTGTTTTCTGTTAGTTAGCCAATCCTCTATCCATGCTAATATATTACCCCCAAACACCATGAACTCTTATCTTGTGCAGTAACCTTTTATGTGGCACCTTATCAAATGACTTTTGGAAATCCAAATGCACTACATCTACTGGTTCCCCTTTACCCACCCTGCTCGTTACATAGGTATGTTAGATCCCACAACCTAGCACCGCTATAATCTGCCCCTATTTAGGTAATACTACTTGCTACAAGAACAAACCTGATAACATAATTTGTACCACAAAGTAGGTTTATATTCTTTTGGTGGTTCCCATCTAGCTAGATTGATGACTGGCACTATCAATAATGTAATTCTTGAGAAATGAACAGCCAGCAAAGTTTCTTCTAAAAAAAAAAGTTTATCATAGCTGAAAAAAAATTTGCAGTACAATACAAAATAGTAAAATTTGTTCAAAGGAATTTGAAGAATTAAATTGGCAAATAATTCTGGCATGAATTTAAAACTGATTTCTTTACCTAATCCTAACAATATACTGTATGTATATAAACAGAGAGTCTTTATTGATGGCAACAACTTATATTTATATAGCTCCTTTAACATAATAAAACATCCCAAGGCAACATCAATATTTCATAGTATAGGGTTATAATCAACTTAAGACTTTTTATTTCTGTCTTTTTTATTCATAATACTGGGAACAGTAACATAGTGGTTATGTTACTGGACTAGTAACACCTTATACCTCCCCCCTTCCCACTCTCCAGGGCCCCAAACACCCCTTTCCAGGTGAAACAGCGATTTACTTGTACTTCTTGCAATCCAGTATCTTCTCTTCTTCTTAGGCAGTCCCTCGGAACCGAGGATGACTTGCTTCCACATTAAAAATGAGTTCTCAGGTGTCTGATGAGTCCAATGTGGGACCTACAGTCTCTGTCACAGGTGGGGCAGACGGTGGTTGAAGGGGCGGGTGGGTGGGGTGCTTGGGTTGACGTGCGCTCCTTCCGCTGCCTGCGCTTGCTCCCGGCGAAGAGACTCGAGGTGTTCGGCGCCTTCCCGGATGCTTCTCCTCCACTTTGTGCGGTCTTGGGCCAGGGATTCCCAGGTGTCGGTGGGGATGTTACACTTTTTCAAGGAAGCTTTGAGGGTGTCCTTGAAGCATTTCCTCTGCCCACCTGGGGCTCTCTTGCCGTGCCGGAGCTCCGAGTCGAGCGCTTGTTTTGGGAGTCTTGTATCGGGCATGCGGACAATGTGACCCGTCCATCGGAGCTGATCGAGCGTGGTCAAAGCTTCGATGCTGGGGATGTTGGCCTGAGCAAGAACACTCGTTGGTGCACCGATACTGCCAATGGATTTGCAGGATCTTGCAAAGGCAGCGTTGGTGGTACCTCTCCAGTGCTTTGAGGTGCCTGCTGTACATGGTCCATGTCTCTGAGGCATACAGCAGGGCGGGTATCACTGCTGCGCTGTAGACCATGAGCTTAGTGCCGGGTTTGAGGTCCTGGTCTTCAAACACTCTCTTCCTCAGGCGACCGAAGGCTGCACTCGCACACTGAAGGCGGTGTTGGACTTTGTCGTCGACGTCTGCCCTGGTTGACAGTAGGCTCCCGAGGTATGGAAAGTGGTCCATGTTGTCCAAGGCCTTGTCGTGGATTTTGATAATCGGGGGGCAGTACTGTGTGGCGGGGGCAGGTTGGTAGAGGACCTTTGTCTTACGGATGTTTAGTGTAAGGCCTATGCTCTCGTACACTTTGGTGAAGGTGTTGACGATGGTTTGGAGTTCGACCTCCGAGTGAGCGCAGACTCAAGCGTCGTCTGCATCCTGTAATTCAACGACAGAGGATGGGACGACCTTGGATCTGGACTGGAGGTGATGGAGGTTGAACAGTTTCCCGTTTGTTCTGTAAATTAGCTCCACTCCAGCGGAGAGCTTACTGAGGGCGAGATGGAGCATTGCAGCAAGGAAGATCGAGAAGAGCGTTGGTGCGATGACACAGCCTTGCTTGACCCCGGTTCGTACGTGAATTGGGTCTGTGGTGGAACCGCTGGTCAGGATCACGGCTTGCATGTCATCGTGAAGCAGGCGGAGGATGGTGACAAACTTTTGAGGGCAGCCGAATTTGCGGAGGACACTCCATAATCCCTCACGGTTGACAGTGTCGAAGGCCTTTGTGAGATCAAAGAAGGCCATGTACAGCAGTTGGTGCTGTTCCCTGCATTTCTCTTGTAATTGACGTGCGGTGAAGATCATGTCCATTGTGCCCCTTAGTGGGCGGAATCCGCATTGCGACTCTGGGAGGAGCTCTTCGGCCACTGGGAGAAGGCGATTGAGGAGGATTCTTGCGATGACTTTCCCTGTGGCAGACAGCAGGGAAACTCCTCTGTAATTACCGCAATCGGACTTGTCACCTTTCTTGAAGATGGTCACAATTACGGCGTCGGAGATCCCCTGTATTTGTACTTCTTGCAATCCAGTATACTGTATTTGCTGCTCACGATGTGGTCTCCTCTACATTGGGGAGACCAAACGCAGGTTGGGTGACTGCTTTGCGGAACACCTCCGTTCAGTCCGTAAGGGTGACACCGAGCTTCCGGTCGCCTGTCATTTTAATTCACCACTCCACGCCCACTCAGACCTCACCGTCCTCGGCCTCTTGCATTGTTCCACGGAAGCTCAGCATAAGCTCGAGGAACAGCACCTCATCTTCCGATTAGGCACTTTACAGCCTTCCGGACTCAATATCGAGTTCAACAATTTCAGATCATAACCTCGGCCCCTACCATATATATATTTTTTATCCACACTTTTGGTTTGTGCGTTTTCCCTTTTTTTTTCTCTCTCCCACATGGCAGCTGTCTTTCATTCTGCCAGCGCATATCACACTTCTAGAGCCATCTTTTGTTTCTTAACCTGTCCTATTACCATCTCATCTCGCCTTGAGTATCTCTTAATGTCTCTACTTCTCACAGACCACCCCTTTTGTTCTTTTATTCCTTCCCCCCGTCTCCAAACTTGCTTTTTCATCTGTTTCATTTCCTGCTTTTTTCTCAGTTCTGACGAAGGGTCTTCGACCTGAAACGTTAACTCTGTTTCTCTCTCCACGGATGCTGCCTGGCCTGCTGAGTTTTTCCAGCGCTTTCTGTTGTTATTTCAGTTTTCCAGCATCCGCAGTATTTTGCTATTGTAGTAATCCAGAGGCCTGGACTAATGATCCAGAGACCAGAGGTCAAATCCCACCATGGCAGCTGGGGAATTTAAATTCAGTTAATTAAATAAATCTGGAATAAAAAGCTAGTGTCAATAAGGCTGACCATAAACATATCACGTAAGAACATAAGAAATAGGAGCAGGAGTCGGCCATTTGGCCCTTCAAGCCTGCTCCGCCATTCAATAAGATCATGGCTGATCTTCTACCTCAGCTCCACTTTCCTGCACTAACCCCATAACCCTTAATATTCAAAAATCTATCAATCTCTGTCTTGAATATACTCAACGACAGCCTCCACAGCCCTCTGGGGTAGACAATTCCAAAGATTCACAACCCTCTGAGTGAAGAAATTTCTCCTCATTCAGTCCTAATTGGCCGACCCCTTATTTATGAGACTGTGACCTCTGGTTCTCGACTCCCCAGCCAGGGGAAACATCCTCCCTGCATCTACCCTGTCAAGCCCTGTAAAATTATGTATGTTTCAATGAGATCACTGCTCATTCTTCTAAACTCTAGGGACTATAGGCCTAGTCTGCTCAATCTCTCCTCATAGGACAATCCCCCCATCACAGGAATCAGTCTGGTGAACCTTTGTTGCACTCCCTTTATGGCAAGTATATCCTTCCTTAGGTAAGGAGACCAAAACTGTACACAATACTCCAGGTGTGGTCTCACCAGGGCCCTATATAATTGCAGTAAGACATCTTTACTTTTATACTCAAATCCTCTTGTAATAAAGGCCAACATACCATTTGCTTTCCTAATTGCTTGCAGTACCTGCACATTAACTTTCAGTGATTCGTGTACAAGGACACCCAGGTCCCTCTGAACACCAACATTTCCCAATCTCTCACCTTTTAAAAAATGCTCTGTTTTTCTATTTTCCTTACCAAAGTGGATAACTTCACATTTCTCCACATTATATTCCATTTGCCATGTTCTTGCCCACTCACTTAGCCTACCTATATCCACTTGAAGCCTCCTTGCATCCTCCTCACAACTTGCATTCCCACCCAGCAAACTTGGATCACATTACATTTGGTCCCCTCATCCAAATCATTGATGTAGATTGTGAATAGCTGAGGCCCAATAACTGATCCTTGCGGTGCCCCACTAGTTACAGCTATAAAACTACCAGATTGTCGTAAAAACCCATCTGGTTCACTCATGTCCTTTAGGGAAGGAAATCTCCCATCCTTACCTGGTCTGGCCTACATGTGACTCCAGACCCACAGCCATATGATTGACTCTTAACTACCCTCTGAAATGGCCTAGCAAGCCAATCGGTTGCAACAAACTGCTACAAGAAACAATAATAATAAAGTCGGACAGAACAGACCCATCAGAACAGACCCATCAGAGGTGGTAGCACAGTGGTATACAGTCAGGAGTCGTCAACATTGACTCCAGACCCCATGAAGCCTCATGGCTTCAGGTCAAGCATGGGCAAGGAAACCTCCTGCTGATTGCCACTTACTGCCCTCCCTCAGCTGATGAATCAGTACTCCATGTTGAACACCACTTGGAAGAAGCACTGAGAGTAGCAAGGGCACAGAAAGTACTCTGGGTGGGGGACTTCAATGTCCATCACCAAGAGTGGCTCGGTAGCACCACTACTGACCGAACTAGCCGACTTCTGAAGGACATAGCTGACAGACTGGGCCTGCGGCAGGTGGTGAGAGAACCAACACGAGGGAAAAACCTACTTGACCTCGTCCTCACCAATCTACCTGTCGCGGATGCATCTGTCCATGACAGCATTGGTAGCAGTGACCACCACACAGTCCTTGTGGAGACAAAGTCCCGTCTTCATACTGAGGACACCCTCCATTGTGCTGTGTGGCACTACCACCATGCTAAATGGGATAGATTCAGAACAGATCTAGCAGCTCAAACTTGGGCATCCATGAGGCACTGTGGGACATCAGCAGCAGCAGAATTGTATTCCACCACAATCTGTAACCTCACGGCCCGGCATATCCCTCACTCTACCATTACCATCAAGCCAGGGGACCAACCCTGGTTCAATGAGTGCAGAAGAGCATGCCAGGAGCAGCACCAGGCGTACCTAAAAATGTGGTACCAACCTGGGGAAGTTGCAACACAGGACCGCATGCGTGCTAAAAAGCAGAAGCAGCATGCTATAGACAGAGTTAAGCGATCTCACAATCAATGGATCAGATCAAAGCTCTGCAGTCCTGTCACATCCAGTCGTGAAAGGTGGAGGACAATTAAACAACTAACAGGAGGAGGCGGCTCCATGAATATCCCCATCCTCAATGATGGCGGAGCCAAGCACGCGAGTGCAAAAGACAAGGCTGAAGCATTTGTAACCAACTTCAGCCAGAAGTGCTGAGTGGATGATCCATATCGGCCTCCTCCTGAGGTCCCCACCATCACAGAAGCCAGTTTTCAGCCAATTCGATTCACTCCACGTGATATCAAGAAATGGCTGAGTGCACTGGATACAGCAAAGGCTATGGGCCCAGACAACATCCCGGTTGTAGTGCTGAAGACTTGTACTCCAGAACTAGCCGCGCCTCTAGCCAAGCTGTTCCAGTACAGCTACATCACTGGCATCTACCAGACAATGTGGAAATTTGCCCAGGTATGTCCTGTCCACAAAAAGCAGGACAAATCCAATCCGGCTGGGTATTCTGCGATCTCACCTGACTCCCCAAAGCCTTTCCACCATCTACAAGGCAGAAGTCAGAAGTGTGATGGAGTACTCCCCACTTGCTGGAGATGAAGGGGTTACCTTATGAAGAAAGGTTGAGCCTATACTCATTGGAGTTTCGAAGAACGAGAGGGAATCTTATTGAAACATAAAAGATTCTAAAGGGGCTTGACAGGGTAGATGCAAAGAGGATGTTTCCCCTCCTGGGAGAATCTAGAACTAGGGAACATAATTTCAGAATAAGGGGGCACCCTTTTAAATCGGAAACGAGGAGGAATTTCTTCTCAGAGGATCGTGAATCTTTGGAATTCTCTTCCCCAGAGAGCTGTGGAGGCTGGGTCATTGAATATATTTAAGGTGGAGATAGGCAGATTTTTGAACGATAAGGGAGTCAAGGGTTATGGGGAGCGGGCAGAAAAGTGGAGTTGAGGCCAAGATCAGATCAGCCATGATCTTATTGAATGGTGGAGCAGGCTCTAGGGGCCAAATGACCTACTCCTGCTCCTACGTCTTATGTTCTTAATGAGTGCAGCTCCAACAACTCGTGTATGGGTCACAATCACTAGGAACATAGATTGCGACAAACTAGTGTTAAACTCTCAAAAATCTTGATTATATGTACAGCACCATATGCCATCTGCTATGGTATTGATCCACACAGACCGAAAAAGATTCCAAGATTGATCATTCGTCTGAGCAGAGTTAGCGGACCTTAGAAATAGTGGGCATATAATTCACCTCTGCATTCCGAGGCTACGGAAGAGAGAAATCAATCAATGTCCCCACTCCTGGTGGCATGCTTTTATAGACAAAGATGACGACAGGATCAGGCTCAGCTTTGATGATCCCCAAAGTTAAACAGTCTGCTGACATTCATTGTCCATGGATGACAAGGTATTGGAGAGTGGCTACTATTGCCACCCGTAAAACCATCCCTGCATTGAGCAGAGCAGGATAATTGGAGGAAAAAAAGACCTCTGCCAGAAAATTGAACATGAAAGTAGTGGATTTTTACTTTCTTGGTGTAATGTACTTTTATACACACCCAAATAAAAAGCTGGTCACCCGTATGTACACAAAAGGCTACTTTAATCTGATGCATACATCACTGAATATATATTTGAGAATTCAATCAACTAAAGTGCTTTTTCTCTGGTTTTTAAATGTAAAACAAAAAAATCCAAATGGTAATTTCAAACACTTAAAATTCATTTCACAGACCATAAAGCCTTTCCTCATTCTGTCAATTGTTTTGCAGTAACCCAGTATCGAATAGCAGCCAGAATTCAAATTGTTAAATCTTCTGCAGCTGCAGAGACTAATCATCCTATCAACTACAGTAATTTGTCAGGCGAGAAACAAATTCCAGCTTGACCCCAATGGACCATGCTGGCCGACTCAGGCTGCACTATTTACTGGTACTCGAAAGAATGTGTTCAACAGATAAGAAACAAAACAACCACAGCTGATCATAATTGTCAATTTGTTTATATATCATAACAAGCAAGTGTCAACAGCTATGCTTATTCTGTACCAATGTAAAAATGAAATCACTGGTTAACCCTAACCTTTAATGACCAGCAATTTAATTCTTTTCATTCCCTACATTAAGCAAATATGATGCAAATACTTATCCTTACAGTGTTCCCAAAGCAGAGGTAAACAACCTCACATCACAATGGCAGGGAAAGCATGTTAACCAGGAATGTACCCCTCTACATTTTTCGTGGATACAGTCATAAATTCAAAACCTACAAATTAAGATTTAGTGCCCCCAAACAAATAAGGTTTGATCATTCAGAAGATAAGATAATTATTTTACATAAAAAGAAATGTAAAACAGAGTTGTCCAAGTACATCAGATTAGGACCACTACATGAAGCACTCAAATACTGTCATAGTTCAATTTTTTTTTTTTTTAAGTATTCACTAATATGAACATGACTGATTTCCTGTAACAGCAGAATGGAAAGCGTATTCCAAGCACTGACTTAGTACACTATATTAATTACTGACTTCCAAGATGGTAAAGATGTCATCACATCCAATATAACTGCAAGTGATTATCAAGCACTATAATATTAAGTAGATACATGACTCTGTTCAGTAATTTAAAAGGAAAAGAATGAAATTAAGTCAAAAAATGGAAAACTTTCAAATATCTGCAACTGTAATTTTCATTCCTCAAGAAAAATCAAGCACTGACAACTGAATCTACTTCTCCAACAATAACAAAGATAAAAGGCCAGTTCCTGTCTGTCAGTTGCTAAAATCAATTTTCTGCAATCAATTATGCCAGTAATGACATTTACATTAAGCATGAAGCCCAATATTGAGCCCAAATCCTAAATTTTCCTTGAGGTTAATACAATCCATACAGGCTTTCATTTTCCACAACCTTGAGAATATAGTACATGTTAACCCATTAGGAATTCGACATGCTTCAGTACACATGCACTGTGCGGTCTATATTAATTATCAGGTCAACAATAATACAAATCTCCTATAAACCAAACACCAGACACCGAAGTAACTGTTCCCTATTATGAATCAGCTTGCACTGAAAAACAATGTACTGAAAATAACAGCCTTCTCAAAAGAGTCTGACATAAAAGCATCACAACTTTCAATTTATGCAGCAACCTAAAACATAATTTTAGTTCCTGATAGCAACACTTCTGTTCATAAACAATCTACAATTTAAAAAAAAACCTCAAATCAATACATTTATTATAGCAGTGTAGAGATTCACGTATCTCTGGTAAACAGGATCGAGTGCAAACCAATATGGTGGGTATAGTGTGTTTAATCAGAGTTTAGGACGGAATATAACACACTAGTAATACAGCAAAAACATACGACCGTGACAAGCAGCTTGTACCGGACCCGATCAGACAGACGGCTGGCATGCATGAACAGTTCTCTGGCTTCTGGCCTCTCTCTCTCTCTCTCGGGCCTTCGATGGTGAGCATGGGATCACTCTCAAAAGAGCATTCGACCAGTCCAACTTCTCTTTGCAACTTCGGTTCGGCTCTCCCTTCCACAGTCTGTGTGCAAGCCCTTGGGGGGTCACTTTTTAATTCTCTTTTTAGGGGTGGGCCTGAGGCCAAGTTATTGACAAGACCATTTAACCTATAGAGGTTCCTCCAAAACTTCATCAACCAATGACAGCTCAAGTTCTTTGTCTTGGTTCTTGGATGAAAGCCCTCCCCAAAAGAGGGTCTCATTACTTCATCCAATTTATCTTTCTTGTTTTTACATTTTGAAGGTTCCTCCACTGGAATCCATCCTATCTCTTTTGACTCTATCCTCCTTAACCCAGCAAGTACAAGGCCCGGCCCTGTCCCTCTTAATCATGGCCCCAGCCAAAGCTGTCGCACATTAACCAGTCGTTATCTCACCATTCTGACCTTCACAAGTATGTTCTATGATTTCCTCCCCTTTTCTGCTGTGAGCTTTACTATGAAAACTTTTACATCTTTTGCCTTTCCCATAGCCCATTATCTAGACTGGTCTGAAACTTCAGCGATACATAGCAACTTGCAGCTGCTTGGGCTTTCTCACCTTCATCTAGCAAATGGCCCATTCTAAGATGGATACCTTAGCCTCCTCAAATTCCTTTCATTCTATGTCTTTTCCTAATTAACTTTTAATTATCTTCACATGCAGTTCTGCTAAACAAACTCCAAATTCTATCTGTGGAGATTATAATATGGTTATTAGTAATAATGGAAGAAACATAGGTTGGGCCTTCACTGGCCAAATTAAAGATACATTAACAAAGTCAAAACCCTAACTTACAAACAGATAACTAGCCTGGCAGGGCCATCCTATGGGCCCCGTGTGGAATGTTTATGTTTCACCTAATCTTACTGATTAAAAAAACGGTCTCAAATTCTAATGCAAGCTTTCCAGGAAAACTAAACTTATCATTTAAACACAGTATTATTCATGTAGCCATATACATTTTTAGGCACCCCTAGTTTCTAACAGTAGCAATAAACTGAGTCCGCCACATAAATAAGTGATCCCAAGAAGTTAAACATCTGCACCAAATAGGTAGTCAGAGTCTACACCAAAGGTGCACTTAGACTGCAAGTTTAGCATCAGTGTTTCATCTACGCACTGCTAAACTGGTGTTGTGTAAATCGAGTACTAAATCTGAGTCAAACAAAGTTAGACACTCTCTTCCAGGGTGAAACCATTTTTACCAACGTTGTAAGTAAAGTGTAAATGCAGCCTCAATCTGGAATCAGGGCCCAACTGGACACCAGGATGCAATGGAATGAGATTCTATCCTCCAAAGAGTCTCATTCTATTGCGCTCTGGGTTCAGCTTGCATTTGTACGATAACTGCAGTAAAGCAAAACCACTTTTCACAGACACTTCAGTTGTAGTGTAACTTCACCCTTAAATCAATTTCCAATTTCTTGCAATCTATATTATCCCTACTCGGAGAAAGTAATTTTTGCCACCATTTTTCAGAAGCTGAACTTGATGTAATCAAACTGTACTGTAATTTAATCACTCATCAAATAAATCAGTATTTACCTTTGATATTCTGACACAACATCATTCATATTTGATTAATTGTGTTCTAACAGCTGAAATCAAACAATAAGTGAAAACCAGATTCTCAAAACACAACTTTTCACCTCTGGCGACTTAGCTAGAGATGGCAGCTACAATTTCATCACCAATATGATCAAGCCTACAGGACTACCAAAGTACTGAATACGGTAGCTCTAAAGCATAACAACTAAAAAAAAATCACAATTAGTGATGTGAACTCATCACCTTTTTTGCACTTAAAGAATTAGTATAAATTCAATTTATTTCTCCCATTCTTCTAGCTTTGTGGATCCCCACGCTGCTATGCTTCACTCCGTATCTGTATTTTCTGTAGTGTCGTCAATTCCTCAGTGCATTGACTGTTGCTATAGTTCATACCAGCAGTCAAATTTTTTCAGGCTGTATTTTTTTTTGGACTCAATTCTCAACCAAGTCTTATACGGAGTCATAAAATGACTGCTATTATTTGCTACTGGACTCCAAAAATTAAGGAAATGGATATTGTAGACAAGGATTTAATACAGGTTGAAAGAGAGACTAGATTTTCCATCACTCAGGTACGGATGACGTTAAACATTTTTGCTATATGGGAAATTTGTTGAGAAGTTTTAAAGTTTCAAACAACTAGTCAATCTGTGGTATACGTTGATTTGTCACAGTTCTACAACTGACAAGATTGAGGAACTGGCCAACATTTGCTAATAAATTTCCTAATGCAATTAGAAAACTGATTTCTACATTGAGGAAAAATTAGTCAGAGTTTAGGGATCAACAAATTCTATTTGTAGCAAAAACTTGACTATGTTTTTATGTATACATCAGCCATTGGGATATTCCAAGATTAGCCAGCATCCTCAGATTTGTCCACAAATCATATACCACATGTCCTATTCGAGCGGAGCTTCATACCCCTTATTTTTTCCATCACAACAGATTTATTTCCACCTCTGTAACATCACCCTGCCTCAGCCAATCTGCTGCTGAAACTCTCATCTATGCATCTGCAACCTCCAGATTGACTATTCCAATGCTCCCAGCCTCCCCGCCACAAACTCCGTTCCCTAGCCACTGACTCCATCTCTCTCCCTAACATCTGTCTGAAGCTGAACCACACTGTTCGCAACCTTGGTATCATTTGACCCTGAAATGAGCTTCCAACCACATATCCACAGCATAACTAAGAACGCCTATTTCCACCTCCGTAACATCGCCCGTCTCCGCCCTTGCCTCAGCTCATCCACTGCTGAAACCCTCATCCATGCCTTTGTTACCTCTAAACTTGACTATTCCAACGCAGTCCTGGCTGGCCTCCCACATTCTACCTTACGTAAACTTGAGGTCATCCAAAACTCGGCTG
The DNA here is from genome assembly GCA_030390025.1 of Squalus acanthias. Taxonomy (NCBI): domain Eukaryota; kingdom Metazoa; phylum Chordata; class Chondrichthyes; order Squaliformes; family Squalidae; genus Squalus; species Squalus acanthias. Next base: position 85,931,570 of record CM059438.1, read on the forward strand.
CCCGAGTCCTAATTCACACCAAGTCCTGTTCACCCATCACCCCTGTGCTCGCTGACCTACTATGGCTCCCGGTTAAGCAACGCCTCGATTTCAAAATTCTCATCCTTGTTTTCAAATCACTCCATGGCCTCGCCCCTCCCTAACTCTAATATCCTTCAGCACCCACCCCCCTCCCCGAGATATCTGCGCTCCTCTAATTCTGCCCTCTTGAGCATCCCTGATTATAATCGCTCAATCATTGGTGGCTGTGCCTTCTGTTGCCTAGGCCCTAAGCTCTGGAATTCCCTGCCTAAAACTCTCCGCCTCTCTTTCCTCCTTTAGGACGCTCCTTAAAACCTGAAGTTTTTGGTCACCTGCCCTAATTTCTCCTTATGTGGCTCGGTGTCAAATTTTGTGTCTTTTAATACTCCTGTGAAGCGCCTTGGGACATTTTACTACGTTAAAGGCGCTATACAAGTTGCTGCATAAAATTCAGCTCATCCAAAATTCTGTTGCCCGCATCCTATTCTGTACCAAGTCCCACTCACACACTGGCTTCTGGTCCCCCAATGCCTCCAATTTAAAATTCTCATTCTTGTGTTTAAATCCCTTCATGCCCTTGCTGCTCCCCATTTATGCAACCTCCTACAGACCTACAACCCCCGCAACCTCTTCATTCCTCTAACTCTGGCGTCTTATGTATCCCCTCCTTGCCTTCAACCCACCATTGGCAGATGTGCCTTCAGCCATCTAGGCCGGACGCTCTAGAATTCTCTCTCAAAACCCCATCTCCCATCCACCTCTCCTCCCTCCTTTAAGGCATTCCTTAAAACCCATCTCTTTGACCAAGCTTTTGGTCACCCCCACCTATTATCTCCTTTTTTGGATCAGCAATAATGTTCGTCTGATTATGCCTCTGAAGCATCTTGGGATGCTTTTCTATGTTAAAGGTGCTATATAAATACAAGTTGTTGTTATAGTCAACTGGGTGTAAATGGGCTTAGATCATGTGTTTTTTTTAAAAACCATTTCTTCACTAGATTTAATCTAATGAACAAGAAAACCACTGTCAACTTCAGAACCAAGAACAGATAGGAAACAATACAACTATCTACCAGTGGAAAAAATTCAAACCAGATTTGTTTAGAAGATTTGGCTGGGATAGGAACGTCCACCAAATTCAGGAATGCTAAAAACATGGAACAGACTCTCCCAGTAAATGAAAGGCCCAATCTGGCAAAAAATGATAGTGTTATTTAAAATATACACAAATTTTACATTAATCTTTCAATGGCTAATGCAAGCATCATATAAAGCCCAATGACTCCTACTAGGTATTAAAATACAGTGCAATGCTGAATTAACTTTTTGAAATCATTTTTTTCTTAACTTTAAAATTTTCTTCCCTTCCTCAATTTTATTTTAATTTTCTCATTCCTCTTTAGGTTCCCTTGCACCAAGCCCTGGCAAGGAGGATAGGCAGGCCAGTTATTATAATTCTATAACTGCCCTCCAGGACGTTCACAAGCAGTTCTTCCTTATGGAGATAATTTAGCCTCCACTTCATGTTTCCTCTTGATAACATAGCTAAAATTTAGAATTCAACATTTAGGGAAATTGCAGATATAAATCTACATCCTACCCACCTATGGCACAGTGTATCGGAGCACCAATGCACATCACAGTGTTAAACTTTAATCATTGCAAAACCAAAATCAATGTTAGAGCAATAGATAATTAAACTATGAACATTTTAAAATTCACTCAATATAAGCAGCAAACTTATTAGTTTACTCCTATTAAGCTGATGAATTTACTATAATAGATCTTATTACTTTATAACCTTTGAAATATTTCAGAGTGAAATGGAAGTGCTGAAGCCTCTTCTCTATTTAAAAAAAAAAATGGATGAACAAAATGTTTGTTGCCTGAAGGAATTCATAAATAATATTTTGGGGTCACAAGATAAAAATTTATACAAGTTTAGAATGCGTAAGAGGCTGGGTTTTGTATTAACTCTACTGGGTTCCAAACTGCAAAGTGTAAGATGTTTTTGAGCAGGAACAGTAACAAACACCACTGAAGCTCACTTAGTGGAAAGCCATTTACTTGTATGTATGAGGAGCTTGTAAAACCATCTAAATTTCACCCCTTTGAAGTGTTTTAGAAGGATTACTTTAATCAGCTCCTACAAAGCTTTTAAACTTTAAAATTGTAAACAGATTGCTGCTGGCAGTTTGTGAAAAACTTTATGTTTGGCATGTGAGTTTTAAAATCATATTTATATTTTATCATACAGCTTGTATTCACAATTTACAAGTTGGCTAGTGACAAACTCCATTTCCCACCATAAATTGAGGGGGGGGGGGGGGGGTATGCTTCAATTACTGAAACAGGAACAAACTGGCTCTCAAAGAGCAGCCTGTGGTACCATTAAGATACATATTTAAAGACAGCTCTAATGGTAATCAATGAAAGAAAGAGAATTACAAGGTTATAATTGATAAGGGGTTTACCTGAGATAATCTCTGGCAGATACCACCAAACTGGGGGTATAGCTAACACTGAGGAACAATGCAACATAATACAACATAAGACGACATTAGAAAACTTGCAGACTGGGCAGTTAAGTGGCAAATGAATTTTAACAGATAAATGTGAGGTGATGCACTTTGGTAAGAAAAACAGAAACATCACCTACACCTTAGAAAATAAGAAACTGAATGGGGTAGAAGAGAAAAAGGATCTAGGGATACAGGTGAGCAAATCATTAAAAGCAGCATTGCAGGTCAGCAAAGCAATTAAAAATGCTAACAAAGCACTGGGATTTATTTCTCGGGGTATAGTGAAGTTATGCTAAACTTGTGTAGGAGCCTGGTCAGGCCGCACTTAAGAGTAGTGCACAGTTTTGCTCTCCATACTATAAAAAGGTATAGAAGTACTGGAGAAAGTGCAAAAATGATTGGGCAGAAGCATGGCAGATGCAATATAACGTGGATAAATGCGAGGTTATCCACTTTGATGTCAAAAACAGGAAGGCAGATTATTATCTGAATGGCAATAGATTGGGAGAAGGGGAAGTGCAACGAGACCTGGGTGTCCTTGTGCACCAATCGCTGAAGGTAAGCATGCAGGTGCAGCAGGCGGTTAAGAAGGCAAATGGTATGTTGGCCTTCGTAGCGAAAGGGTTCGAGTACAGGAACAAGGATGTCTTGCTGCAGTTGTACAGGGCCTTGGTGAGACCACATCTTGAGTATTGTGCGCAGTTTTGGTCGCCTTATCTGAGGAAGGATGTTCTTGCCATGGAGGGAGTGCAGCGAAGATTCACCAGGCTGATACCCGGGATGGCAGGAATGGCGTATGAGGAAAGATTGGGTCGATTGGGCTTATACTCGCTGGAGTTTAGAAGAATGAGAGGGGATCTCATTAAAACTTATAAAATTCTAACAGGACTAGACAGACTAGATGCAGGAAGGATGTTCCCGATGGCCGGGGAGTCCAGAACCAGGGGTCACAGTCTAAGGATAAGGGGTAAGCCATTTAGGACTGAGATGAGGAGGAATTTCTTCACCCAGAGAGTGGTGAACCTGTGGAATTCTCTACCACAGAAGGCAGTAGAGGCCAATTCATTAAATATATTCAAGAAGGAGTTCGATATATTTCTTAAAGCTAAAGGGATCAAGGGATATGGAGAGAAGGCAGGGACAGGGTACTGAATTTGGATGATCAGCCATGATCTCATTGAATGGCGGAGCAGGCTCGAGGGGCTGACTGGCCTACTCCTGCTCCTATCTTCTATGTTTCTATGTATGATTTACAAGGATGGTACCAGAACGGAGAGATTACAACTATCGGGAAAGATTGAACAAGTTGGGGCATTTTCTTTGGAAAAGAGAAAATTATGAATGGGTTGGAAGGGGTAGATGTGTAGAGGATGTTTCCAGTTGTGGGAGAATCCAAAACTATGGGCCATAAATACAAGATAGTTACTAATAAATCCAATAGAGAAATAGCTTTACTCAGAGATTGGTTAGAATGTGGAACTCGCTACCACAGGAAGTGATTGAGGCAAATAGTTTAGATGCTTTCAAAAGGAAACTAGACAAGTACATGAGAGAAAAGGCAGAATAGAAAGATATGCTGAAAGGCTGTGATGAGGTAGATGGAATGGGAGGAGACTTGTATGGAGTATAAACACCAGCATCGACTAGTTGGGCCGAATGGCCTGTTTCTGTGCTGTATATTCTATGTAATTTGCAATTATTTGATCGCTGAGTTGAATTACAGTCTAACTTACTCCTAGATATGTTGTTTTACATACATGTTTTAAATAATCTTCACTTTTCAAACTGTTTTATGCACTTTTATTACCGGTGTTACTAATTAAAATGTTAATTTTGTTATTGTCAGCATAGCACAGATGATAATTAGAGGCTTTTTCTTTGCTGCAAAATTCAACTAATTTCTTTTGGAAATCAGGATTAAAAAAAACTCAGCTTACTGCACTGTGAGGTTTATAAAGCACGCAACGAAGGGTACAATAGATGTGTAATCAGTGCTGTCTTTGTTCATTCTTTCTCTCTCACACACAGCCTTTCTATTGAAAAAAGCACTCGTGAACTTGAATAAAGCATTTGAAATTTGTTTGCTATCTTTTCTTCAAGTAATTTTGAAAATTGAATTTGAAATTGAACAGAAACTGCAGAAGCTAAAGAAAAATATTTCAACAGTTTAATTGACTAAATGGCACTGATGCATCCTGGAAAATTAGGTGTATTGCACATGCTCAAACTGCACAATCTGCATTCAGCTCAATGAGTCATAGTTCTGGGCAAAAATATCAAAGCCTAATCTACTGGTAGAGGCTTAGACCTTCAAGAATAAACATTAATGAAAGCAATAAAAGATACAAAAAAGAGAATTTTATGGAGAAATGTAATCATGTTTCTTTTATTTGCCCATCACTAGTTGTCCTGATAAGGTGGTAATGAGCCTTCTCCTTGAACTGCTGCAGTGCCTGTGGTAATGATGCTCCCACAAGCAATGCTGTTAGGTAGGGCATTTCAGGATAGTGACCTGGTGACAATGAAGGGATGGTGATATACATCCCAAGTCAGGACGCTGTGCAACCTGGATGGGGAACCTGCAGGCGACAGTGCTCCCATGAAACTGCTGCTCATCCTTCTCAGTGGTAGACGTCGCAGGAGAGGGAGGTGCTGTTGAAGTAACCTTGGCAAGTTTTTGCAGTATATCCTGTAGATTGTATATATTGCAGCCACAATGAAATGGTGATGGTAAGGTGGATATTCTCCGGGAATTTCATCGGTGCTTCTTCCACTGCACTGCTGTAAATAAAGCGGCAATTCAGCAGAAATGCCATTTACACGGTTACGGAGCGGGAGAAGCCCCAAGGAAATTCCCAGCAATTGAGTCCTGCGGCGGGGCACTAATCAAATGAACTGCTCGGTTCTGGATGATATCAAGCTTATTGAGTGTCATTATAGCTACAGCATCCAGGCACGTGGTGAATATTGCATCACACACTTGGTAGAGAGGCTTTGAGGGTCATGAGGTGAGCCACTTGTCAGAGTATCCAGTTTCTGCCCTGCACTTGTAGCCACGGTATTGATATGACTAGTCCAGTTCAGCTTCTAGTCAATGTGGACCCCCAAGCTGGTGATGGTGGTGCTGTTGACAGGGGGATGGCTGAGTTTTCTCATATTTGCAATAGTCATTACCCAGCACTTGTGTGGATGTTACCTGCCACTTGTCAGCCCAAATTATCAGCTCCTGCTGTTTTATTATCGGAGGAGCTGTGAATGGAGCTGAATACTGTGGAATTATCAGCAAACAGCCCCATTCCTTTTCTTATGACAGAGGAAAGGTCATTGATATGTAATTTTTCCTTTTAAAAAATTTTTTTGTTTCAACCCTTACTGTAGACACAGAACTTTCACTTACTGAGAAATAAAATGGCAAGCAAATTTTTTCAGAATGCATTTTGAGTGATTTTGGAGTAATGGTAGTGGGCTGGCAGCATGACAGGCAAGTCATAAAATTAACACAAACTCTGATTAGAGTGCCGCTCATTAGCATCACAGGAAAATGTAACAGTCAAATGGGGACATCTTAATATGGGAATCTCCAGATGAAATGTTTAAATAGCTGATTTTAAATGGAGCACCCAACTAATATATATATATACATACAACACAAATGCAAACACACAAATACATACGTACATATATACAACACACACAATAGTTCTACAGTGAGATCTCATGATGGATCAGACTATGCTGTTGCAAGGGAGCGCCGAGATGTGGAAATAAGTAAGTGGTACACATCTCAACTGAAAGAATTTGGAAAGAAGTTTGTCAAAGACTTCGCCCGATACTAAAGTAAATGTTTTTGATTTGTTCATGGTAAGCAAGCAGCTCCCTCACATAAAAAAATGGCCTTTACTGTCCATCTGGTTAGGGGGGGTGAGTCTTTGCATCAAATACTCAGAAATATATAAAACCCAAGATTAAACTAATTTGCATTTTCTCTTATTTACCAAATGCCTCTGCAACAATACTTATTGTTGCGCAAAATAAACTAAAAAAATGTTCAAATTCAGAACTCGCTCCAAATTCAAATAATTGTAGTCTCTACATAATTAAAAAACAAATGTAAATAAAAATACAAAAATAAAACCAGATTTGAGTCGTCACATCCTGTTACTTGCCAGTTCAGGACTGGTAGCTTTTAAAAAAAACATTGATCAATTTGATTGCTCCATTTTCTGCTGCTCATTGGTATTTATCAACTGAAACAACTGCATTTGATTTGTTCACCTTTAATTTAATTAATTGAATATTTGATTGGTAACTTAAGTCCTCATTTCAGCCAATACACAATTTTTGCCTTACAGACCCGTGATTTTTTTTTCTGAGACTCTCTTTCAGGTACAATGCATTTGAACGGTATGACATGTACTAGATTCAAGACTTTTAATTAGATACTTAGAGATATGCAGATAGCCAACATGCTGCACAAGGAGTTAAAAACATAAATACTTTTTTTTAAATATAAAAGCAATACCTCAGGCATAGCTTCATAGTCGCACTTGCATTAGCATTTTGTGTACGTTTCTGGTCCCATAATACCTCATTAAAATGCATCTTTTTAGACTCAGGTGAACCAATGAAGTGTTTCCATATTTATAAATTTGCAAAGACCAAAATTAAAGCAGTGAGGAAAAAAAGTCACTGGAGAATATTAATTTGGCATCATTCTGATTTCTTTTCCCCCAGACATGATGAGACACACCATAGATTCCTGCACTACCAGATAATGGTTATAGCCAAGCCTCTCTGGTACTTTTTCTTATTATAACTACTCTAATTATGGAACCCAAAAGAATTATAAAAAGAGACAGAACCACAAAATATATTAAGTAAACAATCCATTTGAATAACTAAAACAAGGGCAAAAATACACTTTATTACTGCTAAATAATACTTTAATTCCTGTTAAATTTGTCTTGGTAATATTCTAGTATTTTTATATTGTACCAGAGGATTGATAGGATTTACTTTTTTTTTTAAAAAGATAACTATCCAGAGACATTGAGAGTTAGCAGGGGTTCAGTATCCAACAGTAGAACCTCAGTAGGATGAGAGTTTGAGATCGCACAAATACAGTCTTTCAGTCAAGACCTTTTGATGGCTCAGTGTGTAAACCATATGGTGTGATACTGAGCCCTACAGACTGAGGAGAGGTGTAATTCAACATTTGAACTCTTAACAGGTGGCAATCTCAGCCACTACAATTGGTCTCAGTGTCCCTAGTCTTGGGGGAGGGAGGGAGAAAGAGTGAATGTTTGTGGTCCAGATAGGAATTCAGCAAACTCTGAGTACTCAATGAGTACTTTGTATCGGTGTTTACTAAGGAGGTGGATGCTGACAAAATATCGGTAGAAGTGGAAAAGGTAGAAGCAATGGAAGGGGTGAAAATTGAGACAGGATGTACTTGAAAGGCTGGGTATGCTTAGAGTGGATAAGACGCCTGGTCCAGATGCCTTGCATCCCAGGTTGCCAAGGGAATTCGGGGAGGAGATAGCGGAAGGGCTTGCCATAATTTTCCAATCTTCCCTAGATGCGGGGGAGGTGCCAGAGGATTGGAAAGTGGCAAATGTGACACCATTGTTCAAGAAAGGGTATAAGAACAATCCTAGTAACTACAGGCCGGTCAGTTTAACATCAGTAGTGGGTAAAGTTTTAGAAACAATAATCAAGGAAAAAATTAACGGGCACTTGGAGAGCTTTAAGCTAATTAAGGAGAGCCAACACAGATTTGTAAAAGGCAGATCGTGTTTGACTAATCTAATTGAATTTTTTGATGAAGTAACAGGGAGGATTGATGAAGGGAATGCAATGGATGTTGTCTGCATGGATTTTAGGAAGGCGTTTGACAAAGTACCACATAGAAGGCTGGTTAACGAAATTGAGGCTCATGTAATAGGTGGATCAGTGGCAGCTTGGATAAGGAATTGGCTTAAGGACAGAAAACAGCAAGTTGTGGTAAATGGCTGTTTTTCAGACTGGGGGATGGTAGACAGTGGTGTTCCCCAAGGGTCAGTGTATGTGTATAAATAAAATAAAATAAAAAATAAAATAAAATAAAATAAAAATGACCTGGATATTGGAATACAGAGTAGAATTTCTAAATTTGCCGATGACACCAAACTTGGGGGTGTTGCAAACAGTGAGAATGATACCAATCGACTGCAAGAGGACATAGAAAGGCTAGCAGAATGGGCAGACAAGTGGCAGATGGAATTTAATACAAAGAAGTGTGAGGACATTTGGATAATCATAATTTAATAGGACAAAGTCAGCATGGTTTTACGAAGGGGAAGTCATGTTTGACAAATTTGCTGGAGTTCTTTGAGGAAGTAACATATAGAGTGGATAAAGGGGAACCAGTGGACGTAGTGTATTTAGACTTCCAAAAGGCATTTGACAAGGTGCCACACAAAAGATTATTGCTTAAGGTAAAAAATCACGGGATTGGGGGTAATATTCTGGCATGGATAGAGGATTGGCTATCTAACAGAAAGCAAAGAGTTGGGATAAATGGTTCATTCTCAGACTGGCAATCAGTAACTAGTGGTGTTCCACAGGGGTCAGTGCTGGGTCCCCAACTCTTCACAATCTATATTAACGATTTGGAGGAAGGGACCAAGTGTAACATATCAAAATTTGCAGATGATACAAAGATGGGAGGGAAAGTAGTGAGTGAGGAGGACATAAAAAACCTGCAAGGGGACATAGACAGGCTAAGTAAGTGGGCAGAGATTTGGCAGATGGAATACAACACTGGAAAGTGTGAGGTGATGCACTTTGGCAGGAAAAATCCTAGAGCAATTTATTATCTTAATGGCAAGAAACTGGAGAGTACTGAAGTGCAAAGGGATCTGGGGGTCCTGGTGCACGAAACTCAAAAGGTTAGTATGCAGGTGCAGCAAGTGATTAAGAAGGCAAATGGAATGTTGGCTTTCATTGCTAGGGGGATAGAATATAAAAATAGGGAGGTATTGCTTCAGTTGTACAAGGTATTGGTGAGACCGCACCTGGAATATGCATACAGTTTTGGTGTCCTTACTTAAGGAAAGACATCCTTGCTCTCGAGGCAGTGCAAAAAAGGTTCACTCGGTTAATCCGGGGATGAGGGGGTGGTCATATGAGGAGAGGTTGGGTAGATTGGGACTCTACTCATTGGAGTTCAGAAGAATGAGAGGCGATCTTATTGAAACATATAAGATTGTGAAGGGGTTGGATCGGGTGGATGCGGGGAGGATGTTCCCGATGACGGGTGAGACGAGAACTAGGGGACATAGTCTTAGAATAAGGGGCTGCTCTTTCAAAACTGAGATGAGGAGGAACTACTTCACTCAGAGGGTGGTAGGTCAATGGAATATGCTGCCACAAAAAGCTGTAGAAGCTACAACATTAATTAAATTTAAAACAGAAATAGACAGTTTCCTAGAAGTAAAGGGCATTAAGGGTTACGGGGAGCGGGCAGGAATTTGGACATGAGTCTAGGTTCGGATCGGTCATGGCCCTGTGGGTAGTGGAGCGGGCCCAGGGACTGTGTACCCTGATTCTGCTCCTATTTCGTGTGTGCAATTCTGTTAGATGCAGGAGATGGTTCTGTGATAGATAGTAGATTGGCGGTTAGGATCAGATCAGCCATGATCTTATTGAATGGCGGAGCGGCTCGAGGGGCCGATTGGCCTACTCCTGCTCCTATTTCTTATGTTCTTATGTTCTTATGTGATGCATTTTGGCAGAAGGAACAGGGAAAAGCAATATACACTTAATGGCACAATTTTAAAGAGTGTGCAGAGACAGAGGGACCTGGGAGTTAACGAGGGGTGATTTGATAGAGGTGTACAAGATTATGACAGGTTTGGATAGGCTAGACGGGGAAAGGCTGTTCCCACTAGTTGATGGTACAAGGACTAGTGGACACAGATTTAAGGTTCTGGGCAAGAGATACAGGGGCGATGTGAGGAAAAAAACTTTTTTACGCAGCGAGTGGTGAGGACCTGGAATTCGCTGCTGACGGAAGTGGTGGAAGTGGAGACACTCAATGTTTTCAAGGGGAGACTGGATGGGCACTTGGGGGAGATAAACTTGCAGGGCTACGGGGATAAAGCGGGAGAATGGGACTGACTGGATTGCTCTGCAGAGAGCTGGCATGTATTCGATGGGCCGAATGGCCTCCTTCTGTGCCGTTATGACTCTGTTGGAATTACATGTATGCGTATTATGAGTGAGGACAGAGTTGGATTTAGTTGCGATGGTCCCTTTGATTCTAGTGGCATTTAGCATCCAGGAACATGCATGAAGAGTGCTCACTGTTGTCTGTGGAGGTAATGCCCAAGATGAGTCATTGCCTTCAGGAAAGGAGGCATAAATAGAAAAAGAACTGCTACAGTCAAATAAATGAAATAAAGCAGTAAACAAAAAACTTGCTGAAATTATGGCAAGATAAATCTCAGCACTATCACCTAAATACAACAATAGCCTGAAAGTCAGGACCTAGTGATTGTTTTATCATGCTTCACCCAACTTCCTATACACAGAGCAATAAAACAATCCTAGGGATGGGATTATTTTAAAAACTCTAATCAATACTTTTAATATCTGAGTATGACTTTGCAAAGAACCACAAGAACTTTTAAAATAAAATGATGGCAGGACAAACATAAAAATGTATTAATATATTAGTACTTTTAAAAAAGCCTGGAATAGGTCATAAGAAATAAAACCTAGCAGGTTGCTCATGGTGATTCCGAGGCAATGCCATTTTATAATAATAGGGGTGTTATGCCATGTAACACAAAATTTTATCAGAACCACTAATTTACAGTGACAAGTCAAACTGTCAAATCAACAAAGTGTAACGGGCAAAGTGAAATAACACAAGTGAGCACTATAGGCAAAAAGGTTAATATATTATACATAGATGTTTTGTTCAGGTATGGCACTTAAGAAACCGAGTTAAAAGACCAAGGGTGCGAAATTCAGCTGCTTTGCGCCTGCCGTTAGCGCCTCCGTGGGGCGCTAACAGGGCGCAAATGGGTTTTTGCACGGGCGCAGCGATAGCATTCCGCTAAATTAGCCCGGGTTTTTGCAGAGGCGCTAAGAGTTAGCGCCCCGCTCCTGTAGGTACCGCCCCACTTAGCCGCGCCCCGGATGCAAAATTCGGCCGCGCCCCCCTCATTTACCGCCTGGCGCGAACGATAGCATCAGCTGTCAAGCTGCAGTCGGGAATCGGCTCTGCGCACGCTATTTCAAGGCGCCATATTGGGGAAACTTTTTGTCGGCCATAACTGCGGAGACATTGTCAGACAAGCTGCTGAATATATCCAATTCCACATCGCTGAATCGAGTAGCCCTCTCCCTCGCAGCAGCCATGGCACAAAGCTGTCTCAGTAGCTGGGAGGTCACACTCAAGTGCAGCAATGCTGGTAATGTACAGCTGCAGCTTGAAATTAGCTCCCCTTTAAGAGCTGGAATAAGCTAGAGTCAAGGCTTGAAGGCTGATTGCAAGTCAGCTGAAATTGGGTAGCGCTCTGGCAATAGCGCCCCTGCAGCACTCCACTGAGACCATTAGCGCCTCATTTATTCTGCCCCGCTTCACTCCTGGGGCGAAAACGCCCAATTTCGCAACATTTTTCAATGGATTTCACCAGGCGCTAATTTTTCCAAAAAGCTAAAAGTTAACGCCCCACTGATTTTCACACCCCAAGTCTCAGTGCATGGTTCAAAAGAATAAAACAGAGGACATGTGTCGTCTGACTGAACAGAACAGATAAGACATTAAACGGCGAGAAGCATATGTAGTTTCATTAAAATTGTACTCATTTTAAATCTGTATTGGAACTTTTTCCTACAGACAAGATCAGGTTTAAATTAACCAATGTAAAGTATGTTACTCAATATTATTGCCCAAAAGACATTCTGGTTACATATCTTTGTTGTTTGGTGTTATCATGAGAGGTGGTTTCTATCTACAGCAAACTATACATGAACCATTAAATCCATTTTGTGAAAATTACCCACCAATACAATTTCAGTGAAAGCAATGTGCTTCAGGTACAAATCAATACCCATTACGAGCAAACCAAGCACTTCCAGCAAATCAAACAATTACAATAAATTCACAAAGCTAAGATTTAAAAGGAATACACCCTTCATACTTCACTTCCACTTCATGGGGGAAAAAAAGCCTGTTGTGCCAAGGACCAATTTTATGATGCACTTCTCTGGTTGAAAAATGCAATAGCACACCAGTTTTACACAAACAATTTAACTTCATGTTAGGTGGAGAGAGAAAAAGTTAGCTTAATAGCTGGAACATACAATGCAGCCTTCAGTTTCAGCATCGTCCCCAATGAGATACTATATGGAGACATAGAAAGAATACCAACAGTAATAGGGCATAGAACGGACCAATTCATTATCGTCCATTTTGCGCTACCAAAGACCAATTTTACCCAACATCTTTTTGTCGTCACAGGAGAGTCAAGCACGAGACAGGAGAGATGACGAGCACAGTAAGGGATCAGAGACCAGGAAGACTTGGGGTCCCAAACAAGCAGACCTAGCAGCAAGTGCACAAAAAGTTTTACAATATGAAAAAGATCAGAGGTCTGATGGTTGCAATGTGACTATATAGGACTCGTTGTTCATCCTTCGATATCAATAACGACTATATAGGGCCACTGATGAACAGATAGGGATAGACAGACATATATAGATGTGATATTGACTAGTTGCTGTTGGCTTGAGAAGTGAAAGAAGGTAAAAAGTGAGAATGTCCTCCAGTTAGCACAAGATGCAGTCAAGACCAAATGCCAGTATGTAAACCATAATGGGGCTGAAAACAGGTGTATAAACCAAGCAATTTTATACCACGTGAGGCAACTATGCAAAAATAGGAGTGAAAAAATACTTGCAGGGGAAAGCCGAGGGTGTAAAGCATCCAATAGTACTGCAGGCATTGTTGTTGAGCTACTGAAGCACTTCACTACAGTGAGGAGGAGGTAACTGTAAGTTTGCAAACTTGCTTAGTTTAGTGCATTCTTAGAACGTGTGGCTGGCTCCTCTTACCTTGACAGAAGTGGCAAGATTGCTAAACTTTTTTGCAGCACTGCGTTGCTGTGCATGGGGTAGCAGAGTTATCACGGATTGCCCGGGTCTCCTCTTACCATTGCTGTTATGTTGCTCTTCTTGTTGGATGCTGTTGTGGCATTCCAAATAAGAGCCCTCTTCTCTGCTCAACTTCTCTTAAAAGCACTTCCATGGTTTCATCTGCAAACCTAGAGTTTCTCATCCATTCCGTGAAACTTCCAGGTATCTACATTTCATATCTGCTGGAAGTTTCTGATTTTGATGTGTTGTCCCTTTAAGCTGCTACAGGCCTTTAAATCCTGTAACAGCCCACAAGTTGTCATCTGCACAACTGCAAGCTCAAAATGAATGATACTACTACTACTACTACAATTTATATAGCGCCTTTAAACGTAGTAAAACGTCCCAAGGCGCTTCACAGGAGTATTATAAGACAAAAAATTTGACACTGAGCCACATAAGGAGAAATTAGGGCAGGTGACCAAAAGCTTGGTCAAAGAGGTAGGTTTTAAGGAGCGTCTTAAAAGGAGGAAAAAGAGAGGGAGATACACAGAGAGGTTTAGGCAGGGAATTCCAGAGCTTAGGGCCTAGGCAACAGAAGGCACGGCTACAGTGTGTACAAATTTGGCTGACCTCAGAATTTCTAACAGTGTCAGCTCACTTGTCGCCACTTTTCCATTCAGCTTTTTGTTCAAGCAGAAAATTGAGGCTTAACAATGTGTCCAGTGAGCAAAGATCAATTCTAAAACAGCAAAAGTTCAGGTGCTGCGATAGCCTCAGACAAAAATGCTTGAGATCTTAAACCTATGCATGTATTTTCTTCTCACTCACTCAGGTGGCACGCTATGTCTTCATGCAATGCCTAACCTGGATACATTCTGCAATGTAACAGAGGCAGGGAGAAGAGAGGACATATTCTTGATTCAGGGAAGAGGTGGGAAGAAAGTTGCAACTCCACATCAAACAGCTGGAGGAAGTTAAAGTAGTCAGCAGGTGCACATACGTGGGGACAAGTACTGATTCATTAAATAGCAAAAGTTCACTTTGTTAGAAGTAGCTGGCAATTTATACAAACACACACAACACATACACTCAAAACTAAGCCTTTCCTCTATTTGTCGGTGGCACAGATTAATGGTTTCATACATTTGGACGCCTTTTTCTCCAAACTGTAATCTTTCTAGCTTTCGACATGCATACTTCTGTTGAAATCACATCTTGACTGAGGAAATGCCATTGATTTTTTTTTTAAAACAACCTTTATATTATTAGCAACCCTATTCATTGCAAGGACTTATTTCATTTCTACCCAACGCAGAATTAATTTTCAGGTTTTCCCACAAAAACTGATTTGACTATCATTAAATGAATGTTGCATTTTTCCCTCAGGGGTTAATAAACCAATTCTACCTGTAGAACTTAAATCCAGTTTTCTATTGGAGCTCCTTCCAGACCAAGTGACGTAGCCCGCTGCTAAAGGTAACGAAATGCTGTTTTGAGTTTTACTGACAGCAAGCAATAGTTCTCTTATTGCATCAGGCATGATCAAGCAAAATTCAGTTCATACAAAAGAATATTTGGATTCGAAAATAAATAATACTGATTGCACAGTCAATTTAGCCAACAAAATTACTCCTTTTCTGTGTTTTCCCCGATTATCACCCTTCCAGCACTTTGTTTCTGCTGAATACCAGAAGCAAAATATGTTTTTCTGCACCATTTAAGTATAGTTGATCCAAAGGCAATCCTTCTATCTGAATAGTTATTCAGAATTTAATTACAGTTCCTTTCTCATTACTCTTTAAACAGCAAGTTCAACCTGCTAATTCATTTATAATTAAAAGTTAAAATAACCTGCATTAAACATACCACCAACCTTGTATCAGAATACATCAAAACAAATCTTTGATAATTTACTTACTATAATTCTACAAAACACCTCCCTTAAACAAAAATAGCCATCACATTCAATTTTACTTGGAGATTTCTAAATCTTAAGGACAATTTGTGCCCAAATATAAGTGGTCATTGAAGGGGTTAAAAGTTAGATTAGCGGCTTAACTGACTAGCTGGCTGATGTAATAAAGGAGAAGTCTGGCAGAACAAAGACAGTTGGAAAAAGCATATTACACAATGATTGGGGGAGTGAAAGAAGGCTAAGAGGCCATGCATTGAACAATGGGCCGCCAAGATGTGATTTGTGAAGATGTGGTTAAGCGTAGGGAAATTGGATAGAACAATGGCAGATGTGGAAACAGGGCAAATGAGATAAACAAGATGTGTTTTGTGGAGATGTGATTAAGTGTACGTGACTTGGACAATTAATTGGCCAAGTCCCGAAGATGTGAAGGAAACAAGATGCAAGATTGTATATAAGCCAACTGCTCGAATGTAAAAATTAGACTCCCGTCTCAGCTCAGACTGAGAGGGCCTCTCCCTGCACGTGCTTGAATAAAGATCAGTTGGAACCAGTACACGCTCATCTCCATCTGCTTTGGGGCAGAGAGAAATCCCACAACAACTTGGCGTAGTCGGCAGAATTCCCAGGACGCAGTCGAACGACCAACCATAATGGGATCGCAAGTCGGAACTACAGACCTGTTAGCCTCACATCAGTAGTTGGGAAAATGCTGGAATCTATTATAAAGGATGCAACAACTAGGCACTTAGAAACTAATAGTAAGATTGGGCAGAGTCAACATGGATTTATGAAAGGGAAATCCTGTTTGACAAACCTATTGGAGTTCTTTGAGGATGTAACTAGTGGAGTAGACAAAGGGGAACCGGTCGATGTGGTGTATTTGGATTTTCAGAACACACAAGAGGTTGGTGAACAAAATTAGGGCACATGGAATTGGGGTAATATACTAGCATGGATTGAGAATTGGTTAACAGACAGAAAACAAAGAGTAGGGATAAATGGGTCTTTTTCAGGATGGCAGGCTGTGACTAGTGGGGTACCACAAGGATCGGTGCTTGGGCCCCAGCTATTCACAATCTATATCAATGATTTGGATGAGGGGACTAAATGTAACATTTCCAAATTTGCTGATGACACAAAGCTAGGTGGCAGTGTCAGTTGCGAAGAGGCTTCAAGGGGATCTCGACAGGCTCAGTGAGTGGGCGAGAACATGGCAGATGGATTATAATGTGGATAAATGTGAAGTTATCCACTTTGGTAGAAAAAACAGAAAGGTGAAAGATTGGGGAATGCAGATGCACAAAAGGGACCTGGGTGTCCTTATACATGAGTCACTGAAAGTGAATGTGCAGGTGCAGCAAGCCATTAGGAAGGCAAATGGTATGCTGGCCTTCATTACAAGAGGATTTGAGCACAGGAGTAAAGAAGTCTTACTCCAATTATATAGGGCCTTGGTGAGACCACACCTGGAGTACTGTGTACAATTTTGGTCTCCTTACCCAAGGAAGGATATACTTGCCATAGAGGGAGTGCAACGAAGGTTCACGAGATTGATTCCTGGGATGGCGGGACGGTTGTATGAGAAGAGATTGAGTAAACTAGGCTTGTATTCTCTTGAATTCAGAAGAATGAGAGGGGATCTCATTGAAGCATACAAAATTATTACAGGGCTTGATAGGGTGGATGCTGGGAGAATGTTTCCTTTGGCTGGGGAGTCTAGAACCAAGGGCCACAGCCTCAGGGTATAGGGTAGGCCATTTAGGACTGAGATGAGAAGAAATTTCTTCAGAGGGTGGTGAATCTTTGGAATTCTCTACCCCAGAGGGCTGTGGAGGTTCAGTCATTGGGTATATTCAAAACAGAAGTCGATAGATTTCTGACTAGTAAGGGCATCAAGGGATATGGCGATAAGGCCGGTGAATGGAATTGAGGCAGAAGATCAGCCATGATCTCATTGAATGGCGGAGCAGGCTTGAAGTGCCGAATGGCCTACTCCTGCTCCTATTTCTTATGTTCTTATGTACCTTATATTACCACCCATAGTTAGGTGCGGAACCCCAGAAGGCTGGACGTGAGACTGTAGGGAATCAGAACAGGAGACTAGCGGGTACTGGAGTGATCTCTGCGCAGTAGAACTGCGAGCCGCCGTAGGTAACCAGAACCGCATTGTAGCAGGAAGGTCCGAGTTACCCTTTGCGCAGGCCAGAGGAATATTAAAAAAAAGGCCTCAGGAGGGGAAGATTAGGAACCTGAAGGGTCCATAACCAAATTTATAGCAGAAAAAATTAAGAAACTTGTCTGTCCCTTTCCTTTTCCACCCTTCCTTCTCTGTTTCAGTTGTTTCTTCATGTAATTTTTGCACATTTACTTCCTCTGGACCGATGGCAGAAACTATGCAAGTAAGATGTGGGAGAGATTTCACTCAGATGTCCGGGGTACCCCAGCAGGAAGGAGGGTGGGAACTATGCCCAACCTCCAAGTGCACCAACTCTGATGATTGGTGTTGGAAGCTGAACCCCCGGGATGCTCCCACCACCACAACCACCCCAGTAACAGGAGCCCCGAAGCCCACCACTTTGACTAGAGGAACCCTTGAGGTGTCCGCAGCCTAGCTCGGGACCCAAAGGGGGGCTCGTGATCCGGGATTCTGATAGGCGCTTATTTGAGAATGTACACCATGAGATAGTTTCGGTTGTTCTCAATATTAGCCAGATGGGGTTACCCAAATGGTGCGAGTGGCGTACAAGGTCGTTTTACCATCGGCTCCTCGACATGACAGTTACTGATTACAATGGCAGATGTGGAAACAGGGCAAATGAGATAAACAAGATGTGTTTTGTGGAGATGTGATTAAGTGTACGTGACTTGGACAATTAACTGTCCAAGTCCCGAAGATGTGAAGGAAACAAGATGCAAGACTGTATATAAGCCAACTGCTCGAATGTAAAAATTAGACTTCCGTCTCAGCTCAGACTGAGAGGGCCTCTCCCTGCACGTGCTTGAGTAAAGATCACTTAGAACCAGTACACGCTCGTCTCCATCTGCTTTGGGGCAGAGAGAAATCCCACAACAGTCATGATCTCAGCTATACATCATTTATCCATCTATACTTTCTGCAAATTTACACTTGTGTAATACCAGTCTCTCATCGTGACTGTTACACCATTTGCTTGTCGAGA
This sequence comes from Squalus acanthias, assembly GCA_030390025.1. Classification (NCBI taxonomy): domain Eukaryota; kingdom Metazoa; phylum Chordata; class Chondrichthyes; order Squaliformes; family Squalidae; genus Squalus; species Squalus acanthias. The sequence goes on from CM059438.1 coordinate 85,950,340, forward strand.
TGTGGAGCCAGCTGTGCTATTATCCAAAAGCAAAATACTGCGGATGCTGGAAATCTGAAATAAAAACAGAAAATGCTGGAAATACTCAGCAGGTCAGGCAGCATCTGTGGCGAGAGAAACAGAGTTAACGTTTCAGGTCTATGACCCTTCGTCAGAACTGGAAAAAGCTGGAGATCGAACAGGTTTTTAAGCAAGCGCTGAAACGTTAACTATGTTTCTCTCTCCACAGATGCTGCCTGACCTGAGTATTCCCAGCATTTTCTGTGCTATTATCCTGCCGGCTCCACATCGCCCTCTGGTGAAGTAAGCGCAGCACTGCATATGCGAGCTTACACACTTATATAAAGCTCCATTAACCAACATCTAAATACCAAACATATTTTTAAGCCACAAATTTAACCTAACCTTCCCAGCAGGAAAGGGGTGGATTTGAGTCGGATGCCCATTTTAAACCCCACCCAATTTTACTCTCAATTTAAGTCAATGGAGCACATTAATATCGGGTTTGGTGTTAAATGTGCATCCGACCCAAATCCATCCCCTTTCCGCCTGGTGGGTTACATTAAAATCAAGGCTTTAATGCCAGAGAAGGGCTGACAGGGCAGTCGGTTTTTTGTTAATCCTTAAAAAAAAACACATTTGGGAACTGTCAAAAAAATTCATTTCACACCAATTGCACTAATAATACAGCTGCTGCAAAATGTGGTCTTATACCACTTGCCAAAATACAGGGCATGATTAGTTTGGCAACTTTTCTGTCTTGCTACACTGCAATATAACTGGACCTTAACTCACAAGCAAACTTAGCCCTCATCAACTCTAAAATGGCTGTCCGCTTTTACAAAATTATGTTACTTAAACTCGCACAATGTTATCATCAGATACTATACAGAATACTGGCAATAAGATAAGCCACTGCATCAGAATGAGACAGATTTGAATCATGGCAATATCAAATTACTAAATAAATTACCCTTCAAACTGTACAGATCAGTCAAAATAAAACCAAAAAAGTTAAGCACATACAATTTTCTTTTTTGATGGGATGCTAACATGAACACAGTTTTTATAGAAGGCTGTGAAGCTATTACTATGTATTAATATATAATTTAGTGTGCACACAGTAATGCACTAATTGCAGCCCACATTTCTCATGCTAGAAGAGCAAGAAGATTGCCCATGATTCATACACAAGTCCCAAATGCAATTAGACTGTCAGGAGGTGGTGCCAAACAGAAGCGAGAAGAGAGTTGTACTAAACGGAAAATGAGGCGACCTCCACCACTCTCAAGGCTCTAATCGTCTTTGAAACATCCTTGGATATGGAAGTTGTGCCAGAGGACTAGAGGGTTGTTCAAAAAGGGCGAAAGGGAAAAACCAGTCAGCCTAACATCAGTAGTAAGTTTCTAGAGGCCAAAATACAGGATAAAATTAATACTAAAATAACAGAAAGACAGGATTAGTTAAGATCATCCAACATGGATTTGTAAAAGACAAGTCATGTCTGACAAAATTAATTGAGTTTTTTTGAGGAAATAAAAGTAGTGACATGGAGCAAAGGCAAAATACTGCGGATACTGAAAATCTGAAATATAAACACAGATACCGCTGGAAAAACCCAGGTCAGGCAGCATCTGTGGAGAGAGAAGCAGAGTTAACGTTTCAGGTCGATGACCTTTTGTCAGAACTAGTGACATGGAAGTTGTGTATGTGGATTTTCAACTGTGACGAGGATCGTAAGCAACTCCAGGAGGGCACAGACATGTTAGTACATTGAGCAGATAGATGTCAGGATAAATTTAATGTGGAGAAATGAGGTGGTACATTTTGGGAGGATGAATATGGAGAGCACATTTTATATTAAAATGGTGAAACTTTAAACACAATAGAGGAGCGGAGACTTAAGAGTGAGAGGACAACTTGAAAAAGCTGTAAAAGCACATGAGATGCTAGGTTTTATACACAGGTGATATATAGTACAAAATTAAAGGTGTAATGATAAATTTATACAAATCATGGTTTAGAATATTATGTCCCATTTTGGGCGCCTTACTTTAGAAAAGATATCAACGCCATGGACAAGGTGCAGAAGAGATTAACTAAGATGATGCCAGGGATGAGAAACTTGTTCGGAGGGAAGGCTAGAGAATCTGGGGCTCTTTAGTGTCAGCCAGTGGCTCAGTTGGTAGCACCCTCGCCTCTGAGTCATAAGGTTGTGGGTTCAAGTCCCACTCTAGAGACTTGAGCACAAAAATCTAGGCCGACACTCCAGTGCAGTGCTGAAGGAGTGCTGCATTGTCGGAAGTACAGTCTTTCGGATGAGACGTTAAACCGAGGCCCCGTCTGCTCTCAGGTGGACATAAAAGATCCTATGGCACGATTTTGAAGAAGAGCAGGGGAGTTACCCCCAGTGTCCTGGCCAATATCTATCCCTCAATCAACATCACTAAAAACAGATTATCTGGTCATTATCACATTTGTGGGAGCTTGCTGTGCACAAATTGACTGCCGTGTTTCCTACATTACAAGAGTGACAACACTTCAAAAAAGTACTTCATTGACGATAAAGCGCTTTGGGGCATCCAGTGGTCGTGAAAGGCGCTATATAAATGCAAGTCTTTCTTTCCATTAGAATAAAGGTTAAGAAGATGGAGATGTTCAAAATTATGAGTTGTTTTGATAAGATGAAATCAAGAAAAATTATTTCCACTGGTCAGTGAGTTGGTACATAGTGGGCATAAATTTAAGATCACCACCAAAAGAACAAAGGGAATAGTTAGGAAAAAAACATTTATGCAGGGGTTTGTTAGTACATGGAGAGATAGATTTTCATGTGTGGTGTACATCAGGTGGGCAGAGAGTGGAACAAGTGGGACAACCACCCGATGGCACTGATTCTCCACCCCACACTTCATTCGGGAGCCATAATCGAGTATAGGATCAGTGAATTTACCCAATAAATCTGACATTGTTTCAGGCTCCAAGCTGTTTAGATGGCATTTCTGTAACTGGAAGGGAAAAAAATTCAAGTACAAGTACAAGTACAATACAAAATAAAAACAGAAAATGCTGAAACACACCCAGATCAGGCAGCATCTGTGCAGAGAGAAACAGTTGACATTTCAGATTGATGACCTTTCATCAGACCAGATTTTACTGTTGTTGTACAGTATAATACTCCCCTTTCTTATGTCACTCTGCTCATGTGCTAACTTTGGCAAAAAGGATGGCAGGCACTCTGCTCCCAGGCTCCTCCCAATGCACTCTGCAATCAAACACTAGGATATACAGGAGAGTCATCCGAAATGATTGAGCTTTCCCATGGGAAAGCACCTGCACGTACCTGGCTTCTGCACATGACTGCACACCCGAGTTTGGAAATTCATCACGTGAGGACATCAACGGCAGAAACCCACATGCAGTGGGAACGGTAGCATAATGGTAATGTTACTGGACTAGCAATCCAGAGGCCTGGACTAATAATCCGGTGACAAGAGTTCAAATCCCACCACGGCAGCTGGGGAATTTAAATTCAGTTAATTAAATAAATAAATGTAATGGTGATCATGAAACTACCAGATTGTTGTAAAAACCCATCTAGTTCACTAATGTCCTTTAGGGAAGGAAATCTGCTGTCCTTACCTGGTCTGTATGCGTCTCCAGACCCACAGCAATGTGGTTGACTCTTAACTGCCCTCTGAAATGGCCTAGCAAGCCACTCAAGGGCAATAAATGCCAGCCATGCCAGCGATGCCTACATCCCGTGAACGAATTTAAAAAAAATTATAGCATTCTGCCCGGTGTTCAAACTCACTGAGCCACTGCCCAACTCTTAAATATGAACCATGTAATATCCGTAATAAAAATCTGCATATAGCTTTATTACAATTTCAGACGATTCAGTGTCTGTCAATATGTATACGGTTAGTGTCACCTGAATACCTCAGTTAAAAAGAGCTAAATTAACTGCCTTAATTAACCTCTCACTGGCCAATCATCTGCTGTCACTCTATTGGCAACAAAAAAAATTAGTGTTTTGATTTGAATCCTGTTAAAAATGGCTAATTATCTCAAAAACTGTTTAAATACAATGGAAATATAAGAAAACAGACTGAAGTGAATAAACTCCTGCTTCAAATTTTGTTCACTCTACTTTTTCATATTAGTTACACTTGTTAAAAGCAGAAATTATGAATTGTAGAAATACATATTTTTAACTAAAAGAGGTATTACTTAACCTGAAGATTTCAAATAGGACAGTATGGTGCATAGAAAGTAGTTACCTGCAAAACCAAATGATTTCAACACTCTGATTAAAACCGTTCGCTAATTTAATGTTGTTTGTAAAAGTGCGTTCAAAATCATTTATAAAAACTTTTAAAACAATGGCCCAGATTTTACAATTGTAATGACGTCAAAACGGTCAGCGTTCGTCATCATTACCTGTGAAACTTCTGGCGTCTGCACATGCGCAGTTAAATGCAGAAAACCAGAAGTTGCTGTCAGTGATTCCCTGCTCCTCCACAGGGCGCACTGCTGAAGACCCCGCAGACGACAATCTTTTTGAAATCACTGAACTGACGAGAACTTCAACTTTACCTCTCTATCACTTAAAAAAACCCTGAAAAAGTTAAGCCTTGTTCAATGAGGAGTAACTGGGTTTCTAACGGTGTACTAAGTCATAATTACTGCTGGATAAAATATCTGGCTGGGAATATTATATAGGTATAGACAGAAATGATTAAACACTCATTGGGCTCAATGGCTCCTGCTCTGCTGGAACTGCGCAGGGTAAACATGAGAATATTTGTTTACGGAGGGCAGCTGACCAAGGACAAGCAGAGATAGATAGATATTCTACAGTTCTCCTTGACTATTGTTTGGATTCAGGAGTCATCATCGCCATCTCACGAAAGCGTTGGAGGCAGTGCAGAGAAGACTGATTTCTAGTGGTGGGCTCTGAGTTACAAGAAAAGATTGAAGAGAATTGGGTTTTTCAGCCTGAAAAATGCAGGTTTGAATTTCTTTGAAAATAAAAAAAGTTGTCACCCTCAATATATTTACAAACTACTTGTTCAATTAACTGCCAAGACAACATCCACATTTTTGAAAGAAATTCCATGCTCCAGTTATAAAGAAATGATACTGTAGTTTAAAAACTATTACCCTCTAAAATATTTATTAACTCTAATAAAACATTACCAAATGTCACGTCCCCTCAGTAGTTACAGTTGGAAGTATCGTCCAACCATCTGGTCACCTTGAAACTGGAGCAAAAACTGGCATCAGGCATCACAGCTACTTTTAGCTCTGTGCCAAAATTCACAAAAGGCAGTTGAGCACAAACACTGCTCACCAAGAAGGCTTTCCTTGGAAGATTGTTCCAATTATAAGCAGTTTTGTTTTGATGTACCCATCATCTGGTACCATCAGCTTCTAACACGTCATCACTACACTAGAGTTTGGCTGCCTTAGTTTAAAAAGCAAAATTTGATGTGTTGCAGTATACTATAGACGCATTCGTACTCAGTCCACTATCTTGTTAACTTGGCACATATGGCTATACAGGCCTCAAAGCAATACACGTAGTCCTCTGAATAGCTCTATAAATGACTACTAATCTGCTCACAGCTGGTCTCTTACTTCCACAATATATTCCCAAGAGAAGTTGACAAAGTAAAATGTAAATTGCTCATCCTTGAAATTAATTAGTACAGTTAAATTTATGTAGGATATACAGTGTGTACCAAATAAGGGCTAAACTCACAGCTCATCTCATGCAGGCTCATTAGTCAAAAGATAGCCAGACAAATACTGCTCTGTCTATTCGTATTACCTATTAAAAGTTGTTTTTCTTCTTCCAATCCAAGTTTTATTAGTAGCTTCAAAATGCACATAACAAGACAAGACTTTTTAATTACACACTGGAGATCAATCTTTCGTTGTCGTACAAAATAATTGGTGCAGCTTGTTGAAACATTCAGGCACTTTACTCAGCTTTTGGTTACTGCAGTTATTATTCTTCAAATTAAAGTACAGTATAATCCGTACAGCATTGGAAAGGGGTCGAATCTATCCAGCGAATGTTAAAGGGGCAGTTTATGCCTGCCACAGTGCTTCTAAACTAAAAAGCAAGTCCAAAATCAAATCCACAAATTATACATACACACGGTATGCTGTCTGGGAGTACAGAAGCAGTCAAATCATGATTTGATTTTCTTTAAAACCCCATGATTTAAAAAATACAGTAATATGTGAAGGCCTTAGAGAGGGTGCAGAAAAAATTTACAAGAATGGTTCCAGGGATGAGGGACTTCACTTACATGGATAGACTGGAGAAGCTGGAGTTGTTCTCCTTAGAGCAGAGAAGGTTGAGAGGAGATTTAATAGAAGTGTTCAAAATCACGAGGGCTCTAGACAGAGTAAAGAGAGAGAAACTGTTCCCATTGGCGGAAGGGTCGAGAACCAGAGGACACAGATTTAAGGTGATTGGCAGAAGAACCAAAAGGCACTGCCTGAGAGGGTGGTGGAGGCAGATTCAATCATGGCTTTCAAAAGGGAATTGGATAAGTACCTGAAGGGAAAAAAGTTGCAGGGCTACGGGGAAAGGGCAGGGGAGTGAGACTAGCTGAAGTGCTCTTGCAGAGAGCCAGCACAGGCTTGATGGGCTGAATGGCCTCCTTCTGTGCTGTAACCATTCTATGAACAGGGTGATTTCATGAAATCAGTAAGAATCAGATTTGTCTTAATCAGCATACACATCCATAATTTTTGCACACTAAAGAACAGGTGACAGGTCCTAGATTAGTTTAGTGGTTACAAATTTGTAATTTTTGAAGGACTTCTGAACATTAATGTTGGTGCCAGTCACCCCCCTCCCCCCCCCACCCCCACCCCCCCACCAATTAGCCCTGGAGGACACTGGGGGCAGCTCCATATTTGAATATATTGGTTTGTTTTGATTATCTTAACTCTTTCTATTTTGGAACACTACATTTTTTGAGGCAAGGGGAAATATCCTTTCATTTTAATAGCTATAAGTGCAAGGCATGCTGATATCACTGCTGCTTTCTAACTATCCATTTATAAAACTAACAATCTGACCATTATTTTAACAACTTCCTTATTCTCCTGTAACCTCAAGATCCGATCAGAGAAGGTTGCACAAAATAACCACACCTGCATATCAGACAGCTGAAAATAAAGCATTCGTTTTTAATCTAATGGTGCCTGCTTGAAATGCCTGCAATATAGATTTGAGTTCTGGGGGTAGAGGGGAGGTGATGAAGGGAATTTTGAGATAGATGAGAAAATTCTTCTTGCTCAATTTTTTTTAATTCATTCATGGGATGTGGGAGTCACTGGCAAGGCCAGCATTTATTGCCCATCCCCAAGTGCCCTCGAGAAGGTGGTGGTGCGGCGTGTGGTGAAGGTACTCCCACCGTGTGTATACTCCTTTGTACCAGTTTGGTACAACGGAGTGGCTTGCTCGACCAGTACAGAGGGCAGTTAAGAGTCAACTACATTGCTGTGGGTCTGGAGTCACATATAGGCCAAACCAGGAAAGGACGGCAGGTTTCCCTCCCTAAAGGACATTAGTGAACCAGATGGGTTTTTACGACAATCCGGTAGTTTCATGGTCACCATTACTGATACTAGATTTTCATTACAGATTTATTTAATTAACCTGAATTTAAATTCAGTTAATTAAATAAATGGTTGGGATTTGAATTCACATCTCTGGATCATTAGTCTAGTCTGGATTATTAGTCCAGTAACATAACCACTATGCTACCGTACCCAACTCAAATGATTGAACATTCAAATACAGAATTGCCAGAAATTAATTCATGCAACACCTAAAATATGTATCTCTGTTTTCTGAAAACATCTTTAAAGTAGTTAAGTAAGCAAAAACAGATTTGTACACAAAGAGTAGAAAATTGGAAATAGATCATTGAATTAAACAGATAGCACTTTATAGCTTTATTCTTCATTCCAATGATCTCAACATCTCTAAATTCACAGACATTAATGCTTAAATTATATTAAACCAGCAGTCGGCACAATTAATCCAATATAGATTTCTCAATTTTGTTGCTTTGTTTGGATCTTCATTCACTTTAATGGATAACTTTTAAACTTCCTTTTTTTCCCCCTCTATTCTCTAGCACAATAACAGAATTACATACAGGAAACTCTCTTTTAACCGGCACCCAAATAACCGGAAATCTCTCTTAACCGGCAAAATTCTTGAGTAGGTAACCGGGGTTTTCCTTCATCTCTCCTTTAAAAATAACTTTTAAAAAAAAACCGAGGCGTTTGCCTTGTATCGGAGCGTGTAGATTGGGAGGGGAATATGCAGCCCGGGTAGGCAGCGGACACGACAGATGGTCAGCTGGCGGTCCCCGGGGAGATGGAGCTCCGAATGCAGGCGCATGTCAGTGTGTACGGGGCTCTCGTACGTTGGGAGATATAACTCTCCATTATCCGGACTTTTTGATTAACCGGCACCACGCCGGTCCCGTCGGTGCCGGTTAATAAAGAGTTTCCTGTACATAGTACAGTACAGGAAAAAGTAATTGGGCCCCAAATGGTCTAAGCCAGTGTTTATACTCCACACAAGCCTCCTCCCACTTGAATTACCTCTTCCTACCTTTCACTCTTCTCCCTCTATTCCCTTCTCCCTCGTGTAAGCATTAAGCCACCCCTTAAAAGAATCAAGACTATGAGCTGGATTTTCATTGACCCGTGGAGGCGGGTTTGGAGGCGTGTGGGGGGTTAAAATTGCAAAAACTGGTGGGCGGGCACAAGTCCGCCTCCATCCCGCCTCCACACAATTTTCATGAAATCGTGTCTGCTGGTCCCGACTCCATCCCGCCTCTAAGAGACGGGATAGGCTGTTATGGCTCTTAACAAGCACTAAATTGGCTCTATAATGCCATTTTGAAAGGCCTTTGTGATTTTAACCCTTGTTTTCCGTGAAGTACGCCTGTTCTGAAACACGATTGTGAAACCTGGCGGGAGCACATTTGGATAGCTGACTATCAGTGGCTGGGCTGATTATCAGTGACTAGGGCTGGCAGGCATCTGGGATGGAGGAGCCATATCTGGGAGTGGCGGTGCAAAAAAAAATCTCTCTCTCTCTCTCCAAACTTAGAGCTGCTGCTCACTTTGCATCCAGGTCCTCTCAGCAAAGGCCAGGCAGTCTCTGACCTTCAATGCAGCAGCAATGATGACATCATCAGAGGCGACTTTCAGACTGAAAACATCAATTGGTTCATGGGTTCCCACATGCTGCAACTCAATTGCCCAATTAGGTGAAAATTGCATCAATCTCCCACATCCACTTGCAGTCGGGTGGATAACACGAAAAGCAGATGACACGACCCCAACCTGCCCCAGTATCAAAATCCAGCCCTATATGTTTCAAACACTCCACGTGGCAGTGAGTTCCACTTTTTCACCACTCTGTAAATAAATTCCTCCTAAATTTTTTATTTGATCTGTTAGCGGCTATCTTATATTTATGTCCCCTTTGTTCTCATACGCCCACCCTATCGAACCCCTTCATGATTTTAAAGGCCTCTTTTAGGTCTCCTCTTCATCTTTTCTTTTCCAAAGAGGAGCCCCCCAGGCTGTCAATCTTCCCTGCTAGTTGCATTCTTTCAATTCTGATAACATCCTTGTAAATCTTTTCTGCACTTTCTCCAGTGCTTCAATATCCTTTTGTAGTATGGAGACTTCAACTGTGCATAGTACTCCAAGTGTGGTCTAACCAAGGTTCCATATAAATTTAATACCTCCCTGCTTGACATTTTAAAAATGTTTTTTTTTTAATTATTTCCCCTTCACCCAATTCTACGAGAATATCTTGCTTCATTTAATATTACACCACATACAGGAACACCATAAATTTTATTGACAACCTAATTTTATAAATTTAGATTTCAACTGGGATCAGCTCACTGCATCCTGATTGCAAAGTGAATCTACTGTTTTAAATACTCATTAAAATTCTGGCCATTGTTCATCAGGTCTAACAAAATGGTGCAATTAAAGCATTTTCATTTCACTGAATGAACAATAGGCATCAACAATGTTCCATACTGAAATATTTTCATTTTCTAATAGTAGTTTGACTTTAAAAAAAAGAAAAGAATGAGATATGGGAATAAATTACTCTAGTTACTTGCATTAAAACATAAAATGCAAGTTTTTTTTCTTGCTGCATACAGTACATTTTAGAATGTCTTGAATTCAGCATAACTCAAAGGTTGGGTGTCAGGATTACTTATGCATTGTAGCATTCCATAATATTTCTCTTCAGTCCTGTTTCTGTTCAACTACCTAATTAGGACAAAGAAGGAAATACCCCTACCACTTCAAACAAAATTTACTTCTTTATTGAAAATTAGAATATTTGTTGCCTTCGAAAAAGTTAGCACTAATTTGCCAAAAAAATTGCAAAGTACAGTGAAACCTGTGTAAAGGGACACTCCCAAAAAATGGACACCTGAAAAAATACTGACAGTTATTGAGACCCCCAAATAACTTACATGGTAAAATATACACAAGGCACTCTGAAACCAAGGACACTCGCAAATTACGAACTACGGACAACCTTCAATGCACCAAGCCCTTTTACAACTTAAAACACGGGACACAGCCTGTTGCAAAGCTGCTGTATCTGGAACTTTCACGGAGTTGGGATCACTGGTGCTTCCCCTTGCATCCTTTCTGTCCCCAAATTCTCGTGAGGTCAGTGAATGCCGGTCAACGCGAGGTGGCAGCGTGTTTGTGAAAAAAACTGCTTTTGTGGAATGGGGAGCTCTATACCCAGCATGCCTAGCGGCAGAGAAACCACTCATCCCTGGGATTGAATGTTTACACGGCTCGATCCCAGGGATATAGCGGTTTCTCTGCCCCAATGATGCTTGGTAAAGAACTCCCCCATTCTACTGAAAAATTTTACAGTACTTACAATGACCATTTTGAAAATAAGGACACCTGCAAAAAGACAGCTGATGCCAGTCCCTAAAGTGTTTGTAATTTACAAGTTTCACTGCAGTCTGATGCTAGTCCTAATGACAAAAAGTATTTTTCTTAATGCAGGGACCAATGATCACTTATTTCCTCTTTTGTAGCTATATTCCTGAAGCATCCAGTGGCTATTTGCAGATCATCCTTGGTGAAATGTCCCAATTATGCATTGCTGCTTCCCAGCTTTACAGTACATATAAAATCTGCCCAACATACTAGTAAGCTGACACTTAAGCCTGAGTACTCCCATCATGGCAACATCCTGTATCCTGTCCACGAACCTTACTTCTTCTGTCACAATTTTGAGTAACACTTTTTATATTAACATTTAAAATACATATGTAACTATTTATAAAGGCAAAACCTTATCTAAATATGGAAACATTTCACCATTATGATTTATTGATGAACCAATCAAATCACTCAAAATGGGAAAAAATATCTGCTGTTTTTCCCAGTAACTGAAATTTCTATGTCCAAAATAAAGTTTAACAATTTTTTTTAATTACATACTTCAAATTAACAAGATCAAATTTACCCACTGAATTGTCTTTTCTATCTTGTAATGCTTTCTTTAACATTTTTACTTCAACATCTCCACTGGTCTCAAAAGTCTGGGCTTTAATTGGATATTTTTAATCTGAGTTATGCATTCTGAGCATGTACAGTTTGCAGAATTTCCCTGCATACTTTGCTTTATGAACTGCTCACAGAGAAACAAGAGAAGTGGTGAGTAGCACCTGCGATTGCGCTTTGGTTGACAATTAGAAAGAAAAAATGATTGATTATGGAAAATGGATTCTTTATCATCACCAACCTCTTTTTTGATGTGGAAAATTCAGTTAGAAATCTCTTTTCTGAACCGTTGTTTGAGGCTTAAGGAATTTTTAATATAAAAGCTTGTACAGTATAAACAGTGAGCTTTGAGTGTTTGTGAGGTAATTTTTATTTGTTTTATGGAAATTTTTAAAAGACTGCAGAAATTGGCAAACTCACTGCATTAAAGAGGTAAATTTTCCACTCCTATGCTTCCTGTGCACATTGGGAGTGCAAATCAGGAAACTGTGCACTCACCTGTGATTTTTCATCCTTTAATTTTAATGGACAGAAAATCAAAGGCTGGTTAGGCGCAACTTCTCAATGCGCTCTCAGAATGGGCCAGGCTAAAAATTTAGCCTTAAATGTTTTAAGGCTGGAAAGTATAAGGCAGGAACCAGGAATAATGTGGAAAATGGTGGTGGCGAGGAAGGTACATGAGGGTGCAGGAAGCTCTGTAGACCGCAGAGGAGGTGACTGATGGGGGGGGAGCGCAGTGAATCTGAAGGTCCAAAAAGACACCAATGGCAGTTTGAGTTCCATTATCCTGGCTCCCCTTCCACAAGGCTGTTAGCCCCTGTTCTCTCCAACTGTTGCAGGACCCCACAAATCAACAATTACTGCTAGAATCTGCTCCCTAATGCTTAGAAACCCTGACCCACCCCTTCAGATTCCTCCTAAACCTCAATTCCTGGGATCCTCCAGGCCTCTAGCGCTCACAAATACCTAGACTAGATTCCTAGTGCTTCCTGATCCTATTTACCTGCCTCAATGCTCTCACTGACCCTGGGGTCCACTCAAAGTAGCGCTAGACCCAGAGAACCCATCCTGTTCTGCCAGACTCTGGGCTCCTTTCCTAGTGCTCCCACACCCAGGGCCTCACCCAATGCAATAAATCAGTGTCCTTGGTAATACTATTTGGCATAACACCCTGTTTCTTATAAAACCTTCAAATAACTGACCAGCATCACAGGAGATCTTCTAGAATATTTTAAAAAACCATTATGGGTATCTAGATGCCCAACTGTTAGTTGATGCCAAAATATTGTTTTTAAAATGATGGCAAATCCAAACTGTGAATGTATCATACACTATACTTTCCTAAATGAAAAGCTGCAGGCGACCACAACAAAGCAATAAACTATGTTTGAGAATAACATAGTACTGGCCATGCCACAAAACGGAAAAATATATTTTACTCATCATTTATTCAAAAATGATACGCTGCCCATCTTTATGTGCAGCTGGGGGAAGGGTATCAAAACAGAAACCAACACACTACTTGCAAAGGAAGAAAGGAACAGAATAAGATGGCAAGTAAACCAGGTAACACTCAAGAGTGCATTTATGCTACAACTTTATCAGACTTAAAGATAGGTATAGGACAAAAATAGCGATAAAAGGGAAGGATAAAAATAACATTTTAAAAAAGGTACATAATCAGTTCAACACCAATTGGAAGCATTGTACGTATTGTGTTCAGAGCACACAATCATTCTTTATAGCATTGTGTTATGCATACAGCTCAATCATGCTTAAAAATGTATCCACCTCACCCCATCAATTAATCATATTAAATTACATTTCATAATGTAGATGATTATTAATCAAGTATTACTGGACACAAAATGCATTTGAGATGTCACCAGAAAGCTATTATTGTGACAGAGTAGGAGATTAAGTGCATGCCTTTTACCCATTCTGATAATGTTGATCAATGGCCATTGATATTGTTGATTAATATTCCAAAGACTGACACCAGTGGTGAATTGACATGGTGATCATTTATCATTGACTATGGATTAAATAAGCTCCACATCAAAGAGAAAACCAGGCCAAGTAAACCCTTTTAAATGTCAATGACAAGAGTTCTCAATATTCCAACATCTAAGCTTAGCAAAAATGGAGTCACACAGCTTTAACATCTCTGCACTATACAATCAATAGAGGGAGCTGTTGGTCGGTGAAATTAACTATCCTTTACTTTATACAATAAATATGCTGAAAAATATAAGCTTGAAGTCACTTTCTGTAAAATCATCTTGGTGTCTGTTACACACTATTGCTGTTTATGTCCTAATATATTTGAAACCAATTTGGATTCTGAAGTACATTGTCAAAACAAAAATTGCCATTAAAGATACTGTATATATAACTGTAACAATGTATAAATCACACTTGCAACTTTAACACCTGCCAAAAGTTGCAGCGCCAGGTTCATGGGTTTTTGAAGTCTGGTATAAAGCAACAGTTTATGGGTAGTGGGTACTGAGCCATACATATCAGGAAGATCTCAAGTTCAGTTCTGCGCTGAGTTAACAGATCCCAGTTGGGGCAGCAGTAGTAGTACTACAATTGGTCACTGCAACCTGGGCTTGAAGGAGGTGGGGTCGAGACACAGACAGACAGGTGGCGGTGATTGAGATTGGAGGGAGGGAGGGAGGGAGGGAGGGAGGGAGGGAGGGAGGGAGAGAGAGAGAGAGAGAGAGAGAGAGAGAGAGAGAGAGAGAGAGAAAGAGAGAAAGGTCAAAACATGTTTTCTGCTCCTTGTTATCCAATAAATCCTGTTCAAAAATACAAAGTACATGAGTGTGGAGATTGGAATAGGATTAGATTTGGGTCCACCCTACTCCTCTTATGGGGAAATAGCCAGTCACATATGAAAAATGTCTCCTTGACAAAGTACTAGAGCACTGTGGATCCAATCCTCAGCATGAGTCATCACTTTGAGAAGATAGATAAGAGGAGAAAATTTGTACGAGATGAAATTCTGAACCGTGTTTTCCATTACTAATCACAGCAATGGAACTGCCCCATTTGTCCCAAATCCTGAACCCACACTGCTTGCTACTGCTAACATGAAAATACAAGTATGCCAACGTAGATTTTATTTTGTAATACAGATTAAATTCTGCAAAGATTATTCTAGTAAGTAAAACATGCCTTTTCTATATGCTAATGAAGTCCTGCATCTTTCAAAAAGAAAAAAAACTGCATGCACTAAAATACACTGAACTGCAAGATCTCAATGTAATTCAGCCAGGAAAAAGCAATGTAGCATCAGACAAAAGTCAAAAGGATAAAATGACTCTCTCCAAACCAATTAATAGCTGCTTTTAAATGTAAAGCATCCACTTTGAGACGTTTTCACCAGTGTACATAGAATTATAGAAATTAATTAGTGCTAGAATGAAATATTAAATTAATCTGCATTAACAAGTTTTTCAAGCCTTGAGTTTTTCTTTAAGCTACATAAACAAAACGTTTAGTGTCTCCAGATTATAATATCTTCTGACAAATTCAGAACACGAAAGGCTCTCAGCTCACCAAGCTTTCCTCCTCTCCTCAATAAAACTTCCAAATGAATATGATGGCACTTAACTGCAGAGGAAGAGAAGTCTAAACAATTTATCATAGTTATTTATTCAATTATAATGCCATGATGTGTCAATAAATTACCTATTTTGTTCAATAATAAAATGAAATTCTCCCTGTAGAACTCTATACACCCTCAATGACTCTTCCTTAACCATCATTGGCTGCTTTTCCCCAGGCATTTTTCCGTATAATTGTAGCAGATCCAACAATGTCCAGTCACCTCTTCCCACACATTGTTCAGCAACCCAAACATCCCACATAAAAGTGGTGTAGAAAGGACAGCTGATCTGCAACCACTGGATTTTGACCCAGCACAAAGAAATATCAGAAGGTAATCTAAACAAAAGAACATTAACTGCATCTATCATGAACAAAAAGATGGGATAAGCTTTCATAATCTTAACCATATAAAGCCAATAAAAGGTGTCCAAAATAAACTTTAATTTAATTTAAAAGTTTTCTTTATGAAGTTAGCACGTCGTCATATTGTGCTAGATGCTGTAAAACCTTTAGTCATGCCACAGATTCTTATCTCAGAGCCCAGTAAACAAAAAGGTAATATAACATCCACTATATTGCACATTCATATGCTAGCCAAAGGAACAGAAATGGAAATTAATAAAAAGAGGAATGGGAAATAGAACATAAAGCTAAATCATAAGCAATACTGCAGTCTAGGGCTTAAGATGCTATCAAAATTTACCCTGTGACTTCCAGAAGAACAAAATTGGAATGTGTTCAATCCTAGAACATTCTAAAGTTTTGACAATAGTAATTTAAACCATTTGGCGAAAGCAAAATTGGCTCCTTGGGTCATATCTATTGGAATGATTTTCACTAGCTTCCTTCCACAGGATAAAAAAAATCAAAATAGTTTAAATATATAGGGGTTATCGTTGTTTCTGTTTTAAATCAATACCCATGGAATACTCCAAGTTTCAAAGCAGCACTGAGTTTATTTCATTCACAAAAAATACCTTGTAATTTATACATAGAGCCTTTCAGACTCAGGAAAGCAACAAAATGCCATAACCCAAACTTTGGAGCAAGTTTTTCCTTAATTCCCACATCAGCCAACTCAGAGTAAGAGATTACAAAAATCTGCACCAAATTATGGGCAATTCTGTGCTTCAGATTCGTTTTACAGAGTGCACTGAGCAGAGAAAGTAAGATTCCATTCCAGCAATTTGGCTGGATTTGAAACTAAATCACTGAAGTACAAGGGCAGTCCTTTTACTTACTACACTACCCAATTCCATTCATACTTCCTTTAATGTTAGAACTCGTCAAAAAAGATAGTTACAGTGCATATTTGCTTAATAAGATCAATACCATAGGAGCTTTTTCCATCTACAAAACAAAATGTTGAGGGAAGAAATGACAGGCCAACTACCCAAGATCTCTTCTGTAAATGGTTCAGAAGACAACTACAGAAATAAATGCAGCCTCTCATCCTACACAGGTCATATCTTGCCACCAAGCTAGATTCACACACTATTTAATGGTTTCTTCATCTTCACTTGGGCTGACATAACAAACTTGCATTTAAATCTCTAGCTTTTGCAAATGCTGTCATCTAGCCTGTCCAAATTGCTGCTTATTTCATTATTTCCCAGGTGCGGATATAGAATGCACATAGATTGGCAATAAATCCGGAACTAGCTAATTTCTCTATCAGCAGACTACCATTATGCACATCCTTATATTTCTGTCCCTCAACATACCAGGATATTGTGAAGTTAGTGAGGATAATCAACCCAGGATGATTGATTTCAATTAAAAAAATAAGTAATTGCATAGCATATGACTGAATTACATCATTTGACAGAGGGAACAAAATCTTATATAGAATCTTACAGCACAAAAGGAGGCCATTCAACCCATCATGCCTGTGCCAGCTCTTTGAGAAAGTTATCCAATTAGTTCCACTCCCCTGCTCTTTATGCATAGCCTTGCACATTTCCTTTTCAAGTATATATACACACAATTCGCCTTTTGAATGTTACTATTGAATCTACTTCCACCACCCTTTCAGGCAGTGCATTCCAGATCACAACAACTCACTGCGTAAAAAGAATTCTCATTACCCCCCTGGATTTTTTGCCATCTGTGCCCTCTGGTTACTGACCTTTTTGCCACTAGAAACAGTTTACTCCCTATCTACTCTATCAAAACCCCTGAATTTTCAATGCCTTTATTACAATCACCCCTTAACCATCTCATATAACTGTTCCTAAAATGATTTATTGCTTGGAGTCTTCTGTATGTCATATTCCCAGTCACTGCGTATATTCAAGACTGAGATCAATACATTTTTGGACACTAAGGGAATCAAGGGATATGGGGATAGGGCAGGATAGTAGAGTTGAGGTAGACGATCAGCCAAGATCTTATTGAATGGCAGATAGTGTATTAGAGCTCTAATCCACTTCAATGAGGGACCAGAGGACTGCTGACACTGCGCATCATACACCAGCATAAGTCAGGAGAGGAGAAAAATGAGGGGTGTGGAGAAAACAGGAAAAGATCTAAAAAGAGAACATACTTCAAACACAGCAAAACATGGTCCAAAATATTTGGCAGAGTCTTGTTCATTAATATGTTTTGAAATGCAATTGTGTGTTATTTTATCTGCTAGTTATCCCTCTTGTTTTTCTTCCCTTCTGGTTTTGCCATTGCTAGAACATTTCTTCCGGCCAAGAGTATAGATGGAAGAACTAATCCCAGGCCTCCATCTTTATTGCTAAAGATTTGCCTCAACTCCACGCAGAGCAGTAGAGATCAATAGCTCAGTAGATCAGTGAAAATTAAATCTGCTCTCCCACACTCTGGTGCTCCATTACAAGATGCACTTTTATTTTTTATTTTTAACAAAGGGAAAAGTTTTACGATTACAAAATACAAGCAATGACATATAGTGTTTATATACTGAGGTTTTGGCCTAGATTTTCCCCTACACCATACCAAAAATCAGGCAATATAGCAGCAGAAGAAGAGGGAAAATGGAGAAGAAGACATACCAGAGCCGGGAATTTTCCTCCCAATGCCCCAGCAGGGAACTCAGCCACACAACTCTTGACTGCTCTGCTATATTTAAATGATGACAGGGGCCAGTCAGGAAAACCAGCCAATTTCCCTGCTTCTGAGCTGAAGTACTGATAACCAAGTACAGATCATTTGCGGGGGTTGAGATGCAACTTTTCTTGCTCGTCATCTATTACGCACTACTGCTCGTCAGACATCATGCCAAGTAGCTAGCCGAAGAATTGGCATAGCTGATTACTGTACATACAACAGGTAGATGACAGGTTTGCGAATGGAGCAATCCCAATCTCGCTACACTACATGAACCAATGATATGTAAATAAGGACATACCTTAATCTTGTTACATGATCCAATATACTATCAGGTCCTACGTCACAAAGTCAGTCAGCTTCTCTGTTCTATGTCATTTGGTATGGTTTACTTTCATCTTCAATTGGATTTCAAAATTTCCACGTCAAATTCAAATCACATCAAAGCAGTAAGAAAGTGAAACAACAACAGAAAACGCTGGAAAAACTCAGCAGGCCAGACAACATCCGTGGAGAGAAAAACAGAGTTAACGTTTCAGGTCGAAACCCTTCATCAGAACTGAGAAAAAAAGCAGGAAATGAAACGGATAAAAAAAGCAAGGGGGAGGAATAGCTATGGTAAGTAGAGACATTAAGAGATGTTCAAGGCAAGACGAGATGGTAATGGGACAGGTTAAGAAACAAAAGGTGGCTAGAAGTGTGAAATGCTGGCAGAATGAGAGACAGCTGCCGTAGGAGGAGAGAGAGAAAAAAAAGGAAAAAAGGCACAAACCGGGAAGGAAGGGAGGGAGGGAGGTAGCCGAGGTTATGATCTGAAATTGTTGAACTCGATAGAGTCCGGAAGGCTGTAAAGTGCCTAAACAAAAGATGAGGTGCTGTTCCTCGAGCTTACGCGGAGCTTCCATGGAACAATGCACGAGGCCGAGGACGGTGAGGTCTGAGTGGGTGTGGAGAGGTGAATTAAAATGACAAGCGACCGGAAGCTCGGGGTCACCCTTACGGACTGAACGGAGGTGTCCCGCAAAGCGGTCACCCAATCTGCGTTTGGTCTCCCCAATGTAGAGGAGACCACATCGTGAGCAGCGAATACAGTATACTAGATTGCAAGAAGTACAAATAAATCACTGTTTCACCTGGAAGGGGTGTTTGGGGCCCTGGAGAGTGGGAAGGGGGGGGAAATGTACAAGGGCAGGTGTTGCAACTCCTGCGCTTGCACGTGAAGATGCCGGGCGAGGGGGAAGGGGTGCTGGGGGTGTCTCTGAGGGAGTGGTCCCTACGGAATGCTGAAAGGGGAGGTGAGGGGAAGATACGTTTGGTGGTGGGATCACGTTGGAGGTGGCGGAAATGGCGGAGGATGATCCGTTGAATGTGGAGGCTGGTGGGGTGAAAGGTGAGGACAAGGGGAACTATATCGTGGTTCCTGGAGGGAGGGGCCGGGGTGAGGGCAGAAGTGCGGGAGATAGAACGGACACGGTCGAGGGCTGTGTTGACCACGGTAGAGGGGAATCCTCAGTTGAGGAAAAAGGAAGACATATCGGAAGCCCTGGTATGGAAGGTGGCATCGTCAGAGCAGATGCGGCAGAGACGGAAAAACTGGGAGAAGGAAATAGAGTCCTTACAGGAGGCGGAGTGGGAGGAAGTGTAGTCCAGGTAGCTGTGGGAGTCAGTGGGCTTGTACTGAATGTTGGTCAATAACTTATCCCCAGAGATGGAGACGGAGAAGTCGAGGAAGGGAAGGGAAGAGTCGGAGATGGACCATGTGACGGTGAGGGAAGGGTGGAAATTGGAGGCAAAGTGAATGAAATGGTCTAGTTCAGGGCGAGAGCAGGAAACGGCACCGATACAGTCGTCAATGTACCGGAAAAAGAGGTGAGGGAGGGGACCCGATTAGGACTGGAACAAAGAGTGTTCCACATATCCACGAAAAGGCAGGCATAGATAGGACCCATGCGGGTTCCCATAGCAACACCTTTGATTTGGAGGAAATGAGTGGAGTCAAAGGAGAAGTTGTTCAATGTGAGAACAAGTTCAGCCAGGCGGAGGAGGGTGGCGGTGGATGGGGACTGGTTGGGCCTCTGTTCAAGGAAGAAGCGGAGCGCCCTCAGGCCATCCTGGTGGGGGATGGCGGTGTAGAGGGATTGTACGTCCATGGTGAAAAGGAGGCGGTTGGGGCCAGGAAACTGGAAACTGTTAAAGTGGCAGAGGGCGTCAGAGGAATCGCGGATGTAGGTGGGAAGAGACTGGACAAGGGGAGAAAAAATAGAGTCGAGATACGAAGAGATAAGTTCCGTGGGGCAAGAGCAGGCTGAAACGATGGTCTACCAGGGCAGTCCTGTTTGTGGATCTTGGGAAGGAGGTAGAAGCGGGCTGTGCAGGGTTGGGAAACTATGAGGTTGGCGGCCGTGGGGGGGGGGGGGGGGGGGGGGGAAGATCTCCAGAGGAGATGAGGTCAGTGACAGTCTTGGAAACGGTGGCTTGATGTTCGATAGGGAGGTCATGGTCCAGGTGGAGGTCGGAGGTGGTGTCGGAGAGTTGGCGTTCAACTTCTGCTAGGTAGAGGTCGGTTCACCAAACAACAGCACCACCCTTGTCAGCAGGTTTAATGACAATGTCGGGGTTGGATCGGAAAGAATAGAGTGCTGCAAGTTCAGAGGGAGGTAGGTTGGAGTGAGTGAGGGGAGCAGAGAAATTGAGATGGCCGATATCACGGCGGCAGTTAGCAATGAAAAGATCTAGAGAGGGTAAGAGGCCAGAGGGAGGGGTCCAGGTGGAACGAGAATTCTGAAAGCGGGAGAAAGGGTCAGCCGTGCGGGGGGGGGGGGGGGGGGGGGGGGGGGGGGAGAGACTCCTGGCCAAAGAAGTGGGCACGGAGACGAAGGCAGCAGAAAAAGAGCTCAGCATCGTGCCGAGCTCGAAATTCATTGAGGTGGGGGCATAAGGGGATTGGGTGACCGCTCTGCAGAACACCTCCGTTCAGTCCATAAGGGTGACCCCGAGCTTCCGGTCGCTTGTTACATACATACATATTTTATCCACCCTTTTGGTTCGTGCCTTTTTCCTTTTTTTTCTCTCTCCCCCTACGGCAGCTGTCTCTCATTCTGCCAGCATTTCACACTTCTAGCCACCTTTTGTTTCTTAACCTGTCCCATTACCATCTCGTCTTGCCTTGAGCATCTCTTAATGTCTCTACTTACCATAGTTATTCCTCCCCCCAGCTTTTTTATCTGTTTCATTTCCTGCTTTTTCTCCTCAGTTCTGACAAAGGGTTTCGACCTGAAACGTTAACTCTGTTTCTCTCTCCACGGATGTTGCCTGGCTTGCTGAGTTTTTCCAGCGTTTTCTGTTGTTGTTTCAATTTTTCAGCATCCACAGTATTTTGCTATCGAGTAAGAAAGTGAACTTTGGTTTCATCATTAAGGGGATAAGTACGTGAGGGAAAAAGGAACAGAAGGATATGCTGATAGGGTTACATGAAGTAGAGTGGGAGGAGGCGCGTGTGGAACATAGCCCAGTTGGGCTGAATAGCCTGTTTTTGTGTTGTAATTTCTATGTAACCTCAGCTACCAGCAGAAGGAGTGACAGTACATGTTTGGGCAGCACAGATAGCCCACTTATGACCCTGTTGAAAAAAAGAGGGCCTAGGATGGCCATCTCTCCCTCTCTTCTGCCCCCATACAGTAAGGGGTTGTGGCTCAGGCAGAGCCTTCAAGATTTTTTTTTTAAATATCTTCAGGATGTTTCTCCTCCCATTAATTTTCCTCCTCCTAATCACCACATTTCACTCCCAGGCAGTGGCAGGCTCCTTCTCTGTGCCAGTGATGCCACTGGAAGCCCCAATCCTGGAAAACAGAAGTTTCATCCAAGGTTCCGGAGTCACAGTGGGGTCAAGGCAGAGGGAGGAATTCCCACCCAACTCACCTCTAACAGCAAAACTGCTCCGAGAGGAAATCCTACCCTGATATTTAAAAAAAAATAATCTCTAGTCTCACTCTTGGAAATAAACCTTGAAGCACAAAATAGCTCAAAGGGCTATGAAGGGAATGGTTTCCACTTTCAGAAACCAGGGTGTTAAGCTAGCAATTTTTTGCTTATTTTAACAGCAACAAGTAGAATGCTGGTTATTGAGTTTCGCATTTGATGAGTTCATTCTATGGAATTTTGTCATCTTTACCAACAGAAATCTGGGCAATTAGGACTCATTGACAATCATTTCATGCCCTCAAGTAGCCACATAAATGTTAAGTATTAGCCAAAGACTTTACTATGACTCCACAGCATAGCAAACTGTAGGATGTTAAGTGCAGCAGTAAATTTCAACATCCTGGTTCACTTGCATAGCCATTTCTGCATTTTAAAGACCAATTTATGGCATTAGTACCAAAGTATTTGCTCTTATGTATGTGATCAATCTCTTTAGTTTTGAAATCTGAAAGAAAAGTAAACTACAATGCAAATTTTAAAAATTGTGCGCATCATCAGCTTGTGCAGTTGGCATTGATTAGTTCTGGTCTTCTTAGTATTTGTAAAGATTTACATAAACATCCAATCCTTGATATTTTTAATTTCTTATCAGAATTAAATATATAGCTGACCAGGACATTGGTACTTTTCAACAGTTTATTGCTCATCTGTTTGAAGTACCTTTGAGCCAAGCTCAAGCTCAATCCCCTCAGCTCATTAAACAAGACCTTAACAAAAAAGAGCATATTTAAAAAAAAATATCCAATTTCATTCCCCCTTTATGTTGGCTGGTAAACAGAGTACCACAGAAAAAGAAACTGTTGATTTCAGCTTATCTTACAGATTTCTGCTACCGTTAACAGCCATCTCTGCTGTGAAAGCTATTAAACAGCAGAAAACACCCCCAGTACATTTTACAAGGAGAGAAGTTAATCGCTGCATAAATAAAACACGCAATAGCTGATCAATGCTAAAAATATTGATGATGATTATTGCATTCTTGTATTTAGACTGAAATTTCAATACTGGAATAAGTATATTACTTTTTTTCCCCCCTGATCAAGGCGGCCCTGAATTACTTTTGTGCAGTTTAGTAGCAATAACTACCATGACATTTTCTATTTTTGTTGACCATAATAAACTGAACATGCCCCATTTTCTATTTTTGTTGACCATAATAAACTGAACATGCCCCATTTTACCATTCATCCAGACTTCCACACTGTGATTATCCTTTAAAATTGTGTGTTATTGACGTTTGGGTAGATGTTTGCTCATAACATGACAACAAACCCTTGCCAATCTACATATAAAACCAGAGTAGGGTCATAAACAATCTTTACTCTACCGCATTTGCAGCATTCACTATGGGAAGACTGTCACATACACAGTATTAACAAAGCATACCACCAGCATTCTGATCAATTTTAGTTAATACACATGCCTGAACCAACACAAAACACTCCATTTCCAAGCACAGTCGTTTTTTTGTTACGGTTAAGTTTCCCACTTACAATGGCAATTATTTTGAGGATTTGCCTATCAGAGCACAAATACATGGCAGTAATGGGATGCAGGTTTGATGATTTGCTTATGGTAACCACATCACATCACTTTATGGAGCTGCTAGGCAGAGGTTAACTGCTGCCCCACAGAGAAGAATGGAAAATTCACAGGATTAATTTGCACATCTCTTAGTGGCCAGCCAAGAATGGCATTGATAGATTTGTAGGAAATCACCCCTCAGCAAGCGAATCAGGAGGAAAGAAAAACAGTGCTAAAAATTAGGGGGTACATACTGTTATTAAAAGGTTTCATTGTTCAAACAAAGTACTTTGTAAATGCTGTGTGTTTTTTAATGCTACTGCTTCAGCTGCATTTTTTTCATGCAATGAATCACAACCTCAGCTATGCTGCCAAGAGATGCACAAGCAGATACCGGGGAAAGGATGGAACATTGGCAGGCAATTTATCCCAAGTCATTCAAACATACTTTAGTATCTGCTAGATTGGCAATGTCTTGGAACTAGATCACCTGCCTGTTCTCTTTGGGAATGATACATGGCACAGGCAGAACTACATTTAAAAAGCTGTCAAGTTATTTGTTCCAAGGGCACAACAGCTTGCTTCTCGACTCTTGTACAGCTTACATTATATGCTAATTATTCAGCATTCACTAACATTATTCCATAACATGCAAAATACTTAAGTGTTATTAAAAGAGTGTACTTACTTCGAAACCATTCCATCCTTACTGTTTTTCAACTGCACGCAGTACTACAGGCTCCAGAGCTCAGAAGTGAAAACAAATCCACCCAATTATACACTGCATAAACTCAGTGAACATTTCTCCGATAAACTACATTGCAGTTATTGTGGGAAAAAAAGTAAAAAAGAAACTTAAATTACAGAATTACAAGGAAAATTAGGTGAAGAACATTTACTTTAAAGAACACCTCATAAGGCTGTTTGTGGCCACAAAAACAGACAATAGGTTATTCCCGGAAATCAGGAAACAGACCAGTGGATAAAGGAAGTACTGTACAAAGTCTATTGAGTTCAATAAATTAACCATTTGTGTATTGATATCCTCTGCATCTTTCATAGAACTAGGAGCGCAAAGTTCGACTTTTTTTGAATTGAAAAAATGTAATTTATATAGAACAATGCATTAATATTTTGATATATATTAATGACCTGGACTTGGGTATACAGGGCATAAATTCAAATTTTGCAGATGACACAAAACTCGGAAATGTAGTAAACAATGAGGAGGATAGTAACAGACTTCAGGAGGACATAGATAAACTGGTAAAACGGACAGACACATGGCAGGTTAGATTTAATGCAGAGAAGTGTGAAGTGATACATTCTGATAGGAAGAATGAAGAGAGGCAATATGAACTAAATGGCAATTTTAAAGGGGGTGCAGGAACAAACCTGGGGGTGCATGTACACAAATTTTTGAACGTGGCAGGAGAAGTTGAGAAGGCTGTTAAAAAAGCATATTGGATAAATACTTGAATTTTTTTTTATAAACAGGGCTATGGGGAAAGAGCTGGGAAGTGGAACTAATTGGAATGCTCTTTCAAAGAGCCGGCACAGGCACGATGGGCCAAATGGCAGCCTCCTGTGCTGTACCATTCTATGATTCTAGTCATATTGAAGTCACATATCAGAGTTTGAGGTGAATAATTAATAATTGTAAATATTGCTCTAGCATTTTACAAGGCAGTGTTTAGTTATACTGCTTAATAAACAGAATTTATGCAGCCAGTTAGCTGCATTGACATGGCTGGTTTATATTTGCACCATAGCTTGCATCTCGTCAGATGCAGGAGTGGATAAAGTGAGCAGTACTTTGATCCTCCCTCAAGACTTCGTGATTTGAGGATAAATTGTTTGGTAGCCCTCTTTCACTCTGCTGTTATGCAAGAATTTGTAGTGACAAGAATTACTTAGCAAGGAAATTAACTGGGCCACTATAGAGTTATGAGTCTGTGATTTCCACTTACTAAGTGATTTATCTCATGGCCATAACTGATACAGAGACCAATCTTGTCCCTACAAGGAGGGACAAATTGGTTGGGAAACCCATCGTCAACCCCAGTCCTGTACCTCCTTGTGGCTGGTTCAGAGCACCGTTAGTGGATCTGTGGCTTTTTGGCTGAAGCTTGTGTAAAGCCTCAGGCAACAAAAGAAACAATTAGAAAATGAAGTAAGTGGGGGTTTTTTTAAATTAGAAACCTACACAAGAACCAAGATCCATAATGCAGGACTGCAGTAAAGTTGAAAAGGGTAGTCAAAAGTCAAGGTGAATCAGGAATCCCTGTTTAAGTGATAGCAAGCTTGAGTTTTAAAGCCAGTAGGTAGACGATTGAAGGAGGCAGTAAGTTTGACAGTTTTTACCCTACATTTTAGGGACCCCAGAGACAGACCCCTACACTCATTAGCAGCACAATATCAGCAGCCCTAAACTGAAAGTCGGTCCCCGGAATCAATGCCTAAAGCTTGGTTAGGACAGACTTCCACTAACTTCTGCCGCTGGGACCGAGTGCCTGTGATTCTCTTTCCTTTACCAGAGGCAAATAGCTTTTTTTTTAAAAAATAATTTAAAGCCAGACTGCCTAGTTAATATATGACAGCAAACCCAGCAGAAAAATGAAATAATCCTCCCGATTGTGCTCGGTGCTATATTGCCTGTCAGGGTGTCCCATGTACTGTAGATGTCCTTGCACTGAATCCACTTGGGGCCTCCGACTAGCTCGGGTCCCCTGAAATTGCATGGTCCTAATATCGCCCGAGGACAGTTCCAAAAGGTAGTACCGAGTTGGCTGAAGGCTGTGTTGCCAATGGTACGGTGATGGGAGGAGGGATGTACAGAAGGTTGGAGTCAGAGGAATGGAGCATTCAGGAGGAGGAGATTGTAGAAATAGGGTGGGGCAAATGTTTTTCATGTTGGTGTACGGATGGATAAAAAAAAAAGATTCTGCTTGGCTGGTCAGCAGTCTCTAATTCTTGGTTTTTGTTATGGTAGTGCAGCAACTAATAGGTTATAGAATGATACAGCATAAAAGGAAGCCATTCAGCCCATCGTGCCTGTGCTGGATCTTTGGTTGAGCTGTCCAATTAGTCCCACTCCCCTGCTCTTGCCCCATAGCCCTGTATTTTTTTTCCTGCAAGTATTTATCCAATTCTCTTTAGAAAGTTACTACTGAATCTGCTTCCACCACCCTTTCAGACAGTGCATTCCAGATCACAACAACTCTCATGTCGCCTTTGGTTCTTTTGCCAGTCACCTCAAATCTGTGTCCTCTGCTTACTGACCCTTCTGCCACGGGAAACAGTTTCTCCTTACCATTCATGATTTTGAACACCTATCAAATCTCCTCCTTCTCTGCTCTAAGGAAACCAACCCCAGCTTCTCCACATAACTGAAGTCCTGCATCCCTGATACCATTCTAGTAAATCTCCTCTGCACCCTCTCTAAGGTCTTGACATCCCTCCTAAAGTGTGGTGCCCAGAATTGAACACAATACTTCAGCTGAGGCCTAACCAATATTTTATAAAGGATTAGTATAACTTCCATGCTTTGGTACTCTATGCCTCATATGCTTCGGTGAAGGTGTTGACGATAATTTGGAGTTCGGCCTCCGAGTGAGCGCAGACGCAAGCGTCGTCTGCATATTGTAATTCGACGACAGAGGATGGGACGACCTTGGATCTGGACTGGAGGCGATGGAGGTTGAACAGTTTCCCGTTTGTTCTGTAAATTAGCTCCACTCCAGCGGGGAGCTTACCGAGGGTGAGATGGAGCATTGCAGCAAGGAAGATCGAGAAGAGTGTTGGTGCGATGACACAGCCTTGTTTGACCCCGGTCCGTACATGAATTGGGTCTGTGGTGGAACCGCTGGTCAGGCTCACGGCTTGCATGTCATCATGAAGCAGGCGGAGGATGGTGACAAACTTTTGAGGGCGGCCGAATTTGAGGAGAACACGCCATAATCCCTCACGGTTGAGTGTCAAAGGCCTTTGAGATCTCAAAGAAGGCAGTGTACAGCGGTTGGTGCTGTTCCCTGCATTTCTCTTGCAATTGACGTGCGGTGAAGATCATGTCCATTGTGCCCCTTAGTGGGTGGAATCCGCATTGCGACTCTGGGAGGAGCTCTTTGGCCACTGGGAGAAGGCGATTGAGGAGGATTCTTGCGATGACTTTCCTTGTGGCAGACAGCAGGGAAACTCCTCTGTAATTACCGCAATCGGACTAGTTACCTTTCTTAAAGATGGTCACAATTACGGCGTCTGAGATCCCCTGGCATGCTCTCCTCCTTCCAGATAAGAGAAATTAGTTCATGAATTCGCGCCAGTAGTGCTTCTCCGCCATGCTTTAGTGCCTCGGCAGGGATTCCATCTGCTCCTGAGGCCTTGTTGTTTTTCAGTTGCCGGATGGCCTTTTCAACCTCATGCCGGGGCTGGAGTTGTGCTGAGATGGTGGCAGGTAGCATACTGCGGGATGGAGGTCACTCGGAGGTCGAACTCCAAACCATCGTCGACATCTTCACCGAAGCGTACGAGAGCATGGGCCTTACACTAAACATCCATAAGACAAAGGTCCTCTACCAAGCTGCCCCCGCCACACAGTACTGCCCCCCGATTATCAAAATCCACAACAAGGCCTTGGACAATGTGGACCACTTTCCATACCTCGGGAGCCTACGGTCAACAAGGGCAGACGTCGATGACGAAGTCCAACACCGCCTTCAGTGTGCCAGTGCAGCCTTCGGTCGCCTGAGGAAGAGTGTGTTTGAAGACCAGGACCTCAGACCCGGCACTAAGCTCATGGTCTACAGAGCAGCTATGATACCCACCCTGCTGTATGCCTCAGAGACATGGACCATGTACAGCAGGCACCTCAAAGCACTGGAGAGGTACCACCAACGCTGCCTCCGCAAGATCCTGCAAATCCATTGGCAGGATTGGCGCACCAACGTCAGTGTTCTCGCTCAGGCCAGCATCAAAGCTTTGACCACGCTCGATCAGCTCCGATGGACGGGTCACATCGTCCGCATGCCCGATACGAGACTCCCAAAACAAGCGCTCTACTCGGCGCTCCGACACGGCAAGAGCGCCCCAGGTGGGCAAAGGAAACGCTTCAAGGACACCCTCAAAGCCTCCTTGAAAAAGTGCAACATCCCCACTGACACCTGGGAATCCCTGGCCCAAGACCGCACGAAGTGGAGGAGAAGCATCTGGGAAGGCGCCGAACACCTAGAGTCTCTTCGCTGGGAGCAAGCAGAAGCCAAGCGCAAGGAGCACATGTCAACCCAAGCACCCCACTCACCCGCCCCTTCAACCACCGTCTGCCCCACCTGTGACAGAGACTGTAGGTCCCGCATTGGACTCATCAGTCACCTGAGAACTCATTTTTAATGTGGAAGCAAGTCATCCTCGGTTCCGAGGGACTGCCTAAGAAGGAGAAGATGACTCTATGCCTCTATTAATAAACATGATGTGGAGATGCCGGTGTTGGACTGGGGTGGACAAATGTGAGAAGTCGCACAACACCAGGTTATAGTCCAACAGTTTTATTTGAAATCACAAGCTTTCGGAGCGCTGCTCCTTCGTCAGGTGAGGTGATTTCAAATAAAACTGTTGGACTATAACCTGGTGTTGTGCGACTTCTCACATCTATTAATAAAGCCAAGGATCACATATACTTTTTTAAACAGCCTTCTCAACTTATCCTGCCACCTTCAAAGATTTGTGTACATACACCCAGAGGTCTCTGTTCCTGCACCCCCTTCAAAATTGTACTAATTTAAGATTTGTGATTTTTTTTTAAATCAGTATCAATTTTATTCTTCCGGTTTCAAAATAAACTGGAGATTGCATGAGGTTTTTAAAAAGTAAAAGATAAAAAGCTAACATATTTATATGTTCCAACATTAGTATTTAGATCGCACTGTGCTCATTTTACAGCCCTAAAATAGGCGCTTTTGGTCCAATACAGTAGCCAGTGCGTGTGCACTCGCTGCATGCATGAAGCTCGCCGTCTGCCATATTTGTAAAGGCTCCTTTATAGACGTCCAGGGCGCATGCCTGAAACAGGCATTAGGTCCTTTATATATGCAAATAGGGACCGGCGACCTGCCTCTGCGGCTGCAAACTGGCGTCCACATCTCATTGGTAATAAGCAAATGAGGCAGGCAGACCAATTTGCCGTGGTGCTGCTGCCCACCTCATTAGTCGTGTAAATTGCACCATGATCCTGCCCCAATTCGGGCGCAATCCTATTACTAGGTCTACATCTCAGTTTATTAACGTAATTTGCAGAGGAAAGTGTGTTCAGCAAGGACAGGCCTGGCACAACAGTATAAACCTAGTAGTACTTTTAACTTTTTTTTTAAAAACAATTTTCAAATATAACCTTCGAGAGCTGTAATTCAGTCCAAGGGATTAATTCCAATGTGATTTTAATGCTCAAACAAAATGGTGCTTTACGATTCAGATGTAGCTAAGCAAGATCGAGCTAATGCCAAGATGTTGCGAAGTTTACAATTGAGTTATCGTTGTACTTAATACAGGAAACTCTTGTTTAACCGGCACCTAAATATCCGGAATTCTCTCTTAACCGGCAAAAACCATCCTCCGAAAACTCCTCTCAAATAACCGGCAATGTTGCCGAGTCCGAGTCCAAGTCTCCCGCGAATGCCGAGTACTCCGAAACTCCTCTCAAATAACCGTCAATGTTGCCGAGTCCGAGTCTCCCGCGAACGCGGAGTTAGTCAGTGGGGCTAGTTCTCCAAA
Organism: Squalus acanthias; assembly: GCA_030390025.1. Taxonomy (NCBI): domain Eukaryota; kingdom Metazoa; phylum Chordata; class Chondrichthyes; order Squaliformes; family Squalidae; genus Squalus; species Squalus acanthias. The sequence continues at coordinate 85,980,919 of CM059438.1, forward strand.
GTGCCACTACTCGGCCTCCTGGCGCTGTCGGAAGTCCGAACACTGCAGTAACAGGAGTCCGATTCTCCCGCGCTGCCGGGAGGCTCTTCTGATCCGCCATTTTGCTGTGTGTCTCCCACGCTGCTGGTAGTCTCTTCCTAGCCACCATTTTTCTGTGTGTCTCTCCATCTTTATCGGGAATTATCTCCCCCATCTTGCATTATGGAATTCCCAAAAGCTGGTCCAAGCAAAAGGAAGAGAGTGGTCTTAACTTTAAAACAGAAAATCGAGATATGCCAACGACTAGAAAGGGGAGAGAAGCGTATCAACATTATGAATGAATTCAAAATCGGTTCGTCAACAATCTGCGACATCAAATCGCAGAAGGATAAGCTGCTCAAGTTTTATTCAAGCTCGGAGACATCCAAGAGTGTAGAGAAACGGCGTACGCTTCGTAAGCCTAAGCTTGAAGAGCTGGATACCGTGCTTTGAGTGGTTTTCTCTTAAGCGTTCAGAGGGTGTTCCACTTTCCGGACCCATGCTAATCGAGAAAGCGAAGGATTTCTACAAAAGGATGGAGCTCACTGACAAGTGTGCTTTCTCCGAGGGATGGCTAACGTGCTTCAAGTTACGGCACGGGATACGACGACTCGATATTTCCGGGGAGAAGAAATCAGCTGATCACGACGCCGCAGAAGAATACTGCGATTATTTCAATCGGATTGTGCAGCAACATGATTTGTCGCCAGCACAGTTATACAATGCCGATGAAACTGGCTTGTTTTGGAGGTTTTTGCCAGAATCAACGCTTGCTGGGGCTCGTGAGGCTAATGCTTCAGGTTACAAGAAAAATAAAGATCGTGTAACCGTGCTAACATGTGCGAACGCCGCTGGATCACACCGGGTTAAACTTCTTGTTATCGGGAAGTATAAAAATTCCCGTGCATTTAAAAATGTGAGGCACTTAACTGTTGAGTACAAAGCTCAAAGAAATGCTTGGATGGATAAGGAAATCTTCTCCGATTGGTTCCATCATTTTTGTTCCATCTGTGAGGGAACATTTCCGCAAAATAGGGAAACCTGAAGATAGCAAATGCATTTTATTGCTTGATAATTGCAGAGCCCATCCGCATGAATCAGAGTTGGTTTCGGGAAATATTTACCCCATTTATTTGCCACCAAATGTAACTTCTCTCATCCAACCCATGGACCAGGGCGTTATCCAAAATCTGAAGTGTCATTACAAGAAAGACTTCCTACGTAAACTGATAAGCCAAGATGACAATATTCAAGAATTTCAGAAGGAATACAATATTAAAGATGCCATCTATAATGTTGCATGTTCCTGGAACTTTGTGAAAGGTCACACTCTGAGGCAAGCCTGGCGCAAATTGTGGCCTTCTGTAATGTTTGCTGAAGGTTCTTCTTCAGAGGAGGAATTTCATGGGTTCAATGTTCGTCCCAAGAAGAGTACAATAATGGAAATGGCTGGCATGGTGAAAAATGCAGGCCCAGCAAATCCTCTGCATCACCTCAGTGAAAGTGATATCGAGCAGTGGGTTGATGCAGATAGAGAAGTTGGTGTTGTGCATATGCTAAGTGATGATGAAATAATTGAGAATGTTTTGAATCCAAAGAAAGAAAAGGAAAGTGAGATGGAAAGTGAAGAGGATGATATTTCTGAAGAAGAGAAGATTTCTTGGGCTAAAGCTGCAGAAGGATTATCTTCATTCCTCAAATTTGCTGAAAGGCAGACTTGCTACTCTGCCCAAGAAGTTATGCAACTCCATATTCTGCATTCCACCTTTCTACAGAAAAGGCAAGAGTCCACTAAGCAAACCGACATCCGCAACATGTTTAAGAAAGCTTCCAAAAGAGTCGCAGCAGCGGAAGTGCCTGAAGAATCTGTGGCATCTGTGGAACTGCATGATCCTGATGACCCAGCTGGCACGGATATTTCTGATGAACCAGTTGACTTGGAATAAGTATACAGTCAACTACAGTACTGTATACAGTCGTTTATAAGTTTTGTTTTACTGTTAAGTAATTAAAGAGTTATGGATTACCCTCAACTGGCAGTACTGTACTTAATCAAGCATCTTCCACCATCCATTGAACACAACATTCTGTAGGTGAGTACCCAAATACTGTATACTGCACATTTCTTGATTTTTTTATTTTTCTTTGTTAAAAATAGCCTCGGTAGATATAACTCTCCATTATCCGGAACTTTCGATCAACCGGCACCACGCCGGTCCCGTCGGTGCCGGATACCAAAGAGTTTCCTGTACTACAATTCTGTTAAGAATCAATTTACCTTTACTGTAATCACCAATACTGAACCTTCTGATGGTACTAATTGGATCACCACAAATATAGTTAAATAAAGTAGTGTTAGTGATGCATCTCTGTGTCAGCCTCGGTCTTTGATATCTCTGGCAATAAGGAATTAAGTTGCATTCCACAGTGCCATATTGTGCTGTTGACTAATCTAGTTTGGTAAGTAATCAAAATGTTTCAGACTGGGTTCTGTAGGGCAGTCCAGGCTGATAACCTGACTTAATACATGATGCAGTAACCAGAGAGGTTCACAGATATGGACGAGCAATACAGCAAGTGTATGTGTATTTGTATCACCACAGACCAAGTCAGCTTCTAATGTCCAAGGAAAAAGACATTTTTATGTTACAGTATTCTTCTAGTGGTTCAAATGATCCAGAATCCACTGCGACAACAGGAAAATAATTGCTCCACTAGCATTTACTGAAATTTCTTCAAGGGCTTAATGTTCCAGACTGTTGCCAAGATAACTTATTAGCTAATAAATGAACTTGTGTTTACTTTATTTTACTAATACTCAGTAACTGTGAATATAGCAAAAGAAAAGAAATAATCTTACAGTTCAGCAAGTCAAGGCAGTTGTTTTTTCCAATTACATTTCTACTGGGTAAGAACATTAGTTGACAGCTCAAATGGAGCGTGGGCTCTTTCGAAGAAGATACAAGAGCTGACTTTCCTGTGCTTTGCACCTGGGGAACATTTATTCCTGGACAAAAAGTGCAGGATAAAGGGGCGGTCTTGCGACCTCTTAAACTTCTGGCACCTTTACATTGACCCAAGATTTCAAGGCTTCCCTAGTGGGAAGGCGGCATTAGGCACAGGCTACAGTCTACATTAGGCACAGGCTACAGATTTACATGGCATTTGCAGCCCACCTGCCTCATTCTCCTTCCCCAGCGCTGGAAGGGCATCAGTTTTGAGACTGCCCAGAAGAAGTGTGCCCAAAGTCCTTTGTTCAATCTCTCTCCACAGTTAACTAAATTCTCTACAAAATCTCGATAAACAATGTCCTCGTTTTCTTTTCCATTGTCAACAAAAGACATCACAATCACTGCTGATCGCAGATGCTGTCTGAGGATTCCATAGCAATTGCTAATAAATATAATTTGCCTTAAATAAAACTTGCAGAATTCAATCTCAATTTTATTTGAAGATCTTTTGGAAAAAGCAAAATAAAACTTCCAATATCACAGGACGTAAGGATCTCAAGTCATGTTGATTCAGATTGGCTGCTCGCACATTCTGCAAACTGCACATGTTCAAAATACACAACTTACATGCTTGGGAATTCTACAAATTGTATATGTTCAGAATGCACAGATGTAGTTGAAAACTCTACCCAAAAATATCCAGGCAAATCTCAGCCTTTTGAGACAGGGTGAGCATTGAACTAAAAACTTTAAGGAAGGCATTAAATTCCATGGTTAATTTAACCATGTAATTACAAAGCAAATATTTTCTTTTGATTAAAACAAAGATTGAATTCTGAAAGCTTTATTCAAGGCATCTTAAATGTTGACTAAAATCGTTAGTCAATGTCATGACACAGGAAATAAAGTTTGTGGAGAGGAATTCTGTATCATATGCAAGATTTTTTTAACTACTGACCCTGACAAAATATGCAGAGACAAGGGGAAGTTCCCTATTTAACATATTCCTGGCAGGCGCTCGCACCACTATCAGTGCATCTTGGGCGCCCACCATAGTATGGGGAATGGGTGAAATGGTGGAGGCCAGTTGCACTGGTAGACCCAGCAGCCCCAGCCCTTGCAGATCGGAAGAGGCCCTTTGTAAAAGAGGCTGGATTTATTTAGTGTCAGCTTCTACCTTAAGGGAGCCTGCAACCGCCCCCTCCCCCCCTCCACCCCTCCTTGAGGACTGCACTTCAGCTGCCAAGGAGGCAGGAGGCTAGTACACCTCCTTTTAACCCAACCTACTGACCAACCAGCAGTTCCCAAGCCATGGCTGAGGAAACTCCAGGCCTGGAGGGTATTGGTAGGTGCAATTCTGGTGTAACTGCCAGGTCGCAGTCCGTGGATTTCAGGCCCAATGTCTACAAGTTTCATATACTCCAAGAGTTAAGAGCGGAGGCAGGCACCTGTTCTGTGTGCCAATATCAGCTTTCATAAAGTAACTGGTAGGTATGAGAGAGCAGTCTCGTATGGCTCTCCTCCTAAATCTCTCACTTAGCCTTTGCTCTCTTTCTTCCACCATCCTCCTACATGAGGAAAAGCCCCAAACAGCATAACAAGGATTCAAAATAATCCCTTCCCCATAAACAGTGACTAACAAAAACACTTGATAAAACATCTGAAAGGAGTTGTGTAAAACAAGTGTTGGCTGACCTGTACTTCATGGAAAATAGTGGTTGCACTAATTTCTTCACAATATTTGAAAATAAGTAACAGCCTGTGTGGGTTAATTTTAGCTAGCTGAAATCAGAGAAAATTCCAGCCTATATTGACTAGAATACTATCCAATATATATCTCAATCACGATTTTAATAGAGTATATTGGTTCAAAATGCCAATTGTGTGTTAACATTCAGGTCCCTACCAAAGCCTGTAATGAAGGTCAAATAACCATGGTAATATCTTCATCAGAAGATAAACTTAGAACATAATTACATGCATCTTGATTTTTATCAGCCTTTATCCCCCCGTCATTTTACTAATGACCAAGCTTGCTTTACAATCAAAACTGCATCCTGCAACAAATTGTGAATTTTATGCTTCTCAAGAGATGTTACTGCCTAACCATTGTTAACCCCTTTCCTGTTGGGACTCCACCAGACTGGGATACTCCCCGTGACATATATACAATCATGAATTTCCTGGCACAAGCTACAAGCTGCTTGTATTCCGTATTTGCAAGAGTTCAGATCGCCTCCACTGAATTCCAGGTTTTGAACATCTGACATTTGCGCACACATGTTTGTTATGCTTGTGTGAGGTTTGAAGCATAACTTGCTTTCCTTCCAAAATTAAATTTCAAGCCAGTAAAATAGTATTTCCTTGCATCAGCCAATAAAATTAATTCTAATATCATTTCTAACCAAATCACATGCAATTTCCAAAATTCGACTGCCCATCTATCTTGACATATCCTGTTCTGCCAGCAAAATAAAGTGAACCAAAACTGTTGTATTTCAAAGAATCACAGCCCCCAGGCTATTGTGTTGCAAGGCAGCAACATAGTCCAGGATGTATTACACCTATATATAGCAATACTGTGTTGCTAGGAGCTGAAAAGTATGCCGCTGTTTTTTCAGATAAACAAATCTCGCCCTCTGGTGTAAGGCCATCAAATCGGACTCTAATTTTTTTTTATTTTAAATTTTGTGCCAAGTTTTGGCACATCAAAATAAGCACAATCTTCACACACACAAAATTCTTGGCTCCTGAGGAAATGTTGGGCACATAAAGCATACTCTGTTACACTTGCATTACAGATTATTTACAGTGATCATTCGATGGCTTTTCCCCCCTCCCCCAACAAGTTGCACTTATATAGTGCTTTGAATGTAAAAAAAAAAATTCTCTGAAGGTGCACCACAATGAACCTAACTTGGGAACAGAGAAAGGTCCATGGAGGAAAAGACTAGGAAGGGTGATCAAAAGCTTGATTGAAAAAGATGAGTCTTTAAAAGGTGTAGGAAAAAGTGGAGTGGTTTAGGGAGGCAGATCCAGTGTGTAGGGGCCAAGGCAGCTGAAGACTCAAACAGAATCAGAGGACTGAAGGGTGTGGGAGCTGATACAAAATTGGAGGTGGCTGCAGAGACAGTACGGTAGTATAGTAGTTATGTCACTGGAATAGCAATCCAAAGGCATGGACTAATAATCCAGAGAATGCAACCACCTTAGCAGTATGGGAATTTGAATTCAGTTTAAAAAATAAAAAACTGGTATCAGTAAAAGTGACCATTAAGCTGTCAGATTGTCATAAAAACCCAACTGGTTCACTTATGTTCTTTAGCGAAGGAAACCTGTCGTACTTACCTGGCTTGGCCTATGCGTGACTTCAGTCCCACACCAACATGGTTGAATCTTAACTGCCCTCTGAAGTGACCAAGAAAGCCACTCAGTTATATCATACCACTACTACAAACTCCCTCCCCAAAAACATTGTGGGAGCACCATCACTATACAGACTGCAGTGGTTGGGGAAAAAAAGGCCCACCACCTTCTCAGGACAACCACAACTCGAGAATGAATAAAAAACAGAATTCTCCTAATCCTGTGGAAGGAACAAGTTTATGCCACGGCTTTTCCGTTTTTTTTTAATTTTCAATCACCAGGGATGTGCACAACATAAACTACATGTTAATTTACAGGAGGGAGGTAACTGGAGAGAAAACAAATATATTTAAGTCAGTGACTGACTCATCTTGAACAGCTCTCTGCGGGGATTATAGAGACAGTTGCAGCCCAACATCCGAGAATGGCTCACAACACAAGGGAAGCATTTTTTTACCTTATTCATCCACTTTCACAATACATTTATTACATTATATATGAGTGGTAGCAGCCTGCCATTATCGTGCCCCAGTGGCCAGCAAATGATTACTGAAGCAACAAAGTTTAAAGAAAAAAGTTTTCAACTATGTTTACAGCAGACCTTGAAATTCAGATTTCATACACCATTTCCTTTGGCATTATACTGAATATTTTACATCCAATTTTTTTTTTTTAAAAACACTACTTCTGGTAATGCTGCCTTTGATTCGTTAAGAGGTTTCTCTGTTCTTTAATATAATTAGAAAGGTTCCATCTGAAAATGCTGAAGATCTAAAGCCATCCAATTTAATCTTTGACAAATAAATTAAACTAAAGGGTAATACAACATTTAGCATGATCCATAAATTTTCCCAACAATCTCTGATGAAATAAATCACATGACAAAGGATCAAACTACCTTTTACTAATCTCTTTACCTTGTAAACGCCTGCTGGGTGTCACGTAACCAGATGCAATACTGTGCTGTCTAAGCATATTGGAATTAAGGCACGTTATGCAAAAGCATGTGTTCACCATAATCCTATCAACTGAAGACAAGCTAAATGATAAAAGCATAGACAATTACTTATCTGTAGCGTTCAACTATACCTCCCAGGCAAAAAATATCAATATATGTATTTTCCTGTCGACCAGAGGGGAAAAAATTGCATTATAGTGCCAGATCTGCATAAAACCTTAGCTCTTATGCCATTACCTTTATCATGTTACATCTTCATTACAGTTTCTACCGTACTCTGAGCACCTGCTAAAATAGTTTAAATAGACTACATTATGTACAGTAATAAAAATTCAAAAGGCGATAAATCAATCTTGGAGTCTGCTGACATTTATAAATTGCTCAAGCTTCACGTGTGGTTTATGGCATCATCAGAATCTCTTGAATGAATTACTGCCTTATTAACTACTGCCAGACATCTGTTACCCTACGAGCAGTTTCCAGAAACAGTTTCACAAACAATAGCTTAAATGCTACACGCTGCTTAATGTATCACAATTAAACACTATAGATAGATGCTGTTCTAAATGGGTTTCTCACTAGTTTCCAGCATCCTTTTTATTTGTGCCTCTATGGGATAGAAATTCCTGTCAATTAAAGCATTTTTACTGATGGGAACTGGACAAGCGAGGGCAGAAAAAAAAAAAATCAAGATTTACGGAACTCACCAGCTACCCTCCACCTCGCTAATTTTTATTCAAATCAGGACAACCCACAATTTCCCAGTTTTCCCAACCTGTGCCTATGTAGCACTAAGCTTACCCATTTAAAATGGGAACTAAAAGCCAGCAAGTTTAATCGCTTGCCAAGAAAGGATAGGTCAAACGGTAAATGGCACCAAAGCTGGACTACCCACATTTGCCATTAAACTACCGATCATATAGACCCAGGCTTAGCTACCTGCCAATCAAGGAACAAAATTGGCTCCACAACTCAAATTGAACATTAAGGTAGTTGGAGAGCAGGAACATCTGCTGCAAGGAAATCTGTGCCAACCTCCACCATGGGATGGCATTTTTAGTGAATATCCAGGTCACTTATGCCCTCAACTTTAATGCCTCTAACTCTTTCCAGGCTAGCATCTTCATCAGCCAATTTGCTACCCACACATGTACCAAACATCACTGAGCAAGACCAAGACTTTTATCACCTTTCCCACTGAATAGCAACAGAAGCATGACATTGCTGCATTTCCTAAAGTACAGGAAGTAAATTGATGCTGCCCATATAGTCAGCAGGTTCCTGCTCATTGTCTAGCACCAAAACTTGTGCCTCCTCACATATGCACTGTGGCTCACTCAGTGCTGTTGCTGCTGCTATTACTACAACGACAACAACATGCATTTATATAGTACTTCTAAAGCTGATAAACATCCCAAAGCACTTTAGAGGCATAATCAGACAAAAAATGGACACTGAGCCAAAGGAGGAGCAATTAGGAAGGGTGACCAAAAATTAATCAAAGAAGTGGATTTTAAGCAGGATCTTAAAGGAGGACAGGAAGGTAGCGAGGCAAAATGGTTTAGAGTAAATTCCAGAGCATGGTACCTAGAAGGCTGAATGCGTGGCCATCAATGACGGACAAAGGGCATTTGGGATGCACAGGAAGCCAGAAGAGCGGAGAATTCCAATGGGGGGGTTGTAGGACTGGAGAAGGTTAGAGATAAGGAGGAATTTAAACACAAGGGTGAGAATTTTAAATTGGAGGTGTTGGGGGACAGAGAGTCAATGTAGGTCATAGAGGACAAGAATGATGGGTGAATGAGAATTGGGGTAGCATAGCATGCAGGCATAAGAGTTTTGGACGAGCTAAACTTTACAAAGCATGGAGGATCAGAGGCTGGCAAGGTGTGTATTGGAACAGTTAGGTCTGGCGGTGACAAAGGCATGAATGTTTCAGCAACAGATGGGCTGAAAGAAGGGTGGAGACGGGCAATGTTACACAGGTGGAAGCAGACGATCTTTGTGATGGAGACGATATGGAGTTGGAAACTCAGCTTGGCACTGAATAGGATGCCAAGGTTACAAACAGTCTGGTTCAACCATAGACAGACAGTGGCCAGTGAACAAGATGGGATCAGTGGCAAGGCCGCGGAGTTTATGGTGGGGTGAAGAAGATGATGGCTTCAGTCATCCCAGTACTTAACCGGAAAAAGTTGTGGCTCATCCAAGACTGAATGTCAGTCAAGCAGTCTGAAAGTACTTTTTTTTTTATTCGTTCATGGGATGTCGATGTCGCTGGTGTCGTAAGAATGAGCCTTACGCGTGGTGAACTTAAAATAAGCTTTAATCAACTAAAAAGGTGCTACATACAAAAGAGGTCTTACTCTATGCCTCTCCAGGATCCAACTGATCAGTCCAGTATTTATCCTGGACTAATCACAGGAAGTGATGCAATAAAGTTCGAGTCACAGGAAGCTGTATTGTGTTACCACATTCTCCCCCCCCCCAAAAGATTAGGAGGCCGGGATGCTCCCTCCATTTCGTAACCGCTGGACGAGGGAGAGCCGCACCCGTTTGGGTTCTCGTAGCGGTAGAGAGCCCCTAGCCCGTTTACCTGCCGCGGGCCGTGGACCAGAGTCCGAGTGATCCAGCCCGCTCTGAGGGGTCAGGACGATCCTGACTGTGTACTGGTGCCCGAACGGGTGTCGGGCAGGGCTGTGGCAGATCCGTTTCCGAGCGTACGGTACGGGGTGGATCGTGGCTGCGCGTGCGAGCCCCGACGGGCTCATAGTCAGTCTGCCCCAGGTCGGCACGCTGGATTGAGGTACCAGCCGGCGTCAGATCCAGATCGTGATGAGAGGCACCTGGCGAGCCCAGAGATGTGCCTGGTACAATATCATCCCCTGGCGTCCCTCTATGTTTCGGCGGGCAGGGAGCCAGATCCCGCAATGACACGGTAGATTCCCGACCGTCAGGATACCGAATATAGGCGTAGGTAGGGTTGACGTCAGTGAGCTCAACTTCATCTACCAGGGGGTCATTCTTAGACGCCCGGACATATCTTCGGAGTAGCACTGGTCCCGGTGTAGTCAGCCACGACGGGAGAGATATCCCATAGGATGAGCGACGCTGAAATCGGAAGAACCGTTCATGAGGCGTCGTATTTGTGGCAGGTCGAAAGGAGGGACCGTGTGGAGTGTAATGCGTCTGGAAGTACTGCTTCCCATTGCTGGTTGGGTAGGCCCCGAGATCTCAAAGCCAGACGTACCGCATTCCAGATGATAGCGTTATAACGCTCGACTTGCCCATTCCCGACCGGATGATAAGGCGTCGTTTTGCTGGCAGCAATGCCCCGTTCCGAGAGATAGGCCTAGAGTTCTCCTGACATAAAAGAAGGGCCCCGATCCGAATGAACATAGGATGCCATGCCACAGAAAGCAAATACTTGCTCAAGGCAGCTGATAACCGTGGTCGTCAGCATATTGGGGCAGGGAAAGGCAAACGGAAAACGGGAATACTCATCGACCATGGTCAATAGATAAGTGTTGCGAGTTGAAGAGGGCAACGGCCCCTTAAAATCGATGCTAAGCCGTTGCATTGGCTGGGTCGCATGTATGAGTATACCACCCGAGGGGCGGAAAAACTGAGGTTTCAATTCCGCACAGACTCTGCAGTCCGAGCACATCATCTTTACATCCCCGGTAGAGAATGGGAGATTTCGGGACCGCATGAAGTGTAGCATGCGAGCAACGCCCGGATGACACAACCCATCATGGATGTCTACGAGCGTAGAGGGTGCCATGGCGGAGCAGAATGCTCGTGTGAGGGTATCCGGAGCCACATTCTCCTTGCCAGGTCGATAGTGGATGGTGTAACCAAAAGAGACCAATTCCAGCCGCCAAAGCTGGATTTTATTATTTTTAATTTTGGTCCGTTTTCGATTATCGAGCATGAAGGCGACCGATCGCTGGTCCGTGATTAAGGTAAAGTGCTGGCGAGCTAGGAGATTACTCCACTTCCGTACTGCCTCTATGATGGCTGTAGCTTCTTTCTCGACTGGAGGATAATATAGCTCAGCCCCTTGAAAAGTCCTGGACAAAAATGCCACCGGACGACCTTCCTGATTCAGAGTGGCCGAGATCGCCACCTCCGACGCATCACACTCAACAACAAAAGGAAGACTCTCATCGATGGAGTGAAGAGCCGCTTTCTCCAACTGTTTTTTCAGGAGGTTAAAGGCTGCAACAGCCGCTGTGTCTAGTGGGAATGTGCTGGCCTTCAGTAGAGGTTGGGAATCCATTTAGCATAGTATGCAAACAGGCCGAGGGCCCGGCGCAAGGAGGCCGGATTCTTAGGTGGCGGGAGTTCTTGGAGTGGGCGAAGCCTTTCAAGGTCAGGTTTAATTATGCCATTGCCCACACAATAGCCAAGGATGTTGATGGTTGGTTGTGACTCAATGGATTTAGCCGCATTTAATGTCAAATTACGGTGCTGGAGTGCATCCCAAAATCGTTGGAGATTGGCGTCATGTTCCCGCTGATTGCGACATGCGACAGTAATATTGTCCAGATAAGGAAACGTATCCTTCAAGTCTTCCTGTTTGACCAGGTCATCCATTGCTCGCTGGAAGACAGCCACTCCATTAGTAACCCCAAAGGGGAGGCGACGAAATTGATACAGCCGTCCATTGGCTTCAAAGGCCGTATACTGCTTGTCTGAGACCTTCAAGGGTACCTGATGATAGGCACTTTTCAGATCATATGTTGAGAACACCGTGTACTCAGCCAGTTTATTAACCATATCATCGATGCGCGGCAATGGGTATGCGTCCAAGTCCGTATATTGATTGATGGTCTGTGAATAGTCAATGCACAGCCGTTTCTTGTGAGGTTGTAGAGGGTTCTTAAGAATAAAGACCTGGGCGCGCCATGGCGACGAACAAGGCTCGATGATATCCTCTGCTAAAAGCCGAGAAATCTCAGCCGCAATAAAAGACTGGTCTTCCTGACTGAAACGGCGTGACTTTGTTATAATCGGTTTGCATCGAGGAGGGATACTGGTAAACAGTGAGGGTTCATCCAGTGAAGCTGCTGACAATGCACAGAACGGTAATCGAGGTCGTATATTAGAAATAGTGAGTTCAGGGTAGGGGAGAGAGAGAGAGAGAGAGAGAGAGAGAGAGAGAGAGAGAGAGAGAGAGAGAGAGAGAGAGAGAGAGAGAGAGAGAGAGAGAGAGGAGAGGAGAGAGAGAGAGAGAGAGAGAGGGGAGAGAGAGAGGGAGAGAGGGGGGGGGGGAGAGAGAGAGGGGGGGGGGAGAGAGAGGGGGGGGGGGGAGGAGAGAGAGAGGGGGGGTGGGAGAGAGAGGGGGGGGGAGAGAGAGAGGGGGGGGGAGAGAGAGGGGGGGGGAGAGAGAGAGAGGGGGGGGGAGAGAGAGGGGGGGGGGGAGAGAGAGAGGGGGGGGGGAGAGAGAGGGGGGGGAGGAGAGAGGGGGGGGGAGAGAGAGGGGGGGGGGGAGAGAGAGGGGGGGGGAGAGAGAGGGGGGGGAGAGGGGGGGGGGGAGAGAGAGAGGGGGGGGGGAGAGGGAGGGGGGGGGGGAGAGAGAGGGAGGGGGGGAGAGAGGAGAGGGGGGGGAGAGAGAGGGGGGGAGAGAGAGGGGGGGAGAGAGAGGGGGGAGAGAGAGGGGGGGAGAGAGAGGGGGGAGAGAGAGGGGGGGGAGAGAGGGGGGGGAGAGAGAGGGGGGGGAGAGCGAGAGGGGGGGGAGAGCGAGAGGGGGGGGGAGAGCGAGAGGGGGGGGGGGAGAGCGAGAGGGGGGGGGGAGAGCGAGAGCGGGGGGGAGAGCGAGAGCGGGGGGGGAGAGCGAGAGCGGGGGGGGAGAGCGAGAGCGGGGGGGAGAGCGAGAGCGGGGGGGAGAGCGAGAGCGGGGGGGGAGAGCGAGAGCGGGGGGAGAGCGGAGAGCGGGGGGGAGAGCGGAGAGCGGGGGGGAGAGCGAGAGCGTGGGGGAGAGCGGAGAGCGTGGGGGAGAGCGAGAGCGGGGGGGAGAGCGAGAGCGGGGGGGAGAGCGAGAGCGGGGGGGAGAGCGAGAGCGGGGGAGAGCGAGAGCGGGGGGGAGAGCGAGAGCGGGGGGAGAGCGAGAGCGGGGGAGAGCGAGAGCGGGGGGGGGAGCGAGAGCGGGGGGGGAGAGCGAGAGCGAGAGCGAGCAGAGAGAGAGGGGAGGGGAAGCAGAGGGATTCAGTTGTCGTGGTCCACGTGGGAACCAACGACACAGGTAGAACTAGGAATGAGGTTCTGCTGAGTGAGTTTGAGGAGCTTGGATCCAAATTAAAAAGCAGAACCTCAAAAAAATTAATAATCTCTGGATTGTTTCCTGATCCACGCGCAAATTGGCATAGGGACAAACAGATAGAGGTTTAAATGCGTGGCTCAAAGAGTGGTATGGTCGGAAGGGGTTTCAGTTTGTGGGGTACTGGCACCAGTACTGGAGAAAGAGGGAGCTGTTCCGTTGGGACGGGCTCCACTTAAACCGGGCTGGGACCGGTGTCCTGGCAAACCGAATAACTAGGGCAGTCGACAGGGCTTTAAACTAATGAAGGGGGGCAGGAGGATTCAGGAAAGAGTAAATTTGAAAGCAGCGAGAGAAATGTCTCGGCTCCAGAGCAGAGTAGAATTCTGGGTAAAAGTTAGCAGGGTGGGACAGGAAAGGTCAGAGAAAGTAACCAAGGTGATAAGGCATCAGTGACTAAGGTATCATCAAGGAAAAAGAGAAATACGTCAAAGCTAAAGGCAGTATATCTGAATGCGCAAAGCATTCGCAACAAAATAGATGAATTAATAGCACAGATAGAAATGAACAGGTTTGATCCTTTTGCCGACGTGATTGCAAAGTGGCCAAGGTTGGGAACTAAATATTCCAGGATACATAACTTTTAGAACAGATAGGCAAAATGGAAAAAGGAGGAGGGGTAGCCCTGATAATAAAGGATGGGATAAAGACAGGAGAGAGAAAGGATCTTGGCTTCGAAAATCAAGAAGTAGAATCAGTTTGGGTGGAGCTAAGAAACAGCAAGAGGCAGAAAACATTGGTGGAAGTTGTTTATAGGCCCCCAAACAGTAGTCATAATGTCGGGCAGAGTAAAAATCAGGAAATTAGAGGCGTATGTAACAAGGGTAATACAGTAATCATGGGGTACTTTAATCTACATATAGACTGGGCAAACCAAATTTGCAGTAATAGTGTGGAGGACAAATTCATGGAATGTATGCAAGATAGTTTTCTAGATCAGTACAGGAAACTCTTTGGTATCCGGCACCGACGGGACCGGGGTGGTGCCGGTTGAATAAAAATTCCGGATGATGGAGAGGGTTATCTACCGAGGCTATTTTTAAACAAACAAAAATTTAAAAAATCAAGAAATGTGCAGTATACAGTAATTGGGTACTCACCTGCAGAATGTTGTGTTCAATGGATGGTGGAAGATGCTTCATTAAGTACAGTACTGCCAGTTGAGGGTAATCCATAACTCTTTAATTACTTAACAGTAAAACAAAACTTATAAACGACTGTATACAGTACTGTAGTTGACTGTACACTTATTCCAAGTCAACTGGTTCATCAGGAATATCCATGCCTCCTGGGTCATCAGGATCATGCACTTCCACAGATTCTTCAGGCACTTCCGCTGCTTCGACTCTTTTGGAAGCTTTCTTAAACATGTTGCGGATGTCGGCTTGCTTAGTGGACTCTTGCCTTTTCTGTAGAAACGTGGAATGCAGAATATGGAGTTGCATAACTTCTTGGGCAGAGTAGCAAGGCTGCCTTTCAGCAAATTGGAAGATTGAAGAAAATCCTTCTGCAGCTTTAGCCCAAGAAATCATCTTCTCTTCAGAAATCTCATCCTCTTCACTTTCCATCTCACTTTCCTTTTCTTTCTTTGGATTCAAAACACTCTCAATTATTTCATCATCACTTAGCATATGCACAACACCAACTTCTCTATCTGCATCAACCCACTGCTCGATATCACTTTCACTGAGGTGACGTAGAGGGTTTGCTGGACCTACATTTTTCACCATGCCAGCCATTTCCATTATTGTACTCTTCTTGGGACGAACATTGAACCCATGAAATTCCTCCTCTGAAGAAGAACCTTCAGCAAACATTACAGAAGGCCACAATTTGCGCCAGGCTTGCCTCAGAGTGTGACCTTTCACCAAGTTCCAGGAACATGCAACATTATAGATGGCATCTTTAATATTGTATTCCTTCTGAAATGCGTGAACATTGTCATCTTGGTTTATCAGTTTATGTAGGAAGTCTTTCTTGTAATGACACTTCAGATTTTGGATAACGCCCTGGTCCATGGGTTGTATGAGAGAAGTTACATTGGGTGGCAAATAAATGGTGAACATATTTCCCGAAACCAACTCGGGATTCATGCGGATGGGCTCTACAATTATCAAGCAATAAAATACATTTGCTATCTTCAGGTTTCCCTATTTTACGGAAATGTTCCCTCACAGATGGAACAAAAATATGATGGAACCAATACGAAAAGATTTCCTTATCCATCCAAGCATTTTTTTGATCTTTGTTCTCAACAGGTAAGTGCCTCACATTTTTAAATGCACGGGGATATTTGTACTTCCCAATAACAAGAAGTTTAACCCGGTGTGATCCAGCAGCATTCGCACATGTTAGCACGGTTACACGATCTTTATTTTTCTTGTAACCTGAAGCATTAGCCTCACGAGCCCCAGCAAGCGTTGATTCTGGCAAAAACCTCCAAAACAAGCCAGTTTCATCGGCATTGTATAACTGTGCTGGCGACAAATCATGTTGCTGCACAATCCGATTGAAATAATCGCAGTATTCTTCTGCGGCGTCGTGATCAGCTGATTTCTTCTCCCCGGAAATATCGAGTCGTCGTATCCCGTGCCGTAACTTGAAGCACGTTAGCCATCCCTCGGAGAAAGCACACTTGTCAGTGAGCTCCATCCTTTTGTAGAAATCCTTCGCTTTCTCGATTAGCATGGGTCCGGAAAGTGGAACACCCTCTGAACGCTTAAGAGAAAACCACTCAAAGCACGGTATCCAGCTCTTCAAGCTTAGGCTTACGAAGCGTACGCCGTTTCTCTACACTCTTGGATGTCTCCGAGCTTGAATAAAACTTGAGCAGCTTATCCTTCTGCGATTTGATGTCGCAGATTGTTGACGAACCGATTTTGAATTCATTCATAATGTTGATACGCTTCTCTCCCCTTTCTAGTCGTTGGCATATCTCGATTTTCTGTTTTAAAGTTAAGACCACTCTCTTCCTTTTGCTTGGACCAGCTTTTGGGAATTCCATAATGCAAGATGGGGGAGATAATTCCCGATAAAGATGGAGAGACACACAGAAAAATGGTGGCTAGGAAGAGACTACCAGCAGCGCGGGAGACACACAGTAAAATGGCGGATCAGAAGAGACTACGGGCAGCGCGGGAGAATCAGACTCCTGTTATTGCGGTGTTCGGACTTCCGACAGCGCCAGGAAGCCGAGTAGTGGCACTTTGGAGAACTACCCCCACTGACTAACTCGGCGTTCGCGGGAGACTCAGACACATTGCCGGTTATTGGAGAGGAGTTTTCGGAGTATGAATTTTGCCAGTTAATAGAGAATTCTGGATATTTAGGTGCCGTTTAAACGAGAGTTTCCTGTATGTTGAGGAACCAACTAGGGAACAGGCTATTTTAGATCTTGTATTGTGCCACGAGAAAGGATTAATTAATAACCTTGTAGTAAAGGGACCTTTAGGGAAGAGTGACCATAGTATAATATAATAGAATTTTATATTGAGTTTGAAAGTGACTTAGTTAAATCTGAAACTAGGGTCTTAAATCTAAACATAGCAAACTACATAGGTATGAGGGGCAAGTTGGCTAAGTTAGATTGGGAAACTACATTAAAAGGTATGACAGTGGACGAGCAATGGCGAGCATTTAAAGAATTAATACATAATGTACAACAAATATACATTCCTTTAAGGCACAAAAACCCCCACAGGAAAAGTGGTCCAACAGTGGCCAACAGGAGAGGTTAAAGATAGTATTAGATCAAAGGAAGAGGCTTATATTGCTGCCAAAAAGAAGTAAGCTTGAGGATTTTAGAATTCAGCAAAGGAGGACCAAGAAATTGATAAAGAAATTGATAAATAGGAGAGTAAACTAGCGAGAGACATAAAAACAGACTGTAAAAGTTTCTACAGGTATGTAAAAAGGAAAAGATTAGCGAAAGTAAATGTGGGTCCCTTACAGGCTGAGACAGGAGAAATTATAATGGGGAATAACGAAATGGCAGAGAAATTAAATACTTTGGCCGCGATTTTATCGATCAATGCGGCTTAGGAGCGCAGGTCAGCTGGTTTCCGGGTTCCAGTCCCGCCCCCAACTTCATCCGGCCCACGGACATGATTTTACGTCAATTGGCCTTGTTAAGCCCGTCCTGCGGGCTTGCCGGCCAATTAAGAAGCCAGTCAGATGACGTGTCATCTGCCGGTTTTCTTAAAAGGGACCATGCACATTTTTTCTTTGACAGCTCATTTCTCAGTGCTTGACAGCATTGAGGTGCTGCAAACACTGAATGATTGTTCACATGTGAGTTCTTGCACCTAGGCTCTCCAGTGACTCCCTCCTTAGGCTAGAACTGATGGCAGCTGCAGGTGAGGTTACAGATGCAATGTCACTGGTTCTTCCAATGAGGTGGGACTAGACAGCCAATTCAAAACTCTTACCTACAGAAAAAAGTCTAAATACATTAAAAATGAATTTCCCAACATTTCCTTACCTCTGAAACTCACCAGTACACCATTGGATCCTTCACAGCACTTCTGCAGCTATCATCAATGCACAAACATTACAGCAGACTCAACACACCACACTTACCTGGCGTGGTGTCCGGACGTCGGGAAGCCCAAAGTAGAAGTGTCAAAATTGCAAAAGAGCCGGTTAACTGCCTGTTAACAACCTTTAACAGGCAGTTAAGTGGCTATAATCCTCTTCCCGACACTAGGTGTCGGGTCCATGCGCAAATCAGGGACCCGACACTTGGGAAGATTGATTGGAGGTGGGTTGACAGCAGGTTTCCTGCCCGGTCAATCTTTGCGATTTTGCCAGATGTCCCGCCTCCAAACCCGCCGACAAAATTCCAGCCTTTGTGTCTGTCTTCACGGAAGACGACACAAAAAACTTCCCAGAAATAGTGGAGAACAAAGGGAATGAGGAACTGAAAGGTATTAGTATTAGTAAAAAAGTACTGAAGAAATTAATGGGACTGAAAGCCGATAAATCCCCTGGACCTGATGGCCTACATCCTAGGGTTTTGAAAGAGTTGGCGAAAGAGATAGTGGCTGCATTAGTTGTCATTTTCCAAAATTCCATAGATTCTAGAACGGTTCCCACAGATTGGAAGATAGCAAATGTAACCCCACTATTTAAGGAGGGAGAGAGAAAACGGGGAACTACAGACCAGTTAGCCTGACATCAGTAGTAGGGAAAATGCTAGAATCTATTATTAAGGACATGGTAGCAGGGGACTTAGAAAATAATAATAGGATTGGGCAGTCAACACGGATTTATGAAAGGGAAATCGTGTTTGACAAATCTGTTAGTTACAACCTCAAAAAATTCTAACAGAATAGATAAGGGGGAAACCAGTGGATGTGGTGTATTTGGATTTTCAGAAGGCATTCGATAAGGTGCCACACAAGAGGTTATTAAACAAAATTAGGGCTCATGGGATTGGGGGTAATTTACTGGCATGGATTGAGGATTGGTTAACAGACAGAAAACAGAGAGTAGGAATAAACGGGTCATTTTCGGGTGGCAGGCTATAACTAGTGGGGTACCGCAAGGTTCAGTGCTTGGGCCTCAGCTACTCACAATCTACATCAATGATTTGGATGAGGGGACCAAATGTAATATATCTAAGTTTGCTGATGAGACAAAGCTGGGTGGGAATGTAAGTTGTGAGGAGGATACAAAGAGGCTTCAAGGGGATATAGACAGGCCAAGTGAGTGGGTAAGAACATGGCAAATGGAATATAATGTGGAGAAATGTGAAGTTATCCACTTTGGTAGGAAAAATAGAAAAGCAGAGTATTCTTTAAATGGTGAGAGATTGGGAAATGTTGGTGTTCAGAGGGACCTGGGTGTTGGTGTTCTTGTACACGCATCACTGAAAGTTAACATGCAGGTACAGCAAGCAATTAGGAAAGCAAATGGTATGTTGGCCTTTATTACAAGAGGATTTGAGTATAAGAGTAAAGACGTCTTACTGCAATTATATAGAGCCCTGGTGAGACCACACCTGAAGTATTGTGTACAGATTTGGTCTCCTTACCTAAGGAAGGATATACTTTTCATAGAGGGAGTGTAATGAAGGTTCACCAGACTTGTTCCTGGGATGGGGGGGGGGACTGTCATATGAGGAGAGATTGAGTAGACTAGGCCTATATTCTCTAGAGTTTAGAAGAATGAGAGGTGATCTCATTGAAACATACAAAATTCTTTTCGGGCTCGACAGGGTAGATGCAGGGAGGATGTTTCCCCTGGCTGGGGAGTCTAGAACCAGGGGGTCACAGTCTCAGAATAAGGGATCAGCCATTTAGGACTGAGATGAGGAGAAATTTCTTCACTCAGGAGGGTGGTGAATCTTTGGAATTCTCTACCCCAGAGGGCTTTGGAGGCTCAGTCGTTGAGTAATTTCAAGACAGAGATCGATACATTTTTGAATATTAAGGGATATGGGGATAGTTCAGAAAAGTGGAGATGAGGTAGAAGATCAGTCATGATCTTATTGAACGGCGGAACAGGCTCGAAGGGCCAAATGGCTTACTCTTGCTCATATTTCTTCTTATGTAGCGAGGGCATTGATGGCAGGTTTGAAAGGGAGAAGGGCAGTACCGGAGGAGAAGGAACAATTTACAATGTCAGCTAGCATGAGGACTTGGAAGGGAAGTTGGGTGGTCAGCAGTTTAGTGGGAATAGGGGTAAAGCGAGCAGGAGGGGAGTCTCATGAACAAGGTAAGCATGGAGAAGGAGATAGGAGTAAGAAGGAAAACTGGAGAAAGATGTCATCACAAAACCTAAAAATGCAAATGAAAATAGAACCTGAACCTCCCACAATTCACTGATCAATATTTCCATTCTTCCTCCTTTCCTCATCCCCTTCTGCCCCTTCCTCCTCTCCCTTTTACCCCTGCCCTTCCCTCTGTTCTCCTTCCTTCCTCCCTCCTCTGTTCCCCTGCCTTCCTCTCCATCCCACCTATCTCTCTCTAATCATGTCCCTCCTCAACTTTACTCTCTTCCCCCTGAATCCCGACTTCTCCCTGTCCCCCACCATGTCTCTCACCCGGTCCTTCCATCTGCCTCTTTCCCCCGCCCCTTCTTGGTGCAAATCAATCATCCCCTATCCTCTAGCCTTGCTTGACCTGAATACTGCACATGGGGAGTCAAGACGACGTACAACACCATGAGATATGAACCAGTAATATTAAAAGTCTTGCGTATAGCATGTCTTTCTTCTAAGTGTTGCACTTACTTCCTATAACACCTTCTACTCATGCTATTTCCATCAAATTGACTTATAATGCTTTTCGGTCATGCCGAACCTGAACTCCTACTGCCTCTCCCTACTATCAATATTGGCTGCTATCCACTCCTATGCTGACCCACCATTACCCGGAGCACTGCTCCCCAGATCCCCCCCAAAACATTGCTAGATACAGAGCCCTCAATTGTTCTGGACCCTATCCTTCCAATACTACTGGGTCCCAGAATCCACTCTCAAGTCTTTGCTCCTTCCCCCCATCAGCACTCTTGCGTCCAAGCTTCATCCTCACTGCTTTCATACCCCTGTACACTCCTAAAATAGTCCTGCCATCCCTATCACAATGCTCCCACTTCCAGACTCTTAAAACACCAATCCCAGTACTTCTAGACCCAGGGCCATCCTCTTAGCACTACCAAAGGACCCAATCCACCATTCCCCAGTACTACTACATGCCTCCTACCTATTTAAATCACCATCCTCCTGTTTATCCTTAGCTTTAAAAAAAAAAAGCCCAGAGATAATATTTAGTGGATACATAAACAAACATAAGAAGTGCTACTGATTTACAATTTCCACAAAAATATGGACATAATCAAACAATTCTAACCCTTAGATACTGCTGATACTCCCATAATACACGTAATAAAAATGCAATTTGACTTATTCAATCGCTGTAAATCAGTGGCCCTGATAATATATTTTGTGTGCTATAGTGCATAAACAGCATATCCTCTGGTTCGCCATGAGCAGAACCACGAGATGTGCTCGCACAGCATGTAGAAAATGCCATTATACACATTCTGTAGTACTTTTAACACTTTCTGTAACATTTCTCAGTCACACTTAATCATCAAATGTATTCTAACAGGCAAATTTATTGTACCATTTCTAATTGGATCATTCTTCACAGGTGATTGGCTCACAGTCTGGTCCTACCTGCCCTGACTTCCACTTTATCAATAGCTGCAGCAGACTGTGGACATACAAGTTAAAGGAAAACTAAAACAATTGAATAGCTTCAAACTAGGTGTCATTTTTTTAAAACTAGGATTCTTACAATTAGGATAATTTAAACTTTCTACTTCTGATACGACTCTCTCTCTTCAATCCAGAACTATTTAAAATGCTGTGTGTTTCAGCTTTCTCTCTCCAAGAACATACTGGTTCCACAATTCCAAACTTCTTAATTTACCAGTCAAACAAAGCCAGGGTTCTAATCTGCAATGTGTACTGACTCCAGCAGTCATTTGAAGAACCCACAGTAAATGACATCTTCTAGTCTTACAGGGACACACATCTACATTCTATTTTACATGGTATATGTTCTCATCTTTATAAAATAGCGCATCATCTGAATGAGCAAAACCACTAGAGAGTCACTAGTAATATAAAACGGTAAATATGTATGCATTTTCTATCCATCACATCACACTTCCTGTGTCACAGTTAATTATAGGCAAATTTTTCCAGACATATTTCTTGCAGCTCATATGCAAATTTCTTTCAACACTCCTTTGAGGTAAGTCAATCATTTGGAATAAGAACATAAGAAATAGGAGCAGGAGTAGGCCAATCGGCCCCTCAAGCCTGCTCCGCCATTCAATATCATGGCTGATCTGATCCCAACCGCCAATCTACTATCTATCACAGAACCATCTCTTGCATCTAACAGAATTGCACACACGAAATAGGAGCAGAATCAGGCTACACGGTCCCTGGGCCCGCTCCACTACCCACAGGGCCATGACCGATCCGAACCTAGACTCATGTCCAAATTCCTGCCCGCTCCCCGTAACCCTTAATGCCCTTTACTTCTAGGAAACTGTCTATTTCGGTTTTAAATTTATTTAATGATGTAGCTTCTACAGCTTTTTGTGGCAGCATATTCCATGGACCTACCACCCTCTGACTGAAGTAGTTCCTCCTCATCTCAGTTTTGAAAGAGCAGCCCCTTATTCTAAGACTATGTCCCCTAGTTCTAGTCTCACCCGTCATCGGGAACATCCTCCCCGCATCCACCCGATCCAACCCCTTCACAATCTTATATGTTTCAATAAGATCGCCTCTCATTCTTCTGAACTCCAATGAGTAGAGTCCCAATCTACCCAACCTCTCCTCATATGACCACCCCCTCATCCCCGGGATTAACCGAGTGAACCTTTTTTGCACTGCCGAGAGCAAGGATGTCTTTCCTTAAGTAAGGACACCAAAACTGTATGCAGTATTCCAGGTGCGGTCTCACCAATACCTTGTACAACTGAAGCAATACCTCCCTATTTTTATATTCTATCCCCCTAGCAATGAAAGCCAACATTCCATTTGCCTTCTTAATCACTTGCTGCACCTGCATACTAACCTTTTGAGTTTCGTGCACCAGGACCCCCAGATCCCTTTGCACTTCAGTACTCTCCAGTTTCTTGCCATTAAGATAATAAATTGCTCTAGGATTTTTCCTGCCAAAGTGCATCACCTCACACTTTCCAGTGTTGTATTCCATCTGCCAAATCTCTGCCCACTTACTTAGCCTGTCTATGTCCCCTTGCAGGTTTTTAATGTCCTCCTCACTCACTACTTTCCCTCCCATCTTTGTATCATCTGCAAATTTTGATATGTTACACTTGGTCCCTTCCTCCAAATCGTTAATATAGATTGTGAAGAGTTGGGGACCCAGCACTGACCCCTGTGGAACACCACTAGTTACTGATTGCCAGTCTGAGAATGAACCATTTATCCCAACTCTTTGCTTTCTGTTAGATAGCCAATCCTCTATCCATGCCAGAATATTACCCCCAATCCCGTGATTTTTTACCTTAAGCAATAATCTTGTGTGGCACCTTGTCAAATGCCTTTTGGAAGTCTAAATACACTACGTCCACTGGTTCCCCTTTATCCACTCTATATGTTACTTCCTCAAAGAACTCCAGCAAATTTGTCAAACATGACTTCCCCTTCGTAAAACCATGCTGACTTTGTCCTATTAAATTATGATTATCCAAATGTCCTGTTACTGTTTCCTTAATAATGGACTCCAAAATTTTACCTACCACAGATGTTAGGCTAACCGGTCTATAGTTACCAGCCTTCTGTCTACTGCCCTTTTTAAATAAGGGTGTTACATTAGCAGTTTTCCAGTCTGCCGGGACCTTAGCGGAATCCAGGGAGTTTTGAAAAATTACCAATGCATCTACAATCCCTACCGCCACTTCCTTCAAGACTCTAGGATGTAAGCCATCAGGTCCAGGTGATTTATCCGCCTTGAGTCCCATTATTTTACCGAGTACCACTTCCTTAGTGATTTTGATCGTGTTTAGCTCCTCTCCCCCTATAGCCCCCTGTTTGTCCAGTGTTGGGATATTCTTAGTGTCCTCTACTGTAAAGACTGATACAAAATATTCAGTGTTTTTGCCATCTCCATATTTCCCACCATTAATTTCCCGGTCTCATCCTCTAAGGGACCAACATTTACTTTAGCCACCCTTTTTCTTTTTATATAACTATAAAAACTCTTACTATCTGTTTTTATATTTTTTGCTAATTTACTTTCATAATCTATCTTCCCTTTCTTAATCAATCTTTGTGTTATTTTTTGCTGCCTTTTAAAGTTTTCCCAATCCTCTGTCCTCCCACTAGATTTCGCTACCTTATATGCCCTTGTTTTTAGTCGAATACTATCCTTAATTTCTTTACTTAGCCACGGATGACTGTCCTTTCTTTTACACCCTTTTCTTTTCAGTGGAATATATTTTTTTTGGAAGTTGTAAAATAACTCCTTGAATGTACACCACTGATCATGTGTCGTCTTACCCTTTAATCTATTTTCCCAATCCACTCTACTCAATTCCGCTCGCATACCTTCATAGTCTCCTTTATTCAAGCTTAGCACGCTTGTTTGAGATCCAACCTTCTCACCCTCTAATTGAATATGGAATTCAACCTTTTTATGGTCACTCATTCCAAGGGGATCCTTTACTAGGACATTTTTAATTAATCCTGTCTCGTTACACAGGACCAGATCTAAGGTTGCTTGCCCCCTGGTCGGTTCAGTTACATACTGCTCAAGAAACCCATCCCTAATACACTCAATGAACTCATCCTCAAGGCAGCCCTGCCCCATTTGATTTGTCCAATTAATATGATAGTTCAGATAAACTCCCCAAAACAAAAAAAAACGCAATATCAAAAAGAATCGGAATGCCTGTAGGCTACAGCTGATGAGTTAAGTGTTAGATTAAAAAGTAGGACGTCGAGGATAGTAATCAGGATTACTACCAACGACAAGTGCTAGGCCAAATAGGGAGAAGCAGATTAGACAAATCGACATGTCGTCTAACAGATGGTGTAGAAGAGAAGATTTCAGATTGCTATGGCATTGAGATGAGTTCTGGCGCTTGGGTAAGCTGTATGGATGAAATAGCCATCACCTAAATTGAACTAGTATCAACATCTTCAAAGAGAGGGTAAACAGAACAGTGGGAAAGAATTTAATCTAGTAGGCTGGAGGAAATGGAGTATATGACGGGGTAGTTACGAATAATTATAGGGGAGGGGCATAGCAGTCAAAAATAGTATGCTCGGGGGAAATAGGGAACATTTGGAGACATACCTTAGGGCAGATAGCATAGAAATTAAGCTTGAAGTACAAGAAAAAAAGGAAAAATTGTATAGTGGAATATAAAAGCATTGTAGTATATGGCAAATGTATAAAACAATCAAAATAAAGTTATGGAGCTACAGTCTCTAATTAAATTGGAGGAGCATGATGTTGTAACCATTCAGGAAAGTTGGCTCTATCTAGGAAAAAACAGGGAACTAAATATTCCCAGCTAATTTTTTTTCAGGAGAGACAGAGGGGAAAAAGGGAGGAAGAATTGCCTTATTAAATAAAGACACAATTACAGACATAGTAAGAAAAGCTTGGTGGTTAGGCAGACGCTGTCTGGATTGAATCACGCAGAGGTGATATTGGGGAATGCATTATAGACCACTGAATAATCAGAAAGAAATAGTAGTAAAATGTCTCAATACTGAGGAATTTTTACTGTCCTAAGGTAGACTGGGACATGACATCAAATTATGATCAAAAGAGGCAAAGGCTTCTAGAATCCTAGAATGCATCACAAAGGTTTCCTTAAATCAATACACTGCACATCCAACAAGGACAAGTTCAGTGCTAGATCTAATTCTGTGTAATAAAGCAGGACAAGAAAGCAACCTGAAGCTTGGAGATCATTTGTAAAAGTGACCATAACCTAACTAGATCTGCACTGAAAATATATAAAGAAAACGACGAGTCCAACATGAAAGTATTAGCATTCTTACTAGGAAGGCATCAAAGCTTGCAGTTCCGTGGATGAACCCCAGAGCGAAACAATATCAACAATTTTCCCATAGCATCCAGCAGCACATTTGTACATTACTTGAGAGCCCTTCTGCAGTAGTTTACTTAGGTGATCTAAAACAACAAAGGTGAAAAGTAGACAGAGTACATAGCTAACTAAAAAGGACAATCTAGTGTACCAAAAAGAAGCAGTTTAGGAGGATTAGTGAAGACCAACACCGTTTCAATGCAAACCATAAACCTCTAAGTAAATATGCATTTTAATTGATTGTGGTGTCAAACCAATACAGGAAAGTAGTAAGCTGAAAATAAAACAGGACTAGGTGGCACAGTTATTATGTTTTTCAGCTCGAGGACCTGGATTTGAAGCAGGCCCAGCCTGATGGGGTGAGAGCATGCTCTCTGCCAACTGCAAGCCTTCTACATGAAATAAGATTGAACAGTCTTTCAACTCAGTTTTCAGCAACTGTGGACTCGCAACACAAAACTCATTGTGAATATGCACATTTGCCAGTAAATTAGCAATCTTACTTTAGAAAAGCAACATGAATGGCTGGTGTAGAAAATTTAATATTTTTAGCTAGTCTTTTGAAAGAAATAAGATAAATAAAAACATATTTTCCAGCACATTCCTTGAAGTTTTCTTCCTAATTCTTCAATTTCTATAATTTTAAACAAAAACTTCATAGACCATTAATGAAATAGATTTGTTAGAACTGGAAATTGTTGTGATTCACACCTGCAACTCAGCTTCGTGGCAAGTTCCTGCTCTTGGTTGCGCTGTCCAATGCCATCAACGTAGTTATGAGAGAAACAGCTCTGAAATATCGATTTTGAATTGTTTTTGAAAATCATTTTCTCCCAGTTAACAGTCAGTCTGAAGCCATTAAAGATGCTGGGCTAAAGAAAGGTTATGATAGCATTTCGCCATACAAGAAGTAGATGATCATATTTCAAGGATCAGATTTATTTTGAGGGCTAGTGCAGGAGAAGCATCTTTTTTGCTTTGACATTTCAAGAAGAATAGTAAAGTGTGTAACTACTGTAAATATATTGTTTGCACTAAATATTATTTACTTAACTATCTGATGTTAAATAAATTTGTCTGTTGGTTTATAGCCTGAGCTATGGTGTGCCAGTGTATATTGTTCTGCTATCCAATGTCAAGGAAGTCATGACAGTACGATATATTCCAGTAAACCAAATTATAGTGATAAACATTCTCCATTTGATCCCTTATACATTTATCTAGATATTGTGCAGGTAAAGCCGCACTGGTTCACAGGTAAAGCCACACTGGTTCATGCTTACAGGAGGAGGAGGGGAACTCAGAGTCCAAGAACATCTAGCATAAAAATTAAAATGTGTCTACTGACTATTAAGATCAATGATTCTCAACAACTGAATGTTTCCCCTTTTCCTTTTCTCTATTATTGAAGCAAAACAGTGCTAATGCAGTCTGTCTTCTACCAACTGCTTTTAATCCAAATTATATAATTTCACCACAGTAATATCTTAATAGCTTCAATCCAGCTCATCCATGATTAATTGACAATGAAGGACGCAGTTCCTCTAATCATTTTTTGTACTCATGTCTTCTTAAATCTTGAGTGTTCTTTTACATTAACAAGTGTTTGGAGCCCTGGTTACAAGACAATTTGCATAAATAGACTTTTTAAAACCAGAGAAAACGGGATTTTCTAATTGGAACTCAATGGATTCCAAACATTGCCTGGAAGATCATCCTTCTTTGCAACAAGCTCAATAAAGTACAAGTTTCAAATGTTATTTGAGATTCACCAAAATCAGAATAAAATCTGTGCAGGCCCCGATTTTAACTCCAGGTAGATTCCCCGCTCAGGCCCAAGTTAACATTACAGTCGGGTCGCAATTACGTCATTGGGCTACAACATGTATATGTAAAGAAGTACTCCGTTGGCTCTGGAGAGTAGGTTAAACTTGCAGATGTTGTGATCGAGAGTAGGTTAAATTTGCAGATGTTGTAATCATGGCGGCTTTCAGACAGGTAAGAGCCAGAGCGATTTTAACTGCCCACCCACCAGGTTTCTGCTGAGCGAGTAGGGTTAAAATCGCCGCCTTTGCACAGCAAATTGGCTGCATGCTGCCAGCAGTTGACATCCATGAGGAAAATAGCAAATGCGGTATCCACCATCAATAACCAGGCTATACATCAAAACTGAGCTGTCAGAATGCCAAAAAGGAACAAAAGGCAAGCAAAAATGGATTTTCTGTACAGAAGTTTCAATTTACATTCTAAATAAAATCTTATAATCAGACTGGAGCAAAATGTAATCTTAAACTGTCACTTTGTGATTATCAGTCTCTCCATCGACTAAAGAAATTGAACAAAGTATTGAAAAAAATAATCAACTTGGAATACTGCCTCTTTATGTCATATTATAAAGTTGCATATAGTTTTAACTATCCCTTCCCTAGAGTTGTAAAAATTAAAGGCCACCCTTAACTAAAATTAACTTAGAAGATCACAGTTAAGTGCTGACAACAGAAAACATGTCACGTCAATAATTGGCAGGCCCATTTGAGTGTGAAGGGGTATATATTAATTGACCCAATTGCTATGTCTTTCTTCATTACATAGTAAGATATATGGGGGGAAAAATTCAGTTGGTTGCGCCTCCCGTTAGCGCCTTAAGAGGGCGCAAAGCATCTAGCGCCCGGACGCGGCGAAGTTTGCGCCGCTCAAGAAATTAACTAGACATTTTGCGGCGGCACTAAACACTACCGCCACGATCTCCTGCGCCGGCAGATCATGACGTCACTCGAGTGTGCAACGCCCCGGTATCGCCCCGGAGCGGATATTGAGTGGCGCCCCCTGCCTTACCGCCTGACGCTAGCAACGACAGGTTGAGGGGAGCGTTCTGCAGTCATGAAGGGAAAGGGGGAACGCTATTTAAAGGTGACCGCTTCCTGCCTTTTATTGTTGGTGCCATTTTTGAACTACGCATTCTGAGAGAGAGAGGGAGAGACTTCTGGAGAGATTCAACGTTGTGTGAAGGAGTTTTGGGTACTGAGCAGCACTTTGCAGGTTCATTTTGATTTGCCATTCCTTGTATCAATTTAGCAGAGACTGTGGGGGCTGCACTCTGAGCTCTTTGCCTGGTACTCTCAATTGTTCTTTCCAGCACATTTGATGTGCAAGTCTCTCCAGGCCGAGATTCAAGGCTGCAATGAGCAGGATGTGGATGGAAAGCAAGATTAACCATCCCCTTTAAGAACTGGCCCATGCCATTGTGTGTGTGTTCCATTGCTGACTGACATTACATGAGCTTCGCCAGCGCTCTGAGTTAGCGCCTCACTCCTCGGCCTTTGCGCCTTAAGACAGGTGCGCAGCGCCTGATTCAGCGCTCCACTCACCTCCCAGGGCGTTAAAAGTGAAGTTTCCAGTCAGTGGCGATAATTAGCGCCAGGCGCTAATTTTTGCGCCCGGACGATATTTGCGACCCAAACGGGGCGCGACTGAATTTTTCCCCCATGACATCTGTGAACAATTGTCCTTATAAACTAAAAATGCCACAAACTATGAACTGTCAAGTATTTACTTCTTTGTTTAAGATAGTCTTCATAGTGCGAGTAAGGCAAAAAGGACAAATTTGCAGTAATTATACATTTAAATGAAGCCAAAAGTATTGCTTTACTGTAGTTCATTAAAGAAAAGTCAATTTGCGATGCACTCCCAGCTCCCTTAATTTAGTCCCTTCCAGTACAAGTTATTCTATCCATGTGGTTTTAAATTATATTGCTGCAGAAACGAATTATACTTTATATTACCTCAAGTACAGCATAGCATCCATACTGCAGAATTTAGGAACCGAGGAACAAATTAATACTAATAAATTTGTACCAAAACTAATCCACTTGCAAAGCAAGATAATGATTAGCTCCTAGCTTAAATGATTTGATGAATGATTTTTACCTTGAAATTACACTGTGGGATAATGGATACAAAGTCTTGTTTGTCAGAAATTTCTAACTACTATTTTAGAAACGGCATTAACCAATTTTAAAATTAATTTTAAAATTGATCGATGCCTCTGCTAATATAACAAATGAAGGCATTTCAAACACAATGCTTATACCCATTACCCCACAGTGTTTTGAGGTTTTCTGGTCTTACCACTACCGTCTACAGTTTAAACCTCTGGAAGACATTCGGTCTTCTTCCTGATCTTGGATAAGAACCATGATCAATCATTGTTCCTAGTCATTATCCACTGCACCACACCAGTCTAAAAATCCATCAATAGCAGAAGCATTCGTATCCCCAAAGCTATTTGTCTGCAGCATTTCCTGGATCTTTCTCATTTGTGCATTTTCTGTGCTATGTTTGAAGGATCGCTTGTATTTGCAACAAAGAATCATCCACTGAAATCAATGTTTCCGAATTGTGTTCATTTAGGTTTTCCCCATAACTAAGTTAACACATGAAGCAGCATTTCCAACAGCACTTTTTTTGCTCATCCTGAAATGATGTTAGTTTCAGTTAAAGCATTGTGGGCACCCAAGAGCAAACTCCTGCATAATATAAAATTTACAATTGTGCCCCAGTCCACATATTGTATTCAGAATATGAAAATATCCACAGTTCAACATTAATCATGTCAAGATACAAGTTAAAAAAGTAGAATTATCTACAAAATAAGACATGATAATTTTCAGTGTGCCTTTGAACAGCCGTCAAATCATCCATGCATTTTGATTTGCAATACAGTTAACAGAGTATGGATTTTCAATCTGATGAAGCTGTAATATCATTGTCTATTTAAAATAAAAATCAGTGTACAACAGCTTGTTCCTTTCCCCAACAACCAAGTCTCGGATTATATTTCACAAGATCTAACACATCATTTTTATTTTTGTATCTTGGCATCAACTGTGGAAGATTTGCCACAGTTGATGCCAAGATACACAAATAAAAAAGCCACATTTTGGCCCGGATTTTGCAGTGGGAAATGATGGCAAACTGTCACCGATCGTAGTCATTACTCCTCTGAAACTGACCGCAGTCATTCACAGCTACGACACAAACTGCACTGTGGGCCCTCCGCCCCACAGCCGGGAATCAGTGAAAATCAGTGGAACTGACAAAAACTTGAGCTTTTCCGTGCTAATATCACTATTAAATACTCCATTAAATGTTAATCCTTGTTGGAATGGATGTAACTGGGGTTTTAATAGCATATTGACTGCTAAACAACTGTTCTGGCCCTGAAAAACTGATTTTTATTTGTGGAATGTCAAATTCCTCCATGATGATTAAAAAACATTTTTAAATTGTAATTTAAGTTTTTTTTTTACAGTTTGTTCATATTTCAGCTTCTACCTTAAGCCAATGTGAAAGTCCCAATCTTTATTTCGCATTCTAACATTTTTAAAAAGTGAGGGTAAAAGATGCTTTTTATTTCCTGGTTTGCTGTATGTGAAAATTCTTCAATGTGATTGGCTGCTTAGACAGCTTGATGATGTCATTGCTGCATCGCACTAGGAATCCCCCATTCACAGTGCTACAATCAATTATACGTCGAGAAACCTCAAGTTTTCACCACAGAGAACGCGACAAAGATCGCAAAATCTCTGTGGGCAGCTTTCTTCAAGGTGAGCGGCAATCGCCGTTGCATTGCCACTGACCGCAAATTACGGGCATATATTTTACAAAACTGAAGAAGCAGATTTTGCTCGCAGATAATCTCTATTTGACCAAGTCTCTCTATCTTTCTTGCACCAATGATCTCACAATCTTCATATTTTTAGTAGAAGTGGTCAGACACGCTACAACAGTTAATCACCTTATTTGCCACTTTTCTTAGAACCGGCTTACAGATAAAACTTTGAAGATCAGCTCACAACTTCTGGTACTTAAATTGCTGGTGTTCTTTTCTACAATATTGTATAGCCCCCATTACATTTCAGTACAAAACATCTACTTCTCTTTACATCTGCCTTTTGGTCAGTCTTCGTGTCAGAAAAATTCATATTTTCATGAATTTCTTTACTACAAGCTGAAGTAGCCATTTTGGTCTGTGACAATTTCTATTTTATTTCCGCACTGAAATTGGAACCGAAATATACAACTATTCTGCTCTGGTTTTCTTACAATGAAACAGATAGGGTTTTTTTCTCCAGAGGTTTTCGGTCATATGTGGCTGACAATTACAGGTGGTTATTAAGACAGGTTAATACTGTCCATTAAATAGCAATTGTTGTCATCAGTCCTGATGTAAAAAAAAACTTAACATCCTCTACATTTTTCATGTCTTGTTAACTTTAACTTTATTATGAATTTGCTGATACATGATGATCAATCATGATACATAAATGGTCACAAATCACTTAGATGCGTACAAAGGTACAGCTAATATTAAAGGCCTTCATACAAGACAGGTAGTCACACTCTCTCACCAAAGAGTGTGCGCGTCTAGGAGAAATAAGAAAAATAAAATTCAAATACAAAATAAGAATGACGTCACAATGTTGGAGTGGGGGGGGGGGGGGGGGGAGAAGAGAGAAAGAGAGAAACAATACTCGAAGGGCACCAACAAAATATTGCTATTCCCCATAAGTTTGAAATACCAACCTATAGTGGACATACTGTACATGTCTTAATCATAGAAAGATGTATACAAACAAAAACACACGAGGTGGCTTTTAGTGGTACACAGGACCTCAGCGCTAAAAGCTGCAATAAGGTGATGAATGGAGGTTGAGTTTACAGTAAATGAATAAAAGTAAACAAAGATTTCCAAGTGACAGGCTAACAGAGTTCAGAAGCAGCTTCGTGGTTTTTTATAATTTCTGTAGAATAGATAAGTTTTTCAATTCAGACAATGGGATTGTGAAGCTTTACATCAAGTCATATGGCTTGTGTATATATTGCCACAAAGCAAGCCTGGGACCAATTTTATATCTACAACTCAGCTCTAACCTATATACACTATTAATTTACTTACTAAAATATCAAATAATATAAACTGTAGTATAATTAATCATGGCAGGATCATTTGGTTTCAGTCACAAACAATTTTTGCAATTATTACATCTTTGAACATCAGGCAAATGTAGAACATCAGGAAAATATTAGAAGTGACATATGATATTCATGTGAGCACCTATAAAGTAAGTGTCAGTCAAAAGCAAAATACAGCAGATGCTGGAAATCGGAAATAAAAACAGAAAATGCTGGAAATACTCAGCAGGTCAGGCAGCGTCTGTGGAGAGAGAAACAGAGTTAGCGTTTCAGGTCAATGACCTTTTGTCAGAACTGGAAAAAGTTAGAGATGTAACAGATTTTAAGCACGTGCAGGGGCAGGGAAAGGGGGAGGGAAGGAAAGAACAAAAAAAAGGTCTGGGATAGGGTGGAAGGCAGGAGTAATTAAATGACAAACAGTAGACCATAACCTCTGCCCCAACTTTTTTCAGACGGCAACTTTTGATGATTCTGCCATCCGCATTTACCCCTCTTCTCGGCCCATCTTTTGTTTCTTTACTTGTTCCATTACCATCTCCTTTTGCTTTGTACAATCATACCGTTTGTCATTTAATCACTCCTGCCTCCCATCACAGACCTTCCCTTTTTTTCTTTCCTCTCCTCCCCCTTTCCCTGCCACTGCACTTGCTTAAAATCTGTTACATCTAACTTTTTCCAGTTCTGATGCAAGGTCTTCGACCTGAAACATAGGGGGCGATTTTGCCAGCCCTGGGGAGGCAGGTCTGCCGGGAAAATGGCAGAATTTGAGGGCAGATGCCCAACCCGCCCCCATGCCATCTTGCCAGGAGGCGGGTAGCCGTCCCACGCAGGGTCCCTTCTCCTTGGAGGCGGGAAGGGATTACATCCACTTAACTGCCTGTTAACAGGTAGTTAACAGGCAGAAAATAGGATTATCCCCTTTTTGCCCTCAAGTGCAGGCTTCCCGAAGGCTCCAAAACCTGCCAGGTCAGCGAGGCGAATAGTGGGTCTGAGGGGTCCAAAAGTGTGCTGTGGAGGTGAGTGATGGGTGCAAGTGTGGAGAGGTGAGTATCTGAGGTAAGTGCAAAGTGTTAGAAAAAGTGTACTTACCTTTGTTTCTTCCTGCAGGCTTCAGTCGGTGGGTATGCGGAGAGTCTCGCACCTCCGTGGTAGAGATGACAGATGGTCGTCACATTCTCCAATGCAACAACCATCTCATTTCTGCAAAAGAAAGAGGTTTGATGAGGTCTTGAATTCAAGACCTCATCAAACTACAGAGAATGTCACTGTTTGACAACTTCACAGAGCTGTCAAACGATGACAATTCATCTGTCAAAATGAAACGTCATATGTTCTCTGCAACCGGCTTTCCCTTAATTGGCGGGCTTAACAAGGTCAATCAAGGGAAAATAGCGTGGGTTGGTCAAAGTTGATGGAGGCGGGACCGAAACCAGACAAGTGGGAGTCCCGCCTCCAAAAGCTCCCCATTGGCAAAATCACCCCCGTTAAATCTGTTTCTCTCCACAGATGCTGCCTGACTGGCTGAGTATTTCCAGCATTTTAAGCAAGTGTTAGTAGCCTATTTGACTGGGGAAAGTATGACAGCCAAACTGGAAGCTGTCTTCACTTGACATCCATACATAATACCTTCCAGCAGGAGTCACAAAATAGCAACTGAGAATGGAAACCTTGCTGGTTTTTCCTATTCAAGGGTCAGTGGGGCCAATTCTAGTACCTTGCAACTGCCCAATAAGATCAGCTAATTTAGCACAAATCAAGGACCACACAGACTTTTCTGGTCTGTATAGTTCTGTACCACAAATGGAGGTGTACTTACCCACTGAGCTAGCTGAACTCTATGGGTAACCATTTCAAAGATAAGCGAGTGACTGTACCTCCTAATAACAGATCCAACATTGAATTTTAAATTGCTGCTACCGAATCCTTGGAATACTATTTTCCATGATAGTTACTGCTAACAGAAAATTAAGCCAACAAATGAAAACCCTTTTAAATAATTTCTTTGAGCAGGTTAACTAGCTGGCAATTAGATCCCTATGAGACAACATGATCACACTGCCCAAAATGACACCTTTACCAAAGAAAATCAGGAAGCTAAAACTATGCAGCAGATGGTCAAGCTTCATCATGAAGATGCTGAAGAAGAGAGCAACCAACTTTGGGACCACCATGAATCCACCAAACTAAAGCTCAACAGCAGATAGTCAAGTGGTCCAATATGATTTCTTAAAATGTAATAAACTGGCAGCATGTGAGCTCTATGGTAGAGGGTACCATCAAAGTTGAAAAGAGTAAAAGAAGACGAGATAAATCAGGAAATGATGATCAGGTGACACATGTCTATGATTTGTAAATCCTGAAGACTGCAAGATTTCCATAGTTTTACAGTTGTGAAAAAGAACAAAATGGAGAATGAAATTGTCCAATGAGTCTTAATTTCAATTCCGTGGTGGTGTTGGGAGGAGAACACTGTGAGGGGGGGGGGGGGGGCGGAGGGAAAAAGAGTTCAGTGGAGCACGGACCATAGCAGTAGAATTGCTAGAAGAACCCTTTTGCAAGATGAGATATGGGAACTATACTTGGTGAGGTGAGATAGCGAAGTCACAAATTTCAAACAATGAAGGAGTTACAGTATTGGCATCAAAAGTTATGAGGTTGCTCCAACAGATAGCACGCAAAATACTTTGTTCACTACAAATCTATATATTTTTTACCATTTGACAATGCATGTGTGGACTAATCTGATAACATGCAACAAGTGTTCTACTGTAAATTCATCATGAAGTTCTTTAAGATTTCTATTTCTACAAATCAGCCTGGAATATCAAGGATTCAAAGGGGCAACTCATGCATCACGAAGAACCAGCATCAACACCACCACTGCAACCATCATAACTATCAGGTAACTGTTTATCACCACAAGTGTAAGCATAAGAGTATGTTCCAGTATCTGAGCACGTAACACTCCCAGTGAAACCAATATATGCAGATATATTCTTTAAAATTTAAAGACAACAAAGGCCACAAGTACTGAAAAAATCATTGCCAGGTTCACTCCATCTTGATGATATAACAGCTTTAAGTCTCTGATGCATATAGGATAGACAATATTTGGATTAGTATCCAGACTGCTCTCAGCCTGGAAGCTCCTCCAACCCCAATGTTGGAATGCTTGAACACTTCAGCCAGAATGAAAACTCTCTGGTCAGCACCTAGCCTGTCGGTGGCAAGTCCAAGTCACATACCCATTTAGCGGAGGACAGAAGCCAGTATGAGGTAGTAATTTAGTGCCCTGAAGCACGTAGCTGGTCCATAGCACATCCTACTCAATCCTCCAGCTGTGCCACCAAACACACAAAAAGCATGAAATTAACTAACTGAGCACACAATGATGACTATTTGGGTATCACATAATGCAAACATAAACACTAAATAGAATACATGTCAAGATAGTTGTAAATATAAATTGTACTAAATATTTTGTATTGTTTTCATTATATTTAATGCATTTCATACAATTCATACAGGCTATTTAGAAACAAATATCTCATTTCTATGATAAACAAAGTAACAAGCAGAAAAGACGTATATTTTAAATCTAGATTTGCATATGACCACTTGGTCTGGCTTTGAAAAATATGCACTTCTACAACTATGGTGGGTGCTCTTCTGAATTCTCCTTTCTTGGTCTTTCACTGTCTTCTACATTGTCCTCGAGAATACAGATTTTCTCCAGGAATAAATCTGATGAAGGAAAATAAATTCAGCTGTATGGTTTCTCTATTCTCTTTTAGGGAAGATGTATGCCTAAATAAGATTTGGGCTAATTTCCCTTGCTGCTGCAAATGTATCATCTGCATGAGCAGGCTCTTGTACTGCAGCATCCTTTGTTGTTAAAGTGTACATTCTTTCTTTCGGAAGATTCATACCAATGCTACAGTATTGTGCAAGAATCAGCATATTATGAATATCCAGTATATGTTTTGTGGAGCATACTGCAGAGCACTACCTCCCCCTCCCCAGTGTCTGCCCTTCAATCCAGCCAAAAGAAATGTACTTAGAACATTCCAAATATTCCTTCCATCACTGACCTCCGAGCTTGACAACCATTATGGCCATATTCTGCAAGAATCTACGGATTGTGTAACACAGTCATTAGCTGTGACTTAATGCCGCATCCATAATCTCCAAGAATCCAATCACAGTTCATCATCCTTCCCTTAACAAGCTTTATAAAAAAAGGACCCAAAAGATCTGCACATTCAAAAACAAAATAAAAATATTTTGCATACTACATTCTTGATTTATGTATTCATAAATCTGTCTTCTGAAAAGCTTTACCCACAAATCTGAACCAGCAGAGAAGCAGTGGCTGAAACATCCTAAGTGAGTCCTCCATCATCAGCATGGTTGATCTGCTGTCATG
The DNA here is from genome assembly GCA_030390025.1 of Squalus acanthias. Taxonomy (NCBI): domain Eukaryota; kingdom Metazoa; phylum Chordata; class Chondrichthyes; order Squaliformes; family Squalidae; genus Squalus; species Squalus acanthias. Next base: position 86,018,547 of record CM059438.1, read on the forward strand.
AAAGCTACTGACCTCACACAGTTATACTCAGAATGATGGAACTGCCACTGCAATGTGAAGAGTTCTATTTCATTCTATTGACAAGGACATACAAATAAGTCATTTTCTGATATGAATGGCTTTTCAACATCCGTTGGAGAGGCATCAAAGAGTCCCATGTTGCACAAAATAATTTCTCAAATCACACATTTACAAATAAATGATCACTCCACTCCAACCATTTCAATTACAATACTTAATGTCAACATTCTTTTTAAATATTCATTCTTTGGATGTGAGCATCGTTGGCAAAGCCGGCATTTATTGCCCGTCCCTAGTTGCTTAATTTAAGTGTAGCAGTCAACATTGGAACAATGACAATGGTTAAATTATGATTATTACAAAGAACTGCTCATTCTGGTCCACAAGTAACTACTCTAGTTTTGAAAGAATTTAGTTACTATATTTCTTGAGGCTGAATTTTCTGCTTTGCACAATACTGCAAAACTTATTGTTGAGTGTCTGTGAAATACAATAATGATTACACAAGGGATGTTTCCAGTGAAGCTACAAATAAATTTGCAAAATCAATCAATATACCATAATTATGCTTTCCAAACACAAGCATTTTAAAACTATTGCAGCACTCCCCCATGGTTGAGCCAGTTACTGGCAAGGGCCAGATTTGATCCTTGATCCATATTGTTAACTGATTTCACCCAGAGTAGTAACTGTGATGCTGAGAATGCCCTTAGGCTAGGGAAAGGAAAATCAGCTAGGATTCTCATTTCTGATCACTATTGAGCGATCCTTGCTAGAAAATATGCGCATTGAAACATAGAAAAAAATGTCAGACAGGAAAAGACCAGAATCCATCTAGCCTGGCATACAATCGTGATGCCCTATGCATCACAATTCAGACACTCCCTACCCAGCAGGAGCCATGCAATCTCCTGGGAGAGGAGACAAATCTGGAAAATTCCTCTCCAACCCTCCCAGGCGACCGAAACTACTCCAGGAGACCACACTGACCATGACTTGTATTACTTAGCACCTACTGTCCGCATTACGCAACCTCCAAACCGCCAGGAACTGGTCCAGCACCCCCTTAAAAGGCACACAGTGAATCAGCACTCACCGTCCATGCCGACAACTTCTTCCATAGGTCTTCTATTCTCTGGGAAAAGAACCACCTAACATATAACCTAGTTCTACTCTTTTGTAACTTATAAAACAGGACCCCTAGTCCTCACTAAACTATCCAATTGAAATAATTTGTCAATGTGAACATAATTTAGTCCCTTAATTATTTTATAGACCTCAATCAAATTGCCCAAGCCTTCACTTCACTAAAGAATATAGACCCAGCTTTTTAAGCCTATCTGGGTAGCTAAGGGGTTTTAAACTGGGAATCAATCTTGTGACCCTCCTCTGAACCATTTTCAAAGCCTCAATTATCACCCACGATGATATTGAGGGGATCAAAACTGGACACAGCATTCCAAATGAGGCCTAACCAAGGACAAAATGGTATGTTTCATTTTATCTTGAATAGTCCTGAGTGCAGCACTGTAACCCATTTGCTTTAGTTATAGATTCATAGCATTGATCATGAAATCTTTAGATAGTTATGAACTATATTTCCTAAATTACAACAGTGACTACACTTAAAAATAATGTACTTTGTTGGCTGTAAAGCGCTTTGGGATAAATGCAAGTCTTTCTTTCTTTACAATAACCAAGATTTTTTCTTTCTCCACAGGCTTCAATTCTGTTCCCTGTACAGTTTTTATATACTGAACGTTGGTCCTGCCCACATGCATAATATTGCACTTGTCAAAGTTAAATACCATTTGCCAAACATGGGCCCATTCCCCCAACACATCAAGATCTGCTTGCAGTAGTTTACACTCTTCCACAGTCCTAACACTTGCATAGATCTTTTATCATCCACAAACTTTCAGATCATTCCCTCTATACCTAGGCATTAATAAAGATAGTAAAAAACAAATGCCCCAACACCACCTCCTGTGGGACACCACTGGAAACTAGTCTCCAAGCAGATCCACAGTCATTGATAATAACTCTATGCCTACCAGCATGTAGCCAATTCTTAATCCCCTGTAGCAGTTTCCCACTAATTCCACAAGATTCTATCTTGTAGAGCAATCTATTGTGAGGTACCTCATCAAAAGCTTTCTGAAAATCCAGGAAGACTACATCTACCGGGCTACCCTCATCCACTAAACTAGTGACTGCTTCAAAAAATTGATCAAATTAGCAAGACACGATCTTCTTCGCCAAAAGCCGTGATGAATGTCACTGATGACTCCTTCGCTATCTACTATCTAGGTCACAAGATAGAGCATCTCTTATGATCCCTTTGAGCATCTCATCTCTAATATGTGGATGTTGGATGAAAACAGGATTGAGCTTTGCTGCAGTAACCCCCACCCTCCATGATCACATAGCCTGTCAACACTCATTATCCAGGCTCACAAATGAATAGTAGCCATTTAGGCAAGGTACTGAAGGATGACTGGCATCCATGGAACCATACCGCAGCAATCAGCCAACACCTTCACGACGAGAGGAGTGAACACTGGCAAACAGAAAAACTCGAATTGAGGGTATACAATTGATTAAGAACATTGCGTACAGCAAGATAGAACTGGGTATCTACTAAAGCATTAATACAGCAAGAACCTTACAAAGACTTCATTCAATACTAAACAGATCATCAGTGGTTATTGTGTCATTAGTCTGCTGTTGATTGATTTTAGTACTTTGCCCAGTTGATGAAGCTTCCCAATGTTTTAACAGAGGCTGATATATTTGATGACTAGCAAACAAGCTAAAGCAATAGACAATATATGAAACATGCTGAATAAAACTGAAAATTTCACTTCTGTTAATCAAACACAGAAATATATGGATCGTCAGTGTTCTTTAGTTAGAAGCGCAAAATCTTTTGAAATCAGCTATTTAACATCATACCCAAAACAGGGTCAAGGAAACAAATAGCAAAACAACTTTCCAAAACAAAACAATACTGCCAACACCTGACGCTTGTTCCACCTGTAAGTGTTCTTTACACCTTGCATGCACCATGCCAGAGTCTGCACATGCCCTTCCTTCAAAGTCTATACATGCCCCTATATCCAACTTGCACAGTTAACACCACACCCACAACTTACTTGCCCCACCTACATACGCTCTATGCACTTTCCATAACTCAACAATGTGCCTGCACCTGCACTTATTCTTCATCTGTACAAACAGGTCTTCCCAACCAGCCTATATACTCATGAGCACACATTCTCCACACAGTGGCCACAATTGCATCTTCCCTAACTGATGTCCACAGTGCTGACACTTTCATGTCCAATTTCAGGTGCCGTACCCTCTCTTCACTTGGTTCTCAGCTCACAGGCAGCCTATCCTGGCTTTTTTTTTTACAACATGCACATCCAGTCCACACATACGCACTAGCTTTTCCCCACCATGCTGGTACCTGTACGTGCCACATCCAGCATGCGCACACACATACACACCCCCCAACCATGGTTCACACCCCTCTTGCACACGCCCTTCACACCGCGTCAACCCTGGCGCGTGCCCCGCGCAGAACTCGCACGTGCCTCCGTCTGGCGCCCAACAAGCGCGCACACACGCGGAAAGAAAAACCAAGTCCGTCAACTCTGGAAAATTACACCAGAAACTAAAATAAATCAATTCTAAATTTACTTCTCGACCCCAAAAATCAATGACATTTTAAAATCAAAATAGAACAGGGACCGGTGGACTTTTTTTTTTAAGTACAATGCACATATTCACGTCGTCATTCCGTTTATTTTTGAATATACAAAAAAAAAACTAATCGTCAGTTTTTTTAAGACAGAACAACTTTTTTTTTGTGTTTTCATTGATTTTTTTTTTTGAGACCGGGATGAAATCGGTGCGCCAAAGATCGAGACAACTGCACCTGTCCACCCCGCGCCTGGCTCGGCAGAAAGTTTGGGGTGAGGAAATTCTCACGGTTGGTGGTGGAGGTTGAGAGAGAGAGAGGAGAGGGGGGAAAGAAGTCCTGAGTCTATAATTCTCCTGGACAGGACTCACCGTACACTCGCAGCCACCCCTGGTGTAAACTGGCAGCAAAGTAGAGGAGCGAGTCCACGTCGATGATCGCCTCCATCGAACCGCTACCAGCGCCGAGCCGAGCAGCAACTCCGCCGACCTCTCCTCACATCCCCGCGCCGACAACTAACGGTCCCCACGCCGTCCTATCGCATCTACACCCAAACACCTCGTCGCCTATATATTTTTTCCCAAACTTATATATTTTTTTTTCTCCACCCCGGTAAATTTTTTTAAAACACACACAACTTTTAAAACGATCCCCCAACGGCCCCGGTCACAAAGTCTTCATTTTTTTTTTTGTTTTTTCGTTCAATTAAATCACCTGGCTTCGTGCTTCGAGAGGACGGGTGGCACTCCTCCCGCCTTCCCGCTCAACCTGAGTGGAGGAGGCGGAATGACTGACAGCGGCGCTGCCCATTCACAGGCGGGATTTACGTTGGATTGACAGCCGCTCCACCCAAACGGAAGCCGGGCTCCGGGTGATTGGCAGCCACCTCGACCACACGGAAATGCAGAGGGAATCTGAGCAACCAATCAGTGGTTGGGAGGGCGGGTGGATCCGACGTGCCAAGGAGAGGAGGAAACTGTTTGCATCTCGGGTGGGCTGGATTGGACGTGGGTTCATTTGAAATTGGTGCAGGTTAAATGTAATGTTAATATTTTCCACGAAACCACTGCAGACTGCAACCAGTCGTGTTTCTGAAGCATGATGCATTGATGAAACGATATGCAATTTCTCAATGCAGGGGTAATACGCTTTGATTTAGAAACTAAAAGCAAATTTTGAAGTTTATAGAACACAATCTCTATAAATGGAGGGAGCTACCTTATCAACCCCATTCTGATAAGGGGAAATGGTGGATAAATAAAAGTCCCCAAATTGCACTGCTGTTCTGAATTTTGAATGTGCTGCCTGCCTGTCCCCACCTACCAGGTTCAGTCCTTTTCAGCAACATTCCCCTCTATTGTTACGGGGGAGCAGCTGGGAACCATATTAATAAGGACTCAATTTCGACTGCCCTCTTGTTTGCGCACTGCAAACTAAAGGTGGCATAGCAAACGATGTTGGATAATAGATTTGCAAACCGAGTCTGCATCATGAAATGCACCGTCAATGCATTTTTATCACTGCACAAAGCATGTCAAATTCAGTCCATAGTTTATAATCTGGCTGCTGGAAAAAAACCACTCAGGAACATAGGAACGGGAGTCGGCCAATCAGTCCTTCGCGATTCAATTAAATCATGGCTGATCTGTATCTTAACTCCACTTACCCACCTTGGTTCCATATCCCTTCATACCTTTGCCTAACAAAAAGCTATCGCAGTTTTGAAATTTTCAGTTGACCTAGCTAGAACAGCTTTTTGGGGGGAGAGTTTCATAGGACGTATACTGCATGGCAGTGGTGTATAAAAAGTACAGCATTCAGACTGATGTAATTCTAATAACTCACAGGCACCACAAACTCAAGTGCCTTATATTAATGATACAGCTACTTGTAAGATAGCTGTAAGCTATTCTGTGCAGGTGCATTCTATATGTATACGATGTATAAAATGTAACTTTATTAGTTTTAAAATGTAAAAATGAATGGAGACTGTCTAGTAGTCGCTATCATTTGCTCCCTGCATAACAATGTTCACATTTGATTGATGTTATAAAAAAAGTTTAGTTTGAAGAAATACGCCATTTTGATTATTTTAATGAAACTATATGTGTTATTCCTTATAACAAATAGTTAGCAGAGATTTTGAGGGAATAACTAAATCTCAAGGCTTTCTGCTGATATACATGAACGATTGAAGGTTTGCTCGAACTGTTTTGACGGACCCAATCTATTGAATTATTGCCTTGTAACTCACTGTCAGCTGTCTATTATTCTACATTCGTGGAATTGTCCTAGAGTTATGCACTAGTAACAGGTGTAGGAATATTTAATATAATAAAAACATTATTAAAGTTTAATTGCAACCCTACCCCTCAAAAATGTTGTGCTGTCCAGGTGTTTGTTGCTTGTACAGGGTATAACAAAATATGTAAAGTGCAGTTCCAGCCAAATGGACTTGCTACTGGGAGCTATTCTGGATTTTATTCTATAACTCATTTCCAAATAAATGATATATAATAGAATCTAAATAAATTAAAAATCTGGAGATAAATAATGGATAGATTATAACATTATTGTACTTGGAAAAAATCAACAAACGTCTGGCAGCCATCAACAACAACAACTTGCATTTATATAGCACCTTTTTAATAAGAACATAAGAAATAGGAGCAGGAGTAGGCCATTTGGCCCCTCGAGCCTGCTCCGCCATTTAATGAGATCATGGCTGATCTGATCTTGGGCTCAGCTCCATTTCTCTGCCCGCTCCCCATAACCCATCACTCCCTTATTGTTCCAAAATCTGTGTATCTCCACCTTAAATATATTCAATGACCCAGCCTCCACAGCTCTCTGGGGCAGAGAATTCCACAGATTTACGACCCTCTGAGAGAAGAAATTCCTCCTCATCTCAGTTTTAAATGGGTAATTTTTTTTTAATTAAAATAAATTTTATTTTATTAAAATAAGTTTTAATGTAGTAAAACGTCCCAAGGCGCTTCACAGGAGTATTATAAAACAAAAAATTTGTCACACTTCATTTAATTTCAGATCATGTTCAGCTTTAAAGCAAAATTATATTTTACTGGGACAAAATCACTTGTATTAACTTCAATGGACACAAAATTGTATGACAGTCACAAGAAATACGAAAATATTGCTGCAATCATCTCGATTAGATCTATTCACATTTGGTGCATTTTTAAAAAGTGACTATTTCAACTTTCTTATGACTGACCAACACCAAGAAATTGCATTAAAAAATTGGGGTTCACCAATTACAAGAAAGTTGAAGTGCTTTTGCTGGGCTTCTTGTACTTCATTGGAATCATGCAGAATTCTGTTTTCTAAACTAAGTTTTCCAGGTTGAAAAGAGTCTCCCCTCTTTTTTGTGACAGCAACCTAATGCATTATCCAACATCCAGCAAACTATATTTTCTGTGAGTATCTCTGTATCTTTTTTCTAAAAAAAAAGTCCTTAAAAATATTGGTGATTTTCTGAATATTTGTTTAAATAACAAGTGCTGATGGCAATATTGGAGGAACTGACTGGGAGGAGTCAGGTGACTCAGACAATATGCAGGAAGTGAATTTGGTATGTACAATTGAATGATAAGTTTGTGAATCATGCTGAGTTAATAACTGTAACTACTGAGATTCATTCAGCTTCATCACCACACTGATGGGCTCAGTAGTTACTCCAGCTTTTCAATCATTCAGGATGTCATTAGCACAAGCTTCAGCAAAACCAGACAGGGAAAAAATAGTTTTTTAATGTTTCTTTCGTTTAGATGGCATGCGATCCCTTTATTATCTCTCCAGTTCCCTGGTTTCCCAGACCATGTGCAGACTGTGACAGAGGGGAAACAGGCAGATGATCTTCTCCCAGGCTTCTGCTAATGTTGCTCTGAGTGAGTTAGCAATGCAATAGTGCTCAAGAATGCCTCTGGTTTTCACAATCTATGGTGGGAAGACCATTAGTTTCAATACAGTACCTCCCTACTGCAGAATGGGTGAGATTAGTAAATCAGACTTTTCAGTCACTAAACACACTTGGTGTGCTCTTAAGTCATACAACAAATTGCATTTATTTAATACTTTGACCTAAGAAATGTCCCAAAGCACTTCACAAATAGGTGTAAGGAAAATGGATGCTAAGACATAAGGTCAAAATTAGAAGGGGTGAGCAAAAGCTTGTCAAAGAGATGGATTTTGAGAAGGTTTTTTTTAATTAAAAGGTGAAGGGAAAAGCAGAGAGCTTTAGAGGACTTCCAAAGTGTAGGGCAGAAGCAGCTTAACGCTGTGCCACCAATGGTAGGGTGAAAGAAGGGCGAGACACACAAAAAACTGGTGAGAGGAATGGAGCATTCAGGGCTGGAGGAGATTGAAGAGATGGGTTGTGACAAAGACGGATTTATCGACAAAGATTTTAAATTTAATGTGTTGGGTGATGGGGGAGCCAATATAGGTCAATAAGGATGGGATGATAAGCAAGCAAGACAGGCTATATATGGCAAAGTTGTGGAGAATCTGGTGTTTATGGAGGTTGGGAGGTCAAAACTGAGAGCATCAGAATAGTTGAGTCTGGAGGTGTCAAATGCATCAATAAGGGTACAGAGGGGCTCAGGTCGGAGTGGTGGAAGTAAGCAGTATTGATGATGGATATATGGGCTTTAAAGCTCAGCTCATGATCAAACAGGACACCAAGGCTGTGAATAGTCTCGTTCAGCCTGCGTGAGTGGCCAGGGAGCTGGATGAAGTCAGTGGCAAGAAAAGAGAGTATGTGGCAGAGCCCAAAAAAATGACTTCAGTCTTCCTAATGTTAAGCTGGTGTTAGTTGTAACTCATCCAAGACTTGGACAAGCAGTCTAATAGCATAGAGACAGTCGAGGGGGTCAAGAGAAGAGAGGTACAGTTGGTGTCATTAGCATGTCAAAGCTGACCCGGTGCCTTCAAATGATGTCAGCAAGGTGCAGTATGTAGATAAGTTATTGCAAGCGACCAAGGATCGATTCTTGAAGGACCTTAGAGATGATGGTGGACGGGAGGAAAGAGAAGCTATTGCTAGAGATGCACTGGCTGTGTTTGGATAGGTGGGGCTGGAACCAAGCAAGGGGAATCCCATGGAACTGGACAACAGATGAGAGGTTATGGAGGAGGATTTGGTCAACCATATCAAATGCAGCTGAAAGGTCAAAAAGGATGAAGATACAGTCTCACAGGTTAGGCACCGGGTCAGCTTTGACATGCTAATGACACCAACTGTACCTCTCTTCTCTTGACCCCCTCGACTGTCTCTGTGCTATTAGACTGCTTGTCCAAGTCTTGGATGAGTTACAACTAACACCAGCTTAACATTAGGCCAGGGTAGGTTTGGAGCGGGAACAAGGGTAGAAACAAGAGTGAAGGGATTCAAAGAGGAAGTTTTGGACATGGAGTAGGAAGGCAATGATACATTAGCAAACAGAGATGGTGCAGCAGTTGGAGAGAATGAATGGGTCGAGGCTGGACCTTTTGAGGAAGGGGGTGATGATGGCAGCTATACAAAGGAAGGTCTCATATTCAATCCCCAGTTTGTGCTTTTAGTCAATTTCAGCTGGTGCACCAGCGGAGCGCTACAATTGAAATCCACATCCCCAGGTTAGGAAGATTTTCCTTTATATAGGCAGGGTTCCCATTTCCTGTTTCATTATTTAATCCACTTTAGTGAAGTAAATGACAGTGGAGAATATAAATGAATATAGCTTGGATGCTTATTTTTCTGATTTTAACATTGATGGACAGCTATTAGTGGTACAGGCATGCTTAGATTGCAGAAAGAGAGGCACCCCTCGGTACTTATAGACAATGGATTACTTTTATTCATTTGTTTGATATACATGGTTTTTGACTTAATAAGAAAATGTTGTGTGGGTAGTTAAAAAAGGATGTGGAGTGTCAGGCTCATACCAATTATAGCCGTGGCTTATGACTCTACTGTCAATCACCCTGCATGATTACCCCATATCTATTATGCACAGGCACTGGGAATGTGAATAATGCCGTCATCTTAAATCACTTGTTCACAAGGATGATTGTACAAAACTATCACATGCTTGCCCAAGATGCATTATAGTGGATGAGGGTGCAGATGTATTGATGCATGCTCTCTAATTGCTGTAGCTACTAAGGAGACACGTCATGAGATCTTCAAAACATCTTGAAAACCTCTAACCAGGCACAGGTCAAGTTTTAAGAAGAGGACTGTATACAAGAACTAATGAGAAATTTGTAAACATTTAAAATTTTTAAAGTATTTTTAAAAGTTCTCACCTCTGCAGCTGAGCATTTAAAAAAACATTAGGTATTTTCTCTCCATTTCTCCTTTTTTTGATTTCAGATGACTTGCTCCCGGGTCTGTACAAATGTTGCCCTGAAATCAGCTGTTAGAAGTTAAGAGCATCTTGCAGGACTCTTTCTCCTGCCCCCAATGGATAAATACCTGGACAGTGCTCAACAACTCTGCACAGCATCATGCCGGAGGTAATGATTATATTCTGATATCCAGTAGTATCTACCTAATTTGTGTTGAAATTATTTACACAGACATTATATTTACAATTCTTTTATTTGAACCTTGGAAGTTTCTTCTGGAATTGCATTGCATGATTTTCCATGATTGACCCAGCGCACCCAGAAAATCTGAAGCACCCATTAAGGTACATGAACAGCAGCAATAGATTAAGTCAATAGTCTGGTTGCTGTTTCATACCATCTGCTAATGTCCTTACACTGATACCTAGTTCTTCCTGACAAGAGGAATCCTTATGCTGAAGATGGACTGCTGCTCTTCCTTCACTGGGACATTGTCTTCCAGAAGGCTGTACCTGTGCACCAATAGACTACAAAGAGAAAGGAAAGTAAGTTCTACAAATGCAGCCATTATTGGAAAAAGGGTATTTTCAAAAATGTATTTATGTGAATGAACATTCTCCTGTGTAGCTGGAGGGCATTCTCAATGTAGCTGGTGTTGAAATGAACACTTCTACAATAGGGGCCAGCAGCCAAACATCTAGGCTATCTTTTCTGCACCACACACCAGCATGACTGAGACCTGGAACTCAGTAATGTGCGGGAATTAAATCTGGATACTCTATTATCTTGGCATATACATTGGTGGTCCAATATCCTATGCCATTGCAACAACCTTTAGTCACCTGCACAAAATTTAATTAACAGACTGGTGATTTCCTACTAAAACAGATGTATTAGTTTGTCATCAAAATCATGTCTGTCCAGCATTACAATATTGCCCGCGCTACACAGAACTTTGAGATCCTCAACAGTCCAGCACTAAAGTTGATAATTAAATCCATCCATGTTCAGTTTAAATAATTACTGTTAATATTTACATTGTAAATTAATTCTACTGAAAACACAAACACATCACAAATGGTGAAATAGTAAGGTTTTAAGTGTTAAACAATGTTTTCACGTACATATGAACTCATATTGATCATTGTAGTAAAGTGACTTCAGTGATTTGGGGGCCGATTTCCCTCTTCACCTCCAGGCAGGAACAAGGTGGTAGTGCGATGAAAATTGCAGTGCAGCATTTAACGAATCATTCCGCTGCCACTCCAGCCACCACCATTTTGATGGGAGCCTTGAAATGGGAGGCTCGGGAACGCACCAGAAACAGGCAAGCGTCTGATTAAACTATCCAGCTTGGAGGAGTCCTATATTGTCAATAGGGCCCGATGCGATTTTCAAGTACCAATGGGCAGAGCATGCGCCGCGCACACTCCACCCATTGGTACATGACATTGAGCCGCCAAACCAGCGGCTTCTTAAAGTGACTGCTGCAAAAGCCTCATGGGTAAGTTTTTAAAGATTGTTTTTGTGGGGCCTGGAGGAGCATTGATGCAAAAATTGACCCCGATATCCGGCCTTCCCCGGGATTGCTTTCCCCCCACCTTTTACTTACCGCGACCAGCTTAGCTTCATGGAGGAGCTGCCAGATTTCCCAATCTTTCTGATCAGTGAGTTGCCTACCAGCGCTTGTTTATATTTATATGAGAAATTACCATGAAAATAGTTTGGGCTTCCAACCACTTCCATTGGACACAGGACAGGCTGGCTCCACCCGCCTCCTGCCTGATCGAAGCGGTCGCATGAAAATCTACACTGTGGTCTTTGGTTACAAGCACTGGAGTCAATCCGAGTGGAATAATGAAGTTATAATTAAAAACTGCACACTTTAATGCCAATAGATTTTATAATTATTAAATAACAAATCTGCCTTTCACTTTTTTTCATTGAAATTCGTTAAGAGTAGCCCATGGGAATATTACAGCAAACTATTCATTAAATTATAACAGTAATTCTAAGAAAGCAAGAAATAAAGTGTCCTTAGTATTAATCAGTGATCAGAATTGCAATTAAGCAAAAAAGTCTTGTGCAAAATTGAATGTAATTTAAAATCTTAATTATCCTAAAATCCTTTAACACTAAATAAATGTAATATAAAAAAATTGCTCTCAATACTTAAGCCGAACATTTATCTTCAGCTCCTATATTTGTAAACACAAAGTATTTCTTCCAAGTAGGTCTCTTTTTAAGTCCAGCTAAAAGAGTCAATGATTCAGAATTGGAAATTAGGACTCAATCCAATGTTTTCTCTTTAAACAGAGTAAAACACATGTGCAGTACCTATGGAACGTCTAGCTAGGGCAGCCTATTCCACTTCAACCTCACTCAACATTGCTACTGTCACCCAAAACATTGATTGTTATTTATTCCAGGATATCTTTGTAGGCAAATCCTAATCTGAACTCTTGCCAGTGTTTCTGACTGACTCAGTTGATGCATCTGTTGAAAATTAACTATAATTCTGATTTATCCGATATTTCCACTTTCATTTGTAAAGGATATTGGGAAAGAGATGAGAAATCAGAATGTGGTGCTGGCACTGGTACAATGGGCCTCTTTCTGTGTTTACATTGCTTTGATTCATTAGAAATTGAGCTATTTGCATGTTTGGGGAGCTTGGAGGGTTGCTGAGAAATCCATTTTTATTAATCTTCTAGAGAAAATCCCATCAAAAAATTAGGGGAAAAATATGTTTAAACCAAAAAGGGGCAGCAAGGTGTGAATCGCTTCCTTTCCATCATTTATATTATGTGCTACTTACAGCAGAGCATTTGATTTTAGAAATAGTTGGAATAACAGGGATTGCAAATCACTGCACACAACCAGAGGAGGATATCAGACTCAATTTCATATGATTAATGTGTGCTTTCATCACAGGTTTGGTGCCGGAAGTGTTTAGATTCCACTTGCACTCAATTTTGTTTTAGACATCAGGCTTATATTGTCATATCTGTCCCACTAACTGAAAAATAAACTGGCAGCCTGAGCAGTTACTGCCCAGGAGGGAAATGATTGAAACTACATTAAGGGACCGTTCCTCTCATATTTTACTTTTCAATTCAAAACTCTCCAATACCACTTTTCCCTCATAAAATGTGCATTAATGTGCAAGGTTCTTTACCCCATGTTAAAAAAAAAGAATCTTTGAGAAGATTAGCAAGGTTAACACATAGTTCTTTCACCCGTGAGCCACATCTGAATCCAGTCCACAATGGACAGAGGAAATGCACCAAAAGTTGGTAATGGATTTATGTCTAGAGCTAATTGTGTTATAGAGACAAACAATTTAGTTCAGCTGGGACCTCTAATAAACAAAACGGATTTAACTGTCACTACTAATATTACCGTAACAAGATTATACGTTTTATTAATAGCAGCACATAACAGAATGAAAATACCACATGTACAGTAGCATAATTTCATATAAGTTCAGTTTGTTGATAAATGGATGAATTTTAACAGCATTTCAAGAATTGTTTGAATGTCTTTGCAATCAAAGATTGATCCACCCACTTGCTCAACACAGTGATTTAACAGTTCTGACGAAGGGTCATCGACCTGAAACGTTAGCTCTGTTTCTCTCCCCATGACCTGCTGAGTATTTCCAGCATTTTCTGTTGTTGGTTCAGATTTCCAGCATCCGCAGTATTTTGCTACTGTACAGTGATTTAAGTGGCTGTTTAAGGAGTCACATTTACTACAGAAAAATTGACATCTTTCATTGCGTGTTGCTTTCGGACCAGGAGGGCATCAATCGGTGTTTGGTTGCCTTGTTGATGGAATTAGTTGTGCTGGAGCAGGTAAAGGGTGCCACAGACGACCAGGTAAAAGGTGCCATCTTCCTCTCCGAATCTTGTTGACATGCAAATGCACACCGCTATGAAGGTCATCACAAGAGTGCTGAAACCAACACCGACAGCTCCCTGAGCTCACACATATCTTGTCACCATCTCTCAGGAGAGAAGCAGCAATAATCAGAGAATACAACCTGGCTCTGGCAAACGCAGATCTGACGATTAATGAAGATCGCCAGAAGCTCCCAACATGCGTCAAGTCCAGAAGCCCTTTCTGGTTAGTGGCCGAAACTCTCACCTAAAAGACAAGTGGCGGAGGATGTGGGAAATCAATGGGGCCAAGAATCAGGACCTGATCATGGACCCTGTGGATCAACCACCCAGATTCACCATGCTGCGTAAAATAGAGGTCACTGCGAACCGCCTCAGAGCTTCATACGGGCACAGCAAACCCCTGCTACATAAATGAAAGATGAAGGATAGCCCCCCATGTGTGACTGTGGAGAGGCTCCAAACTATGGAGCATCTTGTGAACCAATGCTCGACTAATGCCCCGAATAAATAGCTTCCATCCACTCCATATTAACCAGAGGCCATAAAGTGGATGATGAACTTGGATGTCGATATCTAATGTTGCTTTTCAAGCTGCCATGTGAAAAGAAGAACATCTTTCCGACTTGGAAAATAATACTTTGAAGAAGGAACTTGCATTTATAGAGCACCTTTCACGACCTCAGGGCATCCCACAGCGCTTCACATTAATTACAAGGGAGGAAAATCATGGGCTCGGGTTACACAATTTTGTGATACGTACTCCCAGCCCAGCATGCACCAGGAGTGCAGAAGCAGAATTTTTACCCCATATTAAAAACTGCTTTTGAGTTGTAAACTGGGATTCTCACATCATTTTCATACCACCGTGAGTGTAAATAGATTTTGCAGCCCAGCCAGTCATCAACTTGGTCCAGACTACTGCAGATGACATCCTGAATGTCTGTTAATCTTTCTTGGAGTGCAGACAGCGAGCTGTCTCAAATGTCAGCCCAACCAGCAGTCAGAGCTGAATCTATTCCAGCCTGTATGTCAGCAAAACAAAGATACTGCACAGATTATATTGCCATGCCTCAGGCATTTAATATAATAGTGCGAGCAGATTGTAAACCAGCCTTCACATTGGTTGAACTAACCTTCATAGTGGCTTGAATCCCTGCCAAGAAGATATCCAGTGCATCATTGAAGCTGTGAAACGACCTTTATGAGTCTTGCAAGCACTACCCTTTGAATATTGAGCATGTCATTGGAGAAAATGGACTGCAGTTCTTGCAAGCTTTGCTACTTTGAAGATTGTAAGTTTATAATGTCTATTCGGCATCCCATTACTGCAACAGAATTCAGACAGTGAATAGTAACATGTTTATAATTTGACACATACCTGACATCAAAGATGTTAAAAAATCAACACAATGTTAATGTGAAAAATGCATTTTGAAATTTTCTCGTCCATTTAGCATAGTATTAGTGAGTTCCATGCCTCCCAAATAATTACATTAAAAGAGACACTTACCAAAACTAGTGATGGTCCCACTCATGGCATAAGTTGTTAACTCTTTCCAGGTATTGTAAAACATTGTTCGTTCTTTTAATATAGATGCTCTGTTAGCTCTTCTTATGGTAATATTAAGCCGAGCACCAGATTCGACTCCATCCTCAGTTGGAGTAGCAGTTCTGGCAAATGACATCAGCAGAGAGAGGGAGAAAAAAAAATCAGCCAATGTTTCCACTCCTAATTGCTCTTTAGCGATCTGTGTTGGAAATTGAGCGCGCGGATGTCAGGGAAAACAGGATCAAGTTGGCTATAATAAAAACAGAAAATGCTGGAAATACTTAGCCGGTCAGGACAGCATCTGTGGAGAGAGAAACAGAGTTAACGTTTCAGGTCGATGACCCTTCGTCAGAACTGGAAAAGCTGGAGATGTAACAGGTTTTTAAACAAGTGCAGGGGCAGGGAAAGGGGGGAGGGGAGGAAAGAACACAAGGGAACGTCTGTGATAGGATGGAAGGCAGGAGAGATTAAGAGACATTAAGAGAGATTAAGAGATGGTGCAAGGCAAAAGGAGATGGTAGTGGGACAGGTTAAGAAACAAAAGATGGCTCTAGATGAAGTGTAAATGGCAATGGCAGAATGAAGGACGGCTGCCATGTGAGAGAGAGAAAAACACATTGAAATAAATGGGAAAAAAAGAGATAGGGGCAGAGGTTACAGGTCTGAAATTGTTGAACTCTATGTTGAGTCCAGAAGGCTGTAAAGTGCCTAATCGAAAGATGAGGTGCTGTTCCTCGAGCTTACGTTGAGCTTCATTGGAACAGTGTAAGAGGCCGAGGACGGTGAGGTCTGAGTGGAAATGGAGCGGAGAATTAAAGTGACAGGCGACCTGAAGCTCGGGGTCACCCTTACGGACTGAACGGAGGTGTTCTGCAAAGCGGTCACCCAATCTGCGTTTGGTCTCCCCAATGTAGAGGAGACCGCATCGTGAGCAGCGAATACAGTGTACTAAATTGCAAGAAGTACAAGTAAATCATTGTTTCACCTGGAAGGAGTGTTTGGGGCCCTGGACAGTGGGAAGGGTGGAGGTAAAAGGGCAGGTGTTGCATCTCCTCAAGTTGGCTATGATGCCTTCTGTGGTTTAATAGTCTGCCTCAACTCACCGTCTAGGTTCTTGAAGAATACAGCAGCATTGCTAACACTTACAGTTTTTACTCGCGTGTCCCATGATTTGCAGAAGTGTTTTAAATGCTCACATAGTTGACATTTTCTGCCTGAATGGTGGATATTAAAAATTCCCACAAATCATGAGACTCATGACTGATACTAAGACAAAGAATGGCCACCTAACTACTGGGAAAGCTCCCACCTTCAGGAGAAGGGAAGAAAATTGGAAAGGAAAGAGATAAAACAAAAGTCTACGTGCTCCACTGTTGGATTATCTACTATCTAAGTTTAGTGATTAAATATAGTCTTCTCATTTGCAGATTTAAAAAAGAATTGAAAATCTTTAAAATATCAAGCGGATTTGTTGTGTTTTTTTTTAAAAGATCACTGTAGATTTTCCAATTGGCACTATTTTAACAGTGGCAGTAAACCATTTAAAAGAAATCAGTGGCAACAAGAGTGGGTCAGAGGCTAGGTATTCTGCGGCGAGTGTCTCACCTCCTGACTCCCCAAAGCCTTTCCACCATCTACAAGGCACAAGTAAGGAGTGTGATGGAATACTCTCCACTTGCCTGGATGAGTGCAACTCCAACAACACTCAAGAAGCTCGACACCATCCAGAACAAAGCAGCCCGCTTGATTGGCACCCTATCGACCACCTTAAACATTCACTCCCTCCACCGTGGCTGCAGTGTGTGCCATCTACAAGATGCACTGCAGCAACTCGCCAAGGCTTCTTCAGCAGCACCTCCCAAACCCGCGACCTCTTCCACCTAGAAGGACAAGGGCAGCAGGCGCATGGGAACACCACCACCTCCAAGTTCCCCTCCAAGTCACACACCATCCTGACTTGAAAATATATCGCTGATCCTTCATCGTCGCTGGGTCAAAATCCTGGAACTCCCATCACTAACAGCACTGTGGGAGTACCTTCACCACACGGACTGCAGTGGTTCAAGAAGGCGGTTCACCACCACCTTCTCGAGGGCAATTAGTGATGGGTAATAAATGCTGGCATTGCCAGCGACGCCCACATCCCATGAATGAATAAAAAAAATTTAAAAATCAAGTTTTACCTAGAAATCTTGCATCTTGCCCCAGGAAATCCTGTATAGATTATTAAAAATCTGATGAATCGTGTACACTTCGCAACCATAAACATTACTTGCTGTAAACTGTCTCAATATTTATAATGGAAACTGCCTTGTCAACATTTGCAATGGGAAAACTCTGGATAAATAGGTCAACATTTTAATATGAGAATCGGTATGTAAAGATTTTCCTACCGTGGCTTATTGATGAACTAATCGAATCACTCAAAATGCTTTAATAATAATTCATCTTTTTTCTTAGTAACTCAAAATTTTTAATGTTTAATATAAGGTTTTAAGCAAAATGTTGAAGTCAAATAACTAAATATTTTGCAATACATAATTAAATTTAACTACTGGTTGCCTTTTGTGTCTTTTAATTCTTCATTAAAGTTTTCGCTTCAAGACCTAGTTCTATCTCGAAAACAAGGGCTTCGACAAAATATTTTTACCTCAACCTGTGCATTTGAAGAATGTGCAGTTCGCTGCATTTTCCATAATATAATCTGTGCATCAGTCTGAGTCAAAGGGTACAAAGGTGTGTCCATCATGTTTCTTTTTCCGAATGAGTTTGAAAGAAACTGGAGATTGCATTTACAAAGCTTCATTTCAGGCAAGCATGACATTAAATTAACAAATGCTGTTTTCTTTTCTGCACTTCACACACATGGATGACACTTATTACAGTAATGTAATTTCTTTGTTAATAGTTGCAAAAGAAAACCAAGACGGCCATTTTAACGTAACATGCCCAGTGGGAATCAGACGGGATCAGATCAATTTTCTGCTTCGGCGCTCCTGGAACATGCCAGAAACAAATATTGGAAATATGTGCAATGCCAGGCCGAGATTTTCCATCCATTCATTTTATTGAAGCAGAATATTTTACGGCAGGAATGTAAACAGGGAAACCTGCTGACAATAAGGAAAGTGCTGGGATATCAGAGGGCACCAATGCAGGCAGGTTGGAGGAGGGGATTGATGGCCAGGAACATGTTGGGGTGGGGCAGTTGGGGCCTGATGGCTCAAAAATGGCCAAGGGCAGTTAGGGTCCGATTCTCTTGGTTCCCCCTTCCCCAGACAGCTGCTAGACCCTGGTCATCCCCCAATGTCAGATACCAGCAGTCCCCAAAACTGCCAGACTCTGCCTCCCCCAGCACTCTGAAACCCCTTCACAGTCCTGCTGGGTTGCAGGAGCCTTTTTCTCAAACCTCTCCTTCCATTCCACTCCTAAATCCTAGAACCCCACTTTAGTGCTCACATATCCCTAGACTGCAATCCCAATGTTCCCGATCCCAAAACCATCTCCAAATGTCCCAAGCACCAAGATCATCCCCCTAATATTCCCAGACCCTCTCTCTCCATGGTCACACATCCTAGGACCTGCCCCAGTATTCACAGAACACTAAATACCCCTTCCCGATGCTTCCCTAATCTGGGACCCCACCCCCTAAAATAATGCGAGACCCAGAGCCCTCATCCCAGTAATGCCAGACTTCCCACTGCTCCCACATCCCAGGGTTCCTAGGTACAGCAAGTAATTAGGAAGGCAAATGGAGTGTTGGCCTTTATTGCAAAGGGAATGAAGTATAAAAGTAGGGAAGTGCTGTTACAACTGTACAGGGTGTTGGTGAGACCACACCTGGAGTACTGTGTACAGTTTTGGTCTCCTTATTTAAGGAGGGATATACTTGCATTGGAGGCAGTTCAGAGAAGGTTCACGAGGTTGATTCCGGAAATGAAAGGGGTTGTCTTATGAAGAAAGGTTGAGCAGGTTGGGCCTATACTCATTGGAGTTTAGAAGAATGAGAGGGGATCTTATTGAAACATGTAAGATTCTGAAGGGGCTTGACAGGGTAGATGCAGAGAGGGTGTTTCCCCTCCTGGGGGAATCTAGAACTAGGGGGCATAATTTCAGAATAAGGGGGCACCCTTTTAAATCGGAAATGAGGAGGAATTTCTTCTCTCAGAGGGTCGTGAATCTTTGGAATTCTCTACCCCAGAGAGCTGTGGAGGCTGGGTCATTGAATATATTTAAGGTGGAGATAGACAGATTTTGAACGATAAGGAAGCCAAGGGTTATGGGGAGCGGGCAGGGAAGTGGAGTTGAGGCCAAGATCAGATCAGCCATGATCTTATTGAATGGCGGAGCAGGCTCAAGGGGCCAAATGACCCACTCCTGCTCCTTTGTCTTATGTTCTTATGTTCCCCCGAATGCTGATAGATCAGTGTTGCTATTCTTAAAAGCCTACAACTCGCTGTAAGCAATGCGGTTAGAGATCTGCTTGCAGCCACTTAATCCCTAGCCCCCTCACAGGCACTTGAACCATTAGGAGATCAGCTCCTGTTCGTGACATGTCCCAATCTTGTTCATTAAGTTTGCAATTTTTGTCAATTTTGGGCAGTTGGTGTGACCATGCAATAAATTATAAGGATCTAAGGGTCTTTTCTTTCTTACCAAGCTAAATAAAACAATTGAAATAGTGCTGTGTTTATTGTGATGGTTAAGTTACCATGCAATTACTTAAATAGTACAGCCATCTTAGCTCATTCATCTAGAAAAGTCTACAGTTCTCCATCACAGCATCCAACTGTTTTTTTTAATGATTCCAGAGCTTTTCCAAGTGCTTATCATTCTTTGCATGAACACGTTCTTGGCATCAGTCCTAAATGAGCCTTTCAGTAGCTTTAACATATACCCCCTTCCCACAGGACATACGTTGACTACGACTGTAACTAATTTGGCAATATAGTTCAGCATTCTGCTGGTTTCATCGAATGATGTCCCACAGTGACAGGACATTTGAAGTGCTGGGTCTAGTATTACATACATGGCAACTGTCTGTAGTATTTTATGTGGAGAGTTAGAGTATCAAACTTAAAGGGTCTTTGCGGAACACCTCCGTTCAGTCCGTAAGGGGGACCCCGAGCTCCCGGTGGCCTGTCACTTTAATTCTCCACTCCACTCCCACTCTGACCTCACCGTCCTCGGCCTCTTGCATTGTTCCACGGAAGCTCAGCGTAAGCTTGAGGAACAGCACCTCATCTTTCGTTTAGGCACGCTACAGCCCTCTGGACTCAACATAGAGTTCAACAATTTCAGATCATAACCTCGGCCCCCATCACATATATATATATATATTTTTTTTCATCCACCCTTTTGTTTGGCCCCTTTTTTTCTTCCCTCCCTGAAGCTGGCAGCTGTCCTTCATTCCGCCAGCGCATTTCACACTTCATCTAGCTTCAACCTGTCACATTACCACCTCCTCTCGCCTTGAATATCTCTTAATGTCTCTCAATGTCTCTTAATCTCTCCTGCCTTCTATACTACCACTGACCTTCCCCTTTGTTCTTTCATCCCCTCCCCCTTTTCCCAGCATTATACTTGCTTTAAATCTATTTCATTTCCTGCGTTTTTCCAGTTCTGACGAAGGGTCTTCGACCTGAAACGTTAACTCTGTTTCTCTCTCCACGGATGCTGCCTGGCCTGCTGAGTTTTTCCAGCATTTTCTGTTGTTATTTCGGATTTCCAGCATCCGCAGTATTTTGCTATCGCAAACTTAAAAGGGTAATTTTGCAAATATGTGCTCCTTGTTCGGAGCTTGGCCAGATGGAAGCACAGGTCAAAAATAGGGATGTAGCACTGGAGGGACGACTCTGTGATTCCGAATCAGAGGGGTCCTGCTAAAAAGGGTGTTGGTTAAAACTACTAAAAGGCAAGGCTCTACTCACACGCAGAACATCACAAAATTGCCCCTTTAGTGTCCGCTTGTCCACATTTGCAGATGAAAGTCAGCGTTGCTCTCGGATTCTTCCCTCACCTCTAGTTAAAGCTGCAGTTCCAGGTGATTAAGACGCTGCCACACATTATGGATGGGAATTCCCAATTTTGCGATACTTTCAATTTCCCCAAAAAGAGTGCCAGCATGAACTGATGGCGGGGGTGAAGAAGAATGTCGGCCCATTGTTTTCCTTATCGATATGCTGCTACCCCCCCCACCCCCCAACCCCACTAAAGTATCGATTTTAAAATCCTCACCCTCAAGTCTTTCCATGGCCTCACTCTACCCTGTTTGGCAATCTTCTCCAGCCCTACATCCTAGCACACACCCTCTGTTTGTTCCTCTGACATACTGTGGGTGCCCCCCGCACACTCCTTTCAGCCACCATGCTCCTACACAATGGAATTCTCTTCACCTTGCTGCCCCATCTCACCACCTTCATTGTGCACCCAAAAGCTTCCCTTTGGCCTGCACCTTCAGTCACTTTCACAAACAGCTCACCTGCGTCCTTTTGGTGTCACTGCTCCCTCTGCAAAGCGCGTTGGAAAGTTTCACTCTGTAAAAAGGCACCATGCAAGACATTTCCAAAATTCACTTGCAAATAATGACTTTTTAGATTTAAATCTCATCATAACCATTAAGTTTAACTTTGCTGTTTTCACTGCAGTTGCGGTCTTTTGTCAGTTAGCTAATTGAATAATGATTATGCTGCACAATAGCACCATCTACAGAGTCTTAAGGGAGCAGACGGTTAAAACAAAATGTCTTCTGCCCTCTTAGAACAATAAAATAAAAGGATAAAATAAATCCCCCTGTCACCAGTAACTAGTAACACCTGGAGGTTGAAGTCTTTCAAATACAAGAGGCACATTGACAAACCATTCTCTCAGAATATGTTTTAACGGTGATTATGGAAAATGGGAAGCTATTACAGATCAATTTCATGAATATTCACAGGCTTCCTCTGCCAATAGGGTATCCCTGGTGATTTTACTCCAGCTGAAAGCTCTCAATTCATTATCTGTTTCCTAAATCCCTTTTAACTGAAATTTTTATTTTTGTAGCTTTTTAATTCACTTGTCAAGGGTATTACAATTTCATTGTAAAATAGCTTCCGATGAATTTCAAGGTACTCAATGCCTGCAGCATTTTACATGTATTCCTGCTGCATTAAGATAATGAACAACAATTTCTTTATAAATATGTTTTAGATTTAACCGAACGTTCAATGCTCCTTTCAGATTGTGTTTCTACAGCTTCTTAAAAATGAATCAGTCTTTTGAATAAAGTAACACAAAAACATTTACAAATGAAATCATGACTAAAACTATAAACAGATGCACAGGTGACAGCCAAGGTCACAGCTATATAAAGGATACACAGCAGGGAAGAACAGTACAGCTAATAGAGCTAACAGCCTCATCCATGAGTAGACAAATTGAGTATTTCATCATTATCTGTGATTTATTCTGTTTATACATAATGGGAGAAATTTTTCGGGGGGGGGTCAGCGGGTGCGTTTGGTGGTGGTTGGGTGGGAAAATGTTTTTTTTTACAGCGGGTAGGGAACCCGCTGTCAACCCGCCTCCACACTAGTCTCCCAGATGTCGAGTCAGTCATCGCTGAACAGATCCGACACCAAGTGGCGGGGGAGGCAATTTAGATGATTAAGAGCTTGTTAACAGGCACTTAAAAACTATTTTAAGCTCACCTTTAGATTTTAAGAGTTCGCCCACGGCTTCCCCGCTGCTCGGGGATTACGTCAGGTAAAGAGGTCGGGAGTTGTGTCAGCATGGGATGATTTCTTAACTTGACAGCTGTAAATGTGCTATAAAAGCTGCCACTTCATAGCTGTTCACTTTCCAAGCTCAGAAGCTGTTGCTAACTGCATTTGGAAGACACATTGAGCTTTATGCAGCTTGCAAGTGTTTGGAGCAAACTCTATATCCAGTGTCACCTCATTGGAACAACCTCTCTCACTATTGACAGATCGCTTCTGTCATCTCAACTTCAGCTGCCATCTATTCCATCAGCATTGGTGCCCTTGAAACTCTCTCACCTTGGTCTTCAGAATCCCACCATGATCAGCCCCAACCCAGCAGCACCAGGCACACCAGCAGTACCAACAACACCACCAACCTTCTCCGCAATCAACTGATGCCACACAGGACAGAGGGCATCAGCACCCGAGCACATTGCTGCCTGGGACGCCAGGGATGGCCTCACCATGGCCAGATTTACTTCACTTGACGCTGTACACCGTGGCTGCCACATGATGCGCCAGGTTGGCACCACCCCACACCAACACCATAAAGCATCCCTACAATGCCCAAGCCATTCCTTTTACACTCATCACCATTGCGGAGAGTACTGTTATGTCTCACCAATCACTGCAACTCACTAAGCCACTACCAAAGGTGCACACAAATCTGTCCAAGAACGCAAAGCATTGAAAATAAAGATTTCAATGTTTGACAGCACATTAACAGAAACTTCACATGAACATTGGCTAAAACACCCAAGTACCTACCCTTGTGTATTGTTACTTGGTATGATTGGACTAGGATGAGGGCGAGTGTGAGGGGAAGTGATAATGTAGATAGAGAGCGATGGGTAGAGGTGCAAGGTAAGTTGGTGTGAGTAAGGATGTGCAGGAGTAGGGTAGGGAAGGCAGAGTGATGGGGATGTGATGAGTGGCACAGCAGGATGAGGTTGAGTGTGGCTTTGCAGTAACGTTTCGTGATCTACTGAGATCATTGAAAGATTTACACCACTGCAGCCTGGTCTTCCAAAAGACATCCCTGCTTGTGTCTTCCTGTGCAATGTGCAACCAGGCTGCATTAATCTCCTAGGGAAGTCTCTTCCGCCCATGGGAAGGGAAGAGGACCTTGCTGCGTACTGAGACTCCCTCCATAAGCATATGGAGGGAGTCATGGGAGAGCCTGGGTGCAGCCGTACACCTCTGTGCAGTGCTTGCAGTGCTGTTGAACACTGACAGCAGAACTGTCAAAATCAATTTGCGCATGTTCCCTTTAAGAAAACTGGCTGATGACACGTCATCAAGTGATGTCATCAGACCCGCTTCCTTTAATTGGCTGGGAAACGCGCTGGGTGGGCTTAACAAGCCTAATCAGCATAAAATCATTCTACAGAGCGGGCTGGAGCCAGCAGCAGCAGGGTCAGGTCCCACCACCGACCCCAACCGCACCAAACCCGCCAAGGTAGGCGAAATCATGACCCATGTGTGGGGATTTTTGTTAATGTGAATTTGTAATCTTTAATCTATATTTTGTAAGTTATTCTCTTCCTCATCTTGGAGGCATTCAACCAATTATGGCACCAGGGAGCTTTACCAAAACGGAAGTCATTTGAGGGTTAAAGGGAAACCCTCCAGTGGCTGAAGTCATACTGAACACAAAGGGAGGTGGTTGTGGTTGTTGAAAGCTTATCATTGCAATCCAGAACATCATTGCAGGAGTTCCTCGGGGTAGCTTCCTCGGCCCAACCATCTTCAGCTTCTTCCTCAGTGTTCATCCATCAAAAGATCAGGAGTGGGGCTGGTCATTGACGATTTCAAGGTTCAGCTCCATTCACAACTCCTCCATTCACAACTCCTCCAATAATGAAGCAGCTCATGCAAGCCTGCAGCAGGACCTGGACAACATCCAAGCTTGGGCTGCCAAGAGTCAAGTAACATTTGTGTCACATAAGTGCCAGACAATAACAATCTCCAAACACCTCCAGCTGACCTTCAATTATATCACTGTTGAGGTCCTCAGTATCAACCTCTTGAGGGTCAAAATTACCCAGAAGCTTAACTGGTCCAGCCATATCAACTAGAGCAGGGCAGAGGCTAGGTACTCTGTGATGAGTGGCTCAGCAAAAACACTTGGTTGAGAAGCTCGACACCATCCAAGACAAAGCAGATTGTTTGATCAGTGCCCTGCCACTGAACTCAATGTCCACCTGCTCCATCAGTGGTGCACTATTAACTGCAGTATGCACTGCAGGAATTCACCAGGTACTCAACCTCCCTCCCATGACCTTTACCACCAGAAGGAGAAGAACAGCAATGTGATAGGAATGCCATTACTTCCAGTTCCCACTAAATCACACACCATCCTGATTTTGGCATATATCACCATTCCTTCATCGTTGGTGGGTCTTTAATGCCATCATGGGAGCAGCATCACCACAAATACTACAGTGATCCAAGCAGAAGGCCCACCACCACCTTCTCAGGGCAACTAGGGATGAGCAATAAATACAGCCTCGCCAGCATCAGCCACATCTTGAGAACAAATTAAGTCTCACCACATCACACCATGTTGTGCAGATCCTTGGCTTTACTTATTGCAGGAGAAAGGAAGGCAATGGGTCAGTTAACTGGTAAGAAATAAACCCACCTTAGCATTAGCCACCATGAAGGAAGGACAGCAGGAAAAGAAAGAATAAAGTAAGTTTTCCCTAAGGGTCAGCAACATTAGTAGCATCTTCAGATTACGTCTTGCTGCAGATTTCAAAGACAAAACTAAAGTTTGAGACTGTGAATTACAACAGGGTGAAGGTTGCCGTGTACAATACAAGAAAAGGTCATGCAGCCAATAAGATCCGATCTGGCTATTTTTCATATGTCCTTAGCCCCTCAGTGATTGATACAATTTCCATCTGAATCCTTTAATTGAGTCAGTAGTTACTGCGTACTAAAGTAGCAGTCAATTCTGTATAGTACTAATGACATACAGCTTTGTGCATGAAGGGCATATATTGGGAATTAAGGCAGAGGTTCACACTCAAATTCCCAACATGCAGTTCCCAGTGCATGAAGTTCTGCACCAGGAGCACAAAAACTTACTCCAATGACTCTTAACTATAATAAAATGTTTATGGGTGATGGCTCCGTGGGTAATTGCACCACATGGTAGGATACTGAGCCACATAGATGAAGACGGTCCCAAGTTCAATCTTTGGTCTTTTCAAAGTTAGCTGATATGAGCCACGGTGGTGCTGGTGGTAGGACTACTACAAGTGGCCTGTTATTTTTCTCCTCCCCAGCAAAAAAAGAAATCTTACAAGGCTGGTTTCCCTGCTTCTGATCACTTTACAGCAACTCCTGATTAAAATGTACACCTATGGATGCCAGGTAAGAACAGACATGTTCTTAGTTTTGATGGCCTGAATGGTCACATAGCCAACCGACATTAATCACTTGGGTGAGGGGCTGCGGTCGCTTGTGATACAGTGGGGCGTTCTCTCCAGGAGGGGATGGTAAAAAGAGAAAATTAGCAAGAGTGGGAAGAGTTTATAGGCAAGAGATATTAGCAAATGTAACTGAAAAATGATAGCAAAAGAGCAGCATTGACAAAGACCTATAAACATTTTACTTGCTATC
Source organism: Squalus acanthias (assembly GCA_030390025.1). NCBI lineage: Eukaryota > Metazoa > Chordata > Chondrichthyes > Squaliformes > Squalidae > Squalus > Squalus acanthias. The sequence goes on from CM059438.1 coordinate 86,045,451, forward strand.
TCAGTTAGAGTATTACAAGGCATCTACATTTTAAATGTAATACCTGGCTTCTTGTTGATTTCTTGTATTAAAACTTTATACTCATGTTTTATTAGAGACACCATTGGTACAATGGGCACTACTTTGGAGAAAATAGCACAGTTATTATTGAGTTTTCTTCTAACTATATATCAGTTCTGCAATGTTACTCTGTGCATATTTTTTACCAATTACAATCGTTCAAATTAATGTCAAATCCAAATACAATTATTTGTGTCTGCTTATTTTTTTTCCTACTATATAAATTTCAACAGCACTATCACCTATAATAAATATTAAGTATCATCTTGGAGTAAATATGGATGTAAAAGATCCCACTATTTCAAAGAAGAACAGGGAAGTTCTCCCCAGCGTCCCGACCAATATTTATCCCTCAATCAACATCACTAATAAAACAGATTATCTGGTCATTATCACATTGCTCTTTGTGGGAGCTTGCTGTGCGCAAATTGGCTGTCGCATTTTCTACATTACAACAGTGACTACACTTCAAGATGTACTTCATTGGCTGTAAAGCGCTTTGGGACGTCCTGAGGTCGTGAAAGGCACGAGATAAATGTAAGTCTTTTTTTTTATTTTGCAGAGCTTTACATCATTCAAAAGTATTTTATGTGTTTAGTTATGGACAGATAGTTTATAGAGTTAAGTTTATGGCACCAGAACTATTTATTCGATTATTCACAAAGTGCCAGTTGGTTCAAATTTATAGCTGATGGTCTATGAATGGGGATTAAGCATCATTTGTGAGTCTAGAACCCATACCTCAAACTGACATCCCAATACAGTGTCAGGGAGCGCTGTTCTGTTGCAAATCCATGGAGAAATGTTAGAACTGAAGCTCAACGTTATTTTATTTAATGCTTCAACAGTTTACTCGCAAACAATATTCTCTGCCAAGTGTTGTGAACTACACAGTGGCGTGTCGTGAAGAAATCCAGCTTGTAACCCAACACCCTGGAGAATGCCAGTTATTTGACTTCATCTGGTGCATTTTGAGTGAGAATTTACAGCGTCCTCATGGCTCTGTATAGTCTGTCGATTTACTTTACTGCATCATACAAAGGGAATACTTTGTTTAAAGAAACAAAATGAAGACCTAAGTTTCATAAAAATTATAAATTGAGGTTTTACTCATCAAAAATGAAGCTTTGCATTTTCAGGGTTACTAAATGCTTTTTACATTTGTTTTCTCCCAGGTAATTTGGCATTCCTTTCTGATTTGTTTTTTTGCTAATAGACTGATGCATGTTGCAACAGAAGTAATTTTTACAGTGATTGTTACAGTTGAGTACTAGTAAGTAGATTCCAGGTGAGATCTATTAGCTAAATTACACATACGGTATTAGTAGCAAACTTCTGATTCTTTAAAAAGGAAAATATTTGGCAGCTCCATAATTTGCCTGCTACGTTTCACCTGCAATTTATTTATTCATGCACACCAATTAAATGAGGGGAAAACCTACCCTGGAGCCGGAAAGCATTTGTTGCACACAACACAAATCGGGTGGAAGAACCAATTAACCAAAGAGAAGAAAATAATAAATGAAACAGCCAGAAATCTAAGAGGGAGAATTTTTTGACCAGCAATCATTCAGTATGTCCCTGCAACTGTTTCCATTAAACAAAGAACAGTCTGTAGTGTTGAATTATTTATTTAAAAAAAGTTGTATTCTCCTTCAAATACCATTCCATTAAATTTGCCAAAATATTGTAAGATACTCTACATATTATTAAAATCCAATTGGAAGAGTGATTATAAATAGAGCTGGAGAGATAGATTTTTAAAAATAAAAAAAAGGTGAAGGAATGGATTAATAAAATTAGCTGATCTATACTGATAAAATCATAATGGTTATGTATAAGCAGTTTGATGAACCTTCAGTGCAATATTTTGGAAGAATAGCTTAATTTAAGATCAGACCGCATAGTACATGGCTGAGTCAGAACAGAAAAAATTCAAAACTATTGTATAAAAATAAAATCACTGAAACAAGGGGAGACAAAATATTTTTTCCACAAATAATCTCCATTTTTTTTTTGCCATAGCCCATTGTGGCGTCAAAGGTCGATTCTCTCATCCATTGTGGAGAAAAGGGAGCTTTAAATTACATTTGATGCCATTTAATTTTTCTTTAAATTTTGTAGAATACTATTAATGAGTAACATTTTATTGGCTGGGTATTATGGTCAGTGGTGAAGGGATGGCGGTCGCCGCTGACCTTGAAAAAAGATGCCCAAAAAGATTAAGCAGGCTCTAGAGCGCGGATTTCCTCTATTCCGATGTGACTTTGAATTTGGCACCATCTATAAGGGGATTTGTGGCGTCCAGGAACAGTGCAGGCTGATCAGCCAATCAGACTGAAGAATTCTCAAAGACAGCAAAGCAGGAAGTAAAAAGCGGGAATTATAATTTACATTTTATTCATTGTACAGAAAACAAAACGAAGATTGGTACATACACATGGGATTAAGGGAGAAGCTGAAATAAATTTGAATTTTTATGACATTAAAAATCATACAATTTTTAAATGCTCTTCTGAGGGAAGGACACTCCATACTTGTAAAATTAGTTTTTCAGGGCCAGAGAGGTTGTTCAGCAGTAATTGTGACTTAGTACACCGTTAAAAACTCAGCTACTCCTGGTCGAACAAGGCTTAACATTTTCATTTGTTTTTACAGCGAGGATAGTGCGTAAAAAAAGTTGAAGTTCACGTCAAATCACTGATTCTGTGTTGATTGCATCTGCAAAGACTGCAACAGCGCACCCTATGGAGGAGCAGGAAATCACTGAGAGCAACCTCCGGATTTCCGTGTTTAACTGCGCATGTGCGAACGCCAGAAGTTGCTGTCAGTTTTACACAGTAATGACGGCGAGCGCTGACAGTTTCAACATCATTACAACCGCAAATTGTCATAAATAACCAGGTTTGAAATAAAAGAGTCGACTTGGATTTTAGTTTGCTGGTGTCCCAGGAGAAGTTCTTTATACGGAGCATACAAGAATGAAAGTAACCAGTTACTAGTCAGTAACACAGACTGACTGTTTCTGCAGTGAAGTGATCATGCAATATTCAACCATTAACAATTCATTAGGAAATGTAGTCTTGATTTCAAAATCAAATTACTTGTTACCCAACGGTAATTTGAAAGTAAACAAAGTAATTATCTAATGGTGGCTGAATGGGAACTAATTAGTTCTTCTATTTTTAATTCTTTCTTTAAGACAAACTGAAATGTATGTAAATTTATTAAATTAAATGTTTGTAGCATACTTAGTGGCTATAAAGGAAAGCAAAGAAAGACTTGCATTTATATAGCACCTTTCCTGACCTCAGGACACCCAAAGTGCATTACAGTCAATGAAGTACTTTTGAAGCATAGTCACTGTTGTAATGTAGGAAACGTGGCAGCCAATTTGCACACAGCAAGCTCCCACAATCAGCAATGTGATAATGGCCAGATAATCTGTTTTAATGATGTTGATTGAGGGATAAATATTGGCCAGGAGACCAGGGATAACTCCCCTGCTCTTCTTCAAAATAGTGCCATGGGATCTTTCACGTCCACCTGCAGACGGGCCTCGGGTTAACGCTTCATCCGAAAGACGGCACCTCCGACAGTGCAGCACTCCCTCAGTACTGCACTGGAGTGTCAGCCTAGATTTTCATGCTCAAATCTTTGGAGTGGGACTTGAACCCACAACCTTCTGACTCAAAGGAGTGAGTGCTACCAACGGAGTCACTGCTGACATGGCAGTATAAAATAAAAAGGCCATTTGACCCATCCACTCACCATGTACAATCAACCCTATTTTGGACCCTACCCTACCTGTTCAATATTCTGAGGGAAGTTCTGTACAGATACTTCATGATCTTTAATGGTAATCGGGCAAAAAAACATTAATCAGGTCATGATTTGATTCTATTTTCCAGCAAACAAGGAATGCCACTATTCAACAACTTTTCTCAGCAACTCAAACACAACCTGGTGAAATAACGCATCAGTGTCACACTGGCCCCCTTTAAACAAATTTACAAACCCTGTTAAGGCCAAGGCCCACAGTTCTGAAAAGGGGAAGATGAGGTGAATCAAGAAGCAGTCTTCAGAAGATGTAAGGCTTGGGTTTTATAAGCATGTGGAAAGAAAGAACGACTGAAGGTGTTCCACAGTCTGCAAAAAAAGAGATAAAATAACAGACAGGGTGATGAATCTTGATTTTAACACACTGACGGTGCATGGAAGGCGAGCAAGGTGATGATATGGAGCTTGGCAGGAAGAAAATAAAGAGGTTCGGAGGAGCAATGGTTACATTGAAATCAATAGAAATGAAAATCTGGCAGTTTCTATAATGGGCGGCCGTTCTGCAACATCAGTTTTATGCCCGGGTGACAAGTTGAAAATCTATCCCAGTGCATTTAAAAACATCAGTAGATGAAGGGCTAGAGGTAGAGCTAGAGGTAAAAGATGCATTGGATTTGTGAGAAATAGGGAAAAAAACTATCTTTGGGGAGTTGTAAGAAACAACATTTTCATTGCTCAATTGAAGGGCGTTCGAAGGGTAAAGATAATAATCCATCTCAGGATGAAGACAAGGAGCACAAGCTGCTCAGGCTTATGAAGCATTCAATTATATTACTGCATTATAATTCACTCACAGTCATCCACGATCTATACATATACATTTCATACCTGAAGAAGATTAATTTCATGCCAGAACATTTTCAGTTCAGAAGAGTGGATCCAGTTTGACAAATAATTTCTTTTTCCCCTTGATGTGAAATAGAATTTGAATAGATCGATATTTTTTGCAGGGAAAAATAAACTTCAAGAGGCAGTCTTACAGTACAACCATGGGGACAGAAGATTGTGGTGCTATAAAAGTCAGAGTATAGACTTTGAGCAGCAGACCAGTACAGCAACAGAATGGTTATTTGATTCATATTGCTATAGGAACAGGTTTTAGTCTTGACGACAGTAGAACTTAACAGCCACACCTAATGAGGGTTATTAGTGTTAGGTGGGTTATCACATCACAATGTCTAGTATATGGGTGGAGCATTTCTTTCCCCCAGTTTCCCTCTGGCATTTTTTATTCTCGATTCTCTTAGAAAGCATTTGGGGTTTTACAGAAAAGAAAAGAAAAATAATTGAAAATGCAGGACAGATTGCAGACCCAAGGCTAGATTCCAGGAGAGTTTTCACATCATAATTAGTCATTCCAGTTTGTGCTGCAAACCTTATTCTGAAAATCATTCGGCATAATTATGACAAATGTTGCCCTTGTAAGTAGATTTTGATCGTTATCACAAATAATCAAGGTGCCATCAATAATACCTCCAATAATTATTTGAAAAGAATTGAAAAAATGATTAATGAACAAACAATCCTTACGTGACTCAGTAACCCAAACAACTAAGGATTTGATTCCCAGCCGAGGGGCCTGTATTGAAGCCCTGGGGCTAGCTGTAGCTGTCAGTTGGATTTTCTCAACTCATTTGGGTGAGTTTAATCAGTTCTTGGCTGAAATACTACATAGAGCCCTTTGGAGTCATATATGGGAAGCGGGGAGGGGGGGTGGTTAGGAAACCTAGGTGTACACATCAAGAAAAAAAATGTGCTGAAATTAACTACAATTTCAATTAAGTACTTCAATAACAAATACAACGTGGTGCATTAATCTAAACATGGTGATCATCTAAACTTGTAACACAATATTATTTTTGGCAAATCATTTTTATTGTTATTCTCTTATTCCAATTACCCTTTTAGAAAAACCTGGAGACTTTCATTCTCAACTACTCAGTGGATGGAAGTAGTCTTGTGTTTTGTCACACAGACTCAAAATATCCCAATACACCCAAAGCGGAGAAGAGCTTAGAGAGTCTTCCATAAATAATTGATGCCATCTTAAACATCTGAAGCAATGCATCAAACCACTCGGTCTATGATGCTCCATATTCAGGAATGTAGTTCTTTCTGCTGTCAAAAGTGACTGAGCCATGATGTGGAATCTGGAGCAGAGTCTGGTCCTCTAAATATGCAGTCTGGGATATGATTGTATACAACTATAGATACGAATGGAACTTGCAATTTATATAGTACCTTTCACATCCTTAGGACATCCCAATAACTAATGACGTTGAGTTTGGTGGCAATCTCCTTAAAATATTGCACAAGTGCAAATATAAAATGGCCTGGATTTTGCGGCCAGTGGCGAAGTGGCTGATCTTGAAGAAAGCTGCCCACAAACTTTTAGCGGTCTCTGTAGTGTGGATTTCACCTTTCCCGACGTTAATTTCAGTCTGGCACCATCCATAGGGGATTTCTGGTGTCCAGCAACAGTGATGTTATCAAGCAGGCTAAGCAGCCAATCACATTGAAGAATTCTCACAGACAGCAAACCAGGAAGTAACAAGCAGGTTTTATCATTCACTTTTTATAATTTTACCAAAAGCAAAATAAAGATTGGGACATACACAGGTAGCAGCTGAAATATCATAAACAAACTTTTTTTAAAATTCATTTTTATTATTTTAAAAATCTATGGTATTTTTTTTATCATGGAATGGAGAAATTTGACACATCATAAATATAACATTAGTTTTTCAGGGCCAGAGAGGTTGTTCAACAGTATTTATGACTTAGTATGTCGTTAAAAAAACTCAGTTACACCTCATTCAACAAGGCTTTATTTTCTCAAGGGATTTTACAGCAAGAATAGGGCATAAAAAGTGGAAGTTCACATCAAATCAGTGATTTCTAATTGATTTCCATCTGTGGGGACTGCAACAGCGCACCCCGTGGAGGAGCAGGGTATCACTGACAGCAACTTCAGGATTTCCGCGTTTAAATGCGCACGTGCGGACTCCAGAAGTTGCTGTCAGTTTTACACAGTAATAACGGCGAGCGTCGACAGTTTCACCGTCATTACAACTGCAAATTCCGGGCCAATAGCAATTAAGGAAACAGCTGTAGCAACACGATCACACTAGAATGCCCTTAAATGATTAGTCTTTTTTGTGGAATGTGAGAACTCAGGACTAACATCATTTTGTAACTGAAGGAAATAGTTAATGAAAACTACCATTAAGATTTTCCCAAATTGCATTAAACACATCACAACAGACATTTAGGCCGGAATTTTACTGGTGCTGAGAGGGCGGGATCGGAGGCGGGTCAGCTGTCAAAGTAGAAAAGATTGACAGCGGGTCAGGAATCCGCTGTCAAGCCGCCTCCACGCGAGTCTCCCAGGTGTCGGGTCTGTCAGCGCTGAGCAGACCCGACTCCAAGCGGCAGGGGAGACAATTTAGATCATTAAATGCATTAAGAGGCAATTAAGTCTTATTTTAAGCTTACCTTTAGACATTTAGAGTTTGCCAATGGCTACCCCGCTGCTCGGGGATCACGTCAGGTAAGTTGTTCGGGTGTTGTGTCAGCATGGGATGATTTACTAACCCAACAGCTGCAAATGGTCTATACTGCATTTGCAAGACAGATTGAGCTTTGTGCCGCTAGCAAATGTTTGGAGCAAACTCTCTATCCAGTGTCACCTCATTGGAACAACCTCTCTCACCATTGACAGATCGCTTCTGTCATCTCAACCTCACCTGCCATCTACACCATCAGCATCGATGAACATAAGAACATAAGAAATAGGAGCAGGAGTAGGCCATTCGGCCCTTCGAGCCTGCTCCGCCATTCAATGAGATCATGGCTGATCTTCTATCTCATCTCCACTTTCCTGCACTATCCCCATATCCCTTGATTCCCTTAATATCCAAAAATCTATCGATCTCTGTCTTGAATATACTCAACGACTGAGCCTCCACAGCCCTCTGGGGTAGAGAATTCCAAAGATTCACCACCCTCTGAGTGAAGAAATTTCTCCTCATCTCAGTCCTAAATGGCCGACCCCTTCTTCTGAGACTGTGACCCCTGGTTCTAGACTCCCCAGCCAGGGGAAACATCCTCCCTGCATCTACCCTGTCAAGCCCTGTAAGAATTTTGTATGTTTCAATGAGATCTCCTCTCATTCTTCAAAACTCTAGAGAATATATGATGTGGAGATGCCGGTGTTGGACTGGGCTGGACAAATGTGAGAAGTCGCACAACACCAGGTTATAGTCCAACAGCTTTATTTGAAATCACAAGCTTTCGGAGCGCTGCTCCTTCGTCAGGTGAAGTGAAGAGATGCATATAGGCACAGCATATATAGTCAGAGAACACTGCCAGATGATTACAGTTAATCTTTCTAACTGCCCTTTATCACACCTCGGCAGAGAGATAATCACGGCATAACCTGGTGTTGTGCGACTTCTCACTAGAGAATATAGGCCAAGTCTACTCAATCTCTCCTCATAGGACAATCCCCCCATCCAGGAATCAGTCTGGTGCACTCCCTCTATGGCAAGTATATCTTTCCTTAGGTAAGGAGACCAAAACTGTACACAATACTCCAGGCGTGGTCTCACCAGGGCCCTATATAATTGCAGTAAGACGTTTTTACTCTTATACTCAAATCCTCTTGTAATAAAGGCGCCCTTGAAAAAAATCTCACCTTGGTCCTTAGAATCCCACCACGATCAGCCCCAACACCAGCATCACCAGGCACACCAGCAGCACCAACATCAACACCAACCTTCTCCACAAATCAACTGATGCTGCACAGGACACAGAGCATCAACACCTGACCACATTGCTGCCCGGGATGCCAGCTATGGCCTCACCATAGCCAGATTTACTTCACTTGATGCTGCCACATGATGCACCAGGTTGAAACCACCCCACACCAACATCATAAAGCATCACTACAATGCCCAAGCCATTCCTTTCACACTCATCACCATTGCGGGGGGTACCCTTATGTTTCACCATTCACTGCAACTCACTAAGCCACTTCTAAAGGTGCACACAAATCTGTCCAAGAACGCAAAGTGTTGAAAATAAAGATTTCAATGTTTGACAGCACAGTAACAGAAATTTCACATGAACATTGGTTAAACCACCCAAGTGCCTACCCTTGTGTGTTGCTCGTTGATATGCCTGCAGTAGGATCAGGGTGAGTGTGAGGGGTGGCTAGTGAGATGGGGAAGTGATAATGTAGATAGAGAGGGATGGGTGGAGGTGCCTGGTAAGTTGGTGTGAGTAAGGATGTGCAGGAGTAGGGTAGGGAAGGCAGAGTGATGGGGATGTGATGAGTGGCACAGCAGGATGAGGTTGAGTGTGGCTTGTCAGTAACGTTTCGTGATCTACTGAGATCATTGAAAGATTTGTGCCACTGCAGCCAGGTCCTCCTGACAACATCCCTGCTTGTGCCCTCCTGTGCAATGTGCAACCAGGCTGCGTTGGTCTCCTGGGGAGGTCTCTTCCACCCTTGGAAGGGAAGAGAACCTCCCTGCGTGCTGTGACTCCCTCTATAAGCATATGGAGGGAGTCATGGGAGAGTCTGGGTGCAGCTGTGCACCTTTGTGCCGTGCTTGTCAGTGTTTGCAGCGCCTCAATGCTGTAGAACACTGACAGCACACCTGTCAAAATCAACGTGGACATGGCCCCTTTAAGGAAACCGGCTGATGATGCGTCATCAAATGATGTCATCAGACCCGTTTCCTTTTAATTGGCTGGGAACCTCGCTGGGCGGGCTTAACAAGCTCAATCAACATAAAATCACTTGGAGAGAGCGGGCTGGACCCTGGCCACCCCCGACCCGCCTCGGTCGACGAAATCGCAGCCATAGTTATACAAACCCACCACTGGCAAAATATCACACATATTAATAGAATTTCTTTTTTTAAGTTATCTTGTCCCTGCCACCACCAGCACAACTAACTTTGTACATAACCTCAGGCCATGACTATTCTCTGTTGAGAGGTCAGCAGGTGAACTATTGCAGGCTTTTGGCAATATAATTTTTGAGCTGGCATTAAGAAGTGTGAAAAAAAATTACTTCGGTTAATAGGTGTCAATTTTTCTTCATCTCCTGGGAGGTGGGGACCAAAGTGCTCCCTTGACAGAACATAATCATCATGCAGGGAAGCAATGGCATAAACCTGTTTGTGATAAAATAGGGAGATTTCAGTATTCTATTTCATATAGTTTTGAAATAACTAGACTTAAAATGGGAGCAACCTTTCCTTATAACATTTCAAAATGAAAATCAGGAGACGAATCGTCCATGGGACTAAGCCAGGTTGATTTGACCTGAAAACTAGTCCAGGCACGGGGATGTAAATTGAGTTGTACATGGTCAAGGCATTAACAGGTACTTGGACCACAAGTGATGCAAACACCTCCTGATTAACTTTCTATGCAATAATACTCTAATGTGTCTCTAATCATGGCTAATTGACAACTAGAACTCTGGAGGCCTTTGGATTGGATAATCACTGGGGATTTTTTTCAAAAGTCAGGCGATTCAGAATCCACCGACGAACCGAGATTTTTTATCGCCCATATACAATATCATATTTAGAAAATCTACAAAGAGAAAAATCTGTTTCACCCAAAAACCATTTTGCTTACCAGACTCTCTAAGAAATGCATTTAAAAAAGGATATTTTAACACTTTATAGACATTCTACCTTTATTCTTAGAAAGTATTGTGCTAATTTAATGTCCTGCAGTGTCATTTGGCTTCTGTATATTAAGTAAACCTAACCAAGTAGTTTCAGGCTGTAAGAACTGGTCAGTCAGCATTGTATTTCAAAAGAGGAAGGAGGCTGTGGTGGGCATCCCACATGATCTCCAGTGAATATGCAGTAATTCGGGATTAATTGTTAAATCTGGGCTCACAAACTTATACACAGCATGTAAAACAGCATGGTTTCAAGATCATAGGAGAGTTGAAATAAAAACAGAAAATGCTGGAAATACTCAGCAGGTCAGGCAGCATCTGTGAAGAGAGAGAAACAGAGTTAACGTTTCAGGTCGATGACCCTTCGTCAGAACTGGGGGTCATGGACCTGAAACGTTAACTCTGTTTCTCTCTCCACAGATGCTGCCTGACCTGCTGAGTATTTCCAGCATTTTCTGTTTTTATTTCAGATTTCCAGCATCCGCAGTATTTTGCTTTTGTCATAGGAGAGTTGGCCTGGTTTTGGAAACTGCCTTTTTGTTGCGAACACAAAAGTGTTAGAGAAAGCCCAAACTATAATACACGTGTCCTACCAGCCTGTGACACAGAATGAATAGTCTGTGAGGATCAATGAGCTTTGCCATTACAAACTGCACCAAAGTTTCACTGTAGAAATAAAGTATAAATGGAAAACTTAGGGGTAGATTTTAACTTCACCCCCGCCCACCCTCAGTTAAAATCGACCGCACATTTTCGTTTATTATAAATTGTTTACAAAACATGGATACAAGATTTAGCAAAACAACTGGGGGGGAAAATTCAGTTGGTTGCGCCTCCCATTAGCGCCTTAAGAGGGCGCTAATGGGGCGCAAAGCAACTAGCGCCCGGGCGCGGCGATGTTTGCACCGCTCGCAAAATTAACTAGACATTTTGCGGCGGCGCTAAACACTACCGCCACGATCTCCTGTGCCGGCGGATCGTGATGTCAGTCGAGTGCGCAATGCCCCGGTAGCGCCCCAGAGCGGATATTGAGTGGCGCCCCCTGCCTTACCGCCTGCTGCTAGCAACGACAGGTAGAGGCGAGTGTTTTGCAGTCAGGAAGGGACTGGTGGAGCGCTATTTAAAGGCGACCGCTTCCTGCCTTTTCTTGTTGGTGACATTTTTGAACCACGCATTCTGAGAGAGAGAGAGACTTCTGGAGAGATTCAACGCTGTGTGAAGGAGTTTTGGGTACTGAGCAGCACTTTACAGGTTCATTTTGATTTGCCCTTCCTTGTATCGATTTAGAAGAGACTGTGGGGGTTGCACTCTGAACTCTTTCCCTGGTTCTCTCCATTGTTCTTTCCAGCAGATTTGATGTACAGGTCTCTCCAGGCCGAGATTCAAGGCTGCAATGAGCAGGATGTGGATGGAGAGCAAGATCAACCCTCCCCTTTAAGAACTGGCCCGTGCCATTGTGTCTGTGTTCCATTGCTGACTGACATCACATGAGCTTCGCCAGCGCTCAGAGGTAGCGCCTCGCTCCTTGGCCTTTGCGCCTTAAGACAGATGTGTAACGCCTGATTTAGTGCTCCAATCACCTCCAGGGGCGATAAAAGTCAAGTTTGCAGTCGGAGGCGATAATTAGCGCCAGGCACTAATCTTTGCGCCCGGCCGATAATTGCGCCCCAGATGGGGCGATACTGAATTTCTCCCCCCTGATGTTTTATCTCATGGTAGTCAAATAGCGAAGTAGCTCACAAATAATACAGTTCATTTTGAAGTCTGAAATTTCTGATATTCTAGTTACCAGGAACTTTTGAACCTGAAGAATTTAATAATGCACTGTGACTCCAGATGTTGGTTTGTTTCTCCATCTGCTGCCACCTCATTGAGGTTCATTAGCTGAAGTGTCTTATATTTTTGGAGAGCATGCATTTTACATCCTGAAACTAAGCTAATTAAAATCCCTCAAGAATGAAGTCATTTATTTATAGCAAGATGCTATCAGTTGTAATGTGGAAATCAAGCTTCCAACAAAGATCAATTATAGCTGTGTTCCGTCTGCCTACCCCAACAAATTATTTGTTCATTAGTTATAGGTTTTCAAACTAGTTATTCAGATATGTGCAGAAGCCAAGGTTTGGAAAAATCAAAAAACAATAATTCCAGGAATTGAGGATTGGGGGGAGGAATTGTTTGTTCTACTGTAATGAGCTTGTCGAGGTAGGTGGGGAGGGAAGGATTTTTTTTGTGTTCATCAAGTTGAGGGATGTCATTGTTGAGAAATGCAACATTTTCCCATTTTGGACACACAGGCAAGGATTTTCCTTTAAAAAAAAACTCTTGTTTTTGGGTGGTATAAGAGGTGGTCTGGCAAGTAAAATGGGGGGAGGGCCCTCCACCAAAATATTGCCCCTAAAAACGGCAGTCATAATTTCCCTCCCGTGACCCCTCTGTGACCTGATCCGCCCATCATTAGCACACCTCGCCGCATTTGGATGAAGCAAGGGCGGGTGGCCAAACTCCCCCATGATTTCCACAAGGTTACACCCACTTACCACTCCTGAAAATTACCGCCACTGTAAAGGTGGCAGTGCAGAGTCCGTACAGTGGCCTGCAGATTGGAAGAGATTGGGAAGGTAAAAGGGATGCAATTTTGCAAAACTGCTGGGAGTCACTTCCAATTCTTTGAAGCTGCAGTTCTGCTCCATCCTCCATAATTTGGCCATTATTAAAGGTTTGAGTCTTCCAAGAACAGAGGGTAGAGAGGAAGAAGGTGCTGCTGGAGACCAGTCACCTGCTCACAATGAAGAAGCCCAGGAGAGAAAGGTGCTGGGCCCACACCTCGCTGTCTGCCAGCGGGCAGAACATCATCAACTTGTTCCATAAAAAAAAGTGCTCTACATTTGCATGACACAAAAAAGCCTTTCATGATCCCGTGCCTTATTCTTAGACATCCATATAACTAACTTGTAAAATCTCTAATATGCTCTCTAGGGGAGAACAATTGCAAACATTAATCACCATATAAGATGGATAACAAGAGTCCGCATCTAATCACTTTACAGATCATTCTTTTTCTTTTCTTGTACAAGTGGTCATTTTTCCCCCAGCCTCTTTACCCTTGCTGTTCATCTGATGAAGAATCATAGACCTGAAACATTAACCTTTTACCTTTCTCCACAGATGCTGCCTGAGCTGCTGAGCATTTCCAGCAGTTTGGTGTCAGTAGGTTGTGAGTTTTGTGGCTGAGAATGTAACAATGGATCCCTCGAGGACTGAGGTAGCACTCAGTGAAGCCAATGTCATTGAAGGACCTGCTTCCAGTCAGGTCATCGACCTGAAACGTTAACTCTCTTTCTCTCTCCACGGATGCTGCCTGGCCTGCTGAGTTTTTCCAGCATTTTCTGTTGTTATTTCAGATTTCCAGCATCCGCAGTATTTTGCTATCGTCCAGTATTGTGCAGCTGTGCATCCAATTTCAGCTTATCCCTTGCAGTCCCCCTCTGTCAGGTAGTGCTCCCCTTTCTGCCGTTGCTTTACAATGTTCAAGTGCAACTCCAGCTCTCTCTGTCTTCTGTCTCTCTCTCTCTCTCTCTATCTATCCCCTTCTGAGTGACCTGCTGTGGGTCTGCTCATTTAAGCTGCAGTAGCCTTTTAACTGCAGCAGTGTGCCCAGATTTCTCTCCCTCCCAGCAGTGGAGAACCAGTCAGGAGCAGGATTTTCACATATTAAAGGGAAATGCAGTCAGGTGCCAGCAGGCAAGTGAAAGTCCCATCCTGCCATTGTGTCAGAATCCAGCACGCCCACGGTCAGTTGCAATACAAATAGATGTAAAGTGAGCTCCTCCATCCCACAGCAAGTGAAATAGACTTTTCTCGCATAGATTTGTGTCATTACTGTGAAGTTTCACACATTCCACAGCTGAATTAACAAAATGCTCATCATTTATATTAGGCGAATGGCCCATTTATTCCTCAAGAAGTGCAAAAGGAATGTGTATCATGATTGGCCATTTTCCAGCCACCTTCTTGTCACCCCCCCCCCCTCCCCACCGCCTAATGAAGCCAGGTTGTGCAAAATTCACTGCAGTGAAAATTGCCCTCACCCACGAGTTTGATTGCCCTTTGTTAAAATCTAGAAAGAAAAATGGAAAATGTGGCCACAAAAATCTACAAGTGATGAAAGTTATTTAGGGGTCAATGACAAATCTTGTTTCTCCCCTTTCATCTCCCCCCCCAAAAAAATACGCATATACAGATTAATGTGCATAAATAAACCATTCGCCCTTTCTTCCATCCAGAGTATTCAAGCTCTTGTGACAAAGATGAAAAAACTATGCCTAGTCTGTTTTGTGACATGGATTATTTCTACTTAATCAAAACCCAATCTGATGGTTTCATACTGCCACCCAGAGACAGTTTTTACGCATGTATCCAACTATTGTATTGGTAAATCTATGTATAAGAAAACAGTAAACAGAAATTAAGCAAGGGTTTAGGGGTCTCATTTTTTTTGTGCACGTCAGCATATATTGGCTAAACAAAACTCGACACTGATGAAAATACAGGTTTTGCTCTCAGTAAAGATGAGTTATAGAGAAGACCATCAACCTTATTTTTTCATTTTTGTTACACATTGTTCTGCATCAGTCAATCCCTTAAGACATATAAATGGTACATGAGATTTTAATGTGAATTGATCAACTAGGAGTTCTAAGAACTCACAGATAGATTGCAAGTTAAAAAAAACGATGACTAACGCAGAAAGGGTAATGGGCATCTTAATGATCAATTTAATTAGTTCCAAATGGAAAATAATCACTGCTGAAGATGTAAACAATAAAGAAGTGTTTACTGGAGACTGCAGCAAGGCAAATATCCATTTATACTCCATCGGTGCAACTTGGAGCGAATTGCTCTCGAGGCCAGTCAGGTTTGGGGGGTCCCGTTCACACAGTTACCTCCAAAACCTGATATGTGCTCATGGGTATTCCTTTGATGGTGTCGTCGTGATGTCAGGACACATACTGCTCAAAACAGTTAAGTTTTATTTTTATAAAACCTTTCAAATTATTTCAAACTTCATCCTCAGGAAGGACAACCAATGTGCTTACATTGTGGTCTGTGATCCGCAGTTTGGGTCTGAAACCACTAGGTGCTGGGCTTAGGCAGTTGGGTTTGGCAGATCGATGTGATTTCCATTGACCCTGGTTACACAACATCTCTAGTGTCCCATTTCGCAGTGACGCTAAAGGTGATGTGTAAATGCACTGCAAGTCCAAAATCTGACAAAGTGTTGCTGACGAACACACGCCAAAGTGAAAAGCGATTGGGTTGACGTGGGAAAACCTGGAACAATCTAAAGCATGGGGTGTTGGCCCATATTATTGTAAGAACTGGTTGGGACTGTATTTGCCAATTTGATCTACCAGAAGAGGATCCCAGTCTCAGAGCTAATGACAAAGCGAAAAAAGGTAGATGGTTCAGGTAAATTGGCAAATTAGCTATCGAGACAATTCAAGAAGGTATGGACACAGGCACGGTGATGCTGCGGTTTGTACCACTTCTACCCTAATACCACCCAAGTGTTCATACAAACAAGAATATATATAAACACTAGTTTTTTTTTATAATCCCTATTTTTCTCCCCACCTTCCTCTAGAGGGTATTGCCTCCTTGCTGGAGTATGGTTCCATTGGTTGCAATATCTCACCCAAATGTCCATTCTGCACATTCAAGCCTAGATAGTGAGTTTCAGCAGGCTATTCTACTATGGGCATGTTGTAGTTGAGTCTGATCCTATCCTTACCCAATGTCCACCTGCATGCACTTTCAGCAAAGATCACTGGATAGTGATAAGAAGCAGCAGCCATGGATTATCTTCGTCTCAACCCAGGAGCATTAGGGCCAATTGTGGCAACCACTCCATCAGCCCAGCTAAGATCAGCTAACTCAGCAGATTGAATGTTGGACCTTTCTTGTCTATAATTGCTGAGCTACTCACCCGCTTAATCAGCCAAACCGTTTGAGGAGCTGTAAACATTAAACTCAAGTGACTGCTCTCATTGGAGTTTAAAAATGCCAAGTCTGAGAAGATGAGAGCAGTGGTGAACTTCACTTATTGCATGTAATTTTGTGAGGCTCTGACACTCCAACGTCTCCTCTACCATCTCATACCAGGTAGAAATAACATAAGAACATAAGAAATAGGAGCCGGAGTAGGCCATTTGGCCCCTCGAGCCTGCTCCACCATTCAATAAGATCATGGCTGATCTTCTACCTCAACTCCACTTTCCTGCACTCTCCCCATATCCCTTGATTCTCTTAATATCCAAAAATCTATCGATCTCTGTCTTGAATATACTCAACGACTGAGCCTCCACAGCCCTCTGGGGTAGAGAATTCCAAAGATTCACTACCCTCTGAGTGAAGAAATTTCTCCTCATCTCAGTCCTAAATGGTCGACCCCTTCTTCTGAGACTGTGACCCCTGGTTCTAGACTCCCCAGCCAGGGGAAACATCCTCCCTGCATCTACCCTGTCAAGCCCTGTAAGAATTTTGTATGTTTCAATGAGATCACCTCTCATTCTTCTAAACTCTAGAGAATATAGGCCTAGTCTACTCAATCTCTCCTCATAGGACAATCCCCCCATCCCAGGAATCAGTCTGGTGAACCTTTGTTGCACTCCCTCTATGGCAAGTATATCCTTCCTTAGGTAAGGAGACCAAAACTATACACAATACTCCAGGTGTGGTCTCACTAGAGCCCTATATAATTGCAGTAAGACATCTTTACTCTTATACTCAAATCCTCTTGTAATAAAGGCCAACATACCATTTGCTTTCCTAATTGCTTGCTGTATCTGCATGTTAACTTTCAGTGATTCATGTACAAGGACACCCAGGTCCCTCTGAACACCAACATTTCCCAATCTTTCACCATTTAAAGAATACTCTGCTTTTCTATTTTTCCTACCAAAGTGGATAACTTCACATTTCCCCACATTATATTCCATTTGCCATGTTCTTACCCACTCACTTAGCTTGTCTATACCCCCTTGAAGCCTCTTTGCATCCTCCTCACAGCTTACATTCCCACCCAGCTTTGTATCATCAGCAAACTTGGATATATTACATTTGGTCCCCTCATCCAAATCATTGATATAGATTGTGAATAGCTGAGGCCCAAACACTGATCCTTGCTAGTTACAGCCTGCCAACCCGAAAGTGATCCGTTTATTCCTACTCTCTGTTTTCTGTCCATAAACTAATCGTCAATCCATGCTAGTATATTACCCCCAATCCCATGAGCCCTAATTTTGTTTAATAACCTCTTGTGTGGCACCTTATCAAATGCCTTCTGAAAATCCAAATACACCACATCCACTGGTTCCCCCTTATCTATTCTGCTATTTGCAACCTCAAAAATCTCTAACCGATTTGTCAAACACGATTTCCCTTTCATAAATCCGTGTTGACTCTGCCTAATCCTATTATTATTTTCTAAGTGCCCTGTTACCACATCCTTAATAATAGATTCTAGCATTTTAACTCTCCACAGATGCTGCCTGACCTGCTGAGTGTTTCCAGCATTTTCTGTTTTTATTTCAGACTTCCAGCATCCGCAGTATTTTGCTTTCGTAATGGGATTAGACTAGGTGGTTCCTATGGAGAAAAACACCAGTGACGGGCCGAATGTCCTGTTCCTGTGCCATAAGATTCTACGATTCTGTGAAATTGGCCAAACTTGCTTACATTAAACAGTGGATAAAACTTATGTAATGTCCGTCAATGCTGAGATGGCTCTTTTCCTGAAATATAATTGTGATGGTTCCACCAACATCTGTTCAACATTGTAATCAAGTAATTCACAGAAATAATGCTCCTTTGTGTTGAGCACTGTGCCTTACATCACTTCAGAGTGGCGTAAACAATACGGCTGAAAAATCACAATTTATCACCTCAAAAGTTTCAATGCAACTTGACACTCAATGTGTCAAAGTGATTAATTATCTTTGCAAACAAAAATTACGTTGCTACATTGACCCATAATGAAATACTACAACAAATGACACAAACATACAAAAAAAATTAGCATTCAGCCTTATAAAAGGAGCAAGAAGTAAATTCCTCTCTACACCTCACATTATAACTTGTTACACAGGTTAAAATGCGATCATGGTAGGGGAGACCACCAAAACCTCGAGCGATACAATGTCAGATCTCTCGCTCAGAGAATGAGAATCCACATTTGAACTTGGATTTCAGCTGACATTCAAATCTGGATTCTCTTCATACAATGCATTTTAATGGACTCGACTCCAGTGCCTTTGTCACAGAAATGGAGTATTCTAGTCCTGAAATCTCTTTTGCTTAATTTCATTATACCCAGGCTGTTTCTGTAATGAGAATAATTTAGTACCTTTCCACTGCGAAAGAAGCTAAGCCATCTGACTAATGGGAATTTCATGAAGTATCAGAATGCTTAACACAAACATGTTTAGGACAATCTGATTCCTTTATGCACTAATAATCAAACTAATCATGAGAATTCATGTGGCGCTACTTATTTTACTTCAGAAAATACTTCAGCAGTACAACCAATTTAATAGGAAAAGTATTCTCAACACTCTTGAAGACACAATCCCTTCTTTTGCTTCTCAGTTGAGCGCTATTTCACTGTTATTAGCAAGGAGGTGCATCCCCTACTATTGTACAACTCATATATTCCCATAACCAACCAGTGGATAACACTGCACTTCAGAATTAATTCACTATGTAAAGTACTTTTGAGAGATTTTGATATGATAAAAGCGCCTTATAAATGCAAGTGTTTCATGCACAGCCTATACTTGGAATGGGAGAAATCCAAGGCAATCTGACCAAACCTGTGTTGCATGATGATCCATAGGAATGACCCAACCCCTCCACCACCACCCTTCCATAAAAGAAACCAGTCAGCACAACCAAACCAGTGGAAAAGAGCAATACCTCGCTTCAAAATTCCACAAAGGGGGGGGCAGGGATGGGGTGGGCGGTGAAGATAGAGTGACTCAGTCCTAAATATCTATCCATTTGCCTTTCACAAAGAGAGGGCTACAACCAACATATCACTCAGCCCCCTCTCCACCACAGACAAAGTCACCCAAGCACGTACAGCCATAGCGAGATGTGAAATACCATATGAACACAATGGAAATTGACTTGTGAATTTATCTAATAGCTAACGACTTAAAAAGCCTCACACAACACAATAGAAAAATACTGCGGATGCTGGAAATCCGAAATAACAACAGAAACCGCTGGAAAAACTCAGCAGGCCAGGCAGCATCCGTGGAGAGAGAAACAGAGTTAACGTTTCAGGTCGAAGACCTTTAGTCAGAACTGGAAAAAAGCAGGAAATGGAAAAGATTTTAAAGCAAGTTTAGGGGCTGGGAAAAGGGGGAGGGGATGAAAGAACAAAAGGGAAGGTCAGTGATAGGATAGAAAGCAGGAGAGATTAAGAGACATTGAGAGACATTAAGAGATATTCAAGGCAAGAGGAGGTGGTAATGGGACAGGTTAAGGAACCTCCCCGGTATATATACAGCTATACTAACATTTACTCATATGTACAGTGTCAGGAAACACATACAAATTTCCCACCCCACGAAAAAACTGACTATCCAATAACAAAGAAAAGCAGCCAGGATTCCCGTTCCTGAACTTTATCCTGCGGCCCCTGTTTAAAAGCACGTGTGCATGGGTGTCAGACACACACAGGACTGGGCATGGTTGCAGTGTTCCCCAAAGTGACAAAACCTGCTGGTACTCACTGTTCAAGCTCAGGCATGATAAATGGTCAGGTACTGAAGGGCAGCAGTCACTGGTTGAAGCGTAGCTCAGACGAGTAACCACCTTAAAAAAGTTGGAAAGGAAATCATGCCAAACTAGGGTGGGGAGGATGCATTTAGCTTTGTTGCTGTGGCCTATCACAAGTAACTAATCAACTTGGATAAATGCAAATTGGAAAAACTGTGGGTATTCACAAATTAACTTGAAGTGTTCCAATTCAGGTCACATTAGTGCTACTAATTACCCTATACAACATAACCACTTTTACCGCAATTAATGTGACAAAGGACCATTAGATTTGCATGCTAATTCTATCGAATCAAATGGCTGACCAGAACACTAAACATTATGAACTCCTGAACGATGAAATGGTTTGACCCGGCTCAGAGCAGAATCAAAGTCAAAGTCCAATTTGCTGCCCTGACCACTTTTTAATAGGCTTTGTAATGCCATTTGCCTTTAAAAAACAAGGGATGTTACAAATGGGCCTGTGGCGGGAGTGGGTGTGTGTTCTAGCCATGTCTGCCTTCTGGCAGCCATCTCAATCTGTGTGCAGGGATTTTTCCACTTTGACTGCTGCATAGGGATGAGGTAAAGAAATGTGTTTGAAACATTGAATGGAGTTCTAGTCACCTCGACTGTATCCTTCTTATACACTACCATGCGGACAAGCAACAGGCCATTAATTGGAATTTCTAAGATGGTGAATTCAAGGCTTACCCCCTCCCACCTCCCACGACCACTGTGCTGAATTCTAATCAGCTTCATAATGTGCACTTTTGGCAAGCTGGGTTGGTGCAGTAAGATCTAGGGGGTACAGTTTCAGGATAAGGGGTCGCCCATTTAAAACGGAGATGAGGAGGAATTTCTTCTCTCAGAGGATCGTGCATCTTTGGAATTCTCTACCCCAGAGAGCTGTGGAGGCGGAATCATTGAATATATTCAAGGCGGAGAAAGACAG
The DNA here is from genome assembly GCA_030390025.1 of Squalus acanthias. Lineage (NCBI taxonomy): Eukaryota > Metazoa > Chordata > Chondrichthyes > Squaliformes > Squalidae > Squalus > Squalus acanthias. The sequence goes on from CM059438.1 coordinate 86,066,840, forward strand.
ATATTTGAGCTACAGGGGAGTCAAGGGTTATGGGGAGCAGGCGGGAAAGTGGTGTTGAGGCCAAGATCAGATCAGCCATGATCTTATTGAATGGCGGAGCAGGCTCGAGGGGCCGAATGGCCTACTCCTGCTCCTATTTCTTATGTTCTTATTCAAACATTGTTTACAGCCAAAATGTAGAAATGTTTATTTCTCTCTATCCCAAGTTATTCTGAAATCAATACATTTTCAAACTTGGTTTACGTTAAAATGTTTCAGAGTTTTATGAGGAGCTGAAACTATTTGCAAATGCAGGAGTTAAATGGCCATGTAAATGTCATACATAAATATTAATATTTGCACAGAACCTGGTCCTGTAACTGCACCACTATATTCAAAACATTTTAGAGGCTGCAAAATCAACAGAATATTTTTTAGGGAAATTACTGAAATTTCTATTTGTAAACATACAGTGCTCATAACTGCGGTCAAGGTTTACCAGTTGAGTGCAGAGTAATAAATAAAACTTGAATTTATATAGCACCATATCACATCTCTCAGAAATGTTGCAAAACACTTCACAAAGAATTTGAAGTGTAATGTTGTGTCGGCAGCCATTTTACACACAGTAAGAAATGGACAGCCAGTTAATGTGTTTTTGACGGTGTTGGCTGAGGGAGGAATATTGGACAGGACACTGGGGGTGCCACTTTCCATAGAATCTCTAACTTCCACCTGAACTATTGCAACAGTTAGAGGGGAGACTCTAGCCCTCTGACCGGAAGAACATCAGCTCTGACAAAGCAGCACTACCGTACTGCACTGGTGTATCAGTTTAGATCGTGCCCATAAGTACTCGGGGTTTGAACCTACAGGGGGTGAAATTGGTCTTGGGCGACTTCAATGGAAAAGAAAAATCAGGCGAGGTGTGAAACGGGCGGCTGATTCGCTGTTGCCTGTTTTGTGCTACCACCCAAGATCAATTGCATCCCCACAATCTTCTGATTCAGAAACAGCAATGCTACCAAATAACATAGTAGTGCTAATACTTGGCAGTAGTTGAATGGTAAGCTACGTACTACAGATATGAACACTGAGCATCCACAAATACAACCTCGTACCTTTACTTACAATACAGTCTACTCAATTCAAAATTACAACTCAAATAACTGGCTAATTATTTTTTTTGTACTGAATTCCCATTTTGCTGGGTTATTTGAGTTCAACAAATTCAGATCATAACTCAATGTAAGCTCGAGGAACAGCACCTCATCTTTCTATTAAGCACTTTACAGCCTTCCGGACTCTATATTGAGTTCAACAATTTCAGATCATAACCTCTGCCCCAATTTTTTTATATGGCAGCTGTTGATGATTCTGCTATTCCCATTTACACCTCTTCGAGACCCATCTTTTGTTTCTTTTCTTGTCCCATTACCATCTCCTTTTGCCTCGCACCATCATCCCTTTTGTCATTTAATCTCTCCTGCCTTCCACCCTATCACAGACCTTCACTTTTGCTCTTTCCTCCCCCCCCTCCTTTCCCTGCCTCTGCACTTGTTTAAAATCTGTTACATCTCTAACTTTTTCCAGTTCTGACAAAAGATCATTGACCTGAAACGTTAACTCTGTTTCTCTCTCCACAGATGCTGCCTGACCTGCTGAGCATTTCCAACATTTTCTGTTTATATTTCAGATTTCCAGCATCCGCAGTATTTTGCCTTTTGCTGGGTTATTGGTTTTTGCTAAATTTCAATCTCTCCATCACTGGTTCCACATCCATGTTCCTCACACCCTAACACATTTCACTCTGTTAAAGGCGCTATATAAATGCACCTTGTTGTTAATGAATTATTACCTGCTCTCCCAGGTATTGCGAAGTGACTGGATTTTGTTACTAACACATCACTGGAATTGACGAGGCATACTTTACCAGCTAGGTGACTGTCAGAGCTATCAACTTCAAGGAGATGTTGCGAGTGAGATTAATATATGTGAATAAGAGAATGAGACAGATTGCAAACCATGTAAAATATGATGTGTTTCCATAGTAAGACATTAGAATACGGAGCACTCTGAAACCAGAATAGGCGAGTTTCACTTCGCAACTGTATAGGTCTGTACAACAACAAACAACAACAACTTGTACTCAGGGAGTGCTGCATTGTCGGAGGTGCCATCTTTTGGGTGAGACGTTAAACCGAGGCCCCGTCTGCTCTCTCAGGTGGATGTAAAAGATCCCACTATGGCACTATTTCGAAGAAGAGCCGGGGAGTTATCCCCGGTGTCCTGGCCAATATTTATCCCTCACCCAACATCACTAAAACAGATCTATCTGGTCATTATCACATAGCTGTTTGCGGGAGCTTGCTGTGCGCAAATTGGCTGCCGCGTTTCCCACATTACAACAGTGACTCCATTTCAAAAAGTACTTCATTGGCTGTAAAATGCTTTAAGACGTCCGGTGGTCGTAAGTGATTACGCTACTGTGCAGCGCCATGGGACGTTTTACTACGTTAAACATAGAAACATAGAAGATAGGAGCAGGAGTAGGCCATTCGGCCCCTCTAGTCTGCAATCCAAATTCAGAACCCTGTCCCTGCTTTCTCCCCATATCCCTTGATCCCTTTAGCTATATAAATACAGAAAGAAAGACTTGCATTTATATAGCGCCTTTAACGTAGTAAAACATCCCAAGGCGCTGCACAGTAGTGTAATCAGACAAAAAATTTGACAGGAAGCCACATAAGAGGAAATTCCGTGCGGCGATCTCAATAAGTGCAGAAAGTACAGTATTAACCAGACCGCGAGTCGCTGAGCAGATGAACGGCTGAGTGGCGAGGTTGCCTTTGCGATTGGCAGCGAGAAAGGATAAAATCTCGAGTAGGTCACGGTCAGGACAGGAGAGAGACCGAGAACACGGAAGTGGGTGGGGTAGCAAGAGAAGTGGAAAGACACTGGAGAGGAACTAGACCACGATGCAGGCTGCACAGAAGTGAACAGGTTGATTGGGGTTTGAGGGTGGGTGCAAGTCGAGAGGAGAAAGGGAGCGAGGAGCTGGAGTGAAGGAGAAAGAAGACAGGAGGGACTGGGGCGAGGGGACAGAGAGAGCGAGAGGAGAGGCGAGGCACCAGATATTGACTAGAAGTGCGGCAGAGTTACCCTGGTGACAGGGACTGTCTGTCTGACCCCCCTCGCTCTGTCACCAACATGTCCCAGAGGAGCAGCCATCGCTGATTCGGTGACTTTTCCACCGTTAGGGAAGGTGTTTATTGGACTGGTTCATGCAGCGTTTCCAATGCTCCCTGCGCTCAGGGTTCGGGTCACTTCTCTCGGTGAGTTTTCGGCTGTCGATCTGAGCGGAGCAGTAAAATATATGCGGTCATTCTTTTACCTAGAAACAAAATTGAAGGAAACAAAATAGGTTTGAAATTGCCGACAGCAAGAAAATCTTAGTAGTGGCCTTGAAAAGTCCTTTCACCTTTAAATAGTTATTTATATATGCCTTAAACGGGAAAAAAAAAGACAAGCCCCATAGTGCAAGACAACACCAAGGGTGAAAAGAGTGGGGGGAAAAGATAAGGTATGTGAGGGGGGCTCCTGATAAAGTGACACCATGCTAAGGATTTTAAGGGAAAGACTGAGGGTTCATTTGGAAAGTAAACTGAAAACCAGTAGTAAGGAGAGAGCTGGCAGATATCTTCATCTTAGGCAGTCCCTCGGAACCGAGGATAACTTTGGCCCCTTGCTTTTTTATCTGTTTAATTTCCTGCTTTTTTTCTCAGTTCTGATGAAGGGTTTCGACCTGAAACGTTAACTCTGTTTCTCTCTCCACGGATGTTGCCTGGCCTGCTGAGTTTTTCCAGCGTTTTCTGTTGTTGTTTTAACTTTGGCAGATATAGTCCCAGCCAGAAAAGGGTAGCCGGTGGAGTGATTGACTTGTGTTCTGCAGGCCCATTGCTTCAAGGCACTGGGACGCTCTCCCTTTTAAAAATTTGTTCTGGGGGATGTGGGCGTAGCTGGCAAGGCCGGCATTTATTGCCCATCCCTAGCTGCCCTTGAGAAGTTGGTGGTGGGCTTTCTTCTTGAACCTCGGCAGTCCGTGTGGTGAAGGTGCTCCCACAGTCCTGTTAGGTAGGGGGGGGGGGGGTTCCAGGACTTTGAACGACAATGAAGGAACGACGATATATTTCCAAGTCAGGATGTTGTGTGACTTGGAGGGGAACTTGGAGGTAGTGGTGATCCCATACGCCTGCTGCCCTTGTCCTTTTAGGTGGTAGCGGTCGTGGGTTTGGGAGGTGCTGCCAAAGTTGTTTTGCGAGTTGCTGCAATGCATCTTGTAGATGGTACACTCAGCAGCCACGGTACGCCAGTGGTGGAGGGAGTGAATGTTTAAGTCGGTGGATGGGGTGCCAATCAAGCGGGCTGCTTTATCCTGGATGGCACTGAGCTTCTTGAGTGTTGTTGAAGCTGCACCCATCCAGGCAAGTGGAGAGTATTCCATCACATTGCTGACTTGTGCTTTGTAGGTGGTAGAAAGGCTTTGGGGAGTCAGGAGGTGCATCACTCACTGCAGAATACCCAGCCTGCTCTAGTAGCCACGGCATTTATGTGGCTTGTTCAGTTCAGTTTCTGTTCAATGGCGACCCCCAGGATGTTGATAGTGGGGGATTCGGCAATGGCAATATCATTGAACATCAAGGGGAGGTGGTTATGCTCTCTCTTGTTGGAGATGGTCATTGCCTGACACTCGTGTGGCGCGAATGTTATTTGCCACTTATCAGCCCTAGCCTGGATGTTGTCTAGGTCTTGCTACAGTAAAGAACAATTCTGAAAAATAAATGCAGCATATGGTGAGAGTAGCTTAAACATCAAATTACATCATAAAGGTTACGATATCGTGCGTGGTAGAAATTGAAGTGTGGACACCTGAGGTCACCATGACTGCACTTATATTGAGGGAAGAGATGTGCGTTTCAGCTGGAAGGTGTGAAATTGCAGCTACTGAGGGTTTTGGTTTCAGTTCCTAGGTACACTGAGGAGTCGAATCGCTGATCCGATTCTGCATTTACACTCCAACTTCAGCATTGCAGCAACCGGCAAACAGCAACATTAAAAAATTGACACGAAGTGCAGTCGGAGGGAGTTAAGCGGTTCCATAGTTTCGAGTTAGAAAGAATGAGTTAGAGCAAGAACAAAAAATAGAGTGACTTGATATTTCTGCAATAGTATAAAGGCACTTTACAAAGAAACTTGTTGCAGTCCGGGCCTTGAGAGAGTGACTTCAAAACCATCTCTCTGTGGCGCTCTTCTGTTTTTACAATTTGAAATCTGCCTCCAGTTCCCTGCAGGCTGATTGGAGGAGGTGCCTTTGGTGGCAGAACTGAAGACTCACGCACACAAAGAAAAAGCACCTCTTCACTGTCACCAGAACAATGTAGGTCGGGCAGTTTAGACTAGGGAGTGCCGTTGACTGCACGAGAACTGGGTGTCAGGAGTCAGTGCACAGCAGTGAAGTAGAAGTGCCCCAAGTTAACAACAACACCAACTTGCATTTATATAGCGCCTTTAAAGTAGTAAAATGTCCCAAGGCACTTCACAGGAGTGTTACCAGACAAAATTTGACACTGAGTCACATAAAGAGCTATTAGGACATGTGACCAAAAGCCTAGTCAAAGAGGTAGGTGACATGAATCTTGTCATTCATGGGAAATGACTTATGACATAATACTGGGTGGCCTGCTGGTGGCGCTGTCCAGGGAGAGTATAAATACTCGGGCATGGGCCCAGCTTGCTCAGAACATTCTTTAACAGGAACTAGTGAAGGACAACTAGATCTCCATGTTGTAAAACAGTTGATTAAAACTTTGTTTAACACTTAGACCAAGTGCTTAGTAGTTTTCTTACGTCAGCAGGTTTTAAGGAGCGTCTTAAAGGAGGAGGGAAAGGTAGAGAAGTGGAGAGGTTTAGGGAGGAAATTCCAGAGCCTAGGGCCTAGACAGCTGAAGGCATGGTTGCCAATAGGCGGCATTGTAGGCCATGTAGATGAAAGCATAAAATTACAAAGGGATATTGATAAATTAAGTGAATGGGCAAAACTGTGGCAAATAGATTTCAATTTAAGCAAATGTGAGGTCATCCACTTTGGACCTAAAAAGGATAGAACAGGTTAATTTCTAAATTGTGAAAGGCTAAAAACAGTGGAGGTCCAAAGAGACTTGAGGGGTTCAGGTACATAGATCATTAAAATGTCATGAACAGGTACAGAAAATAATCAAAAAGGCTAATGGAATGCTGGCCTTTATATCTAGAGTACAAGGGGGTAGAAGTTATGCTGCAGCTGTACAGAACCCTTGTTAGACCACACCTGTAGTACTGTGAGCAGTTCTGGGCACCACACCTGAGGAAGGATATAGTGGCCTTGGAGGGAGTGCAGCATAGATTTACCAGAATGATACCCGGACTTCGAGGGTTAAGTTACGAGGAGAGATTACACAAATTAGAGTTGTATTCCCTAGAATTTAAAAGGTTAAGGGGTGAGCTGATCGAAGTTTTCAGGATATTAAGGGGAACAGATAGGGTAGAGAGAAACTATTTCGGCTGGTTGGGGATTCTAGGACTAGGGGGCATAGTCTAAAAATTAGAGCCAGACCTTTCAGGAGTGAAATTAGGAAACACTTCTACACACAAAGGGTGGTAGAAGTTTGGAACTCTCCTCCGCAAACGGCAATTGATGCTCGATCAATTGTTAATTTTAAATTGGAGATTGATAGATTTTTGTTAACCAAAGGTATTAAGGGATATGGGCCAAAGGCGGGTATGTGGAGTTAGGTCGCAGATCAGCCATGATCTCATTGAATGGCGGAACAGGCTCGAGGGGCTGAATGGCCTCCTCCTGTTCCTGTGTTCCTATGTTCCTAAGGTGGAGCGATGGAAATCAGGGATGCACAAGATGCACAGTCTTCAATTCCACCATCAGACGTATGTCATGGAGCTATTTTCACATACCTCTGTGAGCAGATCAAAGTACAAAAGTACTTAAATTAAATGGTTACCGTAGTACGTGGTGTGCTTTTCCTGGCAGTCTCTGTACACTGAATTATTTACTTAGCTGCCTCAACTTGAGTATTTCTTTGTAGTGAACTCTTTGGGGAAAAAGCAGCAAACCTTTGTTTAAAAGTGCCTATATATGATGGAAGTTTATGTTAATATTGTTCTGCCTTATGAGCATTATATAACCCGTTCCTATTCTCAGAAAATTAATTAAAATAAAAGACTGGCTCATGTAGCATTTGTAAATCGGAAAATCCAATGTAGCTTAGTGTTGACTTGACCGTCATCTCTGTGTTATCTGTTTATTCATATAAGCTGTTAGTGGCCCACATGCATCCTGCGATTAATCTGCTCTCATTCAAGTAAATAGGAAGTAAAGCTATTTACGTCACTGACAAAAGCTGTGCCTGTCACACATTAGCTAATTATGCAGCCGAACCAAGATCAATAGCACAGCCCATGCAGCCTCAACACAGTCTCTGGTTTTGGTCCCCAAGTTCTGGCTTTATAGTCATCAGTGACCCGTATAGAAATCTGCTGTAAGTGTACACACGATGAAATGTTTAGAGGAATAGGTAATGTAGATAAAAGCAGGCTATTTAATTTACACTGCAAGACCTGAACTACACAAGTAGACGATTAATAAGCATCAAGCGAGCTGAGATTGGAAGGAATTTTATTTGTGCCACAGCTGCATTAATAACTGGAACAAAGTCAGCAAAAGAAGTGAGTGCAATATCAATTAATACATTTAAAGATAAACATGACTGGATGAATATTTGTCTCAGAACAGGGCTAAGAGTTAAAAGTATAGATATAAATGCTCAAATGCTGCATATGACATGGTGCTTCCTGAATTATGGAGTAAGGCAAGGGTTTCATTGTGGCAATTGATTTCTCTTCATTCAAATCCACTCAGAAACATTGGCTCAGATTTTGCGGTCAGCGGCCAAGGAACGGTGCTCGCTGTTCACCTCGAATAAAACTGCCCACAAAGTTTTAGTGGGCTCTAGAGCACAGACTTCCTCCTTTCCGACGTCAGTTTGAATTCGGCCAGCAACAGGGAAGGCAGCAAGGAGGTTACTCAATACATCAGATTGAAGAATCCTCACAAAGCAGGAAGTAAAAAGCAGGAAATATAAATTACACTTAAATTATTGTACAGAAAGCAAAATAAAGATTGTGGCATACACAAGGGATTAAGGGAGAAACTTAAATAGCAAAATACAAACTTGAAAAAAACTTTTTTTATTTAAAAAATAAATCTGCAACATTTACATTTTCTTCTGAGGGACTGAGACTCCACACTTATAAAATTAATTTTTCAGGGTCAGAGAGGTTGGTCAGCAGTAGTTATGACTTAGTTCGCCATTAAAAACTCAGTTACTCCTGATTGAACAAGGCTTAAGTTTTTCATTGGTCTTTAGTGCGATAATATTGGGTACTTAGTTTAAGTTTACGGCTTAACAGTGATTTCTGTGGTGATCCCATCGCCGAAGACTGCAACAGCGCACCCTGTGGAGGAGCAGGGTATCACTGACAGCAACTTCTGGATTTCCGCGTTTAACTGCGCACGTGCGGACGCCAGAAGTTGCTGTCAGTTTTACCCAGTAATAACGACGAGCGCTGACAGCCTCGCCATTATTACTACCGCAAATTCCGGGCCATCATTTCACTGCCTCCGGGACTTGTGCAAAGTTGTTCTGTATACAGCAACTAAAGATCGCACTGCACCAAATCATATGCACTAATAATGAATGAGATAAAATGTAATATTAAATAGATATCCTGGAGTTTTGCTTGTTTTACTTGTGGGGAAACAAAGGGAGAAATTTTGTAGCACCTTTCCTCGAGATACAAAGCATTGGGCAGAGCCTATGACAACATTTGAAACAAGGGCTATGGAAAGCGACAGGCTCAATGGGGTGATATTTTCTTGTTCCATTTTAAAAAAATATATTTTAATCAAGGGACAATGATGAGGCACTGTCGTTTTAAAGCTTTAGCTAATGTAAAAAGTGCCAACTCCTCTGGTACTAGTGAGTATACCAAAATCGGAATATCATTTCTGGTTGGCAGGTAGCTCCATTGCTTGTTTGACCTTCTGACCTGATAACCTAGAATTCACTCTCGGGGCTTCCCTCGCAGCAACCTTAGGTTGGGGGAGGGACAAAAGAAAAAACTGGTGGATGCTGGACAGACACGACCTCAATTGCTTGAGCATGTCTTTTACCACAGGGTGACATTGAAAGTCTTCAGAGATGTCTGTTAACCTGACGGACTCACTCTCGTAACTGCTTCAAGCTTAGAGAATTAACTAACTGATGCTTTTCTGCTTTCCTTGGTCTTCAGGTTCTGATTATGGCCTTGTTACTCTATCCAGGGCTGAAGAACGTCGCTGTGTATTTGCACTCGGCGGTAACAGGAAGCTATATTTCTGGGACCCAGTCTGTAGTTTTCATCAGCTGTCCCAATGAACAAGTTGGCAAGATCATTGCAAGGTATATAAAAAAAAATAATTTGGTTACTAGCATCATGTAAAGGTTCCAATTCATTACTTGAATCCACTTTGAGGACAATGGAAGTATCACTCACCAAAGTAAAACTACTAGATTAAAAACAATAAATTCTGGAAATACACAACAGGTCTCCCTGTAGGTATGAAGTGAAAAGAATGATTAACGTTTTGGGTAGGAACCCTTCAAAAAGCCTGCGTGTTCTCCTTTATATAATTCCAGTGTTATTTTAATCAAGTCTTATAAAAGCATGGTTTCCCCACCCCCCATCATCCACCACATTAATCATACTTCAACAGAAATTATTTCAGAATTATGGTTTTGAAAGTCATTCTAGTTACTGCTTTATTTTTGTCGTCTTTCAGAGGTATTTTTTTTAATGAAACCTGCAGCTTATGTTACTTGACTTGCATTTCCCCACAGATAAGCTGAGGGAAGCTAAACAGGAAATGATGCTTTTATAATCTGGAGAAGGATTTTAAGGGTTTTGTTGTGTTCAGCAGGAGTCTTTCCTAAGATTTGGATGGAGTAGAAGACTGCAGTAGGATTGAAATTTCTCATTTACATGATCCACAGCAGTGTTTCAAATAATTCTTGCAACAGAACAGAAACATTTTAAACTCTGGGAATGTTCCCAGCAATTTGTTTTTTCTGTAGTTTCAATAGACTTTTTTTTTTAATCTAATTTTCTTCCTTTTGCTGCCCTCTCCTGAAAGTCTAATGTTGGGCTGTGACTCCGTATTCACCAGTGGCCCTCCCTACCTCACATAAGTGGCCATTTTTGTAAGCCTCAACAGTGAGTAATGACAGGCTCTGACAACTAAGCCTCATTCTGTTCTCCCCTGATGTTCCAACACATGCATTCTCCAAGAAGGATCACTGGATAGTGATAAATAGTGACCTAATGAAGTCTCTGAGCTTCAAGCATCAACCTGGTTGCATCCTTGAAGTGGTTACATCAATCTCTGACTTTTCTTATTGATGCAACAGTGTGTGCGCTATAATTGCTCAACAAAAGAACTTGTCAGCAGTCCAGCAAAGTGAGCCCTGCTGAAGCAAGTCATCTCATTAGTTGTGCCCTACGTCAAAAGGTTTGAAGATAAGCCTGTAAATCATGCCAGGGCTCAACTGACCTAGTTTATCTTTTGTAACTTGAGGCTTATTAATTGTGCAACTTTTTTTTGGGGGGGGGGTGGGTGGGCAGTGGTGGGGGAGCTTATTTAATAATCCAGCCACAATCTTCACACACCCAAAAGAACTTTAAAATTGATTCTAATTCTCATCTTACTCCAACTGTACAAAATTCAGAATTTTTATGCTACAGTTTTAATTTCCATGATTAATTTTGCTTTTTTTCTGCTTTTGACACCACCTTATTTTCTTAATCAAGGACATTAATTTTGGTAACATAGAATCAAGGAGAAATTTCACTGCAGTAAATAAAACAGGTAACAGTGAACAAAATCAAATTCATTATCAGAGGCCAGCCCAACTAAACATAGAATATACAGGCGACCGAGGTCACATGAGGACGTTAGTGAGGAGATGTATATAAGAAGTGTGTGCTTTACCCGCCTGAGGATCTGCAGCCACGATCACCTGTCCGCACTGCCATCAATGAAGGTGATGACCACACTCAACTTTTATGGCACAGGGTTATTTCAGGCAGCCATGGGCGATCTCTGTAACATCAGCCAGGATGCAGTATGGGTATGCCTTTGTCGTGTGATTGATGCATTTTATAGGAGAGCATACCGAATGACAAAGAGAGAATGTCTTTGCTAAACCGTGGAGATTCATGTTTCTGCCCCCTCAGGTGGACGTAAAAGATCTCACAGCACTACTGGAAGAAGAGCAGTGGAGTTCCCCCAGTTGTCCCGGCCAATACGTAGCCCTCAAATAACATCACTAAAAAAATCAGATTTTCTGGTCGTTATAACATTGCTGTTTGTGGGAGCTTGCTGTGCGCAAATTGGCTGCCACATTTCCCTACATTACAACAGTGACTACACTTCAAAATACTTAATTGACTGTAAAGCACTTTGGGACGTCCTGAGGTCGTGAAAGGCGCTATATAAATGCAAGTTATTCTTTCTTTCGAATAAACGAGTTGAGTGTTGGTGGGCTCGATGAGGCCATCCAGTTTTATGATGTTGTTGGGTTTCCCATGGTGCAGGAAATTAAATTGATGGGTCCCTGATAAGAAAATTAGAGTACTTAAGCTGATTTTACATGGTGAAACTATGTTAAAATAAAGTCAGGGGGCCCCTAAGCCATCTGCCTTATTAATTACAAGTAAAAGAGAGACTAGATGCACCACCACATGCAAGCTCTTTGCTTCTGTGTAGCATGTTTAATTATAATAAAGATGAGAAGTCGCACAACACCAGGTTATAGTCCAACAGATTTATTTAAAATTACAAGCTTTCGGAGCTGTCGCCCCTTCGTCAGGTAAAGTTACTGTATAATAAAGATGACAATGGGTGAACAGATTCTTTTTAATTGAGATGCCTAAGTGCCTACAGTGCAGGACACCACCAGGTGCAAAAGAGAGTAGGAGGGAAGGCAAGTTAAAGTCGAATTATGGTTAGGGTATACCAAGCACGGGTTTTGAAAATCTGTGCAATTTAGGAAGGCTGATGCCAAGAAGCTCCGCAATTTTGATGCGTGGAAAAGTCAGAGTTAGCACGCGAGTGAAGGGGTGGGAATTCCGCCCCTGTGTTCCCGGATCGCGTCAGGAGTTGCACATCACAAAATTACGCACTCCAAGCTCTTGGTTTTCTGTCCAGTAATGCCAGGAGTGAAGCAGCAGAAATATTATCCATAAATTGGCAACAAAAAGATGATAGTTTTGGACCACACAAAGAGTATAAAGACATACTAAACAGAGACCTGATAGTGGGTAAGATTATTCTTAAAACCCTGTTGATTCCACAGTTAACAAAAACTGATGGACTCCAACAGCTGAATAATAATTCTTTGCTTTGAAAGTGGACACTCCCTAGTTTTAAATTTCTTGATTGCTTTAAGGCTCCACTGACCCAAAGCGATCAGTTACAGGTCCAGCTGGTTCACTGATCACTTTGGTTTTTTTTGAATGAGTTACTGAAATTACACCCAAGGTTAGTTTCGTGTGGCTTTCAAATAACAATGGGCCGGAATTTACAATCAAAATAATAGTGAGGCTAACGGCGCTCACCATTTTTCATGCGCAAATCAGACAGTAACTTCAGGCGAGCACACACGCAGTTAAAACCGAAAATCCGGAAGTTGCTGTCCGAGATGCACCGCTCCTCACTGAAACGGCATCTCACTGTCTGATTAACCATGCAAATACATTGAACGACATGAAGTTCCTGTACTTACCTTGTAGATACAGACTAAACTCGCCACAGAAAGTTAGGGTATGTCCATTTCAGTCTAAGCAGCCTTTTTAATGGTGTGATAAGTCTTAATTACTGCCAAACAATCTCTCTGGCACTGAAAATTAACTATTACAAGTGTGGAGTCTCATTCCTTCAGCTTTTAATTGTTGTTGGAGCCTTTAAAAAAAAAAAAAAAAAATTTTTTTACTTTTTCTTTCTGTCTCTTTTTTTCTCTCTCTCTCTCTCTTAATCCCATCTTTCTTTCCATCTCTATTTTGCATTCTGTACCTGATTTGACCTTGAATTCACTATTCTAACTTACACTTTCTGAATCAGAGTCTGCGCTGTTCATTAACAATTCTTCAATCTGATTAAGGGGATACATATGTGCTTGCCCTGTTCACAACGGTCCCAGATCCCCTGTAGAGGGCGCCGCGCTATTTCCGTCTCGCACTTACAGCAACTTGCCGTGCAAAAACTCATGGAAATTAAACAGACAAGGGCAAGTCTAACGAACCGGGGTTGGGGGTGGTGGGTGGGGGGTGGGGGACGCCATTCGTTCGCCGCCTACAGTAAATTCGGGCCCATTGTAGTTTGTCGTCCTGCACTTATTGGAAAGTGACTCAACTAAACTTTTAGTAAGGCTCCTGCTAAGTTGTTGTTAAATACTTCACTTGGATTGGCCAAAGATTTCTTATTTTTATTTTGGAGGCTTATCTGGAAATGTGCACTGGAAGAGGTTTATTTTTAAAAGCAAAAACAATGGTACACTTGGGATGAACGTTACTCTGCCATTCTTTCAGTTGCAAAGCATCAGCACTTGCATGAACTTCGAGGTTGGTTTAGTATTAATCAGTTTTGCCATAGGTGTTCCTATATATGGTTTAAACAGTTTCAGCATGAAAATCTTTATTTTTTTCAAAATCAATTTAAACATCATTAATTTTTGATGTGCAGCATTTTTCTCATTCCCACGACTTGCGAAGAAGAAAGAAATGCAAGGGCTAGATTCAATTATTTCCCCTTACACTGTACACAGCATATTGAGAAATGTTATTACAGCGGATCAATATCAGGAGGGTTTGCCTCTATCCACAACATATTTCTCCTGTCATTTAATTTCTGTCATGTGTATCAATGTTTTCCTTTGAATAAAATACCAGCAAGAATCGTCCCCGTGTTGGTACTTTCTGATTTCATTACATTCAGATTTCTTAGTTCCAAAATCTTGTGTGTCAATTTGCTTTCTGAGTTCAGGGGGTTTTGTGATCATTAACTGCTTTGGGTTATGTGGGCACATGCAGGCTTCCCTCCCTACAAGGCTGCAAGATGCAGCCATATTGACACGCTGTGTTCTGTCTGCAACCCAGAAAGGCATTCTGCTACTAGATTTCAAGAACTTTTCCCCTTCTCCTCTGCTCGCTGACCTACATTGGCTCTCGGTTAAGCAACGTCTCGGTTTTATAATTCTCATCCTTGTTTCCAAATCCCTCCATGGCCTCGCCCCTCTCTATCGCTGTAATCTGCTCCAGCCCCACAACCCCCCTGAGATATCTGCGTTCCTCTCATTCTGGCCTCTTGAGCATCCCTGATTATAATCGCTCCACCATTGGCGGCCGTGCCTTCTGTTGCCTCGGCCCGAAGCTCTGGAATTCCTTCCCTAAATCTCTCCATCTTGCTACCTCTCTTCCCTCCTTTAAGATGTTCCTTAAAGCCTACCTCTTTGACCAAGCTTTTGGTCATCTGCCCTAATTTCTCCTTATGTGGCTTGCTGTCAAATGTTATTTTATAACGCTCCTGTGAAGCGCCTTGGGATGTTTTACTACGTTAAAGGCGCTATATAAATACAAGTTGTTTTTGTTGTTGTTATTATTCCATTACCTCACAGACGGAGTGATTGTGCAGTGATCCCAACTGCAGCTTTCTATCAGTTCTGATGAAAGGTCATCGACCAGAAACGTTAACTCTGTTTCTCTCTCCACAGATGCTGCCTGACCTGCTGAGTATTTCCTGCATTTTCTGTTTGTATTTCCATCAGTCACCCCTGAGCAACCTCTTTCCTCTCAGTACCAGTTAGGATGTAAAAATATTCTGTATGTTTAGCTCCTTTTCACACAAAGCTGCTCAAACTAGATACTGAAACTGGCGGATGTTTCAGGGTGGGATGGAGTCTGCAGGCTTTTAAATAGCGCAGATAAACTGCTATTGTAATACTTAAATTATGTGCGTGAGGACAGCAAGTAGAGTTTTGAGTCACTATCTCTGTCCGAGTTGCCAGGGTAACATGCTGAATTGCGCACATTTGGTTCTGGGAACACATATTTAAAGATGAGAAATTATTATTTCAAAAATCATAAAATGGAGTATAAGAATCAAATTATTGATAATCCTTAAAACACAGAAGTGGGTTCAGTTGATTTGTTAATGAACTTTGTTTGACCCCTCTCCCCAGGACCATTATGGAGAAGAAGCTGGCTGCTTGTGTGAGCATTTTACCAAAAGTGTTTTCCATGTAAGTTAAAGAAAAAAACCTTTCTTTCAAGGTTTAGTGAGTGTCTATCGGCAAACGGTTGCAAAGAATTACATCCATGAAAGTCTATAGCTGGTTCCAGAACAAGGGGTGTCATCTTTAAAATTCAAACTGAGCCATTTAAAAGCAAAGAAAAAATGTCCACACAAAGGTTTGTGAGAATTTGAACTTCCCAGAGACCCATAATTGCAGAACCAACTGAGATGTTTAAAAGTGAGATAGATAGTCACTTAGGAGGCAAGAGTTTAAAGGAATATGGAGAAAGGGCAGGGAATTGGGATTAAAGAAATAGAACTGCCATGGCTAACAAAATGCTACAACAGGTTCAATGGGGTGAATGACCTGCTCATGTGCCTATGACTTAATCACCCTGTCACTAAATTTGCTTTCATGCGGCTATTAGTCCTGGTAAGTTTGTTACTTGCTATTAATCGATATACTGTAGAATTTTGGCTTCCTAAAGATTATTAAGTCTACATAAGTACATCAAATTATTATAAAGTGTTGTAAAGTGCAGAATATATTACAACTTTAGCAATAATTGAATAGGACAACTTATAGCATCAATTGTCTAAAGGAGAATGCATAACTTGCACTTAACGGGAAGAGATATTTGGAACTAAATTTTTGGATTGTGTTTTAAACAACTACATCCCGAGGCACATGTTGATATTCAAGCGTAGTTTCATTTTTGGTACAATTTGTATTTGTCAAAAAGGAGAAAAAAATTATGCAAACCAACCCTTGACCTCTCTACTTTCTGCAAGTAATGTTCTATCTCTGATTTACTCTTTCACTCCAAAGTCCTCGAGCATGTCATAGCCATTCACTGACAGCCCTGCCTCCCCCATCACTCCCTGTTTGTCCCTCCAATCCAGTTTCCACCCTGCTCATAGGACTCTGGTGAAAGTCATCAGTGCAACTATGATAGTGGCTCATTGATCCTTCTGGTCCTCTCGCTGCCTTTAGCACCATTGACCACTCCATTCTCCTCCTTCACCACCACTCCTTCACAGTCTATCTCCATGACACCACTCTCTCATGGTTCCTCATATCTTTCCCAATGCATTCGCTACATCTCCTCAAACGGTTTCTCTTCCTGTATCCACAATACTTTTGATGTAACCCAAAGCTTTCTCTTTGGTCTTTTCCTATTCATCAGTTACCCTATAGCAACACCTGCAGGCACAGGGATTATTTCTGAATGAATGCTGCCATTTAACGTTATCTTTATTGCTTCTTCATCGACTCTGTAACTGTTGCTGGATTTGCCAACTACCTTCTTTAATATCAAGCTCTAGAAGTCAAAATATCCTTTAGCTCAATATCAACAAAATGAAAGCCATCTTTTTGGTTCCTGCCAACATCTTCATGGGTCTAGCCTCAACTCCATCAACCTTCCCACTTTCCCTCACATGCTAAATCCAGAGGTATGCCACCTAAGCATTCTGTTCAAGGTGAGCTTCTTGCCCCATATCCAATCAATTGCCAAGACCACTTCCACCTGCTGAGCATCCTCACGGCTGCAGAAACCTTAATCCACACATTCATCACCTTGAGAAACGACGTCCTCAATGCAATCCGCAACCTGCCTTTTGACCTTCACAAACTTCAAGTAATTCAAAACTCCATAACCTGCATGCTCTCCCATATTGAGTCCCACAAATTATCCTTGTCAAGCTCCACTGGCTCTCCATGCCCCAGTGCATTGACCAATAACCTCATCCTCCGATCCCTCCCTGGCATCACTCCACCCCATCAAAGTGATCCTCTGGAGGCATCCTGTGTTCCTGCGATACTGGATTACTGTTTACTTCCCAATCCTTGCACTTCACCAGAGGTTGATCTATCAGTCACGATGCCAGTGTCTTCTGAAATTCTAACCATTTCACCTTAATACCTCCTTCTTCTTTCAAAAAGACTCCTAAAACCTCCCTCTATAGTCAAGCCTTCAGTCTCCCCACCCCCTGAATTTTTCTGTTGGTCTTAAGAGCACCAGGACTTTCTCTTTTGGAAATCTCATGGATTAAAGTTAATGGATGGAAAAATGATGAGCCGTATGCCCACAATTTCCCGATGTACACTCCCAGTGGGGAAGGCTCCGCACAGAGTGAGCATTCGGGGAAAAGAAATCGGCCTTGTATGTAACTAATATTTTATATAACTATCTATGTTATACAAAATATGCAACCTGTAAAAATGTTTACAACACCCAAAATCTGTTGGGAGTGATCAAGCTGTCCAGGTTAAATTTCACCAATATATAAGGTGTGAAAGATATAGGGAGTCGCAGTTATAATTGCACTGTGCATTTACAATACTGGAACAACCAAATTCCACGGCACTTGAAAACCATCTGTGCAGTTTTTAAGCTTGTTTTTTTGTATTCGTTCCTGGGATGTGGGTGTCGCTGGCAAAGCCAGCATTTATTGCCGATCCCTAGTTGCCCTTGAGAAGGTGGTGGTGAGCCGCCTTTGAACCGCTGCAGTCCGTGTGGTGAAGGTACTCCCACAGTGCTGTTAGGGAGGGAGTTCCAGGATTTTGACCCAGCGACGATGAAGGAACGGCGATATACTTCCAAGTCAGGATGGTGTGTGACTTGGAGGGGAACTTGGAGGTGGTGGTGTTCCCATGCGCCTGCTGCCCTTGTCCTTCTAGGTGGAAGAGGTCGCGGGTTTGGGAGGTGCTGCCGAAGAAGCCTTGGCGAGTTGCTGCAGTGCATCTTGTAGATGGTACACACTGCAGCCATGGTACGCCGGTGGTGGAGGGAGTGAATGTTTAAGGTGGTGGATGGGGTGCAATCAAGCGGGCTGCTTTGTCCTGGATGGTGTCGAGCTTCTTGAGTGTTGTTGGAGCTGCACTCTTCCAGGCAAGTGGAGAGTATTCCATCACTCCTTACTTGTGCCTTGTAGATGGTGGAAAGGCTTTGGGGAGTCAGGAGGTGCGACACTTGCCGCAGAATACCCAGCCTCTGGCCCGCTCTTGTTGCCACAGTATTTATGTTGCTAGTCCAGTTAAGTTTCTGGTCAATGGTGACCCCCAGGATGTTGATGGTGGGGGATTCGGCGATGGTAATGCCGTTGAATGTCAAGGGGAGGTGGTTAGACTCTTGCTTGTTGGAGATAGTCATTGCCTGACACTTGCGTGGCGTGAATGTTACCTGCCACTTATCAGCCCAAGCCTGAATGTTGTCCAGGTCTTGCTGCATGTGGGCATAGACTGCTTCATGGTCCTCTTTTGGTTTTTATATCCTACATAAGGCTAACAGATGGAGGAACTCTAGAGTTGCAGCATAACTCTGTCTGGAAATAGGCCTGTCTTTGCCCCGCTAACCACTCAATTTCTTCTCATTATATGTTCAGGTACTATTGGGACAGTGAAATAACAGAAGCTACTGAAGCACTGCTGGTGAGTTGCTGCATGTCTGGATTGTTCAAAATAGGAAAATAATTTTCAAAATTATTCAGTGTCAAATGTGTGTGTGCTGTATAGCAGGCTTGGCACGTAAACACATACCACACCAGAGGAGCTCATTACTAAAGTAGCACCAACAATCCGAGCAAGGGATGAGATAGTATTAATTACAATGTTGAACAGTTAGTATTAAATAGGCATTGTTATTTGAAAGGTAGCTTGCAAAATGTTTAATAAACCTGACATAATTCCCATTGAGATCATTGTGAACTTACATAACAGAAAGCAATACTTTCCCTCTCCTTTCATTCCCTCCCGCTCAAAAATAATGACAGTTCCCTTTATTAATGACTTAAATTTCCTATACTAACTTCCTGTATAATACTTAGTGCCAGATTTTGTACAGTTGGTACTAGACTAAGCACCTCTAGTTAGCTGAAGAGCCAAACAGCTCAACAGTTTGCAAGTGACAATAGTGTGATTATCTTTTTGTTTCTCTCCCTGGTCTTGCCCCACAGTTTTGTTTCTGGTGCTTTATGTCTTGAAATGGCTGACTGACTGGTAGGCATTGTACCACCAGTGCTTCATGTGGTGGGTGATCTATCTTCTGATCCTGGTGCTCAGGCAATAGGACTGCGACACTGGGAGCTTTTCCCTTACCCATTTTGGAGAAGGGGGCCCCCAGCAGACCTTCTGGGTTCTGTCCTCATTACCTCTGTAAGGTAAGCTTGTGGCCTGGATTGGGCCTGCAGGCGGGAGCTGGAAATTGTGTGTCTCATCAGTCTCTCAAGGGGCAGTGCATCAAGATTAAAAGGGACGCAGCCAATTAAAAGATTTTTTTAAATATATATTTTTCCGCCTTTCCAAAGGCTGTACGGGGCAAAATATGTGACTGTCAAAAACCAATGGATGACTAAATACATAGGGAGGCAGGAAATGGAGACTGCAGGCAAGCAATGGAGAGACAAAGCACCTGAACCCTCTTTGATGGATGCTGAAGTAGAGATGTGGTTGCACGTGGATACAGGAAGTGTTGCTCTGTTTGGCACCCCAGAGCATCCTCCCCAGAGGGCAGCAGTGCAACATGCTTAGACTTGCCCTGTAGAGAGAGCACTTTGTGCGGCGAACTCCATTTAAGTTGGAGTTTAGAAGAATGAGAGGTGATCTCATTGAAACATAAGGGGCCGTAATTTGCGGCCCCTACGGGTGCGTACGAGGTGTGTACGTGCCCGTAAGGGCCGCGCAAGTTCCGGGTTTAGGCATACGAAGCGCATGCGCTGAAAACCCGGCACTTGCGATCTGTCGAGAATTCTCTTGCCAGATCCTCCGCATCCCCCGGGAAAAGGGCCTCCGCGGGCGGAGAGTGGCGCTATTTTCCCAACTACTGCCCAGAGAATACCCTTGAAATTCTTACGCCTGGTAAAAGCATTTTAAAAAATAAAATTTTATCACTCATTTATACATTAAAAACCCTGTCCAATAAGGTAAGTTTATTTTTAGCCCCGTTAAAACATCTAATTTTTTCCCCCCAAATTAAGTTTTTGTTGAAAATATTTAATTAAATGGCA
The DNA here is from genome assembly GCA_030390025.1 of Squalus acanthias. Taxonomy (NCBI): domain Eukaryota; kingdom Metazoa; phylum Chordata; class Chondrichthyes; order Squaliformes; family Squalidae; genus Squalus; species Squalus acanthias. The sequence goes on from CM059438.1 coordinate 86,087,265, forward strand.
TTTTAATTCATTTTAAATATGTAATTTAAAAAAAATTATTTTATGTGTTCGTGTATTTTTTAAGTGATCCCCATTCATACTTAGGACAGTTCCATACATACAGAATCCCCATAAGTGTGAATGGAAGATTCCCCTTCTTTCATTGGTTGGGCCGGCCCACGTGATCCCAGGGGTGCTTGCGAACCGCATACACCCCTGGGATACGTGCGCCTCTACCCGTGGGTACCCAGAGAGGCCCAGGAACGCGAATCTATGAACCTCCCAGACCACCAGGTAAATTCATAGATTTTTTGCAGGTGGGAGGCATCCGCCCGTGGGAAGCCTCCGACCGCTAATTTTGGGCCATAAGATTCTGAGAGGTTTGACCAGGTAGATGCTGAAAGGCTATTTCCTCTGGCTGAAGAGTCTAGAACTAGGGGAGGGGAGGGGGATAGTCTCAGGATAAAGGGTCGGCCATTTAGGACTGAGATGAGGAGAAATTTCTTCACTCAGAGGGTTGTGAATCTTTGGAATTCTCTACCCCAGAGGGCTGTGAATGTTCAGTTGTTGAGTATATTCAAGGCTGAGATCGATAGATTTTTGGACTCTAGGGGAATCAAGGGATATGGAGATCGGGCGGGAAAGTGGAGTTGAGGTCGAAGATCAGCCATGATCTTATTGAATGGCGGAGCAGGCTCGAGGGGCCCTATGGCCTACTCCTGCTCCTAGTTCTTATGTTCTTAAGCAGAGGGAGGCAATAGCTGGCAGCACCAGGCCCACCTTCTGTAAAATTATTAAATGCCACTGACGGCAACCCCTTAGAATCCCAGAGACAGGGAAAAGGATATCCAAGGTAGAATTTAGTGAAGGTTAATAGATGATTTTCTACATTTCTGTAGGTGATAAAAACAAGGACCTCAAAAATACATGAACTGACAGAGTTTATCAGGTGAGTGTATTCATCACCAGATGACAGTGGCAGGATTTACCCCTTCAGTTACAGGTACTAAGATTTTTTGTTATCTTTAAGAACATAAGATCTCAAGGAAAATGTAAAGACCATTCAGCCCCTTCAAGCCCATTCCTTCCACAAACCATGCACAACCCATCTTATCTTGAACTTTTACCCACTTAATATCCTGAGAGAATACTACTCAAAAATTTCTAACTGACCCACAAAAGTAATCAAGCAAGAACTGCAGAATATCAGCATATACCTTCAATATTCAAATCTGATTGGTTATGTCTCCATTGCTGAACGTTTCATTGTCTTACTGGCAAATGAACCATCGTATACCACACAGTATTTTACCACCCTGATCATACTTTACTCTAATAACATAAGGAGTCATTCTTATAGATTTTCACAGTTACAGTTCTTTGGTCATCTACTCAATTAGCTATCGGGCCAAAAATTGCGGTCAGTGGCGTAGCTCCGGAGTACGCCACCGACCTGCGAAAAGAATACGCACCCACCTGATGGCGGCACTCCTGCGTAAACTTGCGCTCTGACGCTGCGAGGCGGAGGGCAGCGTAATGGCCCACGGATCCCAGGGACGCAGCCTGTGCGGAAATGGAGCTGGGATCACGTGGGCCTGGCCCTCCAATCAGAAAACAGATGCATTTAAGTTACTACATTTCTTCATTGCTACGGCCTTTAAAATACATTACAGATTTAGCTTTATCATGGGAATCCGATTCATTACTCATAATTCCCACTTCTAAACAAATACTGCGCAGCAAGTTATGAAATGTAAACGGTATTTAAAAAAAAACCTGCAGCTTTAACATACACTAGGATTGTGTCTCATTAAAGCTTTTAAGTCATTTAATTTTTTTCAAAAAGAGGTTTTTTTTTCATTTCAGGTATCCCCTTACTGTTTCCACCAGCCGTAAAATTTCCGTCTGTAATTGCTGGGCAAGTAGCCCAACTCTCCGTCAGCAATCAGGTTTTCGGTGGCGGAGCGGATGGCCTGTCAATGTGTACGTTCGGAATTTAGCGCAAGCGCGTGCGGAAATCTCAAACTTGCGGTGGATTTCAATGGCGGTATGACGCCGTCAGACCGACCGCAAAATTTGGGCCATTACATTTAGAGATGGAACTAAAATTTATTAACAAGGAAAGTATGTTATAAGTTTGAATCCACAGTTAACATGAACAAGTTGGTTTTTTTCCTCAGAGAGGGGAAAGAATTCCTCTCTTTAAATTATATTTCTTTCCCTCCCCTTTCTCCAGTCACTTTTCTTTTTACACGTGTCTACAGGCTCAGCACATATTTAAAGGAACATATTAAAAAAATTAGGCACAATTTCCATCAACTCCCACACCCCTCCTTGCCCAGTGACTGTGCCCTGCTGCTGTTCCATCAGCCTGTCAGTATTTAATGGAAAAAGGTTTTGTTATAGCTGTTTATCCAGATGCTGGAATACAGTCTGGAAGCTGAGGTTTGCACGCACATGAAACATCACATGATCTTATTGAAACATCTAAGATACTGAGAGGGCTCGACAAGAGAGGATGTTTCCCCTTGTGGGGAAATCTAGAACTCGGGGGCACAGTTTCAGAATAAAGGGTCGCCCTTTTAGAACTGAGATGAGGAGGAATTTCTTCTCTCAGAGAGTCGTAAATCTATGGAATTCTCTGCCCCAGAGAGGTGTGGAGGCTGGGTCATTAAATACATTTAAGGTGGAGATAGACAGATTTTTGCAAGATAAGGGAGTGAAGGGCTATGGGGAGCGGGCTGGGAAGTGGCCTTGAGCCCAAGATCAGCCATGATCTTATTGAATGGCGGAGCAGGCTCGAGGGGCCAAGTGGCCTATTCCTGCTCCTATTTCTTATGTTCTTATGTACTGTTAGCCTTCAACCAACATCACTAAAACAGACTATATGGTCATTTATCTTTTTGTTTTTGTGGGCCTTGATGCGCACAAATTAGCTCCTGCGTTTCCTTAAAGTACTTTGGGATGTCCTGAGGTGGTGAAAGGAGCGATATAAACGCACGTCCCTTCTATTCCCTTTACTGATGCTGCATTCCGCAAGGTTCTAATTACACCCAAGGGTCAGCCTGTACCAGGAGACTGGCTGAGAATCAATTAATTTTATCCCGTGTAACACATCCAGGATGGAGCGTTGCCAAACACTTGACATACAGGCATTTAGGTAATTAAAGAGAATGAAAGCATCACCTTCCAATGTGCATTATAAGGAAAGTAGAAGGAACAACATCATTTGAATTTAGAAAAATGGGAAAAAGACCAAGAAATGTAAATATTGGTTGGAGACAGCGTGGACCTGAGCGAGAGCGGAGACAGCAGAGGCGGCGGCTGAAAGGGAGCACCGGAAAAGGCCCAGGACACAGCGCGGACCTGAGCGAGAGCGGAGACAGCAGAGGCGGCGGCTGAAAGGGAGCACCGGAAAAGGCCCAGGACACAGCGCGGACCTGAGCGAGAGCGGAGACAGCAGAGGCGGCGGCTGAAAGGGAGCACCGGAAAAGGCCCAGGACACAGCGCGGACCTGAGCGAGAGCGGAGACAGCAGAGGCGACGGCTGAAAGGGAGCACCGGAAAAGGCCCAGGACACAGCGCGGACCTGAGCGGAGGCAGCGGCTTAAAAAACCCAAAAAACTAGGAGTGACGTCACAGGACAGCAGGTAGGTGATTGGTTGGTGAGTATTACAGCTCTTTTGCTCTCTAGGTTAGGTAACTGGATTAAATTCAGAACTGGGAGAGTATTAACTACTATAACTTTATTAAATGAATAATTAAACTAAATTAACTAATTAAAACTAAAAATTAAAAGTGAGAATAACCGTTTGAAGGAGGCGGAGTATAAATTGAGCGGGAGCCCCAGAGAGAGTACAGGTTGGAGCAGCAGCGGCAGCGAGGAGGCGGAGGACCTCCAGCGAAAACAACAACAAAAGCAACAACTGCAAAACAGCTAAAGTGACGTCACAACCAGGGAAGGAGCTGATTGGTGAGTAGTTGGTAAGTGTTTCTAGTTAATAGTCTATTAAGTAAAGGCATGGCAGTGCAGCTCAGTCCCGTGGAATGCACATCCTGTGCCATGTGGGGACCCCAGGACGCTTCCCGTGTCCTGGACAACCACATGTGCAGGAAGTGTCATCAGCTGGAGGAGCTCGAGCTCCGGGCTTTGGAGCTTGAGCAGCAGCTGGCGTCACTGCGGTGCATCCGTGAGGATGAGAGCTTCGTGGATAGCACGTTTCAGGAGGTGGTCACCCCGCAGATAAAGAGTGTGCAGGCAGAAAGGGAATGGGTGACCACCAGACAGAAGAGGAGGACCAGGTAGGTAGTGCAGGAGCCCCCTGAGTGCATCTCGCTCTCCAACCAGTATTCGGTTCTGAGTACTGGTGAGGGCAATGGTTCCTCTGGGGAGTATAGCCAGAGCCAAGTCTGTGGCACCATGGGTAGCTCAGCTGTACAGGGCAGGGAGGAAGAAGAGTGGGAAAGCAATAGTGATAGGGGATTCAATAGTTAGGGGAACAGACAGGCGTTTCTGCGGCCATAGACATGACTCCAGGATGGTATGTTGCCGCCCTGGTGCCAGGGTCAAGGATGTCACTGAGCAGCTGCAGGACATTCTGAGGCAGGAAGGTGAAAAGCCAGAGGTCGTGGTTCATATCGGTACCAGCGACATAGGTAGAAAGAGGGATGAGGTCCTGCAGGCAGATTTCAGGGAGCTAGGAAAGAGATTAAAAAGCAGGACCTCAATGGTAGTAATCTCCGGATTACTCCTGGTGCCATGTGCTAGTGAGTATAGAAATAGGAGGATAGCGCAGATGAATGCGTGGCTGGAGAGATGGTGCAGGAGGGAGGGCTTTAGATTCCTGGGGCATTGGGACCAGTTCTGGGGGAGGTGGGACCTGTATAGGCTGGACGGGTTGCACCTCAACAGGGCCGGAACCAATATCCTCGCGGGGAGGTTTGCTTGTGCTGTGGGGGGTGGTTTAAATTAATTTGGCAGGGGGATGGGCACCAGGATGTGACATTAGAAAGGGGAAAAAAAGTGCTCAAAGGATTGGGAGAGGCAGAGAGCACCAAAGTAAGAAATAGTAAGGTATTAGGTGGGGTCAAACTAAGAGAGAATACAGGATGGTCTAAGATGGGTTTACAGTGTACGTATGTGAATGCACAAAGCGTAGTAAACAAGATAAGTGAGCTGCAGGCACAAATAGCCACATGGGAATATGATGTTGTGGCAATAACTAAGACCTGGCTCAAAAAAAGGCAGGATTGGGTATTAAATATTTCTGGTTATAAAGAGTTCAGGAAAGATAGGGAAGGAAAGATAGGAAAGGAGGTGGTGTGGCAGTATTGGTTAAGGAGAATGTTACAGTGCTGGAGAGGGAGGATGTCCTGGAGGGGTCAAGGACAGAATCTATATGGCTAGAGTTAAGAAATAATAGAGGTGCCATTACACTACTAGGTGTATTCCATAGACCACCAAATAGTGGGAAAGATATAGAGGAGCAAATTTGCAGAGAAATTACAGAGAGGTGCAAGAACTATAGAGTAGTAATAATGGGGGACTTCAACTATCCTAATATAGGCTGGGATTGTAATAGTGTAAAGGGCAGAGAAGGGGAAGAATTTCTAAAGTGTGTTCAGGTGAACTTTCTTGATCAGTATGTTTCCGGCCTGACGAGGGAGGAGGCATTGCTGGATCTGGTTCTGGGGAATGAGGTAGGTCAAGTGGAGCAAGTGTCAGTAGGTGAACATTTAGAGAACAGTGATCATAGTATCATAAGGTTTAGATTAGCTATGGAAAAGGACAGGGAGCAATCTAGAGAAAAATGTTTAACTGGGGGTAAGGCCAATTTCAGTGGGATGAGAATGGATCTGGCTCGGGTAAACTGGAATCAAAGATTGGCAGGCAAAACTGTAATGGAACAATGGGCTGCCTTTAAAGAGGAAATAGTTCGGGTATAGTTGAGGTACATTCCCACTAGGGGGAAAGGCAGGGCAACTAAAGTCAGGGCTCCCTGGATGATGAAACAGATAGAGAATATGATGAAGCAGAAAAAGAGCTCGTATGACAGATGTCAGGTTGCAAATACATCTGAGAATCAGGCTATATATAGAAAGGTCAGAGGAGAAGGAAAAAGAAAATAAGAGGGGCAAAGAGAGGGTATGAGAATAGAATGGCAGCCAACATAAAAGGTAATCCAAAAGTCTTCGAAAGGCATATAAATAGTAAAAGGGTAGTAAGAGGAGGGGTGGGGCCGATTAGGGACCAAAAAGACCTATGCATGGAGGCCGAGGGTATGGCTGAGGTACTAAACGAGTACTTTGCATCTGTCTTCACCAAGGAAGAGGATGCTGCCATAGACATAGTAATGGAGGAGGTAGTGGAGATACTTGATAGGATAAAAATTGATAAAGAGGAGGTATTAGAAAGGCTGGCTGTACTTAAAGTAGATAAATCACCAGGAGCAGATGGGATGCATCCTAGGATGCTGAGGGAATTGAGGGAGGAAATCGTAGAGGTACTGGCCATAATATTCCAATCCTCCTTAGATATGGGGGTGGTGCCAGGGGACTGGAGAATTGCAAATGTTACACCATTGTCCAAAAAAGGGTGTAAAGATAAACCCAGCAACTACAGGCCAGTCAGTTTGACCTCGGTAGTGTGGGAGCTTTTAGAAACAGTAATCAGGGACAAAATTAACAGTCACTTGGACAAGTGTGGATTAATTAAGGGAAGCCAGCACGGATTTGTTAAAGGCAAATCGTGTTTAACTAACTTGATTGAGTTCTTTGATGAGGTAACAGAGAGGGTAGTGTACATGGATTTCCAAAAGGTGTTCGACAAAGTGCCACATAATAGGCTTGCCAGCAAAGTTGAAGCCCAAGGAATAAAAGGAACAGTGGCAGCATGGATACGGAACTGGCTAAGTGACAGGAAACAGAGAGTAATGGTGAACGGTTGTTTTTCAGACTGGAGGAAGGTATACAGTGGTGTTCCCCAGGGGTTGGTTCTAGGACCACTGCTTTTCTTGATATATATTAATGACTTGGACATGGGTGTACAGGGCATAATTTCAAATTTGCAGATGACACAAAACTTGGAAGTATAGTGAACAGTGAGGAGGAGAGTGATAGACTTCAAGAGGACATAGACAGGCTGGTAAAATGGGCGGACACGTGGCAGATGAAATTTAACGCAGCAAAGTGTGAAGTGATACATTTTGGTAGAATGAATGAGAGGACATATAAACTAAATGGTACAATCCTGACGGGGGCGCACGAACAGAGAGACCTGGGGGCATGTGTGCACAAATCGTTGAAGGTGGCAGGGCAGGTTGAGAAAACAGTTAAAAAGGCTTACGGGATCCTGGGTTTCATGAATAGAGGTATAGAGTACAAAAGTGTGGAAATTTTGATGAACCTGTATAAAACACTGGTTCGGCCCCAACTGGAGTACTGTGTGCAATTCTGGGCACTGCACTTTAGGAAGGATGTGAAGGCCTTAGAGAGGGTGCAGAAAAGATTTACGAGAATGATTCCAGGGATGAGGGACTTCGGTTACATTGATGGACTGGAGAAGCTGGGGTTATTCTCCTTTAGAGCAGAGAAGATTGAGAGGATATTTGATAGAGGTGTTCAAAGTCATGAGGGGTCTGGATAGAGTAGATAAAGGGGAACTATTCCCATTGGCGGAAGAGTCGAGAACCAGAGGACACAGATTTAAGGTGATTGGCAAAAGAACCAAAGGCGACATGAGGAAAAACTTCTTTACGCAGCGAGTGGTTATGATCTAGAATGCACTGCCTGAAAGGGTGGTGGAGGCAGATTCAATCGTGGCTTTCAAAGGGGAGTTGGATAAGTATCTGAAGGAAAGAAATTTGCAGGGCTACGGGGAAAGGGCGGGGGAGTGGGACTAGCTGAGGTGCTCTTGCAGAGAGTCAGCACGGGCTCGACGGGCTGAATGGCCTCCTTCTGTGCTGTAACCATTCTATGCTCCTGTAATTCTATTTTTTTTTAACACTGGGCAACATCTAAACACTGTAGGAACCACTGGCCATTAGATGATGCCAGGGGCTGCTTTCCCCCAATATAATAGAACAACAGTTCGAAAATCATTAACATGAGACAGGGCTTGACGAGCTGGCACTTAAGGACCATGAAGTGTACAATAATGAAAAAGGAACTGCCGTAATCTTCAGTATCTTGTCCCTGTGAAGGGCACATGTTTTAATTAACACTTCAGAATTAGGCACTGACCGAGGTGAATCTTTACTCTTTAATCATTGTAACTACATTCAGCCACATGTGAAAAGATTACCCCATGATTTCCAACTATAAGACGCAAGCGTTCAATACAAACCAAAAACTTGTACATCTTGTCCTTGATGTACCTAAATCTTATTAGTGCTTCATTAATCCGTTCTGCAGCATTTCATCAACTAATTAGATTTCCATTTACTAAAGTGAATCCTCTGTAGAAACGCACCAGTGGCATAAGCACTTAAGTATTTTATTGTCAGCAGTGTTGTGAGCTGGAGTCCTTGGGTTACTGCAGCCTGCACTCAGCTGCCTCAGTCACAGGAGTCACTCGGCTCAGCCAGGCTGCAAATGGAATAGAAGCAGATGATCCCACTTTGGGTTCAGGGAAACCAGAGATTGGCCACATGATTGACATCTCGATCAGTTCCACAGGACGTCAGGACCCAGACCACGCCCCTTTTTTGCCTGTCCCTTTCAGCTGGCAGGAATGAGATCAAAGAACCTGCAAGGGGCAAAAATTAAGATCAAGGTGATTAGTAGTAATTCTTTATCTTTTTGTTTTATTTATTTGTCCAGGATTATACCAGCACGTTGCTAGGATTGAAATAAATGCACAAATTATGACCTTAATTTTGCCAGAAAACATTTGTAAAAAAATCTATCCTCTGAATCTTTGCTTTCTTTCCCCCCCAGATCAGTCCATCCTTTTGAAATTCCTGAAGTTATAAGCCTTCCAGTTGACCAAGGCAACCCATTATACTTGAAATGGATAGAAGAGGCTGTGCCAGAAGAATGATTTACTCACTTTGTTTTTTTAAAAAGTGCATCGAGTTCAGTCGCCATTACAGTTGCTTTTTTTTTTGTATAAGTGGTGTATAAATGAACAACATGGCTTGTTAAAAACAAACCAACCAGCCAGGGCAATACCCAAAGATCAGTTTGATGCTCTTCAGATGCAAGGTGACTTTAGACTGTAGAATGCAGTGAATGGCCCTGTTATTTACTTGAAAGAAACAAAATCCAAAAGCATGGTAATGAAACCCTGTTCTTTCACTAATGTGCATAATACCTTGGCCCGGAGTCTGTGGTGGTAATGATGGCGAAACTGTCAGTGATTCTACGCTCCTCCACAGGTTGCGCTGGGAACTCCCATGAGCCAGCAATCAATTCAAATCACAGTTCCTGGTGAAAACTTCCCCTATTACGCTGGAATATCCCTGTTAACCCCCCTCCCCCTGAAGAAGTTAAGCCTTGTTGAAAGAGGTGTAACTGGGTTTTTAACGGCATATTGACTGCTGAACAACTGTTCTGTCCCTGAAAAACTAATTTTATATTTGTGGAATGTCAATTTTTTCCATTAATATGATTAAGAATTACAAGGTTTTTAAAATAATAGCTTTTTTTACCGTTTGTGTATGGTATTTCAGCTTCTACCTTAATCCCATGTGTATTTCCCAATCTTTATTTCGCCCTCTGTAAAATTATAAAAAGTAAATTATAATCTGTGCATTTTACTTCCTGGTTTGCTGTTTGTGTGAATTCTTCAATGTGATTGGCTGCTCAGCCTGCTTGATGACATCACTGTTATTGGACGCTGGAGATTCGCTTGATTTGGCGCCAGATTCAAACAGAGGTCGGGAGAGCTGAAATTCACGCCACAGAGATCGTTAGATCTTTGTGAGCAGCTTTTCTCGAGGTTAGCGAGGAGCGTCGTAAATTCGCCGCTGACCGCAAATTCCGGACCATAGACTTTTCGCTCCCTTCCAAAATTCTTTGTCTCCAAACTAAAAAAAAAAGTCATAGAATAGTCTGTCCTTCAATACTGAGATACTTTCAGGTTTCAAAAATATCTAAATGAAAGTGTGTGTGTAAATGTAACCAAAATATCGTTACTGAATATTGTAAAGATAAGTGGGGGTATTTCCTTTGGTCACAAATGTGAATGAAAAGGTTTGTGAGGCTATAAAATGGGGAACCTGTTTTGTACTCACACAGACTTTTTCAGTCGCGTTAGTGACTGGAGAGAAGTATAGCTGAAGATGCATAGAATAATGAAACAAGTCTTAGCTCTGGATTAATGGTAATTGTGTTATAATTTTAATTTTCAACACAGAAATTCTACTACGATCTTCAAAGAGTTTTTATAAAAGAGGAAAGAGTAACTGAACTGCTGCCAGAAGTTCAGACATAATAAAAATATTTCTTAAAAGAACTGTACGTTACAAATGCAGCCTAATTATGGCTTTCTTTAACTGAACGAAAACACTGGAATATTTACTGTTATCATTTTCCCACAGCAGGATCGTTTTGATAGCAGCTTATTAATCATGGGATTTTTAAAATTAAGTTATCCAATCTCCTGTGGCCTTGCACATGGTAAGTGAGGTGATATTCTGATATATAAGGACGAGCATTATACAATGTTAGGCACAGTCTATTATTGTTCTCTAACAGAGCTGTGTGTAACTGGCCTAACCTGGAGAATAACTGTTCAATTGAAAAGGTATTTCCGTTGCCGGGTAAGTTTCTCTGAAACTAGCAGGAAATGACTGGCTTTCTTTTTTATATACTTTGGGGGGAAAATTGGCTCACGCCCCCTTTGGGGCGCTAACTTCGCCGGGGCGCTGCTTTTAGCGCCCCGAAAAAGTTGGCGCCCCGCACCCGAAATTGAATGGTAGCGCCCCAAGCAGGAGGTGGGGCGCTACTGGAAGCGCTCTCCCCTGCTCTTGGGGCGCTCCCATTGAATATCGCGGCACTACGTGTAGCAGCGCTGCGGTACTACAGGCCTCCCTCCCCTGATTAAAGGGGAGGGGCCCAGCGCAGCGCGCACCGGGGCTCCGCTGGACCACTGAGGAGCGGGGTGCCGGCAAAAGAGCCCAGCACTCAAGAGGAGTGCCGGGCTGACCAATCGCGGCCGGCACCCCCACAGGAGGAGGCGAAAGGGGGCAGGTGCTGGTAGGCGGCCCAAAGCAATTGGCCGCCCAGCACCCGCCCTTTAATTTGCGCTGCCGCAGTCGCAAACATGGCACCCTGACCCTGTCGAACATAGCATCCGGCGGCAGGTCAGGGGGCGCGAGCGAAGTTTGCGACCGGGGTGCTGTAGGTGGTTTGCTTTGGTGGTTCGAATCACCCCCCCCTACTTAGTTACAGGAATTACGGTGAACAGGATTGGGACACAGACAAGCTTTTCGGACTCAACCATACGGTGTTTAATAAGGTTAACACACACACCCGCCTCCAGTACGTAAAATGCCTGGTGGCGTAAAACAAACAGCAGAACAATACAAGTTGGCCCGTTGAACAGGCCCCTGTCTCGTATTAAGACGCCTAAAATCACACTGTGTTGCAATACAGAGTATAAAATACACACACAATCTCCCCACTAAACCCCTCTGGCTTGGTTGGGACACACAACACCCCTCACACTGTACCGGTGGTCTTAAGGATGCGTGGGCTTGGACAATGCTCACCCTAATTGTTCGTTTTCTTGCTCGCTGCTCCCCTGTGTAGAACGTGTCTCCTGGTTCCGTGTCGCCGATGCAGTATCCAAGTCCCAGTTTCAAGGTTCGTTCCTACAGTCGAAGAGCAAGGCGAGGCTCTTGTCGCTCGTGGTGGTTTAGAGCAAGCGAGAGAGAGCGAATGGCCAAAGCTGCCTTCTCTATATCCTCTCAGGTCTGTGTAGTTGCAGTGATGTCTTTTTAATCATCCTTCTTTGTCTGGTTTCCCGCCTTTCGGGGCTATCCCATCTAGGTGCTGGTGATAATGGCAGATGATGGGCCGCACTTCTCACCTGATCCTGGGTTAAGTGGCTTCCCATTGATTTACAATGGACCCCTTTTGTCCGGTTCCCGCCTTTCGGGGCTATCTCATCTAGGTGCTTGTGACCGTATGAGTCATCTCCCCGGACCCATTGTCTTCCCAGAGAATTCTGTCTGCCCAGACATTCTCCCATAATTAGTTTGTAGGCCTGGCTCGAATCTCCTGTCCACGAACACTTGGGCCCCTCCCATCTTTTCCAAACAGGCTGTTGGTAACAATCATTCAAAAAGTCTGAAATGAACTTGGGGCCTGCGTTCAATGCTTACAGACCCCCCCTTTGATATTTCAATGTCCCCACTGGGATATTAAGCATCCTTGTCTTCTTCCACTGTGTAGAAGCATCGTGAGCCCCAGCCAAGCCGTTCATTACCTTTAAAATCCCCAGGTTCTGGGGAGCAGCGAGCAAGAAAACGGACAATCAGGGTGAGCATTGTCCAAGCCCACGCATCCTTAAGAGCACCGGTACTGTGTGAGGGGGTGTTGTGTGTCCCAATCAAGCCAGAGGGGTTTATTGGGGAGGTTCTGTGTGTATTATATAGTGTATGTTCCGGGGTTTGTGGGACAAGTCCATGTTATACTCTGTATTGCAACACAGTGTGATTTTAGGCATCTTAACACGAGACAGGGGCCTGTTCGACAGGCCAAGTTGTATTGTTGTACTGTTTCTTTTACACCACCAGGCATTTTACGTACTGGAGGCGGGTGTGTGTATTAACTTTATTAAACACCGTACGGTTGAGTCCAAAAAGCTTGTCTGTGTCCCAATCCTGTTTACCGGAATTCCTGTCGTATAGAACTAAGTAGGGGGGGGGGGGGGGGTGATTCGAACCACAAAAGCAAACCACCTACAGCGCTGCGCACGGCGATGACGTCATCGCTGATACCGTAGCGCCGCGGGGCGCTAACGGGAGGCGCAAAGCAACCCAATTGTTCACCCTTTATTTTTAAAGTGCAACACAGATATTTGAAAATGTGACACTTTAAATGTAACAGATATATATAAACACATATATGTGTGTGTAATGGCCCGGATTATGTGTTGAGAATAACGGTGAGGCTATCAGCACTCACCGTTATTATGGAGTAAATCGGACAGCAACTTCTGGAGTCCGCAGTTAAACACGGAAATCTAGAAGCTGCGGTCTGTGTTACCCTGCTCCTCCACAGGCTGCGCTATAAGAACATAAGTTCTTATAATATATAGAACAGAATCAGCTATAACAGAATCTCGTCAATAGAGTTGGCATTGAAATCAATGTAAGGGCGTGAAGTTGTTACATTTACCCACTAAACACGGCAGAAAAAGTTAGTGCTGGTGCATTCAGGTGTAAGTGAATTTTTAATTACTGACAGACGACCTCTCTGGCACTGAAAATTTAATTTTACAAGTGTGGAGTCTCATTCCTTCAGAATTTAATCAGCGTTGGAGATTTTATTTTAAAGTTCTTTTGCCGCTGACCGCAAAATCTGGGCCATTATCTCCCACATGTAGCCTGGGACACGGACTGTGGAGTGCAGTGGGAATGCAACACCTGCAGGGAGTGGAGCAGGTGGGCAAAGTGAGAGCTGGGAAGGCGATGGAACGGGACTCATGGTCTGAGTTGAAGCAGGGAGTGAAAGCAGAGTTAGTTTCTTCATATCTGGTAATCGAGAGCAGCATGTTCTGAGGCCTGAGGTAGGCAGAGGCATTCCTGGGAGTGAGGCTCGTGAGGAAGGCAGAGTTCTTTCTGTCCAACATGTAGCTTGTCCGCACTATTAGTGCATGTTATTGATTAACTGCCCACATCAGGAAATGCTGGAAATACACAGCAGCTTTGCCAACATCTGTTTATAGGAACAGGAATAGGCTATTCGGCCCCTCCAGTCTGTTCCGCCATACAATGTTCACATGCACCTCCTAGCAACCAGACTTAGACGGCATAGGGAGAGGCCTGGGGACAGCTGCCAACACTCACAGCCAGAGAGAGTGCATGGCAGAGCACAAAAGGAGGAAGAAATAAAAGTATAAAAATATGCATTCTGCATATGTGATTTTAAAAAAAACATTTCACCTGTGAAGTGCTTTCTTGAGATTACATCGTGAAAAGACTGAGGCAGCTCCATCAATCCACTCTCAGTCTTGTAAGATTGAACCCAGATTACACCACTGGCTCCCAGATAAATATACCACATTGTCTTTCCAAAGGCTTCTTGTCCACAAGCATTCACCTATATAAAGCTCTTACCTTTTAAACTGAATGCGTTTTCTTAATTAGGAAAGAAAAACCTGATCAATATATCCTGAAAGCATGGCAGGTAGCACAATTACTCTGTCCTCAGCTAACAATAGGAAGCCTTAAGAGTGTCTGTTGATGTGGGAGGATATTATGGGCCGTATTTTGCGACCCCTACGGATGCATACGAGGTGCGCACGCGCTCGTAGGGGCCGCGCAAGTGCCGGGTTTAGGTATGCGAAGCGTATGCGCTGAAACCCGGCACTTGCGATCTGTTAAGAATCTTCTTGACAGATCCTCCGCATCCCCAGGAAAAGGGCCTCTGTGGGTGGAGAGTTGCGCTATTTGCCCAACTTCTGCCCGCTGAAAGGCCGTGGGATTCTTACGCCTGGTAAAAGCAGGCCTGCATAAGAGTTTTAAAAAATAGAAAAATAAAATTTTATCACTTTTATACATTAAAAACCCTGTCCAATAAGGTAAATTTATTTTTAGCCCCGTTAAAACATATAAAAAAGTTTCAAAAAATTACATTTTTGTTTAAAATGCCATTTTAATTAATTTTATATATGTAATTTTTAAAAAACATTTATTTCATGTGTTTGTGTATTTTTTAAGTCATCCCCGTACGTACGGAACTCTCAAAAGTATGAATGGGGATCCCCTTCTTTCATTGGTTGGGCTGGCCCACGTGATTCCAGGGGTGCTTGTGAACCGCCTGCGCCCCTGGGATACGTGAGCCTCAGCGCATTTCTACCCGGAGAGGCCCAGGATCACAAGCCTCTGTAATCTCCCGGACGACCGGGTAAATGCGTAGAAAATTTGATGATCGGAGACATCCGCCCACGGGCAGCCTCCGATCGCAAATTCAGGCCCCATGTCAGTAAATATGGCAATGGATGGTGGGTTTATTGAGTGAGTCTGGGGTTTGTTTACGCTTGTTATCCAAACCTTTTACACCTGTCAAAGCCACTTGCTCTAATCTCTAGTTTAGATACTTACAGCATTATCCATTTCAGCTGAATCCTGGAAAGGTTTGTACCCATTTAATGTGTCCAGCTGTCCTTACCAGAGCTGTGTCGGAACGCTAAAAATAGATTGCTCCTTGTTGAAATTGTTTACTTTCTGATTTTTTTTTAATTGAGCAACAAGGTGATGACTTGATTCACCTGCTGTGCAGACCTGCCAGCTACACCCCGACTCTTCTATATTGTCATAGAGCCAGTATTGATGAAATGTCAAGCGAGCTTGTGTTATGTAAACACACAAAACTCTGAGTACCGTAACAAAAATGAAGCCCTCAGCCAGGTTTCGCAGCCATTTCATGCCAGTGGTGTAAACTATTATTCCAGTGTCAAAAGACAGCTCCTGTACTGCACTTGTTTGCAATCTGTATGGGTGGCTCAGCTCAAGCTAAGTCATTGTGCTGTCATTTTCAAACTGGCAGTCTTGAGGGTTTTTGAGACTATAGTTGCTTCAAGAAGGTGGTAGAACACCGTGGATATTAGTCACTGGACAGTTTTTTTTCTGAATGGGATTGTGAACATGGAGACAAAAGCCTCAGATTTTAATGAAAGTGTTGGCGGTACGGTTCCGTTATTTGGAAAAAGAGCCTTCTGCACCAAACTGAATTATAATGTAAACAGGAGATCACAGGGCTGATTTCTGGAGCTAAGCTCCCTCTGGTTGGAAAGCTTTATGGGAGGGGAAATGTTACCTCAGAATTGATAACTGCTGACTTGGTCAAGAAGTCTACTCTCAAGACTGGCAGAGATCAAAGGGTTTTCCAACACAATGGTGAGAGGTGTCTTTCCGAATACCCAGACAAGCTAATGCATCGCTTATTATTTAGTGTCTGGGGGAACTAACTTCCCTTTAGCATACCACCTTTCATCAAAATGCCTCTCTTTTTTTAAAAAAACTCATGAGAATACATACTGCTTTTAAAAACTCAGCATTAAACGTAACTTTTTCCAAATCCTTTCTGTGGAAAAGTGGTCAAAAATCAGAAAGGTGACAATAGCACAGAAGAGCAACTTAACCCAAGAATTTATTGGCAATTGTTTTGCATAGCTGAATACAGAGAAAAATACTGAACTGCATAATGAAGAATACATGTTTTGTTACAAAAAAAAGGTCATTACATAGTGTGCTTGCTTACAAATGTACAATGTTAAAGTAATACTGTAAACCTCTAATGGTTATGCAAATCACATTGTGCAGGTAACATTTGTACGAGGATTGTCATTTCAGATTTTTTTAATGTCAGAATTGATCAAACACTTTGGGAGGGAGTAAGAGTACCGAATGCAAGATATACTACATGGCTGGCGATTTGGTACAGTACTAAGTCATGATTCACTAGTTACAGTACGCCCCAGTACTCCCATCAGCTGAAGGACTCCTGTGGTCAACTTCCAAAGTCAGAGCCATTGTCCAAGTCTGGTTATGAACTGACCAGACCACTGTGCAATAACTGGCACACTGTAATGATAAAATAAACTATATGGGATGTGAAAAGTTGATTGTCCAAATGTTAAGCAAACTCATCATCAAGTCACGGCAAGTCTTTACACATTGCCTACTCAGCAAAATGTTTTAGTGCTAATGGTTTCTGAAATAATATTGCTATTTGCACTTGAATTTTTTTTCTCACAAAGACTACTAAAAGCAAAGAGCATTAAAAGGAACTTCATAAAATAGACTGAGCATTTTCTATCCACAGTAATGGGAACTTCCACCTGTTTTCTAGCCGGGACCGAGCATCAGTCAAGAGACACCATCACTGCAAAACGGAATTACCTTAAACTTACGGAACCTGTGAAGAGAAAAGCTTTGATTATTTCACCACAGCTGACACACACAGTGAGTGAATCGCTGTGTGTTTGGTGGGTTTTAATTCAATATTTAGAGGCAGGAATGGGAGGGGAAGAATCAAGCAGGCTGTAGATTGATTCAGATCTCGCTCGTACACCATCCAGCACCTGGATATAATGGGTACCAGCGAAGGTCCGGACCACGGCACTGCCCGCTCGATCCAACGAGGGATGAAAACAGAATGAGGAATGTGCGGGGAGGGGAAACTGAATATTCCTGTCTTTGTGAAATCAAACAAAAAAGTCTGAGGGATCTTGAAGCGCATTAAAGAGGAGGCATTACCAGTGAAATTTAATTCAGCCGTAGGTTTTTGGATTGTCACGTTACACAGCTAATTTGAAAAGTTACTGTGTTCAGAAATGTACGGTGCATGGGGTTTATAAATTAGTCATGGCCCATTTTTGAGTGCATGGCCAGCGGCGCGCTGTCAGCGCATGTTTGAACTAGGAGGCCCAAGATGGGCTCCGTATTAGGCCTCGGGGACTCATTTACATTGTTTGGGCGAGCTCCGCAGGCAGGTCGGCCACTTTAAGTAGATAATGTCGGCCTGCTTGCCTTGCCGGCAGCGGCTCTTCAGTAAGTCTCAGTGGGTGGAATAGCAGAGGGGCGGGGGGGTTGATTGGGTGGGGTTGGTGCAGTAGCGGTGGGGTGGTTTGGACCTGCTCCTCCTGGCTCCACAGCAACATTTTTAGAAACTTTTATTGAATAAAAATACCTTTTGGTGCTTAGGCTGTAGCAGCCGCTGAAGAATCCTGAGCGGAGCAGGCAGCCCAATTTCTGCCATGGGGCCTAAAGCAGGCCCCTCTTTGACATTTGTGAGGGCCCTAACTCCTGTTTGAGGCGGCCGTTAGGGATGCCCGGGAAAAAAGCCCGATCCTGATGTTGGATCGCAAGTCCTTCAGGCATCCATGGGGGGGGCGGGGTGCAGGACGTTGGTCCTCAAAATTGGCCCGCTTTACGCCCGGAAAATGGGGCACAAGGTCCAATTTCTACTCCATAATGTGTGTGAGTTTTAAGGTGAAAGTTCCTACTGGCCATTTCCATCAGCTAGATGATCCTTTCATGTCCATTAAGACACTTTGGGGATGAAATTCGACTTGGGCGATAGCAGATCAGCAGTCCTGTTTTACACCGAACCCGACTTCATAAAAGTAATACAAAAGCAAAACACTGCGGAGGCTGGAAATCTGAAATAAAAACAGAAAATGCTGGAAATACTCAGCGGGTCAGGCAGCATCTGTGGAGAGAGAAAAACAGAGTTAACGTTTCAGGTCGATGACCTTTCCTGAAACGTTAACTCTGTTTCTCTCTCCACAGATGCTGCCTGACCTGCTGAGTATTTCCAGCATTTTCTGCTTTTATTTCATAAAAGTAACCCGGGCTGCCGATACGCTCGAGACGAGTTTCCCCCCCCCCCCGCTTTGTTTCCTAATAATTTACTGGCACTTTTATAACACCTTTTGTCAATAGAAAAATAAAACCACAAAAAGTACTAAGTCTTTGGCTAGCAGGGCCTATTTTATGGAGCCTAAAATCACAATTAAATTAATCTCCATATTGCACACTTGAAAAAAACCGCTCGGAATATTGTGCTTTTCTTTTTTTGCTATAGTCAACATAAAAAGGTGATCCGTCTCCATTAAATACTTAAAGCAGGGTATTTTCAAGAACAACTTATTTTGATCCCATTCAATCAAGTCTCCAATTTTCTTGAAAACATGATTTAAGTGAATAATCTCTGCTGCCAATTTCAATCCCACACAGGATAAATCAGAGCAAGAACTACGTTTCTCACAATGAAAATACCTTTGGCATTCATTGAGAGAAGGTGACAATTCACTAATATCTTTTAATGTGGTCATAACAGACTAGTTTTGCTTGAAACATATTTTTTTTTAAAAAGAGTTCATACAACTGTTTTCACTTTTAAACCGCTACTGGACCATGACAGCTCTAATAACACATAACTGTGACAATATAAATCATACATTTTGATTATCAATAGCAACTAAAGCATCCAATGTCCCTTAGCATTTCATTTGCAACACCAGGTTGGCACATACAGATACATTAAAGCTTAACCCTTTGAGAACACCTCTTTCCTTTCCTGCAACTAACTGCAAAAGTGAATGATAAAGCAGTGTTACAGCTCTCACCATTGCTCAGTTAGTAAGTGCATAGATAGTGCGGAACCGACCCAGGCAGAACAGGGAAGGCCCAGACTGGCTCCTTGCTCTGTGCTGATCTCAGCCCCAGCTGGCAGTGAGGAACACTACATTTGGTTTTGGGATTCCCAGGGCCAGGCTAGGCGGGGGGGGGGGGGGGGGTGGGGGGGGGGAGGGCAAAATAATAAAAGCAATCAAATAATATTCTTGCTCCTGATCGCTATCCTGTGATTCCTGCTGGAAAGTGCACTTGTGTGGACGTCGGCCGAGGACAGGTCTGGGATCATCTGTGATGCCCCCCATAGTCTGATAGCCTGCTGACATTCACTTGGACAAGGGAGGGTGGTCGGCTGTCCAGTCAAGTTTCCCGACCGATGGGTTAGGTTAAAATTGCAACCCCTGGATTTTTTTTTTTTAAATCGGAGTGCACTGTTTTTAAAATTGAAACATTCTATGTGCTGTGTCGTGCCTCTGCTCTCCTTTAGGCTTGCAGGAAAGTGGAGGTACAGGACACTAGATAAAGATGGGAGAGTTGGATTCGGCATCGGTCTGTCAAAACCCAACACAAAAGTTAAAGTGCCCCATAAAGAACGGAAACAGCATGAAATCTTTTAAGAAACAGCGAAGTGATAAAAACAAAAATCCCAGTTTACAGCAACCAAAACAGGGTGAAAGAAAAAGGTATCTCATGCAGTGTGACCAGCACACGACGTTATGGTCAGAAACTTAGAAGTAAAAAGACGAAATGTTTCAGCCCGGTTATAATTTTGAAATTGGCACAGGAACGTCAAGCCAGTTCTCAAAGGGTAAAAATTGCAACGTGTGTGAAGTCTGCGCAAAATAAGACAGACCCACAGAGCAAGAGCAGCAGCTTAAAAATAGTCAATTCACATTCTCTCAAGCAGGGTTCTATATATTCTCCATTTTGGAAATTCCAGTCCCAACAAGGAACGTGTAGGTACCCACGGGAGAGGGTAACCTGGAGCAGCAACGACTCAACTACCTATCACGTTATCCGCTGAAGCGAGCCTTGCCCTTGCCAGACAGAGACATTTCTATCTGATAAACAAGGTTTTTTTTTTGCCAAAAATAAAACTTTTAGCAAAGCTGGCTGGTAAGGGGATTTAAGCAGCAGCAGAGGCCGGTGAAAAATACAAAGTCTTTCAAAAGCTAGCTGTAGTTTGATCAGTTACATAGCAACTGGCTACAGAATGAGCTAGCGTAATTCTGAAGGCTAAAGCAGAGCTGTGTATGGAAATGGATTAAAATAAAACAGCGTTAAGTGTGCAGCAGATACAGTGGAGCCCACTTAAGATCAACTTTGCGAAGGCCTAATCCCACTTTACGACGAAACATTCTCAGTGTACAGCACCATTTCCATTCCCTGCAGCGTCAAACGTCGCAGTTTAAATCTGTAGAATCAAATCCCACTTACAATCAAAACTTTCACATCTCAACTTACAGTCACTTACAGTTAAACTTCCTGTCCTCCTTCCCAAAGCATAAAAACCCCTTTAAACCGTGATTTAAATAAGAGCTTCATGGCTACAAATCAACTCGTCGGCCATTGACATCGACATCAGCAAAGTAAACCAAGACAGATGTGGACCATTCCATTGCTGGTGCTTTGAAAGATGATGTCAAGTCGTCTGCACAGCTGGATAAAGCTAGTGCGGTACCCATTCATTGCCACTGGATATCGAGAACGTTCTGAAAATGCTCTTCAGTTGGGTATTTACTACGTACACTAGCTACCACTAGCAGCAGTAAGCCTGTTCTGTACCAATCTTTTAAAAATTACGTTAGTACAGCAAGTACCTAAGGAGATCTCAAATCCTAGATTAAATGTTTGTTTCTGGTAAATAAGAAGGCTCCACTGTAGTTTACTTTCATTTTTTTTTAACAACTACAGGAGATGCTTTAGAGCCCTGCCCAGCCCAGGCTCCTGTTCACCTTGACCCTACGGTCGCTGACAGGACTAGATGCAGTTCCCAGCTGTGATTCAGTACGGAGTGGCACCTTCCCATTCTACCAGGTACTGCACGTTCCCATCCAGAGTCACCCTCCGAGCCAGGACCTGGAATTTTTCGCCGCACGCCAGCCTTCCCGCAGCACCAAAATAATTAGTGATCGAGGATTTAAGATGGGACAGTGAGGTTTCATCATCACTCATACTATCAAAGGTGTGGCCGTTAATGTAATTAGTATCCATGGATTGCTCTGTCTGACCCACTCCATTAGCTGTATGTGTGTAGATGCTTTCCTTCTGATTGTTTTTGCCGTTCAGTGAATACTCTACCGGCGCCTTCCTTTTACGGCTCCCCACAGTCTTTCTGTGAGCAAGAAAACAAAACAGAATAAGGAAAGTCAAGATACTGTTGCACAGAATCATAGGAACAACCTCTTTGCAATACAATTGTGCCTGAGCACTAATGTACTTTTAAAAAATTATTCGTTTATGGGATGTGGGCGTCGCTGGCAAGGCCAGCATTTATTGCCCATCCCTAATTGCCCTTGAGAAGGTGGTGGTGAGCCGCCTTCTTGAACCGTTGCAGTCCGTGTGGTGAGGGTACTCCCACAGTGCTGTTAGGGAGGGAGTTCCAGGATTTTGACCCAGCGATGATGAAGGATCGGCGATATACTTCTAAGTCAGGATGGTGTGTGACTTGGAGGGGAACTTGGAGGTGATGGTGTTCCCATGCGCCTGCTGCCCTTGTCCTTCTAGGTGGAAGAGGTCGCGGGTTCGGGAGGCGCTGTTGACGAAGCCTTGGTGAGTTGCTGCAGTGCATCTTGTAGATGGTACACACTGCAGCCACGGTGCGCCGGTGGTGGAGGGAGTGAATGTTTAAGGTGGTGGACTGTGCCGTCTTTCAGTAAAAACTATTCTCACTGCCGGCTTTCTGTGGGTCAGAACAACTCTCTCTGTAATTAGACACCAAACAAACATTCATTGGTAGATCGATAGACAAATGTTTAATGATTTTGAAGCAGAACTTTGGTCTTACCGAGAGTCACAAGACAAGCTTGTGGAGGCAAAGCCAGATGTACTTGCTGCATCTGTCGAATCTTGGTCGGAGCTCAAGGTTCCCTCAGAACGATCACTAAAACCACATAAAGAAAAGACAGAACTAAAATCTTCAGGGAGAAGAAATAATCACTATGCCAGAGATTTTTATACGGCCTGGATGGTGAGGCAGGTCAGAGACCAGCCATGCATCAGATGGAAACACATTGGGTTCGTGTCCACAACTGCTCCCTGCAACCAATTTTTTCAACCTCTAGTTTGACGTTATGGGGAGCCGCTGAGCAGAGGTAAGAATCTTTCCCACAATGCAAGAGGGAAAATCTGAAAGGTTGTTACCGCCAGACTTCTCCCGTCTATCGTTTGGCTTCGGAGAAGCATTGCTGCTTTGCAGCCTGTCCTCAGAGATGCTTGGCTCTGTTCTGACACACCACACACACGCCCAAGGCCTGTTCCAACACACAAGTCTTTAAGGTGGGAAACTCACTCACTCACCTTTTCAAACTCTGAATGTCATCCACTGTAAAGTCAAATATGTTTGCCAAATGGTAGCTGGTACTCTCAGCTGTTGAGAAGTCACTCTACGATTGGAAAAGTGAAATGATGAACGACAATTAGAATGTTACTTGCAAATTATTATTAATACTTTCACTTATAAAGCACCTTATCCCTTTGAAATATCGGAGTGTTTCACACAGTGCATTACTTTGCACATGCAGTGGCTGTCATTTTTTGCCAACAATGTCCTACAAATAACAATGAGAGGAACATAGTGGTTAGCACTGTTGCCTCACAGCGCCAGGGACCCGGGTTCGAATCTGGCCTCGGGTGACTGTCTGTGTGGAGTTTGCACATTCTCCCAGTGTCTGCGTGGGTTTCCTCCGGGTGCTCCGGTTTCCTCCCACAGTCCAAAGATGTGCGGGTTAGGTTGATTTGGCTATGATAAATTGACCCTTAGTGTTAGGGGGATTAAATACGTGGGGTTATGGGGATAGGGTGGCATATGTGTCGGTGCAGGCTCGATGGGCCGAAATGGCCTCTATCTGCACTGTGGGGATTCTGTGAACGGCCAGTTTTTGGTGTGTTGGGTGAAGGAGGAATTTTGGCTCGGACAGTGGAAGAACTCCCTAATCTTCTTCAAATAGTGCCTTGGGATCTTTAAAGTCCACTTTACCAGGCAGATGGGACCTCAGTTTAACATCTCAGCCGAAGGATGATACCTCGCGTGATGCAACACTCCCTCAGTATTTCCAGTAGATGACACAGAATGTACAGCACAGAAACAGGCCATTCGGCCCAACTGGTCTATTGCCGGTATAACAACAGAAAGTGCTGGAAACACTCAGCAGGTCAGGCAGCATCGAGGAGAGAGAAACAGAGTCAACGTTTCGGGTTGAACCCTTCGTCAGAACTGGAAAAGGTTAGAGGAGAGAGATTTTTAAGCAGGGGCAGGGAGGAGGGGAGGAAAGAACAAAGGGAAGGTCTGCGATAGGATGGAAGGCAGGAGAGATTGACTGACAAAAGGGATGATGGTGCGAGGCAAAAGGAGAGGTAATGGGACAAGTTAAGAAACAAAAGATGACTCTAGATGAGGTGTGAATAATGATGGCAGCAACATTAACAGCTACCATGTGAGAAAACAAGAGAGAAAAAAAACATTCAAGAAATACAAGGGCCAATTTATAGTTTGAAATTGTTGAACTCGATGTCAAGTCCAGAAGGCTGTAAAGTGCCAATCGAAAGATGAGGTGCTGTTCCTCGAGCTTACGTTGAGCTTCGTTGGAACAGTGTAAGAGGCCGAGGACGGAGACGCTGGTGTTTGTTCCTCCACACGAGCCTCCTCCCACCCCTCTTCATCGAACCCTATCACCATATCCTTCTATTCCTTTCTCCCTCATTATGAACTCAAATCCTGGCATTGCACAACCTTCTGACTCCGAGGCAAGCGCGCGATCACCAGAGCCAAGCTGGCACAGTTGTTACACTCAAGCTCAAGCAGGGAAAAGCCACCAGGGCAGATCCACTGACCACGTTCCTCAAAACAAACGCAGGATATCAAAGAAACTGCAGGACATCAACTGTCTGGTCATAAACATCTATTCATCCAGCGATTTAATCATTAGGAGAATATGGGTTTGTGATGTTGTCCAATTTTTCCCCTTCCTCCCCTTTTGCAGTGACCAAATGCATACCGTGAAACCAGTTCCAGAAGAGCTCCCATTCATTTTTACAGCAAAATCAACTCTTCCTGCAATCCTGCTGTCAAACCAATGTCAGTGCAGCGTGCTGCACTGAACTCTCAGAGCTTTGATCAGCACATCGTGACACAGGAAACAGTCTCTGAGCAACATGCTGCCGCTCAGTACCATCTTTGAAATTGGCACCCTATTCTGTAAATAGTCTAGTCCAATGTGAACCGGTCGCCTCGATTTACTCGATCAAAAACCCTCATAATTTTGTACACCTCTTATTAAATCTCCCCTCAACCCTCCGTGCTCTAAGGAGAGCAATCTCAGCTTCTCTCGTCTCTCCACATAACTGAAGTCCCTCATCCCTGGTATAATTCTGGTAAATCTCCTCTGTGCCCTCTCCAAGGCCTTGACATCAGCCTCTACATTTCTAGGTAATCAAAGCATTGTTACATATTCCAGATCATTTGCACTACCAGCATTGCATCCCTGGCTCCCAAGGAGGCTGGTTTTTTTTGGGGGGGGAGCCGAATAATGTTTTTGGCTGGTTACAATATTTGGCTTTCTTAAAGTGGGGTTTACGCCTCACAGCTGAAGCTGGGGGCCAAGTGTAACTAACCTTTGGAACAGCATCCTGCAGAAACCAGTTTGATTTCCTGCTCTTCTGCCCCCATTTCAATGGAAGCCTCCGCCTGCGAGGTTGAGGCACTTCTGGCAAGGGACTGTGACTCGACATACAGGAGACAAAGACAAGTAAATAGTCAACGCAACCGTCTTAAAAATCAGGCACAGATCCAGACTGACTACAACAAACTGAGTCAATCTCATCAGATGCTGATAATTATATTCATAACAGTTCAATCACTAAAGACACTGAAAGTTTACTGCAAACACTTTATTTTCCCTTAATTTATCACTTTATTCATTGGATTGACAGGTCAGTCTGTAAACATGCTCAGTACATACCCATACTTAGGCGCAAACACTAGCATGTTTTTTCCTCTCCTCTTGATCTCGTTAGAAGCATTATCTGTCAACTGACCAATATTATCCGGCAAAATAATATTCGGAGGAACCGGGGGTACTCGAGTACGAAGGCGAAAAATACATTTTTTCTTCTTAATTTCTTTACCACAGATAAACCTTTAACACAAAAGGTAAGTACGTTAAGGCTCTTGTATCAGCATCATCCAAGATTCCCATTTGGTTTGGGTTCTAGTCTCCAACACATATCCTAACACTGCATTCATTCAACGTAAAGTCCCCGAGTGTGGTGAGTTATATCAATGTAAATATTAGAATAACCTGCAGTGCTTCTCACATGGATGAATCTTGCGGAATTCTTTGCGAGAGAGTGAAAAGGATGTTAAATACGGAATAGGAAGGGTGGACTGAAAGCCACAGCAGATGAATACATAGTTCACTCACTATGAAGCTTTTCATCTGCAGCAATGTATCTTTCTTCCCTACATTCTCCCTATGCCACGAACTTTTCTCCAGGTGAGAGGGCAGACCGGACGCCTGTTCCCAGGCTGCTAGCAATGTCTCTCTATCAAAGGCCACAACAGCAGCCCGGGTGACTAACCTGCAGATTTTCCTTTCCCTCCATTTTGGGGAGGCACCCAGCCTCGAACCCACACCTTCCCACAGCAGCAGGTACAGTCAGCTGCGTGCTGAGTGACAGACATGGACCCAGGCCGTACGAGTTCCGGCACCACCGAGTGTCCTCCACTGACGATGAAGTCAACTTTACGAAGGTCATACTGTACACAAGCCCAGGGAGCTGCAAATGGGTTACGGATGAAGCCACGTGAATTCGGCATTCTCCATTTTCATTGCAAGCAGTTAATTGTGGAAATGACCTCCAGCAATTTAAACTCAAACTACTGGCGAAGGAGGGTGGTAGGCCCCATTGCAGCTTCTCGGTGAGGCATTCCCTTCCTTTTTAAATGCTGCGTTGTTTGGTTCTGTTCATGGGAGGGGAGCAGAGTGTTTTAGCAATAGGACTAACTAGGGATGGGTAATAAATGCCGGCTTTACCAGGGACGCCCACATCCCCAGGATGAATATATTTTTAAAAACATAGAACAAGGTGAAGGTTAGCGACTGCGAGTCAGAGTGACTGTCCCGGTTGGCATTTTATTTGAAGCTCTTACAGTAAGATTTTCTCATTTTAAAGTTATGTATTATACATCATTCACATGACATAGAGATGATATTTGCTGGAATCTACTTTAATCCCGTTAAATTCAAATCCTCACACCAGTCACTGAGGTAAAATGAAGATAAAATTCCCCCGGAGGCTCGGACTCAGAATAACTTCTTTTCTCCACTCTCCAGTAAATTTGGTTGCACTAGAACATACACTCTGAATGTGAAGTAGAGGACAAATAACCAGACAATACACACGAGGACTGTGATAACCAATTATTTCTCTAATCAAATGTTCCACTGATTAGATGATGAATTGAATATTCAAAGTTGCCCCACCAATCAGATATGTGATTTTTTTTAGGAATAATGATCGAGGAAACATCACAATATAAACAGCTATGGCAGAAGTCTTAATTCTCCATTACGATGAGATGGACAAACAGTCCTGGGGGACTGACTGCACCCCCTTCTGCCAGCGCGAACCAGTATAGGACTGGCCGCAGTATGTCTCAACATCAAGCACTCCCAGCCTAGGCTCAACTGCCCCCATCTCAACACTGGGGTGTATTTAACTATTTTACTTTTTTTGGTTTAAAAAAAAATCTTAACCCCCCCCCGCCCCACGCCTCCTTAGAGGACTCCACACCACACCAGCGTGACATTTCCAATTTCCACCTCACCCATCCTTGTGGCTTCCCTGGGTAAATCTGCAAATTTAATACAGTAGTGTTGCTCATAGTGCTGCCGGAGGAGAGGAGCTACACTGCCGCTTAGTGGCTGCAGCCTGCAAGCACAGCCTCACAGGTCTCTGTTTACATAGAGAATTCCATATTGAATTTTCAATGTTACATGTTAATGTAAAAAACATGACCAAAAATGGGGACAGCGGGAAGTAAAGCTTGTGGACAGCAAATGCAAGATTTTTTAATAAAGTATATACGTATAGATATTCATGGGCAGTTCTGTGCTGTAAATTAATGCCCTTTAGGAAAAGCCCAAACTTATTTTTATTTTGAACCTTTACATGTGCTGCAGAGAGAGGAGTCAAGTGTGAGCTGGACTCAGGAGCCCAGGGTGAAAGGCAGTGGCCTAATGAACTGTGCATGTTCTTTTCATTGGAAAGGCTCTCATATAACTGAAATGATAAACGTAGATATGCCTTTTCCAATTTTACTAAGTCTCACTCGTAAAACATAAGACAAAGTCTCACCGGCTTTTATAGCTGTTTAAAGCATCGAGGAGATACTGCTTTCGTTCAAGCACTGTCGTTTCTGTCAGCTAAAGAGAAACAAGAGGATTTATTCAGTACCAAAACACTGCAATATTTCAGTAACAATATCTCCTGAGCCTTTTCATCTGAAAAAGGGACCAGTAGGTTGATGATTTGAATATTATTGTTTTTTTTAATCCTGTAGATCTAATACAAATCAGAAATGTTTTTGATCTGCATTTGACAACAGAATTAACAACTGCTCTGATCTTGTCTCAACAGTTTCCCCACTTGCTCAAGACAAGAGAGATGAAGATTCTGCTCCCACCCAGCATGCTGGGTACACGAGCTGGCTGAGAAATGGGGAAACTCAGTCTGTGCAGGTGGTTGCGTTCGAATCTCATTCTAGGCTGGGAATATCAACCGGCAACACCCAAAACACAGACCACAGAGCCTGAATTTCTCTTACCTTTCCTCACAGCTCATTCCCTTTACACTTGGGATCATCCTTGTTGCCTTTCTCTGCGCCTTCACCAATGCGTGTACATCCCTTTTGCGGTATGGTGATCAGGACTGAACCCAATACTCCAAGTGTGATCTGACCAGTAGCATTGTAAAGCCTCTGAAGATGTGTATTCTACTTTTCAGGCCATATTTCCCAACATTATGTTTGCTTTTTTTTTTAATTGCATCAGCACCTTGTCTGGATTTTGAAAGTGATGAATCTATTGTCATTCCCGTGTCCCTTTTCAAAAGTCTCTGTATTAATGCTATTACATTAATTGTACACGTTCTACTCCTGATAATTCAAAGTAGTTTCTTGCGGCAAAAAAAATTCAATTATCCAATGTTTGAATTAAAAATTGTAAATAACATAGCAAAGTGGGAACTTAGTGCTAAAAACTGAATTATCAGATAATCTGAATTGAGTCGAATATATAAACATTGCACATTTTTCACCAAATGTGCAATACTTTACATTTGTCAGTATTAAATTTAGTTTTTATTTGTCTCTCCAACTGCATAAGTCTGATGTCTTTAACTACACTCTCTGTTTCTATTGTACCTCCTATTTAGTCTCAAGTTAAAAAAATTGACGCGCTTACAATTGATTTCAGTATCCAAGACATTTATGTAGAGCACCCAAGCTCAGCTCTGCATCTTCATTTACCAGGTTTTTGGTATAGATGCATTCGGGGATATTTTACCGCGACACCCCCTCTCCCCACCTGGAGGGAACGGAGTTAAAATCTCACTGGCCTCACGCTCCGGGGGCCAAACGGTTCACCGCCCTCTTCGGACCCCCCCCCCTCCCCCGATTCCCACCCAGTTAAAATCGGGGCTAGTGTCCAGAAGACAATTGGCCAAGCAGTCCCACATGAAGGGAATTATCCTGGAGCAAAGGGTAATCAACTGACTGAACATGTCCGTTAAGTATCAATTTATGAGGTATTTAAAATAAAGAAACTAAACACTTATGATCATAAAACAAAGAACCACATCAACACGCACAGTCTTTTCTATAGTTACTAAAACCAAGCAATAGGTCAGATTGTATTTAAAACATGATGCGGAGATGCAGGTGTTGGACTGGGGTGGACAAAAGTGAGAAGTCGCACAACACCAGGTTATAGTCCAACAGTTTTATTTGAAATCACAAGCTTTCGGAGCGGCTGCTCCTTCGTCAGGTGAAGTGAAGGAATACGAATCGGCAAAGCATATATAGACAGAGAACAATGCCTGTGTAGCGTACAATGTCAGACGACTACAGTTAATCTTTCTGAAGATTAACTGTAGTCGTCTGACATTGTACGCTACACAGGCATTGTTCTCTGTCTATATATGCTTTGCCGATTCGTATTCCTTCACTTCACCTGACGAAGGAGCAGCCGCTCCGAAAGCTTGTGATTTCAAATAAAACTGTTGGGACTATAACCTGGTGTTGTGCGACTTCTCACTTTTGTATTTAAAACAGTGATGGCAAATAGGATTGTTTCTCAGAAAGTCTTCAGAATGTTACATCGAATCCCACATTAGTTTGTCCTATTGAGTGCTAGCTCTTCTGATTTCACATTGGCATTCAAAGGGTTAAGAGCCCAAAATAAGTCAGTAACCAGCACTGGGGACCATTCCTTAACACCCATCAAACTGGCTTCACATCAAACAACATCTCAACCAAATATTGCTCGAGACAAACCAGTTTTTAATATCAGAAATGTTCTTTGGCGCACAATTCTATTTGTAGCTGTCAGAGCAGGGGAGCGTTTAACTTCACACTAGCTCCACAGTAACACACACACACACCTACCTTTCCAAGCTGGAGGCTCGACCAGTTTTGATTAATAAATATTAATATTTCTTCTTCAAAGTCAAAGTATTTCTTTTTCCCACGGACCCCTAAATTGTACAAAACAAGGTGCACGACATCTACCCTAGAATCAAAATAAAGGGGCAGATTTTATTAAAAGAATAAAGCGTTCCCAACACAAGTATAACATTCCAGTGTGTGACATCTAGTTATACTACACTTTCAGAACTGAATCCAGAACCACGCGAAGATCTGCTAAAATCATGTCCAAATATCTGGTGCGGCACGTTTGGTGCAGTCACCTGCTCCGCACTAGAACAAAGTAAGGATGCACAAACAGCTGGTTCTATCCTGGTCTCCCTTGGTGCCAGCTACACTACAGGTTTGTGAACATCAGCCCGCTTGATTGGCACCCCATCCACCACCTTAAACATTCACTCCCTCCACCACTGGCACACCCTGTCTGCAGTGTGTACCATCTACAAGATGCACTGCAGCAACTCGCCAAGGCTTCCTCGACAGCACCTCCCAAACCCGCAACCTCTTCCACCTAGAAGGACGAGGGCAGCAGGTGCATGGGAACACCACCACCTCCAAGTTCCCCTCCAAGTCACACACCATCCTGACTTGGAAGTATATCACCGTTCCTTCATCGTCGCTGGGTCAAACTCCTGGAAATCCCGACCTAATAGCACTGTGAGAGTACCTTCACCATACAGACTGCAGCGGTTCAAGAAGGCGGCTCACCACCACCTTCTCGAGGTCAATTAGGGATGGGCAATCAATGCTGGCCTTGCCAGCGACGCCCACATCCAGGGAATGAATAAAATAAAATTCACTACACTGAAATATTTCTGTTTCCTTAACTGTTTGGATTGTAAAACGTATGTGATATACCACAAAGAGCGCAACAACTAACAGGCTGAACACTCCAGTTGTAGAAACTCTAGACTGCATGTCATGGATCCGATTTAAATTCCAACCTTGAGAGTCACTTCAAAAAGAGGGATCCCCAATAAATGGGAATTTGGTGGGATTTTTGGCCAATCTGACAAAATGATGAGTCTAATGAAAGGGTCCTGCACGGAAATATCATCCTATCTATCCCTCAACCAATACCTAGAACAGATTATTTGGTCATTATCTAATTGCTGTTTGTGGGAGCTTGCTGTGTGCAAATTGGCTGCCGCGTTTCCTACATTACAACAGTGACAACACTTCAAAAGTGCTTAATTTGCTGTAAAGCGCTTTGGGATGTCCGGTGGTCGTGAAAGGCGCTATATAAATGCAACTAAATAACAGGAAAAAGTAACAAGCAAAATCACTCGAGTTTCTTTGGTTGAACTTCTGATCACCCTATTAATTCATTGTGTACAACCACAGGACTTTGCCTGCCAATTGCCAACCACTGCTTCTGCTTTCTGCTAATGGACAATTCACACGCAGCGTGATTTCAGCCTTCACTGCCACCGATCCCAATATAGCACCATGATCTACGACTATATCCACCTCGGTGTACTCTAGGTGGGGATTATTTTTCAAATATGACCGGATCCTGGCAGGGGGTCGGTGCCGTCTTCACTCCAAGTGGTGGAAAACACTGCGAGAAGTCCGAGCAACAAGGTTAAGAGGCAAACAATAGGGCCAGCTGTGTGTGTTGTGAATCAAAGCTTTTATAAATTTTTTTTTAAATCCTTTGCATTACTTACCATCTGAGGGGTAGGCGTTTGATATATTCGGGTCCTTTATTGCACACTGAGCAGACAAACAAATAAAATCTAAAAAAAAAGAACAGAAAATGCAGTCATTTCAATAAGTTACCTGCTATGAATGGGCATCTTGTGAAGAGGAATGTTTGGCTAAAGGAAACATGGGGGCGGAACCTGCTGAAGAACTGACGGCGTGTGAACGACGCACGCCGTTATTAATGTGCAAGTCCAGGGAATTAAGGGATACACCTTGAGTTGCGAATCTCTAGAACTGCTGGTCAATTTACCCCGCTTCGCACAAACGGCATCTCGCCCTTAGCCGCCCCGTTAGTTTTAAGGACTTGCTGGATTTGCACATTAATTGCCTATTAAACTCGCCACAGGAAGTTATGTCTAGTAAGTAATAGCGCAAATACCCTTTTAATGATGTGATAATTGTTAATGCAATGCCAATCAACCTCTCTGGCCCAGAAAGTGAACAATTTAAACTGTTCAATCTCATTCCTTCAGGTAGTGAATTGTTGGAGATTTTAAAAATGTCAAATTTAAAATTTTTAATTTTTTTTCCTTACTGTCTTTTTTTACTCTCATATTCCAATCTTCCTTTCCCGCTCTTTATTTCTCTTTCTGTACCTGATTTGACTCTAATTCACCCTCCTTTTCCATTGTTCCTCTGTTTCTTTTTCAATCCTTAAATCTCATTGGTTAAGGAGATACACTGTTGGTCCCGTCGTTCACTAAGGTCCTAGATGCCCTGTTGCCCTCGCAGCACAGTTATCAGCTCGCTCTTCCAGCAAGTTACGGTGCAAAAAAAAAAAAAAATTTGAGCTGAAGGGAGAAGGAATAAGTCTAACTAACGGCACATGCCGTGAGATGCCCCACTGCAGCAAGATCCAGCGCAAAAATCTCAGGGACAGTTTCATTGGAGTGTAAGGAGAATAGAAAGCGTTGCTAATTTTGTGTTAAAGTTAGGACTGAGCTGCCTATTTGAGATAAAGCGCATGGACAGCGCAGCACCTGCCACACAGAGAGACGCACTTAAACAAAAAGCAATATGTGAACGGTTAATTTGGACAGTCATCCAAGTACTGAAACCTCTGAGACACGGGCTGATGAAGTTCGTGATTAAGCAGAAAAGGGGATTCCCCCCCACCCCGCTACACATTAAAAAGCTTCTCCTCTAACGATGCCATTGAAATTCTAAAGTATAGTTAATCGAAAAGTGTGTGTTTTGGAGTGCAAAGAAATGAGCACCATCTACTGGTCACTGTTTGTTACATTAAATATAAACAGTTTCAGCAATAACTGCAATCAGTGACATTGTTCATTGTCCCAGAGAGTTATACGAGAACACAACAGAAACTCAAAGATCTGCAACATGTTACAACTAGCCTACAACCTATCAGCAAAGTTCAATGCACAACCTACCAGCTGCATGTGGAATAAAGTAACCTTTCTCAGACTGCCGTCAGTGGGTAGGGTAACTGTTACAGCCATTGATGTACAACACACATCCGACTGGTAATCCTCAACGGCACCAATATTGCCCTGACGAGGCGTCCTGCAAAGTTCCTCCAAGTACCGTGTGTTGCGGCAGCCACGATCAACAAAGGCCACTGGGGAGACCATGACTGGGTCTGCCATTTTAGATCTGGTGGCGGGATGGGCGTAGTAGACGCACTGCTGGCCTGAATGCAGACCCCCCCCCCCCCAGCATCCAAACTGTGAAGCGTTCTGGTCAAGCCATATTTGTGCTTCACAAAACGGGTGCGTCGAAGCACACTTTCATTAAATATGTGTGGAAGTAAATATTTGGTCGTTCAATTTTAAAAGAAAGCAGCAACCAAAGAAACGGAGATAAACTAGCCAAATGTGTGGCTTTGGAGCAAATGCAGATGCACCAATCTCACACGTGCAATTGTTAGCACCAACAGCAACTGGAAGAATAAATTGCAATTCACATAGGAACAGTGAAGTCTTATGGTCCATCAAATGCAGTCTGGTTGTCAGTAAAAGAATGACATTCCCCCACCTCGCCAGTTTATCATTTGTCATTACATTATCAAAATGGCTGTATGTGATCAGACCTGTCTCCAAACATCATGGCTTCATTCAGACACTGAGTGCAGGCTTCGTGAAACCATTGCTTACATCTGCAGCACTGAAGCATCTTCAGGTACCACCTAGTGTCAGAAGATAAGAGGAATCATATTTACATCAGTGAAGTACCAGCACATTTTACAATGTAACACGTCAGCACATTTTAACCTTTCCTGGCTGATGTGCCACTTGATCAGTTATGAACAATTTCTACCAACAAATAAACTCCTGTAGACTAGGCAATGAGAAATCTAGGTTTTAAAAGAGGTTGATGGGGCATAAACATTGCATAAGAAATTTCCCTGGTACTGGTTGCTGATCAGCTAATTACAATGGGATTTTCAGGAATGTATTGAGCATCCTCAGTCTCTTCCCTTCTCCCCCAAATTCCACCCCCCCCCCCCCCCCCCATTCCTCTTGAAGACTCTTACTTGGATATATTTCCACAGGTACCGGCACCCCTCTAGTGCCTCACCCCAGTGGCTATTCTGCACACGTGAATCCAGAAGGTGAGTGTTGGCAGGCTAATTGACCATGAGAAGCATCATGGCTGGGGCCGTCATCCAAAGTCCACAAACTCCAGGAGATCTTTCCAGCAGCAGGCACTGGGCGACAATCAGGAATGTGATCCCTATCTGACTGTTTTCCCTCTCTAAGCCATGGCCAAATGCAGCACCGCAGCAGCAGATGTCCCAACAGAAATTAGGAACTGAATCTGGCATCTTCTGGTCTGTGTGGCTCAGTGTCTTTACCCACCTGCCCACTAAGGGGAGTTTGCCGTGCTAACTTAATGGGCTATGGAAGCAGAAATACCATGATTCACTAGGTCTTTAACACAAACCGGAGAAATGTTAAAGTGGCAAAGCACGACGCTATCATACAGGTAAGATCTTGCACTCTGATGACTTGTCACTGTAGAGCAGCAGAGTGCCTAAAACCAGGTGAGACTACATTTAACATTCCTTCCTATCTAATCATCGTCATTATTGTGTAAAGGTTCAGGAGCACTGCAAATTGGTGCAGTACGTAGTGACGGATGCTGGTTTATGCTTGTGAATCCCCACACGGTGAGCTCTGATCTAAGTGGTACCAACTGATGAGTTGAGGGGTCAAAAGATCTGAGGAAAAGTCTACCTGTGCCACTTCTCACCGGATGTCTCCTCGTGACCGGTCAAGGAACAGTACATGGCACCAGAGGTGGTGGGAGAAAAAAAATCAAGAGAAGTTTGGGGCGGGTGGAGTTACAAAAAAAAAACCATACAGCAAATCTTACTCTCCGGGTCCCCCACAGTAACAGTAACACTGTTGCAGATTAGTCCTGTGCAGAGAATCCCAGTTAAGTTCATCCATGTTGTAGGGTAAAACCCGTTTGACACTCTGCAAGGCTTTAGCAAGTGGTCCCTTTTTCAAAGCACCTCCTTTCTGTTAAAAAGACACAGAAAAACAAATCCAGTGTCATAACAGCAGCATCACACTACCTCAGTATTCATTCCACCTCCGACAGAAGCTTTGCACAATATCAGCAGTTGCTCATTACGAGTAGAGTACGCATTATAGTTTCCTCGCAGCCCAAATCTAAATTCGGGAACTGCTGAAGCAGCCCAGACGGCAGATCTTTCGCCACACCCTGTCATTCCCCCCACTGACCACTAGGTGTGCAACACCTGGCTCAGGTGTTCCCTCAGTCTCAAAGTTACTGGTGCCGACAACCTGCCTGCAAACGCTCATTTTCACCTCTGCGTCGGGCTCTCCTTCATGTGTATGAAAACAGGCTGCGAGTGAATCACCTGTGCTGAGGAGCATGGTTAAGGTTTCCGGCGTTTAATTATTTTTGTTTTTGGTGTTTCTTTTAGCAATTTTTCATTTGCACCAAATTCGCTGCTTTATCGACCATTTGCTTTTTTTTTTGCAGGTAGTGCATTGGTCAATCTGAAAGTGTCACACTTGCACCCGACTTACGAATACGATATTTGAGTCAAACAGCAACAAATCACAACTGAACGGATGGGGAAAACCAACCAACGAATGAGAGTAGCATCTTAAAAACTAAAATATGAAAAAAAGAGAAATAGCAATTAGCTATTTGACCTCAGGATGTACCCAACACCAATTACCTTTTAATTGAACTCGGGTAGTGCCTATAATCAAGTAGCGCAAAAAGCATTTTCATTGTTTATCAGAGTTCAAAAGACACAGGAAGTAATCCTGCCCAACAGCTTCCCTCATCCAAACACCATCAAAAAACATGAACTGGTCATTCATCTCATTTGTTGTTTGTGGGATCTTTCTGTGCACAAATTGGCGGCTATGTTTGTCTCAATAGCAACAGTGGCTGCACTTTAAAAGTAATTCATTGGCTGTGAAGTGCTTTGGGGCAGCCTGAGGATGTGATAAGGCATGCAAATTCTTTCTTTCTGATTTCTATATTTTTTGATTCCTCGGGTATGAAAAGTACACCATATAGTCTGCATGCTGCTATTATCTCTGTAAGGTTGATGTGTTGCACATGCACTGAGGATCATGGAAAACCATCAACAACTGGGATGTATGCACCATAACCCTTGGCCAACAACTTAACATTATTGATTTCTTGCTGACATGTCAGTTCAATTCCTTTTTTCTTCATGTCCCACACTAGCCTTCTAGAGACTTGCAAATTAACCCCAATTGTTGTAAAACCTTCCCAGAATCCTATATTCTATATAATAACCAGGTCTTAATGAGTATTCTTCCTTCAGAATGGTACCGCACTACTCATCACCTTTTAGGCAATCTGAATAATCTTATAAACATGCACTTGTAGTTTTAATAACACGCAGACAGCATTGCCTTAAGGTGATAAACACACCTAAGTACTAGAACTGCTCTTACCCTGACAGCCAATGCAAATATACACTGCCGACAGAACCAAGGTGAAGTGGAAAAATTTGTTGTGCTATCTACTTTGGGATTGTGGCATTGCTGATGGTAACCTAAAGAGAAACAAAGTTTTATTATTCAAATTACATTTGACAGCAAGAAACAAATGATCTGCATTCTGGTATCACAAGTGAAAGTGCAGCTACAACAAGTAAACAACCTTCGCAAGGAGATAAATGGGAACCCAGTTGTTAATTTTGTGCTTTTTGTTGGGGACGGAATACTTTCCATTTCGGGGACCCAGTATCAACATCAAGCACTGCCAGGTCAGATATAGCACAGTTAGATGTAGAGTAAAGCTCACTCCAACAAGGTGCCTCATCCTCAACCTCAGAAGAACACCCAATGTGACATTTTCCGTTTCCGATACCAGCAGTGTGAGATTGCTGCTCTAGCCCCGAGCTGTGCTCAATTCGGAGCAGTTCTGAACTGTGAGCCCTCGCACAATAGGAGCTGGTTCAAAGTGCCCCAACTCATTTCACATATGACCCTGATAGTCAGCTTTCTATTCTCGTAACTTACAATTTAGCACCACTCCTTTGGAAACAAAGCATTAACCTCCTTCAATCCAATGAGTCCCTCCTCCCCTTACAGTAATGCATTAAACAGCTGGTATACTCCGACATTACCTTGTATATTCAGAAATACATTATGAACTTACACGACAAAAATAATAAGCTTTTCAAAACAGCTTTTTGTGTTCTTTATCAGTATTAATAGTCTTTCGTGGATAAGATTAGGATGTCATCTCTGTGTAAAACAGAACCTCTGACATAAAAGTCAGGAAATTTCAGTTAATTCATCTCTTCAGTTAAAATGCTCTTTTACAGTACAAGTTAACAAGAGTACCAGGGATGAGGGACTTCAGTTAGTGGAGAGACTAGAGAAGCTGGGATTGTTCTCCTTCGAGCAGAGAAGGTTAAGCGGAGAGTTAGTAGAGGTGTTCAAAATTACAAGGGGTTTTGATAGAGTAAACAGGGAGACACTGTTTCCACTGGCAGGAGTTTACTACTTCACCTGAGGAAGGGGCGATCGATAGCTCCGAAAGCTTGTGATTTCAAATAAAACTGTTGGACTATAACCTGGTGTTGTGCGACCTCTCAATTTTGTCCACCCCAGTCCAACACCGGCATCTCTGCCGCAGGAGGGTCAGTAACCAGTGGACACAGATTTAAGGTCAAAGAACCAAAGGGGAGACGAGGAGAAATGTTTTTATGCAGCGAGTTGTTGTGATCTGCCGGAAAGGGCGGTGGAAGCAGATTCAATAGTAACTTTCAAAAGGGAATTGGATAAATATTCGAAAAGGAAAAATTTGCAGGGCTATGGGGAAAGAGCAGGGGAGTGGGACTAATTGGACAGCTCTCTCAAAGAACTGTCACAGGCACGATGGGCCGAATGGCCTCCTTCTGTGCTGAATGATTCTATGAGTGGTACGCTATGCACTAGTGTGGATTGTTAGTGAGTCCAATTCCGCACAATGTGAGTTTCTGCTCTTGGTTTGGCTGCAAGTGGCAGGCACTGAGAAAAGGCTAGCTTCCACAGAGAGAGAAGAGAGAGAGAGAGCAAGAGGGAGAAAAAGGGAATATTGCAGGTGGATTCAAGGAATGAACTACAGCACTGAAATATAATCTTAAACAAGAGGAGAAAATACATAAAATAAAAGGAATAAAATGTTAGTGATGTAAAGGGACAGTAGTTTATGATAAATAAATTCTTACATGAGTTCACATGATATACTAAGAGCTTCCAATCTATTTTAAATTCCTTATGCCATATGACACGTATTTGAACTGGAACATTTTACAAACCGAATACTGTTGCTCTGGCACTGCTCAATACAACATCCAATCCTACAATGTGCAATAAATAAAGTTCAGCAAATAAAATTTCAAAATGATGAAAGGTTTTGCGATGGTAACAATGAAACATTGTTTCCAGTGGTTGGAGATTTGGCAACACGGGGACATAAGAGTGAAGGGGGAAATTTAGAAGATCTTTTTTTCCACACAGTGGGCTATTAGAATGTGGAATGTTGTACCAAGCGTGGTTTATTGAGGCAGACTATAACATTATGGAAAAGGGAATTAGATGACTACTTAAAAAGGAAGAATATAAAAGGATACAGGGGGAGGGCAGATTGGAGTAAGTAGCTCCGGTGGAAGAACTAGCACAGGCAGAATTGGCCTCCTGTTACGTAATTTCTATGATTCAGTGACACAGTGGTATCTCTCAAAGACATATAAAATGCTGACTACACTATAGAGACATTTTATACAGCGTCCCTGTTAATGCTGGAACCACAGTCAATTAGGCAGTAACAAACCTCAAGGATTGCATTTATGGGAAGGCGGTGTTAATCATACCTGTTACAGCTGCAGCACAAAGCAAAACTGAGAGCCAACATTATTGATGATGTGGTAAATCCCATGTTATAGTCACTGCCTTGCAGTTTGTTATTGCAAATAAATCAATAAATTGATCACAATCTTTTCTACATCGAAATGTACACACGAGAAAATAACGTTAAACGAGTGACAACTTGTCTTCAGTCACACAGCAGTGAGATAATTATAATTCCAAACAGTCTCGGCGTGTACCTAGAACCTTACAGCCGCCAGTCACACAACGAATGTCATTTCAACAGTGCAGCTTACATCATAGATCATGAAATATCAAATGTGTTAGATTGAGAGGAATATTATGTCATTTATTAACCAACATGTGTTTTCTCTGGGCCTATTTAAGAGTTTTTCAAATCTCTAGATGAAATACCTTAATAGCTAGCCTATCACAAAGATAGTGAGCGTCACTTGAGTTCCATTGCTCCCAATTGCGTTGTGTTATTTCCTCTGACTAGGCAGTGCATGGCATGGAGTGTTGTACACTTTAAGGCCGTGATTTCGCCAGCCGTGGTGAGTCCGGTGCGGCCAGAGTAGGCTGCGGCCTCAAACCCCGCTCCCATCTTCATTACCTTGATTGGGCTTGTTAAGCCCGCCGTGCGAGGTTCCCGGCCAATTAAAAGGAAGCGGATCTGATGACGCGTCGTCAGCCGGTTTCCTTAAAGGGACCATGTCCAAATTTATTTTGATATTTGTGCTGTCAGTGTTCTACAGCATTGAGGTGCTGCAAACACTAACAAGCACGGCACAAAGGTGCACGGCTGCACCCAGGCTCTCCCACGACTCCCTCCATATGCTTATGGAGGGAGTCACAGCATGTCGGGAGGTTCTCTTCCCTTCCAATGGGCAGAAGAGACCTCCCCAGGACACCAGCGCAGCCTGGTTGCACATTGCACAGGAGGGCACAAGCAGGGATGTCGTCAGGATGACCAGGCTGCAGTGGCGCAAATCTTTCAATGATCTCAGTGGATCACAAAACGTTACTGCAAAGCCACACTCAACCTCACCCTGCTGTGCCACTCATCACATCCCCATCACTCTGCCTCCCCTACCCTACTCCTGCACATCCTTACTCACACCAACTTACCTTACACCTCCACCCATCCATCTCTATCTATGCTATCACTTCCCCATCTCACTAGCCACCCCTCACACTCACCCTCATCCTTGTCCAATCATTCAAACTAACAACACACAAGGGTAGGCACTTGTGTGCTTTAGCCAATGTTCGTGAAAAGTTTCTGTTAATGTGTTGTCAAGCATTGAAATCTTTATTTTCACCACTTTGCGTTCTTGGACAGATCTGTGTGCACCTTTGGAAGTGGCTTAGTGAGTTCCAGTGAATGGTGAGACATAACACCCCCCGCATTGGTGATGAGTGTGAAAGGAATGGCTTGGGCTTTGTAAGAATGCTTTATGGTGCTGGTGTAGGATGGTGCCAACCTGGTGCATCATGTGGCAGCCAGGGTGTATAGTGTTAAGTGAAGCAAATCTGGACATGATGAGGCCATCGCTGGCGTCCTGGGCAGCAATGTGGTTGGGTGCTGATGCCCTGTGTCCAGTGCAGCATCAGTTGATTGCGGAGAAGGTTGGTGTGGATGTTGGTGCGGTTGGTGTGCCCGGTGATGCTGGTGTTGGGGCTGATCGTGGTGGGATTCTGAGGACCAAGGTGAGATTTTTTCAAGGGCACCAATGCTGATGGAATAGATGGCAGGTGAGGTTGAGATGACAGAAGCGATCGGTCAATGGTGAGAGAGGTTGTTCCAAGGAGGTGACACTGGATAGAGAGTTTGGTCCAAACACTTGTTCGCTGCATAAAGCTGAATCTGTCTTCCACATGCAGTAAGCAACAGCTTCTAACCTTGGAAAATGAAGACCTATGAAATGGGAGCTTTCATAGACCATTTGCAGCTGTCAGGTTAGTGAATCATTCCATGCTGACACAACACCCGAACAACTTACCTGACGTGATTCCCGTGCGCCGGGAAACTCGTGTAAAAGCTGGTAAAATGGTAAGTACATGGTAAAATGGAGCTTAACTACCTTTTAACAAGCTTTTAAGTATCTAAATTGGTTGACCCGCCGCTTGGTGTCGGGTCTGTTCAGGGATGACAGACCCGACACTTGGAAACTGACAAGGAGGCGGGTTTACAGCGGGAAACCGACCCGCTGTCAATCTTTTTGAATTTGACAGCGGACCCGCCTCCAAACCTGCACTCTGAGCGCTGGCAAAATTCCGGCCTATCTGTCCTTGTGTCACACCTCATTCTCGGCCCATATTTCCTGCTCTGAAGCCCTTGCTAATGTTGCTTTGTTATTGGCCTCTGGGGGGGGGGGGGGGGCGGTATTCACAAAAAATGGTGTTGGTTGATACCCTCCAAATTGCGTTCTCTCTCTCTCTCTCACTGGGCTGCCTCTGCTCAAGAGGAGTTCTCGATGAGATAAGAAACTCACTCTGTGGAGAGCAGGTTGCCATTGCAACAGGTGATGGGGACAGAGTCCCTTGCTGGCCCTGAGCACTCTCGAAGGGGATTGTCAACACTGACTCTTACCTAGGCCGCACTTGCCGCAAATCAAAATTTCGTTCGGTGGTGTGGATGTTTTCTCCGAGCAGATGTTACACCTCGGCTCTTCCCCTGGAACGCCAGCTGTTTAAAATTAAAATGAACATGTAACGTGGAATTCCTGGCCAAAGAATCAAATATTACAGAAAGTAGAAGGACAAACAAGAATTAAATAATGCTAATATATTTCAAAGGATGCAGCTTTCAAATGATCTAAGTGCCCCAGATAAGGGAGGAGGGGGAAGAAAATCAGCTAGGATTACTGCTCCTGATCACAATACAGGAAACTCTTTATTAACCGGCACCGACGGGACCGGCGTGGTGCTGGTTTATCGAAAGTACCGGATAACGGAGAGTTATATCTACCGAGGCTATTTTTAACAA
The DNA here is from genome assembly GCA_030390025.1 of Squalus acanthias. Lineage (NCBI taxonomy): Eukaryota > Metazoa > Chordata > Chondrichthyes > Squaliformes > Squalidae > Squalus > Squalus acanthias. Next base: position 86,129,516 of record CM059438.1, read on the forward strand.
AGAAAAATAAATAAATCAAGAAATGTGCAGTATACAGTATTTGGGTACTTTTGAAAACTACCCCTATTGACTAAAGCAGCGTTCGCGGACTCGGGATCGGCAACATTGCCGGTTATTTGAGAGGAGTTTTCGGAGTACTCGGCGTTCGCGGAGACTCGACTGCGACTCGGCAACATTGCCGGTTATTTGAGAGGAGTTTTCGGAGGATGATTTTTGCCGGTTAAGCGAGAATTCCGGATATTTGGGTGCCGGATAAACAAAAGTTTCCTGTACATTGGGGTAGATCTTGACTTTGTGCGCTAGTGAGTCGGCAGCCCGTTTTACAACTGTCCCGATGTTTATTTCTATTATAGCCGACTTGCTATCGCCCGTTTTATACTATCGCGCAAAGTCAAGATCTGCCCCCCTTTTGACTGCTGTTGGAAAGAGTTTGCGTGTGGATTTCAGGCGGGAATCAGGATTGACTCAGCGGTGAAGCTTCCCCATATTCAAATAGCCTGTTGGCTCTCGCTGTCTCGGCTCAAATATAGAGTGTCCACTCGGGTGAAGTAGTGGAGGGCTGCCGGCATGTATGGAGCCGTAGGCTGGCGAGGGTCAGTGCCTTCAGGAAAGGGGGAAAACGGAGGAAGAAGCTTTTTTGCAAACCTCATTGCAACTAATTACAGCTTAAATATTATATATATATATATATATATATATATATAAATAAAGTAACAGAAAAGCACTGGGAACTGCATAATGGTCCTCACTACCGTTTCATTTTGGAATATGTTTAAAGCATATTCCAGACTCCCAAGGGCCTAGTGGGTAAAGGCACAGTCCATTATATACAGACTGGGTCAGGTTAGAGCACTATAATTGGAATCCCTAACCTAAGGAGGGAAAAAAGACAAGGGTCCCCACCCCGGACTGCTATCAATGGATTCTTGACTGGAAACTTGCACTTGTCTGGACATGAGGGTGAGTAACAGAAGCAGCACAGCTTATCTACACTCTGTCTGGGCTCGCATTGGAAGAATGGCCTCTGGCACCTGTGGAACTATACCACAGTGAGTCAATGCCTTGAGGAGAGGGGGGGGGGGGGGGGGGGGGGACTGTAAAATAATCAAATAAAATGTGATCCAGATCCTCCTTACTTTTCTCATTTATTTTGAAATAAAGGTGGCAGACATAATACTAACATCAGTGAGAGGCTATTATTGTAAAAAGGCAGCATTTTAGCCTTTTAAACTGTGGAACGGTCCTATAATAATAATGCGGTGGCCCTCAATAGATGTACTCACCATGTTGTATATCTTTCCAAAGAATCCAAAATTCAGAATTATCTTCAAAGACCAAAAGGCAACTTTGTTTATGTTTGTTAACCTGAAGAGTTTCAACAAAACCAATTCATTAACTCAGTAACAAGCCCCTGTTAATATTCCAGCAATAAACAATGACGCAGATTCTGATTATCTTATTCTAATCGCATATAGCATCTAGTAAAAAAAAAAATTTTTTCTTCATTACTTTCTCCCTCATTTTCTCCTTAAGACTCCATTGTACCTGCAGTGCACTGGAGAATGTAAATCAGTGAAAAATACATTTACAGCAGATACCAGGATTTAAAAAAATCTTTACTGAATGAACGATAAATGTTTGGACTAATCTATTAAACAAGGTAACAGATTTGAAAAATTAGCGCTATTCAAAACACAGTTAGAGACCGTGGTGCCTGAGTGAATTTACTGCAGGGATGAGCTCTGATGGGCTGAATGGCCTTTTCTCAACGCTGGTGTTTCTTTTTTCTTATGTAACATTAATTACAGGTCAGTGGCTGGGGATTCTGTGGCGAGTGTCTCACCTCCTGACTCCCCAAAGCCTTTCCACCATCGACAAGGCACAAGTAAGGAGTGTGATGGAATACTCTCCACTTGCCTGGACGAGTGCAGCTCCAACAACACTCAAGAAGCTCGACACCATCCAGGACAAAGCAGCCCGCTTGATTGGCACCCCATCCACCACCTTAAACATTCACTCCCTCCGCCACCGACGTACCGTGGCTGCAGTGTGTACCATTTACAAGATGCACTGCAGAAACTTGTCAAGGTTTCTTCGGCAGCACCTCCCAAACCCGCCACCTCTAACGCCTAGAAGGACAAGGGCAGCAGGCGCATGGGAACACCACCACCTCCAAGTTCCCCTCCAAGTCACACACCATCCTGACTTGGAAGTATATCGCCGATCCTTCATCGTCACTGGGTCAAAATCCTGGAACTCCCTCCCTAACAGCACTGTGGGAGTACCTTCACCACACGGACTGCAGCGGTTCAAGAAGGCGGCTCACCACCACCTTCTCAAGGGCAATTAATGATGGGCAATAAATGCTAGCCTTACCTGTGACGCCCACATCCCATGAACGAATATTTAAAAAAAAACATGGTGGTAATAATGGGCCAAGAGCTACAGCACGAGTATCTCAATCGGGAAACTTGTGTTTGAATCTCAGGCTCAACTAAAATTCACACTCGGGCTACTCCTGGAGTTGTTGAGAGGGGTGGGGTGGGGTGGGGAGGGGAGGTGAGGGGAAGAAATCTGGTTGGGGTTGGGCACATTCCTTCCTGCATGAGCCAAGTGTGTCTTCTGATGGATTAGCCAAGGAGTATAGAGGGATGCACACAAGCTGAGTCCTCATCCTCTCACAACCCGAGAGGGCAGCATGGGACAAAATGGAAAACTTACAGCAATACGGTCTTATAGATAGAAATAGAAAGTACTGTCTTAGGTAGAGACATTTTACTAAAAACAACATTTTTTAACTGTTTTAGTCAGGAGTGTCCATGCCTTCTTGATTTTTCCCAGGTAGACCAACCCATCTGTCCATCTGGATAAGACATACTGCCCTTCAGTAAATGCACAATCCTGTTCCATGTGCACAGTTCCATTTTGCAGAGATTTGGCAGAAATCTTTTGGATGCATTTGGAGATGACACCAACATCTCTCAGTTGTGGTTCCAATGTGCCTTTCTCCATCAGCTCCTCCTACTGCTGTAAAATCAAAGTAAGAAAAATCACAGATTAATAACATTATTACAAGATTAGCCAACTAACAGTTTCTACACACTCGAATGCAGTGAGCATTTTGTCCCAGTGGAAGTGGTTGGTGCAGTACACTGGAATGCTACCAAGTTCTGAACCACTGCCCATCATCTAGGGAGCCCCTAGATCACTTCCAGAAGTTTAATTCAAAGTTACTCCAAATGTAACTCACAACTTACAGTTTTATAATATTACATAGAATCTACAGCACAGAAAAGAGGCCGCTCGGCCCAACTTGTCTATGCTCCACACGAGCCTCCTCCCACTCTAATTATCCTCTACCCCACTTAGTTTCTTACCTTCCAAGGAATAAGTGGCCTCCTTATTCCCCCTACCAAAATGAGCCATCTCACACTTACGTTACATAGAACTTACAGCACAGAAACAGGCTATGCTTACGCTTCACATGAACCCCCTCCCACTATATTGACTTCATCTCACCCTATCGACATATCCCTCTATTCCTTTTTCCCCTCGTGCTTATCTAGCTTCCCCTTAAATGCATCTGTGCTATTCACCTCTACCACTCCATCTGGTAGCGAGTTCCACATTCTCATCACTCTCTGAGTAAAGAGGTTTCTCCTGAGTTCCTTATTCGATTTAAAAGTGACTATCTTATATTCATGATCCCTAGTTTTGGACTCCTCCACAACTTCTACGTCCACCCTATCAAACCGCTTCACAATTTTAAAGACCTCTCTCGGGTCACCTTCCAGTCTTCTATTTTCTAGAGAAAAGAGCCCCAGCCTGTTCAGTCTTTCCTAATAGTTGTATCTTCTCAGTTCTGGTATCATCCTTGTAAATTTTTTTTGCACGTTCTCCAGTGCTTATATATAATTTGCAATATGGAGACCAGAACTGTGCACAGTACTCTAATGTGTGGTGTTAAACATATAGAACCATGGTTACATCACTTCTCCACTTTTGAATTCTAATCCTCTAGAAATGAACCCCAATGCTTTGTTTGCACTTTTTATGGCTTTATTAACCTGCGTTGCTACTTTTAATGATTTGTAAATCTGTACCTTTAGATCCCTTTGCTACCCCATTTAGACACTTCTCTTCCATGGAGTATGTGGCCTCCTTATTCCTCCTACCAAAATGCACCACCTCACACTTATCTATATTGAAATTCATTTGCCATTTACATGCCATTCTGCAAGTTTGTTAACGTCTTCTTGTCACAATCCTCCTCAGTATTAACTATATTCCACAATTTGTTGCCATCCTCAAATTTTGATATTGTACTTTGTTATATTGAATTTAATTTGCCATTTATCCACCCACTCTGCAAGCCTGTTTAGGTATATTGGTGCAGTCTTCCACATCATTAGCTATACCCCCACCCCCAAATTTGGAATCATCTTCAAATGTTGACACTATACCTCTAATTTCAGAGTCCAAATCATTTATGTACATGGTGAACAACATTGGTCCCAGCATAGATCCCTGCAGGACACCACTTCCTACTTTCTGCCAATCCAAGAAATGTCCCTTAACTCCTACTATCTGTTTTTTTTAAGCCATCTTTCAATCCATTCTGCTACCTGGCACTCACTCCACATGCCCTGACCTGTTTCATGAGTCTTTTATGTGGCACCTTATCGAAGGCTTTCTGAAGGTCCATGTATACCACATCCACTGTAATGCCCTTGTCTACTCTTTCTGTTATTTCTTCAAAGAATTCAGTAAGGTTGGTTAAGCTTCTTTTTAAAAATCCATGTTATTTTTTATTATATTTTCCATCTCTATATGTTTTGTTTTCTGATCTTTTAGCAAAGATTCCAGTATCTTTCCTACCACCGATGATAATCTAACTGGCCTATAGTTCCCTGGAGTTCAATTTTAAAATTCTCATCCTTGTTTTCAAATCCCTCCATGGCCTCACCCCTCCCTATCTCTGCAACCTCCTCCAGCCCTACAACACTCCGAGATCGCTGCACTCCAATTCTGGCCTCTTGCGCATCCCCGATTTCAATCACTCCATCATTGGTGTCCGTGCCTCAGCTGCCTAGGCCCTACGCTCTGGAATTCCCTCCCTAAACCCTCTCCGCCTCTCTCTCCTCCTTTTAGATGCTCCTTAAAACCTATCTCACCTGTCCCAATATCTCATTATGTGGCGCAGCGTCAAAAATTGTTTGATAACATTGCTGTGAAGTGCCTTGGGACGCTTTACTATTTTAAAGGCACTATATAAATGCATGTTGTTGTTGCTGCTCGCTAGTCCTCTGGCACTATTCCTTTTTCTATTGAATCTTTATATATAGATAATAGTGCTTCTGCTATCTCCTCCCTAGTTCCTTGGGTGCAATCCATCTACATCTGGAACTGGGGCTTTGTCCTCCTTAAGTTTGGCTAGTTTGTCTAGCATCATTTCTTTCTATCTTAACTGTTGTGATATCCTTCTTGACTTCTTCTACTGTAGTCATTTCCACTTTGGTAGTGAAAACTGAGGCAAAGTATCTGTTGCCATTTCAGTATCATGCCCTGTGAGTGTATCTTGCTTGTAGTGGCCTTATCCATATCTTAATTCTCCTTTTGTTACTGATGTGCCTTTGCATGTGTATTTTACATCTATACATTAGCTGGTAACTTTTTGACACAGCTATACGCAAAACAGTAAATCTGAATGGCATTTTAAGCATTTCAGTCAATTCTTTACTGCTAATTCTTTGCATGATGTATCAGCTCACGTCAGCTGGTAGCATCCTTGTTTCTGTGTCAGAAGGTTGTGGGTTAAAGCCCCACAGCAGGATGTATGTGCATAATTTAGGTAAACACCCCAATGCAACACTAAGGGATATGACGTTAATGGAGATGATGTCCTTTGAAAGAGGCAATTAAGGTCCTATCTGCTGGTTCAGTGTGAATCATTGTTTGAAAAAGAGCAGGGAGCTCTCCTGGTATCCTGACCAACATTCCTCCTTCAAATAAAACCAGATCTACTTCCATAACAACAGTCACCACACTCCAAAACATATTACATCTGTGAAGTGCTTTGAGACATTTCAATGATATAAGATACTTTATAACTGCAAGTCTTTATTTGTCATCTCTGCTGCAGCTCCCTTTCTTCTGAAGTCTAACTTTACATGTATCTGTGTAAAAGGGTGAACAATAATAAAACAATGTAAGCTTATGCATCTTTTCAGATGAATTTCAAAATCACTGAATGGAAGAGCAATAAAAAGAGAGACAAAAACAAGATAATGCAAAAGCTCTACTGGCGTATTTGCATTTTGAATTTAAAAAATCAACATGTAACTATCATTTGCATATTGAAACACACCAAGGTTTTTAATCACCTTTAAGGAGCAGGCAATTTATTTGCTTAATGAAATCTGGGATATCAGTCAGTATATGCAACAAATTCTGCAGCCCCAATTAAAAGACAACGGACTCACAACGGAGCTCCACATTTTATTACTAATTCCTCAGGCATGTAGGAAAGCAAATGGTATGTTGGCTTTTATTTCAAGAGGAGTTGAGTATAAGAGTAAAGATGTCTTACTGCAATTATATAGGACCCTGGTGAGACCACACCTGGAATATTGTGTACAGTTTTGGTCTCCTTACCTAAGGAAGGATATACTTGCCATAGAGGAAGTGCAACGAAGGTTCACCAGACTGGTCCCTGGGATGGGGAGGATTGTTCTATGAGGACAGATTGAGTAGACTAGGCCTATATTCTCTCGAGTTTAGAAGAATGAGAGGTGATCTCATCGAAGCATACAAAATTCTTACAGGGCTTGACAGGGTAGATGCAGGGAGGATGTTTCCCCTGGCTGGGGAGTCTAGAACCAGGGGTCACAGTCTCAGAATAAGGGGTCGGCCATTTAGGACTGAGATGAGGAGAAATTTCTTCACTCAGAGGAGGGTGAATCTTTGGAATTCTCTGCCCCAGAGGGCTGTGGAGGCTCAGTCGTTGAGTATATTCAAGACAGAGATCGATAGATTTTTTGAATAGAATCAAGGGATATGGGGATAGTTCAGGAAAGTGGAGATGAGGTAGAAGATCAGCCATAATATTGAATGGCGGATCAGGCTCGAAGGGCCAAATGGCCTACTCCTGCTCTTATTTCTTATGTTCTTATACTGAGGAGGTGCAGAACGAGGAGGTCACACTTATGTAGCAGGGAATATGGCTCCCGGATGTGGGTCTAAATGGATTGTCAGGATAATTTTACATCGTTTTATTATTGTTCAACCTTTTACACAGATACATGTAAAGTTAGACGACAGAAGAAAGGGAGCTGTAACAAAGATAACAAATAAAGACTTGCAGTTATAAAGTATCTTATATCATTGAAATGTCTTTAAAGTACGTATACAGGCTTCACAATGTTTGGGCAAATAAAATTGTTGCAGTGGCTCCTGACATTTAGTAACCTATTTGTCCTGCTATCAAAAGCACTGGTGATATTCTGAACCCCTTATATCACAACTCTATTTTATTAATTGGGTGGGGGTTGGACATTTTATATTTACTATTGTAATGCACATCCAATGTGGACACAATTTAGGGGTCATTCTGAAGAGGATGCTTTTAATCCCATATTTTAATATTGGTTACAGTAGTCACAGTGCAGACACAATACAGTACCACCATGAGGTCTCCCTGGCAATTCTTCAACTGAGTCACTCTGCCGCCACACAATGATATTGAACGCACTTACTCTAAGCATTAGAACTCTTTATCAAGGTGCTGTTGGTATTGTCAGGAGCCCTTTAACCCTATAAGGACTCAGTTATATCGTTAAAATAACTACTGAGTTCTTAAATTCAGCATTTTCCAAAAAAAATTATATTTTAAATAACAGTTTCATATTAAGGCAACGTACAGAAGAGTTCTGAATTAAATAAATGATGACAGTCCCTTTCATATTTCAGTGCCAATATTTGAGTACAGTACTCGTAGTTGGGTTACTTCGATATGACTTAACTTTCCTGCTGACAAGTTAACTTGCTGAAAGTTTCATTCATTCATTCATTCCATTGCAACCTCGTGGGGGCGAGGCTCGGCAGCAATAAGGCTGGTATCATGCCGGGTGCACTCGCTGAGCGAGGAGGTTGTGCGGACGGAGCCTTTGATCGACTGCGGCTGCAGCAGACGCCGCCCAACGTGCTCACTCGCACCGGGGACTTCCCAAAGCGCGCCAAGAAAGACCCGCCCCCGTCGCCGATGTCACGATCGCCCCCCCTCCCAATCAGCCAATCGCCTGGCGCGGAGCGCCGCCTCGGCCCCGCCCACCCGCGACGCCGATTGGCCCAAAGTTTGGAGCCGCCTCTATAAAAGTTCTGAGTGGCCCGTCCCCCACGTCAATCAAACTCCAGGGGTCGCTCCGCTCGGGTCGCCCCTGCGCCGCACAGACATTTACAGTAACGCCGTTATATGGGGTTTTTTTTTCCTCGTTGTTGCAAAGAACAGTTTGTTTCACTCACAGCAAAGTTACAGAGTTCACCCATAATAGGCACTTCCTAGCAACAAAAAAACAACCCAGCGCTGAGACTTGTGTGTCAGAAAATGAAATCAGATCCTGCCATAACTTCATCCCAAACTGATTGTCAGGCGCCTCAACCAAAAAAATAAAAGACCATTCAAAAATAAAATAACTGCAGCGAATAAAATGCAACTTTAGCACAGAGACTCCAGCGAGCTATATATATTAAACATGGCCGCTTGTCAGGCAATAGTTTTGTGCAAGTATTTTTAAAAAATATTTTGCGTTCGTCTCCTTGACTGAGGAGTCTAAACATTTTAGCATGATTTTTTAAAATTGAATTCAAAAAATAAAACCCAGCCGCAGCCAGCAGGCAGAACTCCTGAACCGAAAAATGCTGCACCGGAATAGAGGTGATCAGATTTGAACTCGCGTGCTGACAATATCTAATTTTGATAACTGGGCAAAAAATGATCTATTTTAGGGCGATCGTGCAGGAACTTGAGGACGATCACAGATCTCTTAAATCAGTATAGGGCAATAGTTTGTATTGGGGGAAAAAATGGCACATCAGTCCAGCGTGAGCTTGGGGAGTTTCAGCAAGTCATCTGCTCCAAAAAGTATTTCAGATCCCCACTCATCTGTCAGTATCTCCGTCCACTTTGATCCGAATATTAAACTTGATATCAAACAGCAAAGCTCCTCGGTGCATTTTTTTTTCAAACTCTCCCCGCCCTCCCTCCCTCCTGCTGTAGCAGCATTGCACGAACCTGCTCTTGCCTTACCCACTCTCTCGCACGTTTCCACTTTACTCCCGTCTTTTTGCTGAAAGTCGCGCTTCTCGATCAGCCCCTGGGTCGATAAAAAAAGCCCTTCCACGCGAATCACTCAATCGGCGGCGCATCCACCTCGCCGCTGACTGGGGCACTGACACTATGTCCAGTTACACTCACAGCTCCCTGCCCCATAAGTCGCCATTTTTTTTCTCTTTCCCGCGATTTATTTGCGTGTGCTTATGTAATTAACACATCATCAAGGAAGTTAGTAAGAGCGAGTGTGTGCGGGCTCCGGGCGCAGGCTCCCTGTGCAAGGACAGCACCGCACCGTGCAATTAACTCTCAGAGCACCAGCCAAATGTCAGCCCAGAAACTCACACCGGCAGGTACTGCCAAGATGACAAAGCAAATACTGTACATGTTGCAAGATGCCAGACCCCAACTGTGCAGAGGTGACTGCGTTTTACATGAACTTTTTTTTTAAAAAAACAACAAACTACACCCAAGCCCTGTTTTATTTTTATTATTGCACATATATAAACTAATTACATTTCCTGAGGCTTGTGTACACTTTGGGGAATTTATTTGGAGTTTGCTTAGCTGTCTGTCTTCGGGATTTGTTTGCATTGTGGGCGGATTCTGCCAACGGATGGGAGGCGCCATTGTCTCCAACACCTTTACAATTGACACGACGCTTTGCACGATGCGAACTTGACGCAAGAGATTTGCACCCCAGCCCAAACACACTTACACACACCTTGTTCACTTGTAATAAATGTTCTAGAAGGAGGGGGAAAATCATAATTTATTTCACAAAAAAATCCCATTAAACGCGACTTTCAAGTCAATATCCTTGATGCACTTTGGGAGGAACGACATGGAGAGGCAGTATCGTCTATTTTGAGGGAGCTGCAAGAGCAGTGGGATCTCAGGTGGATATTCACAAATCTTTGAAGGTGGCAGGGCAAGGTGCTAAGGCGGTTAAGAAAGCGTATGGGATACTTGGCTTTGTAAATAGGGGCATTGAGTACAAAGACAAGGAAGTCATGCTAAACCATTACAAATCACTGGTTAGGCCTCAGCTGGAGTTTGTGTACAATTCTGGGCACCACACTTTAGGAAGGATGTTAAGGCATTGGAGAGGGTGCAGAGGAGGTTTACCAGGATGATACCAGAGATGAGGGACTTCGTTATGGGGAGAGATTGCAGAAGCTGGGATTGTTCTACTTGGAGCGGAGAAGGTTAAGGGGAGACCTAATAGAGGTATTCAAAAATATGAGGGGTTTTGATAGAGCAAGTGGGGAGAAACTGTTTCTTCTGGTAAGTGGGTCGGTAACCAGAGGTCATCGATTTAAAAGAATTGGCGAAAAAAGTAGAGGGGAAATAAGGAGATATTTTTTCACACCGGGTTGTTACGATCTGGAATGCACTTCCTGAAAGGGTGGTGGAAGCAGATTCCATAGGAAATTTCAAAAGGCAATTGGACATGTACTTGAAGAGGACTAATTTGCAGGATTATGGGGAAAACGCTGGGGTGTGGGACTAAATTGGACCGCTCTTTCAAAGAGCCGCCACAGGCACGATGGGCTGAACAGCCTCCCTCTGTGCTGTAAGATTCTATGATTAGAATACTAATTACTATAGAACATAATAATATTCTAATAAATACACATTCATTTGCGTTTCATATATTTAAAGATTTTTCTGAAAAGATTATTGTTTGGAATTGTGTTTTTGGATTTCATGAAAAACAAAACAACTAAGTTTTATTTATTAATTTTATGCAGATTGTTGAATTTGTGCATCATCGCAAACAACTAGTAGCCACACATATTGTGAGTGAAGTGTGATTTTATCCTCAGGCATATAAAATTTAAGTAAAAGTGATAAAAACAATGTTTGAAATTGTCATGATGTTTAAGGTAGGTCAAAACTACTTGGTATCAAAATATAACAAAAAATCTACATTTCACTAGTTATGGTTTCAACAGTTATTTGCTGCAGAGCCTATTGTACAAATACTTTAATCAGCCTAGTCTTTTTATAAAGAAACTCTAAATCAATAAAAGGTTACAACTGCATAATGGTGGAGTGAATTTTGACTTTACAGTACAAATCTTTGTGAAGATTATGCAGAAGGCCCTATAATATTCTAAACTGACAATATTTTGGAAGTATAGTGAACAGTGAGAAGGATAGTGATAGACTTCAAGAGGACATAGACAGGCTGGTGGAATGGGCGGACACGTGGCAGATGAAATTTAATCGCAGAAAAGTGCGAAGTGATACATTTTGGTAGAAAGAATGAGGAGAGGAAATATAAACTAAAGGGTACAATCCTAAAGGGGGTACATGAACAGAGACACCTGGGGGTATATGTGCAAAAATCGTTGAAAGTGGCAAGGCAGGTTGAGAAAGCAGTTAAAAATCTTACTGGATCCTGGGTTTCATGAATAGAGGTATAGAGTACAAAAGCGTGGAAATTATGATGAACCTGTATAAAACACTGGTTCGGCCTCAACTGGAGTATTGTGTCCAATTCTGGGCACCGCACTTTACGAAAGAATGTGAAGGCTTTAGAGAGGGTGCAGAAAAGATTTACAAAAATGATTCGTGGGATAGACTGGAGAAACTGGGGTTGTTCTCTTTGGAGCAGAGAAGATTGAGAGGAGATTTGATAGAGGTGTTCAAAATCATGAGGGGTATGGACAGAGTAGATAGAGAGAAACTGTTCCCATTGGCAGAAGGGTCGAGAACCAGAGGACACAGATTTAAGGTGATTGGCAAAAGAACCAAAGAGTATGAAATACTCACTACCTGTGAGGACAAGGAGAAAGACTGCAGGGAGGACAGCCACAATGCAGACCAAGGCACTGTGGCTCAGAAGGCTGTCCAAGGGCAGCGGGGCGGGGCGGGGGGGGGGGGGAGGGGAGGGGAGAGCAGAATAGAAATGTGGTAGTGATAGGGGACTCTATAATTAGGGGGATAGATAGCGTCCTCTGTAGGCAAGAACGAGAATCCCGAAGGGTGTATTGCCTACCGGGTGCCAGGGTAAGGGATATCTCACGGCGGCTGGAGAGGAACTTGAAAAGGGAGGGGGTAAATCCAGTTGTCGTGGTCCATGTTGGAACAAATGACATAGGTAGGAACAGGGAGGAGGTCCTGCTGAAAGAGTATCAAGAGTTAGGCTCTAAATTAAAAAGCAGGACCTCAAGGGTAATAATCTCTGGATTATTGCCCGAGCCACATGCAAATTGGCATAGAAACAGACAGATTAGGAGAATTAACACGTGGCTAAAGGGCTGGTGTGGGAAAGAGGGGTTCCTTTTCATGGGACACTGGCACCATTTCTGGGACAGGACGGAGCTGTAACGATGGGACGGGCTCCACCTGAACCGGGATGGGACCCGTGTCTTAGCAGAAAGAGTAAATAGAGAGGTGGCAAAGGCTTTAAACTAGTAAGATGGGGGGAGGGATTTACAAGAAACGTAAGCAGCCTAATAAACAAAACAGGAAAAGAGAGCATAGGAAAGAATAAAGTAAGGGAGGACATTGATGGCAAGGGAATAAATAGAGTTATAGAATAGGAGTCTAAAAGATGGTTAAACATAAAGTGAGAGGAAATCCTATTAAAAATGAGTTAAACTGTCTGTACAGCAATGCACACAGTGTCCGTAATAAAACAGGGGAGCTGGAGGCAATCATGCATTGTGAGGAACCAGACATAGTAGGGATTACTGAGACATGGCTGCAGAAAAATCAGGACTGGGAATTAAACATTGCAGGGTATAACATATTTAGAAAAGATAGAGAGGGGAAAAGGGGAGGTGGAGTAGCTGTACTTATTAGGGATAACAATGGCAGTAGAAAAAAGTGACGCAGCTATCAGCAAGACAAAAATAGAATCCATATGGATAGAGATAAAAGATAATAAAGGATCAATCACACTAATAGGTGTAGTCCACAGACCACCTAATAGTGGAAGGGAAGTGGAGGAAGAAATACGCAGACAAATTAGGGAAATTAGTAAAAAAAAAACAGAATAATAATCATGGGGGATTTCAACTACCCCGATATTAATTGGACAGAAGAGGCAGGTAAAGGGGATAAAGAAATGGAGTTCCTACAATATGTTGTGGACTCCTTTCTAACCCAATATGTAAAAAGTGCAACAAGGGAGGATTTGCTATTGGATCTAGTAATGGGGAATGAACCAGAGCAGAGAAGAGAAGTAAAAGTAGGGGAAAGACTAGGCAATAGTGACCATAATATAATATGCTTTAAGATGATAATTGAGAAGGACATAAGTATGACGAAAACCAGGGTAATAGCTTGGAGAAAAGCTGATTTTTTGAAGCTGAAAATAGAACTTGGGAAAATAAAATGGGCAACAATATTGGCAAACAACGATGTAGAACAGCAATGTGAAACATTTAAAACAGTGTTCAACAGAGTGCAGGAACAATATATTCCGCTAAAAGGAAAGAACAAATAAACACTAATGAGACTCCATGGATGAATAAAGCCATAAGGGAACAATTGAGGGTAAGGAAAGAGGCATACATTAAGTACATAGACAGCAGGGGAGTGCATGATAAGGGAGAATAGGAAGAGATTAGGAGAGAAGTCAAAAAAACAATTAGGAAGGCAAAGAGGAACTATGAAATTAAATTATCAAGGAACATAAAACAAAATAGTAAAATATTTTACAGGCACATCAATAAAAAAAGGAAGGTTGGGATGGTAATAGGGCCATTAAGGGATAGACAGGATAATACCGCAGGTAACGATAGAGAGATGGCAGAAATATTAAATAATTATTTTGCTTCAGTATTTACCAGTGAGATAGAACAGGTGGACATGACATTGGATGATGAGATTAGTAATGAAATAAGTGCATTTAAAATAAAGAGAGGGGATATATTAAATAAACTAATCAAACTCAGGAGGATAAAACCCCTGGTCCGGATGGATTGCATCCACGCATTTTAAAAGAATCTAGGGAAGAGATAGCAGAAGCATTACTACACATATTTAATAATTCGTTAGAAAAAGGTGTAGTGCCAAAGGACTGGTGGATAGCTAATGTAATACCTATATTTAAGAAGGGGGATAGAACATGTCCAGGTAATTATAGACCATGTCCAGGTAATTATAGACCAGTCAGCTTAATATCGGTGGTAGGAAAAAATAATGGAATCCCTACTAAAGGAGAAAATAGAAAAACATCTAGAAACCAAAAACATAGTAATGAATAGTCAGCATGGACTTCAAAAGAGAAAGTCTTGCTTGACCAACCTCATTGAATTTTTTGAAGAGGTAACAGAGAGAGTAGACAATGGTAATATAGTAAATGTAATGTATCTAGATTTTCAAAAGGCCTTCGATAAGGTACCACTTAATAGACTGATGAACAAGGTCAGAGAATGCAGTCAGGGGACAAGTAGTAGAATGGATAGCTAGCTGGCTTCAAGACAGATGCAGAGAGTAGGGGTAAAAGGTAGCTATTCACAGTGGCAGAAGGTGGGTAGTGGTGTTCCACAAAGATCAGTGCTGGGACCACTGTTCACAATTTATATTAACGATTTAGACTTCGGAATCAAAACCACAATTTCTAAATTTGCAGATGACACCAAATTGAGGGGGGGGGGGATAGTCAATACTGAGGAGGACTGCAACAAATTACAGGAGGACATTAATAAACTTGCAGAATGGGCATATAATTGGCAAATGAAGTTCAACACAGATAAATGTGAGGTATTACATTTTGGTAGGAAGAATAGGGAGGTCACTTATTACTTGGAGGGGGAGAGTCTAGGTGAGGTAGAGGAACAAAGGGATCTCGGAGTGCAAATACACAAATCACTAAAAGTTGTAACATAGGTTAGTAAGGCCACAAAAAAAGCAAACCAAGCATTAGGGTTTATTTCTGGAGGTATAGAATTGAAAAGTAGGGAAGTTATGCTAAACCTGTATTGAACCTTGGTTAGACCACACTTAGAGTACTGTGTACAGTTCTGGTCGCCATATTATAAAAAGGATATCAGGAAAGGATGAACAGGCTGGGTCTCTTTTCTCTTGAAAAAAGAAGGCTGTGGGGTGACCTAATAGAGCTCTTTAAAATTATGAAAGGGTTCGATAGTGGATACAGAGAGAATGTTTCCACTTGTGAGGAAGAGCATAACTAGAGGCTGTCAATATAAGATAGTCACCAAGAAATCCAATAGGGAATTCAGAAGAAACTTCTTTATCCAAAGAGTGGTGAGAATGTGGAACTCGCTACCACAGGGAGTGGTTGAAGCGAATAGTATAGATGCATTTAAGGGGAGGCTAGACAAGCATATGAGGGAGAAGGGAATAGAGGGTTATGCTGATAGATTTAGATGAGGAAAGACGGGAGGAGGCTCGAGTGGAGCATAAACACTGGCATGGTTGGGCCGAATGGCCTGTTTCTGTGCCGTATATCCTATGTAAAGGCAACACAAGAAAAAACTTTTTTACGCAGCGAGTGGTTAGGATCTGGAATGCACTACCTGAAAGGGTGGTGGAGGCAGATTCAATCACGGCTTTCAAAAGGGAGTTGGATAAGTACCTGAAAGAAAAAAATTTGCAGGGCTACAGGGAAAGGGCAGGGGAGTGGGACTAGCTGAGGTGCTTTTTGCAGAGAGCCGGCACAGGCTCGACGGGCCTGAATGGCCTCATTCTGTGCTGGAACCATTCTATGATTCTATTTTGAAATCTGGAGAAATTAAGTCCAAGTGTTTCTTGTTCAGGAATGAAAAATGTTTCTTCAGGCCTTTTTTGAATACTACCATAAATATGTTTAAGTAGAACTTGAAATCTCATTCCAAGTGTGGTGCCGTTACCCTTTAAAAAGCATAGGTTCTTATTTTTGTTCATTTAAAAAAAAAAAGTTTTTTTACAACTATATCATTAGTAAATTGATTTGGAGGAAATGCTGAGTCCCTTCAGTGTAAGGAACTAAATTAATATACACCAGGCATTGAATTAATGGCTGCATCTCTGTTTATGTTGGTTCAGTTGTCTTAAACTCTGCTGTTCTTAAACTCCTCTAAGTCAGCGTAGTTAGCAACTGTACTTTACAGGAATTCTGTTGGCACGGTGTGTATTTTATAAGAATATTTCAAATATACTGTTAAAATCTATTAAAAGCTGTATAATCCATTAGCTACAGTGGACCTCTTCACAAGATTCTAATAACATATAGTTGGTATATTTTCATCTTCACCACCAGGACTCATTGCCTGCACAGAGGGCAGAAAGGAAAACCTGGCAGGGAGGATCACGTATCTCTTACAGAACCTGCTGGACCTTCCTTCTATTAAAATTAATGGAAGAAAAATCCAGTGGGTTCTGTAAGGGGTGTACAATCCTCCTGCCAGATTTTCTTTTCTGCACTCTGTCCAGGTGATGCTTAACATTCAAATGGTAAAGATGAATATCTACCCGCAGTCTCTAACCTATGTAGAGAATCTAAGACACTCTCTTTATTACATGCTTTGTGTATAAAGTGTTTTCTATGTTGTATAATGTTAGCTATAAAAACCTAATACATGTATGGTAAACATGTTTGTGTCTGAAGAAATTAAACTGCATTCGATTGTTTCAATCTCACAAAAAATGAAGGGTTTAAGCATTTGTCATGAAGTGAACCCATTAGGAAATGTTACTATTCTATTTTACATCAGTTCTAAACCTGGTACATATACAATTGTGTAATGTGTAGTTATGGACAAATTCATTCCTAATACTGTATGTACTGTGTCATGTATATGCAATTACTTTAAAATGTATTTAAACACCAAGTTTCTCTGATTACAAAACAATTGGTTTATTTATAAAATAAGAAGAAATTTGGACTTATTATTGCTGCATACTCCCAGTATTTCTGAAAATGTTATTATGAGTTTATTATTGCCTTCACTTACTGGGAATAGGAACCAGTAATAAGCATAACTTGCTTCTTTAATATGTAGTGTTAGGCATTAGTGCCAAATGGAAATGTTCAGTTGGACTCCACGTCTGTATAAATAACTATTTATTTGGTACTATGCTGACACTTGAGATACATCTAGAAATATTGTATTTTGAACTATGTAGATAAATACTGTATTACATTTTTGATTGCTTTTTGTTACCTTTTGGTATTCTTTACATTTGTAGTGTAAGTTTGTTTTCAGTTACATTTTAAAGGTGAAGTATCAGTGGAGGAATAGTTATATTTGAGAGTTGTGCACATCACAGTTTAACATCGAAGAGTCACAGACCTGAAACGTTAACTCTGTTTCTCTCTCCACAGATGCTGCCTGGCCTGCTGAGTGTTTCCAGTATTTTCTGTTATTACAGTTTAACATCATTTCAACTTCAAGTAGAACATGTTGCCCAGGTGCCAAAGAGAACTAGCATCATGACTTAAAAACAAAGTCTTGATGACCACAGAGACATGGTCACCATAGCTGCCTCCAGGGGTTTAACTTTGGACTTCTTGAAAATCCTGTGTATGGAATAAAAGAAGTGAACTGGGTGAACTGATAGTATAGCTATTCGAAGGACAACCATCACCAGGGTGGGAAGTGAATGAGGGCATGCAGCAGGAGAAAGAAACAAAGGGAAATGCTACAAATTTTGGCTGCATGTTAGAATATTTTTTCACGCCAGATTGATTCCTCTCAGACACCCCAGCTCCTAGAGAAGACATCCACTAATCTGTCCTCATGTAAAGTGTTTTTACAGCAAATATCAAATCTGCCCTTTTCGGTTTCAACACTGAAGTGAAAATGGCGATTCAACCTCAACAACAAATATATTCCATCATTCGTTTGCTGTTAATGCGATTAAAGAGAAGAAAAAACGTGCTGATTTCTATGAAAAATGTTCCCCAGCAATCTTCTACATCTCTCCACTGTTTCTGCCATACAATGGTGGAAGAAGAAGATGAAACAAGGATCTCAATTAATCACCCAAATATTATTCCGTGTCTGCAAGGACATCTTGCGACAGTTCCCTTCCTAAGGACCATTTTTATTTTGTTGCATTGCCTCATCTCCAGCAGATTAGATGGGGTTCCTGAATGAGAGAAGCCGGAAGACTGGATTTGGTCGAGCAGCAGCGGTTTGAATACTGAGATTGTTTCCAGCTGGGAAGATTGTCATTATGTCACCAAATCCTGGGAACAGGCTTTTATCAAGCTCTTCGTGTGAATTGGTATATCTGGAGACATAAGAGATAAGTGGGAAAAAAAACGATGATACTGTGGAAAGCAGTGTTAATGGGTTTTGAGCACTGCAGGTGTCCATTTTTACATATTTATGAGAGTCCCTGAGAATAGATCAAAAGTACCTCACTTTAGCATCCCAGCACTTTGCAACATTCTGTGTTTTAAATTTTGGTTTACATATTGTGGTGAAAATGATATATTCCTTAATTAACAGAGAACATGTGCACCATTTCTTAATGCTGTAGAATCATTAAGCTGTTAAAAACAAACAAGTGTTTGAATGGGTTGCAAAATGGACTTGAAAAAGTCCCCATCACTTGAGCAGTTGACATCTAAACAGACCAAATGAACAAAGGTGGAGGCAGGTATAGGGAAAGAGATGGCAGCAACCCGTATCGAAATCCAGAAGTAGAAATGACGTGGATAATTTTTTGAGACAAGACAAGAAATTGAGAGAAAGTTATGCTGATAGGGTTAGATGAAGCCGGCATGGACCAGTTGGGCCGAATGGCCTATTTCTGTGCTGTACATTCTATGTAATTCTATGTAAAAGAAATTCAATCCTAGGCTATTACTGATATCAACAGAAAGTTCTTAATGGCGTACACATTTGTAGACAAAACGTAAGATTCGCCAGGATTGGTGTGCTGAGTACCATGTACTATGTTTGCCATCTTTGTCCATGTTGCATCTAGAAAGAACTCCAGCCACAAGAGAAAAGCTGCTAATGATTTGGATGGTATGATAGAATCCTACTAAATATAAGAAACCACAGCTTCACCCTGAACATCTAATTGGATCATGGCCTGAAACCATCACTCAGTCACAATTAGTGTAGTTTCCTGTTTTCAGAGATATAGCCACTGATAAGAGTTGGGGAGAGGACATGAGGGGCAATTCTAGAATTTGAGGCAGGGGAGAGATGTTCCCTTTATAAACTCCACTGGCTATGCCTATGCTCGTTTTGAGAGATTTCACTTATGTTACCAAATTTAATAGCCCGTAATTTGTGATCAGTGGCGAAGCAAAGGCGCTTGCCACTGGCCCCGAAGAAAGCTGCCCACAGAGAGCGAGAAGTTTGCCTTTTTCAACGTTCAATTGATTTCAGCACTCTGTAGTGGGAATTCCCTGGTGCGATGCTGCTGTGACGTCAGCAAGCTGTCTAAGCAGCCAATCACATTGCAGAATTCTCACAGACAAGAAACCAGGAAATGAGAAGCTGCTTTTAT
This sequence comes from Squalus acanthias, assembly GCA_030390025.1. Lineage (NCBI taxonomy): Eukaryota > Metazoa > Chordata > Chondrichthyes > Squaliformes > Squalidae > Squalus > Squalus acanthias. The sequence goes on from CM059438.1 coordinate 86,149,278, forward strand.
CCGGACTATTTAAAAATGTTAGCGAGCGAAACAAAGATTGGGACTCTCACATAGAACCTGAAATATCATGAACAAACTTTTTTTTAAAATTGTAATTTTAATCATAATGGAGAAATTTGACACTCCACAAATATAAAAATTAGTTTTTCAGGGCTAGAAAGTTTGTTTAGCAGTCAATCTGCTGTTAAAACCCCAGTTACACCTATTCCAACAAGGCTTAACATTTAATGGGGTATTTAACAGCGATATTACCGCGGAAAAGCCCAAGTTTTCATCAGTTTCACTGATTGCCGGCTATAGTGGGGGCCACAGCGCAGCCAGTGTTGGAGTAGTGAACCACTGACCACAACTTCAGGATTTCCACGTTTAGATGCGCATGCGCTACATCTTGAAGTTGCGGTCAGCTTCAAAGGGTAATAACGGCGAACGCTGTTAGTTCGCTGTTATTACCCACCACAAATTCCGGCCCATTATTTTTTCTGGTATGCATAATCTAAAAAGTTGGATGGTTGGATTTGTTGAAAGCATAAATCACAGAAAGCTCTTTCACTGTAGATTCCTTCTCTCTGATTTTTCTTCCCACTCTGAAGTATCTGGCCTCTGTTCAGCTGCTCTCCTGGGTTAAATCAGGAAATAAACACTTGGAGAATTTCAGACCTAAACCTGCGACACAGCCCATTTTACTAATTAATGTGGCAAGTACAATGCATAAAATATGAAAGGTAGTAACAGAATGAGGGCAGAATATAAACAGAATAGGAAGGAATGATACATTATATAGGAAGCTAGATTTATATTGGACATTATTTAAATAAGTAGAGTTGTATTCACAAATCAGCAAATACATCATTAATCATTCCACAGACAGCATTTAGAGATGTTTATTCATTTAATAGTGGAATTCCAGACTGAATCTAGCAGTATAAATCCTGCTGCGTTTTACACTTCAGCTCAAACTGCTGTGAAAATGCACAGCTGGAAGATTATTGGTGTCCTTTACCATGAGTGTTAGGGATTCACTAAGGTTTCTCGATGAATGAGGTGTCGCAATGTAAATGCAAGGCAGAAAAGGAAATAAATTTGGTAACATATGTTGCCATAGTTAATCTGCAGGTGTTGCAATGTAAATTTAGCTCAGAGAAGCCGGTACCTTAACCGTCCTTCCTGAGTCTCAAATACTCTGAGCTTTTTGAGTACCATTCCCCAGAGATAGAGCAGAGCTCAAGAGCTGGTTGAAGCAGCAAAGCTGAGAAGAGTTCAAATATACAGGAGAGGAAGACTGAAGTCAGTGACACAACTAAAAAATAACTTCATTTAAAAAAAAAATGAAAAGATTGAATTTTCCAGCCAGGTAGGATGTGTGTACTTTACATAATGCCTATTACGTGAATGCTTTGCTTGGATAACTTGTGGTATTTAGTGTGGAAATCCAGGTTAAGTCTGAAAGTATGAACATCAGTCAAGGAGAAAAGCTGCTTAAGGAAAAAGTGAGAAGTCGCACAACACCAGGTTATAGTCCAACAGCTTTAAAGGAAAAAGTGTATGCACTCTGCATTGGGAACAGTAGATTCCTGACTACAAGTTGCATTTTAAATTGGACAATCTGCATCTAAGTCAGTTTCACAGCACAGTTACCACACTGAACTACAACAACAACTTCCATTTATATAGCACTTTTAATGTAGTAAAACGCCCCAAGGAGATTCAAAGGAGCATTATCAAGCAAAATTTGGCACTGAGCCACATAAGGAGATATTAGGACAGATGACCAAAGGCTTGGGCAAAGCGGTAGGTTTCAAAGGAGTGTCTTAATGGAGGCGAGAGAAGTAGAGATGTGGAAAGGCTTAGGGAGGGAATTCTAGAGCTTAGGGCCCAGGCAAATGAAGGGAACATCGCCAATGGTGGAGTGATGGAATATGGGATGTGCAAGAGGCCAGAATTGGAGGAGCGCAAAGATCTCGGAGGTTGTACAGGTGGAGGAGGTTAGAGAGATAGGGAGGGGCGAGGCTATGGAGGGATTTGAAAACAAGGATGAGATTTTTAAAATAAAATCAAGGTGTTGCTTAACCGGGAGTCAATGTAGATCAGCGAGCGCAGTAGTGATGAGTGAACGGTGAGAGTTAGGAGACTGTCCAGGAGAGCATTGGAATAGTCGCTTCTAGAGGTAATAAAGACAAGGATAACTAGTTGGAATATGGTTTAAATTTTGCTATTCTTGAGGAAATCTGAATATTTCTATTGGAATACACCAAATGTATTGAAGCATACTATAATATAACATATAATTAAACACTAGCACTGTGCTTCTGCAAGAGGTATTCTTTGCTTTATTATGGTTACATTAGTATAATAAACGTACTTGTGATAAAAATCACTGTATTACTTTGTAAGAAACGAGAATGATAGCATATTGCACCTGAAAAATAATTGGCCTATTAAATCCTTAAAGTGTTTTCTTAAATATAAAGTCCGAGATATATTCTCAATTTAGCTCATCCTAATTGGAGACCAAACAAATTCAGGCCAGAAAATCAAACCAGTTTAATTTGATCAATGTGTGTAATGTAATTTAAACCCACTGTTTGGGGTTTTTAAGATAACATCCATACTTTACTTTTTCCTCTTTGAAATTACTTCACCAGATCAGGTCACCGATATATTTCTACTGCATAATAATGAGCTCATGTGGAGCAGGAGTACAGTGGAAAAGGCATAAACATGTGTGGAGTGCCTCCTCGAAGCTAAAAGATTATTCTTAGCACTAGTCACTTGTTAGAATAAAACTCTTTAGATTAGATTCTCTTGACTGGTGGACAGACTATATGTAAGGAGAAAGAACTAAACAGTTTTCAATGTGGCTGACCCCATCATCCTCATCTACCGTGTTCCACCTACATGGCACTGCTCTTTGAAAGTTACGTTCCTCTTTGTCTAGAACACATCCAGTGCATCTCCTGCAAAGACTTCTCCTCTCACGCCGGCCTGGTCACCTCCAGCACACCCCAAGGCTCTTTCTATACATGCTGTCCTTGGAGACAACATCTGTAACCATGGGGTTCATCCTCCAGATATATGCTGAGCACACCCAGCTTTACCTCACTGCTATCACCTTCAAATCCATTACTATTGCTGTGCTGTCTGCCTGCCTGCCACCTCAAGTCACAGATGACACAGAACTTTAATCAACTAAACAATGAAAAGACTGAAGCTATCATGTTCACACCCTAGGCCTCGATTAAATCTCCGTCCCCAGATGCCTGCTCAGGTTAAACCTGATAGTATGCCACTTACTCAGTGCCCTGTTTAACCCTGAGCTGAGCTTGAAACAACACACCCAGACTGTCACTAAGGTTGCCCATTTTCCCTTCTGCAATATTACTCATTTCTGTCCCTACCTTATCCCTACTGCTGATGAAACAATGCCTGTGTCACCTTTAGGCTTGATTTCTCTAATGATCTCCTTGCCGCCTTCCTGAGCAGCACCCAACTCGTTTAAGATTCCACAAACTGCACTCAGATGTCATGAGGTCAAAGTCCAACCATAGAAACATAGAAAAATAGGAGTAGGCCATTTGGCCCTTCAAGCCTGCTCCACCATTCAATATGATCATGGCTGATCCTCTATCTCAATACCATATTCCCCCTCTCTCCCCATACCCCTTGATGCTTTTTGTGTCTAGAAATCTATCTATCTCCTTCTTAAATATATTCAGCGACTTGGCCTCCACAGCCTTCTGTGGTAGAGAATTCCACAGGTTCGCCACCCTCTGTGAAGAAATTTCTCCTCACCTCAGTCCTAAATGTCCTACCCCGTTTCCTGGGACTGTGACCCCTCGTTCTAGACCCCCCAGCTAGGGGAAACATCCTCCCTGCATCCAGTCTGTCCAGCCCTGTCAGAATTTTATACGTTTCAATGAGATCCCCTCTCATTCTTCTAAACTCTAGTGAATACAGCCCTAGTCGACCCAATCTCTCCTCATACGACAGTCCTGCCATCCCAGGAATCAATCTGGTGAACCTTCGCTGCACTCCCTCTATGGCAAGTATATCCTTTCTTAGGTAAGGAGACCATAACTAGGGCTGTGGAGAGGGCTTTAAACTAATTAGTGGGGGGGAGGTTTCAAGAGAGCAAAAAATAAAAATGACAACAGAGAGGGTCATAGACATAGGTAGCAGTAGGGGAATCACAAATCAGAGCGTGGCAGGAAGGGACAGAGTGTGTGGAGTAAAAGGTAAACTGGTAAAAAGTGAAAAAGCAGGAACTAAGTGCCACAAAGCATATTTGAAAGTTCTCTATCTGAATGCACGTAGCATTCGTAACAAAATAGATGAGTTAGTGGCACAAATAACTACATATGGTTATGATATTGTGGCCATTACAGAAACATGGCTGCAGGGTGACAATGCCTGGGAATTAAACATACCAGGTTATTTAACGATCAGGAAGGACAGGCAGGAAGGAAGGGGAGGTGGGGTGGCTATGTTAATAAAGGAAGGAATCACTGTAATACAGAGTAATGATATTGGGTCAAAAAATCATGATAATGAAACAGTTTGGGTGGAGATAAGGAATAATAAGGGGAAAAAAACATTAGTGGGCGTAGTCTATAGGCCTCCGAACAGTTGCAACTCTATTGGACGGAGTATCAATCAGGAAATAGTTGAGGCATGTAATAAGGGAACATCTATAATTATGGGGGATTTTAACTATCATATTAATTGGACAAATCAAATGGGGCAGGGCTGCCTTGAGGATGAGTTCATTGAGTGTATTAGGGATGGGTTTCTTGAGCAGTATGTAACTGAACCGACCAGGGGGCAAGCAACCTTAGATCTGGTCCTGTGTAACGAGACAGGATTAATTAAAAATGTCCTAGTAAAGGATCCCCTTGGAATGAGTGACCATAACATGGTTGAATTCCATATTCAATTAGAGGGTGAGAAGGTTGGATCTCAAACAAGCGTGCTAAGCTTGAATAAAGGAGACTATGAAGGTATGCGAGCGGAATTGAGTAGAGTGGATTGGGAAAATAGATTAAAGGGTAAGACGACACATGATCAGTGGTGTACATTCAAGGAGTTATTTTACAACTTCCAAAAAAAATATATTCCACTGAAAAGAAAAGGGTGTAAAAGAAAGGACAGTCATCCGTGGCTAAGTAAAGAAATTAAGGATAGTATTCGACTAAAAACAAGGGCATATAAGGTAGCGAAATCTAGTGGGAGGACAGAGGATTGGGAAAACTTTAAAAGGCAGCAAAAAATAACAAAAAGATTGATTAAGAAAGGGAAGATAGATTATGAAAGTAAATTAGCAAAAAATATAAAAACAGATAGTAAGAGTTTTTATAGTTATATAAAAAGAAAAAGGGTGGCTAAAGTAAATGTTGGTCCCTTAGAGGATGAGACCGGGAAATTAATGGTGGGAAATATGGAGATGGCAAAAACACTGAATGAATATTTTGTATCAGTCTTTACAGTAGAGGACACTAAGAATATCCCAACACTGGACAAACAGGCGGCTATAGGGGGAGAGGAGCTAAACACGATCAAAATCACTAAGGAAGTGGTACTCGGTAAAATAATGGGACTCAAGGCGGATAAATCACCTGGACCTGATGGCTTACATCCTAGAGTCTTGAAGGAAGTGGCGGTAGGGATTGTAGATGCATTGGTAATAATTTTTCAAAACTCCCTGGATTCCGCTAAGGTCCCGGCAGACTGGAAAACTGCTAATGTAACACCCTTATTTAAAAAGGGCAGTAGACAGAAGGCTGGTAACTATAGACCGGTTAGCCTAACATCTGTGGTAGGTAAAATTTTGGAGTCCATTATTAAGGAAACAGTAACAGGACATTTGGATAATCATAATTTAATAGGACAAAGTCAGCATGGTTTTACGAAGGGGAAGTCATGTTTGACAAATTTGCTGGAGTTCTTTGAGGAAGTAACATATAGAGTGGATAAAGGGGAACCAGTGGACGTAGTGTATTTAGACTTCCAAAAGGCATTTGACAAGGTGCCACACAAAAGATTATTGCTTAAGGTAAAAAATCACGGAATTGGGGGTAATATTCTGGCATGGATAGAGGATTGGCTATCTAACAGAAAGCAAAGAGTTGGGATAAATGGTTCATTCTCAGACTGGCAATCAGTAACTAGTGGTGTTCCACAGGGGTCAGTGCTGGGTCCCCAACTCTTCACAATCTATATTAACGATTTGGAGGAAGGGACCAAGTGTAACATATCAAAATTTGCAGATGATACAAAGATGGGAGGGAAAGTAGTGAATGAGGAGGACATAAAAAACCTGCAAGGGGACATAGACAGGCTAAGTAAGTGGGCAGAGATTTGGCAGATGGAATACAACACTGGAAAGTGTGAGGTGATGCACTTTGGCAGGAAAAATCCTAGAGCAATTTATTATCTTAATGGCAAGAAACTGGAGAGTACTGAAGTGCAAAGGGATCTGGGGGTCCTGGTGCACGAAACTCAAAAGGTTAGTATGCAGGTGCAGCAAGTGATTAAGAAGGCAAATGGAATGTTGGCTTTCATTGCTAGGGGGATAGAATATAAAAATAGGGAGGTATTGCTTCAGTTGTACAAGGTATTGGTGAGACCGCACCTGGAATACTGCATACAGTTTTGGTGTCCTTACTTAAGGAAAGACATCCTTGCTCTCGAGGCAGTGCAAAAAAGGTTCATTCGGTTAATCCCGGGGATGAGGGGGTGGTCATATGAGGAGAGGTTGGGTAGATTGGGACTCTACTCATTGGAGTTCAGAAGAATGAGAGGCGATCTTATTGAAACATATAAGATTGTGAAGGGGTTGGATCGGGTGGATGCGGGGAGGATGTTCCCGATGACGGGTGAGACGAGAACTAGGGGACATAGTCTTAGAATAAGGGGCTGCTCTTTCAAAACTGAGATGAGGAGGAACTACTTCACTCAGAGGGTGGTAGGTCCATGGAATATGCTGCCACAAAAAGCTGTAGAAGCTACAACATTAATTAAATTTAAAACAGAAATAGACAGTTTCCTAGAAGTAAAGGGCATTAAGGGTTACGGGGAGCGGGCAGGAATTTGGACATGAGTCTAGGTTCGGATCGGTCATGGCCCTGTGGGTAGTGGAGCGGGCCCAGGGACTGTGTAGCCTGATTCTGCTCCTATTTCGTGTGTGCAATTCTGTTAGATGCAGGAGATGGTTCTGTGATAGATAGTAGATTGGCGGTTAGGATCAGATCAGCCATGATCTTATTGAATGGCGGAGCAGGCTCGAGGGGCCGATTGGCCTACTCCTGCTCCTATTTCTTATGTTCTTATGTTCTTAAAACTGCACACAGTGCTCCAGGTGTGGTCTCACCAAGGCCCTGTATAACTGTAGTAAGACATCCTTGCTTCTGTACTGAAATCCTCTTGCAATGAAGGCCAACATACCATTTGTCTTCCTAACTGCTTGCTGCACCTGCATGTATGCTTTCAGTGACTGGTGTACAAGGACACCCAGGTCCCTCTGTACATCAACATTTCCCAATCTATCACCATTTAAATAATACTCTGCCTTCCTGTTTTTCATACCGAAGTGGATAACTTCACATTTATCCACGTTATTCTGCATCTGCCATGTATTTGCCCACTCACTCAACTTGTCTAAATCGCCTTGAAGCCTCTTTGCATCCTCCTCACAACTCTCAATCCCACCTAGTTTCATGTCGTCAGCAAACTTGGAAATATTACATCTGGTTCCCTCATCCAAATCATTGATATATATTGTGAATAGCTGGGGCCCAAGCACTGATCCCTGCGGTACCCCACTAGTCACCGCCTGCCACCCCGAAAAAGACCCATTTATTCCTACTCTGTTTCCTGTCTGTTAACCAATTTTCAATCCATGCCAGTATATTACGCCCAATCCCATGTGCTTTAATTTTGCACACTAACCTCTTATGTGAGACTTTATCAAAGGCCTTCTGAAAATCCAAATACACCACATCCAAAGATGTGCGGGTTAGGTTGATTTGGCTATGATAAATTGACCCTTAGTGTTAGGGGGATTAAATACGTGGGGTTACGGGGATAGGGTGGGATATGTGTCGGTGCAGGCTCGATGGGCCGAAATGGCCTCTATCTGCACTGTGGGGATTCTGTGACATCCACTGGTTCTCCCTTATCTATTCTACCAGTTACATCCTCAAAAAACTCCAGTAGGTTTGTCAAACACGATTTCCCATGGCAAGTTGTGAAAATGAATTGTAAAAAAAATCTGGTCATTTGTGGGCTAGCAGCAGAAAATGACCATGAAAATTGTCCGCTTGTCATAAAAACCCAACTGGTTCACGAATGTCCTTCAGGGAAAGGAACCTGGCATCCCTACCTGGACTGGCTTCCACGTGTTTCTAGTTCCACACTATGTAGTTGATTCTTAATGCCTCAGGGCACCTAGGGATGGGCAACAAATACTACCTTGCCAGTATTACCCACATCCCAAGAGTAAGAAAAACTGACGCATGATTCCTATCCCGCTAACTCTACTGGTGCCCCATCCTCCATAGGATTGATTTCAGCATCCTCATCCTTGTCTGCAAATCTTTCCATGGCCTTGCTCTACCCTTCCTCTCAACCTCATCAAATCCTACATCCCAGCTCACACCCTTTCCTCTTCAAAAGGACTACCATGTATCCCCCTTCCCAGAGATCCATCGTCAGTGACTGATAATTCACCGCTCAAAGCCCTGTGGTTTGGAATTCTCTCCCTAAACCCCTCTGCCTTCTTCCTTCTCTGCTCACCTCCTCAACACCTAGCTCTTTCACTTTGTCTTTGGTTAACTTCTGGAACTCTTCCCAATTCCTGCTCAGTGTCTGATTTTCTTTCTTGTGACGTTTTGATACGTTAAAGGAGTTTTGTAAGTGTAAGCTGTTGTGGACCTTGCAATGGATAATTTGGAGTATATGTATTCAACACAATAGTTTGAAAACAAATGAACTTCAACCAAGTCAATAGCAACAAATGTAAAATCTGAATTCAAAAGATGGTTCTAGAAAATATCTTGTGAAAGAACCTTTTAAACTCCATAAGGAAATCAAAATAATGAGAGATTGGGGGCTCAGTGGAAAGCATAAGCCACTTCCCCAACCCGACCTAGTACTTCACAGCTAAAATAGCAACTTCAAACTGCTGCTATGCAACCAGCACCATTTGAGACTGCACATAGGCACTGTAATGGGTAGAACCAAATATATAGAGGAAAAACATGAGACTTAAGCAAAATAGACTGAATGACACTGACTACATAACTAAGGAACATCATATTGGAATAGTCGCGATATGAGCAATTTCATTTGTGTAACCCATATCAACCCATTCCATTTTATTATCAGAAGGTTCAGTTTTAAAAAGTAAACCAGGTAAATATTAAATGCTATTTACAACTCCAGTTAAACGTATTTGGTTTTTTTTAACCTGAGATTATTGGATCCACATTCCCCCCCATCAAACCCATGCTCCTGCGCTGTATAAAGACCCACGGCTTAAGCAATATCTCAGTTCTTTTTAACTTACACTACCCTCATCTCATGTCCTCAGATCATCCCAAAATGCTTCATTTCAAATGAGTTATTCTTTGATGTGTCATTACTGTTGTTATCTACTTAACGTTACTGGGAAACTTTCACTAACCAGGTTTATTATGTCAATTGACACAGGTTTGGGGAATAGAGTACATGTAGCTGCTATCACAGCCTTTAATGAATTTATTCAAGCTATATAGAGGAATTGTGCTTAACTGGGACATTAATGTTGTCCTCAATAGCTGATGGACCTTCTGTTTGAACCTCTTCAGACAGGTGATTTGATGTTTTTTACCTGCAAGATAGTATTGTTAGTAGTTCCAGCCACAGTAACGTAAGAAAACTACTAGGCACTTGGTTTAAGCGTTAAACAAAGCTTTAATCAACTGTTTTTCAATATGGAGATCTAGTTGTGTCCTTCACTAGTTCCTGCTGAGGAATGTCCTAAGCAAGCTGGGCCCATGCCCGAGTATTTATACTCTCCCTGGACAGCGCCACCAGCAGGCCTGCCCAGAATTACTTCATACACGAATGACAAGATTCATGTCACACAGGTTAGTGTTTTATTTGTGGATCAGATCTATTGGAGGAGAGGGGATATTTTGAGGATAGAGTAGTTCTTGGACTTACCCAGAGTTTCCTCTAAAGGTGGTCTCAATATTTCATTTGGGTCAGGAGACTGTTGTACCTTCCTTTTATCTGCCTTTCCATCAATTGGATGAGGTTTGCTTTTATGTTCGCTTAACTTCAGACTTTAGGCAGTCCTGACAGTTATTTGTGTCATATGGAAAGGAGACCTTGGGTAACGATTGAAATGACATAGGAAATGGCTGCTGTGTACTCTCCATTATTACTATTAAGTCAATAAATGTCTAATAATTGTGACAATTCTATTTGTTCTACAACTACTTTCTGTGCTCCTCTTAGTTACATTTCCATTAACAATGTCTGTAAACAGCTATGTGGAGTATTCCCGAACACGTTTACCAGACATTATTTTTCAACTTGGCCAACACAGAGGACAAAGCTTTTTTTTGGCAGATTGTGTTTTGGCAGTGGGGGTGGTAGTGTCTCAGCTAGGTCCTCCCTCCTGCTAACTACTATTTTGGTATGGATCCTACTGTGTTTGAGGGATGCCCGAGTGACAAAGAAAGTAAAATTACCTACCTTGTAGGGCCTTTCGTCATTCTTCAAATAATAGCAACCTTCATGCACTACAATTCCCTCCCCCACCCCCGTACCAACTCAATTGGTAGCACTCTCGTCTCCGAGTCAGAAGTGGGTTCAAACCCCCACTCCAATACTGTAATCCAGGCTGACACTTCAGTGCAGTAATGAGGGCGTGCTGCATTGTCAGAGGTGGCATCTTTTAGATGAGACATTAAAACGAGACCCCATCTACTTGTTCAGGCAGATGTAAAAGGTCCCATTGCATTTTTTCAAAGAAGGGCAGGGAGTTCTCCTGGAACAATCCTCCCTCAAGCATATGGTTACATCTCTGCTGTGTGTGGGACATTGCTGCTGTGTGTGCTTACAAAACAGGTGATTCCAATAGTAATTCATTGGCTGTGTAGCTCTTTGGGACTTCCTGAGCACATTAAAGGCATTCTATAAATGCAAATTATTTACTTTCCTTCAATGCATAGGTTACAAATGTCACTAGTTTCAGATTTTAAAAAAAAATTTTTTATAAAGTGTTTTTAAATCAGGCATACAAAAATATTAACCTTTAGAGAAAAAAATGGTACATTAACGATTTAACACATTTATTTAAACACTGTGTACAAGGAATACCAAACAAGTAACTCACAAAAGTTTTACTACTTCAGTGGTTTACATCTAGATTAATAAAATACAGTAGACTCTGTTGAATTTACAGATTCAGCATCTTTTGGAAGATGATCTTGCAACATGTGTACTGCTCTTTAGCTGCAGTGTAATTGCAACCAATGCAAAGCTGAAATTGTTTTAATGTTAAAGGCAGTTCAGTGGACTCACCTCTGCCACCTTTTTCCCAGCTTATTGCTGTAATCTGTATTATTTCAGGAGTGTACCTCAACAGTAGAAAGATTAATTGTTGACCCCGTGAGCCACTATCCCAGATTACTTCGCACACAAGGTCATGCCTCATAGCAGGCTCGAGCTTGCCTGTGGAAGCAACGCCTTTGGTCTGGGCACAAGAAAAAGTATCTGGAATGCCAGGAATTGGATCATATATCTCTCGTTCGCTTTAAAAATTGGACAGGTAAGATTCCAAGAAACACTAATTTGTGAAAGGCCCCATTTCCGCCAACTCGAATGCTTTTCAGATTACATCAGCAGCTTTATTATACTGAATATTGGGGAGAGGCGGGAGGTTGTAGCAGAAATGCAGTACCATACAAATAGTTGGAACAATGAAGATTGCATGAATTTGGAACCAACAAAGATGAGCACATCTGCCAACTCCAGACAGTTGATTAAGATATGAAAATGAAGAAACACCAAGTTATTAAACGTGTTGATTGCTTTAATGTTCAAAATTAAAACAGAAAAAGCACAATTGGCCAAAGGTTAATAATCCATATTTTAAATAACATGAACATCACATTAAGGAGCAGGCTGTGATGTGATGCCCCAAAAGTTGAATAGCAAGGTACAGAGGACTACTGCTGCCCATGGATTAGCATCCCAGCATAAGTCACTTCCCTCAGGAGAAGAGGTGAAGGGAAAAAAATACCTGGGGGAGGCCAGGGAAAAGTAAAGAGTATAGATCTGAACTCTGCAACTATTTCAATTATTTTTCAATAATAGGAGCTCTTGGAATTCTCACCTCATACATTTTCTAATGCTAAAGCAAGGCTGAAGTTGCCAATAACAATTCTTCCATCATTAGTACATGTACAAAAAGTAAATTTAAAATAAATCCCATAAACCACAACCAAAATATGAACAATGGCATACATCAAAGTATCTCCTAATATAAGCCAGTATAAAAGCTGAACAAAAAAGCGCAGTAATCTCCAATTCAATAAAAGTTGAGCATTTACAAAATTACTTGTTTTTTCCAAGGCACAAGAACTTACATTTATTTAGCGCCTTTATCATAGAAAAGCATTCAAGGTGCTTCACGGAAGCGTAATCAGACAACACAGAGGCAGTGGAGGGGTCGAGAGAGGAGGTGGTGAGGTAGAGCTGGGTGTCGTCAGTGTACCTGTGGAACCCGATGTGTTCTCGGATGATGTCGCCGAGGGACAGCATGTAGATAAGAAGTATGAGGGGACCAAGGACAGATCCTTGGGGGACCCCAAAGGTAATGTTGTGAGGCAGGAAGAGAAACCATTGCAGGAGATTCTCTGGATACAAATGGACAGGCAAGAGTGAAACCTGGCAAGGGTAGTCACACTCAGTTAGACGATGGAGGAGAGGTGTTGAAGGAGGATGCTGTGGTCAACCGTGTCCAATGGCTACAGACAGGTCAAGAAGGATGAGGAGGGATAGTGCATCATGGTCACAGTCACAGAGGATGGGTATGGTAGTGTAGTGGTTGTTACTGGACTAGGAATCCAGAGGTCTGGATTAATAATCTGGAGAATGTGAGTTCCCACCATGGCATCGTGAGAACTGGAATTCAGTTTAAAAAGAATCTGCAAATAAAACAGTAAAATTGACCATGAAACTGTCGGATTGTTGTAAAAACCCAAATGGTTCACGAATGTCCTTTAGGGAAATAAACTTGCTGTCTGGCCTATATGTGTCTCTACTCCCACACCAAAGTGGATGACTCTTAACTGCCCTCTGAATTGGCCTAGCAAGTCACTCAGTTGTATCAAACTGCCATCCTGGAACTCCCGACCTAACAATATTGTGGGAGCACCTTTACCACACAGACTGCAGTATTTCATGGGGCAACTGGGGATGGGCAATAAATGTGAGCAATGCCCACATCCAGAGAATGAAAAAAAGAAACTGGTGTTAACCAAGGTCTTGTATAGATTGGTCACTTTTTTGCTTTTATATTCAACAATGCTATATATACACAATTTAGTAGAAATATTCTAAAATGCAGATGCTTAACTAGTACAAAACTTCAGTGCTATCATCAGATAGCTTAACTGTGTAGAAATTCAGCAAACTATTAGCATAAAATAAGCTTGGTTTTGCTGTTAAGTACTTACTCTCAAATTTACACCATCTAGACCCAGAGTAGAAAGTTTCACTTTAGATTATGTACCTATTGTTACAACAGACATGTAATGTCCAAATGTGCTAATGTATTAACAGCAGCAAAATATACTCCAGTGCATAAATGTATTTCCTTGAATGTACACTAGAGGTCCCTCTTAGTGTGTTGGCAAGAATGTATAACTGGTATTCACCATCAATAAAAAGTGCTAACTACAGGGTCTTTTCATAAAGCACCCAGAGTTAAACTCAGGACATATGTCTGTATTATATTTATACCCATGTTTTGACCCAAAATACTACAGGCTTTTAACTTGTGTCGAAGCTGAAAAATCAGACTGCTAAGCATGAAGGAGTAGCCGGGTGCCTGAATATCTATTCATTGACAAGGTACTTAAACATACCGCTTTACAGAGAAACAGGCTATTGTACACATGCTTTATCCTACTGCTGCTCAAATGGTTTGCCTTCCATTTTTAAAGATACATTTTCAGATATTTACAGCATATACAGGGTGATCAAGAAAAATATTAAATGCAGTAGGGATAGGAAGCTTAGCTTGTGTCACCTCTTCTACAATATGGACCAGACAAGGTGAAGTTTGTTTAGAGAAACAATTATGCATATTCATTTGTGTAATGTCTGGGAATTCAGGAAGTAACCATATTTATATTCAAAGCCATCTGTATATGGGAACAAACCATTTCATGCTGGCCAACAATAAAATTTACATAGAATTAATTAAATGGCTCTAAAGTAAATAGTCTTTTGGTTTCTTATGCAGCTTTTGTGGAGTGGTGAAATTCTAGACTCACAACATCAATCAACAAGTCACTGAACTACATCTCAAACACCAGTGCACTTAAAGTTTTACAATACAACTTCCATATAAATCTCTGTCCTCTGAAATCAGACAAACAATCCTTCTGGAATTCAATTTATGACAGATGAAACCCACAAGTAATGTTGTGCAAGCAAAGTCACAACTGCGATACATGAAGGGGGCAAACACTTTGTTTCTAGAAGCTCCTACAATTATTGATACGAAAGAATGCTCCGCACCTAGCATCTCGTTATTTTCTTCACATTTCTTGTAAGGCTATTTATTTTCTCCAGTTTCTGCACGTCAATTAATTTCTTCAAACTTGTCTTGTGTTTAGCTATGGAGTTCTGCATGTTCAGAAGGAATGCAGTCAGGTGCAGCTCATTCATGCACAGAAACAAAAATCAAGTAGAGGTACAGTTGGCATTATTCCAGTGGGTTGATTCCAAGCAAATAGTTACCGCTGTTCGCTATACTGAATCTCAAGGTGGTATGTTTTATAGAAACTAGGTACGCAATGACATTGAAGACTAGCAACCTTACACGATTGATGGTTTCATGCTGCAGTGCTACAAACACAAAGAAATGCTAGGTTTATGATATGCTGTGTGTTTAGACACATTCTCAGACTGGTAACTGGAATCGAGGTACGGATCAGCCATGATCTCATTGAATGGTGGAACAGGCTTGCGGGGCTGAATGGCCGACTCCTGCTCCCATATTCCTATGTAAACTACACATCTAGATTCAGTACATTGCCCATCCTGCACCTCGTGGAGGTAGCGGCAGCCAGGACAAAATAAAAGATACATTTAAGGATTCAACTAGAATTGAATTATTAGCTGGAGAACGAATGGGAGATTTCTGGGCAGTTTTAGCTGATTTAACCCCCCTCCCACCCTCCCACCCACCCCCTCTTCCTTTATAGCTGTGCTGCAAGTTAAACTTAGGTAAGCCTACTGTGAATCCAATTATACTATGCTGTGAGCTTATATGGTTGTATGTCACAACTTAAAATTGCACCCCATCCACCACCTTAAACATTCACTCCCTCCACCACCGGCGTACCGTGGCTGCAGTGTGTACCATCTACAAGATGCACTGCAGCAACTCGCCAAGGCTTCTTCGACAGCGCCTCCCAAACCCGCGACCTCTTCCACCTAGAAGAACAAGGGCAGCAGGCGCATGGAAACACCACCACCTCCAAGTTCCCCTCCAAGTCACACACCATCCTGACTTGGAAGTATATCGCCGTTCCTTCATCGTCCCTGGGTCAAAATCCTGGAACTCCCTCCCTAACAGCACTGTAGGAGTACCTTCACCACACGGACTGCAGCGGCTCACCACCACCTTCTCAAGGGCAATTAGGGATGGGAAATAAATGCTGGCCTTGCCAGCGACGCCCACATCCCATGAACGAATAAATAAAAGATAGTTGGTATTGACTGAGCGAGTCCTGTTTTGTAGGCAGAGCTGCTTTGTTCAACTGTTCTTCCTGTAACAAATCTCTAAAAAAAAAAAGCCACTCCTAACAAAAGCTACTACAGAATTGCAAGGCCATCACATTACAATTATGCAAAATTTGGTCTCATTTTTAAAAACAATGTTTAGCAGTGTTAAAAGCTAAACATTTAGCATAAACAAAATCAAAAGCTATTGAGCAAAATACAGCTTCAAAAAAGTGTTAAATAAATATATTAAGAGACTGACACCTGCGCAAATTTCCTATCCACAATTCTTAAGTCCTGTTGCCACAATTATTGGTCAAACTTGGTCAACATTTAACATTGCCAATCGCTTTGTCAACGGTCCCAATGTAGTTCCAAACTCTGACCATTATGTGGCTTTGTTGAACAAGTTTCTGAAGACTCTCCCTCTCAAATCGCCATCTTGTATATTAAAAAAAATAATTGCATTTGTCAGCCGTCCATGGACATGGTGGGCAAAACACGGCCCGTGGGCTGTTTTGGGCCCACCAAGTCATTCTATCTGGTCCGCTGGATGGAATAGAAGTCGAACACAAGCCGGAGCTCAAGCTGCACATTAGTCTATCCACTTTCACTTCTCGTGGGTCAGAGACGAACCCGAACTGCAGCCAGGGAACACACAATTAATTCGCAAAAGCGATACTCCCCGGCCCGATCATAAAAGGATCTGTTCCGCGATTCTGGGCCCCAATGGCGGATGTCCGTAGCCAGAATACACTGCATACTCGAATATGCCCTATCCATTTTAGAATCGAGTCATGGCTGCTCATCGCCATGACTCTTTTACTGAAGCTGCGTCTTTCCTTTCCCGGTACCCAGAGTACGATGGCAGCAGGGTTCTCATCGCCATCATAGTCATGGGAGTGGACTCCAGGTAACGTGATCGTAGTTCAGGCCTTGCGAAGCCTCAGGCTCCCCTGCTCAGCACACTAGAACACCATTCGTGTCGGAGGCCCTGCAGACTCGAGCCACGTAGACTTTCAGTACAACATGTAATCGATCGATTAATCATTTTATTCAATTAGTAACAGAAGATTTCCCTATTTTACACTACATTGTGTGTATTTAAGATAGTATCTGACTACTATTTGAATTTGTTTATGCAATGTTCCCTCTAATTTTTTTGCATGTGCGGTCCCTTTAAATTTTGCAGTGCAGTCGCGCATGCACAGTATCTCTTGCGCAGGAGCTGGTGAGCGGCCTGCGGGGACCTTGCGATTGGTGCACGACCACGCACCTTCGGGGGAACATTGGTGTGCGGCCCTCAACAGCTCACCAAAACTTGTTAAATGGCGCTCCAGCCCAAATAATCACTGGTTTATGGGCAATTAATAGTAGTGTTATATAATGAGCAGAATGGTAGAAGCAAACTAGGAAACTGGTAACAAACGGGGGGGGGGGGGGGGGGGGGGGGGTGGAGGGAAGAGAGTACAGGAAAAATACAATAAAAGTGGATTATCTTTCTTCAAACGTCCAGAAGAACTCAACTTATATTTAATAAATAGACATATTAAATGATCTTCATTAGGAAAGGCTAGTTTTAAATAAGTACTCCCTGAGTATATGTTTTATACCTAGTGGTATGGATGTGGCAGTTTCTCAATTTACATTAATACCTATTTGTTTGGTGCAGTTTTGGTCTCCTTACCCAAGGAAGGATATACTTGCCTTAGAAGGGGTGCAACGAAGGTTCACTAGACTGATTCCTGGGATGAGAGGGTTGTCCTATGAGGAGAGATTGAGTAGAATGGGCCTATATTCGCTGGAGTTTAGAAAAATGAGAGGTGATCTCATTGAAACGTATCAAATAGAGGGCTTGTCACAGTAGATGCTGAGAAGCTGTTTCACCTGGCTGGAGAGTCTAGAACTCGGGGTCATAATCTCAGGATAAGAGGTCGGCCATTTAGGACAGAGATGAGGAGAAATGTTTTCACTCAGAGGGTTGTGAATCTTTGGAATTCTCTACCCCAGAGGGCGGTGGATGCTCAGTCAGTCATTGAGTATATTCAAGACTGGGATCGTGAGATGTTTGGACACTAAGGGAATCAAGGGATATGGGGATAGGGCGGGAAAGTGGAGTTGAGGTAGAAGATCATTCATGATCTTATTGAATGGCAGAGCAGGCTCGAGGGGCCATATGGCCTACTCCTGCTCATATTTCTTATGTTCTTAGAACCCTCAGTGAGTCACTTTCTACATTTCCTTTGCAAATTCCCATGAACTAGGGAACTAAATCAAATGATACATTGTGTTGTGGACTCATGTTCACCAAGGCCCATACCAAAACATTAAAAAATTCCACGATGCCAATGAATTGAAACTGACTTGTGTGTGAAAAGCACCAAAAAATTTCCACCAAATAACTTCTACTGATTAAAATACTGAGGTAAAGTCTTATAAATATTGACCAGATTAATGTAGAGTAATGCAAGTTTCATTAAAAGTTAAGTGGATAGGTATTTTCTTTATCTGCGATTCATTTTTAAATTTACCTTAATTTCCTTCTTGCAATAAATGGACATTTCTTTTAAGCATTATTTGCTTATTGACATTTACACCCTTTAGTCTTTCTCTCAAGTCATGCCATTTACAGAAATGGCCTCTATGAACCAGTAATCACAGCCAATAGATAAACCAGGCTTAGTAGCAGACAATGTGCATTCGCTGAGGGACAAATTAAAATGGCAGGAGCAGTTATCAGCCAGTGCTTTAGGACAATCAAAGCGATGAATGTCTCCCAGATTCCAACAATCTTCACATTCACACCAAAAGCAGCAAGAACCTGTAATGTTAAATATAAGTTTTCCTTTCCAGCACCGCTGAAACACGCAAGCCTTACAGATGTACGATTCTGAAATCCAATTATCTTGATTTCTAATCCCCAAAATTGAAGAAAATATTTACAGAAACTGGTGCACCATTAACAAGAGGTTGCTTGTAAAAAGCAGGATAGATTGTGCAGCTCACTATTAACACAGGTACTTATGGGGATATTTTCCTATATTTGCTACTTTTTTTTTTAAAAAGCAAAAGTGTACTGTGGTATTTGCCATAATTTCAGGGAGACATTTTCTAGGAGCATAAAATAAAGCAGTGATAACGCAAACTATAGAATTATAGAATCATACAGCACAGAAGGAGGCCATTTGGCTGAAAGAGCTATCCAATTAATCCCACTCCCCTGCTCCGTCACCTTCACCCGGCAAATCTTTCCTTTTTAACTATATATTTAATTTTCTTTTGAAAGTTACTGTGCATACTATTCCAGGCAATGCATTCCAGATCATAACTCATTGTGTAAAAACTATTCTTCTCATCTCCCCCGCTTTTTTTTGCCAATTATCTTAAATCTGTGTCCTCTGACATTTATTTATTTTTATTTTGTAAAAAAAAATCTCCCCTTCCGAATATTCAATCCTACTATCCACACAGGTAAAACCTCCATCCTGCACCCTTCTTCACCATAAGCCTTGGCACTGGCCTCCAACTTGACCTACCACCCCATACCTGGCCTTGCTACACACATACACACACAGCTCAAACTCTTCCTCAGTCTGTGTGTGAACTCGTGGAAGATTGGCTATTATATATTTATACACACACACACACAAAATCACGTGATTGTACTAATCGCCCTCGGATATGACCATGAAGATCTTACCAGGAGCACTGTAGAGGAACAGTTTGGTCTGAACAAGTGAATGGACATATCGGAAAGCATTCTGTCAATCCGTGCTACATCATCTATGTATTGAGGAATTTCTGCAGGGTTTCACCCCTCTTCCCAGTTAAGTGGTAGCATCTATAATGCATTTAATGAACAAGGTGTCATCTTTCACGTAGGCCTGTTTAGGAGAGTCGAGTTTGGACAACGGGAAAAACATAGGACAGCCACTGGCAATATTCATCTCATTCACCGGCCTTTGAAATGAGGAGGAATTAACATCTGGACGAAAGGCATCAATTAAATGTTCCCGGTTGTTCTGGTCCAGAAGCATGAAGGTGACCTTAGGAGGGGAAAAATAAAAAAATCATTGTAATATCAGTAACTTTTTAAAAAACATTTTGAAATATCAGCAACAAATCTAGCAAACCCCCAACCTTATAGGACTGAGTATTGGACTTGAGGAGGTAGATTTAGAAACCATTTTAAATCAAGTTGAATTGAGGATTATGGATGATGCAGAGCTGAACATGCAACATTATTTTGATGCGATCATTGGCATCCATTCTGTATAAACATTAAACTTTCCAAATTCCAGTTTGACAAAAAAAATGAATATTCTACTCAGCACAATCTTCATACAACTACATGCAAGAACAAAAAGTAACTTATTCTTTTGAGTTGATTTTGTACAAAAGTATCATTACTGCATGGCAGTAAGGAGAGAGAATGATTAATCTCCATCAATGTTTATCTTAAACAAATTCCATTGTTTCAACTCGGACCACTCATCATCTTGAACGAATGGCCTGATGAAGTATTAAAGTCGCTGCCACTATATGACGGGGCTGCAGGGATGTCTCATCCTCTCCCGGCAAAAGCAACATTGGGAGGCTGCTGGCTGGGACTCTCCAGCCTATGGACACCTCCAAAGTCTCGTTGGTGCTACTCTTCGCTTCTCCATTCCCTGCTACAATTGAGAGCAATGTCACAGGATCCGTCCCGAGCCCATTTTCAGTTCCTTCGCCGAAGTAACATCACTGAGACTGGTAAATCCCTCAAGGGAGTCTTAAGTGTGAACAACAGTTATGAATGGGATTCCCCGTCTTTTCAGAACCCAGAACTGTAGTGTTGTAACTACTGGTTGGCCTAGCAAGGAGGACACTACTAGATACAATTGAACATGACAGCAAGTGGACTTTCCACTCACCAAGAATTTTAATAAAGGCTGGCTCCCCTTTAGGAGTCTAATAACTAGTTCACGATTGAACAGTTCTTGTGATGGAATGAGTTTACTGAAGGTAACAGCTTTAGTCAGTCATGTCTTGCTTGGGAACAGGACGACCAGTAGCATATACATGAGGACCACTGCAATGACCTTTTCCATAACTACATCATTAAATTGAGGTTTCCCAAAGAATATCACAATCATGTCAACACAGTATTGGTAGCAATATCAATGTGTGTCCAAAAGACTGGGGGGAGGCCGGGAAGGGGAGAGGCGTAAACAGCTATGGAAAATTGACAGTTTCACCGAACAATTTTCCATATCCAATGGTAGATCACCATACAATGGTCTGTGGGAATCTAATCCAGATCACTGTAAAGCAACTGAATAATATCTTCACTGTTGAATGGAATGGAAACCAATTGCACATTTGCTGATTCTAAATAATTTGGTAATTCCACTTTAAATATCCAGCATTGGAAGGGTAGGGAAAAATATAACTGTTCCAGGATGGTGAAGGAACATAAATTGCAAAAACACAGGACTACCTGCATGCAAAACATCGGCCCGGAGTTTGTGGTCAGCAGTGAAGCAAAGGTGTTCACTGCTGGCCCTGAAGTACGCTCCGCACAAGGATCTCGCAATCCCTGTGTCGAGAATTTGGGGTTTTCCGACCTTCAAATCAATTCAACGGACTGCAGTGAGGATTCCCTTGTTCGAACTGCTGTGATGTCAACAGGCTGTCTAAGCAGTCAATCAAAAGGCAGAATTCTCACAGACAGCGAACAAGGAAGTGAGTAAGCCTTTAAAATCATAACTTTTTAAAACAGTTAGAGAGAGCAAAAGGAAGATTGGGGCTCTCACATGGGAAAAAGGCAAACCTGAAATAAAGATGGAAAAACTTTTTAAAAAATTAAAGAATTCTTTTGAAAAGTTTCTTAAAGATTTTAATTTTTATTAAAATGGACAAATTTGACACTGCACAAAAGTAAAATTAGTTTTCCAGGCCCTTAACCGTTGTTTAGCAGTCAATACGCTGTTAAAGCCCCAGTTACACCTAATCCCTTTGGGTCGAACTTTTAGTGGGGAATTTAACAGCGTTCTTACTGCGGAAGAGCCGAAGTTTATCATCAATTTCAATGATTTACAAAATTTCACTGATTGCCGGCTCGGTGGCGGGGGAGCAGTGCAAGTCAGTTTTGGAACTGTCGTTGACAGACCGCAACTTTGGGATTTGCCGAAGTTGCAGTCAGTTTCAAAGGTGGAATGACGGCGAACGCTGCCAGTTCGCCGTCATCACGACTGCAAATTCCGGGCCATTATCTTCTGTAAATTCCTCCAATGTATGTAGGTGGCTGTGAATATTGATCATACGGTATTAGAAATATTAAAATTTCAGTTGAACCTTCTACATACCTTTTGCTTAAATGGCCACTGAAGCAGAGCATCATAGTCACCCCTCATGACAACAAAGAACAAGGAGATATGAGTTCCTCGTCCTGCTCCATCTCCATTTAAATAAATTCTCATACGCACCTTATACCCATATTTGCTGGTGTAGAATGCTGGGGGGAAAAAAAAATCAATAAAAGAATGTTTTGTTCGGGAACACAGGTTATTACCCATACAATGTTACACTATAAACACTGGTTACAAGATAATGAACACAAGATTCATAGGAAGTTTGGTACTGAAAATGCAATTTAATTCAGGTCCACTGTTATCATCTTCGGTGTTTCAGTTATAAGTAGTAACAAGTACATCATTGCTGTATAAATCAAGACCAAACCAATGAAATTATTATTGAATAATTCAGTCACTTTCTGCAGTGATGTATACTGCAGTGCAGTGAAAATGTTAATTACAATGAGGGAATGAAATGTCAGAATTGAGAAAAGCAGAAGTGTGACCATTGTCTCAGTACCACAAGGAAGGCATAGTCGAAAGGAAGCTTGAGGTAAACAAGGCTCAGACAATTTCCATCCAAGGATGCTGGTGGAGTTGGCGGAGGAGATTTCAAATCCCCTCACCGATATTTTTCAAAGCTCACTGGAATTAGGTAACGTCCCAATGAATTGGAAAATAACAAATGCGATCCTCATCTTCAAATAAGGGGCAAGGGATGAGCCTTCAAATTACCAGGGCTGTGAGCCTTACCTCAAATGTGGGGAAAGTGCTCAAGGCAATGATAAGGTATAGCGTAAGGGATCATTAGGAACAAATTCTGAATAGAAAAAGCTGTCATGGTTCAAAAGGGGCAGGGCCTGTCCAACCAATTTATTGGATTTCTTTGTGGAGGTTACAGATCTGGTTGATAGTGATGAGCTAGTCAGTGTTACCCATCTGGATTTCAGGAAGTCACCAGACACTGTCCCACAGAAAGACTGATGCACAAGACACATGCCCAAGGGATAGAGAGCAAAGCATTACACTGGATTGATACGTGGCTGAAAGGTTGAGATCAAAAGGTGATATTGTGTGGAGAGGTGTCAAAATGGAAACTGGTTGACAGTGTGGAGTCTCAAAGAGATTGGTGTTGGGGCTGCTGTTGTTTATCATTTTTATAAATGACCCAGAAGATGGAATATTGTTTAAAGTTTCTAAGTTGACACCAACTGGCCAGTGATGCTAACCAATGTGCAATAATCCAAAAGGGACATGAACAGGCTTGGTCAGTGGGCAAAGAGATGGTAGATGGAATTCAACACAGATCAGTGGATTGGTCACTGATACTAATTCAGTGTTCACAGGCAGTCAAGAAAGCAAATAAAATTTTGGGATGGATAGCTAGGGGTGCAACTAATAAGTCAAAGGAGGTGATGTTGAAGTTGTATCCATCCTTGCTGCCTGCATCTGAAATACGGTGTTCAGTTTTGGTCTCTGTGATACAGGAACGATGTCGAGATATTGGGAGAGATTCCAAAAGAAGAGCTACCAGGTTGATTCATGAACTAAGATGGCAGAGTTGTGAGAAAAGATTGTCCATCTTGGGACTTTACTGTCTGGAGAGGAGGATAATGGAAGGGGCTGATAAAAGATTTCATGGGTGTAGAGAATTTGGATCCAGGAAATGTTCTTCTGTTGGGCACAGGATTTGAGGACTGGGGGGATACTGTTGAAAGTTGACGGTGTCAAAGGAAAAGCATAAATTTAAGCAACTTTTTTTTTTTACTAAGAGGGTGATAGAATTATTGAACAGAATGTCAGCAAGAGGTGGTGAAACATAAAATAAGAAAACCTGCCATGATTTTAAGAAGGACTGGATAAATTCCCGTTAGGAAAGAGGACACAGGGTGATTAGTTCTAAAATCACAAAGAGGAAGCTGATGGGAAGTTTGAAAGGGTAGGCTAGATGGATCAACAATCTTCTTCTGCTCCAAACATTATGTAACTAAGCAAGAACTATGGAATGTCCTTAAAATGTAGTAAATTGAATGACCCACATGCAGATTGAACCTACTGCCTCAATACTTTTACATTTCAATGCTAAAGAAAGGTTACCTTGTACACCTCAGGATCGTGATACTGAAAGACGTGCATTAATACTGTAATGTCATATCATTTCATACAAAACTGTAGGCAGATGGAGTTCAGCTTGGGCGACCATATCATCACTTCAAAAAGGCAGAAAGTTATTTTACTTAAAAAAAAAAAGTAAAATAAAAAGTACCTGGGGAGTAAAGGCTTGTTACCCGCCCTGAAATGGCCTCCTGGCGTTTTCTACTGACATCAGTAATTTTCCACATCAGTATTCCATCATAAGAAATCTGCTCCAAAGCAAGCATCTGCACACGGAATTCATTGATGATCACATCCTTCAAAGCAAGGAGATGCTGCTGATCTGAAACCTAGAAATAGATTAAAGTGTCAGACAAAGTATGAAGTTTATCTACATCACCTTCTCACAGTAACTATTAAATATCACAACTGCCTTCAAACTGTTATTGTCGTGGATTAGCCTTTAATTGTGATTAGTCACTTGTGTGTTGCACCCTACCGATGTTATGGTTTTGAGCCTTGTATTGCTCAGACATTCAGATCAGAGTGATCCTCCGGAACTGGGTTCATGTAAAATAATCAGATGGCGAGTCAAATTGAACACATCACCTCACCGCTGATCACAAAACAATCTGACCTAGGAGCAGCGTTCACATCTATCTACTACATCTGAAAAGATTCTGTCGCTTACTTGTGAATTTTCTTTATGTAAACCTCTGAGAATCTAGTAATATGCAATTTAAATATGGGCGGTTTTGTTCTCACTATAGGCGTTGAGCCACTGAGTAGGTTACTGGACATATGTGTAATGTTTTATAATGCATTATTTTTAAAACTTAGAAAATAAAAGTAGTTGCTCAAGGCTATAAAAACCAGCTCCAGGTTTAAGAAACGGCATAGTTATGATTTGCACATCAGTCACAAATCCTTATATATAGCCTGTAACTGTGCACAGAGTATGGTCAAATGAAAGCTGGCCATTTGGTGGGTCAATACAACACAATAAACACCAATGTTCAGCAATGGTTTACACAGGTGCAGCTGTCGGATGCAAGTATCCCAACCATGCAAACAAAACAAATCCAGTATTAAATAAATGCAGAAGTCACGAGTTGTAACTCATCTCCAAGCACCAGGTTAGAACAGAAGTTCCTTAAACCAGCAACAGTTTTACTCTGCTAACAGAAGAAAAAGTCGAGGAACACTGTAAATCCCACTGTTTTGTGTATATTCCATGCAACTGTTAATAAGGATTGTGTTTTTCATAAAATGGTTTACTACTTCTTGCTGCATACAGGAAAAATACACAAACACATAGGAAAAAAGACTGCTTTACCTTACGCTCCAAGCCTTTAATGGCATCCTGGTCAATCTTGTTTTGCCTCTCAAATGCAACCATGGTTGTTTGGGTTTTTTCTACCTCTCTGTTTAAAACGGTCACAATATTTTCAAAGGTCTGAATTTTTCGTTCAAGAGCATCAACTTTACTTTGACACTCTGCCAATGTCTGGCCAGAACTTGGTGCTGTGTGCAAATCTGAAATGCTACTAGAACAGGAAGCTCCTTCAAAGTAATCTGTTTCTAAGTCACCATTTGATTCCACAGCAACCTGGGTGCGCAAAGAGGATAAAGAACATTGGGACAACAAAGACGACACATTCTTCTCTAGCCGATTGACTTTGAGCTGTATTCGAGCAATCATTGATGGGACGACAACCACTGATGCATCTTCATCGTCATCATTAGCAACGCTGGAATTTCGCAAGAAGCTGGTTTTCAGAGTATTGGCAAACTGAAGTAATAACGTGAGATGTGCAACAACCGAAGAGTTTTCGTGATCCTTGAGACGCTCTTTGCCACCCTGTATTTTTTTAAAAAATGTATAAGAATTAAAGTAGTCTTCGCTGAAAACTGCAAATTGGATGAGGCAATATTTAAAATGGATCACAAGAAGTTACAGTTTGCACAGCACTCCTAGTATAAATCATCTCAGAACAGTTCATAAAAGGGAGATGCGAACACTGAGCAGGAAGCAAGGAATTTAAGGGAGAGGAAGAAACCCAAGACACAAAGGTGTTTTAGTAGGCAAGGAAAGAGTAAGCAAGACAAATTGATTTTGGAAGAGAATTCCAGAGGGCAGAAGTATAGTAAAAGCCAACACATTGGCCCAGATTTTGCAGTCAGTGACCAAGGAACAGCGCTCGCCGTTCACCTCAAATAAAGCTGCCATAAAGTTTTAGCGGGCTGCAGAGCGCAGACTTCCTCTTTTCCGATGTCAGTTTGAATTTGGCGCCCTCTACAGGGAATCTGTGGCGTCTGAACAGGGAAAGCAGCAATGAGGCTGATCAACCAATCAGATTGAAGAATCCTCACAGACAGCAAAGCAGGAAGTAAAAAAACAGGACATATAAATTACATTTAAATTATTGTACCGAAAGTAATATAAAGATTGGGACATACACATGGGATTAAGGGAGAAACTTAAATAGAAAAACGCAAACTTTAACATTTTTTTAAATTAAAAAAAATCTGTAACAAATTTTCTTCTAAGGGAATGAGACGCCACACTTATAAAATTAATTTTCAGGGCCAGAGAGGTTGTTCAGCAGTAATTATGACTTACTACGCCATTAAAAACTCAGTTACTCCTGATTGAACAAGGCTTAAGTTTTTCATCAGTCTTTAGTGTGATAATAGCAGGTAATTAATTTAAGTTCATGGCTTAACAGTAATTTCTGTGGTGATTTCAACAGCGCAGCCTGTGAAGGAGCAGGGTATCCTTGACAACAACTTCTGGGCTTCCTTGTTTAACTGCGCATGCGGGTATGCCAGAAGTTGCTGTCAGTTTTACCCAATAATAACGACGAGCGCTGACAGCCTCACCGTTATTACTACAGCAAATTCCGGGCCATTGGCCTCGGACGGTAGAGCGGAAGAAGTGGTGGACAAGCAGAGTTAGAGGAATGGATGGCGTGAATTGAGGCTTATGGTTGAAGAAGACGTTCCAAATAAGGTGGTGCAGGGCCAGTGGGAGGATTTGAAAATGAGGATGAGTATCCTGAAAAATAGATTTGCTGGGGCATAAACAATAGGATTATAAAACATCCTCCTCCCAAAAATCCATTGGAGGTGCCAACATTCTGGAAGCTGCTTGGATGTTACATTGTCAGATGTCTTATTCTATTTTAAACAGGCATTTGATGCCAGGGAATGATGCAGTTTGTCTTTATTTTTTTCTTTAATTCGACTTTTCTCCCTTCCCAGCTCCACATCATCATCCTTGATCTGTAACTCGAGCCATCCTCACAGCTATCACACTCCATGCCTGGTGGCAAGAGACCTTCCTTGTGGGACAGAAAATCTATTTCCGCATTATTTTACACTCGGTGTTATCATGCACAGACTTAAATCAAAAACCAGCTGCACTCTTCAGCCAGAACTAAAGACAGGCAAGACTCTTAAGTACTAAACAGCAGGAAGGTTAGTCTCATATTGTCTCTATACTGTGAAGATCATGGGACTTAACTCAAGAATTTACTGGAGTACATAAACAAGGGTTATGTGGAGGTTAGTCATCACAGTGATGAAAGACCAGAGAAGGAAGAAACTTAAGCAAAACGCCTGACCATGTTCACATTGTGGGACAGTCATAAAATGGAAGGAAAAACAGTTTTCAGAGTGACTGTAAAGTAATTGATTAATACTTCTGCTTTCAAATTCACAGGGAATTTGAAAGCGATAGGTCACATTTTTAAACTGTCACTCATCTGCAAATCCTTTTTACAGTGTAGTCTAAATTTCTTTGTTAATTTCTCCTGCAAAGGTTATACGAATTGTAACAAATGTTGACCAATGGTCTCAGTTCAGCATACAGGTAACAGATTTATGAAATGAATATCTCTACTATACAAAAAAGGTAGACACCATTTTTAAATCATTCAAACAATATTAAGAATGCCGTCTTCACAGCACATGCAATGCTAGGTAGAATTATCAAATGTACCATTTTGTCCAATTTATATATAGTAGGGAGTGAAATAGTTTTTCTTTCATCTGAAATCCCAGGTCAGGAGAACAGGAAAAAGTTTACAAAAGAAGATTGATTACTATAATTCCAACAAAAGATGAAAAGGATTTTTTTTTAATATAAAGTGGCCTACCCTGAAATTGCAGCCTAATTCTGCAAAACGACAGCTGTCACGGGTTCGGTTTCCTCCAGGAGGCCGAGCCTGTAAAACAAGTAATCCACGGCACGCAATTACTTTCATTCCACTTTTTCAAAAATTGAACAAAATTTTAAAAATTCCATTATTTCAGTCATTCTCATTTTGAAGTAAAGTAAAGGTTGAGATTTCTAGGAACTTAACACTGGCCTTTTCATTGGGTAACCACTGTTGCAAAATTTCCAGAGCTAGGCAGTGGAGCCTAAAATGTTGTTGCTTAGCTTCTGCTTCTAGCAACTCTACTGCTTACTGTTTGGCGTAGAGAAGCAGGAAAGTCTAATTTTGGACTAATTTTGGGTGTGACTGCAACTCAGGCAGGTAAGGGGACCCCAGGTGCAGTTCTGGAGGAGCCTCAACCTTTGCCCTTATTCAACATGTACGAGGTTCTTGTTGCCTGTTTGGTTGAGGGCAGAGTCTGCAGGGTGGATGAGCAAACTGACCATGGCGCTGTGTACAGGAGGCCATTCAAGTGGGGGGAGTGAAAGGGAATGTAGTTGTGGTAAAACTATCAAAAGGAGAAATTTCATCCCCAGGTTTCATTCAAGTCTCTCCAGGTTAGTAGTCAAGGCCAATAAGGAAACATATTACAAGCAGGTCCGAGGAGAGTAGAGACATCAGCAGAGCACTATTTATTTATTTTTATATTAATCTCCACCTCTGCCGAGACTTATACCTGGAACGACCCTATACAGCTAATCAGTGACCAAGACTCTCAGGTTGGCCTCAGACAACACTCTAAAGTGAGGCTTGGTTAACTTGGAGTAAAGCCATAGTAATACAATTCAGAGCATTTGCTGTTCTGACTGCATTACTGATTCAGTAAAAGTAGCATGCAAACTTAGCATACTGGAGATTTGTGATAATTTATAAGCTATAAATTCACCATAGCAAAGGAGCCAATAATTGAGAACAAGGCAGATTACACTGGATCAGAACTGGGATTCATTTTTCTAGCTTCTTTAATATTATGGCTGTCACAAACGGTGCTAACTCCACTAAAAATATCCTGCAGTACCTCATGTACTATCTACAACAACAACAACAACTTGTATTTATATGGTGCCATTAACGTAGTAAAACGTCCCAAGGCGCTTCACAGCAGCATTTACCAAGCCACATAAGGAGAAATTAGTGCAGTGACCAAAAGCTCGGTCAAACAGGTAGGTTTTAAGGAGCGTCTTAAAGAAGGAAAGAGAGGTAGAGGTTAAGGGAGGGAATTCCAGAGCTTAGGGCCTAGGCAACAGAAGGCGCAGTCGTCAATGATGGCCCGATTAAAATTGGGGACATGCAAGAGGCCAGAATTGGAGGAACGCAGAGATCTCGGAGGGTTGTAGGGCTGGAGGAGGTTACAGAGATAGGGAGGGGCAACGCCATGGAGGGATTTGAAAACAAAAAAAAAGACTTTCACGGCCACCAGATCTCCCAAAGCACTTTACAGCCAATGATGTACTTTTTGAAGTGTAATTAAGGATGAAAATTTTTAATCGAGGCATTACGGACCAGGAGCCAATATGTTGGCAAGCACAGGGGGGTGACGGTGAAATGGACTTGGTGCGAGTTAGGATACCGACAGCAAAGTTTTGGATGAGCTTAGGTTTACAGAGGTTAAAAGTAGGAGGCCAGCCTGGAGAGCACTGAATAGTTGAGTCTACAGGTAACAAAGGCATGGATGAGGGTTTCAGCAGCAGATGAGCTGAGGCAGGGGCACAGACGGGCGATGTTACGGAGGTGGAAGTAGGCAGTCTTAGTGACGGAGTGGATATGGGGTCGGTAGCTCAGCTCAGGGTCAAATAGGACGGCAAATTTGCAAATGGTCTGGAATCTAATAGTATATTTATGGTGAGCTTTTTCACTCACATATAAATTGTACAAATTATAATTGGGAAAAGTAGGGCTAGTTATTTTATTGAAATTACATTCCTCTCCCCCCCCCCCCCACCCCCCCACCCCCGCAATTCTCCATTGTCTCCTGACTTCGTGACTAATAATGAAATATGGTCCCATGGGCACTGGTTGCTGTCTGGTACCTCAAAGTGGTTACTCTTAAGCCGATTGGGATATGTGGGAATTATAGACATGCCCTAACCGCTCCTCACCTTATTTTTAATGTACAGAAGCATTTTAATGCAGTCACAGGATAGCAGCAAGTACCCTGGCAGATTTTTCTCTTCTCCCCAGCTTAGGTTTCACGGAGGCCAATTATAGCACTTTTCTTATTATCCCTACTAAAATCATCCAGGGCCTGGGATCTTCCTGGGCTGCAAGGCTCAGTACAATAGCCGGTGGATAAAAGCCAATAAATTATTGGGGGAAAGTATTAAATTGTTCCTAGCTGTTTAAACTACAATCAATTAATAGTCTTACCTTTTCTTTGTTGGCTGCTTCAACTTTAAATGTTTTCTTCTCTTTAAATGGAACTTCCTCACACACATGCTTCTGGGGTTTGAGAAGGTAAAAAAAAATGGTGAATTTTGTTCTGTTCACCAGAATAAACAATGCTTACCAGTTACAACATTTTACAGATTAAGCCACAGTGGAACCTTGATAAAACCATCCACTATTTAAGATAGGAACCCTTTTTTCAAAATAAAGATATGTTGGATTTTGTTGGGGGATGTGGAAGAAAGTAGCAATTATTTGGAAAGATCTTTCAATGGGAGAGAATATTAAAGTAGAGATGATGTTATGTCAGATCCACTGTAACATGCAGCGATGACTGCTGCAAATTTCCTGCTCTCTTGTGTCCACAGTAAAGATTTAAGAGCAATAATGAACGTTGGTCATGCTGTGGCTTGGTTATTAGAATATTTATAATTACATTTTCATGTTATTAAAAAAAGTATGAAAAATTGGATTCGAGGTATTCTGCAACTTTAACCAGTCCTTTTTGATACAGAAATTCACTTTGGCTCGTGTGGCACATAAACGCTTGCATAGACCAGTTGGGCTGAATGGCCTGTTCCTGTGCTGTGGACTGGATGTAACTTTAGAGAAGTAAACACCTATCGTTTTGATACATTAGTTCCTGAAGAAATTTCCCTCAAAAGATTTTGGACAAGGGTTTCAAACTTTTGCTTATTTATGGCTATTAGAAACTCAGAATAGAATCTGCACAATGGAGTTAAAGTGCATAAACTATTACACAAGGAATTTATTTGGTCAGTCTCCCAGTCCTAATATGCCCCAACTCTTCAGCCTGTCTACCTCCTTTTAACAGGTAGAGCTATCTGGACCTTTGTGGAAGCTGGAATTCAAAATTCAGACTTCCGAATGAGAAAACAACTAGCAGAATGTCTCGTGCTATTTTCTGAAGGCCTCCTAGTCCAGTCAGAAAGTTATCTGATTACACTTAAATTAGTCACATCAGAGATTCCAGTACAGAGTAAAAATATTGTTTTCAGCAATACAGATCTGTATATAAAATGTACAACTGCAGAGGTATAAATTATGAAATTCCTATTATATTATTACATGAAAGTCAGTTTAAGTTGTAATATTATTCTGCACCAAGAAATGTTGCCACCAAACCTGCAAGTCTTTCATAAACATCTTCACATCGCACCGTGGACATTCCGCCATATTGTTTTTACATTCTTTTTCCAAATGATCTGCCAGTTTCTTCCTTAAAACCATCAACCCACAACCTGTACTGCAAGGAATCAGTGAAAATTCACACTGAGTTACATGATCCTAGAAACAACAAAAAGAGTTACTCTGCGACCAGATGTCAATATATGAACATCCCAATTGTGCGGCAGAAGCTGAATTTACAGAGAAGCTGAAACATATGCAATAGTTAAAATCCAAACAAAAATCATAAACAAGCAGTTACTTTTTTTTTCTCAAAGCTAGCTTTTAACCACAAAAGTGATATAATGCAGATCATTGCTTAGATCACAATACAGCATAGTCTGCATATATAAATGTGTCGATACTGCGGCTCCCTCACTTCCACTGAGGGGGAAGGGGGAGGAGAGCGGTGAGTACCCCAAGGCACCAAAACATGAAAAAAAGATGAGTGTATTGAAAACAGCCCTCAGCATGCCCATTTTTAGAAGGAATTCCGCATTCACGCATACAGTTTTCCAATTAGATGGCCATTGTTCAAGCCCTAGGGTTACCTATTACTCAAATCTACCAATCATGATTTGACTGAATTTAGACTTTTCAGAGTTAAACTAAAACATCAATATCCTTTTAAAAGCAGCACTGCATACTTTATCTCAAAGAGATAGCAAATTTACACCACCGTCTTAGCTGCCCATCAGCCAAAGGTGAAGCAGTGCTTATATCTGCTCCCCACATTACACTTCAAAGAGGCAAGCAAGCCACATGGGAGACCTATGAAAGAACAAAGGCCTGAGGTAAGGGTAAAAGTGGCAAATATAGAGCTTTGATAATTTAGGAATATCAACCAAAATACTTATTATTGCAAGGGTTTAAAATCTTTCTGGTCTAATGTCTTGGGCATGGATTATTTTGGATCTAGACCAACAAAAATAGGCTCAAATCAGCAATGTCCACTTTTCAGGACAATAACCACCGATAACAGCTGGTTGAACAGTAGTGCCAATGGTGCCAGAAATGACTTTGTAGCAAAATGTACATCAGTGCCCTATTAAAAAGGTCATGATGTGGAGATGCCGGCGTTGGACTGGGGTGGACAAAAATGAGAAGTCGCACAACACCAGGTTATAGTCCAACAGATTTATTTAATTTTACAAGCTTTTGAAGCAGTTCGCTCCTTCGTCAGGTAAGTTAGCAATGAGAGAATCTCCCAGAATTCACAATTTAAACCCAGACAAAATCTATTCACATTATTCCCTACAACAAAGAGCAAAGCCAAGACAATGAGATGTGTCCCAGGGGGTCCAACGTGTCAAACCACCTGCTGGCTGCCTCAAAAGTACCATCGTTCGCAGCAGATTACCCATCTTTCAGGAGAACAGCAACCAAGACACCACACAACCCTGCCACGGCAACCTCTGCAAGACATGCCAAATCATGGACACAGATACCATCATTACACGTGAGGACACTACCCACCAGGTACACAGTACATACTCATGTGACTCGGCCAACGTTGTCTACCTGATACGTTGCAGTAAAGGATGCTCCAGAGCATGGTACATCGGCGAGACCATGCAGACACTGAGACAACGTATGAACGGACACCGCGCAACAATCGCCAGGCAGGAGGGTTGCCTCCCAGTCGGGGAACACTTCAGCAGCCAGGGGCATTCAGCCTCGGATCTGCGGGTAAGCGTTCTCCAAGGCGGCCTTCGAGATACACGACAGCGCAAAATCATAGAGCAGAAACTGATAGCCAAGTTCCGCACTCATGAGGATGGCCTCAATCGCGATATCGGGTTCATGTCACGATACAGAACGTGACTTGACATCATGGCCGGTCTTCCCAGGTGTTTTTTTTTAAAAAGGCTAACACAAGAACACAAATTGACAGGATATGCAGCCAGCAGGTGGTTTGACACGTTGGACCCCCTGGGACACATCTCATTGTCTTGGCTTTGCTCTTTGTTGTAGGGAATAATGTGAATAGATTTTGTCTGGGTTTAAATTGTGAATTCTGGGAGATTCTCTCATTGCTAACTTACCTGACGAAGAAGCGAACTGCTTCGAAAGCTTGTAAAATTAAATAAATCTGTTGGACTATAATCTATTAAAAAGGCACAGGTAGGGAGCAACCCTTGCACACAAAAATATTTTTTTAAAACCTAAGTTGGTCATGGATAATAAACTAAATGAAAGCTCATGTAAAATGGAATATAAACATAACCAACACAGCACTATACAAGTCAGAGGATGCCATGCATAAACTGTATTCTGATCTGGTCAGAACACTCATTGTGCTCTGTTCTGGCCATCAAGGCACAAGGGAGACACTCAAGTCCTGAAGGAGGTTCAGAAAAGAGCCATGAGACCAATCTCTAGAAGATTATGTTACAAAAAGAGAGACTGGAAAAACTTGGGGTTTTCAGCATTGAAAGGAAGCACTGAGGTGACCATATTGAGATATAAAATATCGTAAACAGTATAGAACAGGCAACTCCAGAGCACTGCTACAAATTAAATCATGACAGTGGGACAAGGAGGCACAGATGCAAACTAGTAATCAGCAAATTTAGGCCTGATTTCACACAAAGCGATCATTACATAGAATGGACTTGTAAGTGGGATATTGGAGATTAACATCTTTGGATGCTATGATGGGACTGTAGTGTCTTTCTGAAAGCATGAGCCACATTGGGCCGAATGGCTGTCTTCACCTTGTGAAATCCACCAAAGTTGCAGAACGTAGTAATAGAAAGATTTTTATTTTGCATCAACGGGTCCTGCTATGACACATGACAACTTCCTTAAATTTTAAGATTGTAAACTTCACTAATTGTTGAACCCACCTCATAATT
This sequence comes from Squalus acanthias, assembly GCA_030390025.1. Lineage (NCBI taxonomy): Eukaryota > Metazoa > Chordata > Chondrichthyes > Squaliformes > Squalidae > Squalus > Squalus acanthias. The sequence goes on from CM059438.1 coordinate 86,184,360, forward strand.
CTTCATTACGTTTTTCCAGGTACACCCAGGATTGATACAATGTACTTTCAAATCTAAGATCTCCTTGGATACTGCAGCATCACTGAAAATCTAAAAAAAAATGGATAGTTAATAGACTACTGTTCCAGCAAAAAAACTCAAAACTTCCCCAAACTAATTTGTATGTTTGGACAAAAAGGATGTTTGGAATGTTTTTCCAAATCAGCTGTCAAAGTGTTGCAGATGATGAATAGCTTATTTCATTCATAGAACCCACTTTATATGATTATGATGGCTTATCTGTGCTGGTTAAAAATTCCCTTTGATTAAAAAAGTTGTTTCCTCTTCTGAGAACAAAGGGCACTTAAAAATATAGAAACCAACAATTAAAGTACAGATCTGTACTTCTTGAAAATACGACCAAAACATATATTTGCACATTTTCATCTCAACATCACAAAACTTCAAGGGAAATAGTTTCTAACTGGAAAATAAGTTTAAGGAACACAAAATCCACGATCTTGATATGTAAACCCATACTATACAACTTACATTGACAGAGGAGATTTCTATAACAAAGCAAACCATACTTTTGGGCACCAACGCAATTAACTAGAGAAAACAGACTTAACAAAATACAAGTCTTAAATTTACAGGAAGTTATGCTGAGATATGAACACATCACAAGTGTTTTTAAACATACACGGGTAGAGTTTCCACTTGGGGCACAATTCGGAACTTGCGCTCTAAATTGCGTCAGTTAGGTTACAGTTCAAGTTTCCGCTAAAAATCATTTGCATAACCACAAACGTGAAATCTTCCATGAACCAGCACAATCGGACAGCATAAGAGAACGTTATTTAAAAAAAAAATCTTTCCATTAAAAAGTATTTCATGATGTATTTAAGAGTGGTAGCTTGATGCAGCTTTATTAATATAGCTGAAAATGTGGTTATCACCAAAAATTGGCATTTTTAATAGGAATGTCCAGTCCTCCACCTGTGAGTAATCAGATTTAAAACCATTGCAAATGACTTAAAAAAAATATGCTGAACCATTTACTACTTTCATTGGCGTACACTAGTCAGTTTCTGAGTAAATTAAATATTTTTTGATATGAAAAAACTTCAAAAACGTGTCTACTGGTGCCTGTGCAGCTAAGAAAATGAGTGCAATTTGAAGAACATTCCCTAACCAGTGCAACTGGCAGAAGCTCGCAATATTGACTGGGGGGCGTGGCCAGTTTTGGGGGCGGGGCCTGATCCGGGCAAATTGAACCAGTGTAAAAGATTCCAGAAACTTGAGCGCAAGTGTTTTTTGGGCATAACCCACTTAAATTTGAAATTCCCCGATCTTTGGTGCTGCTTCTGCCCGGAGTGCGCTGATACTGCTGGCGTAAAGGAGTGGAAACTCAACCTCACAATCTTATGTCAGCAGAGTCCATCACTGGTTTTTAAAATTTTCTGTGCGGGGACTTCTGGAGAATATGATCTACTCCTGGGAATGCAGCATCCTAACTTTTCAAACACGGTGTCATCTACCCAAAGAAAAAGAGTGCTATCATTGCAGTTTTTAAAAATATATACACTACAAAGGAAACAAAAATGCTAGTAAGTCATCAAATATAGAAATATGACGCACTTGGGGAACCCCTAGTATTTTGCAGAGCTAATTTTAAAATCTATGCTGTACCATACATGGCATAATTGCCAACACAGGTTTTCGCATTTGAAAATATAGAAAGTACTAAGCCTGGCTCTGAATTGGTAAGGGTGTTTAAGAATCCTCCTCTAAGGGTTCAAGAAAGAGTCGAGCCAGAAATGAATTTCCTGTTTGAGTTAAGTGGTGCAAGGATTCTTAGCAAAGTTACCACAACATGTCTGGCCTTTACGAAGAACTGTTACCACATATCAACATAAGACAGAAATCTACTCAATGGAAATTACCTATTGTAATAAGGGGACAATTTTTGATCAGTGTGGAGGTCTTAACTACCCCCGCCCACCCATCCTGGTCACATTTTGACATGGGTATGTGGAATTTCCAAAACGTGATTAATCTAAATAATTATGGTATTTAAATTTTAACATTATGAATTTTAAGATACTTGACTGATTAATAAGACAGAATTACATTTTCAGTTTGTATTAAAACATTAATATTTGCATAAAAAGTTCCATTCTCAGTGTTTTCAGAACGTAACCAGCATGTTGGTGGCGTACAGGTTCAGGCCTGCAATTTCCCACATGAGCAACTGACGAGATTTGCTATCGGGGAGAGGCACTGAGTAGGCATTTGAGAGAGAAACAAAATGGAAAGCACATGCAGCTTAGAGTAGACTTTGCCAAAGAGGTGGAAATAGGTTAGCTGTCCATCCGTCTGGCTGAGGAACAAGCTTGGACTAAGGATACCTATAAAGAATAATTAATAAATGGGAGTAAACCGTACTGACCCTGAGTGAATACTCCCTTCACCCATTTGCAGCTATAAAAGGTACATACCAATAAAAGTATGTGCAGTGATCCTCAATGGCATTACTGGACACAATTCTACAAAGCACAGAATGTAGAACTGGCCTGCAGAGCTCCGTAGCATAGCAATAGCATGAGCTTATGCTTAGATTATATCAGTTACTATATATATATATTTCACATTAAATTGCAGTCGTCAGACCTGAAGTATTGTGTTTACATCTGTTAATCTAATAATGGAACAGCCACAGAGCTATTCAAGAATCACGTCTTTTTTTCAGCAGCTCACATTTTCATTAGAATAGGGAGATAATTAAGTCTCTACTAAAGCAATTAATGCCCTTCAACAAAATCCCTTTGCATTCTTTAGGATTGTGGGAAACTTAAATAGATCATAGCGTGAATTGTATTGCTACTTCTTAATTGCCATTTCAGTTTTTAAAAAGTGCGTCAGGTTTGTATTGTAAAACCCCCAAGTATAAACCATACTTCCATATTCTTTAAATATTGTTACTGGTACAATTGTTATTCTGAACAAATGTTTTAAGAGAACAGTGGGGACTTTTGAGTTTCCCAATTTATATTCTAGAGTCTAAATTCAAAGTTTTATAATTCAAATTACCTGATTATTCAAATTGTTAAGCACTAAATGTATTATTTTCATTACTTTATTCAAATGAGTGAAACAAAATTGTGGAACATAACTTCAGTAGAATATACTGCTGAATATTAACAATTGTATCAAAAATAATATTTGATTGCCAATATTAGACTCTCCAGAATACAAATTGGTAAGCTGCTATTCATAAAAATGCCTACAATTTCTCTAAAATATTGAGGGAGGAAAATTCATGTTGCTCTATTGCACTGTACCAATAATAAAAATAGAAGAATGAGTATTTGGACAAGGTACCAGAGAGCTGTAGATATCCATGGAACACTATGTCCTCAAAAGAGGGCAAAGGAAAGAGTAGGAAGGGTTAAAATGTCAAATATTTAGAAATGTATTTTTGCTACCCAAAATATCACTGTAGTTGTAACTTCAACAGCATTCTTTAAACTGTGCAAAATCTGTATTCCTGACTTAACAGAATTCCCCAGATTATCAGAGAGCCTTTTCAAAAAAATTCCGTCAGAACACTGGCAGTTTGTTTCCATGTGATATCCAAACAGGCATCCAATTTTTGTTTTTAAAACTAAATGGTATTTAAAAGGAACATAGAATTCATTGGTAAACTATTCATCACTCTTCCATCTATATAATTACTTTGAATGTTTCTCATCCTTCTAGTCGGAACTTGCTTCTTACATATTTGTGGGGGGAAAAAGTTACCACAATGAAAAGGTTGTCCCAAGGCAGTAATGTTGAAACATTACTAAAATATTAAGAGTGTCCCAATGCAGTATCAGAAGTAGAATATAGAAGAGTCAACACATGTAATGAAACGACATTGAATGTCAGTGAATAGATATGTTTAAGATCACAAAAATATTCGACCTAGCTTTATATATTAGACAGCACCTGCTTTCTACTGAAACTGCTAAGCTTTATTAAGTTTACTAGATGCCTTTTACTATAAAATCACATACCTTTCCCAAGGCCAAAATGCTATCTTCATTTATACTCGGAGGGTCGTCTTCCTTACATTTTTGGCAGATTGGAGTTTTATTGTATCTGTTCAATAAAGGCAAAATATTTCAATATCAGTATCTGCATTAAGCTAGTTAGTGATTACAATTACTAATATGAAAAGGTACATATTCCCCTTAAATTTCTGTAATTATTTTATCACTTAAATTATAAATTGAAATTACACCTAAATAAGGCAGAATGTGCAGAAGCCACTGGTTGGTTTTACCAAGACTGAGCTTTCAAGATCAGCAAACATAATTTTCTGTATATTTGCAACACTGTGCGTACAGAATTGTAAACAGAATTAGAGAATCAGATGAACTACATACGCATCTCTCAACTTGAAAGAGCACAAGAAAAGTTAGATTTTTCTCTTCAGCAACCAACTCTTGTGCTGTCTAAAACAGATTAATTTATCTACTATTCAGCTTCCTTACAATCCACATCAAAATAATATGGGCAGCTCAGAACAATGAATCAGCTCAATACTATGCACAAATCCAACATCTAGAAATTGCATTATAGTGTGGTAAACAAGAGGCAGCCATTTAAATTTTGTAATATTCTGATTTGTAATGTTCTACATGATAGCTAGAACCGATATTTTATTTGTTATTTAAAATTAGAGGTAAAGATACAAATGCAATGCATTAGAGGTATTATTTACATTTTAAAATGTTTGGCAAACTTTTTTCCCTCCCCCCCTCAGTCAACTTATAATGCAATAACATCACAGTAAAACAGCGTCACAATTAGGTTAATGTGACAAAAGTGACGACTTTTCTATTTAGTCTGCCTTTCCAAACTGGCACTGATCCCCATTTTAAACAAATAGTTACCTAGACAGCAAACAAAATTTTAAAAAATGTGTACACTTTCTCGGCAGTTATTTTTAGCTGAATACATGAATTATAAAAAGACAGCAATCAATGTAGAAATGTCTTACTTGACAATCCACTCGACACATGCCCAGCAGTACCGATGCCCACACAACGTTTGGTATGCTTTCTTCAAGACATTTTTACAAAAGCTGCACAAGTACTTCTCCTCCGGTACATCATCACAAATGATTTGTGGAAAGCCAGAAGGCAATTCATTTTCATCGGGCGATGACGGCAGACCGTTGCACACAAATCCATTGGGCTCTTGTGCCATTTAAAACTGCTTGTAAATCCAGGGTTTCCTGTCAAAAATGTACCAAGGTTTCTTTAAGCGTGGACAACCAATGTAAAGAGTCGCAGACAAGGAGAACAAGTCAAGCTTTTCTGTTGCCTGAAGGGGAAAATAAAGGTTTTCACCCAGCAGTAAATTTTATAGTTCAGCTGTGGGGTTTTTTAAAACCCGAGTATGACAACTCTGGAAATTCTTAACGCTTCCGAAGTGCTGCACACCTACACTAACCAAATTAACAGGGTTACCAGTAAATGTTGCACAGTATTTACAGCATAGAAACAGATTATTTGGTTTGTCGCAATGTAGATCAGTTTCGATTTTAACTTAATCAGAGTGAATAAGAAAATGAATGTACAATCATTGAACTCTTATGGCAACACTGGGGTCAATGGAACAACCAACAGAGAGTAAATTTTCATCCTGGATCTTTATCATGACACTGCTGGAATTGAATTTCTTGTTTAATGGAATATAAATGGTTTGTAAGTAACAGAAATATCAACTTTCTTTTAATTTCAACAGATAAACTGGAAGGGCACTGCATGAACCTTTCAGTATCCTCAGCAGTGTTGTCACCAATGTAGTGTAATGGAGAGCAAGTCAAATTTTCATGCAGTGTTCATTCGGACTGTGAGAAACACCCACTTGTACAATTACAGATTTTGCCCCTCTAAACGTGGAAGAGTTTATTTTGAGCTCTACAACACAGATTCTTTGTCACGGATTATGTCCTGGTTTATAAATTCCTCCATGGGCTCACCCTATTCTATCTTTGCAACCTCCTCAAGCCTGTCCCCTCCAACTCTGGCCTCTTGGACATCTCTTCTTCGCTCCACTCCACCATTAGTGGCAGAGCCCTACATTCTGGAGATCCCACCCTAAAATCCTCCACCTTGCTATTTCTCTCCCTGCCTTAATACCTTCTCGAAACATACCTCTTCAACCATGCTTTTAATCATCGCTCCTAATTCGACCACTGCTCGCCATCACTTTCTCCTCAGATGTTTACTACACACACAGGCATATCATCCTTTACTCCTCCTCCAAGAATGAAAAGTAAAGGGGAATTCCCATTGTCCCAATATTGTGGACATGCCAGAACACAGCACAAAGCCTCCTGACCAACTAATTGGAAACAGAAAAAAAAGCAAAAAAAGTTCAGAAAATGCCTCAAATCTTGGTATAAATCTTGCTATTAAGGCTCTTTAAAAGCATTTTCATAAGTAAAACCCTAGCAGCCCTGGATTTTATAACAGGTAGATGACAGAGCACTCTCCCAGTGCAAACATCGAGAGGTGCACATCTAAATGACATCATCAGGGGCTTACAATGTTACTGCAATCTGACGGGCACTTCTGGCATCAGTACACAACCTGACTGAGAAATTGAATGGGACACTAAAGTGGGTGGAAATATGGCATAACCAATCTCTACCCAATTAGTTACTCACTTCATGGCCGTTAATTGGTTACCAATCAGGTAATCTGCCCAAATGCACTTTTCCAGCCCAAAGTAGGCACACTATTTGTCGACAGCATTTGTTTATCGCTATCTGGGTACTAGGCGTGCAAGAGCAGCACAGACTGACATTTTCCATTCTTCACTTTCTCCTAAATTGCTCCACAAGTTTCCTCAACATTACAAAGATGGTAGATAAATTGATAAAGCAAGTACAACTCATTTTTCTAAATTAACCAAATTATCTAACTGGAAATATTGTACCCCAAAGATCAGACTAAACCAGATTTTGTACACTTAAGCACAATAATAAGAAATAGGAGCAGAAGTAGGCCATATGGCCCCTCGAGCCTGCTCCATCATTCAATAAGATCATGGCTGATCTTCGACCTCGGGTTTCCCTAGCCTCGGGGAACCCGCGGACTACTGGATCCAGGAGGTAAATGCCTTTCCACTTATCTGCTGGATCCAGCGTCCCCAACCCTTCCGAGGCCTACGATCTTTGTTACCTCATCTGACTTCCGATCTCCCCACCCCGGATCCCTCCCTCTCTCCTCTTTGCAGACTGGTGTCGCAGGCCTACCCGCTCGACAGCCAGCCAGCCTCTCCATCTGGTTGGCTGTGGCCAGGAATCAGTGATTTGAAATGCTAATCAGGCCCTGCCATTAAATTCGGCAGGGCCTGCGGGAAACCAGTTCTTCTGGGTTTCCCAACCGCATTCCAGCCTACCCCCGAATTAAAATTCTGGCCTTTGTGTTCCTCCTCACAGCTTACTTTCCCATCTAGCTTTGTGTCGTCCCCTCATCTAAGTCATTAATATAGACTGTAAATAGCTGAGGCCCTAGCACCTTGCGGCACCCCACTAGTAACAGCCTACCAACCCAAAAATGACCCGTTTATTCCTACTCTCTGTTTTCTGTCCTTTAACCAATCGTCTATCCATGCTAATATATTACCCCCAAACCCATGAGCCCTTATCTTGTGTAACAACCTTTTGTGTGGCACCTTATCGAATGCCTTTTGAAAATCCAAATGTACTCTATCCACTGGTTTACCTTCATCTACCCTGCTAGTTACATCCTCAAAAAACTCTAATAGATTTGTCAGACACGATTACCCTTTCATAAAGCCATGTTGACTCTGCCTAATCATATTAATATTTTCTAAGTGCCCTGTTACCATTTCCTAAATATTGGATTCCAGCATTTTCCCAACAACTGATGTGAGACTAACAGGTCTGTAGTTTCCTGTTTTCTCTCTCCCTCCTTTCTTGAATAGCACTGTTACATTTGCTACCTTCCAATCCACTGGGACCATTCCAGAATCTAGGGAATTTTGGAAGATCATAACCAATGCATCCACTATCTCTGCAGCCACCTCTTTTAGAATCCTGTGATGTAGGCTATCAGGTCCAGGGATTTGTCAGCTTTTAATCCCATTAATTTCTCCAGTACTTTTTCCTTACTCATTAATTAAAGTTCCTCACTCTCATTAGACACTTGGTTCCCCACTATTTCTGGTATTTTTTTGTGTGTCTTCTACTGCGAACACAGATACAAAATATATCTGTTTAATGTCTCTGCCATTTCTTTACTCCCCATTATAATTTCTCCTGTCTCAGCCTCTAAGAGACCCATGTTTACTTTCATTACTCTCTTCCCTTTTACATACTTATAGAAGCTCTTACAATCTGTTTTTATATTTCGTGCAAGTTTACTGCCTGTTCCCTGGTTGGTTCCACGGTGTATTGTTCTAGGAAACTGTCTCGAATGCATTCCATGAACTCGTCCTCCAAACTATTTTTGCCAATTTGATCTTTCCAGTCTATATGAAGAATAAAGTCCCCCGTGATTATTACATTACCTTTATTACAAGCTCCTCTTATTTCTTGATTAATACTCGGTCCAACAGTATAGCTACTGTTAGGAGGCCTATAAACTACTCCCACCAGTGTTTTTTGCCCCTCGTTATTTCTTACCTTTACCCATACTGATTCTATTCCTGATCTTCCAAGCCAAGATCCTTCCTCACTACTGTCCTTATGTCATCCTTTATTATTAGGGCTACCCGCCCTCCTTTCCATTTTGTCTTGTCAAGTACCCTGGAATATTTAGTTCCCAACCTTGGTCACCGTGCAACCACATCTCTGTAATGGCTATTAGATCTAATCCATTTATCTCTATTTGTGCCATTAATTCATCTATCTTGTTCCGAATGCTTCGTGCATTCAGATAAAGCACCTTTAATTTTAACTTTTTAAACCATTTTTCCCTGATTTGACCTTATTCACTGATGTTACTGTTAAACTCTCTGTCCCTTCCGGTCACACTCTGCTCATCTTTACCCAAATCGTTATACTGCTCTATGGCCTTGACTTTTCTCTTTAAATTTATAAATTTCCCCTCACCTGAACCCTCCCCCACCTTTTTAGTTTAAAGACCTATCTAAAACCCTAGTTATTCGATTCGCCAGGACACTGGTCCCAGCCCGGTTTAAGTGGAGCCCATCCCAACGGAACAGCTCTCTGGTATAAATATATTTATGAATGCAAAACACAATTGTGTTACTGTTATACTTTTGCAATATTGTCAGTTGAAATGCCATATAATAGGACTTTACTGCATCTTGGTATCAGATGCAGAACTTATGGGTTCAACAAGCTTTTTGTTTGCCCCCAGTTTTCTTTCCTCCTCTCCTGCTGGTGTTGACTCCTTGCTCGGTTACAGATCCATGGGCAGCAACCACTCTTCATTATCTTGCCCAATTAATCATTCTTCATGTATAAACTTAATTGATAGTGCTGGCAGGCTATTGAACTACAGGTGGCATTACTGACAGGACCAGTCCAGTCTTCACCCAAATGTCCATACGCACTTCCAGCAGGATTTGCTTGACAGCGATCAGCACTGGAAATGTTGGCTGCTTTTCCCCCTTCCTAAATTAGAGATGTTGAGGCCAAACTGTAGTACTCCAAATGCCATCCCAGCTAACTCAGCACAGAGTGGGTATCAAATCTGAGACGTTCCTGTACTGTATGGCTCAGCTACTGACTGCTGTAACCAGTTGAATCCTCACATTAGTGTGGCTCTAATGTCTTGAAGTAAATCTATGTGTTCACTGAATTGCAAGGAACGATGTGAAAACATCGCCCTGAAACCACCATGAAGACCACAGACAGCAAATTGCAGACATTAGTGTGGCAAGCTGCCAGTTAAAAGAAAGTAATTGGGTCTGCAATCCTACCACAGCAGGGACAATCTGCTTAACACACACAAATACATATAAAGCATTCTTAAAATGGTATGAGTGGCTGTGTGCTTGTGGCTAGAGTGAAAACTGGACCAAGGAAGCACAGTAAATGACAAGGGCAAGACTACAGGAACAGGGCTTAATGATGAGAATGTGGAACTCGCTCCCACAGGGAGTGGGTGAAGCAAATATTTTAGATGCATTTAAGGGGAGGCTAGATAAGTATATGAGGGAGAAGGGAATAGAGGGTTATGCTGACAGAATTAGGTAAGGAAAGACGGGAGGAGGCTCAAGTGGAGCATAAACGCCGGCATGGACTGGTTGGGCCGAATGGCCTGTTTCTGTGCGGTATGTCCTCCGTAATCCATGTAAAGACATTTCAAACTGGTTATGTGAAGTCTGAGGTTTAAAATCAAAAATTAGATCTGAAGCTTTGCTACAGTCTTTTTGTGGCAGAACACAAAGGCATAGGACCACATAACCCTGGTTTTGAGAGCTAATATACAATTACCTTGTTAAAATTACTATTGCAAGGAATTTTACTTTCATTCTAAAAAAGGAACAAGGAAAGTTCCAGCTGATGTACAGTATGAATAGAAATACTGAATTTAAAGTGAAAACCAGTTCTCCATCATGAAAACAAAACCTAAAAAAACTGAAGAAAAACTAGCACAGAAACTCCCTACTTCTACAAACAGAAAGTCATAATTTCATCCAAATGCCCCTCCCTCTCCAAGTAATCATTCTGATAACCTAAAGTTAAAGCAAAAACTCTACTACCGTAACAATATTAAAGACATCATCAGCAGTTTTGTTCTGTTAAACTATTTTATATTTTTAGAAAATGGAACTGGATGGCAAAGTAGCTCAGCACACTGCCCTTTTATTTTTTTTGATTCCAGCCGAGAGATGGGAGAAAGTCTCTGCTCTGATGATTAAAAAGAGCCTTATTGTTTAAAATGCAACTCAGTATATATGCAATATAACACAATAAAATGCTTTGTGTTACCTGTAAGGTGATTTCGTAATTCCTTGTTCATTTTGTGCACAATAGCTTTTCAGTTGCAGTCATCATAAGAAGACCTGCTTATGCCAAGTTTGTTTCACTTTCATCAGTACTTTTTCCTTAGGAATTATACCAAATACCTTTATAACAATCCAGTACAATGTCAAAGTACTTGGTGGAGCAATTAGTAAACTTACCACACTCACTTTTGGGACTTAAGCCCAAAACGAGACCACATTGATGTCTCTTATCTTCTGTAAGGTTGAAAGTGAATAGATCTGGACAAGATTATGACTGATGCAGAAAAGTGCGAAGTGATACATTTTGGTAGGAAGAACGAGGAGAGGCAATATAAACTAAAGGGGGTGCATGATGAGAGAGACCTGGGGGTATATGTGCACAAATCGTTGAAGGTGGCAGGGCAGGTTGAGAAAGCGGTTAAAAAAAGCATACGGGATACTGGGCTTCATAAATAGAGGCATAGAGTACAAAAGCAAGGAAGTTACGATGAACCTTCATAAAACACTGGCTGGCCTCAACTGGAGTACTGTGTCCAATTCTAGGCACCGCACTTTAGGAAGGATGTGAAGGCCTTAGAGAGGGAGCAGAAAAGATTTACAAGAATGGTTCCAGGGATGAGGGACTTCAGTTACGTGGATAGACTGGAGAAGCTGGGGTTGTTCTCCTTAGAGCAGAGAAGGTTGAGAGGAGATTTGATAGAGGTGTTCAAAATCATGAGGGGTCGAGAATGAGTAGATAGAGAGAAACTGTTCCCATTGGCGGAAGGGTCGAGAACCAGAGGACACAGATTTAAGGTGATTGGCAGAAGAACCAAAGGCGACATGAGGAAAAACTTATTTATGCAGCGAGTGGTTAAGACCTGGAATGCACTGCCTGAAAGGGTGGTGGAGGCAGATTCAATCATGGCTTTCAAAAGGGAATTGGATAAGTACCTGAAGGAAAAAATTTGCAGGGCTACGGGGAAAGGGCAGGGGAGTGAGACTAGCTGAAGTGCTCTTGCAGACAGCCGGCACTGTCTCGACGGGCCGAAAGACCTCCTTCTGTGCTGTAACCATTCTACGATTCTATGTTCCAAGATAGATCGCTGAGTAGACTAAATGGCTTACTTCCAAGTGTTGCAAAGGTAGTTGAATACTGAGCAGTACAAAGCCATCATTTTTGTCTAGACTGAGGCTGAGGGCTAGCTGCCAAGCAATATTTATAGCGCTGCATTCTAATTAAAAAGGACTAAGTCCAAGATTCCAAAACTTCTGGAAAAAAACAACTGGAACGCAGTTTGCCCAGTCCCTCAATCAAACAATGATAGCAGAATTTTAGCCACTATGGTAATGATGTGGGATAGATGCTACTGCATTGCTGAAGCACTGCATTTATTTGTTGTCTGATCACAATTGCACCAATTAACTAGTGCTACAGTTGTAGAACATTTTAATGCGGAGTTCCAGCACGTGTAATTTGCTTTCAGAACCTCCAGGGAGCCACAGGAGTACTTTGATACTGAAATGGACAGTTTCTTCAGAAAATGAAGATCAAAACACAAACTATCTCGCTTGTTCTGTAGAATGGTTAATAAGGTGGTCCTCTAACAATTTTGTCTGCTTACAATGAAGTAAATGCATTGATAAAGCACCTGGTCAGCACAATCAAATCTCCAACATCTGAGCTATACAATCACCAGTCCTAACATACAGAAGCAGTTTATACACTCATAGGAGATTATAAAACTCTTGTGAACAAGGTTTATACAGACCAATCAGGGAGCAATTCAGTGCAGCAGCCTTCAGACTTCATCCAAAAGCTTTCAGACTTCATCCAAAGTCATACAGCAGGAATGAGATCATTCCAGCAGCGGTCAAAACCACAACTCTGTTTGACCCAGAAAGACTCCTGGCCAGCAACTGAACAATGTATCATGTGGTCAAAGACTGACATACGTTAGTTAGAATTATGCTGAATGCTTTGGGCACTCAAAGCGATGGGAGATGACCCCTTGGAGGAGTCACACACCTCAGAGTTTTAGCACATTTGTAAGTCTAAATTATAGTCCAAGTTGATGTGCACCCAAAACCACTTTGCATTGACGCAAAAATGGCATATAAAAGAATCCTAAAGGACAACATGGAAAATAAGACCCGAGACCCAGGTTTATCATTGGTGCAATTAGGTGGTCACAATACTGCCAGAAAATTCAAGAAAACATAAGTGAACTTCATGAAAAAAAAATTATACATAATATATATAAAAAAGCGACAACTTGGGACAAAGCATCCTGCTGTTAGATGAACAGGGGGAAAAAAAACCCTCTTCAGGTGTCCAAGAACAAATCTGTTATCTCCTATACTACATATTGGCCCGGTGATTAATAATGTAACTTCTGTAACTTGGTTAGGGACAGTAACGTCCTCATGGCTGTTTTCCAGAATCCCATGATCCTGTAAGGTGTATGCAAAGGCAACAGATAAGTCTTATTTTCCATAGTCACCATAAAATTATTCCACAATATATATATATCTTTCCCACAATTGAGGATATGCTAATCCCTCTGTGGTGCTTAAAAGTAAGACAATTCTTCTTTAAAAGAAACTGCCTTCCAGGTTTTAGCCATGTATTAGTTCCAAAGCCAAAAGGTTATCCCAGTTGTTCTGTCGGTGAATGTCTCTTTTTCTTCTAAGAATTTTATAGTTGATGCTATTTCCAGGAATCGCACCAGATTCAAGTAACTCAAGAACTTTATCAACCATTTGTTTAACTGAACCTTCTGCAACAAAGATTATCCATAAAGGGAATGTTTGCTCAATGTTCCAACTGTAGCCCACTACAGAATTTACAATAGTTGCTTTGTTTTTGTGGAAGTCGGTTTAACTGCGTTAGCAAAAATATGTGCTTCATGCCAAGCATTTGCTCATTTAGACTCTCTGCAAACCCATGGAGACCTAGTTTTACTTTCAGTTCACCTGCAAGATTAAGGTAATCCAGGTACTGCTTTTTATTTCTGCATGTCTGAAAACCAGTCCAGGTGTATTAGATTTAGCCCATTTACCTCATCCACTCAAAATGCAGCCCTATTACCTCATCCAGCCAGTCAAAAAAACATTTGAGTTCAAGCACAAGTAGATTATAAATAGACACAATACCTTGTCAATTAAATCCTTCTATAAACTAACAGTAGATGTATTAATCATCTGCCTGTGGAGTATTCAATGTCAGAAATTGTTCCAGTCTAAGGATGTTTCTCACTGCTTCTAATTTAGAAAAGTAAATCTGTGAAATCTCAAGTCCTTTAAGGAAGTATTTGCTTCAATAACTTGCAAGTCTCAAATCAGATTTTATATCAGAAGAAATAACTAACTACTCTCCACATTTTGTACTTTGTGGTGTGTTTCTTACTTTAACAGTTTTTTTTAAAAAAAGGTTTTTATTTCAATTCATATGCTTTGTTGGACTATAGCATATTAAAGGTTACATGCACTACATCTTATCTACATAATATATTAAAACATAGGAAGGAAAAAGGAGCTTTCAAGACTGAGATTGATAGATTTTTGTTAGGTAAGGATATGGAGCTAAGGTGGGTAAATGGAGTTGAGGCACAGATCAGCCATGGTATAATTGAATGGCGGAGCAGGCTGAAGGGCCTATTCCTGTTCCTCTGTTCCCAACTCTTACATCTGCACCAACTCCTCAATCTGTACTGCAGAGAACCCTCTATGCTCCAACCAATGCTACTTCTCGATTTCCCTAACTGCTCTAAGTTTTTCTATTTATCTATAAATATCATCATTACCTTTTGGTTTTTATATTCTATACCCCATGATAAAACCTAGAATTCCATTAGATTCCTTTTTTTTTACAGCCTTATCGAACGGAGTTGCTGCTTTTAACGTCCTGTGAACCTGTACTCCCAAATCCCTCTGCCCTTTCACAGCACCAAGTGTACTTCCATTCATACCATGTTTACTGTCATTTTTTTAAAGCAAAATGCATCACCTCACATTTACTGACGTTGAATTTCATGTCACTTTTTAGCGCATTTCCTCATCTTGTATATCTCCCTTTGCAGTTTCCTTTGGTCTTCTAAAGAACTAACTATACCTCCTATTTTGGTATCATTTGCATATTTTGACACCACTTCCTCCAAGTTTATGGTATATCAGTGATAGGAAAGATACTGGAATCTATACTAAAAGAAGTGATAAAAGAGCACCGAGAGACAGAAAATATAATAAAAAATAGTCAGCATGGATTCCGAAAGGATAAGTCATGCTTAACTAACCTGATAGAGTTCTCTGAAGAGGTAACGATAAGAGTAGACAAGGGTAATGCAGTAGATGTTGTATACTTGGATTTTCAAAAGGCCTTCGATAAGGTACCGCACAGTAGACTCATGACAAAGGGTATGTGGAGTCAGGGGACAAATAGCTGAATGGCTAAAAAATAGAAAGTAGAGATTAGAGGTAAAGGGTAGTTATTCAGATTGGAGGAAGGTAGAAAGCAGTGTTCCATAAGGATCAGTGCTGGGACCACTGTTATTCGTAATTTACATTAATGATTTGGACTTGTACTGTGCACAGTTCTGGTCTCCATACTATAAAAAGGACTGAAAGGAAGGTGTTAATTTCTGGAGTTAATTTTTTTGTGCGAAACAGGTTTGATGAAACCAGACAGTGTGACCAGGACGGTTGCACAGATGGCTAAGTATGTACAAAGAACAGACAATGGGGCCTTGAATAAGGAACTGATAACAATTGCTGTTTCCAAGCGAGGAACTGATGATAACTAGCTGCGGCCTTGAGAGAGTGGAACCGCGCGGCGTGCAGAGAAACATGACAAAATCAAGTTCAACTTGTTCTGAAAAGCTGCAAAAATAAGCTGTCGTAACCTCCAAGAAAGTTGAGTGCCGTACACCAAACAGCCAACCATCCATCATTAATGCCTAGCAATGGTGGGTAATTGGACAAAACCGATCTTCCCAATACTTTTACTTACACCTCAACTGGCAGAAACAACATAAAAAGAAGACATCTTGGCAGGTTTGGTGCTGCAGTCGGTGGGTACACCAAGGTGCTCACCTGAAGAAGGATGCACTCGAAAGAGGAGAATCGACACCTACGCTCAAGTGTTCACTGGTCTGATCAACCAGGTGCTCTTGAAAACTCCAAGGCAGGTCGTATGTGCGTGATTTGTAATGGTTAAATAAACAAGATTTCTGTGTGAAATCAAGGTGTGCCGGTGTTTCTTTCAAGGTGGATTCAGGTCCACCCTCTATGGGAGGTGCGGAGTTTAAAAATCCTACAGGACATAGAAGCACTGGAGAAAGTGCAAAAAAGATTTAAATGGGTGGTACAAGAACTGAGTGATTACAGCTAACAGGTTGGGCTTTTTTTCTTTAGAAAAGAGAAGACGTAGAGTCGACCTGATAGAGGTCTTTAAAATTATGAATGGGTTGGACAGGGTAGATGCGTAGAGAATGTTTCCACTTGTGAGAGAATCCAAAACTAGGGGCCATAAATACAAGGTAGTTACTAATAAATCCAATAGGGAAATAAGGAGAGATTGCTTTACTCAGAGAGTGGTTAGAATGTGGAACTCGCTACCACAGGAAGAATAGCCGAGATGCTTTCAAAAGGAAACTAGACGAGTACATGGAAAAAAAAAGGGAATAGAAAGATATGCTGAAAGGCTGAGATGAGGTCGATGGAATGGGAGGAGACTTGTGTGTTGGGCCAAATGGCCTGTTTCTGTGATGCACATTCTATGTAATACCCAAATCATTGATATACACAGTGAACTGAAGTGGCCCCAGACCCAGAACTGAACCCTGTCTTTTTTTAAAGTATAAAGAAACAAAATGTGACTGACAGAAACCGAGCATTAGACATACTATTTTTATATTAAAATATTATAGCACAATTCCTGCAAATTAACTCATGTCCTCCTGCCTGGGAGGAACTAACAACTCAATCACCTTGAATTAGACCCAAAATATAAATTAGAAAATAAGTTAAACTTGGCTGTCATAGCTGCAAATTTCATATGCTACATCCTAAGGGATAGTGTAGAATCAATTGAGATGTTTTAAAGGAAGATAAAATATCGATTTGGAAAGAAAAGGTATTAAGAAATATTGAGAAAAGGCATGGAATTGGAGTGAAGACGACAAAGCTCTCATTGCTAATAATTTGGCAGTGCAGCTCATTTGAATGATTGGCCAAGTTGGGATGAATGGCCAAGTCCAGTTCCTTATGGTGAGTGCTTGCAGCACTGGCCAGTCATACAGGCGAAAGAAATGTCACGTGCCCAATGTGAATTGTAGAGTGTACTGCAGCACCAAGGAATCATCCAGATTAAACGTGGAAATTTATAAGACAGTCTATTGGCATGCTAAATACTATCTGCTCTTTACATTGGCTACCATATTGATTATGATTCCCAGCAATGGCTACCATATTGATTATGATTCCCAGCAATGGTTAGCATTATTCTGCCTCTCCTCTGCTGGGGAACTGCATTATTAATGTGAATCCTCTCTAGACACAATTCCAGGGTTCTTGTTGGCCTTTTAAATTATTAAACAGATTACTTTCTGAAGCACTTTATACTCCAGGACAGTCGCATTATATGGTGCCCAATTAAAATAATGCTGTGTATTACACCAGAAAATGAATAAGCCCAGGAATACAGAAAGAATTGGAGAGCTATGAGAATGAAGTGTGATAGCATTATGGCACTTTTACATTGTAAAGATCACTGGGCGGGGGTGGTCAGAGACCCATGATATTAAAGCACCACCCTCCCAATTTATCTGTCCTTCTCTTGCCATTCCTAATCACACGGCTGGACAGGAATTGCAATCGGGTCTATGGAGGACCTTTATATTGCAGAATGCTATCAACTGCAGGAGTACCTTGTGTCTGCACTCCTTCAATATAAAACCACCCACAGACTCATGCAAGATAGGGTGTAAATTAAAAGGTTAGACAATGGAAGATAAGATACAAACAGATAGACATGAACAATCCTACAAGGCTGTACCACATATACAAGCAAGCAGCCTTTCCTTATTACTTACTTTCTTATGCACAAAGACCAATGAGTTAATCAAACCTCACAGAACTGATTACATAGGAAAAGGAAAGATTTATTTTATTTTATTACACATAGGCATAGCACACTGCAATTCCAACACGTGTACTAGGTGTAGGATGCAAGTTTGTCGCTGTGAGTCCCTGCATAACCAGGCCCATATCTTAATTGTGCCATCATGATGGGGTACAGAGCAGAAGTAAGGTGTGTTCAGACAAGAGGGGAAGTACGGGTAACAGGAAAACCAATCTCTTCTGCCTTCCTCTACATTCACTACTGTACAACATCTCACAAATGTCACTAGTAGAGACCTAAACACAGGTCTTCAGCCCATCCCTTCAGGATGGTGCATGGACCCCGATTAGAATCATAGAAATTTATGGCACAGAAGGAGGCCATTTGGCCCATCTTGTTTGTGCTGGCCGAAAAAGAGCTATCCAGTCTAATCTCACTTTCCAACTCTTGGTCCGTAGCCTTCTCGGTTATGGCACTTCAAGTGCATATCATAGAATCATAGAAAGTTACAGCACGGAAGGAGGCCATTTTGGCCCATCATGTCCGTGCCGACCAACAAAGAACGCTCCAGCCTAATCCCACTTCCCAGCTCTTGGTCCGTAGCCCTGCAGGTTACAGCATCCCAAGTGCACATCCAAGTACTTTTTAAATGTGGTTAGGGTTTCTGCCTCTATCACCCTTTCAGGCAGTGAGTTCCAGACCCCCACAACCCTCTGGGTGAAGAAATTTCCACTCAAATCCCCTCTAAACCTTCCACCAATTACTTTAAATCTGTGCCCCCTGGTTTTTGACCCCTCTGCTCAGGGAAATAGGTCCTTTCTATCCACTTTATCTTGGCCCCTCATAATTTTATACACCTCAATAAAGGTCTCCCCTCAGCCTCCTCTGTTCCAAGGAAAACACACCCAGCCTATCCAATCTTTCCTCATAGCGAAGATTCTCTACTCCTAGTAACATCCTTGTAAATCTCCTCTGTACCCTCTCTAGTGCAATCACATCTTTCCTGTAATGTGGTGACCAGAACTGCACGCAGTACTCTAGCTGAGGCCTAACTAGTGTTTTATCTAGCTGGCCTGCTACCTTCAGGGATCTGTGGACATGCACTCCAAGGTCCCTTTGTTCCTCTACACTACTCAGTATCCTACCATTTAATGTGTATTCCCTTTCCTTGTTAGTCCTCCCCAAATGCATTACCTCACACTTCTCTGGATTGAATTCCATTTGCCACTGCCCACCTGACCAATTTATTGATATCTTCCTGCAGTCTACAGCTTTCTTCTTCAGTATCAACCAGACAGCCAAGTACTTTTTAAATGTGATGCGGGTTTCTGCCTCTACCACCCTTTCAGGCAGTGAGTTCCAGACACCCACCACCTTTTGGGTGAAAAAAAATTCTCAACTTCCCCTAATCCTTCTACCAATTGCTTTAAATCTATGCCCCCTGGTTATTGACCTCTCTAAGGGAAATAGGTCCTTCCTAGCCAGTCTATCTGGGCCCCCTCATAATTTTGTACACCTCAATTAAGTGTCCCCCTCAGACTCCTCTGCTCCAAAGAAAACAACTCCAGCCTATCCTCACAGCTAAAATTCTCTGAAATAACCTTTTAAATAATAATATTCTCTCTTTTAGAAGGCTCAGGTCTACACAAACTGGGCCTATTTGAAAACTAAACAATCCTCCAAAAAGTCACCTTTAAAAAATAGGAAAAAAACTTTTTTTTAAGTATTCCTATGAAAGCCCCATGGAAAATAAAACATCTCTGCAAATAACATGGGATATCAAGTGTTTTTTCCTAAATTTCCAAAAACATTTTTTTTTTAAAGGTGTACTTAACACAACACGTATACTGATCGAACACATTTACAAATCTCTTCCTGTGTCAAGGTTTCAAATGAATGTTGAGTTCAAGCCAGGACCGTGAAAAGATCAACTGTTGACACACAGAGGGGCAGCATAGCACAGTCACAAGCAAAATTAAAAACTTACCAACTCCAGGAGAGAAAGAGAAAGAGATGGTGAGATAAAACACTGAATGTTTTATAACTGCTCGAAGGGGGTGGAGATATATAAAAAAAAAAGGAAATGCTAACAGGGAAGGTCCCAACACTTGAATAAAATAAAGAGCAGAAAGCGAGAGCTCAGATTCCAGAAACACTTTTGCAATTAACCCACACTCGGCTAATTTAAAAACAGCATATCCTTTGGGAAATATAATTATTTATGTTCTGAGGTAAATCCCAGCCCTGACGGTTGGAGATTGGAACTCCGCCTCTTTTCAAAATTCAAAAAACAACAGGCCTACTCTCCAGGAAGAAAATCCGAGGCCTACACCACTGGCGGTCAAACCTGAACCAAAAAAACACCCTATCCTTAAGTATAATATGTTCTATATTTTAAAATGCGCTAGTTAATTTGAAGCGCGGCACTTAGCCGCTCGCAATTATTGTCTAAGAAAGGTCGTCGCGTTTTGTTTCTTAAGCCCAACAGGCCGCTGTTTGGAAATTCTTCTGTAATCTACACCGCTCCATAAAAAAATTGGGTGGGTAAAAAGGTAAATAAAGGCCATATACTTCACCTAAAATGTTCGTTGTACAATTCAAGTGCTTTCGCTTCAAACGTCCAGAGTGCAGTTTGAACAGGAACTTCCTGTAAGCTCAGGAGAAGCAGCTGCAGTTGGCACAACAGCCAGAACAAGCCTGGGCTGATAGCAGCATTTTAATCTTAAACCACATTTGCAGTTCATACTCCCAGGTGGTGTGTGCATTGGCAGCGTCTCCTTCAAGTGCAGGATCTGAATTATAACATTCATAAAGTGACATGGACTACATGCGCCCTTATCTTCTATCAGGACCTGATCAGTGTCTGGAACATGGTTGCCCCCAGAAGGAGTCTCCTCCGCTGCTTCGAAAGCCAAACTTCCACGCGATGGTATTTGGCGACACGTGGCTGGCCCTGGCTGTGAAGGTAACCAGAGTCAGGGATGTACTCGATGGCGGCAGAGCGGTTGGGTGCCACCGGTGGCATTGGCACGCCCAGAAGCCCTGGCGCTACGTCCAGCCTGCAACTAAAGCCATCCAGGCGCTGAAAGTTGCACCCGGCCCTGACTCCACCAAGTGTACTGAGGAGGCTCAAGCGTGTGGTGCGATTCGCGTCCATTCTTACCCCCATTCGGGCAGAATTTCTCATCGGCGCAAGGCCCCGAAACCTCCCTCCACCTCACAAATTGAGCCATCTCTCGGAAATTCTCTCCGTGCCATTCACCTCTACACAGAGGCATTTCCTATTCAGCTGCTCCTGCACATGCTCCACTTCCTCACTCTCGTCCGGACATGACCTGACGTTCCACCTTGCCGTCCAGCCTAGGTCCCCAGTGGAAGGCTCTCAATGCAGGGAAGGATCCCTGCATCAGTGGGAATCTGAGGTGGAGAGTTGCACAGAATAGTGGCGTCATACGTGGTGATGAGTCACTTTACAGACACCCAGACCACATGTAACTTCTGCAGCCTGGAGGAAACCAAATGTTTGCTTTATTGTGTTTCTTTTCAAATGTGTCTCGTTGTACAGGAAACTCTTTATTAACCGGCACCGACGGGACTGGCGTGGTGCCAGTTAATCAAAAAGTCCGGATAACGGAGAGTTATATCTCCCAACGTACGAGAGCCCCGTACACACTGACATGCGCCTGCATTCGGAGCTCCGTCTCCCCGGGGACCGCCAGCTGACCATCTGTCGTGTCCGCTGCCTACCCGGGCTGCACATTCCCCTCCCAATCTACATGCTCCGATACAAGGCAAACGCCTCGGTTTTTTTTAAAGTTATTTTTAAAGGAGAGATGAAGGAAAACCCCGGTTACCTACTCAAGAATTTTGCCGGTTAAGAGAGATTTCCGGTTATTTGGGTGCCGGTTAAAAGAGAGTTTCCTGTATATCCTTAAGGGGAGATGGGCTCTGCACCAATATCATCAACCACACTGGCAGCCGGTAACATGTCTCTTCAGTGTCAGCCTTGCATTCTGTTTTGTTCTTGAAACAGTTGATGAATACACGATTGCATTAAGATGTATGTATCAGGGGAACTCCCTGAAAAACCAGGATATTAACTTGCATTATTGTGTACCTGTGCTCACATATAATTCACGTAGGAACAGGAGTAGACCATTTAGCCCCTCGAG
This sequence comes from Squalus acanthias, assembly GCA_030390025.1. Lineage (NCBI taxonomy): Eukaryota > Metazoa > Chordata > Chondrichthyes > Squaliformes > Squalidae > Squalus > Squalus acanthias. Next base: position 86,206,620 of record CM059438.1, read on the forward strand.
CTTGTTCCACCATCCATTTAGATCATGGCTGATCTGTACCTCAACTCCATTGTTCCATATTCTTTGATACCCTTACCTAACACAAATCTATCACTCTCATAAATCTATCTCAAAAATGTAATTTGACCCAGCATGTACAGCCTTTGGGGGAACAAGTTCCAGATTTCCACATCCCTTTGTGTGAAAAAGTGCTTCCAAATTTAACTCCTAAATGGCCTAACTCCGGTTTTAAGATTATGCCCTCTTGTTCTGGATTCCTTCATCAGAGGAAATAGTTTCTCTGTGTCTACCTTATCAAATCCCTTAAATCATTTTAAATACCTCGATTAGATCACCCCCTCAACCTTCTAAACTCAAGGGAATACAAGTCAAGTTTATGAAACTTGTCCTCATAATTTAACCCTTTAAGCCCTGGTATCATTCTGGTGAATCTACACTGTACCTCTTCCATATCTTTTCTGAGTTTCTAAATGCTAGTTGTTGTATTGTGCCCAAAACTGAACGCAGAACTCCAGATGGGGTTTGTACAACTGAAGTATCGCTTCCTCACTTTCGAATTCCAACCCCTTTGAGATAAAGGCCAACATTCCATGTGTCCAGCAATGCCAGACTTGATGTTGCTGTCTTCACAAAAATATTCCTCTGTCTACTTCTGGAAGATATCCGCAGCTCTGTTCTGTTTGTATATGGAGAAAAGGCTATGGGCCCCGACAACATCCCGGCTGTCATCCTGAAGACTTGTGCTCCAGAACTAGCCGCGCCTCTAGCCAAGCTGTTCCAGTACAGCTACAACACTGGCATCTATCCGACAATGTGGAAAACTGCCCAGGTATGTCCTGTCCACAAAAAGCAGGACAAATCCAATCTGGCCAATTACCGCCCCATCAGTCTATTCTCAATCATCAGCAAAGTGAGGGAAGGTGTCGTTGACAGTGCTATCAAGCGGCACTTACTCACCAATAACCTGCTCACCAATGCCCAGTTTGCATTCCGTCAGGACCACTCGGCTCCAGACCTCATTACAGCCTTGGTCCAAACATGGACAAAAGAGCTGAATTCCAGAGGTGAGGTGAGAGTGACAGCCCTTGACATCAAGGTAGCATTTGACCGAGTGTGGCATCAAGGAGCCCTAGTAAAACTGAAGTCAATGGGAATCGGGGAGGGGGGAAACTCTCCACTGGCTGGGGTCATACCTAGCACAAAGGAAGATGGTGGTTGGAGGTCAATCATCACAGCCCCAGGACATCGCTGCAGGAGTTCCTCAGGGCAGTGTCCTAGGCCAAACCATCTTCAGCTGCTTCACCAATGACCTTCCCTCCATCATAAGGTCAGAAGTGGGGATGTTCGCTGATGACTGCACAGTGTTCAGTGCCATTCGCAAATCCTCAGATAATGAAGCAGTCTATGCCCGCATGCAGCGAGACCTGGATGGCATTCAGGCTTGGGCTGATAAGTGGCAAGTAACATTCGCGCCACACAAGTGCCAGGCAATGCCTATCTCCAACAAACGAGAGTCTAACCACCACCCCTTGACATTCAATGGCATTACCATCACTGAATCCCGCACCATCAACATCCTGGGGGTCACCATTGGCCAGAAACTTAACTGGACCAGCCACATAAATACTGTGGCAACAAGAGGCTGGGTATTCTGCAGCGAGTGTCTCACCACCTGACTCCCCAAAGCCTTTCCACCATCAACAAGGCACAAGTCAGGAGTTTGATGGAATATTCTCCACTTGCCTGGATGAATGCAGCTCCAACAACACTCAAGAAGCTAGACACCATCCAGGACAAAGCAGCCCGCTTGATTGGCACCCCATCCACCACCTTAAACATTCACTCCCTCCACCACTGGCATACCGTGGCTGCAGTGTGTACCATCTACAAGATTCACTGCAGCAACTCGCCAAGGCTTCTTCGACAGCACCTCCCAAACCCGCGACCTCTTCCACCTAGAAGGACAAGAGCAGCAGGCGCATGGGAACACTATCACCTGCAGGTTCCCCTCCAAGTTACACACCATCCTGACTTGGAAGTATATCGCCGATCCTTCATCGTCGCTGGGTCAAAATCCTGGAACTCCCTCCCTAACAGTACTGTGGGAGTAACTTCCCCACACGGACTGCAGCGGTTCAAGAAGGCGGCTCACCACCATCTTCTCAAGGGCAACTAGGGATGGACAATAAATGCTGGCCTTGCCAGTGACGCCCACATCCCATGAACGAATAATAAAAATTGGTGGTTCCTGTTGGTGCTTTGATGTCAGCTTCAATTGGAGGAAATTAATGCCATTAGTTGATGAAATCTTGAGATGTACACATTGCCTATTAATTGCTTGCTACTTAACAAGCAAAAAAAAAACTTTAAATCTGGGCAACATCTGCAACAATTTATATTTCCAAAAGGTTCTTTGTGTGATGAAGACATTGCAGTGTTTAACCAGCTGGAAAATGACACTGAGCAGGATAAAAAAAGAGAAGAGTGGATATAGGGGTAGGCCAAAGGTGTGGTCAAAGACGAGGGCTTTTGAAAGGGGAAAGGAGGTAGGAACAGAGATTATGGGAAAGAATTACATCGGGTGGGTATAGTAACTAGGGGAATAGTGACTGACTGACCTGTATTGTGAAGCAGAGGAAGTGAGGAGCACTCACTATTAATGCACCTGCATAATTTCTCTTTATTTAAGTAGCAGGAAGAACAATTTCTTTAAGCCCATCAAAGGTGAGAAATGTTAGTGTTAGCTTAGGAAATTGAAACTCTTATTTCAGGCACCCAGTGTCAGCATTAGCCCTCCCAGGTGAGCTATAGCACAATCAAATGCAAAGCAAAGCTCCCTCTACTCTACCCCAACAAGGTGTTTCAACCCAACCTCAGAAAAGCACCCCCATTACCCAAGTGTGCCATTTTTCCATTTCCCACAGTAGCCATCTGTGGTCTCTCTGAATGAGATTGACAATTAGTACCAAATTAGGAACCATTTTGTGATGTAGGCTATGCCCAATAGGAACTAGATTGATTGTCCAAACTCATTTCACAAAGGACCCCAACATCCAACAGACATAGACTTTCGTTTAATCAGTCTGCTGTAAGGAAGTCTTGCTACAATTGTAGAGGGCTTTGGTGAGACCACACCTAGAGTACTGTGTACAGTTTTGGTCTCCTTATCTAAGGAAAGATATACTTACCTTGGAGGTGGTGCAACAAAGGTTCACTAGATTGATTCCTGGGATGAGAGGGCTGTCCTATGATGAGAGATTGTGTAGAATGGGCCTATACTCTCTGGAGTTTAGAAGAATGAGAGGTGATCTCATTGAAACATACAAGATTCTGAAGGAGATTGACAGGGTAGATGCTGAGAGGTTGTTCCCCTGACTGGAGTGTCTAGAACTAGGGAGCATAGTCTCAGGATAAGGCCATTTAAGACTGAGATGGAGGAGGAATTTCTTCACCCAGAAGGTTGTGAATCTTTGGAATTCTCTGCCTCGGAGGGCTGTGGATGCTGAGTCTTTGAGTATATTCAAGGCTGAGATTGATAGATTTTTGGACTCCAGGGGAATCAAGGGATACGGAGATCGGGCAGGAAAGTGGAGTTGAGGTCGATGATCAGCCTTGATCTTATTGAATGGCGGAGCAGACTTGAGGGGCCGTATGGCCTACTCCTATTTCTTATGTTCTTATTTGAATCCTGGTTCTGAGGTGAAAGTCCAGTATCTACCCACAGTGCCACCCAGTTCCTTGCACATGTATAATTCCAATGGATGGGGAAAGAGTGACAACTGAGTTAATGCTAAATCGTAAAACTACTACCCAATGATAGTCATGTGCTACCTGCAACTCACAAGTTGGACTTTAGCACACTGTTATACTGCTTAGCTGACAACTTTTCAATTAAAGTCCACGCAAAAAGAAATGTCTGTCGTATTTTATTTCTGCAGCTGAAAACAAATCTGGCAACTGCCATTCAAAATTCTTCCTAGTTTCCTATTTTGCATTAATCTGTGGTTCAGAGCAGTCTACTATTCACTGAGTAATGGTTCCTCAACCTCTACCAAACCAGAAGCTTGTTTTTTTCTCCCCCTTTTTTCATATTGCTCTTTTTCAAACCAGTTTTATATATAAACACACTGCATTTTCTACCCAGTCCCCTGGGTCTTCCTCAGCTAGGGCCACCTGTTGTCAAAAGGACAAATAACCTTGTTTCCAGCTTCTGCCAATGTTACTGTGAGCCAGTGTGTCACCTAGACAAAACTCTCCCACTTTTGCTGCTTCCAGTGAGGGGGGGGAGACTCGAGCTCCATTCGCCCCAACCTGAGCATAGCTGAAAAATTGTTTTAATTCTTCGCCCTGCTGCTTTACAAACACGAACATTTAATAAAAGTATAAATAACAGGCATTTACCATATTTAGCTTGTTGGGGAGAATGTTGTAGGACCTCATTAACATAGCATAGAGATGGTACGTACTTGTGAGCTCGGAGTTGAACAGTATAACATAACATACATATTTTCATGATGACACTGCAGAACAACATTAAATTTCTGAGGACAGAGAGGGGAAGGAAATCAGCGAACCAAGGCTACTCCCGTCGATGAGATACAAACAGTAGTTCTCTTTACCAGTATGAGGTGAATTGGGGGCAAGAAAAATAAGAAAAACTAGCTTCCAGATCCTCCCCATGTCGCCGGACACGGACTCCAGGTAGAATCGGACCTGCAATGTTGTACCTGGAGTGCGGCTCCCTGGCTGGGAGCGCCGCATTGCAGAATGTATCCCCTGTTAAATCCCATGAGAATTCTAATCAAAAGTTTGATTTGATTATGTACCTTGAAAATGAGCTCAATGTCAGTGAAACAAACCCTTACACCACAATCGAAAGATAAAGAAGGGAATGTTTAAAGAGGAAACAGGAAGTAAGGGAGGACTCTATTCATTACTTGGGACTTTCCTAAAGTATTGAAACATGATTAATATGTAATCTGGGGTTTGATGGTTCTAAAATCCCCTTCATTTAAACCGGTATATTTTTTTTACAACATCTATGACATAGTTTCCAGTATGGTACACCCCAGAATACGCCGCGAGTTTATTCGGAGAGAAATATAACAAAGCACTTCCGGGTACCCCTGCAGCATAAATTTATAGTTTTCACAATCCTGTTAGTGCTTCCTCTTGTTAAATTCTCTGGACAAGCTGTTGATAGCATTATTAATAAATTTACATGTAATGCCAATTATACTGATCTCATTATTAGGAAGCTCCCAGCAAATTCCCCTGGTTGACATCAGAACCTTCCTGGATTGGCTACACTGTTAATTACTAGCAACAAGAGACTTTAGTTCTGTAAATTGTTTCAAGGAATATTCTGGAAAAAAAATTCTAACCCAGCCTAATTGTAAGATGTAACAAACTAATGCATCAATTATTATGTAGAAAAGCTACAACTCAATTTACTTACGGGGGAAATTGAAAAAGGGTATAGAAGGACAACGAGAGTATGAAAAAAGATTAGCGACAACATTAAAAGGAACCCAGAAATCTTATATAAACATATAGAAAGTAAATGGATAGTTAAAGAAATGGTGTGGCCGATTATGGACAAAAAAGGAATTCTTCTTGTGGCGGCAGAGGGCATGACTGAGGTACTGAATGACTACTTTGCATCTGCCTTCACAATAGAGGATGAAGTTAATGTTGCAGTAGAGGAGATATTGGATAGGATAAAAATAGATATAAAGGAGGTGCTAAGTAGGTTGGCATCACTCAAAGTTAACAAGTCACCTGGTCCAGATGGGGTTGCCTCTTAGGTTGCTGAGGGAAACTAGGGTAGAGATAGCAGAAGCTCGAACCACAATCTTTCAATTCTCCTTGGGTATGAGAGTGGTGTGAGAGGACTGGGGGATTGCAAATGTTACACCCCTGTTCAAAAAAGGGGAAAGGGATAAATCTGATAACTACAGGCCAATCAGTCCACGTCAGTGGTGGGAAAACTACAAGAGTCCATTGTCACGGTCAAAAATAATTCTCATTATGGTGAGGCCCCAGAGAGCAGGTCTGGACTTTAAACATTTTTGGAAGCAAAAGAATGACTTTCCTTGTCCGATAATACTGTTTATTTGGACATGCATCCCTGAAATATTTTTAAAGATGGAATGAAGTTAGATCTAGGAGCAGTGCAAAGGTAGTAGCTCACGTGAGGGCAGAAATCCCCTACTCTGGGAACACTTCAGCAGTCAAGGACATTCAGCCTCGGATCTGCGGGTAAGCATTCTCCAAGGCGGCCTTCGAGACACACGACAACGCAAAATCATTGAGCAGAAACTGATAGCCAAGTTCCGCACCCATCGGGACGGCCTCAACCGGGATCTTGGGTTCATGTCACGCTACATGACGTAGAGTCATCCAGACTCGAGTTGTCGTTGGCTTGTTCACAGATGTGATTTCCAGTAAAAAAAAGTAAAAAGTTTAAAGTTTATGGTTTTCCATACAGACTGCATTTGACACATTAGACCCCCTGTGACCCCACCTCATTGTCTTAGTTGTATCTTGCTATGTCTTTGATATAATGCCTTCCTGACTGACCTGATTGTTTCTCTGCCGAGGTGTGATAAAAGGCAGTCAGAAAGATTAACTGTAGTCGTCTGACATTGTACGCTGCACAGGCATTGTTCTCTGTCTATGTATGCTTTGCCGATTCGTATTCCTTCACTTCACCTGACGAAGGAGCAGCAGCTCCGAAAGCTTGTGATTTCAAATAAAACTGTTGGACTATAACCTGGTGTTGTGCGACTTCTCACTCTGTGTGATGGAAGAGACACCAGTTTCATGACAGTCACCCACTGCCATATGAGAGCATAGATCCCCTCACCTCACGTGAGGTGAGAGACCCCAACTGAGAGGGCATATACCTTCAGGATGTTGGAGAAGCATTCTGACAATACAGATGGAGTTGAAAGGTTGTTGCGAGGTAGAGCTAGGTGTCGTTGGGACACATATGTAGGCTGATCCCATGTCTGTAGCTTATGTCACTGAGAGGCAACATGTAGATGAGGAAGAGGACAGGGCCAATGATAGATCCTTGGGGAGCACTAGAGTTGACAGCGCAGGGGTGGGAAAAGAAGCCATTGCTAGAGATGCTCTGGCCATATTTGGTAGGTAGGAGGATTGGCTCGGGTACCTGCAGTATTGCTGTTTTAGTCAAATATATACATTTTTGGAAAGCGTGGAGATTGCAGTTATTAGATCTGAATATCCGGTTCTATCCATAGCCTGAATCATGTCTGATATTTTGCTGCAGTTAGTGTTATAGAAAACCACTCTCAACAACAGCTAACTGAGGCATAATCCAAACTGAATTTCTGAATTAACATGGATTTAGTTAAATTTCCTTGTTTATGGTGCTGGCTCTTAGTGGGCCAGCTCAATGCAGGAATTTTTCTGCGGGTGGGGGAAGAAATTTTTGCAAACAGTCGTGCTGTGCACCTTATACGGGCAAACAATTTGTAGTGGAGGAAGGCGAAAGTGAAAAGGTACTAGAGTGACAATAAATTTTTCACTGGATTATGCTGACAGGATCTTGAATAGACAGAGGTACAAAATCCCCCTTCCCTTAATTCCCTACCATTTAAACCAACACACGTAATCTAAGATAGACAGCACTTCAAAAATTGTATTTTAGATGATTTGGTGCAACTTCCAAAAGGGCACAACTTTGAATTCACAGGAGTTCAATGGCCCAAGCCAAGAGATGAACAGGTCCACCAAAAACAGTGATTTCATTGCCTTGTGATAGATGTGTAATTAAATCACGTGTGTGAAAGGTCTGCAGTTACTGACGTGGAAATCCCACTGTAGATTCTCATCAGTTAAAATTTTTGACTCTACCATAAAGGCAAGTATTTTGATACGATAATCGAATGTTGGGGCAGGGGGAATACCCTTCTCACCCCCTGTATTATTGTGGTTCTGTAGATATAGTAACTAACCTTTAATTAAAAACCACCTAGTTCAGCATGTGCCATATCTGGTTTTGTGTACTTACTTAGAATGGAAATTTCCCATATTTCATTCTTTGAATGATTTCATTTTTTTTCCTCGATCATACTGTTGCATAAAAGTTAAACTTGTATTTCATCAATTCAGTTTCCCAACTGCATAGTAATTGCTGCTGATTTGTTGAATTTTAGTTTAAGAAAATAGATATATGTTTGTCTGAGAATGAACTTATATCCTGTTAAATACACAGGACGACCACTCAAAAGCAGCAAGTGCAATGATTAGCATTTTAAAGTGCACAGTTCTAACTCTAAAACACAAATGCCAAACAGAATGTGAAATAATTCTCAAAGGAAGGAATTTCTGAAATCAAGGTAACTAAGAAAACAATTGATGAGAAATAAACAAACAAATAACCCTCGAGACTGGTGACATGCTAAATTTAACAGGTGTTTTTAAGGCTGCCATATACAATGGTCCAGTTGTAGCATATTGAAAACTTATCACAACTTTAATTAAAGCACTGTATGGTTTGCAACATATTTTGTGGATGTAGTTTTTTTTTTAAAGAGTTATTCTTCACTCTGTTGAAATCTGGCAATCTGGCAATTTAGCATAAGAACAATTTGTGCTAACTCTATTAGACAAGGAAACCAATAAAAAAGCCAAATCTAAGAGGTGGTAGGCTGCTGCTGGAGACCCACTGAAATGATCCCCGGCAATGTAAGCAGGAAGGGGCGGTGGGGGGTTGGGAACAATTGGAGCCTGGAACAGGGGAGGCCCATGGTATCCTTGTGGGGCCAGGAGAGCAGGATTGCTCCTCCTGCACAACAAGGAACTTTAAAAAAAATAGAGAGTGCATCATACTGATAATACAATATTACCTCTTCTTTTTTTTCTTCCTGAAATACATCCTTTTTCAAGAAAAATGTCTTTGTTAAGGTCTGTCTTCATTTTCTGTGAATATATCCTGATAATTAAATTTATTATCCTACAGTGGCAGAAGAACAGGTGGTAAAGTTACGTTTTATATGTCACATTTTAGCTGTATATCACTAAATTGTGCCATGCCAAGTGTTAACTGTGTCACCTAACATCAAAGCCATGGACTGCTTCCACTGTAGAACTTTATAATCAATTTACAGGGACGACCTCTGCACCTACAAATATTTCATCACTGTCCACAAACTCCGAGAAGCGCCGGTTGAATTCAGATGAAGTCGCAAACATGGAGAATCCACGAGGTGCATTCATACTTTCTACAGGTCTTTGTAAAGCTGGGTCCAGGGCACTTGGAATACAGATCTTCAGAATGGACTGCTGTCGATCTCTTAGGTTTAGTAAAGCAAGTTCCACCTGACAAAAAAGCAGAGAGACACAATCTGAGCTGAAACTCTTGTACGGCAGCATTTAAATTATTGTTATATAGGAAATGCATGCCAGCAAATGGTGGGTCACAAGAAATACGCCACTGACTGACAACACAGGTGTATGCAGATATGTAAAGGTTTTCCACTTGGGTGGCAAATTAACTGTTGCAATGTGAGCTTGTGCTGCAACAGATGATTTACTGCCCCAAGAGATCAGACTGGATTCTTCCTTGCTCCCTTTTCTCAGGCACAGCCGCTCTTCCCTTCAAAACCACTGTCAGCATCCCTTACTCAAAAATCTAATCCATTCTTTCCAACTCCTATGCATCACCAAAATGGTTTACCCCCACCTCAATAACACTGTCCACCTCCATCCCACCTCAGCCCTTGTATCTTGAAGCCCTTTTCCTCCTCCAGACTCGACTACTGTGCCACAGAGAGCCTGTTCCACTCGCCATCACCCCCGTCCTCACTGGTCTTAACTGGCTCCCTGTCCCCAATGCATTAAAATCTCCACCCTCAACTCTAAATTCATTCCACCCTATCTGCAATCTCTCCCAGCCTTGTAACCCTCCCTGCCCCAAAATGCTCTCTTCTTTTGACTCTAACTTTTTCCCCTCTCCATTTGCCACCTTGGTTGGACTTTCTTAACCTCTCCATCTCTCTCCATCTTTAAAAACCTTCTCAAAACCAATCTCTTCGATCAAGCTTTCCATCACCCCTCTTAATCTCTTCCTTTCTCACTTGGCATGTGTTTCTTTATGGTAAAAGTGCAAAATAAATGCAAGTGTTGTTCTCTCTTTCTTGAGTGTGGCTGTAATGGAGCCTAGCGCAGGTGGCTTTACATTCTGTAGGATAGCGTTTTTAAATGTGGTGGGGTGGGGGTGCTGGGGAAGGAGTTGCCGTGGCTCTGCTTTCTCATGCACTTCTCACTGTTGGTCTGCTACCTGGTGCTGTTCCTTCACTTTTGAAGTAGATCCTCTGCCATCTGGTGTGGATGGTAACTCCTGAGTAACTCAGTAACTCAGAGTGCGCAGCAGAGCGTCCACTTACAGAGTGAAACAACAAGGTTAGGTAGTAGCCAGGGACGGCAGTGAAGAGTGCATTAGGGAGAGTGTCTGAGTAGCATGGCTCTGTGAATGGAGGGGAGGATTTAGGAGTGGGAGGGATCTAAAGCGAAACATGGGATAAAATGCTGAAAATCTGAAACTGCCAGAAATAAGCAGTAGGAGTTAGCTGTGTGTTCAATCTTCCAAGAAATAACTTTCTCCCCTATAAAGTACCTTGGGACATTTTTCTACTTTAATTACACTATTTAAATGCAAGTTGTTGTTTCTCAGTTCCTGTTGATAACTGTTTTGGTAGCTTTTGAGGAAGTGATGATCAGTTTGGTCTGTCAACCATGAATAATCCCAAACATTATGTTTCCTATAAATCCTTTTTAAATTAAAAATCAATTGTGAGGTAAAAAAAGTGTTCAAAAATGAACCATAATTCACTATTTTTTGTACAAATCTAAATTTGTTGCCTACACCTGATTGACAGGAGGCTGCAAGGTCTCATAATCAGCACCCAATGTCAACATGACACTGCTTTGCACCAACGCTACATCTGGAGTGCGAATGCAACTTTACAGGAGAAAGTGTCCCAATGAGTAAGTGCTGTCCCTATTTCCCGGCTGAAGGGGTGGAAAGAACCCCTTTGCTCCCAGGACCCTTCCCAGTACTAAATTTTCATAACTTGCAAAGCATCTGCAAAGGGACTAACGCCTGTTTCAGGCGCGGGCACTGGACACCTATTTTTCCGACTTTACCAATATGGCTGGCAGCACGTAATGGGCGCACACGCACCGCCCATCATATTGGATGCTTAGGTGCCTGCTTTGCTCCTGAAAAATAGCCGCGGAACCATCGAATTTCTTATTTTCACATAATAATGCTATTCAAAGTAATATTTAAAACAAATAGGGAGTGAAATTCCTCCTGCTAATAATTTTAGCAAAAAAGTAAGTGAGTACAAGAGTAAGGAGGAATTTCACCCTGTAATTAGCAGGAAGAAGCTTGTGTGGTTCCATGTTTCCTTACGTTTTCTTTAAAAGGCCACTGAGTCAAAGCATCATACTGCCCTTTGAGCAAAATATAATAAAGTGAAATGTGTGTTCCCTGAGCCTCTTCATGGCCATCCAGATATATTCGAAGGCACATCTTATACCCATATTTGCAAAAGTAAAATTCTGTGAAAGTAATGGAGAACAAAGAATCAATTCAGATATATCATCCTATTATCACTATACTTTCATTATCACTATACTTTCATACTGAGCACAGATCAGCTCATTGGATTGAGCAGTTTACAATTCCTACAACACGTGTAGCAAATGGAAATGACCTCACTCCCCAAATTCATAAATGCTGCTTTAAATAGATTTTCAAGAGGAAAGTGAAAATAGTGAGCAAGAAGGGGTAATTATCTGAAGATATAAAGTAATGGTATTATACATCTTGTTAAATGTTCATAGCAGTAGATGTAAAACACATTTTCACAGAAAGCAGGCATGAACCGGCTGCATAAAATAGCCCCTTGAGGGAAAATCTCAAAACACCCCATAGTTTTTCATACAATCCAATCATACAATTATGTTGTTTATTCAGAAGTTAATAATGCATAATTTGAAAAACACAAAACTATGAGCTGTAATTTTTTTTCAAACTGAAAGGTCATTAACTCAGTGTTTCCAACTGATAACAGTATTGGGGGAAGGTTTCCTCTGTACACAATCAGCTAATATAGTAATGTTCTTGCAATAATACACGCTTCAAGTTTGTCACACTTCCCGTTGTCATACTTGTCAGCTTCACAGAGCTGTCAAACGATGACAATTCATCTGTCAAAAATTTTTGACAGATGAAACGTCATACGCTGATGTTCTCTGTAACCGGCTTCCCCTTAATTGGCCTGCTAAGCCCGCTGGGCGGGCTTAACAAGGTCAATCAAGGGAAAATAGCGTGGGTTGGCCAGAAGTCGATGGAGGCGGGACTAAAACCCGACAAGTGGAAGTCCCGCCTCCAAAAGCTCCCCATTGGCAAAATCCAGCCCTGAAGTTTCTGATCAATACATCTATAATGCAGATGGGTTTGTTTCTTATGGAGACTCAAGAGGCACATCGCATAGTCATCAAGGTGCTAACCTGTGATGAATAAAGTTTCATTCTAAAAGGTTTGCTAAATTTTGTGAATGGTGGGCAACACTAGGTTACTGAGAGGAAACTACAGCCTTCTCACGTGTTTGTATATCGCTCATCATCCACAACCAATTATTCCATTCCAAATTCTGATGAGCAGCTCTCATAAACACATCCTCAGTGTCACTAAAATAATCCATTCTTATCCCACCAGTTACATCTCTTTTATATTATACCATGAAATAGCACATTAACGAGACACCCAGGAGCGATCAACACAATTATAAATTGAGACCACAGCACTGCACACACTGCATGAAAAAAGCAGAGTATCAGCAACATATTTTTTCTAATAATTGTTTTTGAACCGGTGTCATTCAAAAATGCCCAGATTAATCTTTTTAACAGCAAATTTGACTAAATATAAATCACATCCTCTCTTTTCCTTTTACAGGACGGAAACAACTCCAACGTTTCCACTGCTCAGGGATATTTTGTCCTTGACAGTTCTCCAAGATTTTGATGCTTTGCCCAGCTGAACATAAAACAAAACATAACTGTGTCTCCAGGCAAATGCAAACAAAATAAGATTTAGTCTAAAATCTTGAATATATGGGGTGCTGGAGATGAACCATTGTTTTAGATGTGGTGAAACAGCAGGAGGCTGGATGCACTTTCTTTAGGAGTGCTGCAATCTGCATTACTAGCATATAGGAGGGAAATTGAGACTCCGATGCAACCCGGCAATTAAGCGCAACCTACTTTTAACTGGTTTATTAATGAAGTGCAAAACTATCTGTCACAATTTGATTAGCCGAGTAGAATTAAGCCTGCTGAGTTGGAAAAAGTAAATCATTGATGTAACAGCTCTGGAAACTCAATCTCTTCACTGGTGTGAGTGGTGCAGCACATTTGAGCACCAAATTACGTGAAGTAGTGGGACTGAGGGAGATTTATCTCTGGGTTACTGTGGCACAGCTCCTACTGATTGGGTTCAGAGCAACATTGGAAGGGACCTGGGAAAAGGGTGTTCACCATCGTCTTGGCCACAGATGTGCAGACTGCGAAAACCAAGGCGAGACAATGAAGAGTATAGAATTTATACCTTTTAGAAAATATACATGGGGTATAATCATTTCGGTAATTTAAAATATCCCATCCCTTTTTTTTGTTTTGAATGAGACTTTAAACCTGTTGTCTACAACACCCGGTTTCAGTAGTTTTTCAATGGTCTCAGTTCAGTTGTACAGCAGACCAGAAACAGGACTTCTTATGCAGGTTACATTTTGAAGGAACCATGCTCTGTAAGCAGAACAACAAAAAGTCTGCACCTCTAATTGAATGGTTTAGATTGTGAAAAACAGATCAATTAAGCAGATTTTAAACAGGCTATTTAATTTAAGCAATACCAAATATACAAGAATGGACGAACATTATGGTGTGAACTATCTTTAGGAACTTGTATGATACTGCTTAATTATTGAAACTGTTTTATCATGCAATAATGCTTGTTCTCCCAGCTACTAGAATTGCTTCAATTCAATAATATATTGTTATCATTGTTGGCAATAATATAATGAGGACTGAGCCATTTTAAACTGGGTCTTTGGAATCTGTGGGGTCCATGGGAATATCTCAGATGGTCTGTGAGGTCATCAAATGTACTATCCATCAGACATTGGGTTTCTGTATTTGTCTTTACTAGCATTTATTTTTGTTGCTATCTATATTTATCTAATATATGGCAAAAGTCTTGCATTTGGTGCACATTTCCTATCCACTTTAAGCTTACTTTCTGTCATGATTTTTGAGTCACGCTTTTTATGTCAGCATTTGCAATAGCATAATCCTATATCCATGCTAACATTTTATAATGACAAATATGTCAACATTTGCGATCACACGGCAGTTGCAGGCCTCTGGCCACTAGGTGGTGCTATGCCCAGTCGCCACGTCTGCCCACCATTTTTCCTTTTGATTTTTGGGTGTTTTTAAAAACACTTCAGGTTTGTTTTACATCCAATGATGACACATCATTCTGTGACTCAAAACGTCAGGACACTACTAAACCACAACCAACCCTCAGGATCATCCTCCTTAGTGCTGCCAAAGTTCAGGACTGTCCCCTGTTAGGAATTTGGAAGGGACACCAAGATAGGTGAAGAAATGACACTGGAGCAGATCTCCGGTCTCAGGTCAGACAGCTGTACTATGAAACCTTAGCACCTTCACCAAAGTCCTAGCAAACCCCAGAACTCCGCTACGGATCAGGCAATCTGCACACCCTAGCCGCCTCCATTGCTACCAAAGTCCAGGTCTTTCTCAGAGCTGTCAGATGTATGAACCATATAACACATGAAAAAGAACAGGAGAAGACCAACTAGTACATTCAGCCTGTCACATTAAACATCTTTCCCCTCCCCCATGCTCCTAAACAGCAGTTAAGTACCTCCAACCTGGTATAGCTTTCCTACAGTCTTCCTATCAATCATTTCCAAAAGGTAAGAGATCAAAATTTGGTAAATATGTAAAGAAACATATAATAATATTCAAGTCCACTGATTTACAGTTTTCACAGAAGGATCAAAACTCAAAGAATTTGATCTCCAAAACACTAACAAAAATCTACATAAGGAAAGACAATTTCACTCAGTCAATAAGTAGACCTGATAGTAATACATTATGCATTATATGATATAATACCCCTATATAATGTATACTCTGATTCTTAGTGAGAAATGCCACAGGACATCTGCTAATAACGTATATAGAGAACATTTTCTGCAACAGTAGCAGTGTCATCCTTTGGATAGTTAATATTTTTTTTTGGCAATTAGGACAGGGTGTCCTTGAGAGAATATTGATATTTGCAGAGCATCCCCACACAGAAAACCTAAAAAATCATTGGTTTGAGAAAGACATTTTTTTTATTGGTTCTGGGACAGATCTTCGTTTGAAGCTAACAGAACAAAGTTAGCTAATTTCAGCAGTGCGATTGGGCTGCTAAGTATCCTGCATTAAGGAGGGGAATGTCACTCCTGATTGCTGTCCAGTGAGTCCTGCTGGAAGTACACATGGAAGAACCATAGACATTTATAGCACAGAATGAGGCCATTTGGTCCATTGTGTCTGTGCTGGCTCTTTGCTACAGCAATCCCAAACAAATCTCACTGCCCTGCTCTCTCTCCATAGTCCGCTGCTTCAAATGTCTGTATGTAAATATTGGATGAGGACAGGAACAGGCTCAGCTATGATACCACCCCATGATCAAACAGCCTGTCCAGGTTCGCTTATGAATTATGGCTATTTCAGTAAGATACCAGAGGGCATCCAGTGCTTGTGGAGGAGGAATGGGGAGAAAGTCTTTGAAAAAGGATGCAGAAAAGTAAAAGAAAAACTATTAGCACAAACTAGGAATTGTCACATATGCTACAGATAGTGACATTATAGTCATACCACTGGAATCCAAGTAAGGCTTTGTTCCATCGATGGCTTCTTGCAACCTTTTTTTAATTTGTGGAATTTTCCAGATAAATATGCCAGTTTGCGTCATTGTTTCCAGTGCCATCATTTGTGCTGCCGTATCTTGTATAACCTGCTCTGTTCGACGCAGTCTACGCTCGAAGTTTGTCAGCTTTTGGGAGCCATAATATCAAAAAAAAATCACCGTTAGAGAAAATGTTCATCGAATCAAACCAGTTTATTATTTTGTGTTACTGTAATATGAAACAGGTGAGTACATTAAATAGAAAAGTTACTAAAATATCACTAACAGTTAGGGACTGTCAAATCGTGATTTTGTTTTCATTTTCTCTGCAGAACTGGTTAGAACTGTAGAAGGAGGCCATTCAGCCCATTGTGCCTGTATTGCCTCTTTGCGAGAGCAATCCAAATTTAATCCCACTGCCCTGCTCTTTCTGTATCGCCCTGTAAACTAATCCCACTGCCCTGCTCTTTCTGTATCGCCCTGTAAACTAATCCCACTGCCCTGCTCTTTCTGTATCGCCCTGTAAACTAATCCCACTGCCCTGCTCTTTCTGTAACCCTGTAAACTAATCCCACTGCCCTGCTCTTTCCGTATCGCCCTGTAAACTAATCCCACTGCCCTGCTCTTTCTGTATCGCCCTGTAAACTAATCCCACTGCCCTGCTCTTTCTGTATCGCCCTGTAAACTAATCCCACTGCCCTGCTCTTTCCCTTTCGCCCTGTAAACTAATCCCACTGCCCTGCTCTTTCTGTATCGCCCTGTAAACTAATCCCACTGCCCTGCTCTTTCTGTATCGCCCTGTAAACTAATCCCACTGCCCTGCTCTTTCTGTATCGCCCTGTAAACTAATCCCACTGCCCTGCTCTTTCCCTTTCGCCCTGTAAACTAATCCCACTGCCCTGCTCTTTCTGTATCACCCTGTAAACTAATCCCACTGCCCTGCTCTTTCTGTATCACCCTGTAAACTAATCCCACTGCCCTGCTCTTTCTGTATCGCCCTGTAAACTAATCCCACTGCCCTGCTCTTTCTGTATCACCCTGTAAACTAATCCCACTGCCCTGCTCTTTCCGTATCACCCTGTAAACTAATCCCACTGCCCTGCTCTTTCCGTATCGCCCTGTATTTTATAGAGCCATGGTGATGAACTCTTCAGGATGCTGTAAATCAGGAAGGTTTTAGGGGCTGTTAAAATCTTTAGCCTGTGTGCCCCTGAAACTTTGGTATCTGCATGAGGCTAGAGAAATGGCTGGAAGAAATAAAAATACTTGGAAGAAAGGTATGGAGAGGCTCGATCTGGAGTATTACTTTAAATTAAATGATGAGAGTAGGACACAGGGACACAGTCTCAAACTAATCAAAGGCAAATTCAGGACTTCTGTCTGGCTCTTCGTCAACATATAGAATCGACATCCAGGAAGAGTAGTGGTGAAAACCTTGGAATCTTTAAAAGCAACAACTGGATGCTGAAGTGGGGAAAATTTAGGATGGGCTGAATCACCTTCCTCATCTATAATTATCTTGTGATCTTGTAAAATACTATTGCATCAGCACCCAGACTTACTGGCAATTGTGCAGTTACCAGCTTTAACTGCATTAATATAATTGGATTACATTACTGCCAGTGAGTCTGGGTCATAATATGAATGATAGTTACCAGGAAAATCCCACACAGTTAAGACTTGATAAAAAGAAGAGATGTAAATTTCTTGCTCTTTTCCCATTATAGCCAATGGAACTTCCAGCAGCAGGAAGTGCAACAATTTACCATCAAATGGAACATGAATTTTTACTATCGCAGCAAGATGATTTGCTAGCTAGTTTTAAAACCTCTCCCCACCTTCAACTCACATCCAAGCTTCCCATTAGAGAGCAATTTATTCTTGGCTGGACCATTTGGAGAAGGAAAGGGAAACTGACCAGGAAGGGACTCCTGCTTCCACACTGTAAAAGCATGTCCCTTGGCAGGTCAATCAATTACAGTGCCCTTCAGCCTCTCGCCCAAGGATAGTATGGATCCAGCTGCGTGGGGGCAGGGGGGAGACAAAAACAGAGGGGAAACAATTATGCTAAAATTAGTTTTTTGCTGCATCATGGAATATTCTAAAATTGAATTGACGGAAATGTGAAGGACTCAAAATACCTGCAATGCCATATTTTTCACTTTTGATTTGAAAATAGTATATTAATATCAAAAGGAAAATAAATGGCCACACTATAATAAAATGGTACAGAGCAAATACCAACGAAATGTGTAACCAAAGTCAACCGTTGTTCATTTAAGCAGTCACATGTGGCTTCTCCTAAAAAAAAATCCCATCGAAATGAAGGAATTAAACATTTTAACTAACCTTATCTTCTATATCAGTAAACTGTTGGTTATTGAGCTCGATCTGCCTATTCAAAGTAGTTACAATCCTTGAGCATTTGTTAATCTCCCTTGGCACTGCAGCCAGCCTGTCGTCAAAGGCAGTCAGTTTAGTCTCAACAGTTGTGACACACTGTTTTGCTGCTTCCATGATCTTGCAGAATTCTTGCAGTTCTTTGCGGACTTCAATTATTTGGTGATCGTTCTGAAAGGCCGTGACCCTCAACTGCACCTTGCTAGTTTCTGCCTCCAATTGCATTAAAGTTCTTGACATATCTGGTGGCAGGTTGGCAGGAATTGCTTTCTGATTCAGCTTCACGACTTCATCCATCAAAAGATTAAGGTGCTGTCTAACAGATCCAGCCTCGTGTTCCTGAATCTTTGATCTCCCTCCCTAGAACGGAAAACTGCGTCAGCTTTATGTTGTAACTAAGGTTTATGGCGATGGTAGAGGAGGGCTCTTCCGCCTTTGTAGCATTTGGGGAAGGCTTCTCGGGCTCAGCAGGAAGAGGAAGGTTTTGGCAATAATAGAGGGAGCGGTGTTTTGTAGCACTGGAGTGGGAGTCCTGCATAGGCGCACCAACGTCAGTGTTCTCGCTCAGGCCAACATCCCCAGCATCGAAGCTTTGACCACGCTCGATCAGCTCTGATGGACGGGTCACATCGTCCGCATGCCCGATACAAGACTCCCAAAGCAAGCGCTCTACTCGGAGCTCCGACACGGCAAGAGAGCCCCAGGTGGGCAGAGGAAACGCTTCAAGGACACCCTCAAAGCCCCCTTGAAAAAGTGCAACATCCCCACCGACACCTGGGAATCCCTGGCCCAAGACCGCACAAAGTGGAGGAGAAGCATCCGGGAAGCATCGAGTCTCTTCGCCGGGAGCAAGCGGAAACCAAGCGCAGGCAGCGCAAGGAGCGCACGTCAACCCAAGCACCCCACCCACCCGCCCCTTCAACCACCGTCTGCCCCACCTGTGACAGAGACTGTAGGTCCCGCATTGGACTCATCAGTCACCTGAGAACTCATTTTTTATGTGGAAGCAAGTCATCCTCGGTTCCGAGGGACTGCCTAAGAAGAAGAAGAGCCTGCATTTGGTCGCACAGCAGAGGGGCTCCTAGGATTTGAATTGACTGGAGAGAGAAGTCTCTGGGGTCTGGCAGAATTGGTGTGGTAAATTGTAATGTCTAGCAACACTTGGAAATGGATCCTGCCGCGTGTGAAAGGTGAGGGCAGGGGAAGTATTGTGGGGTCTGTGAATACTGAGGAGGATTCCGGGAATTGGCTGCAGTAAAAGAGGGAGCCTGGGATCTGGCAGCACAGGAGGCGGGGCGGGGGGGGGGGGGGGCAGCTCTCAGAGGCTAGTAGCATATGGGGTCAGGGTTCAGAGCACTGGGAAGGTATTCCTGGTGTCTGGCACTAAGATGGGGTGGGAGGTGGGTACTGGGCAGAGAATTAATGCTCTTCTCCCCCCCACCGCCCCTCACAGTTTCATGTATACAACCAGCCCCAGTGTCCAGTCACAATCCAGCACTGCCGAATCCCATATTCCACCCACTGGTATATCTCCACCTGTCCCCAGATTTCCCTCCAATGTCCCAGTCCTGCCATTGTCTGGTGCTGCACGTAGAGCAGGTGAGTGGCGCAGGAAGATAATAGTTATTGCAATTGCAGATATAGGACATCAAGGGGGAGATGGGTGGGTGGCAAGGCTGGGTGGGTGGCAAGGTGGGATCTGGGAATGCTGAATTAAGAGGGTAGGTCGGGGTGGGTAGATGAGAGCAGTGAGGGAGGCTAACCTAGGGTCTGGCAGCTTTCTATATACATAGATAAATAATAGCACATGTAGTATAATGCTGTGCATGTATACAAAATGATATTCTCTTGGATTGTAGGGGATGACTTTTTCTCAAGGATAAGGTCCTGATATCATTCTTCTTTGGATTTCCCACATGCATGTTAATTTCCCCTATATAGCTCTGTGGAAATTACAAATGAGCAGAACATAGAAGGAGATTTCAATCATATGAATGATGTCACTACTCACACTGAAGTGAACTCAGTCCCTTCTGTGTTTGTGTTTATTTTGTTAGTAATAGGTTCATCCCCCCGCCCCCCAGTAAAATACTCTGGACTTTTTCAGCGCCCTCCTCTGCTTGGAATATGAACAGTCCCCATTGTATTTATTTGAATTCACCCAGCAGATTCTTTCCTCCCACGATGCGGCAGAAAGTCCTGGTCTTCACCCACATTCTGCCGGGATTTTTTTTTTTAAACTACAAAAACAACTTCAGTTACTGTGAAAAACAAGACATTCTGTCAGTACAATGTATGTAGGATCCTCAGCAAGAAAATGTACACTACACAAATTACTCCATGAGTGTGGAAATAAAATGTATTAAATCTATCTAATGAGTAGATCTGACTGACTAACATGCGGACCACAAAGTCACAGGGTACAATGACGTACAATAAAGTGTTCATAAATACATAAGTCAGAAACATACTTCCTGTTTACTTTTTAGGGGCCCTGTATATTTAAAAGGTGACTGCTGTTTAAATTTTAAATGTATAGGTACTACATGACAAAACTTGGAGAAAATAAAAGGATTTCATACACACAAAATATGATAAATCTGATGGGTGCATTTGCATAAAACGTAGAACCAAACAATAAAAAGCCATTGCTGCAGCAAACAGATTCCTGGCAACGTTAATGTTTTTTAGCACGGTGCCAAGTCTTCACCAGCTGTCCTGTTTCCAGAAACGCTCCAGTCTCACCCTGATTGAAGCTGACCATAGTAACGAAACACGTTTTGTACAGTCACAAAAACAAGAGTTTTATCCCTCATCCCCAGGGCAGCCTGGCTGGAAGAGGCTCAATAGGCACCTTTACAGGGCTGAAACACATGCTGGTCTGCAGCATTTTATGCAGCAATGCAAGCAGCACGAGCCGCAGTTTTGGTGTTGCACCCCTGAAATGGGATTTTGAAAATTGGCATTTCTGTAACATTCCACTGAAATACTTCAAGCATGTGTTTACCTTAAACTTACACCCAACTGCTCTGAAAAAGCAGCTGTTCTTCTTTTTGAAACCTTTGCCTTCAGACTCATCAAGCTGCAAAAAAAGTTCATTGATTTGTTAATAAATGGTATAAAATGACCCCTATCCTCCATTATCTTCACTTGGCGTATTAAGTACTTTGAAGTTGTGGCTTTAGTTAGCTACGATATCACTGTTACATTACCAGCACACTGCAACTTAATATGAAACTCAATATAAGTAATCTTGGTTATATTGTCCTAACTCATTCACGTTGTCAAAACAGGACATTCAGAGGTTAGAAATCCAAATTACAGTCAAGTTAGTTGCATGCAGTAAACTTGCATCCATTGAGAGGCAGGCTAAGAATGACAAAAACACTTTACTTGAGTAACATGATTTTCTAACATGTTTCTGAACTGAACTCAAAGTCAGGTTTCCAGGGCTGCAAGACTGAGGAGGCGTGCAGAATACAAGCTCTGCAGTATAAGGAAGGTGCTCACTGTTAGCACCATCCTAACACAGGTGTAAAAGTGAATGTAGAATTGAGCCTGCATTTAATTGTTATCCTTAAAGTGAAACATACACTGCAGTCAATTAATTAAAATGACTGATGAGCCTTTATATTTACATTTTTACATTGATCTTCTACTTGGTACCTTTTCATTTGGCACTTTCAGCTGTCCAGACATCCCCGCATCCATCTTTGCGTTGTGACCTTTACACCCTATGTATGCATCTCCCGTGTGAGCCTGTGTGAGAAGAATGACAAATGTTCAGGCTGCTGTTGCAAAAGAAACCATTCGTACCCTGTTTGTTCAGCCTATTTCATTCAAGCCAGCCTTTACTGGAATTCTGGAAAAGCCACCAGTAGAATGAAATGGTTTCTCCATCCCCGTGCAGAAGAGGGTAATTGCATTTCCTCTGCTGCCCTCCTGTGTAGAATGGCACGGTTCTCGCTCCCACTCATGTATTATCTGGTCAGAGTAGTTCCTCCCTCCAGATCACCAAACCGATACATGAAAAGAGCACTTTGAAATATATAACAGTCGCCACTCTGGTCTATTTTAAACTCCTAAAATTCTGCATGCAATTGATTAATGAACTCCACAAGAAACTGTGTGTCCATTTCCTCACAACACTGATCAAGAAAGGCTACATATAGTGACACCGCCAGAATGCAGATGATTGGGTAATTTTGTTTGCTTTGCTGTTTGCTGAGTAAATGAGTGTTGTTTGCTGTAAAATACACTTGTTTTCTGTAAATCCTGCCATAAGTCCCACCCCTCCTCCAACTCATTGGCTGACAGTGTGGTGTCAGTGGACATTCAGAGTAACTGGAGGGTCTGAAAGGGAAGGAAGGATAGCATTCCCCCTTCAAGAAAAATATAGCAAGTATCACAGGGTTAAATGGCATTTATCTTTTTCAGGGATGTTCAAATGACTTTGCAAAACTTGATATACAACAGTTCTGGTGATTTTTCTAAAAGCAGCTGTACAGGCAAACTGATGCTCTGTGGGATAGAGTTTGCATTCTCTTAGTGATACATGGTTTGGCATAGCTTCATCGCTAGATAGATAAGACTAATCTACTGATAAACAACTCACTTAAATGCTGAGAGGGTAAGTTTCTTTACTGAACTGATGTAAATCAATAAGATATTGAAGCATTTTTTTTACTATGTATAAAAACACGTTAACATACAGTTAAGAGATGGAAGCCATATACAATCGTTTACTGATAGACAGGTGTCAAACTACACTGAAAATAGCACAGCATAGGACCCAGACAAATTGAAAGTCAGTACCAAGCTACCAGATGAATCTACGACCGGGACTTTCCAGTGGGCAGGTGGTATGGTTTACCGCTGGTTAAAAGAAAAGTAAATAAATAGTCCTCACTGCAGTTATTTTCTTCCGCTGTTGGTTGACCTTTTGTTGTTGTATCTCAAATACTCAAAATAAAGCAAATCTCTGGCAACAAGGGAACGGCATCTGTCTCGGTGGTAAAGAGTAAGTTGGACGAGCAATCATTCAAACCAAGCAAGGTAGAGAAAAGTCTCTGCTGTCTACGACTCAGGTTGAGGCTGTACAAAGTCAAGTAACGAATGCTCAGGTCTTTGTTGTTCTGATGTCTAAAGCAGATGTACAAATTAGGTTCATTTTAAGGTAGATATTAAATTAATTTTATATTTGTTGGCATGGGTTAGGATTCATAATTTTCCCTCCCATTAAAACTCACTTTAGACTCTGGCTTCGCTTTCCATGGTTTAATACAGATGTATACTCTGTGGCCTTAATATGCTGTGTTCTGCCTGCACAGTCTATTATTGTAAATAAGGATGGAGTCATCTGCTAATCAGATCATTTCATTAAGCACTGCATGTCTTTCTTTAACCCTAATTTGCATATCCGACACAGACCTCACAAGCTAACAGAACACTCCGATTCAAGTCCCACTCCAGAGATTTGAGCACCAAAATCTAGGCTGACACTCCAGTACAGTGCTGAGAGAGTGCTGCGCTGTCAGAGGTGCCGTCTTTCGGATGAAGTGTTAAACTGAGGCCCTGACCGTCCTCTCAGGTGGACGTAAAAGATCCCATGGCACTATTTCGAAGAACAGCAGGGGAGTTATCCCCGGCGTCCTGGCCAATATTTATCCCTCAACCAACATAACAAAAACAGATTATCTGGTCATTATCACATTGCTGTTTGTGGGAGCTTGCTGTGCGCAAATTGGCTGCTGCGTTTCCTACATTACAACAGTGACTACACTTCAAAAAGTACTTTATTGGCTTTTGGACGTCCGGTGGTCGTGAAAGTCGCTATATAAATGTAAGTCTTTCTTTCTCAAAATGTACATGTGTTGGAACAGCTTGCCTCGGACTGGTAATACACTGGTCCAGTTGCATGATTCCCCAGTTCCTGGTCTTAATCATTAGGTTGAGGTCAGGTCCTACCCCACAGGGTAGGGAAAATCAGAGGGAAAATTACCCCAGTTGCTCTTGTTCATTTTCTAGTGGCTGAGAGAAACAAAATCAGCATTGGTACAAATCTGAGAGCAAGTTGCCAGTATATGCTCCTGATTGAGGAATGGAGCAAACATAAACTTATCCTACCCTCTTAGTTTACCATATATCTAGAATTAAATGCTCTAGATACTCAGCAATGATACATAGGGCTGGATTTTCAATGACCCGTGGAGGCGGGGGGTTAAAGTTGCAGATTCGGGGGTCCCGACCCCATCCCGACTCCAACCCGCCTCCATGCCAGTTTCTCTGGCGGCGGGTACCCGACCTGGTCTGAGACCCGACTCCTCGAGGCGGGAAGGGATTAGTGACAATTAACTGCCTGTTAACAGGTTGTTAACAGGCAGTTTTTTGCATAATCCCTATTTTAAAAAGAAAAGTGTGGGCTTCCCGACAGGTGGCAAACACTCAAGTTATCGGGTCGGGCCGTGGGTCTGCAGGGGTTGGAGGGGTCGATATGTCTGGTGGGCAGGTGAGTGATGGGTATGCAGAGGTAAGTGTGTAAGGTAAGTGCTAAGTGTTGGAAAAAGTTTTACTTACCTTAACTTCCTCCTGCAGGTGTCAGCCCTTCAGTTCTCGGGAGTTAGAAATCTCACCGGCACAGAAAGCAGGAAAGCCGTGGACCTGTCAAAAACAGCAGCCATTCTGTTTTCTGTGCTGGAATGATTTCTAACTCAGCCTGAAAGGAAGGACTGAAGTTAGAAATCATATTGTGAGTGTTTGACAGCTTCACAGAGCTGTCAAACGCTGATATTTCATCTGTCAAAAGCTCTTGACAGATGAAATGTCAGTCTGTGATGTCACCTGTTGCCGGGTGGCCCTTAATTGGCCTGCTGAGCCCACTGGGCGGGCTCAACAAGGTCAATCAAGGGAAAATACAGTGGATTGGCCACATCTCGATGGAGGCGGGTTCACAAGCCAGAATGTGTGATTCCCGACCCCAACACGACTCCAACTTCAAAATCCAGCCCATAGTTGCAGCCTTCTTTCACTAGGTTTAGGACAGTCTCTTGTACAGGGAAGGAATGGAAGAACTAAAAACACACGTGGGTTTTTTATTTTCTTTGTTGGAGTAGTGGTGAACAACAACAACAACAACTTGCATTTATATAGCGCCTTTAACCAAGTAAAACGTCCCAAGGCGCTTCACAGGAGCGTTATCAAACAAAATTTGACACCAAGCCACTTAAGGAGATATTAGGGCAGATGAGTCAAAGAGGTAGGTTTTAAGGAGTGTTTTGAAGGAGGAAAGAGAGGTAGAGAGGTTTATGGAGGGAATTCCAGAGCTTAGGACCTTGGCAGCTGAAGGCACGGCCGCCAATGGTGGAGCGATTAAAATCGGGGATGCTCAAGAGGCCAGAATTGGAGTAGTGCAGATATCTCGGAGGGTTGTAGGGCAGATGTTGGCGCAGATTACAGAGATAGGGAGGGACGAGGCCATGGAGGGATTTGAAAACAAGGATGAGAATTTTAAAATCGAGGCATTGCTTAACCAGGAGCCAGTGTAGGTCAGCGAGCACAGGGGTGATGGGTGAACGGGACTTGGTTCGAGTTAGGACACAGGCAGCAGAGGTTTAGATGACTTCAAGTTTATGGAGGGTAGGACATGGGAGGCCGGCCAGGAGTGCATTGGAATAGTGAAGTCTAGAGGTAACAAAGGCATGGATGAGAGTTTCAGCAGCAACAGTAACATCATGTGAGAGAAATTGGCACTCAGACAGGGTATCAAAAAAGAGGAATGCAGAAAAATCTGAAATACTACTGGTAGATGCAGTCTGTGAAGAGACATTTGTCTAAAATTGTTTCAATGTGATATCAAGAAATTCTGCTTCAATGACCCTATTAATGGAAATAGTGAGCCATGGGCTTTGCTCTCCTTTCACAATGTCATTTGAGCAGAACTTTGTGATGTCACATCAGGAGGTCTGTATGCAAAATATCTATTCCCAGGTTCCCTTTTACCAGAAGCAGTAAAGCATGAAACACAGAAATAACTGATGGCTATAAGCCAGGTCACTGGTTTTCAATTAGAGAAGTAGGTGGATTTGTGGCATCTGATCCCCAAAAGATTAGCAAAATTCCTGGAACCCTATATAATAAAAATGGAAGGTGACTTAGTCAATCATCATAAGCCAGTGGCTCTGACTATAGAGAATAGCAGAGCCGTCATCTGTTATAAATAAGGGCACTGTTTCCGATGCACTGCCACTGGATCCAAATTGCGCTTGCACAGTTGACTTTGCGGAAATTCTTGGGGACAACTTCTTGCCGTACTTCCCATGCAATCCATGTATGGATTGGCCCAAGCACCAGGAACTTTCTGATCGTGGGGATGGTATATCCGGTGAAGCAGCAGCTCTTAAAAGGCTGCTGCTTGCACTTTAAAGTGGAAAAGGTATTAATTACCTGCAAAATTCAAAAATTCCTTGTTGCGTAATGGAGGGCTGAAAGCACAGGAACAGGAGTGTCCCATTTGAATATGGTGTTGCTCCAGAAGGTGTAACAGAGGAGCAGTGCCTTTGTTGGAGCTGAGGGGAAACTACCCATCAAAAGCACTGTGAAAAATTACTGGGCAGAGGCAGCAGGCCAAGTGAATGTACTCCCTTATCTCTATAAGTCATGGCAGAAAATGAGGAAAAAGATTTCAGGGCTCAGGAAGATAGTCAAGGTAAAACTATTTAGAATTGGCTATACAACGCACGCCACAAAAGAGTTTCGTCTCAACCTGGTGCAGGTTCACTGAGGCAATGTGCAAAGCACTCGGGAAACTTTTCAACTCTTTCTCACATGCCTATGTTGCTTCAGGGCAGATTTTATTGGTAGCATTGACATATGCTTCTAATGTTGCTCATAAATCTCCCAAGTTGTGCCCAAGAAGCACACTGCCAACAGAAGGTCATTGCATGGTGCACGGTCATGGGCTCACAGAATGTGGGATGTACACTGGGCACTTGGGGTCTCTGTTGTTTCAAATTCCAACATTTGTATGTTTTATTTCTGACAGGAAAAGGTGGCAGATAACAGACACAAGCAAAAGCAGGCTGGAGGAGATCCCTACATCTACCGACCACTGAGTCAATTTGAGGATTGCTGTAGACATTCTGGAGCCAGAAGCCATAGAGGGAGTGAGAGGGGATGTAGGATGCCTCCCCCAAGCTCATGGCTAGAACCGTCCTTTACTTATTATTCTTTCTCCCCCTAGCACTCACATTCACCGCAGCATCATGGCACAATACTTTACTGGACCATCTCCATTCCAAGAGGCACGCACTGACATCCAGTAACGACACTGCCTCCTCCCACTGGGAAGCACTTAGAAGGAGTACGCAGTTCGGTCGTAGAATACCACAATGAGGAAGCACTGGGCTAGGAAACGCTGAACACGAGCACACCTTACATTCGGAAAAATTAAAATCTTAATTTTATTTCAACTGCGCTCCTGAGAGTTCACTGCGGATGGGGTGAAATAATAAATGGATAGGTGCGTACTGTTGTTGCGGAGGATAATGGTGGGGCTAGTGTATTGGGTAACTCCATTGTGCATGTGTGGACAGGACTGTTTGTACGTTTAGGTGGAGCAGCTACTTAAGTGATTGTCTCATCTACTCACCAGAGCCTCCACACCTGCTTACCCAATTTGAGCTGACACCACCAGTATAGCAAGTTGGGAAATTGGCGCTTTAACGGCTGTTGCAATGTGTATTAGTCACAAGAGTCAATATGGGAGCTTTGCACAGAAATTCTTCGTTGAGGTTTGGTGGACTTGTGAAAGCATTGGCAAATAAGAGGCAATTTACTTCCAAGGCACCACAGTGTGACTAACTCATCCGTCATCTTGTTTCCCCTGGAACTGCTGCCTAATCATTATCATG
The DNA here is from genome assembly GCA_030390025.1 of Squalus acanthias. Lineage (NCBI taxonomy): Eukaryota > Metazoa > Chordata > Chondrichthyes > Squaliformes > Squalidae > Squalus > Squalus acanthias. The sequence continues at coordinate 86,234,961 of CM059438.1, forward strand.
CTGCAGCAACACCGCTGAATTAATTGGGAAATAATTGGCAAAAAGATGACAGCCAGCTGAAGAACAGCATTAATAGAGCCCAAGTACTTGTCCCTCTGATGCAGCAACGCTGCTTGGCACAAGATAACTTATAAGAGAGGAGAAAAAATCTTTCAAAAATGGGGGAGGGGAAGAGAAGGAGGCAAAAAATTTAAGTTTGGAAAGAAAAGATTATATTGACACTATTTTAACATTTTTACTTCTGCTGCAGGAACTTTTCCTACACAATCCCATTTCTCTGCCAGCTCACAGCACCACCTAGTGGAATAGCATTCATTTCACACAGGAATGTAAAGCAACTGAAATGCAAATGGCATTGGGGCTGGATCCTGGACAAAAGAACATTGCCAAAAAATGTTTTGCTTGGATCAGGAATTCTATACATTGCAGCACCTTCATGAAAAATGTTTGGCAAATATTTTTTCCACTTGTTCACAAATATGCAATGCACTGACATCAATTATGCTGAAATCCATCATTGTCACTTATAGGTAATGTCATCATGGAGGAAATGGCTCTTCATACTTTGTAAACTAAAAACAAATTATCAAATATTTTTTCATGAAGATTTTAAGAACTTTTTTTAAAAATTGGCCCATCACCTCCATTTCTGTCCCTCTCCTTTAGGCCCACAATACCCCCTTCACCCAGGTGAGAAGGGCGCAGGACACATCAGTCTTGGACACTTTCTCACCTCCACTTGGCTTTCCTCTCGATAGCCTAGCTGAGAATGGGAATTCACCAAGTGGGAAATTGCATATACAAACCTGCATTCAGTCAGTGAAATGGAAAACCAACACACAGTACCATTTCCTGATAATGTGCTTTCTTTTAAGAGACAAAGTCTGCCTAAATAGGATTTAATCTCAGCTCATTATTGTTTGTGCAATAATAATGACAAAGACAATGACAAAGTGGTTCTTGCCACTTAATGTTGCTGGTTTACTCAGTAAATACTTAAGGATTTTGTACAGGTGACAGACCTCCAGTGGATGTTAATGGGAACTGCACCAACTTCTATCAGCCTGGTGCACTTCAGCAAAGCAATACACATGGGAGTGGACTTTCCTCCAGATTTTCGGGTTGCTGGCAAAGAGCAGGGGTGTTGTCCTGGTGTCGTTGGCAATATTTATCCCCTAATCAACATCAATTAAACAGTTCTGACGAAGGGTCATCAACCTGAAACGTTAACTCTGTTTCTCTCTCTACAGATGCTGCCTGACCTGCTGAGTATTTCCAGCATTTTCTGTTTTTATTTCAGATTTCCAGCATCCGCAGTATTTTGCTTTTCAATTAAACAGATTATCTGGTCATTTATGCCATTCTGTGACATATCTACGGGACCTTGCTGTGCGCAAATTGGCTGCCGCGTCTACCTACATCATAACAGAGACGACACTTCGAAAATGCTTCATTGGCTGTGAAGCGCTTTGGGACGTCCTGAGGTTGTGAAAAGCACTATAAAAAAACGCAAGTTTTTTCTTTAAGAGAAGACCCACTTGTCAGCACAGGTGGAAGTAAAATATTCCGTGGCACTATTTGAAGAAGGGTAGGACGTTCTCCTGGACCACACTCCTCTTTCAATTAGCCCGAAAAATAAATTACACGGCGGCGATTCATTCATTTGCTGAAACCTTGCTGCACACAAATTGGCTGCTGTATTTGCCTACATAACAACAATGACTGCACTTCAAAAGCAATTAATTGGTTGTAAAGCACCTTGGGGTGTGATAGGACATTATATAAATACAAGTTTTTCTTCCTCCTCTGTATAAGAGCAATTAAACTACCAGCATATGATTGTCTCAGTCTATAAAGATCCTTGTTTACAATCATTTTTTAATTTCTAATAGCCGTATTAGTGAAAGTTGTCTGACTGGAGTTAATTGTCTGGTGTCTCCCTTTAGCCTATTATATCAGACATGTGATAGACTGGATAAGGGAAAAAGTGAGAGGGAGTTTTGTGGGAGGAAGAGAGGTTGTAAGTAATGTTTGTGGTCATTTGAAATAGGATAGAAAATTGAGGAAAAAAATGTTTTGGCCTCTAGTGAATTAGTAAGAAACAAGAACTTGCATTTATATAACACCCTTCATGACCTCAGGACGGCCCAAAGCTCTTTACAGCCAATGAAATACTTTTGCCGTGCAGTCACTGTTGTAATGTAGGAAACACGGCATCCAATTTGCGCACAGCAAGCTCCCACAAACAGCAATGTGATAGTGACCAGATAATCTATTTTTTGTGATGTTGGTTGAGGGATAAATATTGGCCAGGACACCAGGGATAACTCCCCTGCTCTTCTTCAAAATTCTGCTAAAGAATCTTTTCTGTCCACCTGAGAGGGCAGACAGGACCCCAGTTTAACATCTCATCCAAAAGACGGCACTGAAGTGTCGGCCTGGATTATGTGCTCAAGTCCCTGGAGTAGGACTTGAATTCACAATTTTCTAACTCGGAGGCGAGAGTGCTACCAACTGAGCCATGGTTGACACGAGTACTACAGCTGACAGGTAACATGGCACAGGGGGCATGGTGGTGGTGCAGACAACCCATTTCGCTCCGAGAACAGAGCGAACATGGACTTTTAGCCCAAACCTCAGGACATTTTGTATTGTTCTTCTATCAAACCAATTAAAGGTAAAATTACAAACTCCTTTATTGCCTTAACTTGTAACAATATCCACCAATTAATGAGGTAAAATAACATTTGTGGATATGTGTGCAAATTTGACAAAAAACCTTAGCAGCAATACTCAACCATTGTCATTGCAACTCTACACAGATCAGGGAAAGATCATAATGATTTATTTAAAAAGGAAACAGCTGGCTATTTTCCTTCCAGAAGGAGGAAGAGAGTATTGGAGACAGAGGGATGAGTAAAGTGTGTGAGAGCCATCGAAATGGCGAGAGAGAAAAAGGAATGAAAGACAGAAAGAGTGGAAGACAAACAGAAAAACAATGACTTGGAAAAGGGCCGTTCTCCATTCTGAAACCTAGACAGTGAGCATCAATAAAGTATTCAGCTGTTGGGGCATCATACTGAATACGACACTTGTAAGCCTTCTTGTATGTGGCATTTTTGGGCCCAAAAATTATCTTTAAACTTAACTGGAAAATGTACTTTAAATTCTCCAATGGCTGTTTGATGTAATGAGATGGATATAGCCATCTGTAGGTACCTGCACTCACAGCTGAAACACTGCGATGCATGAACATGATACATGATGATGTCTCGTACTCCCAGACTCCAATACTGAAGTCAGCACTCCCTGAATTAAATTATTGTGATGAGTCTATTGCCCTCGCTGCAGGCACTGGGTGTTACATTATTCATGAAGAAAATAAAGGTTGTTGCTTCTTCTCACATTTACTTGTAGATTTTCAACAAAAAAAAATGAAACCAGAGATTCTGAGCTAGACAGTTTGGCCAAATCTTAACTTAATGAGTGCTTACTGCGCTGGAGTTAAAGAACATAGGAACATGTGAAAAATTATGGTCCTTTTTTTGTTCCTTAGCTGGGGATCACAGGTAGCATGATAATGGGAACAGCTTAATCAAAAGGAACAGCAGGCGTTTTACTTTGTCATGAGCTTTACACTAATGGAAGTTCTACAGCATTTAAAGTGTACTTTTCATATCAAATCTTTTGGCCAGAGGTCAAAGTTCAAAGCCTTTAGAACTTCTACAATCATAATCCATTTACACCAATGCCTTTGATATTTACATGCAGGCTGTTTGCTTCAAAACAAAACATCCTGATAGGACGCAACCTTTAATCCTTGGAATATTAATTATGCTGGCAACAAAAGTGAGGATCTAAAAAGGCACCATCATTTGTCACATGTTTACAATTAATGCATCACACGTCACCTGTTCACTTCTTTGTACAGATGGAGGAGGACAGCTATAGATTCCTCTCAGATTCCTATTATAATAAATACTTTTGTGAATGACTTTGAAGAGTTTGGCTTCAAATATAAGGACACACCAGCATCATGGTCTCAAAGTAAACTCTCCAGGGTTTATTGAACTGTTTTTCCTTTCTTTCAGAACATTTCTCACAGAGGTATAGTTGAATAGGCAACTTCCCTTTCGAGGCACTAATGATTATCAGAAAGAAAAATAGTCTGGGTGGGCTGACATGAAATGATGTCTCAGAGGTAAAAGCGCAATGTTTTGACCCACCTTGCTATCTACTCCTCAAAAGCACGTTGTTTTAACCCCAACATGATGGTTTCTTAGAGATCATAGAATCATAGAATGATTACAGCACAGAAGGAGGCCATTCAGCCCGTCGAGCCCGTGCCAGCAAGGTCATAGTAGTCATCCCAAATCTATATGCTCATCATGCCACAAAAAGCATGTACTTGAAATGGAGAGGGCACAGAGAAGAGCAACAAGACCAAGTCCAATCATAAAAAGGATTAGAGAAACTCAGCCCCTATAATTAGATAGCATTACATTGAACATACAGCACAGAAACAGGCCATTCGGCCCAACTAGTCTGTGCTGGTCTTTATACTCCACACAAGTCTCCTCCCATTCCATCGACCTCATCTCAGCCTTTCAGCATATCTTTCTATTCTGCCTTTTCTCTCATGTACTTGTCTAGTTTCCTTTTGAAAGCATCTAAACTATTTGCCTCAATCACTTCCTGTGGTAGCGAGTTCCACATTCTAACCAATCTCTGAGTAAAGCAATCTCTCCTTATTTCCCTATTGGATTTATTAGTAACTATCTAAAAATAGAGAGGCGGACTATTACCTGAATGGTGGCAGATTAGGGAAAGGGGAGGTGCAACGAGACCTGGGCGTCATGGTACATCAGTCACTGAAGGTGGGAATGCAAGTGCAGCAGGCAGTCAAGAAAGCAAACGGAATGATGGCCTTCATAGTAAGGGGATTTGAGTACAGGAGTAGGGAGGTGATGCTGCAGTTGTACAGGGCCTTGGTGAGGCCACACCTGGAGTATTGTGCGCAGTTTTGGTCTCCTAACTTAAGGAAGGACATTCTTGCTATTGAGGGAGTGCAGCGAAGGTTCACTAGATTGATTCCTGGGATGGCCGGACTGACATATCAAGAAAGATTGGGTCAACTGAACTTGTATCCTCTGGAGTTCAGAAGAATGAGGGGGGATCTTATAGAGACATTTAAAATCCTGACTGGTTTAGACAAATTAGATGCGGGCAGAATGTTCCCAATATTAGGGAAAACTAGAACCAGGGGTCACAGTCTAAGGATTAAGGGGAAGCCATTTAAGACTGAGCTGAGGAGGAACTTCTTCACCCAGAGAGTGGTGAATCTATGGAATTCTCTTCCACAGAAGGTTGTTGAGGCCAGTTCGCTAAATATATTCAAAAGGGAGTTAGATATAACACTCACAACTAGGGGGATCAAGGGGTATGGCGAGAAAGCAGGAATGGGGTACTGAGGTAGCATGTTCAGCCATGAACGCATTGAATGGCGGTGCAGGCTCGAAGGACCGAATGGTCTACTCCTGTACCTATTTTCTATGTTTCTATGTTTCTATTTATGACCCCTAGTTTTGGATTCTCCCACAAGCGAAAACAATTTTTCCACATCTACCCTGTCCAACCCATTCATAATTTTAAAGACCTCTATCAGGTCAATAATCTAGAATGAAGGTGTTTAAGGGAGTTAACTTCAAGGTATATAAAGTATTAAATGGTATGGATGAGTTAAACCCAGAATATTACTACAAAGTAAGCGAGGAAAGTCAGACCAAAGGATATAAATTTAAATTCGTGAAAAATATTGTAAACAGATAACAAGAACTCTTTAGTCACAGAACAATGAATGTTTGGAATGATCTGGCAGGGAGAGTGGAAACAAAAATATTTGGGACATACAAAAGGCAGTTTGATGCTAAAACGGGAAAGTTAGATAGTCAAAAAGCCATTTGAAAACTATACACAGAAAGTCTGAATTTCCATCAAGTAAATTACAGTGCAGTCAGGGCTAAAACAGGATTGGCGTATTGCTGCTTGTACTCCAGCCCTCCTTTTCCACTCCCCCTTCTCTACACTTCAGCTACAGATGGTTTGTGGTCAAGAGAGAACAAAAGGCTGAGAAAAACCACAGATAAAAAAATTAGATAAACACTTTCCAAAAATGAAAATAACTTTAATTCTTGACTCCTCAATTTAAGTTCTTATTCTTATGGTACAATCCTGCGGTTACCAAGCGGAGGCACCTGGCTGTTTATTAATACAGGATTTACATACCATTGTATATTTCCAGGTTCTTCACAGCATTGTTTCAGCAGCTGTCTACAACTGACGGAAATATGTGGTTTTGTCCAATTGTGCAAAAACAGTGTAGTGCAAAGTGTGTTTGTGAATAACTAATACCAAACATAAATGCGACTGAAATTCATATCCAGAGACTATTACCTGAGACTGCTTCAGTAACCCAGTCCATGAACAGTTCATATTCAAACATTTCACTCGCAGCTTTCCAATCTCCTGAATCAGTGCCTCATCTAAATGTATCTACAACATAGAATTGCACAAAAGATTTTGTATTAATAAAGCAGTTTATAGGTAAGACATAGACAGTAGTTATATAAATTCATTGTGCAATTACACATGTTCTTTGACTGCAATGATTGTCATTGGATTGTTTAATCAAAATTGTTGTCCCCGTTCCTGCAGACATGGACCATGTACAGCAGGCACCTCAAAGCGCTGGAGAGGTACCACCAACGCTGCCTCTGCAAGATCCTGCAAATCCATTGGCAGGATAGGTGCACCAACGTCAGCGTTCTTGCTCAGGCCAACATCCCCAGCATCGAAGCTTTGACCACGCTCGATCAGCTCCGATGGACGGGTCACATCGTCCGCATGCCTGATACGAGACTCCCAAAACAAGCGCTCTACTCGGAGCTCCTACACGACAAGAGAGCCCCAGGTGGGCAGAGGAAACGCTTCAAGGACACCCTCAAAGCCTCCTTGAAAAAGTGCAACATCCCCACCGACACCTGGGAATCCCTGGCCCAAGACCGCACAAAGTGGAGGAGAAGCATCCGGGAAGGCGCCGGACATCTCAAGTCTCTTTGCCGGGAGCAAGCGGAAGCCAAGCGCAAGCAGCGCACGTCAACCCAAGCACACCCCATACCCGCCCCTTCAACCACCGTTTGCCCCACCTGTGACAGAGACTGTAGGTCCCGCATTGGACTCATCAGTCACCTGAGAACTCATTTTTAATGTGGAAGCAAGTCATCCTCGGTTCCGAGGGACTGCCTAAGAAGAAGAGTATATGTGTATTCTCAAAGGGAATGTAACCAGGCATCATAAAATTAGCTCATTGTGCAAGTGGCATTGTAGATTGATGAGGTACGCCTGCTTTAGTCAGCTATAACTATTGGATTTAATCACAGAAATATCATAACTCTAATGGCTCGTGTGGAGCATAACTAGTTGGGCCGAATGGCCTGTTTCTGTGCTGTAAATTCTATATAATGTTTGGCTACTGTTCTAGTGTGTTTCATATTTGTGGACTGCTGAGAAAACATTAAAAAAGCATCGTCTACCAAAAAAATGATTTAAGATCTGTGCAGCTTTTAAGTTCTCATAACACTAGAAGGACATAATTTTTGTGATTTGATATGAACCATCAAGAATCAGAAGTTTACAATACACCAAAAATCTCCAACTGGATATAGGAACTAGTCAAAACAGAAGCACATCGAGCCTCTATGAAAGAACAGCCATCTCATGGCTGCACCCAGAGGTATCTCTGTGGCTATGGATGGAGTTGGCAACAGGTTTGCTGATTTCCCTCTACCCAACTCCCTCGCCACCCATTCTCTGAAATAGCATAGCTTTGTCCAATCAAATCAAGGTTGAAGGCGACAGATTGTAATGTTGGTGTTCGATCAGTACCCTGGAGTTCTGCTAGATTAAGTGCAGGGAGAATTTATCTCCAGGGAGATATCCCCAAGGACAATCTGATCCTGCATGTCAGGATGGGGCTCATTTAAACTAATTGAGAAATTTATACATGTCAATTTATATCTTTCAGCTTAACGTTCGCATATTAGAACATTACACAATAAAGTGTGGGGCAGAAATTGATCAGTTAGTCCATCAAAGTAGTACCTTCCAACAGCCAGTGTACAATCTGCTTTATCCGAGACTTTCCCAATAGTGCCAAATATAGGCAAAACAGGCAATAAAAAATCTGATCCACAAAGTTAAGTTAAAATGATTGATGGCCCCGGTACAATGTTAGTACTGTCCTGCCTTCTGCCCAGCAATGTACGGTTAAAATTTATGTGAAGGGTTTTAAAGAGTTTTCTTAACAGTGTGAATATAAAGTGATGATATACATGGCCCAAACAAAGGGAAAATCAGATAAAAAAGTCAATTATGCCTTTTACATTCGACACTGTATTAGAACATAAGAACATAACAGCAGCTAACAAGGGCACAAGGAAAGTCCTATGTTATCCATAATGTTATAAATCAAGAAGTTTTCGTTTAGTGATGTTTGTGTAAATGTTCCAATCTACACTTACTAGTCTGCATAGAAATGAACCATCTCATATTAAAATAAATGGTGATTTCCATAGGGATACAAGAGTTTAAAAAAAAATACTTCTGATTATACAAATAAAGTTCTTGCTTACCGTGTCAGGGCTAATACTATTATCCTCAGTAACAACACCTTCCTCTATACACACCTGACATTCTGCTGGATTCCTCTTGCTACAAAACAGATGGGAAAACAGTTTAGAATAGATGTACGGGGGTGATTTTTATAAGAACATAAGACGTAGGAGCAGGAGTAGGTCATTTGGCCCCTCGAGCCTGCTCCGCCATTCAATAAGATCATGGCTGATCTGATCTTGGCCTCAACTCCACTTCCCTGCCCGCTCCCCATAACCCTTGACTCCCTTATCATTCAAAAATCCGTCTATCTCCATCTTAAATATATTCAATGACCCAGCCTCCACAGCTCTCTGGGGAAGAGAATTCCAAAGATTCACAACCCTCTGAGAGAAGAAATTCCTCCTCATTTCCGATTTAAAAGGGTGCCCCCTTATTCTGAAATGATGTCCCCATGTTCTAGATTCCCCCATGAGGGGAAACATCCTCTCTGCATCTACCCTGTCAAGCCCCTTCAGAATCTTATATGTTTCAATAGGATCCCCTCTCATTCTTCTAAACTCCAATGAGTATAGACCCAACCTGCTCAACCTTTCTTCATAAGACAACCCCTTCATCTCCGGAATCAACCTTGTAAACCTTCTCTGAACTGCCTCCAATGCAAGTATATCCTTCCTTAAATAAGGAAGCCAAAACTGTACGCTATACTCCAGGTGTGGTCTCACCAACGCCCTGTACAGTTGTAACAGGACTTCCCTACTTTTATACTCCATTCCCTTTGCAATAAAGGCCAACACTCCATTTGCCTTCCTAATTACTTTCTGTACCTGCATGCTAACTTTTTGTGATTCATGTACAAGGACCCCCAGATCCTTCTGTACCTCAGCATTTTGTAATCTCTTCCCATTTAAATAATAATTTGCTTTTTTATTTTTCCTACCAAAGTGGATAACCTCGCATTTTCCCACATTAAACTCCATCTGCCAGATTTTTGCCCACTCACTTAGCCTATCTATATCCCTTTGGAGATTCTTTGCGTCCTCCACATCTTTCCCACCTATCTTTGTATCATCAGCAAATTTGGCTACATTACACTCAGTCCCTTCATCCAAGTCATTAATATAGATTGTAAATAGCTGAGGCCCCAGCACTGATCCCTGCGGCACCCCACTAGTTACAGTTTGCCAACCTGAAAATGACCCATTTATCCCGACTCTCTGTTTTCTGTTAGTTAGCCGATCCTCTATCCATGCTAATATATTACCCCCAACCCCGTGAGCTCTTATCTTGTGTAGTAACCTTTTATGTGGCACCTTATCGAATGCCTTCTGGAAATCCAAATACACGACATCTACTGGTTCCCCTTTATCCACCTTGCTCATTACATCCTCAAAGAACTCCAGCAAATTTGTCAAACATGATTTCCCTTTCATAAAACCATGCTGACTCTGCTTGACTATATTATGATTTTCTAAATGTCCTGCTATCACTTCCTTAATGATGGACTCCAGCATTTTCCCAATGACAGATGTTAGGCTAACTGGTCGATAGTTGCCTGCTTTCTGTCTCCCTCTTTTCTTAAATAGGGGCGTTACATTTGCGGTTTTCCAGTTCGCTGGGACCTCTCCAGAATCCAGGGAATTTTGGTAGATTACAACCAATGCATCCACTATCTCTGCAGCCACCTCTTTTAAGACTCTAGGATGCACGCCATCGGGTCCAGGGGACATGTCCACCTTTAGTCCCATTAGTTTGCCTGGTAGTTTCTCGCTAGTGATAGTGATTGTTTTAAGTTACCCCGCACCCCCCACCCCAATAGCCCCTTGATTATCCATTATTGGGATGATACTAGTGTCTTCTACCGTGAAGACCGATACAAAATATTTGTTCAAAGTCTCTGCCATTTCCTTGTTTCCCATTATTAATTCCCCAGACTCATCCTCTAGGGGACCAACGTTTACTTTAGCTACTCTCTTCCTTTTTACATACCTGTAGCAGCTCTTACCGTCTGTTTTTATATTTCTTGCTAGCTTACTCTCACAAGCTATCTTCTCTCTCTTTATCATTTTTTTAGTCGTCCTTCGCTGCTTTTTAAAAATTTCCCAATCCTCTGGCCTTTCACTAATCTTCGCAACATTGTATGCTTTTGTTTTCAATTTGATACCATCCTTTACTTCCTTAGCCACGGATGGTTCATCCTTCTATTAGAGTCTTTCTTTCTCACTGGAATATATCTTTGCTGAGAGTTATGAAATAATATATCTTTGCTGATTTTTAAACTGGAAATGCTAAAAATCTGAAATTAAAAAACAGGAAATGTTACAATACACAGCAGCTCTGACGGCATCTGAAAAGAGACTTCAGGTCTGATGAAGGGTCTGTATCCAAAATATCACCTTCTCTTTTCAGATGCCAACAAACCTGCTATACTTCCTGGATGTGCATGAGGTTTATTTACACATTTCTGTTTCATTCCTTTTTAAAAAACAATAAATTTGAATGTTAATACAAAATTGTTTTGGTTGTATACACTACAAGATACAAATAGACTAAAACAATAAGTGGTCCACAATGAACCAAGCCATCCACCCATTTCCTAATTGTAAACATACCCTAACAGGCGCTGGATGCAATCCATGCAGTAGTGGTGTCCACATGCTGTCTGCACTGGGTTCTTCAGTACCTGCTGACACAGGTAGCAGATGTATCTTTTGGCCACGTTATCCAAAAATTTACCTAGAGGTTCACCAGAAGGGCATGGCTGTTCGTGGGAAAATGATTTAATCTCAAGTGGCACTGCCTCTGACTGTGTAGAACCTTCAGCCATGATAAGGTCTGCTCTGTCTTAATCTTGTGCAGAGTCCATTGGCAATCTGTGTCTGTAACTACTCCTGTCGAATGAAGAAGATAATAAATCGACAATAGCTTAATTATCTTTATTTAGCTAGTAACATGAAATTAAAACACAGTGCTCAGATATGGAGTATGTTAATATAATGCTTATGGTATGTGGTAACACAATACAGCTTCCTGTGACTTGAACTTTATTACATCACTTCCTGTGATTAGTCCAGGATAAATACTGGGCTGATCAGTTGGATCCTGGAGAGGCATAGAGTAAGACCTCTTTTGTATGTAGCACCTTTTTAGTTGATTAAAGCTTACTTTAAGTTCACCACGCGTAAGGCTCATTCTTACGACAATGTACTGGACACTCAATCCAGAGATTGAGAATTCGAATTCCACCATGGAAACTTGTGAAACTGAATTAAATAAATTGGGTAATTAATGGGCTGGCACCAGAGAAATGACCATGAAAGCTTCAGGATTGTCAAAGAACAATTACTTTATTAATGTCCTTCAGGATAGGGGACCTGCCACCCTGTCTAGTTTGGCTTACACGTGACCAGTTCCACACCCTCTGAAGTGGCTAAACCACTCAATTATAACAATAAATTGCTGTAAGGCCAGGGCAACAAACAATGGGCAATACATTGGCCTTGTTAGTGCGACGCCCATACCCTTAGAAAAACTAAAAAAAACATTTGAACCCCGTCCCCATTTCGTTCCTTAGGAATATGCAGACAATTGAATCTAATACTCAAACGGGAACTGACTAACAGACTGGTACATGCAAAGTAAATTATTGTTTTCATCGCTCCTCACAGTGCAGCAATACACAAGCACTTGAATCAGAGTTTATCAAATTCTCCCACACACATTGCCCAAAAGTAACACATCAATTCATAGCAGTTATTGACAGTCAAACTGAACATGATCCCACCACCAAACGTATCTTCCCCTCACCTCCCCTTTCAGCATTCCGTAGGGACCGCTCCCTCCGAGACACCCTAGTCCACTCCTCTATCACCCCCAGCACCCCTTCCCCCTCGCCCGGCACCTTCCCGTGCAAGCGCAGGAGATGCAACACCTGCCCTTATACATCCCCCCTTCCCACTCTCCAGGGCCCCAAACACCCCTTCCAGGTGAAACAGCGATTTACTTGTACTTCTTGCAATCTAGGATACTGTATTCGCTACTCACGATGTGGTCTCCTCTACATTGGGGAGACCAAACGCAGATTGGGTGACCGCTTTGCGGAACACCTCCGTTCAGTCCGTAAGGGTGACCCCGAGCTTCCGGTCGCTTGTCATTTCAATTCACCTCTCCACGCCCACTCAGACCTCACCGTCCTCGGCCTCGTGCATTGTTCCACGGAAGCTCAGCGTAAGCTTGAGGAACAGCACCTCATCTTTCGTTTAGGCACTTTACAGCCTTCCGGACTCAATATCGAGTTCAACAATTTCAACCTCGGCCCCTACCATATATATATACATTTTATCCACCCTTTTAGTTCGTGCCTTTTTCCTTTTTTTTTTCTCTCTCTCTCCCCCTACGGCAGCTGTCTCTCATTCTGCCAACATTTCACACTTCACACTTCGCCTTTTGTTTCTTAACCTGTCCCATTACCATCTCATCTTGCTTTGAGCATCTCTTAATGTCTCTACTTACCATAGTTATTCCTGCCCCCAGCCTCCCCCTTGCTTTTTTATCTGTTTCATTTCCTGCTTTTTTCTCAGTTCTGATGAAGGGTTTCGACCTGAAACGTTAACTCTGTTTCTCTCTCCACGGATGTTGCCTGGCCTGCTGAGTTTTTCCATCGTTTTCTGTTGTTGTTTCAATTTTCCAGCATCCGCAGTATTTTGCTATCGTATTAGTGTTTGGTTCACTGCCACCTCTCTTCTAGGAATGCCCACCTTGAAGCAGTTCTGCTCTTCTCTTCGACGGGATCTCCGTTTGGCTCTTCAACCTTGTTCATCTTCATTGCTTTCAGTTTCCCTTCTCGTGTTTGATCAGGTATCTGCCAAGACTCGGTTTCACAGCCACATCATTTTTCTCAGCAACTGTCTCCGGTTCCGACTTATCCCACGTGGATTCCAACTAAACTTCCACCCTTCGTGTTTCGGATCCACCCAGGATTACAAATATCTCCAAGATATTCATCGTTCCTCGAACTACTGCTCTCGCCGCATCTTGAGATCCACGCTCAACGCCATGCGGTGCCACATGAACACTCTCGACCTCTCTCTTCAGCAGCACCGACGCACTCTATCTCAAAGCTGTCCTGGTCCACAGTTCCATTTCATCCTTAGACGCATCCGACGCTTCAACAAAAAACTTTTCTTCTTCCTTTCCGATGTCAAGGATCGCAAGCTTCAACAACGCTTGGACACTAACGCCCCTCTTCCCCTTCACTTTCCTCTGACCCCCCTTCTCCCAATCTCACCCTCTGCCGCGTTTTCACCATCCCCTCTGACCTTCCCCTCTCTGACCCCGAACGATCAGTCCTCAGCAAAGGCCTGAGCTTCATCCCCTTACGCCCCCACCTCAATGAATTTCGAGCTCGGCACGATGCTGAGCTCTTTTTCCGCCGCCTTCATCTCCGTGCCCACTTCGTTGGCCGGGAGTCTTCCCCCCGCACGGCTGACCCTTTCTCCCGCTTTCAGAATTCTCATTCCACCTGGACCCCTCCCTCTGACCTCTTACCCTCTCTAGATCTTTTCATTGCTAACTGCCGCCGTGACATCGGCCATCTCAATTTCTCTGCTCCCCTCACTCACTCCAACCTACCTCCCTCTGAACTTGCAGCACTCCATTCTCTCCGATCCAACCCCGACATTGTCATTAAACCTGCTGACAAGGGTGGTGCTGTTGTTGTTTGGCGAACCGACCTCTACCTAGCGGAAGTTGAACGCCAACTCTCCGACACCTCCTCCTACCTCCACCTGGACCATGACCCCACTACCGAACATCAAGCCACCGTTTCCAAGACTGTCACTGACCTCATCTCCTCTGGAGATCTTCCCCCCCATGGCCGCCAACCTCATAGTTCCCCAACCCCGCACAGCCCGCTTCTACCTCCTTCCCAAGATCCACAAACAGGACTGCCCGGGTAGACCCATCGTTTCAGCCTGCTCTTGCCCCACGGAACTTATCTCTTCCTATCTCGACTCTATTTTTTCTCCCCTTGTCCAGTCTCTTCCCACCTACATCCGCGATTCCTCTGACGCCCTCCGCCACTTTAACAGTTTCCAGTTTCCTGGCCCCAACCGCCTCCTTTTCACCATGGACGTACAATCCTTCTACACCTCCAGCCCCCACCAGGATGGCCTGAGGGCGCTCCGCTTCTTCCTTGAACAGAGGCCCAACCAGTCCCCATCCACCGCCACCCTCCTCCGCCTGGCTGAACTTGTTCTCACATTGAACAACTTCTCCTTTGACTCCACTCATTTCCTCCAAATCAAAGGTGTTGCTATGGGTACCCGCATGGGTCCTAGCTATGCCTGCCTTTTCGTGGGATATGTGGAACACTCTTTGTTCCAGTCCTACTCGGGTCCCCTCCCTCACCTCTTTTTCCGGTACACTGACGACTGTATCGGTGCCGTTTCCTGCTCTCACCCTGAACTAGACAATTTCATTCACTTTGCCTCCAATTTCCACCCTTCCCTCACCTTCACATGGTCCATCTCCGACTCTTCCCTTCCCTTCCTCGACTTCTCCGTCTCCATCTCTGGGGATAGGTTATTGACCAACATTCACTACAAGCCCACTGACTCACGGTGGCATAGTGGTTAGCACTGGTGCCTCACAGCGCCAGGGACCCGGGTTCGAATCTGACCTCGGGTGACTGTCTCTGTGGAGTTTGCACATTCTCCCCGTGTCTGCGTGGGTTTCCTCCGGGTGCTCCGGTTTCCTCCCACAGTCCAAAAATGTGCGGGTTAGGTTGATTTGGCTATGATAAATTGACCCTTAGTGTTAGGGGGGGATTAAATATGTGGGGTTATGGGGATAGGATGGGATATGTTAGGGGGAATTAAATACGTGGGGTTACGGGGGTAGGGTGGGATATGTGTACTGTGGGGATTAAAGCAGGGACAGGGTACTGGACTTGGATGATCAGCCATGATCGTATTGAATGGTGGAGCAGGCTCGACGGGCCGAATGGCCTACTCCTGCTCCTAGATTCTATGTTTCTATGACTCCCACAGCTACCTGGACTACACTTCCTCCCACCCCGCCTCCTGTAAGGACTCTATTCCCTTCTCCCAGTTTCTTCGTCTCCGCCGCATCTGCTCTGACGATGGCACCTTCCATACCAGTGCTTCCGACATGTCTTCCTTTTTCCTCAACCGAGGATTCCCCTCTACCATGGTCGACACGGCCCTCGACCGTGTCCGTTCTATCTCCTGCACTTCTGCCCTCACCCCGGCCCCTCCCTCCCGGAACCATGATAGAATTCCCCTTGTCCTCACCTTTCACCCCACCAGCCGCCACATTCAACGGATCATCCTCCGCCATTTCCGCCACCTCCAACGTGATCCCACCACCAAACGTATCTTCCCCTCACCTCCCCTTTCAGCATTCCGTAGGGACTGCTCTCTCCGTGACACCCTAGTCCACTCCTCTATCACCCCCAGCACCCCTTCCCCCTCGCCTGGCACCTTCCCGTGCAAGCGCAGGAGATGCAACACCTGCCCTTATACATCCCCCCTTCCCACTCTCCAGGGCCCCAAACACCCCTTCCAGGTGAAACAGCGATTTACTTGTACTTCTTGCAATCTAGTATACTGTATTCGCTGCTCACGATGTGGTCTCCTCTACATTGGGGAGACCAAACGCAGATTGGGTGACCGCTTTGCGGAACACCTCCGTTCAGTCCGTAAGGGTGACCCCGAGCTTCCGGTCGCTTGTCATTTCAATTCACCTCTCCACGCCCACTCAGACCTCACCATCCTCGGCCTCGTGCATTGTTCCACGGAAGCTCAGCGTAAGCTCGAGGAACAGCACCTCATCTTTCGTTTAGGCACTTTACAGCCTTCCGGACTCAATATCGAGTTCAACAATTTCAACCTCGGCCCCTACCACATATATATACATTTTATCCACCCTTTTGGTTCGTGCCTTTTTCCTTTTTTTTTTCTCTCTCTCTCCCCCTACGGCAGCTGTCTCTCATTCTGCCAACATTTCACACTTCACACTTCACCTTTTGTTTCTTAACCTGTCCCATTACCATCTCGTCTTGCCTTGAGCATCTCTTAATGTCTCTACTTACCATAGTTATTCCTGCCCCCAGCCTCCCCCTTGCTTTTTTATCTGTTTCATTTCCTGCTTTTTTCTCAGTTCTGATGAAGGGTTTCGACCTGAAACGTTAACTCTGTTTCTCTCTCCACGGATGTTGCCTGGCCTGCTGAGTTTTTCCAGCGTTTTCTGTTGTACTTGTTAATGTGATCAGTTCAAAGGTTTTTGAAACAGTATTATTTGTGTGCTGTGGATAATCTAGAGCAGTGTTACTGATGTCATTTTTGTTAAGGGCAACAATCGCAACCAATTTCTTGTTGGAAATCCACATGCTGTACCATGGAGTAATAGATTCAGATCTGCCTTGAAATTCCCCATACAGTGAGCTCCTGTCAAGACATTTTGGCCAGTTGCCAAGTTGAGGCCAAGCATTTCCCCACAGAAACAGGAAAAACAATCTCGACAAACCAATAATTCTTCTAAAGCTAATCCTTTCACTTGCTGGGTAGATACTGAGAGATAGTCCTGTCTTGCATAGACATATGCATTGTACACATTGGACAGTTTCTATACTACCTGGGGTACCAAACATGAGCACAGCCTCTGCTCGTCCCTGTGTGCCAGGGCCCATTCCGATCAGCTGCTTCAGTGATGAAATGCTGCTTTGGTTGGGAATTCTCACAATAGTTTTGTGAAATCAGAAATTCTGATCTCAATTCCCACCCACAGCAGCTTTTCATCCCCACAAAAGTAAGGTAGGAGTGTTTTGGGCAGCGGAGGGCGGGGGCAGGGGGGGGGAACTATTTTCAACACTATTTCCTTGCACGTACTCAGTGAAACTCCAAGTACACCACAAGCCACAGATTAAGTTTCTAAGCAAGCAGGTGCCTGTGCAATTGATAGCGTGAGGCAGAAGTAATATCTGAATGAAGGTTTAACAAAACTTTCTTTGCTGAGCCCCCCTTCAGAGATTCATCTCCCATGCAAGCTCACCTCTTTCTCAGAAATAGTATTTTTGCATAATTGCAATAATGTTAGTGTAGATATAGCTGGAAACCCAGAATACTTCAGCAGTTCTGTCACTTTATCTGTTTTAATTCTTCTTCTCTTACGCTTTTGGGTTTTAATATGATGTCCAATCGGATCATTAGACCTCACTGGCTGGGAAATTCCTCAGATCTTCGCTCACTTTGCCAGAAGTGTGACGGAAACACCATTTATACGAGTAAACAGAGTTTCCTGTGAAGTAACACCGGTGAAACGAGAACAGATCGGAGGAGTTTCCTGGCCACTATGTCTGGCATGCTTCTCGTGCGCCCCCCCCCGATAAACTCGTTGAGCCTTCAAGGGGGCACAGCCCCCCCAGTTTGGGAACCTCTGCAATATTACATGCCGCCATTTCTCTTTGTTAGAAATCTCTGGAAATAATCAAGTTAACTCGGGGGAAGGGTAACGTAGCCCTCATAGGAAGATTAGCAGAATCTGAATAATCTCAGAGAACATGCTGCTGCTGCCTAATGCACTGCCTTCCTATTTTCCTTCCATTCATCGGGAGTTGCATTTCAGTTCAGCTCATCAAGAAGCAGGCAGCCCTGGCAAAGTTGTGAAGTTATTCGACGGAAAACTGTGAAGGTGCAAGCCAAGTCGCTACCACAATGTGGCACATTGCACCCCCAAAGCTGCTAGTTTAACTTCTGAGTGCGTTCATGCAAAGCAACATTTAGGGAGCTGAGAACCCGGCTCAGATGTTTTATACCAAGCAAATCCATTTGCAAAACCTCCTGTGATATGCTACTACGATTTCTTCCGATTTATTTTTGTAATAAGATTTCAATCATTATACATAAGTAATGTACCTAATGCTTTATTATTTCTAAAACAGAAAATGAAGGCACAGGGAACTCAGAGTACAGCTGTGCAGAAAAACAAGATGGTGTCTTCAGTGCAAACATAAAACCACACCACTTGGGATTTCTTACATCAGCAACTTTTCTCTTCAGTACAAACATCTCTGAAACGTTATGACACCTTTTAACTTACCAAAAGCTTTAATTTATGACTGATGTGTGCTGTGATCTTCCACCTGAAAGATGTCCAGAATTTGCTTTTCACAGCATGTTTTGGCCAGTGGCGGGAAGCATCATAACAGTTCCAGGTTCTGCTATCCTTGGTGTGCAATTGTTGTTGTTTGTGCGACACCTGTTATTTTATGCACTGGTTTACCTTTCAATCAATTCTGCCCAAATGCCTGAGCATAATTACCAAGCACAGCTGTCTTTGCTCCTAATGAATGCATTGATTAGAGCTGTAACCAGCAGACTCGGTTACCACACGTGAAGCAGGTTAGTTATTTCTAAATGGTTCAGACTGAGCAATGGACAAAAAGAAAAAAACTTCCAGAAGGATGAAGTAGAAGATAGACTAACCAAAGAAAAGGAGAGACTTGCATTTCTATAGCGCCTTTCACGATCTCAGGACATCCCAAGGCGCTTTACAACCAATGAAGCACTTTTTGAAGTGTAGACACTGTTGTAATGTAGGAATCAGTTGGAATCAGTTCCAAATGAAGAAGAAGTCTAAGCAGGCAAATAAAATAACTCAGCTTATGCAGTTTCAAAGACCAAACAGTGCACAATATAACTACATACATTGGGGCAGAATTTGCGGTCGGTATGACGGCGTACTCTCACAGTACGCCGTCATACCGCCTTTGAAATGGACAGCAAGTTTGGGATTTCCACATGCGCTAAATCCCGAACTTGTGTTCTGACTTGACAGATCATCCGCTCCGACTGTGAAATCCTTATTGCTGGTGCAGAGTTGGGCTAATTGCCCACCAACCGCCCAGCAATTACGCAGTAAAATTTTACGGCTGGTGGAAACAGGCGCAGGAGCCTGTCTGCACAGCGTAAGGGGAGGGGGGATATGCAGCAGCTTGAAATATACACCCATCATGATAAAAAATCTTCAAAATATCTATATCCACCGAACTATCTCCTGATCCCAACACAACTCTACCAAGAATGAGATACTGATTTATTTATTAATTTACCGGGCTGAGTGAGACTAAAAAATCATGAATAGGCATTGGAGATTCCTGTTCCCTGACTGGAGCACCACCCCACGTTATCCCAGGTATGCTTCCGCACATGGTGCGTCCTTGGGATCCGTGGGCCAGTGCGCTGCGCTCAACTTTGGAGCGAAACAACGCAAGTTTTCGAAGGAGGCCTCGCACCAGGTAAGCACGGATTTCTTTCGGAGGTCGGCGGTGTACTCCTTAGCTACGCCACCGACCGCAATTTCAGGGCCAATGTATAAATACATGAAGCCCATTAAGCTACAATTATACCACACTAAACTGAGAAAAGGTGAGCTAGACGGTAGGAGTAGTATACACATTAATCATCACAGATATTATTCCACTCATATCAACATTAGGACTCACCAGATGGACTGCAATTGACTTTTCTACTCCTGTACATTCCTATGTAATATGCACAGACAAACTTTTAAAATGCTAACTAATTTATATAGAAAAATGTTGTTTAATTGTATTTTAAAAGATACATTACCTAAGTAATTTACAAATTACCATAATGTCTTGATGTAAATTCTACACTGGGAAATATGAAAATTTCAGCCTTCAATGTTAAAGCTGCATAAATAACCAATTAACTTTTATAATTTTTTTATATAATTCATTTTATGTTGGCTGTCTGAGATCACAACTTTCCCACAGACCAAACAAAAAATTGGTAACACATGTGTTTGCTGAAAAAAAAACTTCTTTAATTGTTGCACTCTCTATTAGAAAATGTCGGGCCAGAATTTGCAGTGGGTATGACGGTGTACTCTCAGAGTACGGCGCCATACCGCCTTTGAAATGGGCCGCAAGTTCGGGATTTCCGCATGCGCATGTGCTAAATCCCGAACTTGCGATCTGTCAAGTTCCGACTTCCACACCGACACCTTACCGGCACCGACATTGAAATACTAATTACTAGCGCAGAGTTGGGCTAATTGCCCACCAACCGCCCAGCAATTACGTACAAAAATTCATGGCTGGTGGAAACAGGCGCAGGAGCCTGTTTCCACAGTGTAAGGGGTATAAAAAAAATCTTCATTTCATTCTTTATTACTGTATTGGATGCTTTTTTTTCAATTAGATGACATCCAGGAACATTGTAGAACCTGAGTGTCTCATTTGGGATGGCACCCAGAGAAAATGTGGAATAGCACAAATTGACAGGAATACACACAGAATCAAGTATTCAACTACACATAAATAATTAAAACTGCACGACTTCATATTTTGATAAACAAATACTTGATTTTATCCCAGTATCACTCTCGCGCCATCAATTCATCAGGCAAGAGGCAAAATGCAAAACGCACTTCGGACAAAGGCTTAAAAATCGGAATATCCTTTTTTTAATTGAAAGTAAAATCGGAGCTATGTGTATCCGAAGTTTATTGCAACGTTTATTCTCCAAATATAAATGCTTCAAAGATCAGTTCTCAATGAGAGACCTTCTGCTTCCCGATTGGAGCACCGGCCCACGTGGTCCCAGGTTCGCTTCCGCACACGCTGCGCCCCTGGGACCCGTGGGCCATTACGCTGCCCTCCAGTGCGTAGTGTCAAACAGCAATTTCACGAAGGAGGGTCCCCATCAGGTGAGTTGGCATTCTATTCGGATGTCGGCGGCGTACTCCGTAGGTACGTTGCCGACCGCAAAATCCAGGCCGTTATTTATGAGCATGTTCCTAAGCCTCAATTTAGGTTTATAAATGTCCGTTGGAGGACAATAACAGGGCCTGAGATAACTGACCTGACCTAGGCGAAAGCAATCTGTTTTGGCGCAATGCTTCCCCACACTTCGTCGGCCAAGGTTAGGGTATTCACCCAACTGGGGGAGGGAGAACCGTAGACATAAATTTGTCTTATCACTCTGTGAAATAACACATTATCACATCAATCCATTGTACGCCAGGCCTCATAAAGATGAATGTGTTTATTTTATCATTTTAGAAACTCACCTGCTGTTGTCTTGCTTGGCTTACAAACAAGATTATATAGAGCCCAGACAGGGATACCGACGCAAGAAAGAATATTCCAGAGTTGTCAACAAGTCAGTGGAAGGGGAAATTAGACCGAGGAAGAAAGGGTCAGGCAACGGGAAACAGACAGAAGAGAGAGAGAGTGAAATAGAACCGACAGAGAAATGCAATTTGAATTAAAAAAGGACTTAAAAAAACATTTGGCGAATCACAAGATATAAACTAGCTGTGGAGGAGAGATCTGAAACAGAAAAACTGCCACTTAGCCCCAGCAGGTACTTGTGAGATTGGTGCAGGTGATTACAGAATGATCATCTTTGAGAAATAATACGAGTCCCAGCATCCTATATGTACACCTGCACTTCCACAGTTGTCACAATTCTTAATCCCTGAGTGTTAGATGTCATGGATCAGTGACATGGGATGCACAGACTGAACATCAACGTGGCAATTGTGCTTGTGCTAAAAAGAATTAGAATAACCTCATCCCCATGAACATTGCACTATGTATTAAAAATAACATACTCGGGAATGCTTCCAAGATTAAATGTTGATCTCAAGGTTCAGGAACATCTACAAACCATTTGCATTTCGTAGTTGCAGTTCATCACCTTGATCTGATCACTGCTGTATAATTATTCCCAGTTATTCTTTAATCTCAATGTAATTGTTTTTTCAGGAGATACTACAGAAACGTTACTGTAACGTTGAAGGATGAAGGAGCGAAGCAAAACTGCATGCAAGGGGTTGAGCTACCAACATATGCTTTTTACAGAATATATACACAAAAAATTGATGACTTAAAAAATAGACTTACTTGCTTTACAAGCTTTCTGTAGTTCCAACCAGCCCTTTGCTTTCTCAGAACGGCATCTTGTCTGTGAAATCACCAGAGTGAAACTGAACTGTATTTTGCTTCAAAAGAATGTTAGCTGCAGCTTGTGGAATTCCCCCACATCACATGTCTCCACTGCAATGGCTAAAGTCTCCATTGGCTACTGAAATAACAGCAGACTGTTCATTTACCTGCCAGCTCTATGAGCAATAAACATAACATCGCTGTGGGAAGTGGGTGCAGCAAATTGTTGCATATCGCTGAAACTGCTTAAGTCAAGAGCTCGGACCATATTAAAATTAGCAAGAGGTTCTAATTATAGCAGGTCTGTTCATACGCGTTATTTACTTGACCTTTTCTGCCGATATTCCTCTCAATGAGTTGCACCGAGTTTGAACCCGTTGATGCCCTAAAGGAGCCGAATCCGGCAGAATTTTCTGGGTCAGCTCATTTGCATATCCATTGGAGAATCTCCATCTCATGTACTCGGGCTTAGAAATTAGAGTACACCCATTAATTAAAAGGATTAGTCTGGCTGAAAATTGCAGCAGTAAGCTGCGTGTGCAGCAGATAAGTCGGGAAGTGTTTGGATCCTGATTTCACTGTCGGGTAGCTGCACTGGATGGCTCATGCATGCTTTTCTCCCACTTTTCAAGAATGTCTTCCACTGGAGGAGCTGGCACAGACAAGGGCGTTGCAAGGGGGAAGAAAAGAGCTCACAATTTCAGTGAGAGACCTCCAAAACCTCCTCAAGGAGATTTAAGAGATGAGAAATAAATTGCAGTGTTTGCATAGGAGGAAGCCTCAAAAAATGTCTTTCACACCATGTGCAGGGAGGTGGCAAAACTCTCTCCCTCCCAAACTGTAGACCACTGTCACAATAAATCCAGTGACCTGACCAGAGCAGGCAAGGTATCCCACTGACCACTCTCCTTTCTCGGGCACCAGCACACTTTTAGCTTGATACTCTCAAAAATTAACCTTTCACACTGAACTCTGGTTTAAGGCAATACAAACTAGGGATCTCACACTAATGGTAGTCATTTCCCCTAACAACACTTACTTGCATACACAACCTTAAAACCCTTTGCTCCACTTTAATAAGGTCATACCACCAGATCCCTTACATTAATTGTCCGATGTCACCTAGGTGACAGTCCTCAATTGTAATCTCCTCCAGTCCCGCAACCCCCTCTCCCCCTGAGATCTCTGCGCTCCTCTAATTCTGCCCTCTTGAGCATCCTTGATTATAATCGCTCAACCATTGGTAGCCGTGCCTTCTGTTGCCTAGGCCCTCAGCTCTGGAATTCCCTGCCTAAACCTCTCCGCCTCTCTTTCCTCCTTTAAGACGCTCCTTAAAACCTACCTCTTTGACCAAGCTTTTGGTCACCTGCCCTAATTTCTCCTCAAATTTTTTTGTCTTATGATTCTCCTGTGAAGCGCCTTGGGACGTTTTACTACGTTAAAGGCGCTATCTAAGTACAAGTTGTTGTTGCTAGTCTTCACCTAATTCACTCACTACTGCTGCAAGAGAAACTTGAGTACTGGTCAGGGAACTGGAGGGATTATCATCGATATTAAGGAGCTCAGCATACACGGAGAAGGCCGGGGAGCTGCTGGGGAGGCACTCTTTTCTTGTTGTGGAAGTTGGTGAGTTCAGGGGCATGTTGCCAATGCAAGGTTAATGGTTGCACACCTACACAGCCAGTGTGGCATCCCTGTAAAGCAGCACACACCCACAAGCTTCCACCCCCCTTCTCTGTCTCCTTAATTTCAAAGGGGGTAATACATACCCATTCTTAGATTGCACCCTCCTTTCCTGTAGATCCAGCACAGCAACGGAGGGCACAGGCTGAGGTTGATGATGATGAGAAGGAGAGACTATGAGGATAATGAAGAATAGGAGGTTGATGAAGAAAAGGGAGAGGGTGTCAAGGTCAAGTCCACCCTTGGACCAAAATCCTGCCCAGTGCTTCTCTGCCACAACCCCCCTCAATCTCACTCCCTGGAGTAAAAATTTATTATGGCCCATTTCCGGGTGCATAACTAATGAACATAAGAACATAAGAAATAGGAGCAGGAGTAGGCCAATCGGCCTCTCGAGCCTGCTCCGCCATTCAATAAGATCATGGCTGATCTGATCCTAACCGCCAATCTACTATCTACTATCACAGAACCATCTCCTGCATCTAACAGAATTGCACACACGAAATAGGAGCAGAATCAGCCTACACGGTCCCTGGGCCCGCTCCACTACCCACAGGGCCATGACCGATCCGAACCTAGACTCATGTCCAAATTCCTGCCCGCTCCCCGTAACCCTTAATGCCCTTTACTTCTAGGAAACTGTCTATTTCTGTTTTAAATTTATTTAATGATGTAGCTTCTACAGCTTTTTGTGGCAGCATATTCCATGGACCTACCACCCTCTGAGTGAAGTAGTTCCTCCTCATCTCAGTTTTGAAAGAGCAGCCCCTTATTCTAAGACTATGTCCCCTAGTTCTAGTCTCACCCGTCATCGGGAACATCCTCCCCGCATCCACCCGATCCAACCCCTTCACAATCTTATATGTTTCAATAAGATCGCCTCTCATTCTTCTGAACTCCAATGAGTAGAGTCCCAATCTACACAACCTCTCCTCATATGACCACCCCCTCATCCCCGGGATTAACCGAGTGAACCTTTTTTGCACTGCCTCGAGAGCAAGGATGTCTTTCCTTAAGTAAGGACACCAAAACTGTATGCAGTATTCCAGGTGCGGTCTCACCAATACCTTGTACAACTGAAGCAATACCTCCCTATTTTTATATTCTATCCCCCTAGCAATGAAAGCCAACATTCCATTTGCCTTCTTAATCACTTGCTGCACCTGCATACTAACCTTTTGAGTTTCGTGCACCAGGACCCCCAGATCCCTTTGCACTTCAGTACTCTCCAGTTTCTTGCCATTAAGATAATAAATTGCTCTAGGATTTTTCCTGCCAAAGTGCATCACCTCACACTTTCCAGTGTTGTATTCCATCTGCCAAATCTCTGCCCACTTACTTAGCCTGTCTATGTCCCCTTGCAGGTTTTTTATGTCCTCCTCACTCACTACTTTCCCTCTCATCTTTGTATCATCTGCAAATTTTGATATGTTACACTTGGTCCCTTCCTCCAAATCGTTAATATAGATTGTAAAGAGTTGGGGACCCAGCACTGACCCCTGTGGAACACCACTAGTTACTGATTGCCAGTCTGAGAATGAACCATTTATCCCAACTCTTTGCTTTCTGTTAGATAGCCAATCCTCTATCCATGCCAGAATATTACCCCCAATCCCGTGATTTTTTACCTTAAGCAATAATCTTTTGTGTGGCACCTTGTCAAATGCCTTTTGGAAGTCTAAATACACTACGTCTACTGGTTCCCCTTTATCCACTCTATATATTACTTCCTCAAAGAACTCCAGCAAATTTGTCAAACATGACTTCCCCTTCGTAAAACCATGCTGACTTTGTCCTATTAAATTATGATTATCCAAATGTCCTGTTACTGTTTCCTTAATAATGGACTCCAAAATTTTACCTACCACAGATGTTAGGCTAACCGGTCTATAGTTACCAGCCTTCTGTCTACTGCCCTTTTTAAATAAGGGTGTTACATTAGCAGTTTTCCAGTCTGCCGGGACCTTAGCGGAATCCAGGGAGTTTTGAAAAATTATTACCAATGCATCTACAATCCCTACCGCCACTTCCTTCAAGACTCTAGGATGTAAGCCATCAGGTCCAGGTGATTTATCCGCCTTGAGTCCCATTATTTTACCGAGTACCACTTCCTTAGTGATTTTGATCGTGTTTAGCTCCTCTCCCCCTATAGCCCCCTGTTTGTCCAGTGTTGGGATATTCTTAGTGTCCTCTACTGTAAAGACTGATACAAAATATTCATTCAGTGTTTTTGCCATCTCCATATTTCCCACCATTAATTTCCCGGTCTCATCCTCTAAGGGACCAACATTTACTTTAGCCACCCTTTTTCTTTTTATATAACTATAAAAACTCTTACTATCTGTTTTTATATTTTTTGCTAATTTACTTTCATAATCTATCTTCCCTTTCTTAATCAATCTTTTTGTTATTTTTTGCTGCCTTTTAAAGTTTTCCCAATCCTCTGTCCTCCCACTAGATTTCGCTACCTTATATGCCCTTGTTTTTAGTCGAATACTATCCTTAATTTCTTTACTTAGCCACGGATGACTGTCCTTTCTTTTACACCCTTTTCTTTTCAGTGGAATATATTTTTTTTGGAAGTTGTAAAATAACTCCTTGAATGTACACCACTGATCATGTGTCGTCTTACCCTTTAATCTATTTTCCCAATCCACTCTACTCAATTCTGCTCGCATACCTTCATAGTCTCCTTTATTCAAGCTTAGCACGCTTGTTTGAGATCCAACCTTCTCACCCTCTAATTGAATATGGAATTCAACCATGTTATGGTCACTCATTCCAAGGGGATCCTTTACTAGGACATTTTTAATTAATCCTGTCTCGTTACACAGGACCAGATCTAAGGTTGCTTGCCCCCTGGTCGGTTCAGTTACATACTGCTCAAGAAACCCATCCCTAATACACTCAATGAACTCATCCTCAAGGCAGCCCTGCCCCATTTGATTTGTCCAATTAATATGGTAGTTAAAATCCCCCATAATTATAGATGTTCCCTTATTACATGCCTCAACTATTTCCTGATTGATACTCCGTCCAACAGAGTTGCAACTGTTCGGAGGCCTATAGACTACGCCCACTAGTGTTTTTTTCCCCTTATTATTCCTTATCTCCACCCAAACTGTTTCATTATCATGATTTTTTGACCCAATATCATTACTCTGTATTACAGTGATTCCTTCCTTTATTAACATCGCCACCCCACCTCCCCTTCCTTCCTGCCTGTCCTTCCTGATCGTTAAATAACCTGGTATGTTTAATTCCCAGGCATTGTCACCCTGCATGGTGTGCATCCGACCCGGGAGGCCCAAGGCTCACCAGAAATTGGGCCTTGGGCCTCATTGTAATAATAGGGGCAGCTCACCTGTGGGACTGGCTCAAATTTGGGCCACCTGCCTCGTTGGCAGTGACCCTCAGTTAAGTTCTGGGGAGAAGGAAGGAGAGCATGAGGTGGGGTGCAATCACAGGTCGGCAGTGGCCCGCGGGAGTGCTGTGGAGCCAGAAGGGGCAAACCTGCTCCTCCTGACTCCACAGGAATCACCTTTTTGGTGGTGGCCACTGCTTAGCCCGCGGCAATTGCTGGGGTAGCCTGAGTGGAGCTCATTATCTCTCTTATGTGTGATAGAGGTTGGATACATTTTCCTATTTTATGTACCCGCGACCTCTACCACCTAGAAGTACAAGGGCAGCAGGCGCATGGGAACACTACCACCTCCAAGTTCCCCTCCAAGACACACACTAGCCTGACTTAGAAGTATATCGCCGATCCTTCATCATCGCTGGGTCAAAATCCTGGAACTCCCTCCCTAACAGCACTGTGGGAGCACCTTCACCACACTGACTGCAGCGGTTCAAGAAGGCAGCTCACCACCACCTTCTCAAGGGCAACTAGGGATGGGCAATAAATGCCGGCCTTGCCAGCGACGCCCGCATCCCATGAATGAATGAATAAAAAGTGACTTTTGGTTTGTTGAGAAAATGCCTGTTTTGCAGAGTCTGCTAATTGGTATCTGTAGTGTTGGCCTGGCCTCGATGGAACCACTTCCTGCTCCTCCTGGCTCCACAAAAATAAGTCTGTCACAAGCCCCGACCACCTGACTCAGGTGGGTGCTCCGATTGCCCAGTAGCAGGCCCTTTGGAAGATAACGTCTGCCGCACCGTCAGCAGAAACAGGGCGGTAGATCATACCCCACCATTTTCGGGGCACGACCACCCTGTTTCCACCCAGCAGGCAGCCTCAAAATCTTCCGAGTTGTTCAAGGTGAGACGTCTACCTCAGTGGTTAAAAAAATGGATCACTAGTTGAAGCCTCTCCCCATTTCCGCGCCCCCCACCCCACACCCAAGTTGCTTTAATTTGACATGGTTCAAATTCTGAACTGTCGATAACAAGACTATAAATATTTACAGGAGCACTTTAAAGAAATATTAACACCAAAATTATTAAAATGAAGTTAAGAGTAGCCTCCAGTTGTTTTGATACTCCTCGAATATTAATATAAAAAATCAGGAGCAGTTAGCAACTACCACAATCTGAATCCTTATTAAAATAAATTTCTGCTCCTGCGGGCTCATGTCAGAATATAATATAACATATCAGGCTACGGCCTAGTATGAGTCGCTTCAGGAGACAATTGTCACTTAAATACATTCCAAAATGGGCAGGATGGCCTAAGCGTCTTCTTCCAATCTTGCATCTTCAGGTAATAAAACTGAAGAGTCTGGCTATGGAGGGGATAGATAATTTTAAGGAAACCAGAGGGTTGCTGGTGTCCCAGGGGTGGCCGAAAACTGAATGACCACCGTTAACCGGGGATGTAGATCAGCAGCCAGCAGCTCCTGACCTCGGAGGCCCCACATGCAGCTTCGGGCACGACAGGTCTGAGAATAGTCTTCAATTTCCCGTCCCTGCTACTGGTGGTTGGCCCGTCTGTGCCAGGGTTGCCCCCCAAGGATAGGAAATTCAGGTGCTCCTGGGCCTGGGCAGGAGCAGTGCAATTTGCTTCCCCTCATCTAGCACTTGGGCAGAGGCACAAAAAAATCTGACCCATTGTCACCTTATTCATCGGCAAATTAAAGAAACAGTAAAAATAAACTCCAGAGAAAAATTGTAGTCGTTTTAATCAGAAAAAAAATATAAAGACAGATTTTGATCATTCATGTTTAATTGGAAATAATACAGTGAAGTGAGCCATTACAGACCTTTCAACATAACAAACTTCTCTTTTATCCTAATTTTGGCTTCGTTATACTCAAGTGGGCGACACAGAGATTCACAAATGAACTTCTAAGAACTACTTTCCTGGAACCCACCAGTTTGCATTCAGAAAGTTGGACAATACACATTTCACTACTAGGTTCTAGAACTGGCTAATGACGCTATTAATGCTTAACACTTGGTGACTGTGAATAAAGATTTCTACCCATGTAAAATCTCTTCTGATCAAGATGTGGCCTGAAAGATGCCATCATCTGCAAATAACGTTATGCCACTGTAGATTAGTAAAGGAGATTTTTTTTTACTGGAACCAACAAAATACATGGAACATTATTATGAAGAAAATGTTCTGATAAACTACTACCTCATTCAGCACAAAACCAGTCAAGTACAATGACTAAAGTAACAATAAGAAAAGTAAGAGTTTAGATTCAAATGTGCCTCCGGCTCATTTTCATGTCCATTAACATCCATTTATTAAAAGTTCAGTTGAAAAATCAACCATTTGCTGGAGGAAGTCGTCACATGCATCTCCAGAACATTCAGTCTTGGAAGGCCACGTTTCTATCCAGCTGGATGAGTCCAAAGGGTATTCATACCTAACATAAAAAATACAAAAATAATAATGCATTCCTCTATACGTTCTGCAATGCAAAAAAATGACCTGTGGCACCATCCAACTATGAAGATAGCACATCTCCACGCTGGTGGTCAAAGTTTGTGTCCTCGTACTTGAGACCTCGGTTCTTTCTCCCCCAAGTCCTGGTTGTTTGATTTTCAGGAACCCAGTGAAAAGCAGAGGTTATTTCTCCCATTTACACAAATTATGAGGTCCTGAAATTGGTGCCTGGAGTGAAAATGTGATTATCTTCATATAGGGTGATGCTACAAAGAGAACATTTTAACAGGTGAGTTTCTTCAGCTCATACCTGGAAAAAGTTAAGTATCAGCCAATTGTGGGTCACCACAGTTTAACTTATTATTTCAAATCTTTTACTGCCTATTAATTAATTCAAAGAGTGATGTTACTTTTTTAGATAAAATCCAATAGTGAAAACAAGTAAAGCTATTCAATTGTGACTAAAGTATAAATGAAATATATGCACATAATAGATTTTATTATAGAAAGCTTTCAATTTTAGCCCAACATTTTGGGAAAGGGAACTCAGATTTCTAGATTCATTTAAAATTTCAAAATTTAACTTGTATGGAATCATGATAAACATAATTTGGGAAAAAAAACTGAAACATTCTGGCTATTTGTTTAAAATTGATAAAAGTAAAGGGTGAACACTCAGCCATATTACCATAGAAGGGAAAATGCCTCCATAGTGGAGGGCGTCACCAAGATTGGAGAGTCGAATAGAAGATAGGATACATCAGGAACTAGTGATCAAATGACCCAATGTAGGGCTTACTTACACAAATCTCCTTGATAAACTGAACCTTAGGCTATCTTTGCCTATTATCAAGTACGTCTGTTTATTGGTCAAGGTAACATCAGAACAAGTGTCCTTTTTAATCAAAGTTATAATTGAGTTTTCTTCAACTTCATCACCTGTAATAAAAACAGTCATCACTTTAGTCAGGTATTACAGTACTTGGAACTGAAGCCTTAATATTGAGACAAATTCAAGAAAGATTAAATAAGCTTTATACAATACAAAGTACTGCTGTAACAATGCTTGTAAAATACTCCCATTCCTTAAACATAATCTTAATAAACTCTCAAATCTAATTTTCTTTACTGGATTTGTTGTTATTATTTCAAATCTATTTTGATTT
This sequence comes from Squalus acanthias, assembly GCA_030390025.1. NCBI lineage: Eukaryota > Metazoa > Chordata > Chondrichthyes > Squaliformes > Squalidae > Squalus > Squalus acanthias. The sequence goes on from CM059438.1 coordinate 86,266,312, forward strand.
TAGAATATCAAAGAAAAAAACAAACTAAAAAAAAGTCATGTAGCGTGTGAAGCTTAACTGGGTGTCACTCAAATTCACCACATCTCTGGTTGATGCTGATCGCACACATTTTCTTGCCTGACAGCCATCACTTAGAGCTGAACATACCCATACTGAGTTGAACCTCAGCTGCAATGATTTTGGGAGTAGAGGGATTGTGGTGAAGCAGTATGTTAGAACACGAATAGGCAGCACCCTGGGAAGTGGGAAATGCAAGCTGGATCCGTCTACACGGATAAATGCCAATCTCTGTAGGAGAGAAAATCAGATATGGTCATCACTTGGTTCCTTAAATGCACTGGCTGAAGGCTGGGTCAGTGCACCACAGGAGGAGGGCTGTGAGTAAACCGCCTTCTAGCCTTTCCAAACACAAGCCATACAGAGCCTTTCAAGAAAACAAAGAGATAACTTCATGGATCTACAAGAAAAGTACATCATAGGCATGAATGATGGATGCCACTGTATAAAGTGAACCAGCTGGGGCAAATCCAGTGTGAGAAAAAATGATTACAATTGGATCTTGATGCGATGGTGGAATGGGCCTGCGTCTGTCAAATGACATTTAATGTGGATAAATGTAGTGTTGTGCACATGGGTAGGGCTAATGTGCATGTGCATACCATGCTGCATTCTTAATTAAAGTCTGTAGAGTGGGAAAGAGACCTAGGAGTTATAGTGCACAAGTCACTAAAGGTTCATGACCAATACTGAGAAGCTATGGTGAAAACAAATCGAGTATTAGGATGTATATCTAGGACGATCTAATATAAAACAAAAAGCACCATAGTGCCCTTGTACAAAACTTTGGTTCGGACTGCTCTAGAATACTGTGTTCAGTTCTGGTCCTCTCTCATGGTGGGAGATATAGAGGCCCTGGCAAAGGTTCAGAGGAAATCCACTAGATTAATACCTAGTTTAAAAACCCTTAGTTAGCATGATAGGCTCAGAGAGCTGTGTCTTTTAACTATAGAAAAGTGTAGACTTCAGGTGATTTGATTAAAGAATTTTAAATGATGAAGGCACTAGAATGTGTCCATGTGGGTAGATTATTTGAATTAGATGGGTTAGGGAGAACAAAGGTACATGCACAGAAGTTATATTAGCATATAACTAGGCTAGATGTCAGGATGGTTTTCTTTCTGTTCATAGAAGGTCATAGGAATAAGTTGCTCACTCCTGCAATGAGTGTGGTGCTGGTTGCTGGAGAGCATTGATACTTAGTTGGAACTTAACTGAATGAGACAGGCTTGAAGGATCAGCTGGTCTTTGCCTGTCCGTCCTTTTTGTGCGCTCATAATTCAGAACTTATTTCAAGTGTAATTGTCCCACTTCTGGCCTCAATTTTGACCTTTCCTCTTGTGTGACTCAAACTGGCGTATACTTTAGGTGTCAGCCATGGCTCAGTGGGTAGCACTCTCACCACTGAAGCAGAAGGTTGTGAGTTCAAGTCCTATTCCAGAGACTTGAGCACGAAAATCTAGCTTGACACTCCAGTGCAGTACTGAGGGAGAGCTGCACTGTTGGAGATGCCGTCTTTCAGATGAGACGTTAAACTGAGGCCCTGTCTGCTCTATCAGGTGGACGTATAAGATCCTATGGCACTACAGGAAACTCTTGTTTAACCGGCACCTAAATATCCGGAATTCTATCTTAACCGGCAAAAATCATCCTCCGAAAACTCCTCTCAAATAACCGGCAATGTTGCCGAGTCGCAGTCCGAGTCTCCCGCGAACGCCGAGTACTCCGAAAACTCCTCTCAAATAACCGGCAATGTTGCCGAGTCCGAGTCCGAGTCTCCCGCGAACGCCGAGTTAGTCAGTGGGGGTAGTACTGTACTTAATCAAGCATCTTCCACCATCCATTTAACACAACATTCTGTAGGTGAGTACCCAAATACTGTATACTGCACATTTCTTGATTTTTTTATTTTTCTTTGTTAAAAATAGCCTCGGTAGATATAACTCTCCGTTATCTGGAACTTTCGATCAACCGGCACCACGCCGGTCCCGTCGGTGCCGGATACCAAAGAGTTTCCTGTATTTCGAAGAAGAGCAGGGGAGTTATCCTAGCAAATATTTATCACTCAATCAACATCTAAAACAGATTATCTGGTCATTATCACATTGCTGTTTGTGGGAGCTTGACTGTGCTCAAATTGGCTGCCGTATTTCCTACATTACAACAGCGACTACACTTCAAAAAGTACTTCATTGGCTATAAAATGCTTTGGGACGTCTGGTGGTTGTGAAAGTCTTTCTTTTTTTCTATAGGCACAGCCCTCGAAAACTGCCCCAAGTAGTCATTCAACATTTGTGAGTTTAGACAATGAGTTTTGCGAGGGTATTTAAACACACAGATTATTACAGTTTACCCTGCTCTCACCTTTGTGATGAAATTCCTGTCTTTGCTAATTTTTAGTGAGTAAAAAGTGGCACATCATGTATTCATGTCCACTTTTTCCTCTTGTGCACACTGTCCAGCACATGTCACTGGATACCATTCAGGGACTGGAACCTAGTTGATTTTTCCTCACCCTAGCCTGGAAACACTAAGCACAATTGTACCATCTCTACCATTGCCCTCTTGAAGTCAGCATAAACCAGGTATCTTCCTGGCCTATACCTGCCAAACCACCAATAAGCCTAAATATTTTCTGTTGTTGAGTGAAGGCCATGTGAACATACAGACGAAATGTTATCCAAAATAAGTACCAACCTTTCATATATATTTCCAGAATAGTGGCGTTGTACTTGATGAAATTAACCTGTTCCTCAGAAGACAAAATTTGCACTTTGTAGGCTGCATAAAACAAAAGTTTTAATATTTTTAAGGATTAATATATTCTTGAGAAAACAAATAAAATGGTAAGAAATCATGAATTGGAAGAAATTGTGAATTGTAAAAGAAATAATGGTTTTATAAAAGAAATGTGTTTGCCAGCTCAACGACTAGGATAAGTTGATGACACTGAAGAAACCAATTACATCAGATAAGGAGTTGTACAAAGAGCTAAGGTCATTATGAGGTCAGAACACAAAAATAGTCCTTCAAGTAGGTATAGCTAGGCCTGATAAGAAGTTGAGCAAGGAGCCCTAGGATAAACAAACTGTCCAGGAGAGGGTAACAAGATGTTCAAACGGAGATAAGCAAAGGAATGACCTCATGAGGCTGGGAGGGGATCTGCCGTAGGTACCTATTCCCCTGTAATTGGACAATTGAATGGGTAACAAATGATTGACGCGAGGTATTCACCGGCCCACCGAAATAAGGTATATAAACGGGCAGCCGAAAGGGAAAAACAGGTAGAGAGGGGAAGGGCTTCCCCGGGGTGGATTCATGCTAGCTTCGGTTTAACACCTCCACCAGCCTCGGGAGACGACCAAAGAGGACGAGACCACTGCTGTAGGCTGCAGGTATACGAGACCACTGTTCTGCCTCAACCCCCGTCCGCCCGCCCTTCCGGGGCCGGTAAACCATTCTCATCTGTTACGGTTTGTATGTCGACTACGTCTATCCTGATTTAACTATATTTGAACTGCCGCTCCTTAATAAAATGACCTATGACTCCTAAGACCCTTTGGGTAATCGGTGTATGACCTGTGATCCAAATCTTACAGCATGGTGGAACTATGTACTTTCACTTGTAGAACTTGAATTTGAATCCAGTTAAACCAAATGGGATGAAGGTGTCGTCACGTTGGGAGCTCTAGGAACAGCTTCAGTTCTTTGATCAGTTGCTCCAAAAACTCTACCCAAACGCTGCCACGCTCGCTCTAGAAGTAAGTTTGCAGTGTCCGATACACCAGGTCACCTCTGGTGTAAATTGTTGCAGAGTGGGAGTTTTCTCGGACTTTATTTAAAATTTTAATTAAACTTGAGGAGACATTTCTAGCAGCAGAGATGTGCAACTTTGTGATACTGTTTGATAATGCCATCATTGCACATTCACCTGATTACAAACCTGGAAGAAATTAAGATCCTAAGTAAAATAATTTAGGGCAGTCTAAATCCAGTCGCAAGAGGATATTGGTCTTATTTTACAAAACTCTACTGCCACAGAGGAAAAGCACATGGGAAATGATATTGTTACGGTGGGGAAGTAGGGACTATTTTGGAGTCAGAGTGAGGTACTTTTGGGGCAACAGGAATATGGGGAGAGTAGTGCATTGCATCTTATCAGTGCCACACCTGATGAGAGTGTTTCGTGCTGTGACTGCCATGATACAAAAAGTGGAAACTATAAATTTCTCCAGCGCTGTCCATGAGTAAACAGTGAAGTATATCAGAAAAAAACAGTAAACCTTAACAATTATTGTCTATGCCAAATGACTTGGAGAAATGAAAAATGTTCTGTTAGTTGAATTGTAGCTTTGTAACATATTAATTATGCTAAACAATAGTTTTTTTCCCCCATCAATAGGAATAAACAGTAAGTTTGAAAGGTTCAAAATACTTACCATAAGCTGGCCCTTTACTGCATGCAGCTTCATATTTATCTTGGGTGTTGAGAGTTGTATGTAATGGTGGCTGCATTTCACCGCACTCCCCTGAACCACAGAAAAAAGATTTAAAAAGACTGCATATTGAAAACAGACTCAAGAAATGCTACATATAAAATAGTACAGCCATCGATACTAAGTAAAAGTCATGTGTTGTTTAACTTTTACCAAGAATATTCCTCAAAGAAGAATTGTAAGTGAAATATTCTATTTTTTTATTTGAAATAAAAAGATTGGTAAATTATATAAATGGTTTAATATCTTAATTTACTCTGCAGTCTTTTCATAGGTCGCAAAACACAACAACTATTAAGACGAAAAACAGGACCTATAATTGGCTTGTAAAAATAGATTAAAAATAATTAACCAGAAATGTAATTTATGTAAATAGAAAGTGGAACATTTTCTTTGTATTTAGGTGCCATGGCCTGTCCCACGATACTCTATTATTATAAACAGTTTCCTATATCATACTTCTAAGTCTACCAAATAAAATACAATTTTTTTTACCTTTCATACATTTGCACTCATCGCCAATGCAGAGCTTTAAAAGCTTATTATCTCCAGTTGGGTTGTAAAATATAGTGCACCTTCTGTCTACAGGGAGAAAACAAATGGGATTTCACATCTAATATGTTTCAGCATAATTCCAATTAATCCTACCCCGACTGAATATGGGAATCTATGCATTTATGTCATGACTAATGATTTAATTTCATATTAACAACTCTTTCAAATATTTACTGTTCCCTCATCAAGCTACTGGGTCACCAAATATTATTTAATTTAACAGCAGCAATAAACAGTAAAAGTAGAATTAAAAGATGTTGAAGATAATTGGAGTATGCAATTAAGGGGTTAATGACCCAGTTAATTCCATAGTAATAGCTGGATTGATTTTAAATCACAGTAGGAATTATAAAATGTCATGGCAATATTCTGGTCCAGTAATCTTTCATCAGGTCATGATAAGAGATACTGTAAAAGTCACCCAAAACCTGAAGCATGCTCAGATTGTCTACAAATTGAATTACACATCTTGATTAATCATGCTTCTCTATGTACCATGAATTCAACCCAGAAACACTCTAAATGGAAGAAGCAATCAAAATGCCCTGTGCCAAATTCATTCTTTTGGTACCGTTTTGGTCTCCTTATTTAAGGAGGGATATACTTGCATTGGAGGCAGTTCAAAGAAGGTTCACGAGGTTGATTCCTGAGATGAAGGGGTTGACTTATGAAGAAAGGTTGAGCAGGTTGGGCCTGTACTCATTGAAGTTTAGAAGAATGAGAGGTGATCTTTTTGAAACATATAAGATACTGAGGGGGCTCGACAAGGTAGATGCAGAGAAGATGTTTCCCCTCATGAGGGAATCTAGAACTAGGGGGCATAGTTTCAGAATAAGGGGCCACCATTTAAAATGGAGATCAGGAGGAATTTCTTCTCTCAGAGGGTCGTAAATCTGTGGAATTCTCTGCCCCAGAGAGCTGTGGAGGCGGAGTCATTGAATATATTTAAGGTGGAGATAGACAGATTTTTGAACAATAAGGGAGTGATGGGTTATGGGGAGCGGGCAGAGAAGTGGAGCTGAGCCCAAGCTCAGATCAGCCATGATCTTATTGAATGGCGGAGCAGGCTCAAGGGGCCAAATGGCCCACTCCTGCTCCTATTTCTTATGTCATGAACAGGGCTGCAGAAGGTTGCCACCCTGCTACCTTTCTTTGTAGCTCAAATATTAGATGGCATGATGGATTGCCTTAAAATGAAAGCACTGTGACAGCTGTGCAGAAAGTGAGAACTGACTTGCATAATGCAGTTCTGGTGGTCACATACAAGCTAATTCAACATGAGGGAGCACGTAGGGCCAAAAGGGTGCTGTCTATAATTCCATGGACCTGCACGAATCCTGGCACTCTGTAAAATCCTGTAAAAACTGCAATCCCTTGTCATGCTGCTGACAGTTGTCATGGGGATGAAATTGCTTGATCAAGCAGTTAAGACATCAGTAATTTGTGAAATGCATCTATGGACAGCTGATTGGCTTACGTTACTGATGTCCCCAGTGGCAGCCTGAAATGATCCTGAAGTATAAAAGTTATTGGCAATTGTCACCTTGACAGCTTCAGGTAGTGCGATGCCTGTGAAAGAGTGTGTCTGCAGGTCACTTTGGAGCATGCAGCATAGCTTCCCTTGTAGATCGCAGCCTCCACAGACAACTGAAGTATATGCATCGCTGTCTGCAGATAGGTGCAGACCGCCTTGGGTGCAGCCTGACCTGTCTGACATCCCTTTGTTGGTCCCCATCTTTCTCCAAAAAGTACAAGTACAAGAGAATCCCGTGGGAAAACCCACTGTAATGTGGCCAGAGGTGACAAATTGCCTCAAAGACTAATCATCTAAGTGGCAACAACAGAAAAATAAAAGAAAAAATAAATAAAAATAGCTTCCAAATGATCCTACTAATCTGATAGCGCTCTTTAAATCTACTTCCATAAACAGCATAGCCCTAAATGGGTAGATATATGAAACAAGTTATGCTAGCATGAATGATAGGAAATTGCAGACTAGTGGGTGTTTTTGGCACCCCTGAAAATCACTACTGGGAACTTGGAAATGGTACAAAATAGGAAAAAGATCTGTGAATATGGATCTCTGCATCTTTTCTGAGCAGTTACTCCCACGTTATGCCCATTTATTGGCTATGACTAGTTTGAAAACGGTTGTCTGATTTCTATTTGGTTGGGCATAACAGAAGAGCAATGGCTTACCTGGTGAATGATAGCTGTAGACTGTGAAAGGAGCTGGGGTTACCATTCCAACTTTCATAATTTCATAAACACGGAATCCAACACAGAAGAAGTTGTCTGATGGAATCTGAAAATAAAAAGCAAACGACATAAAGTGCAAGTTTAAGACTTTCAACTTTTTGAGGAATCAATGGGGGTGAAATTTGTCTTGGATGGTGGCACAGAACATGCAGTAGCGAGTTGGCCGCCTGTTTTACACTCCGCCCGAATTTTTTTTCCCATCAATGGAAAATGGAAAGTAAGGGTTCACAGGACAGAAATAAATTTTTATAACTTTATTTGACAAAGGTGGACGAAACTTAAAATAAAATTTAAAAGTCTGCTTTTCTGAGATTCAGGTTAAGGTACATTGTTCAGACAATGTAGAGGAAGTTCCATTGGACCTATGCTTCACCTGAAATATAAACAAAAATGCTAGAAGTGGGTTACCATTTCGGCTGGGATCCCTAAATGGTCACATCTTAGGGGTCGGCCATTTAGGACTGAGATGAGGAGAAACTTCTTCACTCAGAGGGGGGTGAATCTTTGGAATTCTCTACCCCAGCAGGCTGTGGATGCTCAGTCGATGAATATATTCAAGACTGAGATCGATAGATTTTTGGGCACTAATGGAGTCAAGGGATATGGGGATTGAGCAGGAAAGTGGAGTTGATGTAGAAGTTCAGCCATGTTCGTACTGAATGGCGGAGCAGGCTTGAGGGGCCATATGGCCTACTCCTGCTCCTATTTCTTACGTTCTTATCTGGAATGTTAACCTATCATTCTTTTTCAGTTGACAACTTACGGATGTGCATTTTCAGCAATTTCAGATCTCAGCATTCACATTCTTCTTTGCTTTCTTGTCATACTTAAACTGAATGTGAAGCACTTGTAGCAATCAGTTGAATGAGAACATTCCATTGCTCACTATGGTCATCCCTTACCTCAATCAGCGCAAAGTTCAAACAGAAGAGAAAGAAAACAATAATTCAATTTTCAAATCCTTACTGAATCCATTTGAAGAATGACACTTTTATCTGATATTCTGTAGTCGGTAATAAGACCATCAACTCCATATAATAGCTAAAAAAAAATTGAAAACAAAGTTTAATAATAGAATCATTACATTTTTAAGCATTAAATAAGAAACAACATATTTATAAGTGCTTAACTGTTTTTAAATCATCCTCTTCTGGTACTAAGCCTGTGTTCAGGGTTATCTCCATTACAGAATGTTCTGACTCCAATACAGATTCTTCAGATCTAGGGTTATATCTAAAAACAAGAATTAAAAATTATTTAATAAGCCAATCTGGCAGTCCAATATGTAGTTCCTGCTGTCTATTTGCAAAATGTACTTGTGATATTTTAGTGACACTGGGCGAGATTTTCCAAAGTGTTTTATAAAATATACAATGAAAGTGCAGCTGACAAATTATTTCTATACAAATCTGCAGCTGTCTCCTACTTTCAAAGGTCTTTGTGGAACTTCAGTATCCTTGCTAAGTTATCCCACTGAAAGATTGGGTAATGCTGCAAGTTGGCAAATTCATTCCCACCAGCACCAGGTCAGATAAAAAAAATCACAAGTCTGTAAAATGTAAATTAGTTCTAAATGTTATAGAGGAAGACATGTGTGAGCTCATCAGTAGCTGAGGGTTGCACATTATTGCCAAATTTTACACTTTAAAAGCTGCTAGTTGGAACACACATAATCTCATGAACTTTCTGCTACCATCTATCTCCAGAGGTATAATGGAAGGAGAGGGGAAATCAATATTTGAAGGATTAAATAGCTAAGGTTGCATCAGCATTTGTTTTACCACTGCCAGTGACACAATTTGATGCATTAAGACAAACAACAGAGTATTTTCGAAAACCAGAGACAACTAACTAAAAATAACAATTGGGCATGACTGTTTTCAGAAAATTTGTAGAGAAATATTATCATTTTTATGATGCTACACATTAAAAGGCTCAATAGAAACATAGAAACATAGAAAAATGGGAGCAGGAGTAGGCCATTCGGCCCTTCGAGCCTGCTCCGCCATTCAATATGATCATGGCTGATCCTCTATCTCAATACCATATTCCCGCTCTCTCCCCATACCCCTTGATGCCTTTTACGTCTAGAAATCTATCTATCTCCTTCTTAAATATATTCAGTGACTTGGCCTCCACAGCCTTCTGTGGTAGAGAATTCCACAGGTTCACCACCCTCTGAGTGAAGAAATTTCTCTTCATCTCAGTCCTAAATGTCCTACCCCGTATCCTGAGACTGTGATCCCTTGTTCTAGACACCCCCAGCTAGGGGAAACATCCTCCCTGCATCCAGTCTGTCTAGCCCTGTCAGAATTTTATACGTTTCAATGAAATCCCCCCTCATTCTTCTAAACTCTAGTGAATACAGCCCTAGTCGACCCAATCTCTCCTCATACGACAGCCCTGCCATCCCAGGAATCAGTCTGGTGAACCTTCACTGCACTCCCTCTATGGCAAGTATATCCTTTCTTGGGTAAGGAGACCAAAACTGCACACAGTACTCCAGGTGTGGTCTCACCAAGGCCCTGTACAACTGTAGTAAGACATCCTTGCTCCTGTACTCAAATCCTTTTGCAATGAAGGCCAACATACCATTTGCCTTCCTAACTGCTTGCTGCACCTGCATGTTTGCTTTCAGTGACTGGTGTACAAGGACACCCAGGTCCCTTTGTACATCAACATTTCCCAATCTATCACCTTTTAAATAATACTCTGCCTTTCTGTTTTTCATACCAAAGTGGATAACTTCACATTTATCCACGTTATACTACATCTGCCATGTATTTGCCCACTCACTCAACTTGTCTAAATCGCCTTGAAGCCTCTTTGCATCCTCCTCACAACTCACAATCCCACCTAGTTTCGTGTCATCAGCAAACTTGGAAATATTACATTTGGTTCCCTCATCCAAATCATTGATATATATTGTGAATTGCTGGGGCCCAAGCACTGATCCCTGCGGTACCCCACTAGTCACCGCCTGCCAACCCGAAAAAGACCCATTTATTCCTACTCTCTGTTTCCTGTCTGTTAACCAATTTTCAATCCAGGAATATTTAAATTTAAATGGAAAATAATGGAAGTTGCAGGAAACTTTTTCTTGACAGGTATCGTATCTAAAATTATCTTTGTTCATCAATAGAGTGATCTGTAAAATTGAGAATTCCCCAAAACTATTTATGGAGAAATCTGAAGGAGGGCTAATGAGGGGGACATTCCATCCTCTGCTTTAGTTATTCCCTATGTTGGCTGAATTTTTTTTTAACTGAATTGTGAAATCACCTAGTGGTGTCACAGTTACGAGCAGTTCACCACCAAAGACCAAGGCTTGAATCTACCTCAGGGAATGGGTTTTAATAGTTACCTCACACTGATGGCTGTTTCATAATCTCAGATGGAAAGTTATTTAGATATCTTACTTTCATTCCTAGTGTAAATACTCCAAAGAACAACATGGTTGTAATCCAACAATCGCCGCCGCCCCCCCCCAGCCCCGCCTTCAAATTTTGACAAAATAAAAGCAAATGTTATCTGCAGCAACAGGTTCAGCCTGAAGCCTGAGGTCAAGAATGGAACAATCTATATCCCTACTACAAAAATAAAGCTTATTTCTATTAGACAAATTTTAATTGAGCAATATAATTGGAACCTGTAATTAATTGTTAATAATGTCCAAAGGGCTGTATTAAGAGGGAACTGCCTAACGGACCAACAACTGGTAGCGTATTATCAGCACGAGAAATTCATGTCAACTTTCTGACAGTGAAGCAAGGAGAATTAATTGCATATTACAGTTTTATGTAGTATCAGCTTTTATTTTCAACAGAAATAAATATGATATTGATGACATTTTCTCCTTATGCCCACATAAATATAGTCAAAGCAGTAACACTAACTACGGAGAAGATGTTTTTCATATGTTACACAATATATTTAAGGGTAATAATTCTGGTGGGGGGGTGGGGGTTAGTACTGTGGTCTAATCCCAGTGGGGATCACAATTTGGCACAAAACCTGGATCTGCCGGTTTCCACTCCTCACATCTTTCCTTTGCTATTGTGCTTGGATAAAGGAGGGCTGGGCGCTTCTTAGGCCCGCCCTTGTTACATTAAGCGACGGGAGCATGTCTGGGGATGTCACCGGAGTACCTTGGGAATTCTGCCCAGCTCACCCCTTGATAGGCTCAGTCCTGTTCCAAGCCTAGGGAAGGCCCGTGCAGGTTGCGAGAGAACAGTAATTAATCCCAGAGGCATCGATTACTGTGGAAGAGATGGCCAGAAGATTGACAAGAAAACCTTTTCTCCTCTCCTCTTTGTCCCAATGAGGGCTTTGTGTGCCCCTTCTTGAAGCCTCATCGGGGCAGACGTTCCTCTGCAGTGCCTCTACAGGCAGGGGTACCTGTTCAAATATTTAATTAACTCCGTCCCCAGGATTTGGAATAGAGTTACTGGCTGACCAAAGCAGAGGGCAGAAGTCCCGCCCCACCAGACAATAGGGTGTGCGGAACTTTCAGATTTACATTTGCGCAGTTGCCCCCACAACCAGATACAGACTTAGATTTTACAACAAAGGTGCGGTATTATCTTTCCAGTGAGGCCCTGTCAGCTGTTTAATTCAATAGACTGCTGCAGATGGAATGTAACGTTTTGGCTAAAGTTATTGGGATGAATTCACATAAAACAGGCAACACAGACTTCATTGTAGGTTTTGCAGCTGGGGAATTTAAATTCAGTTAATTAAATAAATCTGGAATAAAAAGCTAGTATCAGTAATGGTAACCATGAAACTATCGGATTGCCGTAAAAACCCATCTGATTCACTAATGTCCTTTAGGGAAGGAAATCTGCCGTCCTTACCCGGTCTGGCCTATATGTGACTCCAGACCCACAACAATGTGGTTGACTCTTAACAGCCCTCTGAAATGGCCTAGCAAGCCACTCAGTTGTAACAAACCACTACGAAACACAATAATAAATCCTGGAGCTCCTTCCGTAACTGTGGGAGTACCTTCACCACACGGACTGCAGCGGTTCAAGAAGGCGGCTCACCACCACCTACTCCAGGGCAATTAGGGATGGGCAATAAATGCTGGCCTTGCCAGCGACGCCCACATCCCATAAAAAAAAAACGAATAAAAAAAAAACATACTGCAAATCTGCAAATAAAAAGCAAAAAAAGCTGCAAATGCTGGAAATCGGAAACCAAAACAGAAAATGCTGGAAACAGCAGTCGGTCAGTTTCTGTGGAGACAACTGACAAGTTAACATTCCAGGTGCACCCTTCATCAGAACAGCAACTCATCTGTCCTCGCCAGGAATGCTGACTGACCTGCTGCATCTTTCCAGCATTGTCTGCTGACACTGCAACTCCTACAATCGCTCAGTCATCAGTGCTTCTTATTTAGACCTCTGTCCCCACCCCAGCACTTACCTTGCACAAGCTTCTAGGCGATAAACTATTCCAATTCTTGCAAGATCTCTATCTGCATTTGAAGAGTATTATTATTAAATCACAAGTAAAAGCTGAGTGAACCAACAACAACAACTTGTATTTATATACAGGAAACTCTTTATTAACCGGCACCGGCGTGGTGCCGGTTAATCAAAAAGTCCGGATAACGGAGAGTTATATCTCCCAACGTACGAGAGCCCCGTACACACTGACATGCGCCTGCATTCGGAGCTCCGTCTCCCCGGGGACCGCCAGCTGACCATCTGTCGTGTCCGCTGCCTACTCGGGCTGCACATTCCCCTCCCAATCTACATGCTCCGATACAAGGCAAACGCCTCGGGGTTTTTTTAAAAGTTATTTTTAAAGGAGCGATGAAGGAAAACCCCGGTTACCTATTCAAGAATTTTGCCGGTTAAGAGAGATTTCCGGTTATTTGGGTGCCGGTTAAAAGAGAGTTTCCTGTAGCACCTTTAGCATCATCAACAGTCCCAAGGCGCTTCACAGGAGCATTATAAAACAAAATTTGACACCGAAGCACATAAGGAGATATTAGGGCAGATGCTTGGTCAAAGAGGTAGGTTTTAAGGAGCGTCTAAAAGAGGAAAGAGAGGTAGAGAGGCGGAGAGGTTTAGGGAGGGAATTCCAGAGCTTAGGGCCTCGGCAACAGAAGGCATGGCCACCAATGGTGGAGCAACTGATATTGGGGATGCTCAATATGCTCAACCAAATCAAAAGGAACTTGGTTGGCATATAAACAATATACATTTTTTAACAAAAGTGTTGGTAATCTGCAATAGTAGCAGCAGAAGACACATTTTTACAGACAATAAAACTGAACACTGACAGTTACAGTGGAATTCACATACATGAAATGACAATGCAAGCGAGCATTTAACAAAACCCTGCTTGTCCTTCAAGAAGAGCTCGTTGCATACCCCCCTCCCCCCACTCCCGGTCACCCCTCACCCTCCCAATTGTTTACCCCCTCCTCCTAGTCGCACCCTTCCCTCCCGATGGCTTACCCCCTTCTTCAAAGATCTACCTGAGGGGCACTGCCACGATTCAGTGGCCCTAAATTCAAACGGTCCTCACCGGTGAGCTGCCTGGGGATGGCCAGCAGGCAGCTGCTCACCAGTCTGATGTAACCGAGGCCCAATATCAGGTGGGCCTCGGACCTACCCGTCCCGGCGCAGGGATCATTCACTGCATCTAGTTCACGCCAGGCCATTGTGTCTACACTGAGTAATCCTGTATGAGAGGTTTAGCTACTTTTATTCTTCCCCTTCTAGTAATAATCACTCTTTTACTGAAACATCACATACACAAAAAGAACACTAAACAAAACAGGATTAATCCTTAAGCATATTACTACCCACAGAAGTCATTAATGTACACCAGACCATAATATAACTACTGACCTGAAATAATTTTTGTGGCTTCTATTGTTAGAGAGAAATCACAAGTTTCACTGGATGTGCCGATGACATAATACACGCTCCTCATCTACAAATAAAACAGGATACAATCAAACAGAGCACTTTTATGAAAACAAAACCTAAACATGTGGCTTTCTAAGGACTGTTTTAACATAAATTTGAAGCATTTAATTTATTTGGAACGTTCAGCAGAGTCGTACGATGAATCTGTTGGTTGAATGTTGCACATAGCTACCGATTGATGTGGTTTCCTTAAATTATCCCCATTAACAATGAACCCATTTTTTGGGGTGCATGGAGGAAATCAGATGATAGATATTGGCTTCGTAGTTGAGTAAGTGCCCCTTAATTTACAACAATCAATTAGACATCAAGCGAAGAGACTGTTTTAATTTTTGGTTTGCACACACTTCACTGACCTTAGTCAGGGTGGAGGTGCAAGTGTTACAGTTGGCCCAGTGTTCTCGGCCATGACACACAAAAATTGGTCAGATCAGAATTATCTCGAAGCCCGAGTTGGAAAGCGTGCATATTGGAACACTGGGCGAGGACGGGATCAGCCTTGGCTGTGATTCCATTCATAGCTAAATTGCCTGTAGACTATGACTGTCTCGGCTCACACATCAAATCACTGCTCATTTTTCAATGACTGGCCAGGAAAAGCATGTTACCGCAGTGCCTGAATGGATAAGTGATTATCTTTTTATTGTTACAGAGAAGCTTAAAGCAAAACTAGCGTGCTTGATCTGTAATTCAAAGCTGCGCTAAACCAATGTGCTTGATTTGTCGTACAATTGTTGCAGTGATGAAAAGTGGAAATGTCAAGCACCCTTACAAAAGCCTTCAATCTTCGTTTCAAGTCTCTTATCATCCTGCTCTGAAACCATACAAATAAAAATTGAAGCTTTGAAATCTGTATATGAGCATTCGTCAATATTTGGAGAAGTGCAATGACCCCACCATTGGAACAGCAAGGGGAGCATCAGTACAAGTGTTGGGTGTTGGGAAAGTGAAGCAAATGCTTTAGTAATACTGAGGTTGTGAAAGAAGTAGCAAATTCAAGGTTTAATGAGAGAATGATGAAAGACATTGGGGGTAACAGTGCACTTTTGTGGTCGCGCAAAACAGGCAATAACGAATCGACAGCCCATTTTACACCCCTATTAATCAATATTACTACACAATCAAAATCAGTATTAATATAATCACGAGAAGTAAGTTTGGACTACAGACCCCCAAGCTCACTCACATTTTTGATAAGTGGACCTACAGTCAAACTAATTGAGTAGCTCTGCTGTACAGTAATTCATGTCAATGGTGTCACATTTTTTCCATCATAAAGCATCGCTCGGTAGTGTGCAATTTTTTTGGAGGGGTTGAACAAGTATCACTGAATCAGTTACTTTATGGCCGAGGCCATATAGCCACACGTGTCGGTGACCATGATACACTGACAAGCCGTGATGTGAAGAAAGTCAATGAACTCACCTATGGAGGATCCAGAAGGACGTTGATTGGGAATTTTGGATTACAATAGATTAGGTATAGATTAATTATGTTTATGATTATGATCTTGATTCCTCTAATGATTGAAGTCCAGTAGGACAGAATGATCAGACATGTCTAGCGCTCACCAAGCTCCCTGCAAACTGTCCAGCATTTGGCAGTCACATCAGAACGCCAAAGATGGAAGTCCATCATTATGTACGAGGTGCAATGGAGGATTTCCAATTGTTCCTTGTGTAACTGATTACTGTGTGAGTAGGGTAAAAGACTTCTAATCATGCTGCTTTTAATTATTTGCATTCTGATCCTTTGCCATTTGAGTTCACGTTTTGTACAGTGAAATGGTGTAATGACAACAATCTGTTACTTACATTAACAAGGGCTGTGCCGGTCCTGCCAGTAGTTCTTACAATTACATTGTCATTTTTCTCAATCTGCAAAATATAGGATAAAAAGAGACAAAATACTAGCAATATCATTACAATGAAAAGCAGCAGTATAATGAAGCATCCGGCACCCTTGTTTCCCAATTTGCAAACTTCAATAAATGCAAAGGGAAATCGTGTTTGACAAATTTATTAGAGGTTTTTTGAGGATGTAACTAGCAGGGTAGATAAAGGGGAACCAGTGGATGTAGTATGTTGGATTTTCAAAAGGCATTCGATAAGGTGCCACATAAAAGGTTATTACACAAGATAAGGGCTCATGGGGTTGGGGGTAATATAGTAGCATGGATAGAGGATTGGTTAACGGACAGAAAACAGAGAGTAGGGATAAACGGGTCTTTTTTAGGTTGGCAGGCTGTAACTAGTGGGGTGCCGCAAGGATCAGTGTTCGGGCCTCAGCTATTTACAATCTATACAAGCTATATTAATGACCTAGATGAAGGGACTGAGTATAATGTATCCAAGTTTGCTGACAATACAAAGCTAGGTGGGACAGTAAGCTGTGAGGAGAACACAAAGGGGGCAATTTTGCCAGCCCTGGGGAGGCGGGTATAGAGGCGGGACTGCCAGGAAAATGGCAGAATCTGGGGGCGGGTACCCATCCCGCCTCCAACCCGCCTCCGTGCCATCTTCCCAGGAGGCGGGTACCCGACCCGCGCTGGGAGCCGCCTCCTCGAGGCGAGAAGGAGATTAGTGCCAATTAACTGCCTGTTAACAGGTAGTTAACAGGCAGATTTTTGGATAATCCCTACTTTGAGCCCTAAAGTGTAGGCTTCCCAATGGCTCCGAACCTTGCCAGGGTCAACGAGGCGAGCTGTGGGTCTGCGGGGCCGAGATGTCCGGTGTGCAGGTGAGTGATGGGTGCATGTGTGCAGAGGTAAGTGTGTGAGGTGAGTCTTAAGTGTTTTAAAAGCATTACTTACCTTTGCTTCTTCCTCCAGGCTTCATCCCTTCAGGTCTCGGGAGTCCCTCATCTCACCGGCAGAGAAAGCAGAACGGCCGCTGCATTCTCAAATGCATCAACCTTCTGCTTTCTGCTCAGGCAGATCTCTAAGTAAGCCTGTGTCCCAGGACTCAACTTAGAAGACAGATTGTCAGTGTTTGACAGCTTCACAGAGCTCTCAAACACTGACAATTCATCTGTCAAAAGCTCTTGACAGATGAAACATCACTCACTGATGTCACCAGTAACTGGCTTTCCCTTAATTGGCCTGCTAAGCCTGCTGGGTGGGCTTAACAAGGTCAATCAAAGGAAAATAGCGTGGGTTGGCCGGACGTTGATGGAGGTGGGACTAAAACCCTACAAGCAGCAGTCCCGCCTCCATCACGTCCCCATTGGCAAAATCACCCCCAAAGAGTCTGCAAAGGGATATAGATAGACCAAGTGAGTAAGCAGTAAGGTGGCAGGTGGAGTATAATGTAGGGAAATGTGAGATTATTCACTTTGGTAGGAAGAATAGAAAAACAGAATATTTTTTAAATTGTGAGAAACTTTTAAATGTTGGTGTTCAGAGAGATTTGTGCAAGAAACACAGAAAGCTAGCATGCAGGTACAGCAAGCAATAAGGAAGGCAAATGACATGTTGGCCTTTATTGCAAGGGAGTTGGAGTATAAGAGTAAGGAAGTCTTGCTACAATTGTACAGGGCCTTGGTGAGGCCACACCTGGAGTACTGTGCACAGTTTTGGTCTCCTTATCTAAGGAAGGATATACTTGCCTTAGAAGGGGTGCAACGAAGGTTCGCTAGATTGATCCCTGGGATGAGAGGGCTGTCCTATGATGAGAGATTGTGTAGAATGGGCCTATACTCTCTGGAGTTTAGAAGAATGAGAGGTGATCTCATTGAAGCATACAAGATTCTGAAGGGGATTGACAGTGTAGATGCTGAGAGGTTGTTTCCCCCGGTTGGTGTCTAGAGCTAGGGGGCATAGTCTCAGGATAAGGGGTAGGCCATTTAAGCCCGAGATGAGGAGGAATTTCTTCACTCAGAGGGTTGTGAATCTTTGGAATTCTCTGCCCCAGAGGGCTGTGGATGCTGAGTCTTTGAGTATATTCAAGGCTGAGATCGATAGATTTTTGGACTCTAGGGGAATCAAGGGATATGGAGATCAGGCGGGAAAGTGGAGTTGAGGTCGATGATCAGCCATGATCTTATTGAATGGTGGGGCAGGCTCGAGTATGGCCTACTCCTGCTCCTATTTCTTATGTTCTTATGTTCTTAAACCAAACCGCACAAATGGTAACTTACTTCAATTGGTCTTGCAAATGCCTTTTGATCATTCAATTCAAACTGTTGAATGTTGCCAAGTCTTCTGTAGTCTACTGTTATTGACATATCAAGCTTAGTACGCTTCATATTAATAACATATTCTGTGAGACCTTCAAGGGCTGTTACAGTGTCCTGCCATTAAAATAAAAGCTTGCCATTTAGAACTTAGTATGGATACACCATGTAAACTAAAAACTCCCTTACTCATACAGCTGAAAAGAAGAAAGAAAAGTAGTGCAATATAAGAAGCAAATAAAAAATTATAACAATGCATTATAGCATTGGTTATTCTTTAAACGAGCCCGGAGCACAAAAAACTCTGCTTTCTGATTAACTCAAATTTCCCAGAAACCAAACACTTTACCCTACCATTTACTTCACTGTCTCTCCCCACATATCTCACAAACTTCTAGTATACGCTCTGACTCGCTGTGAGCAATGCCACAGGTGATCCATAGCAAAATCAATAGATTTAGAAAGTTAACAAAACCAAAGGGCTGTTCATTTAAACACAATAACTGTTGGATTTTTTTAATGAGTACCAATGGTGATACTTCTTTAATTTGATACACACTATGTTACTTTAAAGGTTAGGCTGTAGTTTTTGCTGGAGACATTGTAGTAATGAGACAGATGCATTTACTTGTGTTGAAATAAATCCTCCACCATAGCGCTGTTGTTCAGTGAGCCATTTAACAACAGGGTTTCCATATCTTTTATCAGTGGAGTGTAACGCAGCCAGAAGAGCATATGATGTTGTTTCTACTATTCGTGCAGTTACATCATCTGAAGATGCCGTTACTTTGGAAATGTCTTTCCAGTATCGATGTGAAGGGGGATTCCCTGTTGAATTACAAACATGAAGCATTACACCAACATCTGATGACTGCACAGTGTTCAGCGCCATTCGCAACTCCTCAGATAATGAAGCAGTCCATGCTTGCATGCAACAAGACCTGGATGACATTCAGGCTTGAGCTGATAGGTGGCAGGTAACATTCGCACCACACAAGTGCCAGGCAATGACTATCTCCAACAAACGAGAGTCTAACCACCGCCCCTTGACATTCAACGACATTACGATCGCTGAATCCCCTACTATCAACATCCTGAGGGTTACCATTGACCAGAAACTTAACTGGACCAGCCACATAAATACTGTGGCAACAAGAGCAGGTCAGAGGCTAGGTATTCTGCGGCGAGTGTCTCACTTCCTGACTCCCCAAAGCCTTTCCACCATCTACAAGGCACAAGTAAGGAGTGTGATGGAATGCTCTCCACTTGCCTGGATGAGTGCAGCTCAATAACACTCAAGAAGCTTGACACCATCCAGGACAAAGCAGGCCACTTGATCGGCACCCCATCCACCACCTTAAACATTCACTCCCTCCACCACCGGTATACCGTGGCTGCAGTGTGTACCATCTACAAGATGCACTGCAGCAACTCACCAAGGCTTCTTCGGCAGCACCTCCCAAACCTGCGACGTCTACCACCTAGAAGGACAAGGGCAGCAGGTGCATGGGAACACCACCACTTCCAAGTTCCCCTCCAAGTCACACAACATCCTGACTTGGAAGTATATCGTCGATCCTTCATCGTCACTGGGTCAAAATCCTGGAACTCCCTACCTAACAGCACTGTGGGGCCACCTTCACCACACGGACTGCAGCGGTTCAAGAAGGCAGCTCACCAACACCTTCTCAAGGGCAATTAGGGATGGGTAATAAATGCTGGCCCTGCCAGCGACGCCCAGATCCCATGAACGAATTTTAAAAAAACTCTAAAAAAAAACAAAAGACCAGGATCATCGGTTTCTCAAACTTTGCAATGCATGAGGGATTTTTCTGGGCATCTTTACTTTCTTTCTATTTCCCATCTTTGTATATCATTTTTTTAATGAGTGCAGAAGGTTTGTTTCGTGCTTATCAAGATGAGAAATGCCACTGACAGAATGGAACCTCTTTTCATTTCACGTGCCCAGCATCAGCACCAATGGCTTCCAGGTTAGATGTAATAAAGCCAGATATATCAACCTCAGAAGAGAACCCTTAATGCACCATTGTGAATTTTTCTACTCCCATCCTTAAGGCCTCTGTGAGTGAAATTGTCAACTTTTGGGAAGTTTTCTGCCATATTAATGGCTCCTCTTACCATTGTTTAAAAATAAGCAAAAGAAAGCGCATGCCAAGAAAAGGCAATTACAAGGTAGGTCCTATTTGAATCTATTTGAAGGTGAGCTGGGACTGAAGCATGAGCTACGCATGTAGAAAATTCGAAATAATTAACAAACTAAATTTATAGGGCGAAAAATTGAGTTGCGTCCCCTTTGGGGCGCTAACTTCACCGGGGTGCTAAAATTAGTGCCCCCGCAACCGAAGCTGGCCCCAAGAGGGAAGCGGGCGCTACTGGAAGTGCCCCGCATCCCTCTTAGGGCGCTTCAAGGGAATATCGCGGCGCGACGTGCGGCACGTCGCGCCGCGGTATTGCAGGCCTTCCTCCCCTTCTTAAAGGGGCCATGATGCGGAGATGCCGGTGTTGGACTGGGGTGGACAAAAATAAGAAGTCGCACAACACCAGGTTATAGTCCAACAGTTTTATTTGAAATCATGAGCTTTCGGAGCGCTGCTGACGAAGGAGCAGCGCTCCGAAAGCTCGTGATTTCAAATAAAACTGTTGGACTATAACCTGGTGTTGTGCGACTTCTCATTTTTCTTAAAGGGGAGGGGCCTTGTGCAGCGCGACCCGGGGCCCAGCTGGGCCCCCGGGGATTAGGAGTGCCGGCAAAAGAGCCCGGTACTCAAGAGAAGTGCCGGGCTCATTGAGTGCAGCCGGCACTCCGCGGAGGGGGAGGCAGGGGCGGGTAAGGAAGCCGGGGACGGGAGCGGAGGCAGCAACACAAATGGCTGCCCAACACCTCGCCTTTAAATAGCGCCGCCCCGGCCGCAGGTAGGCCCCCCTGACACCGTCGGACATTGCGTCCAACAGTAATTTGTCCCCCCCACCTTTTTTTTCCTCCTAGAAGCTGGCAGCTGTCCTTCATTCTGCCAGTAGATTTCACACTTCATTCAGCCTTAATCTGTCACATTAACACCACCTCTAGCCTTGCATATCTCTTAATGTCTCTTAATGTCTCTTCATCTCCTCCTTTGTTCCTTTATCCCCTCCCCCTTTTCCCAGCTTTACCCTGGCCTTAAATCTATTTGATTTCCAGCTCTTCCCAGTTCTGATGAAAGGTCATCGACCTGAAACGTCAACTCTCTTTCTCTCTCCACGGATGCTGCCTGGCCTGCTGAGTTTTTCCAGCGTTTTCTGTTGTTATTTAGTAATTCAGGGGGCGCTACCGAAGATCGTGGCCGGGGCGCGAGCGGGGCGCTGCGCACGGCGATGACGTCACTGCCGGTGGTGCAGCGTTGCGGAGCGCTAACGGTTAGCGCCGCCGCAAACCTCCCGCTGAATTTCATGGGAGGCATTGGCAGCACCGCACCCGGGCGCTAGTTGCTTTGCGCCCCATTAGCACCCTCTTAGGGCGCTAACGGGAGGCACAAAGCAACCAAATTTTCCCCCCATAGTGTTTAAACAAGATAAACCATTCAATTTTTCGCTATTCATCCAACTCCTTTTCAAATAATGTATAAAATGAGTACATAATCATTATGATGCTAGGGTACATTTTTAACAATTATCGTCAAAGCCTTTTTCCTGGTGGAGATGGAATAGTTCTAATTATTAACCTTTATGTTTAGTAATCAATGATTTAATAAACAGGTATCAAATGATGCTTAAGAAAATGCACTTGGAAATCAGAAATGCTAAATCCCATGTATGCTCCTCATTGGTGTCTCCAATGGAGTCAGCACTGAATACTTAGTATTGTCTTCCCTTGCATTCTTGGTATGACCCCTTCTCCATACCCCTACAATCAATCTGATTATTTGCATGATCAGTGCATTATCTTGTGTCCAGGTAATATACAGATACTGACACAAACTTACTTACTAAAACTGCTCCATATCTACTTCATCGAGTCACATCGAATCTACAGCACAGAAACAGGCCATGTGGCCCAACAGGTGCTGGTGTTTATGTTCCACACGAGTCTCGTCCCACCCCTCTTCATCTAACCCTAGCAACATACCACTCTATTCTTTTCTCCCTCATGTGCTTATCTAGATTCCCCTTAAATGTATCTGTGCTATTTGCCTCAACTACTCCTTGTGGCAGCGTGTTCCACATTCTTACCATTCTTTGGGTAAAGAAGTTTCTCCTGAATTTCCTATTGTATTTATTAGTGACTATCATATATTTATGGCCCCTAGTTTTGGAATCCCCTACAAGTGGAAACATCTTCTCTCTGTCTACCCTATCAAACCCATTCATCGTTTTAAAGACCTCTATCAGCTCACCCCTCAGCCTTCTCTTTTCTAGAGAAAAGAGCCCCAGCCTGTTCAATCTTTCCTGATAGTTCTAACCTCTCAGTTCTGGTATCATCCTTGTAAAAACTTTTTGCACCTCATCCAATGCCTCTATATCCTTTTTATAATATGGAGACCAGAACTGTGCACAGTACCCCAAGTGTGATCTAATCAAGGTTCTATACAAGGTTAACATGACTTCCCTGCTTTTCAGTTCTATCCCTCTGGAAATAAACCCCGTGCTAGGTTTGCTTTTTTTAATGGCCTTATTAACCTGCGTTGCTACTTTTAGTGATTTGTGTAACCGCACCCCTAGATCCCTTTGCTCCTCTACCCCATTTAGAGTCTTATTATCCAAGCAGTATGTGGCCTCCTTATTCTTCCAACCAAAATGCACCACCTCACACTTATCTATAATGAAATTCATTTGCCAATGAAACGTCCAGTCTGCAAGTTTATTGATGTCTTTTAATATTTTGTCGCAGTCCTCCTCTGTATTAACTACAACCCCCAATTTGGTGTCGTCCGCAAACTTAGAAATTGTACTTCCGATTCCTGGGTCCAAATCGTTAATGTAAATTGTGAACAACAGTGGTCCCAGCACCGATCCCTGTGAAAGACCACGTCCCACCTTTTGCCAGTCTGAGTAGCTGCCCTTACTCTCTGTATTCTGTTTTGTGATCGACCTAGTACTTTGTTAAGTACTAGGCACAGCAGATAGGGTTCAGTTGAATTATTTGACACACAGTAGTTATATTGAGCTTTTCATTACCTATTACAAAGGCTTCATGCTTCAGTTTTTCCATGGCTCGATGAGAAAAGCGAGATCGTTGGTCTTTCAATACTAGGGCATAAGCAGTTATTGCTAATACAAGTGTACTCTTCACATTCTCCACATTGTTTGATAAATACTCATCAGCTTTAAGAATAGCATTACTAACTCCCTAAAAGAAATCAGATAAAATATTTTTAATAACATAAGAAAAAGTCAAGGAGGGAAACTGGCCATTTGGCCCATAATTTTTGTCCTTCTAGTATCTCGACTCATCCAGCCCAGTGACGAACTACACATTTACTTTCCTGACATCTTCCATTCTACTACTTTACTTGCTGGCTCATTCCAAACATTAAACATAGCCATAATAAAAACAGAAAATGCTGGAAATACTCAGCAGGTCAGGCAGCATCTGTGGAGACAAACGGTCATTGACCTGAAACGTTGACTCTGTTTCTCTCTCCACAGATGCTGCCTGACCTGCTGAGTATTTCCAGCATTTTCTGTTTTAATTTCAGATTTCCAGCATCCGCAGTATTTTGCTTTTGTGTTAAACATAGCCAGCAACTTATTATAAGGTAACAACATATCAAGGGACAGAATTGACAATCCACAAAATCTAAACTTGAATAATTAATACATTTATTAAACCGAAGATATATTATTGCCTCGAAATAACATCTTACCCACCTCAGTTACTTCCTAATAGGTACACAAAATAATTTCTTACTATTTTAGCAGAATCTGTGGCCCAATTTAAAAAAGAATATTTCTACTTGAAATGGATGATAGTTTCTCTACAATTGTATCAAATAACTTTAACCGTAATACAACTGTGCAATGTGACTTATACTAAAGTACCACAGTACCTAGTGATCCATTGTGTGACTGAGGATATATTATCGTTTCGCAACATTCAGTGAAATACAATCAGCATGACTGTGATGATATGTACATTAATTCACTGAATAATGCAAGATGGTAATACATCTTGGATCAATTATCATGCAAAGCAACATAAACAACTAACATTCTCCCAGTTTCTCCGTCTCCGCCGCATCTGCTCTGATGATGCCACCTTCCATACCAGTGCTTCTGACATGTCTTCCTTTTTCCTCAACCGAGGATTCCCCTCTACCGTGGTCGACACGGCCCTCGACCGTGTCCGTTCTATCTCCCGCACTTCTGCCCTCACCCCTGCCCCTCCCTCCCGGAACCACGATAGGGTTCCCCTTGTCCTCACCTTTCACCCCACCAGCCTCCACATTCAACGGATCATCCTCCGCCATTTCCGCCACCTCCAGTGTGATCCCACCACCAAACACATCTTCCCCTCACCTCCCCTTTCAGCATTCCGTAGGGACCGCTCCCTCCGCGACACCCTAGTCTACTCCTCTACCACCCCCAGCACCCTTCCCCTTCGCCCGGCACCTTCCCGTGCACGCGCAGGAGATGCAACACATGCCCTTATACCTCCCCTCTTCCCACTGTCCAGGGCCCCAAACACCCCTTCCAGATGAAACAGCGATTTACTTGTACTTCCTGCAATTTAGTATACTGTATTCGCTGCTCACGATGTGGACTCCTCTACATTGGGGAGACCAAACGCAGATTGGGTGACCGCTTTGCGGAACACCTCCGTTCAGTCCGTAAGGGGGACCCCGAGCTCCCGGTGGCCTGTCACTTTAATTCACTGCTTCACTCCCACTCTGACCTCACCGTCCTCGGCCTATTACACTGTTCCACGGAAGCGCAGCGTAAGCTCGAGGAACAGCACCTCATCTTTCGTTTAGGCATGCTACAGCCCTCTGGACTCAATATCGAGTTCAACAATTTTAGATCATAACCTCAGCTCCAATCACATTTATATTTTATTTTTATTTGTCCCCCCCCCACCTTTTTTTTTCCTCCTAGAAGCTGGCAGCTGTCCTTCATTCTGCCAGTGGATTTCACACTTCATTCAGCCTTAATCTGTCACATTAACACCACCTCTAGCCTTGCATATCTCTTAATGTCTCTTAATGTCTCTTCATCTCCCCCTTTGTTCCTTTATCCCCTCCCCCTTTTCCCAGCTTTACCCTGGCCTTAAATCTATTTGATTTCCGGCTCTTCCCAGTTCTGATGAAAGGTCATCGACCTGAAACGTTAACTCTCTTTCTCTCTCCACGGATGCTGCCTGGCCTGCTGAGTTTTTCCAGCGTTTTCTGTTGTTATTTCGGATTTCCAGCATCCGCAGTATTTTGCTATCATATAAACAACTAACACATGTGCATGTTTTTATTTATTTTTCACTCACCTCAGTGTTACATGTGTAAATAGCCTTTTGAATGGCAATACTAGTAAATGCAGTCAAATACATTGCTCTTTCTTTCGCTTCATCCTTTAAATGACCCTGTAATTAATTTAAGGAAATGCATATTTACCAGGAACACATTAAATATGACAATATTTGCACAGCAATGTTACCCCATAATATCTGTGCTTGTTTGGAATGGCTTTCCAACTCTTACTAGTAAAACCGATTTACTCCTATTGCCTCAGTGACTCTCCAGATTTGGAATTTTATTCTGTAGTTACATGCAGCTGCAATTTCTCAGGTAGGCAAATTAACAAGTAGAATTCTAACCCTCTTAGAAATTATTTATTGTCTATCAGTAGATTTTAAAAAAAATCAATTTATTTTTACTTTTTTTAAGATAGACTAAGATAGACAAGGACTAGGGGACACAGATTTAAGGTTTTGGGCAAGAGATACAGGGGGGATGTGAGGAAAAACTTTTTTACGCAGCGAGTGGTGAGGACCTGGAACTCGCTGCCGACGGAAGTGGTGGAAGCGGAGACACTCAGGGCTGGATTTTCAATGACCCGTGGAGTGTGGGGGGTTAAAGTTGCAGATTCGGGGGTCCCGACCCCATCCCGACTCCATTCCGCCTCCACGCAATTTTGACAAAATCGGTCGCGGGGTTCCCGACTCCGTCCCACCTCCAAGAGGCGGGAGATGCAATTAAAGCCCTTAACAAGCCCTAAATTAGCTCTGTAGTGTCATTTTGAAACGTTTTAGCTAGTTTAATCCTTTTCCGACGTGAAGTACACCTGATGTGAAACACGCCAGTGAAACCTGGCTGGAGCACAAGTGGATAGCTGACTATTAGCTGCAGGTCCACTATTACAACGGAGATGTGATGAAGGTAGTAGTAGTATTGTGATGAAGGTAGTAGTAGTATTAGGTCTGAAAGTCGCCTCTGATGCTGCTGCATTGAATGTCTTCAGAGACTGCCTGGGAGGACTTGGTTGCAAAAAAAATTCTCTCTCTCTCTCTCTGAGATGCTGCTCATTTTGCATCCAGGTCACAGCAAAGGCCAGGCAATCTCTGAGAACAGGCAGTCTCTGACCTGCAATGATGACATCATCAGAGGCGACTTTCAGACTGAAACCACTAATTGGTTCATGGGTTCCCACATGCTGGAACTCAATTGCCCAATTAAGTGAAAATTGCATCAATCTCCCACATCCAATTGCAGGCGAGTGGATAACACGAAATGCGGATGACATGACCCCAACCCGCCCCAGTATCAAAATCCAGCCCTTAGACTCTATGGGGTAGAAATTAGGTCGCGCCCCATTTGGGGCGCAAATATCGTCCGGACGCAAATATTAGCGCCTGGCGCTAATTATCGGCACTGATGGGAAACTTCACTTTTACCGCCCCGGGAGGTGAGTGGAGCGCTAAAGCAGGCGCTGCACACCTCTCTTAAGGCGCAAAGGCCGAGCAGTGAGGCGCTAACTCGGAGCGCTGGCGAAGCTCATGTAATGTCAGTCAGCAATGCAACACACACACAATGGCACGGGCCAGTTCTTAAAGGGGATGGTTAATCTTGCTTTCCATCCACATCCTGTTCATTGCTGCCTTGAATCTCGGCCTGGAGAGACTTGCACATCAAATGTGCTGGAAAGAACAATGGAGAGCACCAGGCAAAGAGCTCAGAGTGCAGCTCCCACGGTCTCTGCTAAATCGATACAAGGAATGGCAAATCAAAATGAACCTGCAAAGTGCTGCTCAGTACCCAAA
This sequence comes from Squalus acanthias, assembly GCA_030390025.1. Classification (NCBI taxonomy): domain Eukaryota; kingdom Metazoa; phylum Chordata; class Chondrichthyes; order Squaliformes; family Squalidae; genus Squalus; species Squalus acanthias. The sequence continues at coordinate 86,294,046 of CM059438.1, forward strand.
ACTCCTTCACACAACGTTGAATCTCTCCAGAAGTCTCTCCCTCTCTCTCTCAATATGCGTAGTTCAAAAATGCCACCAACAATAAAAGACAGGAAGAGGCCCCCTTTAAATAGCGCCCCCCCCAGCCCCACAGCGATTGATAGCGTTCCAGTCTTCTGGTCGTTGGAAGCGCCAGGCGGTAAGGCAGGGGGCGCAACTCAATTTCCGCTACGGGGCGCCCCAAGGGCGTTGCACCATGGAATGACGTCACAATCTGCGCGCGCAGGTGGTCGCAGCGGTAAGTTTTAGCGCCGCCGCACAATCTCAAGTTAAGTTCTCGAGCGGCGCAAACATCGCTGCGCCCGGGCGTTAGCGGCTTTGCGCCCCATTAGCGCCCTCTTCAGGCGCTAACGGGTGGCGCAACCAAGTGAATTTTTACCCCTATGACTATGAATCTATGGGATCATTTTCTCTTCCTTTTTCTCCCCCTCTGCTCAAGAAGGTGCTGACTTGTGCTAGAGTTCCATGGACACCATGAACCCTTCACTACCTGCCGAGTGGCTAATGTTTACGTGTGAGCACAGATAACATTAACAGTGTTTTGACCATGGACGACATTAAAACCAAGTCTAATCCTGTTTTCATTTGACACATATCCACGTTACAGCAAGCGTAACAAAAACGTATTTCTGACGTTACAGTAGATTCTCTTAAAATAAATCACACAGCCTGCAAACTGTGTATTTATTAAGCCAGGATATGTATCGCTAGAGTCAAACCCAACTACTGTCTACTGCAATGAAATAAAGTGAGGCCAAATTTCCCCACTTTTTACAAGGGTGGTGGATCTTCAGCAGGGTGGGACTTGTTGCCTCTGCCCCTGAGCTGGCCAATTTTGCAGGGGTTGTGGTAATTTACAGCAGGAATCAGACCCTTTTACAGAATCAAATCTACCACCTTCTGATCTGTATAGTATAGAGCATCGAGCATTGCCTTTCTCCCTGGGCCATTCAGGAGAGAACAATATTTTTAGGCTTTAATGACTGCAACAGTGATTTGAAAACCAATGCTTCAATGATCATTACTGTTCCCTTTGGAGTGCTTCAAATTCAAAGAAACTCAGTGTTACAGTGATATTAACATCCACTGTGGATTATGAGTGAGATTTCACGTTCAAACAGTTAACTCAAGCTTGAAACCCATCACTAACCTGCAATCGTAGCGGCACGTAATTAGAATGCTCTCTAAAAGATCCATCAGGGTTTTGACAGCTATAAATGAGCCAACTGATTGTATTGCACATTGACTGTTCATTCAGTGTCAGGTACTCACTGACTTGTGCAAACACCCTTAATACAAAGGCTGTTACCCTGGAAATAAATGAACATGCACTGTTATTATTTTGGTGAATGTAAAATATAAATGTTTCATCCACTCCTGGCAGACCTCAGCAAGGTACAGTACCACACCAGGTGATACTATCACCATACAGGACCAGTGGGATTCCTTTTCTATTACTATGCTCAGAGATTTACAAGTTATATGCATTGCAGTGTTGTAGAAATGAAAGTTTCCCATTAAAAGTAGGATACAGGCTACCAGACACATTCCTTATGTAAGTTTTAGATATTGTCACATGTCTTAAAGTACGACAGGCGTAGATACGGGTGTGACGATATATTTGCACATTAATGAGTTCACTGTTTCGGCAGTAAGCTAATCAATATCCCACACAGACCACAACTTGTCTACCAAATTTAAATATCGTAGTGAGCCATTGTTCCAAATTCACAGCACCATAGGAAAATGGCAACAACAAATATAAAACTAAAATGCCTTTACATATCAGTTATCATTGATTATTCTGCCTCTATCCTCTCTCCCTTTACCATGATTCTTCTGATTCTCCCCTCTTTTGATATCAGTCCCCATCTCAGTTTCTCCTCTCATTGTATTTTCACTGCTCTCCATTGACTTTTCTTTTGATCCTTTCCACTACCATTTTACCCCCACCCCCCCGTCTTGCCAAACCCGTAAGACTTCTCAGTCCCAAGTCTAACAGCACTGCAGAACACAATTACAAAGACAGCGTGATCTGCATGCATCAATGGCCAGTGTGAAACGAATCAACCACCCTTTTGTTGTCTTAAATTAGAACAGTTTTCTCGTATATTATATCAACATCCTCTTCTGGACTTACCTTGCTACAGAACTTCATAATGTCACCCAGGGTGGGCAAGATCCTTAACAAAGCTCCAAAACCCAGATATTTCACTACATTAAAACCACTATACAAATGACACTTACGTCATAGTATTTTTACATCTACATTGTTTTATTGACCTTTTGAGTGGCTTTTCTGGTATAAACCACCAATTGATAACTTTAATTTTGACTAGATGTTTTTCAACCACCAAACCTTAAAAGGCCAATTAACTTCTGTAAAATATATCATATTGTTGTTCATCTAAATTATTCTCAAAATTAAACTAAATATTCAGATAACCAGAAATCAGCAAAGGAGCAGGATTCACAAATATGGAATTTCAATTTGATTTGGCAGAATAAATGGAAGTGCACTGTACAATTGTAAGTGAAAGAAATGCCCTTGAACAATAATAAGATTTTAAACTGTGACACGGTTTTCATTTTTATCTGGCTCACATTATGCTTTTTCAAACAGTAATTAAAACACCATCCTGACAATTAATATTATCAAAACATCAATTCTCTCTTTTGGGGAAAACTGGGATTTTACTTAGCACAGCTTACCAAGTGCTGGCCTCTCGATCCTTCCACATGCTGTATGAATGAGTCTCTCTGGTTAGGAAAGACATAATACTCGTAATGCCTATACAAAATCAAAAGTTGAAGTACAAAGATTAATATAAAAATAAAATAAGAGATGTACAACAAATAAATATGCTCTATCATTCATGTGTCCTAAACCCTCGACCTCTACCACCTAGAAGGACAAGGGCAGCAGGCGCATGGGAACACCAACACCTCCAAGTTCCCCTCCAAGTCACACACCATCCTGACTTGGAAATATATGGCCGATCCTTCATCGTCGCTGGGTCAAAATCCTGGAACTCCCTCCTGACCAGCATTGTGGGAGAACCTTCACCACATGGACTGCAGTGGTTCAAGAAGGTGACTCACCACCACCTTCTCAAGGGATGGGCAATAAATGCTGGCCTTGCCAACGACACCCGCAGCCCATGAACGAATAAAAAAAATTCCCTTATTTGTGTATGAACCTTAGCAATTGTTATGTGTGAAATAGTAACTTTACCTTATTTAACATATCCCCCTACAGAAAAATATAAAGGACCTACAATATTGATGTGATAAATTGCAGATAGTTTCTCCGTAAACCTGCAGTAATGATGGATAAGCATCAATACCCTTCTATCAACATCACATCGCAGAACCTCAGCGTCACCAAATGTGGGGATCAAAACTGGACACAATACTCCAAGTAAGGATGAATGAAAGCCATAAATAACCAAAGTATAGTGCTTAACTTTCTACTTTATTGGCCTAGGAATACTTCAAAGAACACAATTTTCTTTCCCTATAGCTATCTCACATTGCTTGTGAACCTTTAGTAAATAGTCATTGACTACCTCAAGTCCATTTCCTGTTCTATTACTTTTAATGGGTGCTCATGTGCGAAATATGCTTGGTGTTAAATTGCTTGGGATGTTTCTCTAGGCTCTATATACTTGCAAATTATCGTTGCTGTTGAGTTGCTTGCCCATATGCATAACACAGTCCTTCTCTACATTCAATAACATTTGCCATTTATGAGCCCATTCACTTAACTTAACTTGCAGCCTATTAATCTCCTTATTGCCAACCTCTGCATGCATTTTTATATCATCTGCAAATTAGTAATACAATTGATGTCCTCCTCAAGACCAGGAAGAAAAATAATGAACAGTAAAGAACCCAAAACAGAGTCCTGGGGAATTCCATTCATCACCCAATCTGAATTCCTGTTAATAAACACTAAAAAAAAAATTCCTATTTGTAAAACTGTCAGTTATAGATGAAGCTATCACATACCTTCTCTCATTTTTTTCTTCATTTTCAGCTGAATAATGATGTTGTTTGGTCCCATCACATTCCAACTATTGGTTTTCTCCAAATAGTTATAGATGAAGTAAACTGGTGCAACAATCATTAGCTCAGATTCAGCAGAGCCTCTCGGTAGATTAATTAGCTTGTGAACTCCCTCAGGATCTAAAGCTATGGACATCGCTTCACCGATTATATCACCTGCCAGAATCCAACACAGAATACTTCAGCATAACTGACAACTACTGTGACAAAAAGAAATACTGGAAATGAACAGCAGGTCAGTAAGCATCTGCAAGAGAAAGAGAAATTAACGTTTCAAGTATAACCCTTTATGAGCTCTGATGAAGGGCTACACACAAAAAATTTATATTTCTCTTTCAGATACTAGTCCCCACAGTTTACAGCGGGCGCGTTCGTGCGAACACGATTTGCCCATTATAAGCGACGGCCAGTATAACGTGGTAGCGCTATATACCCGAACAAAGCTCCTTACTGCCAGACCTTAGACCTGACCAAGGGCCTCGAGCTCCACAGCGCCAACCTGATGAAAGTGATTATTTAACGTCATGCAAACTGCTAAATTGTTTTGTTAGCGTACTATAGATGCCTTTGATCCAGAGGTCAAGACAACAATTCACGTCATTCTGTTGTTGATGACTTGTAATTCACAAGAATGTAACAAGAATGTTGTAGCTCAAGCTCAGAGACTTGAAAGCTGCCGCATCTGGGTCCCCAGCAGAATTTACAGCAGGAGTCTGCCAGAATGGCAGTGTAAATTCAGGGCCATGATCTCTACACAATCTGATCTGGGAAAGTATGATTAGGTGTGAAATGCAACAGGAAAACTATTCAATGGACATTAAAGTTTATTTCCACAGCTCTCTTCATAGACGTTTCATATCAGGATAAACAAAATTGATATCAGACATTACTGAAAACATCAATCACTCCGGTAAACTATCCTCAAGCAGTAGGAGGGTAGTTCCTTAGTGTATTGTGGCTATTGGAGCCACAGATTTTGGTAGAGCTGGGTGTTGGCATTCATTTAGAAGCTGATCTCATTACACCTGACGATGTCTTCATTTAGATGGTGAAACACAGTTCTGGACAGACAATTCAACTGAATCGAATCTGTATTCCCAGAAGCTTGTGAGTGTGTGGATTTAACCCATTGTGAGACAAATTTGACCTAATTGCATCGCCTTAACATAAATTAATCCTAAATCCCTTTTAGGCCAATAGTCAACTATCTTGAAACATGAGGCTAATATGATTCATGAGATTTAGCAGCCTTCAAAGGCTGGAGACCATCTTCTTTCGTTGAGGTTATTAGAAGTTGTTTCACCCGAGGAAGAAATAGTAGGGCTTCAGTGTTGATGTGTACTGCATCATGGTATATCCACCAAATGTAATCCCTCTGGTGTTTCAAACTGGCCACCGGTGCAGTGTGAGCTGAGGATAGTAACACTATACCATAGACTGACAATGGAAACATTATTGCAAACATCATGTTTTTCTCTTTGCTTGTCAATTTTTCTCCTCCTCCCTTTTTCTCTGATGGTGCTGACTCCTTTCTGCAGTATAGTTCACAGGTGCCAACACAACCTTCCACTGCTCCGCCCTCCAGTATTTTACCCATTATTCATGTGTGAACAATGACAATGAATCATAGCAGCTAATTAATTGCAGGGGGAGGAATATAGGATCATAGGAACAGGAGTAGGCCATTCAGCCTCTCGAGCCTGTTCCGCCATTCAATGAGATCATGGCTGATCTGTAACTTAACTCCAGCCACCTGCCTTGGCTCCATATCTCTTTTTACCCTTGGCTAGCATAAATCTATCGATCTCAGATTTAAAGTTATTAATTGCGCTAGTATCTACTGCCTTTTGTGGGAGAGAGTTCTGCACTTCAACCAACCTTTGCGTGAAGAAGTGTTTCCTAACTTCTCTCCTGAATGGCATGGCTCTGATTTTAAGGTTATGTCCCCCTGTCCTAGTCTCCCCCACCAGCGGAAACAGTATCTCTCTAACTACCCTACCAATTCTTTTCAAAATCCTAAAAACCTCAATCAAATCATCCCTTAACCTTCTATAATCCAGGGAATACAAGCCTAGTTTATGTAATCTCTCCTCATAATCTAACCCTTGGAGCCCTGGTAACATTCTGGTGAATCTGCGCTGCACTCCTTTCAAGGCCAATATATCCTTTCTGAGGTGCGGTGCCCAGAACTGTACACAGTACTCCAGATGTGGTCTAACCAGGGTTTTGTATAGCTTCCTCCCCTTCATATTCTAGCTCTCTACTTATAAGGGCTAATATTCCATTAGTCTTTTTTGTACCTGACTACTACATTTCAGTGATCTGTGTACATGAACCCCCAAATCTCTTTGGACCTCTACTGTTCCTAGCTTTTCACTGCATAAAATATACCTGGATCTATCTGTTTTTGGTCCAAAATGGATGACCTCACAACTACCTGCGTGGAAATCCATCTGCCACAGTTTTGCCCACTCACTTAATCTATCAATGTCTCTTTGTAATTTTATGCGCCCGTCTACATTACTTACTATACCACCAATCTTTGTGTCATCGTCAAATTTGAATATACGGCTGCCTGTAAATCATTAATAAATATAGTGAATAGTTGAGGCCCCAGCACAGATCCTTGTGGGACACCACTAGTCACTTCCTGCCAATTCAAGTACATACCCATTCGCCCTACTCTCTGTCTTCTACCGCCTAACCAATCTCCTAACCAGGTCAATAATTTGCCCTCAATTCAATGAGGGAGGTGGCATGTCCTGTCCTCATCTAACATCCACATGTGTGTAGCAATCAGGAGTGTGAAACCTGACCAATCTTCCTCTCCCTGTCCCAGACTGCTGAGGCCAACAGCAGCACCGATACCATCCCTCAGCTGACGTCAATGAAAATTAACACAGACTGGCGATTAAACTTGGGACCTGCCGAAACTCAATGAACCATCAGGGGAGCTCACATGTCATTCTACAACAGCAAAGCTCTTTAACATTACAATTCCATGACTAATCAAACAGCAGCAATACTACCTTGTACAGTCAACACATTCTTCGGTTTTACGTTTGGGAGAATATTTAATGGTGTTTTCAGTGAAATGTCAATCCTTCTCACCATTCCGCCTAAAGGAAAATGGAAAATCCAACTTTGGTTAGAACAGTTCTCTAAACAAAGCCTTCAATTAAACATTAGGTCGGAAACTTAATGCAAAACATACCCAAGACGTTGGCTGGATCCAACACGTAGGGAAAATTTTTCTCTTTCCTAATACCTTCTGGCTGCAGAATAAAACAGAAGTTAACAATGAAAAAGAAAAATGAAAGTGCAAAAAGCACTGTGTTTCAATGTTCCCCTTAATTTTTTTTTGGGTGCGCGGCCCCTTTAAGGGACTGCGCGCATGCACGGTTTTTCCTATTTAAAAGCCAGTGAGTCAGCTGCGCGGGAGCTGCAGAACGCAGCGTGACCGTGCAGCCGCGCAGCTTAAAGGGAACATTGGTGTGTTTATAGAAACAAGATATATACAGACGTATTTAATATGGAACAACAACAACAACTTACATTTATATAGGAACCATGGATAACAGAGTGATGACAAGGCAGTGCCTCACTGAGCGGTTCAGGTGATACCATAAACCATGAGTGATGCTCAAGGGATTTACATAATTTTAACTCTGATTTCAGCAGCTATTTTTGTAGTGTTCATGAAGATTATTTTATTTAATCTCGAATCCATTTTTTTGGTCAGTCGTAGCTGTGATGATGGGTGCTAACAGCCACTGTGCTAAGTTTTGACACATGATGAAATCCAATCTGAAAGACTAATGAGTTTTGATTGAACAATAATCAACAATTCATAATTGGGAAATAACTTGGTGTGCATCTATTTAAAACATAGCAGTCAATCTCCTGTGACATAACACAGGGGGTGTCAAGATAAGGAGAGTCTACAGGTGAAGCAGGGTTAGAGACTGGGAAATAATTGGACTAGGGCATGCAGATGTAATTCTGTCCCCATTTTGAAGTCATAAATTTTGTCATTTGTATATTATCATTATAAATTCCTATGTCGACATTTATAAACTTATCACACTACTTACAGCTTACAGCCAGTGGTGGCATTGTGGCGCCTCCACTGGGGGGGAGAGTGTAATTACAGCATGACAAGTTTACATAGGCAATTTCCATTATAAAAGTCAACATAGGAATTTATAAGGGAAAAGGTTGACAGGAAGTGTGGGAAGATGTAAGATGTTTAATATATCTATAAAAATAGATATAAATATAAATGAAGATGCTGATCCTTTTCCTGTGCTGGTCAACATTTTAATTTTATAATGCTGTGTCATGTTACATGAATTCCACAGCATAGTGGAATGTTACCTGAATTTCTAAGCATAGTTGGTGGCCCCTCAATGTTTACATTAAGTCATCAGACTTTTCAAAATGTCAGGGCACCACCAGCAAATTCCCCCAGGAGACAGGTAAGGGAGTTCATGGAAAAAGAAAGACTTCGGACTAGACATAATCATACATAATCCCTTATGACAGGTTACGGCTGTACTAAAGGATTGATATCAAAGACGGGGATTGCAGAGGATTTGAAAATAGGGGGCTTTACACTTCTCTGTTGCTAATCACAAGAGATCATGAGCCTTTTGTCAGTTTGCAGCCACTGACTAAATAACCTCTCGAAATGATTTGTGAATTCATCTGTAGCTTCTTTGCAAGTCACAAGTGGCCTTGAATGTTATAAAAGTTCTGTAACACCTCTGATAGTCAAGTGATTAGATGAACTGCCCAGTGTAGCAATAAGCTGAAGATCCTCGGTTCAATTTCCAGTCTGTACTGAGTTTATTGATTTAGGGTGGCACTAGAATTGGCTTTACTGCCAACTATACCTCACCCAAGTGGCTATGATTCAGGCGTCTTTCACAAGGTCTGCCTCCAAAAACACTGCCTGTCTCTATCTCTACCTCTTCCTCACTCCTGCTGCCACTGAAACTCTCACTTACGCTTTTGCTACCTCTAGACATTTCCAATGCACTCTTCACGAGCTTCCCAAGCTCCACCTTACATAAACTCCAACTCAATCAGAATTCTGCAGCCTAGATCCTATCCTGCATAAAATTCTGCTCACCTATCACCCTAATCCTTGCCTATTGACATTCTATCCTCTAGCACAGCGAATTCAAAACAGTAAATGTGAAATCCCTCTGTATCTTTGCCTCTCCTTACCATTGCAACCTGATCCAGTCTTAAGTCCCTGTCCATGCCCTCCATTTTTCGAACATGCGTCTACTGCATGTTTCTCCCCTCCCATGATTTAACCATCAGTGGCGCAGCCTTCAGCCATTTTGCCTCTTCACTCTGGAACTCTTTCCTCTAATCTCCTACATCTCTGCCTCATCTTCAAAATAAGAACAGCAACTTTTATATTTATAAAACCCCTTTTATGCAGAAAATATTCTTTTAAAAACTTACCTCTTTTTTCAGCCATTTCCCCACCTGCTCAAACTGTGAAGGCCTTGGGACTTTTATTCTACACTAAAGGGGCTTACATAAATGCAAGTTGTTATGGATGTATTGTAAAGCTTGGCAATGAGTATAACCAAGCTTTCGACTTCAGGGGGCACCACATATGCACAATTCCAGTAGTGGTTGCTGCTTAGTGATCAGAAACAGTTACAATGGCCGATTTGTCCCTTCCTAACCCAAGGGTACAGGCAAATTGTACTGTTCCATTGTTGTTCTGGTGGCGATCAGCACAGACTGAGCTGGGACCTTCCTGTCCTGCATGGCTCAGCGATTCGCTGGATAAACTCAATGAAGCATCAACGGTATCACTTTAAATTTACTAGCCCAAATATTAACACTATCGGTTTCTATTTTACATTTGTGACATTCATGATATCAAACAGAATTTATATTTTAATTTGATATTTTTGCTTCCAGTGCAGTGCTGAGGGAGTGTCGCACTGTCGGAGGTGCCGTCTTTCAGATGAGACGTTAAAGCCGCGTCTGCTCTCTCAGGTGAACGTAAAAGATCCCATGACCACTATTTTGAAGAAGGGCAGGGGAGTTATCCCCGGTGTCCTGGTCAATATTTATCCCTCAATCAACATCATTAAAAAACAGATTATCTGGGTCATTATAACATTGCTGTTTGTGGGAGCTTGCTGTGCGCAAATTGGCTGCCGCGTTTCCTACATTACAACAGTAACTACACTTCAAAAAAAGTACTTCATTGGCTGTAAAGCGCTTTGGGACATCCGGTGGTCGTGAAAGGCGCTATATAAATGCAAGTCTTTCTTTTCCATCTTTAATTTGCTCTAGCTTATTCTTTTTTTCTAAACTCACAATTCTCTGTTTACAAACATGGAAAAGATAATAAATGGAAGAATTGTAACATACCACCACAAGCAATTTATGGATAGTAATTTCATTTGCAGAAAATTGAGTTTGCAGTGTGAAATTTATGTTGTGGACACCTATTTTCAGGGGAAGTATGGTGAATGTGAATGGAAGTGCCGAGAAACCTTCCAAGGTTTTTCTTTGGCAAGCAGTAGTCTGTCTTCCTTCAGTGCTTGTTTGAGAGCCTTTGAACAAACATGTTCCCTCTTCCGTACTCATTTGTACACAAACCTTTAAACAAAACAATGCTCAATTAATTGTTAGGGCTGAACAGTGTTTTATTTTACAATTCATGCACTTAAGAAGTGTCAGCTTGGCTCCGTTAGTATCACTCTCACCTAGGAGGCAGAAGGTTGTAGGTTTAACTTCCACTATGGGACTAACCACAAATAATCTAGACGGACACGCTTCAGTGCAGTATTGGAGGAGTCCTGCCTTATCAGGGCTGTCATCTTTCAGATGAAACATTAAACTGAGGGCCCCATCTGCTTGTTCAGATATAAAAGATCGCATTGCACTTTTCAAAGCGTTTCTCTTGGCCAACATTGCTCCCTCAATCAACACCACCAAAATAAATTATCTGGTCATTCATCTTGTTTGCTGTTTGAGAACTTGCTGTTTGCAAATTGCCTGCTATATTTATCTACATGCAACAGTATGTACAAATTAATTGGTTGTGAAGCACTTTGGGATGTCCTGAGGATATGATAAGGAGCTAAATAAAAGTATTTTCTTCTTCTTTTGCTTAAATAACATTATGATATCCTCAGGATAAAAGTAGATTCTTCACCTTTAGCTGTAATGGGTATCATTTTTAGATGAAAGTTTAACCTGTATACTGTGGGTAATGTAAATAATTCAACAAGGAAAATCAGAGGGACATTAGTCCTTTTAAGGGACTTTATGTGACTTTATATCATCTTTACATGCCCTGTTGCATAATACCATCTCCAGTTCTTTTAATCAAAGAAGGAATCTTAACACTAAAGTTCAGTGATAATATAACAAATACCCTCTGACTGACATGAAGAGCAGAAAATCAAACGCCTGATCAAACAAGTAAGCCAAGGGAAGGGTAAGAAAAAGCTACATAAGTGGCCAGAGCATTTCTAATTTTACTTTATATTTGTCCATTTCATTCACTTAATGAATTGGTTGTGAAACTCGTTGGCATGTCCTGGGGACATGAAAGGAGCTATAAAATGCAAATAGGAAATGCAGGAGGGACGTTTTTTTTTAACTAAAAGGGTGGTATGCATATGGAACAGATTCTGGGCACAGGTGGTGGAACAAGAAACCTTAATGGGTTTCAAGAAGGATCTGGGCTGGTTATTGTCAACAAATGGGATTTAGGGTTATTAGAAATTCACCAAAGGAATACTGTGGATCAGTGGGTTAGATGGTTGGAAGGCCTTCTACTCCTTGAAACTGTTACTATGTTCTTTCTTTCTGTTTCTGGCTTCAGACAGAGAAACTTACACATGGATGAACTCCATCTGGAGGTGATCTCCAAGATCCTAATACAGAGTGTAGTAAAACTTGTTTTTAATTGCATTTTATAAAATGCAACTTATCTACCAAATCTGTTATCTGTTGGTTAAATGTGAATATTTGCCAGAGGTTTCTGAGCATGTTCTGATATTCAGATAATCAAAATGCGGCAATGAATAAGCCTCACTCAAAGAGCTGCCAGACAGCTGTCAACATCACATCTAATAACATTGTAATGAATATTTCTAATAAACAAGTTATGAAACATGAACAAGTATTTAAGATATACCCCTATTTTTTCCTGCTGATAATTAAACACAGAGACTCTTAGTTGCACTTGTTCACCTCGCACGACAGAATAAGGTACTTTTGCTTTTAGAATCACGTCTTGGTAAACAGTCACTTTTAGTGGCTCAGCGACACATATACCTGTGCAAAATAGAAGAAATAAGAAGGATCTTGAAGTATTTTACATGAATTGAATATGATGCTTAATATTGGCAAGTTCTAAAACTGCCCAGCTGTTTACTTACCAGTCTCAGAAATTCCAACTCCTTGGACTTCCCAAGTAGTCAGTGAATCGGGCAAAGTTTTTGACAGTGGCTGAGTGCCTGAGCTAAACATAATGAGAACACAAAAATAATAACAATGTATACCACTTGTAAAATTTGAATTGCATATTTGCCCATATTACTAATATTTGGAAACCATACAAGGACAACTCCTGTAACCTACAAATCTAGCTCATTATACAATCGTCTAAAATCTGGATTTTTGGTGATTTTTTTGTTTTGCTTCCCAACGTGAGTAGGTAAGCAGAGCCGAAACATTTTATTTGTGGAGACAGGAAGGTTGAATGAAGAATACTAGACCAAAGCAAATGGCGAATTCTCTGTGGGACAAAGACAGAATTTAGCATTGTTTTTGGACTGCTGTCGTATTTGCTGATGAGTTTCAATATTCAAATATCTAAAATAACAACAGAAAATGCTGGAAACACTCAGCAGGCCAGGCAGCATCCGTGGAGAGAGAAACAGAGTTAACGTTTCAGGTCTGGGACCCTTCTTCAGAACTGGAAAAGGCTAGAGATGTAACAGGTTTTAAGCAGGTGCAGAGGCAGGGAAAGGGGGAGGGGAGGATCTGAAGGAATAGTCTGTGCTAGGGTAGGAGGCAGGAAAGATAAAATGTTGCAAATGGGGATGGCAGAATCACACAGCCTGAAAAATGGGGGCAGGGGTTATAGTCTGAAATTGTTGAACTCAATGTTGAGTCCAGAAGGCTGTAAAGTGCCTAATCGAAAGATAAGGTGCTGTTCCTCGAGCTTACGTTGAGCTTCTTTGGAATATCTAATTTGTTTTCACTTAATCAAGCTTCTTAGTATTTACTGTGGACATTTATGATAAAAGCCTAAAGAGCGAAAGTATATACCTATGTACACCAACCATCTGCATTTTACACAAACAATCACCCTTTCAATCTGCTTTGCCTGCGATTGGATTTTACAATCAGTGTGCAGATAGGTCTGAGCAGTCCTCCTCCTAATTTCCCGGTTTCTATACTCCCCAATTGAATGTTTATGTGCACTGCTGCTCAGCAAGTCATAGCTGATGCTGTGAACCAACCATGGGAGAATGGCAACTCAACAGCTTAAACCTCAGCAGGATTTGACCAAAACACTTTTTTTTAAAAAACAACAGTGCTAAACTTCACCTGGGAAAGCTGATTGTTTTTTGGTTTATACCTCAGATAATTTACTCAGGTTAAACATCTCACACCATCCCTGCAGGCGAGCCTTCATTCCTTACAGCCCAGAGCGTGCCTTTATTTGCTTAATATCTAAGTAAATTTTAGTGAGCCGGATTGAACAGAAAATCCTTGTTACTGTATTTGAGCTTGCTACTTTATATCACGTTCCCTCATGTGATATTCCTTAACTTTGGAGAAAGAACACGACACCAGATCACAGGTTAGGCTGTAAACTGCCAAGCATATTTATTAAATAGTGAATGGATGATTGAACAAAAGCAATGACACACTGTAGATTTCCAATAGTTACAGGTATAACTATTCCGGCTTGCATGATGGAAGATATATAAATAGCCATGTCTGTTGTACTAAACTGTAACATGAACTGCACATGGCTCAAGGTCTTTGAATATTAACCCTATGAGCCTGACGATCTACACAGTCTCTCTGGTCTACCTATCACTCTATCATGACTACTGAATTGGAAAAATTCTTATGGGTCAAAGGAAATTTGTGTCTCAAACTCAAGAAGAACTGCCATTCAGACAGATATACAAACAAGTCATACAGGATGCTTGTATTTTAATGGAATGATTTTCCCCTTCCTCGGATACCTGACCAGACACGGACAGTTTTCACTGCGGGAGGGGAGTCGCACCTGCTGCCCATGCACTGAATAATTTTCCTTCCATTGTGGACAGAAAATGTGGACAGCACAAACTCAGTTTCAGCCCTGGCATCTATTCTGAGGGCCTTGTATATCAAAGACGCTAGGCCATTTTCTGACTGAACCCGATATTTTACCCCATGTGTATTGTGACAGAAAGAAAGATGCTAATACCATAATGCATAATAGACAAAAATGCATTATGCATTTGTCGCATTCCTCTCTCCACAACTCTCAGCGAGCAGCGTGAGGCAGCAACAGAGACAAAAGGTAACTTAAAAAGGAACCAGTAAAATTGAAAAGGCACCTGACAAAAGACAATGGGGGCTAAATTCGGTTGATTTGCGCCTCCCGTTAGCGCCCGAGGGCACTAACGGGGCGCAAATCAACTAGCACCTGGGCACGCGCCGCTAACGCCTCCCGCGAAATTCAGCAGGAGGTTAGCGGCAGCACTAACCGTTAGCGCCGCCGGCTGTAATATTGGGTGGCGCCCCCCCGACTTACCGCCAGACACTATGTCCACCGGGGTCAGGGGGGCCTACCTGCGGCCGGGATGGCGCCAGTTAAAGGGGAGGTGGCGGGCGGCCATTTTTGTTGCTGGCCGCCTACCAGCACCTGCCCCCGTTACTGCCCCGGCCCCCATGAAGCCCCCCCCCCCCTCGTTTGCCGGCACTCCCGATCCCTGGTGGCCCAGCTGGGCACCGGGACGCGCTGCGCTAGGCCCCTCCCCTTTAAGAAGGGGAGGAAGGCCTGCAGTACTGCGGCACGATGTGCCGCAGCGCTCATTATGCCGCAATATTGGCTTGCAGCGCCCCAAGAGTGACACGGGGCGCTTCCAGTAACACCCCGCTTCCCTCTTGGGGCGCTACCTGGGAAAATCGGGCGCAGGGGCGCTAACTTTTTCGGGGCACTAAAATTAGCGCCCCGGCGAAGGTAGTGCCCCCCAATTTTTACCCCAATATTAAAGTATGTGAGAAAAAAAAGTCTAAGGGGTAGCAGAAAAGTTGGAAGGAAAAACAGTGAAGAAAAGCAAAAGGGAGTGCAACAATCAAACTGGCAGAGGAACAGAGATTTTGTAGAGAAAGGCAGGTAAGATAAATAAAAGTTTAAAACTCTGTTGGTGCAAACTCTAGATTTCTCTATCTGAAAGGGGGAATTTATTTTTTGATCAAAAATACAAAGAAAATTCTAATTCATAAGAGGTCATGAAGTATATCTTTTGTGTGATTTTACACAAACGAGAACGAGGTATAAATGATCTTGACTTGAATATAGGGGGGTATGATTAAGAAGTTTGCAGATGATACTAAAATCGGCTGTGTGGTTAATACTGAAGAAGGAAGCTGTAGACTGCAGGAAGATATCAATAAATTGGTCAGGTGGGCAGAACAGTGGCAAATGGAATTCAATCCGGAGAAGTGTGAGGTAATGCATTTGGCGAGGGCTAACAAGGAAAGGGAATACACATTAAATGGTAGGACACTGAGTAGTGTAGAGGAACAAAGGGACCTTGGAGTGCATGTTCACAGATCCCTGAAGGTAGCAGGCCAGGTAGATAAGGTGGTTAAGAAGGCATACGGAATGCTTGCCTTTATTAGCCATAGCATAGAATACAACAGCAGGGGGGTTATGCTTCAACTGTATAAAACACTAGTTAGGCCTCAGTTAGAGTACTGCGTGCAGTTCTGGTCACCACATTACAGGAAAGATGTGATTGCACTAGAGAGGGTACAGAGGAGATTTACAAGGATGTTGCCGGGAGTAGAGAATCTTCGCTATGAGGAAAGACTGGATAGGCTGGGTCTGTTTTCCTTGGAACAGAGGAGGCTGAGGGGAGACCTTATTGAGGTGTATAAAATTATGAGGGGCATAGATAAAGTGGATACAGAGGACCTATTTCCCTTAGCAGAGGGGTCAAAAACCAGGGGACACAGATTTAAAGTAATTGGTGGAAGGTTTAGAGGGGATTTGAGGGGAAATTTCTTCACCCAGAGGGTGGTGGGGGTCTGGAACTCACTGCCTGAAAGGGTGGTAGAGGCAGGAACCCTAACCACATTTAAAAAGTACTTGGATGTGCACTTGGGATGCTGTAACCTGCAGGGCTACGGACCAAGAGCTGGGAAGTGGGATTAGGCTGGATAGCTCTTTGTTGGCCAGCGCGGTCACAATGGGCCGAAATGGCCTCCTTCCGTGCTGTAACTTTCTATGATTCTATGATAAAAGATGGGGGCAAGATGTGAAAATTGTGTTAATCAAAATGTTCAAGGAAAGGGTTATAACCTTAGAGAAAAGAGTACATGAACTTTGTGAAGGATACTGAGAGCAAGTGGATAGTATTAGATTCTGTAAATAGGTCACTGCAGGTCAGTGAAGTGGATGAGCTTGCACTGGACTTTGAGGTTGAGTCACTGAGGATCCAAGGATAAGGGCTGAATCAAACAGGTAACGCATTTCCAAGAAAATTAGATAAATGCTGAGGAAAACTAAAAGAAATAGGGATATTGGATTAGGTGAGATACTCAGGTTACAATAATGAACAGAGACCAGATACTGTCCCCTAATGCAGAAGGAAACCAGGTCATAAAGGAAGAGGTAGTTAAGAAACCAGAGAAGGTATTTGGGACAACGACAAAGACACAGACTGAAAGGCACGGAGAGGTTATAGTCAGAGGGGACTTATTACTCAGCAAGGTAGACAACCCTGCGTGTTTTAAGGACAATGGGGTAAAAATTGGGTTGCATTGCAAAGCAACTAGCGCCCGGGTGTGGCGCCACCCATGCCTCCCGCGAAATTCAGTGGAAGGTTAGTAGCAGCGCTAACCAGTAGCGCTCCGCGGCGCAGCGCGGGGCCGTGCACAGCGCCCCGCTCGCACCCCGGCTGCGATCTTCAGGAGCGCCCCCTGACTTACCGCCGGATGCTATGTCCGACGGGGTCAGGGGGGCCTACCTGCGGCCGGGGAGGCGCTATTTAAAGGCGAGGTGCGGGGCGGCCATTTTTGTTGCTGGCCGCCTGCCAGCACCTGCCTGCGCTCCCGTCCCCGGCCTCCTGAACGGCCCCCCTGCGGAGTGCCAGCTGCGCTCCAACAGCCCGGCACTTCTGGGTCCCGGATCGCGCTGCGCAAGGCCCCTCCCCTTTAAGAAGGGGAGGAAGGCGCTGCGGCACGTCGCGCTGCGATATTGACTCACAGCGCCCCAAGAGGGATGCGGGGCGAATTTCCAACGCCCCGGCGAAGTTAGCGCCCCAAATGGGTCGCAATGAGCATGTGCTTCCTGCGCGCCATATTGGAGGCTTAAGCCAAATGGGGCGCTACTCAATTTTTAGCCCAATGCCTATAGGAAGAGGAGCTGTTTACCTGAAGCAAGAGCATCACATATTGAGGAAAGGTTAGAAGTGCAACTAAAGGGACAAAGAGAACATTCAGGTAAGTATATTTTAAAATTTTACTTTTTTGGTGACGGCCTGAAGTGGTCCCTTGCGGTTAGGCCACATGCAGACCTGGTTTTCCTGAACGCAGGTTGTCTCAGGGCAACCCAATATTGCAGAGGGGGCCTGAAACAGGTATTAGGCCCGTTATTTGCATATGCAAAGGGACTAATGCCTGTACAGGCATGGACCACGGACTTCGATTTTTTTTGCCTGTACCAATATGGCGGGTGGTACACCACTGGCTCGCAATGAGCAAAACAGGCACAATGCCATCTAATTTCTCATCCCTATTATTTAAAAAACATATGGCTGGTGCTCATTGCTGCCATTTTGTAAAGTTTGTCACTCAGAAGTGCAGGTGGTCTGGGTCTCAGGAGTGGGCTTCTCCATAGCTGCTGCAACTACCACTCTAATCTGTGTGCATGAGGTGAGACAAGCAGTTCTCACAACAGAATGTAGATTGTAGAATCCAATTATAAATTGCAAGGAAACATCTCCAGAAGAATGTAATGCAGAAAAATACCTTTCTGAAATTTCATGGACCTCCCATAGCCAGCTTTCTGGAAAATAACTACGGATCTGCGGTGACTCCATTTCAAATTCATTTTTCAATTCTAGTTTTGGGGTTAAACAAAAAGAAATGAAGACATGAGAAACAGCAAGAACTTACATTTTGAAATTGTTGCATAATGACCAGAATCCAGCTGCCTCAGCCAACAGTATTCTTGAGATGCTGCAGCCCAGGTTCAGTAGGGTAGATATAAAGAAATTATTTCCTCTGGTGGGGAATCCAGAACAATGGGACATAATCTTAAAATTACAGCAAGGCCATTTAGGAGTGAAAACAGGAAGCATTTTTTCACACAAAGGGTAGTGGAAATCTGGAACTCGCTCCCCCAAATGGCTGTGGATGTTGGGTCAATTGTAATTTTCAAGGCTGAGTTTGATAGATTTTTGTAAGCGTATCAAAGGATATCGAGCATAGGCGAGTAAATGGAGTTGAGGTACAGATCAACCGTGATCTAATTGAATGGCGGAACAGACTCAAGGGGCTAATTGGCCTCCTGTTCCTATGATTCAGCTAATGCAGAACTCTGCAACACAAATCCCCACCTGCATAAAGTCCTGCATCTTAGCTCCTCCTCTCGCACCATCCTCACCCACCTCCAGTAGTTTCTGTACTCCTGTTTACCCCTAAAGTGTCGACAGCCTCACCCCACTCGATTTGGGAAAACTTCTCCAGCCATTTGTCCCAGTCCGCACCCTCTGTGCCTCAGACTCTGGATTACTTCTTATCCCTGCCGTCTCCACTCTACCATTACAGGCCAATTGTTCAGCCATTACGCCCCTGCCCTCTGCAACTCTCTTCCAAAACCACTGTCATGTCATGTTACCTTTCGTCATGCCTTCAAGCACCCGCCCATCTCTTCAATTGTGCCTTCAGTCCCCTTTCTTCCCCCTTAAATTCTTTTACTTCCTCTTGGTATCCACCTCTTTGCCTTGAAAAGCACTCAGAAATATATTTTTAAGTGTGTAATAAATGTAAGTTGTTGTCCTCATCCCTCCATGTGGGGAAGCGCTCCCAACTGCTCAGCCCCTTTCGTTGATAGCAATGCCAGTGATAAGGAAACTTGGAATGAAACTATGTCCAAATATGCTGTGGCATTGCATGCTGGGATACCAACCAAGTTGCTCTGCTGCCTGGTGAACAATGGTGGACGGGTTTCTTTGGCCATTGTCCTCAGGTAGGTAGATGCCTGTTAATAACGACATTCTTTGTCGGGGAAGAATTTCTCAGATGTCAACAGCATCTCAGTGCATGTAAATAAATATTGACAGCTTTGTTTAATAGGGACAATTCAATTTCTACTTAATATCTCGTTTAATAGCCGTCATTTAACAAAAATAATCACTAGCAGCAGTTGCAAATATGTAGCGCTGCCTGTGGCATTTACTTCAGAACTTGGTTTGTTTACAAAAAGATCATATATATGCGGAAAAATGGTCAAACATATAGAAATCTTTGGAGGTTTCAGAATAAAGCTTGGAAGAATGTATATAAGAAGGTACCTCCCGCTACTAGGATCTGCGGCTCATTTGCCAGTCTGATTGGGTGTGCAGGAAAAGTAATCTTTTGTGCTCCAAGACTTACTCATTCGTCCCAATGTCAGCTCGCTTGCAGACTTCAAACGTAACTTTTGTGCATGATTGCAGCATTCTAAAAATATACTTCTGCATGGATCAGGTTTCCTGATTCTATTCGCTCGTTCAGTGCATGTGTGCCTGAGAATATAGTCCTTCATTCCATCTGTACAACACTGCAGTTCATTAGAGTTTGTAAATTTGGCAACTGGAAATTAAAACAAGAAGCAAGATTGAAACCAATTGTTCCTCTTGAGATGTTCACGGCCATTTCCGAAAGGATGCTGTTAAAAGCTAACTGTATTTATAAACAATAAATTGCTGGAGCCAACAGATATACATACCTACACACTTCTGATATGATCAGATGGTTATGAAAGCAATGGGGTGATTTTAACCCTGTCCACCCAGTGGAAAGAGGGCGGGCAGTTAAAATCGCCATGGGGACTTACCCACCGACATCTCATTCTCTGCCTACAGTCTTCAATTTTAATCTGTGTAAAAAAAATTCTCTTCATCTCCCCTCTGGTTCTGCACTGATCACTATTACCTACATTTTCTCAAATTTTATTTGCCCTCTATTATAACTCTAAGAGGTTTCCAGGTTTAAACTACTGTACTGGCCCCATCTGCTCTCGCAGGTGGACGTAAAAGATCCCATGGCACTATTTCGAAGAAGAGCAGGGGAGTTATCCCCGGTGTCCTGGCCAATTTCTCCCTCAACCAACATAAGAAAAACAGATTATCTGGTCATTTTCACATTGCTGTTTGTGGGAGCTTGCTGTGCGCAAATTGGCTGCCACATTACAACAGTGACTCCACTTCAAAAGTACTTCATTGGCTGTAAAGTGCTTTGAGACGTCTGGTGGTCGTGAAAGGCGCTATATAAATGCAAGTCTTTCTTTCTTTTTACATGATGGCTCCAGGGTAAATGCTCCATCCAGTAAGGTACTGAAACATAGAGGCCAGAAGGATCTCAGATTCAATCCCTGATCTTTGCAGAGTGAGATTATCTCAGTTGGGGCTGCAATAGCAGCAATACAATTCGACAGCTGAAGGCCTCAGACAAGAATAAGGCCTTCAGCAGGTAAGTGTTTGGGTGAAATTGGGGGGGGGAGAAGAGGCTGTTACAAGCCCACTGGGGAGAACATCAAGGCATTTATCCTCTACTGGTACTTTCCCCATCACGGCCTTGGGAACCAGCGGTAAGTAGGGTGGCAGAAGGGAAGTCTTCTGGTTACCCTAGGCCTTATCGCACCCACGTGCCTGCGACAGGCGGGGAAGCAGCGACCAGCGAAGGTCCCGGCTGGGGCAGGGAAAGGGAAATTCTGATGGGGGCTGTGAGGCAGCGGTCGGCCGCACCACCTGAATTTTCCCTCATTCTCCGCTGGGGTTGTGGAGGAGAATTCCACCTTCACCATCTAGGCTCATGCACTTAGCCTAGACTCAGGTACAGGAGGGCTGTCAATGCATATACAATTATACCCCAATGTGAGTCAGCACCGTCAGAAGAGAAGGGGAGAAAAAAACTACAGTGCAATTAAATACAATACAAGATTTACCAACAGAAAGGGACAAGACTTAATCACAGCTGAAGTACAGGAATGTTTCTTTTAATCCATTATTTGAAAATGTCCTTACTTTTCTTCTCTATTTCAGTCATCACATTCAGATTTCGCTTCGCTCGCAATAGTACATCACATTGTGTATCTGTTGAAAGTAAAAATGGAGCTTTAGTTGTAAAAAGTTTATGTCGTACATACTTTATTACTGCATCTGAGTAAATAATTTCACTATATTGTCAGAAGTATTGCAATAAATAATGGATGACATTAGAAATAAGTTCTCAACTTAGATTGATGTCATTGTAATAGAAACACATGATTACAGACTTGGCTCAGTGGGAGCACTCTTTCTTCGGAGTCAGAAGGTTATAGGTTCAAGCTTCCACGCCACAGACTTGAGCACGTAATCTAGGCTGACACTTCACTTCAGTACTGAGGGAGTGCTGCACTGTTGGAGGTACCGTCTTTGAGATAATACATTAAATGGAGTCCCCATCTGCCTTCTCAGATGGACGTAAAAAGGTCCCATGGCACTATTTGAAGAACAGAGGAGTTCTCGTGGTATCCTGGCCAATATTCTTTTCCTCAATCAACACAAAAAAAAAAGATTCTCTGGTCATTTATCCCATTGCTGTTTGTGGGATCTTGCTGTGCGCAAATTGCTGTTGCGTTTCTCTGCATTACAACAGTGACTACACTTCAAAAGTACTTCATTGGTTGTGATGCACTTTTGGATGTGTGAACTTGTGAAAGGCAGTATATAAATGCAAGTTCTTTCTTATGTTAAATCAGGAACAGTCCAGGAAATTCACTAGTGTGTGCTGAGTCAGTCAATCTCAGTCAGGTGGTAGAAGGGCCTCAAAACCACCCTCACTGCTGCTGAGCTTGAGGAGGGGAAATTGGCCAGGGTTCCTATTCCTGATCACCATCCACTGACTCCCACTTCCAACAATTCTAAGGTATATAACATTTTGAATCATGGGGCAATACACCTCCCCTTGAATGTCTGTACATCTAGTTGTACATTTTAATTATAATTTATTTATTCTATTCTTTGGTTACCAGCAACGTGCGAAGCCTTAGCATTGGCATTGGTCAAAAACATCAGTCCAGCTCTCTTGAATACATCGGCATTATTTATCCCTCCTCCAGCACCACATCCGAGATCGTGGCGTTCAGCATCGAGAAGTACCTGTGTGAAGAATGGCAGTAGTTACTTAATGTAAATATTAATTTTCTCGTACTGTATACAAATGCAGAGAATAGCCCGTCTTCTGGATGTTGATTATTCCAATGCTCTGCTGGCTGGCCTCCCATACTCCACCCGCTGTAAACTTCATCTCATCCCAACACTCTGCCTTCAGCCAAGGCTCCACACTCTGAACTCCCTACCTAAGACCCTATGCTTCGCCGCCTCCCTCTCCTCCTTTAAGATCCTTCTTAAAACCCAATTCTTCGACCAAGCTTTTCATCACCCCCACCTAATGTTATCT
The DNA here is from genome assembly GCA_030390025.1 of Squalus acanthias. Taxonomy (NCBI): domain Eukaryota; kingdom Metazoa; phylum Chordata; class Chondrichthyes; order Squaliformes; family Squalidae; genus Squalus; species Squalus acanthias. The sequence continues at coordinate 86,317,092 of CM059438.1, forward strand.
CCTTTGGCTTGGTGTTCGTTTATTTGTGATTACGCCTCTGTGAAGTGTCCTGTGATGTTTTTCTACTTTAAAAGTGCTATATAAATGCAAGTTGTTGTTTATAAGAAATTGCAGTTCCACCACCCATATAATGAATAGTATTGTACTTACTTAATCTTGCATTTTTTCTTTAGTAATGTCACTAAATAAATCTTATTGACTAACCCTGGCTTTAGGGAATCTATTTATTCAAATAACTCAGTCTGGCAGTTATTTGAATTTTTGAAATGGCAGATACTGAATCATAGAATCAAAAAACTTCAATACAGGAGTAGGCCATTTGGCCCATCCTGCCTATGCACATGCTAACTCCACATCACAGCTATCTGTTTTAATCCAATTTTGCTGTTCTTTTCAGGTGATTATCTAATTCCCTCTTGAATGTTATGATTGACAGCTTCAACAGCTTTTTATGATAATGCAATTCCACCCCCCGCCCCCCATTAAGCTGTCAACAAAAATCATAATATTTTCCTCCTGAGAGATGAAATTACTCATTTTTCCCAGAGAAAAAGTGTATTGGGTCTCCCGGACAAAAAAAACCCATTTAGGCACAGACGCATGGGGTTACGGTGCGGAATTAGCAACCCAGAGGTCATGAGTTCAAATGGCCACACAACGGGTGGGTAATTTGTGGGCTAATACCTGAAAATAATAATGAAGGCTGCTGGATTGCTGTAAAACCCAAAAGGTCACTAATGTCCTTCAGCGACGGGAACCTTCCACTCCGACATGGTCAAGCCTACATGTAGCTCTTAATGCCCCCTGAAGTGGTCTAGCACCACCTTCTCAGAGCAACGAGGGATGTGCAATGACTGCTGCGTTATCGAGAAAAAAAAGAAAAAGAAAACATGGGCCACATAAATGAAGGGTTCAACGTCAATCAGTATGTTGGGTGAAGATCAGCATTCTCCCCAATCCTGGATGCTAATTCTAATACTCCAATACAATTAAAAAGATAAGCAGGCGCGTTGGTGTTAACACGATTAGCCTGCTTTTGGCGTTGGACAATGTATCGTCTTCTTGAGACACTGAGAGAGAATGAGAACAGGAAATGTCCGGGGCCTGGATTGAAACAAACGTGATTACAGACGGAGTCAAGTTTGCCGTCATGGCTCGGGTTAATCAGGTGATTATTGGCCTAAGAGAATTCTCGCTAACGGAGGACTGAGAGCAGTGAACAGAAGGCAAGCTTCTCTCCTAGCTTGTGTTTGACTACGTCCCTCCAGAACTGACCACTGTTCATCTCCAACATCTGGGGTAGCCCTCCTATATCTACTGGCTGATAAGTGAACACTACAACTCTAATGACCACCAAATCTAAACTAATAAAACCCACTGAGACATGAAAAAAAAATTGACACAGACACGGAATGATCCATGGTGGGATTTAAATACAAATACGAAGTGGGAAAAACTTTTTGGGCCTGAATTTGTGGTCGGAGGAGTACCAGAAGAATACGCCACCGAACTGAAAAGAAAATCCGAAAGTACCTGGTGTCTCTGGAGCTTTGGAATCTTGGGGGGGAATTTTGCCAGCCCTGGGGAGGCGGGTATGGAGGCGGGACTGCCGGGAAAATGGCAGAAACTGGGAGTGGGTACCGAACCCGCTCCCAACCCGCCTCCGTGCCATCTTCCCGGGAGGCGGGTCCCCGACTCACGCAGGGACCCGTCTCCTCGAGGCGGGAAGGGGATTACAGCCAATTAACTGCCTGTTAACAGGTAGTTAACAGGCAGCTAAGAGGATTATCCCCATTTTACCAACACAAGTGCGGGCTTCCCGACGTCGGGAAACCCCGCCAGGGTCAGCGAGGCGAGCAGTGGGTCTGCGGGGGTGAGGGGGATCGAAAAGTCCGCTGTGGAGGTGAGTGATGGGTGCAATTGTGGAGAGGTAAGTATGAGTGGTGAGTGTAAAGTGTTAGAAAAAGTTTACTTACCTTTGCTTCTTCCTGCAGGCTTCAACCCTTGGGGATCCGGAGGTGCCTCATCTCAACGGCAGAGATGACAGAATGGCTGCTGCATTCGCCGATGCAGCAGCCATCTGCTTTATGCCGAGGAAATAGGTTTTTGGTGAGTCTTCAGTGCAAGGACTCACCATAGAACAGAGCTTGTCGGTGTTTGACAGCTTCTCAAAGCTGTCAAACGCTGACAATTCATCTGTCAAAAATTTTTGACAGATGAATCGTCATACGCTGACGTCCTCTGTCATGGGCTTTCCCTTAATTGGCCGGCTAAGCCCACAGGGCAGGGTTAACAAGGTCAATCAAGGGAAAATAGCGTGGGTTGGCCGGATGTCGTTGGGGGCTGGACTGAAACCCGACAACCAGCAGTCCCGCCCCCAACGCGTCCCCATTGGCAAAATCCAGCCCGAAGGGTCCTGGCCCTCCAGGTGTATGCCTGTGTAAAGGCCCACGGATCCCAGGGATGCAGGCGATTCAGAAGCCTCCCTGGGATCACATGGGCCAGGCCAACCAATTAGAAAGGGGGAATCCCCATAAGCTTATGAGAAATCCCCAAATAAAACACAATTCTAACAAAAATAAATATTCCCGTGTTCAAAATTAATTAAAAGTCCCTTTGGTTAAGCATTTAAAATAAAAACTTTTGAAAAATAATTTTAAAAACATTTTATTCCGGCCCAACATTTACATGAACTAATTTTAAATGTTTTTGTATGTTTTTATCATTTAAAAAATTTTAATTAAACATTTATTTTAATCCTTACGCTGGTAAAAGCAGGCCTTACTTTTTCGATTGATAACTTGCTTCCTGTTCTTATTGCATACACAGCAGTGTCAATGGAAGATAATGCAACAAGTGAATTTGGTTGAGCATTAATTCTTAAAGACATTTGGTCTCCTGGCTTGTATACATCAGAATCTGTACTCAATAGAATCTGTAAATATAAAACAGAGAGTATTCAACTATTCATTTGGAAACGGGTTCAGTTAAAATCATGTATTGAGACCTTTTTCTTTAAGAAGAATACCTATTATTGTATTAATATTCTGTATTGTACAAATACAGTATATACTGAAACTATAGTTAGTCAGACTCCTCGATTTCAGAGGTTCAGTTTGAACACTAAGACTGCCTGAATAGTCTTGGTGGTAACCAATGTAATCAGTTATCAGTCAGCCATCAGGTGAAGCCCTCCAAGACAGAGGAGCATTTTACCTTGGAAAATGTGAGAAAAGCACTTGTGCCTCCACTTTTCACGATACGCAGGGCTCATGTAGTAGTACAATAGCTCCGAAACTGCAAGGCACTGCTGGAGATGTGGGGTGTGTTAGTTCCTAAATTACTGTTGATTGTCGGGGCAGGTAGAAATTTAAAGTACAGTTAACAGAAGTCTCATGATCATGGTGAGGACCGGAAGCTGCACTGACACAGTCATCAATATAATGGAAAAAGAGGTCAGGAAGGGGGCCTGAGTAGGACTGGAAGAAACAGTGTTAAATATAACATACAAAAAGAATAGCTTGGAACCATGCAGGTTCCCATAACAACAGCCTTATATGAAGGAAGTGAGTGGAGTTAAAGGAAAGGTTGTTCAAGGTGAGAACAGATATACTTGCCATAGAGGGAGTGCAGCGAAGGTTCACCAGACTGATTCCTGGGATGGCAGGACTGTCGTATGAGGAGAGATTGGGTCGACTTAGCCTGTATTCACTAGAGTTTAGAAGAATGAGAGGGGATCTCATTGAAATGTATAAAATTCTGACAGGGCTAGACAGACTGGATGCAGGGAGGATGTTTCCCCTGGCTGGGGGGGTCCAGAACGAGGGGTCACAGTCTCAGGATACAGGGTAGGACATTTAGGACTGAGATGAGGAGAAATTTCTTCACTCAGAGGGTGGTGAACCTGTGGAATCCTCTACCACAGAAGGCTGTGGAGGCCAAGTCACTGAATATATTTAAGAAGGAGATAGATAGATTTCTAGACACGAAAGGCATCAAGGGGTATGGGGAGAGAGCGGGAATATGGTATTGAGATAGAGGATCAGCCATGATCATATTGAATGGTGGAGCAGGCTCAAGGGCCGAATGGCCTACTCCTGCTCCTATTTTTCTATGTTTCTACGTTTCTATGAACAAGTTCCGCCAGGAGGAGAACGGTGGTGTTGAATGAGGACTCGTTGAGCCATTGTTCTAGGAAGAACATGTCATCCATAGGAGGTTTCATGCAGTGCCCTCAATTGGGTGCTAAAATTATCATAGTTTAAATGGAGTACAATCTGCCTTGATTGAACACTCCATTAGAACCTACCTGTTGATTGTTTACACACTTCTCTTCCACCTCAAACCACACAGAATCAACAACCAGTTCAGCATTGTTTTCTCCAGTTATCACATAATATGCAATCAAGCGTGCAGAAGGAATCATTTCTGTAGTAATGGGAATGTTCAGACTGAAAATCTGGTTACCGACTGGACGGTCTTTTGTCCCAAATGAAATTATTTTTCCTTTTGATACAACCTGGGTCATGACAAAAATAGAAATTCACAGCACAGAAAATAACTGATGCTACAATAAAGGAGATATTGAAAACCTTCGATATAATCAGAAAATAGATCTTTAATTCAATATAAGAATGAAATAAAGTTGCGACTAAATCTGATGCAATCAAATTCTTGTTTAGGATGTCTTATTCTGCCACTTCATTTTCTTTTCTTCCTCTGCGCTGAACATTTGTTTTCATTCAAGTATGGATGGCAGTATTGGGAAAGCACCATTTTGCCACAGTGACACTATTTTTCACAGCAGAAAAGGTTCCTGTCATATAATGTCTAGTATCAATAAGTAGGAAATACATGGTTATTGCAGAGGAGTGTTCTTCAACAGCAATGCATAAGTGCCTCTATAACTTAAGTTTTGTGCTATGAATCACATGTGTATACATGAAGCAGTTGAAAGGTCAGTATAGACCTTTCGGGGAAAGGGCGGGGGAGTGGGACTAGCTGAAGTGCTCTTGCAGAGAGCCAGCACGGGCTCAACGGGCCGAATTGCTTTCTTCCATGCTGTAACCATTCTATGATTCTGTGATTTATTTCTGCGTAAAAAAGTTTTTCCTCATGTCGTCTTTGAACAAACTTTTAAAAAGTATAATTTTTTTTTAAGTTTCTTAAAAATTGTAATTTTTATTAAAATGGAGAAATTTGACACTCCACAAAATTAAAATTGTTTTTTCAGGGCCATAAAGTTTGTTTAACAGTCAATATGCTGTTAAAACTCCAGTTACACCTAATCCAACAAGGTCTAACTTTTAATGGGGTATTTAACAGCGATATTACCACGGAAAAGCCGAAGTTTTCGTCAGTTTCACTGATTACACTGATTGCCGGCTATGTGAGTGGAGTGGTGGGGGAAAGAGCACAGCGCAGCCAGTGTCGGAGCAGCGAATGACAGACCGCAACTTCAGGATTTCCACGTTAGAATGCGCATGCACTACATCCTGAAGTTGCAGTCAGTTTCAAAAGGGTAATAACAGGGAACGCTGTTCGTTCGCTGTTATTACCCACCGCAAATTCTGGGCCAATGTGTTCTACTGTTAAGGTGGATGTGTGTTTAATATGGCCTTTCTCTTTAAGTTCAGAATGTCTAATTGCTCTAACTAAACAGCCTTCGGTCACTCAGAATTTAAATACTGTTTGGTTAGGTAACTTTGTAGATTGGAAGCACTTGTCAGTTTCAGGTTACAGTTTAGAATCATCCAGCATTTTATATTGTTCTGCATCAGTAACAAAGTGCAAATTTTGGAATGTGACATCTGACGTGTGGCATCTATTCTCACTAATATACTATTTTTAATATATTACGAGTGGACATCCTTTGCCTTGTTAATAGTAAGTTGGATTATGTGTTGCTCCATAAGACAGGGGTTTTAAACCATGTAATGCACATTGCATTATTTTGCTATAGTGGAGCTGTGTTCCTTTAAGGAAACAAATTCTAATTGTTGTTAACTAAACAGGAGCTCAGGTCACTCAGAGTTCAATTGTTGCTTGGTGGCAGAACAGCATTTTGTAAAATGCTCATCAGTTTCAGCTCCAATTCAAAAGCCAAAAAAGGTTAATTGCGATTCAGGCTGGAGATCGCAGCCTTGGCTTAGTTTGTGGGAATTTTAATTAAGAGCTTGCAGACATTGTGGCTCTGGTATTTTGTGTTCCTGCGAAATGTTTTTGGAAATTGCAAGTGACTGTCTTTGTTTATTTATACTTTATTTTAAGTGTGATGCTGAAATTTGCAGTATGCGGTATCTGAAGTGAGATTAACATCTAAAGTGGACAGGAAATGTATGTACACAAAGTTTTTATAATACTTTATAGAGCTATAAACAGATGTCAAATTTTACAAGACTTACTAAATAAGAGCATTTCAAGCAAATCCCTATTAGACATCAATATCAAAACTGTAATAAATCATTGTTACCTGATAGTGGAAGTGTTTTATTTTATTCAAGTAGGGACTACTTGCGACAAGGTTCACACTAAGATAGTTCCCTACTCGGAGTTTTTGGAAAGCTGCTGTCCAAGTAATGTACAGGTAGCTTCCAGAGAGTGAGTGATAAGCTGCTGCTGTGTACGACTTGGAGATGGGCAGTTCGTCTTCGAGAGCAGTTCTAATCTAAAAAAAAGTTGCAGTGAAATCCATTTAGATTATATGCAAACCTGACATAGGTAAATCTTTGCCAAGCCCCAGTTAGCTGCCGACTCAGTACTGATAACACAATTCCATTTATATGCAATTCTAGCTATAAGCAACTTACTGTACAGTAGAACCTACTATCTGCATTAAAGATATTCAACAGAAAACTTTGGAGCATAGGACAGGCTTGATGAAGGCAATTTTAACCCTGCCCATCTGGCGGAAACAGGGCAGGTAGGCTGTTAAAATGTCCTAAGTTATTTACCCGCCCTAGAGCCACCAGGATCCTGATGTACACAATTTTAACCTGCTCTTCTGAGCAGGCGGGAAGGACGCCCGCCCAAAGCTGGCGGGGTCCTTCTTTATATATGCATATCCGGTCCCAATGACATAATTGGGAAACAATTTTAACTCAGGCCTGAGCGGGGAAGCCGCTGCGACTTTCTCGGGAGGTTAACTCAGGACAGAAAAGGATCAGCACTGGAAGAAGCCAACAAAGGCAAGTGGTTGTCTTCCCTTTTAGGGGCAAAAATGAGAAGTCGCACAACACCAGGTTATAGTCCAACAGATTTATTTAATTTTACAAGCTTTCGGAGCAGTTCGCTCCTTCGTCAGGTAAGTTAGCAGTGAGAGAATCTCCCAGAATTCACAATTTAAACACAGACAAAATCTATTCACATCTTTCCCTACATCAAAGAGCACAGCCAAGACAATGAGATGTGTCCCAGGGGGTCCAACGTGTCAAACCACCTGCTGGCTGCATATCCTGTCAATTTGTGTAGGTTCTTGTGTTAGTCTTTTTAAAAAAAAACACCTGGGAAGACCGGCCATGATGTCAAGTCCATGATGTCAAGTCACGTTCTGTATCGTGACATGAACCCGATATCGCGATTGAGGCCATCCTCATGAGTGCGGAACTTGGCTATCAGTTTCTGCTCTATGATTTTGCGCTGTCGTGTATCTCGAAGGCCGCCTTGGAGAACGCTTACCCGTAGATCCGAGGCTGAATGCCCCTGGCTGCTGAAGTGTTCCCCGACTGGGAGGCAACCCTCCTGCCTGGCGATTGTTGCGCGGTGTCCGTTCATACGTTGTCTCAGTGTCTGCATGGTCTCGCCGATGTACCATGCTCTGGAGCATCCTTTACTGCAACGTATCAGGTAGACAACGTTGGCCGAGTCACATGAGTATGTACCGTGTACCTGGTGGGTAGTGTCCTCACGTGTGATGATCTCCACATCATGACTTTTAGGGGCAGGAAGAGGAGGAGTGCTCCTCCAGGCCCACGTGGGAAGATTAGACCTCCCCTGCCCCGGATTCCCCCTTTCTCGAATGCGGGGTGCCCTTGAGGTGCCTCCAGAAACCTCATCCCACCTCCTACCTTGTGTTAGTGGGCAGCCTCTGGGCCACCCAATTTTCTGCTGCTGATTCCTGCCCGGAACAGGTGGGAAGTTGGCTGCCTGGATTTAAATGAGGCACAGTTGTTAAGATCAGCCAGCACTCATTCTGCCATGGTGGTGGGTCGGGTGGTGGTGGCGGGGGCGGTGGGGGGTGCTCTATCTCACCAGCATGTTTTTCTGCCGGAAATCTACTGTCAGTTAAAATCTAGGCCTATATTTCAGTTTCTCATTGAGCATTCTATTTTTACCAACTTTGTATCATCTGTAAAATTACTTATGTAAAATGAACATAGAAGATTAAAAAATGTAAATTGCATACCAAGAGCTATAACTCTATATTAAATTAAATAAATTAAATAAATCTGTTGGACTATAACCTGGTGTTGTGCGACTTCTCATTTTTGTCCACCCCAGTCCAACGCCGGCATCTCCACATCATGATCTATATATCTATCACTGCCTCTTGCAGATGGAGTTACCATGATGTCAAAAAATTAATAGACCATTTTTAAAAGCAAATATTCCCCCCCCCCTGTAGATTTTCTGGCGTCTGACAAAATTGCTTTGTTATCAGTTACCAGGAAGTACTCAAGGACCATGTGAGTTACTTGGAATCAGATTTCATCTCTTTCACTCTGTAAAAAAGCACCTGGTTTCTACTCAGAACCCACTAGACCAAGATTAGAAATTCATTGTAAAAGCAATATCAGCAACAGACATATGTATTACCACTTTATCCCACACTGCAAGTATAGACCGACTGGAATATTTATTTAGAAGGATGGATAATTTAATTTGTCTGATCATATTGGCAAGAAATGAAATATAATGCAGCACTGATTATGGAATCATGATTGTCATAAATCGCAAGTAACAACTCAGGAAGTACTACTGGGCGGCCAGCTGGGGCGCCGTCCAGGGAGTATAAATACTCAGGCATGGGCCCACCTTGGGCAGAGACAATCTGGAAACAGGAAGCTAGTGACTGCTAACTAGACCTCCATGTTTTGTTACAAGTTGATTAAAGCCTTGCTTTATGTTCAAGTGCGTAGTGAGTCTTTATTACGTCAATGATAATGTGTTGGATTAAAGACTTAATATAAAGGCAATTTATTTTTAAATCTGTGCTGCATAAAATTTCAATCTGTGGTCACTGTTTTAACTCTATACGACAGTGAACTCCAGATATTTAAAAAAATAAAAGCATTTCATACTTTATTTTTTAGAATGACACAGAAGACTAAAACCATATCCTCGCTCTTTGACTCAGTGCTGCAATACATCCAAGCTTTAAGTTATGCCTTAAATTCCAAACCATGTCTATAACCACAGCAAAAGCAATCCTTTGAATTTGAATCAAATTACTATGGATGGCTGGATTTTTGGCTCTCGTCATCTAATTGACAGTTTTGAAATTAGAACCAAGTTAAGTGATCAAATTGTGTTTCTGTATTGTCAGGATGACAGATCTTGGGGTATAGTTGTGTCCATCTAGACTTTCGAATTAAAGCCAGTTTTGCTGATCATCTTTTGTCACCTGGTGCTGGTGTCAGATAGTACATGGCCATGTGAAGAAGATGCAAAGAACAGCCATTGGAGGCAATGCGCTGGTGCTCCCGTCACTGTGCCATAGAATGGTAGGACATGAGCTCGTTGCTGCAATCCACCATAATAATGAGTTTTCATTCACGGCTGTTCCAGCAAGCAGAGTGCAAGACAGAGGCTAGTGCTGTTTCTGTGCGGATGAAAGAAAAATATGAAGGCAAGTTATCCCAAGCTACTCTCATAAACCTCATTCTGATTAGCTTAACAGTATCATTGGCAGTCACCTGCTTATTCAGTGAGTTGAGAACCAAATAGACTGGGAACCAAAATGTAGCGGATTCAAATTTTTAAAAATATGGTGCACAGGAATATTCAAACTACTGAATAGCTCACCGGCTCAAAGGCCAGTTGCTTAAAATCACAACCTGAATGATTTTTTTTCATGTACCACTTCTCACTGTTGCTAATTCTATGTCGTTAATCATGAAATAAACAAAGAATGTTACAATTAAAAATGCCAATGATTGTCATAACCTATGTGTTGCAAATTCATTCTTTCTTCCGGGTTAGAAAATAACCAACCTGTGCTTTCAGCATTGCATAAAATGTGTCAGGTCACCTTTATTAATCTAATGCCCATATCACAGGCTGTGGGATAGGCCAATCTGTCATGACTGGGATCTGCTGTTTTTGTCCACTAACCTCAAATTCTAACGCTTGAATATCAGCTGGAGCATTCATAGTAAACATTACTGTTCCATCACTTCTTCTGGTCCTGCTTCCTTCATGCAAATCTTCTGCAATCAGTTGATTCCTTTCACCACCTTCCAAAACTGCAGTTGCAGAAAACGTAACTGTGGCATCTCCTACTGGATATCCCAAAATGTCTTTTACTTGGGCCTGTTGAAGAAGTTAAGATGAGATGAAATAAGACCTAGTCATTTATATAGTGAATCCTTATAGTAATGTGACAACAGGGAGTGACTACATACTTCTGAATGTAATACTAATATGCTTAGGATATCAGCCTTTGAACTATGTTAGTAGAACATATTAAGCAAGACCAGGATATTCACATTGAAAACTGGATATAATTATGCTGTTTTGTGCCAATATTGTGTTGTCCCTTTAATACTGGTATGAAGTAAAATTGGTGGCATGATAGCATAGTGCACCATAGAATGACCAACCCACATGGTGAGTTCCTGAACTCAACTATGCTGCTACAGGTAGGTGTCAAATAGGAGCCACACATTGACGAGAAAGGAAATTTGGTAATTCAGAGGATCAGAATTTTGTTTTCAGCACCTGAACATTGAGCATTGCCTATGCAGAGCACAGAAAGCAAAATCTGGCCGGGAGGTTCGCATGCCCTTTAAGGAACCCACCGATTTTCCTTCCATTAATGTCAGTAGAAGGAAAATCGGACAGGCTCTGTTGTTGCTGTGCGATTCTCCCAACCAGATTTTCCTTTCTGATCTCTACCTAGGTGATGCTAAACACCCAGGTAGTAAAGGCAAAAATCTACCTGAGTGATGGTAAGCCATTCCAGTGCCTTCAGACGTACTCTCTAGTGAATGCTATTGTGAAGATAACAGTACATAGTCTGGCTTCATCTCATTATTAATCTATTCCATTTATTTTCATTATTGTTTCTTTCCATCTGAGTTTAATTTCATTTTTTTCTCGCACTCATCTTCTCAAAAAGAGCAATTGCTGTTGCTGGTTGGTGGAATCAAGGTTATTGGAAATTAACCACGAATGATCTGTCAAGTAAATATATATAAATAAAAAATCTCAAGCAGAGCAGAACTTCAGGTACCATGCCAAGACTGAAGGGGTGATTTTGCCAATGGGGAGCTTTTGGAGGCGGGACTCCCACTTGTCGGGTTTCAGTCCCGCCTCCATCAACTTCTGGCCAACCCACGCTATTTTCCCTTGATTGACCTGGTTAAGCCCGCCCAGTGGGCTTAGCAGGCCAATTAAGGGGAAGCCGGTTGCAGAGAGCGTCAACGTATGACGTTTCATCTGTCAAAAATTTTTGACAGATGAATTGTCATCGTTTGACAGCTCTGTGAAGCTGTCAAACTGTGACATTCTCTGTAGTTTGATGAGGTCTTGAATTCAAGACCTCATCAAACCTCTTTCTTTTGCAGAAATTAGATGGTTGCTGCATTGGAGAATGCAACGGTCATCTGTCACCTCTACCGCGGAGGTGCGAGACTCTCCGCATACCCATCGACTGAAGCCTACAGGAAGAAACAAAGGTAAGTACACTTTTTCTAACACTTTGCACTTACCTCACATACTCACCTCTCCACACTTGCACCCATCGCTCACCTCCACAGCACACTTTTGGACCCCTCCGACCCCCGCAGACCCACTACTCGCCTCGCTGACCTGGCGGGTTTCGGAGCCTTCGGGAAGCCTGCACTTGTGAGGACAAAAAGGGGATAATCCTATTTTCTGCCTGTTAACTACCTGTTAACAGGCAGTTAAGTGGATGTAATCCCTTCCCGCTCCCAAGGAGAAGGGGCCCGGCGCGGGGCGGCTACCCGCCTCCTGGCAAGATGGCATGGAGGTTGGTTAGGGGCGGGATGAGCACCCACCCCCAAATTCTGCCATTTTCCCAGCAGTCCCGCCTCCATACCCACCTCCCCAGGGCTGGCAAAATCGCGCACTGACAGTCTAAATGTGAGTAGCAGGAAAAGGTCACGCTGAATGTTGCTGTTTCACAAGTTACCCCAGGGACTGTGGCTGATTCAACAGGTACAGGATTAAATTCGTCACTTCAGCTGATCTTGAGGGAGGCTGAGACAGCTGACTCGGAAAAAACTAACAAAACCGAAACCATCCGGAGGGATAAAGGTGCTGCAAGGTGCCGGTTGCTGTTGTGCTCAGGACCACCCTCCTCTGAAACTCTGCCAAGTGCATAATATGGAAACCTCAAAGTGTCCATTTCAAATGGATGATCAGCGCATGGGGAGTTCAGAGGGCAGAAAAGACGAGGAATTTGTCATGGGCCCCATTGACATTAAATTACAATGCGTTTCAGGGTTATAATGAAGCCTACAGATGCTGTGAGCGTGATCTCAAACACAAACGAAAACCCTCTTTCCTGTTGAGTTGGAAATATGGTGCCACCAGCATTCAGGCCTGCCTGCCCAATTTCGTGCTCCCTGCAAAGCACAATATCGAGAATTGGCCTTATGGTAGGCATTATTTGGAGTAACTCACTCCTAGACATTGGCTATATTGGCTTGCTTTTACATTAATGGGCAATAAAAATTTAAAAGAATATTAAAACACTGCAGCAGTTCTGGACAAATGAGAGGAAAATGTTATATTTCGGGTGGAATTTCCCCAACCTCCTTGATTATGAACGAGAGGTCGTTCCTGTTTTAGTGACAATAACAAAGTCAAGTGATTTACAAAAATCTGTGTTATAGTGTTTGAAACTTTGTAGAATCCAGAAGACAGGACCACTAGATTCTTTCAGTTCTTTGTCTGCACGAGCTTATTTGAGATTGATGTTTCCAAATGAATTAATCCAGAGGGACAGTGATGACTGACTGGTTTTGATATTAATAGCAACATTGTATATATAGGAATGTTAAAAGAAGATCCACCATCAAATAGACTAGATTCATGGTACAGAAACTGAAAACGTTACTTACTGTGATGTAGTATGGAAGCTTGGGTTTTATGAAGAGTGGAGTTGCTACCAAGTTAATTGTATATGGTGATACTGTAAATCTAACTCCAGTGTATTCAGCATCTTCAGATATGTCAGCTGAATGCAAAAAAAATGAAAAGTGTTATTATTTCTGACTTGCACAATTTTTTTTCAAATTTCTTACAACTTTATTTTCCTAGAACTCCATTGCACACTACGTCAAATCCACCCTGCTGGATTTTTTGTATTTGACTTTTGAAGACTGTCACAGAGGTTATCAGATTAATCCTGCAACTACGAGAAGAGCAAATAGTTTTATTATTTCTTTTCAGGATGTGGGCAGCACTGTTAAAGCCACATTTATGGCCTATCCCTAGTTGCCCCGAGAACCAAGCCCTGCTGTCCTTGTGGTGATGGTGCTCCCACAATGGTGTTAGGTCAGGAACTCGTTCAACTTCTCATAGTGGAAATGGATCATGCTTTAATTGAAGAAAAGCTCTTGAACCCCTAGAGTCCTGTGGTCCTGGAGCTCCCACATTAATGTTGAGTAAGGAATACAGTCACATCTTTCAACATCTCATAATGGAGCTGGATCAGTTTTACTTTAAAAAAATATATAAAAGCTGATTCAAAATCATTTGTGTCACTTAAGTCGATTTTTAGTGGTTAAAAAAGGCAATTTTAGAAAAAGTCTATTTTCTTGGTCATATGTCTTTAGCAAAAGCATGTAAATCTTCATTTTGTTTTCTGGCTTCCCCTGTTCTCAACTTGTTGTTATTGGAGAGCACGAGTGAGTAAGCTCGCTCTTTGACATGTTGAAGGAGATGACTGAGAATGCAGGTATTCATTCTTCTGTGAACCATCCAGAGTCAAATGCAAAAGTTCGATGTTTCGAGTACTGTGCAGCTTCACACTTTTAATACGACCGCCCTCTTTCTGATTCAGTGCCAAAAAAATACTTTCTGTCTTACATTTTAATTTATTGATAAAGTAGCACAGTGGCAACTACCAACTTTGACACGTGGGATTGTGCTCTAAGTCTAGCTTTAATTATGAAAGTAACCTTTAAGGCTTGGACGCCCTAAAGTTACACTGGTGGGGTACTAGCGTACGAATACGTGACTAGCTTGAAATTCATCTCTTCTCTAGGTTGCGACGCGTGCACTCCACTCGCCATATTGGACCCTTAGGTGCCCGTTTTACGCCTGCAAAATGGTTGCAGCTTAATCCAATTTCTAGGCCAGGGTTTCTGATTCTTCATACAAGTTCCCGACCTCAGCTGTGCTGCTGGGTGAAGCATGAACAAGCTAAGTATGTAACCTATGTATTTAATGGTGCTTGACACTGGAAAAGAAGTAATGAGCACATGTCTCAAGAAACACTGTGAGCTACAATGCTTTGTTGGCACCTAAAAAATAAATGGGCACCTAAAGAAGCAGGATGACAGAGCTCCAAAATGCTGTTCCGCGGAGTGGTAGAATACAAGCTTTTGCTTGTGATACCTCGCAATGTCAGGATGGCAAGGACCTTCTCAGAGTGAGAAACATCCCAGGCTACTCTCACGGACCTCCGAGCAGTTTTTTCTACTCACTCTTTAAGTGGAGCAGCTTGTGGTACATACATCAACATGTGCAATTTTCAGTTCTTTAGTGATGAATTCTTATCTTGTACCTGAGGAATCTTGAACTGTCACTCCAATATACAAAAAGTCTTCATCAAGATCGTCAATACTCTCTCGCTGTATTACTTCAGTTGCAGCTTTAGCGTTGAACTCTACAGTTGCTACTCCATTTAACATCTGATAGGGAACCAAAGATTGCTAATTTTATCATCTAATACTGTACCAGACTTTCCAAAGTAAACTAAGCTTTAATTATGACTTTGATCGTCCTGAACTGTCATAATACAATGGAGTCTTATGTCTCACTGAGTGACATTGTAGATCAGGAACCTGTTTATGCAAACTAGTGATATCAGATAGAAATAACAATTCAGTTAATGCATAGTCATCTATGTTGGTGATATGATTGTGTATAAGACGAGTGGTTTAGTTTTAGGCACCAGATAGTGACAAAGGGTTTCATTGACAAGAAAGTAAAAGTGGCAGTGAGGTGCAGGGGGGCAGGGGAACACAAGGTGAGAGGGTGGGTGGGAGGAGAGGAGAAGAATTAAAGGGAGAGTGGATGAGATGGAATATGGGACTAGAGTGTGAGAGTGGGTGGCCAAAGCCTGACATTGCAGTGAGTATGGGCGGAAACCGAGAACACGAGACAAGGCGTGTGCAGCACCACCTCCTTTATGCTGCCTTCTGCAGCTGCTCTATTGCCTTGAAATCCACTACTGAACAACCTAAAACTGCCCTGTGGCCCTGGTTGGATGCTTCCTCCCACCTGCGACCCAAAACGTCCCTACATGGCAGGGCAAAAAAAGGAGAAACAGCAGCAGGGCCAGGACTCGCTGAAGAAAGTGGAGTAGGGTCTAAAAGTGGTGGCAGAACTGAGAGAAAGGCAGGAGGGGCCTAAAGAAGAGTGGGTGGGGACAGGGGCTTATGTGGCCAATAAAGAGAGAGGAGCTGGGCAACACGAACAGGGAAGTGCAACAGTACCACCTCACGTGAAGCTTTCCACTACAGTCTGACAAGCAAATGTTGACAATACAGTTTTATCATTATAACATGTTAATATAAAAAACATGACTCAAAGATTGTGACACAGATTAATGTGGACAGGAAATGTGCACCATAAGCAATACTTTTAATATATTACTAGTCAATCTCCCATGGCATTGCACACAGGGAGTCAAAACCAAGTGCAGTCTTCATGTGAAGCAGATTTAACAGCAGGCACAATTGGATCGAGGTGCGCACGCATAATTCAGTCCCCATTCCAAATTCATACATTTCTATCCTTATTTTTATATAACACTTTTATTTTACCTTATTATTTATAGTTAAATAGCAAACCTTCGGGCAATTTGGAAAGCAGAGAAGCAGAGTTGGTTGGAGCAGTACAGGCTGGGGAATCGGAAGACTCAAAACTCAGGTGATACACTGCCACCACTGGGGAAAGGATGCAATTACAACACAACAGATTTACATGCGGCGTTTACATTTGCCCAAAAATTAGTGAGTGAGCCTTCGTGCGAGGGTAAGGCCTTCCCGCGATCTCTCACTGCGCGCTGGCTTTTTCAGTCCGAGCTCGCACGAACTTGATGTTCTGGACAGCAGCTGTGCAGGGCTTTCGTATCCCACAGGCGTAGTTAATTCGTGCGAGCTGTGGGATCACGTGACTCAGTTAGAGCCAATGGCAGCACACCATCTTTCATTCATAGCTTTCACAGCACGGCTGTGAAAGCTATGAATACTATACCCCCCCAAAAGAACAGCTAAACCTCAATTAAATTTAAAAAAAAACATCACATTAATAAAATAAGTATAGTTAAATAAATTAACCATTTTAAACAAAAAATTAAATTTTTGAAAAAATTTAAAATCTTTTAAAAAGTTATAAAAATAAACTTACCTGTCTTTAAAGTCTCTAAAAAAGATATACCTGTTAAAAAAAATTCAAAATAATACTTAATTAAGTACTTACCTTGTTAAAAGAGGGTCTTACACCTCCTTTCTTTATGTCTAAAATCTTCCATGCTTACCTGCGCGTCCAAAGCACTAAGTGCACTGCGTGCGCGCAGCCTGTAGCGCGCACGCGGTTCACCTAGGAACCGCCCCCTTTTGAATTCACCAAGTGCCGGTTTTCAGCGCATGCGCAGTGCATGCAGAAAACCGGCAATTGGAGACAGAATACGCGAGAGTACACAGTGCGTACTCTCGCGTAGCGGCACTAATTTTTGGGCCATTATAAATGTGGCCATAGGAATTTATAATGGAAATAGTTGAAACAAAAAGTGACTGTATGTAAGGTTTTGTAGACAGGAAATGCATGTAGGCATAAGATTTTTTAATAAGATACATAGATACATTTATATATCATAGATGTAGCTTGGTTTATTCCCTTATCCCCAGTTTTCTACATGACTGTATTGTTTAGTGCAATGCTTTCTTCTGAAGCCGGGAGGACAGCACGCTTCAAGCCAGTGGCTTTTCCTTCAGGGGTCAATACAAGTTAAAATAAATTAATTCAATTGATACTGCCCTTTGTAGATCATTTTCAAACTCCAAGTCAATGTAATAAGTAGTGCAATATAAGTTTCTCACTCTTGGTTGTGATCTAGGCCTTTCTGAGTCTTTGTTCTATGTGTCTCTTTCTTCGTCTTTCTCACTACTTTGCAGGTTTCTGACCAAAGTGCTTTTGCCCCTCTCTCTGTCCTGCACCTCTCTCAATTTGACTTTCAACTGTTGTGCATTGCAGAGCTAAATATGAGGAACCATTCTCTTCACCAACCATTCATAGGTTCCTGCATTACATTACGATCATTGACGAGCCTCTATAGCATCCAAGTTTACAAAGGCTATATGAGCATCTCAAAGCTGAAGCTTTGGTGCCTAGAAATCAAAAACGGTGGCAATAGTAAGTTAACTATTAATCATAGTTTATGTTTTCTCTTACCGTAACTACTTGTGCTGCGTGTGGCATTATTTGCTTCTTACCATCTTTATCGAGAATTCCAAAACGTACAAAGACATATGCTAATGTTATTGTTTTTTTGTAAAAATAGCTGTAAAATTGTGAAAAAATTATTAGGTTAATTGTGAACTGAAGTAATACTGTTTTCAAAAACAACAATCTTAACTCATTGGAGTTTAGAAGAATGAGAGGTGATCTTATTGAAACATATAAGATACTGAGGGGGCTCGACAAGGTAGATGCAGAGAAGATGTTTCCCCTCATGGGGGAATCTAGAACTAGGGGGCATAGTTTCAGAATAAGGGGTCGCCCAATCAAAACTGAGATGAGGAGGAATTTCTTATCTCAGAGGGTCGTAAATCTGTGGAATTCTCTGCCCCAGAGAGCTGTGGAGGCTGGGTCATTAAGTATATTTAAGGTGGAGATAGACAGATTTTTGAACAATAAGGGAGTGATGGGTTATGGGGAGCGGGCAGGGAAATGGAGCTGAGCCCAAGATCAGATCAGCCATGATCTCATTGAATGGCGGAGCAGGCTCGAGGGGCCAAATGGCCTACTCCTGCTCCTATTTCTTATGTTCGTAACTATGCAGTGTGCATGGTGTGTGCTGCACTCACATACATGAAATGTAAAAGAGACAGAGTTACACTGTGGCACAATTGAATTGACTTTCATGGTACTGTAGGTACAACAGTAATAAAATGAAACCCTTTATGAACTGGAAAACGGGGAAATATTTTCCTGGTGCCATACCTGCTATATCACAATAACACAGTAACAGCACCTGTCAGTTTGCAATGTTTTCTGGTATTACAAAAAAAAACGTACAAAAGTAAATGTTTTAAATCAGATAAACAGAATACCTTCCTATGAAATACTTTTTTTTTGATCTGATGAAACTGTTACTTAATTGTGATTATAATGTAGCCAACCTCACTCCTGGAAACAAAACTCCTATTTCAAAGGAACCCACCACTGTACTTTAATGGTCACACTGCAAAAAAAATAACTTTGCAGCATCCTAAAAATCAATATGGTGCCATCGGCCCTTGTTTACTTTTATCACAATCTGGCATTTTGTTAATGTTCATTAAAGGATTTAAAAATCACCTGTGTATTACCACATCACAACAAACTGATAATCTAACTGAATCAGCCCCAATTTGAACTGGCACAGTGCAGCCACAGGGGCCAATTCAAAGCCATTTTTGCAAAATGATTAAACAAGCACCATTGTATGTGTATTATACGAAACAGATACATGACAGCATGCTAACAGTATTATAATCAAAGAATTGACATGTCCTTCATATGAAGCAATCTCAATCTCCAGACTTTTTGATTATGTTGAAGTTTTGTTACCACGTTAACCATTGATTCGTTTACATAAAAGTCAAAAATACAACTCAAATGTCATTATAAAGGACAGGGAAATAATTACCTTGCTGTTATAGTTATTGTAAATCTTTCAAATTCTTTAAAGGAAATGTAGTGTTTTTCTGGTTTGATAGAGATCTGAAAGGTTGGTAACACTGAAAAGATATCAACAGTTTGCCATCAAATAATGTTCTGGCTGGTTTACATAATTCTTCAGCTACCTACTGTCTCTTTTAAAGTCTAACTGGGAAGACTTCAATTTCCACTGGTTTGTTCACATTTCCAGCCATTTGGGTCATTAAATCTGAGTTGTACTTTGCTGCTTTAAGCATCCTTCAATGTTGTGAATATGATTTGCAATATAGTAGGTTAACATTAATTAGAATTAAGAACTGTTCTAATTCTGTTAAAACTGGGGACAAATATACAGTTTGCCTCAGCTCATTAAATTTAACAATGGTGGAATCCAATTTCAAATAAGAACCAAAACATTTCATTTTACTTTGAAGTATTGGACCAATAACTAATTAGCTTAAATATTGCTCAAACACAATCAAGTACTTCTTGGTTTTCGTAATTTTCTCTTTACTCACTGCCCTACTCAACACAAAGTACTTATTTTCAATGGCCTGGATTTTGCAGTAAAGGTAATGGTGAGGCACTCACCATTATTAAAGAATAAATCAGACAGCAACTTCCGACGACTGCACATGCACATTGAACGCGGAAATCAGGAAGTTGCTGTCCGAGTTGCCCTGCTCCTCCACAAACTTTGCTACTCGAGTATCTCGCCGAGAGAGTCAGCATTGAACAACATGAAGAGCGTGAAGTTGGGGTACGTACCCACTAGATGCCCACTAAACACGCCAGAAAAAGTTAGGGCTTGTCCATTTCAGTCTAAGTGAATTTTTAATGGCGTGATAAGTCATAATTACTACCAAACAACCTCTCCGGTACTGAAAATTAACTTTTACAAGTGTGAAGTTTCATTCCTTCAGATTTTAATTATTGTTGGAAATTTTGTGATTCTAAAAAAATTTAAAAATTTCAAATATTTTTTGAACTTTTTGTTTCTGTCTCTTTCTGTTTCTGCATCAAACTAGGGTGAAGTAATGGAAGTGGTGGGAGAATTTGAGGAGATGAGTTAAGAGAATCACTCCAGCTGTGTGTTGCAACAGCATTAAAGTGTATTAGCTCAAAACGATTTTTCTGAGCATTGGTAACATACCTAAATGGGCCTTGTCATTGCATTACAGAGTTCTGCAATCAATTTTAAAGCATACGGGTGAAGCTAAATTGATGCACTGAATACAAAATCTATAAAGAGTCAAGTTGCAATTATCATTATCTTTTCACTGCTTGACGTTATTATTTTGTAATGAGATAACAAATAAACCATACTCATTGCAATAAGGCAGAACAGATAGTTTGGTCTTGTGTCTGATTTTTAAAAATTGACTGGTTTCCCAGACAACAAAACACTTTTTTGTTCCTTAACATTGATTTTACCTATTAGTCAGCATATTCCTATTCAGGTTTTTCTCTTCTCGTTTTTATCTATTATTAGGATCTTGTGTCTTATCACAGGTAAGATTTGACATGTGGCTTTACAACATCTGATGGGCACAGGTTATTTTTCCTAATAACATAGAGTCTTAAGGGGTGATTTTGTCAGCCCTGGGGAGGTGGGTATGGAGGCGGGAAATGGCAGAATCTGGGGCGGGTACCCATCCCGCCCCCAACCCACCTCCGTGCCATCTTCCCAGGAGGCGGGTACCCGACCTGCGCTGGGAGCCGCCTCCTCGAGGCAGGAAGGGGATTAGTGCCAATTAACTTTTTAATTTTTTGGATAATCCCTATTTTGCCACCTAAAGTGTGGGCTTCCCGATGGCGCCAAACCTCGCCAGGGTCAGCGAGGCGAGCCGTGGGTCTGCGGGGGTCGGAGGGGCCGAGATGTCCGGTGTGCAGGTGAGTGAGGTAAATATGTGAGGTGAGTGTTGAGTGTTTTAAAAGCTTTACTTACCTTTGCTTCTTCCTCCAGGCTTCATCCCTTCAGGTCTCGGGAGTCCCTCATCTCACCGGCAGAGACAGTGTTTGACAGCTTCACAGAGCTCTCAGATGAAACGTCACTCGCTGGCGTCACCAGTAACCGGCTTTCCCTTAATTGGCCTGCTAAGCCCACTGGGCGGACTTAACAAGGTCAATCAAGGGAAAATAGCGTGGGGTGGCCGGACATCGATGGAGGCAGGACTAAAACCCGACAAGCAGCAGTCCCGCCTCCATCACGTCCCCATTGGCAAAATCACCCCCATAGAGTCAAAGAGTCATAACGGCACAGAAGGAGGCCATTCGGCCCATCGAATCCATGCCAGCTCTCAGTAGAGCAATCCAGTAAGTCCCATTCCCCCGCTCTATCCACATAGCCCTGCAAGTTTATTTCCCTCAAGTGCCTATCCAGTCTCCCATTGTGATTATAATCCAGTAAAAGAGAGTGCCTTATTTTTCAGTGAAACATTTCCTGTTACATGAGCAGACAATATTTTCTAATTTCCAGTAAAACCATTGGTAATACCCCCCTACATTAAACTGCAATTATCAAAGGCCAGGGTTCAATATTGTGAATGAATCCAAGAGATATGAATTACTACAATTTGTTTCCATCATAAGCAGTCTTTTAGTGCAAAAGCAACTTAAAACTCAATCTTTCCACAAACCAAAAACAATAAAATGAATTCATATTTGTTAGTTCGTGTTAGTGTTAGAATATTAAGTATTGATCTACCATATTCTTTGATCTCAAACCGTGTTGAAGTAGATGTTGTGAAGTCATTTTTATATAAAGCTTCTATTTTCCACAAACCATATCTGAAAAGAAAATCAGTGTAATTTAAATATAACAGTAATAACAGTATTATTAATCCATCTGAGCTCTATAGAAATATTTCTGTATTGCAAATCCATTTTTTTGCTGAACAGCAGTATAGTAGACATGCCATTTCTGTTCTTCTGCCAGGCACAGAATCTGAGGACTAAGGGATACAATTTTAAGTTAAGAGTATGAAAAGGATATAAGAGATGAAGACAACTTTTTTTTTAGTAAAATAGTAATATATTATTAGCATGCATTATGGAACAGAAAACCATGGCACGGTTTTAAATAAAGGACTGGATGAATTCCCATTAGGAAATGGATACATGTCTACTAGTTCCAGAATCATGATAAGAAACCTGATAGGTTTGGAAGGATAGGATAGATGCACCAATAGTCTTCTCCAGCCCAAAACAATACCATGTTGCTGTGATCTAGATTTTTTTTCACTCCAAGCCTAAATGATATTGCCACTCAAATGAAACTCTTGGTGGTCATATAAGGAGTAAAATTGGAAGAGGCTCAGGTTGTCTGCCAGCCCTCTCAACTGGATAGGAGAGCTTAAAGAAAATGGGGGCAAATATAAGATATGGGAGGGGGTGGGGGGAGAGGGGAAACAAAGTGTGCTCAGCACCAATGTCCATTAAATCAAAAATTGATAATAAGTGGGCTCTGGAACCTTTCTCGTCACATTTTTCTAAATGTAATGTCTTGCATGTGAAATCAGTTGGATAATATTCAGAAAAGTTTTAATTTAAAAAAATAGTATATTACTGATAAATCAGAAGATTAACTTTAAAAAGTTTTGTATCTTGTTTACATTTATGAAACCTCAGCCACATTAACACCCAATGAGCATTACACATGCAAGGAAACAAGAACAAAAGTACAAACATTAGCAGAGAAAGTATTTTACAAAAGTGCAAATTAAGTAGAGAAGTACAGGGTCTAATGCAAGTTCGGTAAGGTATATTCAACATAAGCTATATTATTATACAGTAAATGTCAAGTATTGTGATTTTGTTTTTAGGTTGGAACTTTTTTCTGTCCGTCCAGATGAGGGAGGTTATTGCAGGGGGATTGATCATTTTTCTATTCTTGGCTTGTGGCATTCATCAAGAACTCAGATTGAATATATTATCGCTTGGATTCAAAGTAAAGTTTACTCAACTTTGCACCATTAATGCATTTTATCCCCATCCAGAGAACAGCACCTTTACGACATTTTATGCTAAGTGACCAACATGACATTAAAAATTTTACCTGGCCTTGTAAATCATAGATTCCACAACAAAAGTGTAATTTTGCACAATTTCTTTCAGATTGACATGAAAGGCTTCCTGAGACATGAAAGGCTTCCTGAGTCTTTTTTAAAACTAGCAGTTGGTCATCAAAAAAAAATCTTAAATTAAATTTGAGAATGCATAATTAATTGATAGGAATATGAATTTCCAGAAAAATAAACTTGGCAATATTTAATCTGTATCTTCTCTATGTTGCTTAACAGCAGTAACAATAACAATTTACTTGGGATTAGATGGAATCTTGAAGTCAGGTACTGAGATTATTCCAGTGACATCTTCGTATTCAAGATAGTCCACTTTTACTCCTTCGGGATCCTTATTTGCAGAACAAACACAATTGTTTTATTTTCAATTTACTTCTTTAAGATTTAGATAATTTTCCATAAAATGCTTTATAAAAGGCAACTTTACAATAAAGCGTTTATAAAGGACACAGGGTTTCAAAATATCCTGGTACAGCAACATGCTGCCCACCAGGCCACCCCTTCTGCAATTATGCCTAAAGATAGCAGCTTTATACTTACTTTTATGTCAGATATATGCTGCTCATATGTTACATGTTGGTATAAAATTCAGGTTTTACAATCACAAATATTTACCTGAACACCAATACGGTAGCAATTCTCTAAATTTAAAGAGCTCACCTTAAAAGTAATAGCAACTGGTCTTTTGGCTGGTTTGAGTTCTTCATTCAGAGAATAAATTCGAAATTTCACTTCAGATAAAAAGACCAGAAAAATATTAGAATAAAAACAAAAGAATATAATGAGATTGCAGTGTTCAAGTTTAACAATTGTTGTATAGTATGACAGCTTCTCTGGTTCCACTGCCAATATTCTTCACTCTCTTTCTTGTGTTCATCTTAAGGTCCCTGCAGTGAGCAAGAACCATGACTCCAAAAATCCGCAGACCACAAGACCGGTGGTTACACTAGCATTGCACCCAGTGTTGCCCTTCCACATTGACCCTACTTAATGTTCATGGGGCCGTTGGGTGCCTGTGCCACTCTGGACACATCTCTGGCACCCGCCTGCCTCAGGCAGCTGCAAAACCTGCCACCTGCTCATCATCGTTTCTTTAGAGGTTCAAGGCTGCTTCCCTGGCCTGTAACCCCCGCCCCGCCTCTACCAATCCCTTTCCTGTGCCTCCACCCACCCGGTGGAGCCCACTTGTATCCATCTGAAATCAATAGAATGAAAATCTGGCAGGCTGTATAAAGAGCGTGCGATCCACCCCAAACAGATTACTACCCAGGCGACGGAGACAAAAAATCTACCCCCCCAGATCTTACGGGCAGGAGTCGACCGCTGAATATGAAGATAACCAAACAAAGCGAGAGGTTCAACTGTAAGAATTAGGAGCAGGAGTAGGCCAAAAGGGCCTCGAGCCTGCTCCGCCATTCAATAATATCATGGCTGATCTTCGACCTCAAATCCACTTTCCTGCCCGATCCCCATATCCCTTGATTCCCTGTATAATGTAAAATTTGTCTGGCTGAGGGGAGAATTTTTGCAGATGGAAAATTAAGCTTAAGACTGGTACCTGACTGATCAGGAGTGTAAACAGGTTTGTCAGTCTGGATGAAGAGTAATCCATTCTGGTAAGACACTGGCACTATCTCCTCTTGAGTAAAATCTGTAGAAAGTGCTTGTAAGTACACGTATTGTTTTTCACCTTTCTTTCTAGGTAAATCTTTTGGCAAGATCTGTTAAAAAAAGCAGACTTATTTTTGCAGGCATACAATTATTTCTTCCGATTATTATTATTTCAACCATTATCCAAATCTCTAATTTTTGATAATGTACAACATAGTGTTGCTAATGTTTTTAAGATGTAATGCACTTCAAGATTTGAGTACTGGGTTAGTCAGTATTCCACAAAAATGAAAGGTTTAATAATTGAAAGAGTTTAAATCCTAAACAAATCTGGTTTCAAACTTGATTTTTCCTTATAACAATGATCTGCAGCTCAACTCATTGAAATGAATGAAAACAAGAACTGGGCAGCAGAAGACGGAAAGTTTTCTGGCTCTTTTAACCTAAAATCTTTGTAATTACAGCATCAAATATTATTTTCTTTTTCTCCAAGGGGGAAAAATTCAGTTGGTTGCGCCTCCCGTTAGTGCCTTAAGAGGGCGCTAATGGGGCGCAAAGCATCTAGCGCCCGGGCGCGGCGATGTTTGCACCGCTCGCGAAATTAACTAGACATTTTGCGGCGGCGCTAAACACTACCACCACGATCTCCTGCGCCGGCAGATCGTGACGTCAGTCGAGTGCGCAATGCCCCGGTATCGTCCCGGAGCAGATATTCAGTGGCGCCCCCTGCCTTACCGCCTGACGCTAGCAACGACAGGTTGAGGGGAGCGTTTTGCAGTCATGAAGGGACTGGGGGAGCGCTATTTAAAGGCGACCGCTTCCTGCCTTTTATTGTTGGTGCCATTTTTGAACCACGCATTCTGAGAGAGAGAGAGAGAGAGAGACTTCTGGAGAGATTCAACGCTGTGTGAAGGAGTTTTGGGTACTGAGCAGCACTTTGCAGGTTCATTTTGATTTGCCATTCCTTGTATCGATTTAGAAGAGACTGTGGGGGCTGCACTCTGAGCTCTTTCCCTGGTACTCTCCATTGTTCTTTCCAGCACATTTGATGTGCAGGTCTCTCCAGGCCGAGATTCAAGGCTGCAATGAGCAGGATGTGGATAGAAAGCAAGATCAACCATCCCCTTTAAGAACTGGCCCGTGCCATTGTGTGTGTGTTCCATTGCTGACTGACATCACATGAGCTTCGCCAGCGCTCTAAGGTAGCGCCTCGCTCCTCGGCCTTTGTACCTTAAGACAGGTGTGAAGCGCCTGATTTAGCGCTGCAATCACCTCCAGGGGCGATAAAAGTCAAGTTTGCAGTCGGTGGCGATAATTAGCGCCAGGCGCTAATCTTTGCGCCCGGCCGATAATTGCGCCCCAAATGGGGCGATACTGAATTTCTCCCCCCAAATGTTCCCCCTTTTCTCTTCCCTCTCTTCACTAATGCTGGGGCTATGGTTCCACGAGTACCAGCAGCCTTCCAAATCTTGCACAAATGCCATTCCTCATCTGCGAACCTCGACCATGCAGAACAGCATGTTATTTGACTATAATGAGATAGAGATGAGGTCTTACAACCAAGTCCAGTCCTGATGTTACTCAACATGAATCTTGGGCAAGGTATCTGGAGAGCTACCAGTACTAATGAAACCATATCGTAGCATGAGCAGGTCACCTTCAGGAAAAGAAAGAAGAATATTGAGGGGGGGAGTGGAGGAATTGGGGGTTAAATTGGATAATATGTGCAGGCAGCACTTTAAATTCATGCGGCTTGCTCTTTTAACTGATTTCTGCGTGCAGCCAGCGCTACGCGTGCTGTTGGTTGGCTGCACGCATCAGCAGGGGGCCCGATATTGCGAGTAGCTAGTGCTACTTAAAGGCAGCCTGCACCTCTTAATTGGGAGGTGCATTGTGGCTGCAAGAAGTGGTGAGAGATTTTTTAAACGTCAATCTTGGCTGTGATGCTTTGAGCAATGGCTGCACATGCGAGAAAGCAAGCATCAAGGTTTTCAGACAATGCACTGGAATCTTGCTGGAAGAGGTGGAAAGAAGGAGAGACATCCTGTATCTGCAGTGGGGCAGGAGGCCCTGCAGACGTATGCTCAGGAGGCAGTGGGTAGAAGTAACGGCGGAGGTCAATGCCAGGAGTGTTGCTTCAAGAACATG
Source organism: Squalus acanthias (assembly GCA_030390025.1). NCBI lineage: Eukaryota > Metazoa > Chordata > Chondrichthyes > Squaliformes > Squalidae > Squalus > Squalus acanthias. The sequence continues at coordinate 86,344,274 of CM059438.1, forward strand.
GATGCAGTGCAGGAAGAAGTTTAATGATCTGACATGAGTTGTCAAGATGAGTGAGTTCATCTTCAAATGGCATATCCTACCAACTGCACCACTAGCTTCATCCACTACACAATTCTCTAGACCCCTATCACCCACCTGCCAACAATCTCTATCAATCAGTGCTCAACCCTTCAATTCATATGCTTTACCTCACCCTCACACACTTAGCACTGCTGCAAGCCTTGCACCCACATCTCACAGCTCGCACACACTGGCAGCTATTCAACCATGACAGCCACATCACCCAAACATGTTGCAGGACACAAACTGACACACTTCCCTCTTTTCTTGCAGGAGAAGGTGGTACATAACAGCAGGCAGCAGCAAAGAACTGAAGGAGGACATGTTTTAACCCCCATGGAGGAGACAGTGCTGGCCATCATGGGAAGGGGCATCACTGAGGCCCTGGCCACTGACGAGGCTGGAGGGATCGATGATGAGGGTATCCGCATACCTAATCCTCCTTCTCTCATCCCACTTCTCCCTCATCCCACAATCTCTTCTGACTCACAAGCTGCAGATGGTGTAAGCATGCACTTTTTACTTTCTCCTCTCCCCTCACCACAACCCAACCCTTGTCCCTTTTTCATTTCAGATACCCAAGAACTGGAGCCTTCCCAGTCAGTGGAGGCAGAGGGTAAAGACAGTGAAGATGAAGAGACTCTGTCACTCGATCTTACACTCGCAGCCACCAGCTCAGAGACTGACACTGCGTGTATTTTAGTGGCTAGGATAGAGGAGAGATCTGCATGTGGTGAGACACTGGGCACAAGTGTGCAGGAGTCAGGGCGGGGGGAAGGAAAGCGCAGGTGGCAGCTCGCCGGAGTTCTGTTGCAGAGGAGTCAGATGAGGACACAGATGGGCTAGGCTACAGATGGTTGCACATAACCAAATGCTTGGTGCACTGGAAAGCCTGCCAGAAAGCCTGCAATCAATGTCAAGGAACATGGAGGAGTCCAGCACTAACTTGGCACAGGGCTTTGCGCAGAGCTTGGAGCCCATCCTTTCCAACATGAAATGGGTGGTCTCCTCCATCAGCACAGCTGTGGAACCCACCATGATGCAGTGTCTGATGGCCAATGTCACAGCTTTCATTGCTTTCATTGCAGCAAAGCAGCTTCCATCAAAGGTCTGAGTGCCACAGTGGAAGCTCAGACTGCTGCCATCATAAAAAAGTGTAATGTGGGAAACGCGGTAGCCAATTTGCGCACAGCAAGCTCCCACAAACAGCAATGTGATCATGACCAGGTAATCTGTTTTTAGTGATGTTGACTGAGGGATAAATATTGGCCAGGGCCTGAATATCACTGTTTGAAGGGGCTTCCAGGATGCCACAGCACTCCATCAATCTGTTCTCCAACAGATCAGTAGGATTGCTGAGTCACTGCCCCAGGAGAGTGGCAGTGGGTCTCAGGGTGACAGCGTTCCCTGCTCCCACCCCGCCGCTCTGCCAGTGCCCTTGCTGATGCCCGTCATCCAGCCAGCCCAGACTGCTGCAGTCCGGGCCGAGATGGTGCAGTCTGAAGCTGGGCCATCTAGGCCCAGAGCTGCTTGAGGTTTCCCTCCAAGGCCATCTGCAGTCTCCTCAATTGAAGGTTGAGATTACTCGTATCACTCACAAATTATTTGATCACGTAGAGTCTGGGCAGAAAGGGGCTGTCTATGTTGTAGACTCCCTTCCTCTTCATGTTCTTCCACTTCCTGTTACACTTCCTCCTCCTTCACCTCGTGCTCTCCAGCTTCTCACCTGATAGGTGGTGGCAAGGGCTGTTCCTACATAATGGCCAGGTTGTGCAGCATGCAGCATACAACCACAAATCTTGATACCCTCTCAGCTGAGTCTGCGGGGCTCCTCCAGAGCGGTCCAGGCTGCAGAAGCGTTGCATGAGAACTTGTGGCAGCATGGCTCTCATTGTAGACCTGCTGTGCACATGTGCATGGATTCCGGACCGGAATCATGAGCCATGTCATGAGTGGATAAGCCTTCTTGCCCAGTAGCCAGCCTTAGACTTGCCGTGCAGGGGACTGCTGCAGAATCATAGAATCATACAGCACAGAAGGAGGCCATTTGGCCCATCGTGCCCGTGTTAGTTCATTGAAAGAGCTATCCAATTAGTCCACCTCCCTTGCTCTTTCTCCATAGCCCTGCAATTTTTTCCGCTTCAAGTATCATCTTATCACCTCCATCTCACCAGACCCAATTGAAAAATCCCCATACTCCTCCCACACTCGAGAGATCCCTTTCTCAGCTGAATGTCTATCCAGCTCCCTCTTAAATTTGCCAGCATACTGCCCCTCAATTGATTCTCCGCAGTCTATCCCATGCATTTCCCACTCTCAGCTTGAAGTAGACTAATTGAAAACTTATCCCCTATAATTTGTTTTTAGAAAAACTGATTTTTGTCCGCTCCAATTTTTTCCCTTTACTCCTCTCTGAAGGCATTGCCTCTCTCTTGCTGGGGTAGGGGTACAGTCCTATCTGCACATCAGCTAATTTGCTCATGTGGCCATTCCACATTTGTGAAGATAGAAGTGAGTGCCAAAAGACCAAGGTGGTCATCCCAGTCAAGCCCAAGTGCTCAATGTCTGTGCATGTACACACAGACTATCGCACTTTCAACTGGGAGTGGGAGTAGAATCATGGGGGGTGATTTTCTCACTGGAGGCAGGTTGGAGGCGGGTTTCGGTTGGGTTGGGTTCGAAACCCGCCTCCACTAATAGTTTTGAAAAAATTGCGATTTTCCCCTGATTGGCCAGTTGATTTCAGAGGTGTGGATTGCCCTTGGTCAGTTAGTGTTTTGGGACTGAAACTCGCCTCTGCTGACATCACTTTTCCAGCCTCATTTAAGGGCTGCTTGCTGCCTTGGATCATTCCACTGGATTTCTGCCTATGCTGCACCACCTACAACATATTTTGAGAAACCACTATGTCCAATTCCAAGGCAAGGGCCTCCCCGAGGTTCTCGGATGAAGTGCTGCAAATGTTGGTTGAGGGGGTGACAGCTAGCAGGGAGATGCTCTTCCACTCATCTGGGAGGAAGAGGCCTCCCAAAGAAACCAAGGCTGTGTGGGTACAGCTGGCAAGGGATATAACCTCCAGATCTGTGTGCAGATTGGGTGAATGCTTATGTGTATTCATGAAATGCCATCCCTGTTGGAAAGCATTAAAATGATTTGATGGCAAAATGTTGGCGTCATGGCATCTGCCTTAGGCAGCTCCACATTGCGGGCTCCGCGACACTTGCGTTGTCAGGTTGGTGGCCAGAGTGAAAGGAGGCCAGAGAGTCATGTCCGTTGTCTTATGATGTCTTAAGATGGCGCCAAGGACATGTGCCAACTTGGGCAACCTATGCAAATCTGGCCAGGATAAGTTCATCCCTTGCATCACGGGCAGCCATGTGCTCGCGTGCTGCCGCAGCTGCTAGTCAATAGACCGCCGCTCTGTCCTCTTCCTGCTCCTCCTCCTCCTCCTGCTCCTCCTCCTCCTCCAGCTCCTCCAGCTCCTCCTCCTCCTCATCCTCATCCGAGGAGGCCTGGAACTGAGCCACTTGCTCATCAGGGAGTTGCAAGCCACGACGCTGTGCGATGTTGTGCAGTGCACAGCAGACCACGACCATTCTGGAGACCCTGTATGGTGTATACTGCAGGGCTCCACCTGATCGGTCAAGGCATCGGAAGCGCATCTTCAACAACCCAATGGTTTGCTCGATGATGGACCTGGTCGAAGTGTGGCTGGTGTTGTAGCGCGCTTCAGCCTCGTTAGCTGGCCTCCTGATCGGCGTCATTAGCCACTTCTTCAGAGGGTAGCCTTTGTCACCAAGGAGCCATCCGTTAAGTTGGTTTGGCAGATTGAAAAGTGGAGGAACACTAGAGTGCCGCAGGATGAAAGAGTCATGGCAACTACCACAGAACTTGGCGCAAACATGCAAAAACTCCTTCTTGTGGTTACACACCAGCTGTATGTTGAGGGAGTGGAAGCCCTTTTGGTTGACAAAGATAGCTGGGTTGTGATGGGGTGCCCTAAGGCCACATGTGTGCAGTCTATGAGGCCCTGCACCATTGGCATGCCTGCCATATTTGCAAAGCCAACTGAACGCGCGGTTATACTTGCTTGATCCCTTGAGAACTGGATGTAATTGTGGACCTTAGCGAAAAGGGCATCAGTAACCTGCATGATGCAACTGTGGGCGGCCGACTGGGAGATGCCGCTGATGTCTGCTGATGATCCCTGGAAGGAGCCTGAGGCAAAAAAGTTGAATGCAGTGGTGACTTTGACAACCACTGGTAAGGAGTGTTCACCCGTTCCTCTGGGCACCAGGTCTTGCTGCAGCAGTCCACAGATCTCTCGGACAACCTCTTGCGAAAGTCTCAGCCTCCTTTGGCACTGCTGCTCACTCATGTTGAGGTAGCTCATCCTCTGTCTGTAAACCCTCTGTCGGGGGTATCTCCTGCGGTGAGGTGCCTCGAAGCGCTGGCGCCTTCTGCCCTGTGCAGCATCAGGTGGCTGAGCAGGAGGTTGGGGTTCCTGCTGCTGTTGCTGCTGAGCCACCTGGTTCTGCTGCTGCCGTGGATGCTCCTCATCCGAATCTGAGGTCCATGGTGAAAGAAAATGAATGGTTCCCATGCTGCTTGCAGATGTCTCCGTTGGGGAAGCGCTCATTGCAAGCGGGGAGAGGGTCTTCCAAGGAGGTCCCACAGTTGATAGATTGAAGCTGCAGCACCTCCGACTTCGGAAGGCCTGCTAAAAGTGCCCAAAGACCTTTTAAAGCAAAGTTCTGCCACCTGCAACTACTCCCTGATGAAATCTCCGATTTAATGGTGGACCTGCAGCCGTGAGGAGACCACCCACTTGTCAACCCGCCAGGTTTAGCTGGCGTGGTTTAGGAGGGTCATGGAACATGCTGAAATGGTTGAAAAATAACGAGGGCCTCTCAAAATAGGATTAGAGAGGCCCTTAGCGAGCATTTAAGCCTCTAAACAACCTCTCTGGCCAGCTGGAGGCGGGACCATTTCCCACCCTGCAAAACCGGCACCGGCAAAATCCTGCGGAGGCGAGTTGGAAGCGGGTTCTGAACCCGCACTCATTTTTTCCGACTCTCCCGTCTTTCCCGCCTCCAAACCCGCCTCCTCGGGGCTCAGAAAATCGCCCCCATGGATTCAAACCACCCTGTCTGCACTGGATCTCTGCTGGAGCAATCCAATACCAATCTCACTGCACTGCTCTCTCCCCATAGTCCTATATCTGCTTCAAAGAATGAAGGAATCGTGACTACTGCCAGGATAATGGGCATTCAACTGCATGATGAGCTGCCTGTGGTCGCACACCAGCTGCACATTGAGGGAGTGGAATCCCTTTTGGTTCATGAAAATGGCCGTGTTCACATGAGGCACACACAAGGCAATGAGCATGCTGTACCATGGGGAAGCCTGCAATCCGTGCAAACCTTCGTGTTCACTCCGCCTGCTTGTCTCTGGTAAGGGGCAATGGGATGAAGCTGTCTCTCTGTTTAGAGATCCTCAGTGACCTCCCTTATGCGGCAAAGTACTGCAAACTGCGAGATGTTGCTTATATCTCCAGCAGGAGCCTGGAAGGAGCCAGATGCATAAAAGTTAAGTGACCTTGATAGCCACAGGCAATGCCTTGCCCTACTTTGAGGTTGCATTTGTGGCTGCAGCAATTGGCAGAATTCAGTCACAATCTCTTTTGTGAAGCGAAGACGTCTCAAGCATTGGTCCTCGCTGAAGTATAAAAACGTATAAAATTCTGACAGGGCTAGACAGACTGGATGCAGGGAGGATGTTTCCCCTGGCTGGGGGGTCTAGAACGAGGGGTCACAGTCTCAGGATAACGGGCAGGACATTTAGGACTGAGATGAGGAGAAATTTCTCCACTCAGAGGATGGTGAACCTGTGGAATTCTCTATCACAGAAGGCTGTGGAGGCCAAGTCGCTGAATATATTTAAGAAGGAGATAGATCGATTTCTAGACACAAAAGGCATCAAAGGGTATGGGGAGAGAGCGGGAATATGGTTTTGAGATAGAGGATCAGCCATGATCATATTGAATGGTGGAGCAGGCTCGAAGGGCCAAATGGCCTACTCCTGCTCCTATTTTTCTATGTTTCTATTTTCCTATGTTTCTAAGTTGAGATAAGAGAATTGCTCCCTAAAGACCATCGGCGGATATGGCCTCCTGCTGAGAGCCCTTCTCCCCCTCCTCCTATTTCCTCTTCGAGCAGCTTGTCCTGCTCTGTGTGGCCTCTCTTCATTCTCCCAGTCATGCTCAATTCCCAGAGGAAGCCCTACCAGGCCACCCATGTCTGGAAGCAACTTGTTTCAGCACAAGCTTTTAAATCAACAAAAAAGTACTTCAGCACCCGCCAGCCCACTCCCTGTAGACTATTCAAACTTTAGGCAAGTATTGAAAAGCTCCAAAAACACTTACAATTGCACCAGCAGCCAGAAGAAATAATCCAACAACTAACCTGCAAGTACTTCATGATCCCTTTAAATAGGGCTGGTGGGAGCTCCTTCATTTCGTTTAACGTGTGTTCAGTTGTGCGAGGTTAAGACTGGGCGTAGGCTGGAGCGTGGAGTTCGGAAATGCCAGCGCTGACGTTAAATCAGCGTTGCACATTGATTGAAGTCATAACTTGCCTGCTCTACATGCTGCCGGCGGTTGTTAGGTACCCGTGCACAAACCCCTTTACCAAGATGTCGTACGGTGCACTTCCCGTCAGAAGTGTGCGCAAGCATCTTGGCCCCCATTTTTGAGTGGCATGAGGCTGCATAACGCCTAAAAAATGGACGCTACACAGCCCAATTTCGCCCCTAATTGATGAACCATGCTGAAGTATAAAGTGGTTGTTTTATTTAAGTATTTTATTTAAAGACATTTCATATTAACATGATACAAACAGTTTAATTTAAAATATTATCACAGTTGCTGGAAAGTACATCCCTAGTCTTCATGCTGTGAAACAAAATGCAAACTAGTAAGAATAGGTAGATTAATTTATGGACAGCATTATCTGCATATGTAATATCTGGATCAATGACTATCAAGCTCCTTAGCTGTTGGAAAGAAAGAGGTGCAAATATTCAAGACAGAGAAAAATGAAGAGGCAGATATTGCCCATAAGGATCGCCATAGAGAGGAAGGCAAGTAAAAAAAATAAAAGTTTCCTTGGTGGCGTAGGCACAGTAGGTAACGTGTCAACAACACATGCCCAGAAGTCACCATGTGCTTTGCATCATTGGATGGGTAATGTGTTTTATTCTGAATTTCTTACTTACTCACATTTAATTCAGAGGGATCACAAGTTTGAACTTGCAATATTCAGGTTGTCATAAATTAATAAATCAGATCAAACTATGCAACAATTCATGGGAGATATCACAAAACACATGGTCATAGAGTCATAGAGTTATACAGCACAGAAAGAGGCCCTTCGGTCCATCGTGTCCGCGCCGGCCATCAAGCCCTATCTATTCTAATCCCATTTTCCAGCACTTGGTCCATAGCCTTGTATGCTATTGTGTTTCAAGTGCTCATCTAAATGCTTCTTGAATGTTGTGAGGGTTCCTGCCTATACCACCCTTTCAGGCAGTGAGTTTCAGATTCCAACCACCCTCTGGGTGAAAAAGTTTTTCCTCAAATCCCCTCTAAACCTCCTGCCCCTTACCTTGAAACTATGCCCCCTGGTTATTGACCCCTCTACTAAGGGGAAAAGTTCCTTTCTATCTACCCTATCTATGCCCCTCATAATTTTGTACACCTCAATCAGGTCCCCCCTCAGCCTTCTCTGCTCTAAGGAAAACAACCCCAGCCTGTCCAGTCTCTCTTCATAGCTGAAACGCTCCAGCCCAGGTAACATCCTGGTGAATCTCCTCTGCACCCTCTCTAATGCAATCACATCCTTCCTATAGTGTGGCGACCAGAACTGCACACAGTATTCCAGCTGTGGCCTAACTAGCGTTTTGTACAGCTCTATCATAACCTCCCTGCTCTTATATTCTATGCCTCGGCACATGTAGGCAAGTATCCCATATGCCTTCTTAACCACCTTATCTACCTGTCCTGCTGCCTTCAGGGATCTATGTACATGCACACCAAAGTCCCTCTGATCCTCTGTCCTTCCTAGGGTCCTACCATTCATTGTGTATTCCCTTGCCTTGTTAGTCCTCCCAAAATGCATCACTTTTCAGGGTTAAATTCCATTTGCCACTGTTCTGCCCATCTGACCAACCCGTCTATATCGTCCTGTAGCCTGAGGCTTCCCTCCTCGCTATTTACCACTCCACTAATTTTCGTCATCTGCAAACTTACTGATCATACCTCCTACATTCATATCTAAATCATTAATGTACACTACAAACAGCAAGGGACCCAGCACCGATCCCTGCGGTACACCACTGGACACAGGCTTCCAGTCACCAAAACAACCTTCGACCATCACCCTCTGCCTCCTGCCACTAAGCCAATTTTGGATCCAATGTGCCAAATTGCCCTGGATCCCATGGGCTCTTACCTTCTTGACTAGTCTCCCATGCATGACTTTGTCAAAAGCCTTACTGAAGTCCATGTAGACTACATCAACTGCACTACCCTCATCCACACACCTAGTCACCCCCTCGAAAAATTCAATCAAATTGGTTAGACATGATCTCCCCCTGACAAAGCCATGCTGACTATCCTTGATTAATCCTTGCCTCTCCAAGTGGAGACTAATTCTGTCCCTCAGAATTTTTTCCAATAATTTCCCTACCACTGATGTTAGGCTCACTGGCCTGTAATTCCCTGGTTTATCCCTACTACCCTTCTTGAATAATGGTACTATGTTAGCTGTCCTCCAGTCCTCTGACACCTCCCCTGTGGCCAGAGAGGTTCTGAAAATTTGTGTCAGAGCCCCTGCAATCAACTCCCTTGCCTCACACAGCAGCCTGGGATACATCTCGTCTGGGCCTGGGGATTTATCCACTTTTAAGCCCGCTAAAACCGCTAATACCTCCTCCCTCTCAATACTAATTTGTTCAAGTATATCACAATCCCCCTGCCTGATTTCTATGCCTACATCGTTCTTCTCCATAGTGAACACAGATGCAAAATATTCATTTAAAACCTCACCTACATCTTCCGGCTCTACACACAGATTGCCACGTTGGTCCCTAATGGGCCCTACTCTTTCCCTGGTTATCCTCTTGCCCTTAATATACTTATAAAACACCTTGGGATTTTCCTTTATTTTGCCCACCAATGTTTTTTCATGCCCCCTCTTCGCTCTCCCAATTTATTTTTTAAGTACCCCCCTGCACTTTCTATACTCCTCTAGGGCTTCCACTATTTTTAGTCCTTTGTATCTGCCAAAAGCCTCCCTTTTTTTCCTAATCCATTCTTGTATATCCCTTGACATCCAGGGTTCCCTGGGCTTGTTGGTCCCACCCTTGACCTTTACGGGAACATGTTGGCGTTGTACTCACTCTATTTCCTTTCTGAATGACTCCCACTGCTCTGATGTGGATTTTCCTACAAGTAGCTGATCCCAGTCCACTTTGGCCAGATCCTGCCTTATCATATTAAAATCAGCCTTCCCCCAATTTAGAACCTTTATTTCCGGTCCATCTTTGTCCTGTTCCATGACTACCTTAAATCTCACCGAATTATGGTCACTGTCACCAAAATGCTCTCCTACTGACACTTCTACCACTTGCCCGGCTACATTCCCTAGAATTAGGTCCAGTACCACCCCCTCTCTTGTAGGACTTTCTACATGCTGGCTCAAAAAGCTCTCCTGGATGCACTTTAAGAATTCCGCACCCTCTAAGCCTTTCACACTCTGACTATCCCAGTTAATATTGGGGAAGTTGAAATCCCCTACTATTATTACCCTATTATTTCTACACTTCTCTGAGATTTGCCTACATATCTGTTCTTCTATCTCCCCCTGACTGTTTGGGGGCCTATAGTACACTCCCAGCAAAGTGCTTGCCCCCTTTTTGTTTTTAAGTTCTACCCATATGGCCTCATTAGAGGAACCTGCTAAGCTATCATCCCTCCTTACTGCAGTAATTGACTCCTTGATTAATATTGCGACACCCCTCCTCTTTTACACCCCCCTCTGTCTCGCCTGAAGATTCTATACCCCGGAATATTGAGTTGCCAGTCCTGCCCCTCCCTCAACCATGTCTCTGTGATAGCAACAATATCATACTCCCATGTGTTCATCAACACCTTCAATTCATCTGCCTTACTCGTAAGACTCCTTGCATTAAAATAAAGAAATGCCATCCAGCCTTGCCATACTCCCTTGTGCCGTTACATATTTGCTCTGCCTTCCAGACTGACTTGTTTTTTCCTCTATATTTGGCTGTGCATCACCCCCTACTATAGCTCCACTCCATATCCCATCCCCCTGCCAAATTAGTTTAAACCCCCCCCCAACAGCACTAGCAAACCTCCCCGCAAGGATGTTGGTCCCGTTTTGGTTCAGGTGCAACCCGTCCGACTTGTACAGGTCCCACCTTCCCCAGAAACAGACCCAGTGATCCAGGAAACTAAAGCCCTCCCTCCTGCACCAACTCTTTAGCCACGCATTCATCTGCTCTATCCTCCTATTCCTATACTCACTAGCACGTGGCACCGGGAGTAATCCAGAGATTACAACCTTTCAGGTCCTGCTTTTTAATCTGCTACCTAGCTCCCTAAATTCTTGTTGCAGGACCTCATCCCTCTTTCTACCTATGTCGTTGGTACCAATGTGAACCACGACCTCTGACTGTTCGCCCTCCCCCTTCAGAATGCCCTGCAGCCGTTCAGTGACATATTTGACCCTGGCACCAGGGAGGCAACATACCATCCTGGAGTCACGTCTGCGGCCGCAGAAACGCCTGTCTGCACCCCTCACTATTGAGTCTCCTACCACTATTTCCCTTCCACTCTTACTCCTCCCTCCTTGTGCAGCTGAGCCACCCAGAGTGCCGTGAACTTGGCTCTGGCTGCACTCCCCAGAGGGACCGTCACTTTCACCATTTTCCAACACAGAAAAATGGTTGTTGAGTGAGATGCACTCTGGGGCTTTCCTGACTACCTGCCTGCCCCCCTTCTGACTGGTGGTCACCCATTCCCTCTCTGACTGCACTTTCTTAAGCTGCGGGGTGACCACGTCTAAAAACGTGCTATCCACGTAACTCTCAGCCTCGCGGATACACCGCAGTGCCTCCAGCTGACATAGTCATAGTCATAGTTTTCCTTAATGGTTCAAAGCAATAAGAAAACAGACTTACAGTTAGCTTCACAGATCCTTGAAATCCATTTTCTTTATTTACTGCAACTTTTCCTTCTGCAAAAATCTTTGTCCTATCTGGGTAGCTTCTTAGAATGATTGAGATAAATAATGATTCTGTATATCCATATGTTTGCAACACCACCGTCTCAGATGCTCCAATTCTAAAGGCCTTAGGTGCTGTAATAAGGTACCTACAAAAAGATAGTCAAATTGAGTTTATCAGATAGAGCTAATCAGTCAAACAACATGCCAACAAATGCATTCAACTACAATGCAAGTCAAATGCACTTTCATAGTATGATGGACAATAAGGGGTGAATTCTACACATGCATGTGGTACCACATCAGTCAGGCACATTTACATAGAAAATGTGTCCACACTAATTTTTGACGGTTGGGATTTTATTGGACTTTTGTGAAAATTACAAAGCACCTCTGTAACTTGCTCCAAAAGAGGAACATTTGAAAATAAAGTCCTATATCTATTATAGTACATTAGCATAACTGAGTCCTACTGTGGCATTCTTAGATTAACAAAACTTGAAGATCTTTCTGTACTTATGCAGACACAATTCAGTAGGTTCAGATGAAAAAATATTATTTGAAAAGATTTGAAATTTTGAAGTGTTTACATTTCAGAACTCATTCTGATCATACAGCCCCAATCTGTGCATGCCCTACAAAATTGCTGAAGTGATTTTGTAGTTTTCAAACAAAAAATAAAAAGTTAAGCAACGACTGGTTTTGAAAAGTACTTTCTTATAGTTAAAGCAACATGAGAAATTGAGGTTTGAAATTAATACCAATGTAACAAAAAATCCAGTTAAGTGATTACTATTTTTAGGAAGCACATTATTCACAAAATAAGAATAATTTCTAAAAGGGGCTTTAAAATAAAGTGCTTACGTGCGTTCTTGCCCAATACTGCTTTGAAACAGAGCCACAAAACTAATAATAAAAAGAAGTTTCATATTCAGCTGCTTTCTAAACTATTACAAAGTGAATGAAAAAGCTGCGTCAAATCAAAGGTTATACTTACTTGGTTACCACTTATCTGAGTTTATTGGTGAATTGTGTCATTATTTATTTTAGGTTAATAATAAATTAATCTGGTAGTGCTAACATTAGGGATTGAGAAAGACTTTTTGTGAATTATTAAACAGTATATAATGTTTTTCCTTTAAATTTACAAAAGTTGAAGCACATTTGTTTTGGATGTGAAGGAAAATGCTATGGCCACAATATAATGGTGACCAATCTTTTGCTGTATAGAATCTGTGTTTTCTTTAATTATTACAGAATTATTTTTAAATGGCAGTTTATTTTTTGTGTTTCATGTTTAATTTTGGATAGAAGGTAACCTTTATACCAAGCCTACTTTCTGTCCACAGTTATTTAAAAGGTTGTATACTAGCCAGAAGGGTTACTGCATATACAGCAGTGGGAGCTATCCAGATAGTTTCCATCATATACAGAGATGTTTCCTAATGATTTCTGCACTGTTTACAAGCAAAATAAATTGTGACGTATGTGTACAATAGTCCTATTGACTAACTTCTATTTACTTCCTCATTTTCCAGTATGCACCTTCTCTGTTCTGTGTGTTAATGCTGTAGTTAAACACAGCTTATCAGGTATTTGGTAGTTACTTTTCTTTGTCTAGCTTTGTGAGTTAACAATCTCCACACTTTCTCCAACATGCGTAAATCACATTCTATTCCTGAAACCCGAGTAATTCTGTCAGTCCATGTTTGCCAAGTAGGCAGCCAACTTTTCTAAGTTGATGTTGTTCAATGCTGCAGTTAACTATTGATGTAAAAAGTTGCTGGATTTCTTTTAGAAGGATGCCAATACTATTTAGTTTGAATCAGCAAGGCATTGGACAGTAAACTTCAGAGTTCTACAAAATTGTAAGGATAAAACAAAACAATGCAGCAAAGTATCAGTTTCATCTAAAAATCATTTTCTCTCAAGCAATCTGTTGAAAATGGATTTCGTCTCATCAGCAATGAAGACCTTTCCAGTAATAATCAGTGCCAATTATTCTATTAATACATTTATCAATGTCCACAAATATGCAATACTCTAAGAAATAGAACAATTAAGAAAAAAAAGTTATATTTTACCTGCATTCATAGGTTCCCAAGATCTGGTCTGACGTACAAAGTAAGGGGTTTTATGGTAACAATCCTCCACTATGCTGAGTGACCCAAAGCTTATTTTTGCTCTTCAAATGTCAGTCAGATTTATCCTCTGTCAGGAGGGTTTTTACTCTTCCCTTAATAGATTCCCTTAAGATGGCAATGTTCATAGAATCATAGAGTGGTTACAGCACGGAAGAAGGCCATTCAGCCCATCGAGCCCGTGCCGGCTCTTTGCAAGAGCACTTCAGCTAGTTCCACTTCCCTACCCTTTCCCCGTAGCCCTGCAATTTTTTTTCCTTCTGGTACTTATCCAACTCCCTTTTGAAAGCCGTGATTAAATCTGCCTCCACCACCCTTTCAGGCAGTGCATTCCAGATCTTAACCACTCGCTGCGTAAAAAAGTTTTTTCTTACATCGCCTTTGGTTATTTTGCCAATCACCTTAAATCTGTGTCCTCTGGTTCTCAACCCTTCTGCCAATAGGAACAGTTTCTCTCTAAAAACCCTGTCCAGACCCCTCATGCTTTTGAATACCTCTATCAAATCTCCTCTTAATCTTCTCTGCTCCAAGGGGAACATCCCCAGCTTCTCCAGTCTATCAATGTAACTGAAGTCCCTCATTTCTGGAATCATTCTCGTAAATCTTTTTTGCACCCTCTCTAAGACCTTCACATCCTTCCTAAGGTAAAGTAAGGTGCCCAGAATTGGACACAGTACTCCAGTTGGGGCCGAGCCAGTGTTCTATACAGGTTCATCATAATTTCCACACTTTTGTACTCTATACCTCTATTTATGAAGCCCAGGATCCCGTAAGCCTTTTTAACTGCTTTCTCAACCTGCCCTGCCACCTTCAACGATTTATGCACACATGCCCCCAGGTCTCTCTGTTCGTACACTCCCTTTAGGATGGTGCCCTTTAGTTTATATGTCCTCTCCTCATTCTTTCTACCATAATGCATCACTTCACACTTTTCTGCGTTAAGTTTCATCTGCCACGTGTCCGCCCATTTCATCAGCCTGTCTATGTCTTCCTGAAGTCTATCACTCTTCTCCTCACTGTTCACTATACTTCCAAGTTTTGTGTCATCTGCAAATTTTGAAATTGTGCCCTGTACACCCAAGTCCAAGTCATTAATATATATCAAGAAAAGTAGTGGTCCTAGAACTGACCCCTGAGGAACACCACTGTATATCTTTCTCCAGTCCGAAAAACAACCGTTCACCAATACTCTCTGTTTCCTGTCACTTAACCAATTTTGCATCCAGGCTGCCACTGTCCCTTTTATTCCATGGGCTTCAATTTTGCTGGCAAGCCTATTATGTGGCACTTTGTTGAACGCCTTTTGGAAATCCATGTACACTACGTCAACCACATTACCCTCCTCAACCCTCTCTGTTACCTCATCAAAAAACTCGATCAAGTTGGTTAAACACGATTTGCCTTTAACAAATCCGTTCTAGCTTTCCTTAATTAATCCACACCTATCCAAGTGACTGTTGGATTTTGTCCTTGATTACTGTTTCTAAAAGCTTCCCCACTACCGAGGTTAAACTGACTGGCCTATAGTTGCTGGGTTTATCTTTATACCCTTTTTTGAAAAATGGTGTAACATTTGCAATTCTCCAGTCCTCTGGCACCACCCCCATATCTATGGAGGATTGGAATATTATAGCCAGTACCTCAGTGATTTCCGCCCTCAATTCCCTCAGCATCCTAGGATGCATACCATCCGCTCCTGGTGATTTATCTACTTTAATTTCGCTACCAATTTGGAGCTTTCTTAATGTTGAAATAAAGTACAATCATCATAATTAGATCCAAAGAGGAGTCATATAAAGTTGCCAGAAAAAGTAGCAAGCCTGAGGATTGGGAGCAGTTTAGAGTTCAGCAAAAAGGACCAAGAGATTGATTAAGAGGGGAAAAATAGAGTATGAGAGTAAACTTGCAAGGAACGTAAAAGCGGATTGTAAAAGCTTCTACAAGTATGTAAAAAGAAAAAGATTAGTGAAGACAAATGTAGGTCCCTTACAGTCAGAAACGGGAGAATTTATAATGGGGAACAAGGAAATGGCAGAGCAATTAAACAAATACTTTGGTTCTGTCTTCACGGAAGAGGACACAAATAACTTCCCAGAAATGCTAGGGAACCAAGGGTCTAGTGAGAAGGAGGAATTAAAGGAAATTAGTATTAGTTAAAAAATAGTGCTGGAGAAATTAATGGGACTGAAAGCTGATAAATCCCCATGGTCTGATAATCTGTATCCCAGAGTACTAAAAGAGGTAGCCATGGAAATAGTGGATGCATTGGTTCTCATCTTCCAAATTTCTATAGATTATGGAACAGTTCCTGCAGATTGGAGGGTGGCAAATGTAACCCCACTATTTAAAAAAGGAGGGAGAGAGAAAACAGGGAACTAACATCAGTAGTAGGGAAAATGCTAGAGTCTATTATAAAGGATGTGATAACAGGACATTTAGAAAATATCAACGGGATTAGACAAAGTCAACATGGATTTATGAAAGGGAAATTGTGTTTGACAAACCTACTGGAGTTTTTTGAGGATGGAACTGGTAGAATAGATAAGGGAGAACCAGTGGATGTGGTGTATTTGGATTTTCAGAAGGCCTTTGATAAAGTCCCACATCAGAGGTTAGTGTGCAAAACTAAAGCATATGGGATTGGGGGTAATATACTGGCATGGATTGAAAATTGGTTAACAGACAGGAAACAGAGAGTAGGAATAAATGGGTCTTTTTCAGGGTGGCAGGCAGTGACTAGTTGGGTACCGCAGGCATCATTTGATGGGCCCCAGCTATTCACAATATATATATCAATGATTTGGATGAGGGAACCAAATGTAATATTTCTAAGTTTGCTGACGACACGAAACTAGGTGGGATTGTGAGTTGTGAGGAGGATGCAAAGAGGCTTCAAGGCGATTTAGACAAGTTGAGTGAGTGGGTAAATACATGGCAGATGCAGTATAACGTGGATAAATGTGAAGTTATCCACTTCGGTAGGAAAAACAAAAAGGCAGAGTATTATTTAAATAGTGCTAGATTGGGAAATGCTGATGTAAAAAGGGACCTGGGTGTCCTTGTACACCAGTCACTGAAAGCAAACATGCAGGTGCAGCAAGCAGTTATGAAGGCAAATGGTATGTTGGCCTTCATTGCAAGAAGATTTGAGTACAGGAGCAAGGATGTCTTACTACAGTTGTACAGGGCCTTGGTGAGACCACACCTGGAGTACTGTGTGCAGTTTTGGTCTCCTTACCGAAGAAAGGATATACTTGCCATAGAGGGAGTGCAGCGAAGGTTCACCAGACTGATTCCTGGGATGGCAGGACTGTCGTATGAGGAAAGATTGGGTCCACTAGGCCTGTATTCACTAGAGTGTAGAAGAATGAGAGGGGGATCTCATTGAAACGTGTAAAATTCTGACAGGGCTAGACAGACTGGATGCAGGGAGGATGTTTCCCCTGGCTGGGGGGTCTAGAACGAGGGGTCACAGTCTCAGGATACGGGGTAGGACATTTAGGACTGAGAGGAAGAGAAATTTCTTCACTCAGAGGGTGGTGAACCTGTGGAATTCTCTACCACAGAAGGCTGTGGAGGCCAAGTCATTGAATATATTTAAGAAGGAGATAGATAGATTTCTAGACGTAAAAGGCATCAAGGGGTATGGGGAGAGAGCGGGAATATGGTATTGAGATAGAGGATCAGCCATGATCATATTGAATGGCGGAGCAGGCTCGAAGGGCCGAATGGCCTACTCCTATCTTTCTATGTTTCTACCTTTCTATAACAAGAAAAACTCTAGACTCAGGTATTTGTTATGTATACTTTTTATTTTTGATATTTGTCTGTACAATATTAAAATATCCTGTATGCATCTATGCATATTTTTCTTTTGACAACCATTTCTATTTATAATAAAATCTATTGTACATATTGTCACCATCCTGTCTGTCAATTATTTTCTTCTTTCTCACTGGTTAAGTATTTTTTCTTCTCTCATTGGTTAAGACTTTTTTTATCCTTTCCAATTGGTTATTTTGTACTTTAGTTATTCACCAATCATACTGCAGCAAACCTATCTCCCCAATCAGATTCCACTAAAGAAGATTGTACCCAATCACAATTGCATAGCTTTTGGTGCCCAGGAAACTACATCCCAGGATGAGCCATTGCCTTCAGAAACAGAGGTTAAACATTGTTTCTTCATCTAGCATCTTCCACAGACCATAGCTAGGCTGGATCATGTTCCAGGGGACCCACAAGATGGGCCACACCGCCTTGAGAGATTTGTAATATCGTAATCCCAAAATGGCTTGGCCATCTACATGATCCAACTTAATTCCTGAGACTTTTAAATGCCTGCATCCCGGATTTTCATCACTCCCACTCTGGCAGGCATGCCTTCAGCTGCCTAGGCCCTAAGCTCTGGAATCCCCTCCCTAAACCTCTCTGCCTCTCTACATCTCTCTCCTCCTTTAAGACCCTCCTGAAAACCTACCTCTTTGATCAAACTTTTGGTCACCTGTCCTAATAACTCCTCATGTTGTTCGTGTTAATTTTGTTTGATTACGCTCCTGTGAAGCGTATTGGGACTTTTATACATTAAAGGCGCTATATAAATGCATGTTGTTGTTGCTGCATAACTCACTACAGCAGCAGTTTTTTTTCTCCAGCAGGAATATTCTGTACTCCTTCATGCCCATTCAGATTTGCGACCATTTAGCAGTTACTCTACCAATAGATAAGTCCTAGTTAGGTTTAGATAGTTGTCACTTGTTTCCTTTGAACAGTTTCTTTCCAGTCAGCTTATATAAAAAGAATGCATGTCCAATATGTGTTTGAATTGGATTGAAGCTTAATTCCACAAAGGTACATCTGCAGCTATTTTAACTCTCTGTGACCCTCTGGTAATGATGTCAGATAGGAGAATATCCACTAATGGTGTCCTTTATGAAAGAAATTTGGAAATTGAATTGCACAGATTTGTACTAATCTCTAGTTGGGATATAAATTTAGTCCTAAATCAACTCAGAATAGCCCCTTTTGAATCTCGTAATTTTTTGACATGGAAATCAATACTTTTGGTGCCTCTGGTTTCAGCTCGAAGCGTCAGTGAAACCCAGGTGCTTTGCATTTACCAGCATAACCATCTGGTTTCCTTCTGAAGGTAGTCTCTGAATTTCACTTAGCTTGATCATCCGTCTTCTCTCCCATTTATTCTTCAATGCTTGAAAGTAGCTTGCATTATGTTGACGTCCATAGAGCATTACAATATAATTTTCAACATTCCTCTGCCTTCTTGAGTTCTTGGCAATTTTTTCTGTTTTGGTCCTCTGATTTAGACTGCCGCTTTTATATTGGCTACCACCTATCTGACAAGGGAGCAGAAGGTTGTTCATAAGGTCGGTCAACTTAGTGTCTTGTAGAAATCCTTGAAACAGATCTCTATTGACACCAAATGTAGTGCTGCCAAATGAACTAGTATGTCTACGTGTTCATTAATTATTATTATGCTGTTGACCTGATAGCCACAGACCGATCGATATTCCTTCAGCCGGAATTTCCCAGAGGTCAAAGCCTCAAGAGTACTGCAAGGCCTCCCTTATCCTTCTAGTATAGATAATACTTTGTTATGCTCCAGCATTGTGTTGAGGATGCTGAATGTATTTCTCACCTACCTTGTACTGTCTTTTCATTCAACAACAACAATTTATATTTATATAACGCCGTTAACATAATAAAATGTCCCAAGGAGCATTATCAAAAAGAAACAAAATTTGACACCGAGCCATATAGGATGTTAGGGCAGGTGACCAAAAGCTCGGTCGAAGAGGGAGGTTTTAAGGAGCGTCTTAAAGGAGGAAAGAGAAGTGGAGAGGCGGAGAGATTTAGGGAGGGAATTCCAGAGCTTAGGACCGAGGCAGCTGAAGGCACGACTGCCAATGGTGGAGCATTTAAAATCGGGGATGTTCAAAAGGCCAGAATAGGTGGAGCGCAGAGGTCTAGGGGGATTATCGGGCTGGAGGAGATTACAGAGACAAGGAGGAGCGAGAGGAGAGGTAGAGCTGGGTATCATCAGCGTTCATGTGAAAACTCACGTGGTGTCGTCGGATGATGTTGCCGAGGGGCAGCATGTCGATGAGAAATAGGAGGGGGCCAAGGATAGATCCTTGGGGGACACCAGAGGTGACGGTGCGTGATCGGGAAAAGAAGCCATTGCAGGTTACGGCTGGAAAGATAGGAATTAAACCAGGCAAGTGCAGTCCCATCCAGCGGGACAATGGTGGAGAGCTGTTGGAGCAGAATTTTGTGGTCAACCATGTCAAAGGCTGCAGACAGGTCCAGAAGGACGAGAAGGGATAGTTTACCTTTATCGTGGTCAATTCTTCTTCTTCTCTTCTTCTTCTTAGGCAGTCTCTCGGAACCGAGGATGACTTGCTTCCACATTAAAAATGAGTTCTCAGGGGACTGATGAGTCCAATGCGGGACCTACAGTCTCTGTCACAGGTGGGGCAGACGGTGGTTGAAGGGGCGGGTGGGTGGGGTGCTTGAAGGCGGTGTTGGACTTCGTCATCGACGTCTGCCCTTGTTGACAGTAGGCTTCCGAGGTATGGAAAGTGGTCCACGTTGTCCAAGGCCTTGTCGTGGATTTTGATAATCAGGGGGCAGTACTGTGTGGCAGGGGCAGGTTGGTAGAGGACCTTTGTCTTACGGATGTTTAGTGTAAGGCCTATGCTCTCGTACGCTTCGGTGAAGGTGTTGACGATGGTTTGGAGTTTGGCCTCCGAGTGAGCGCAGACGCAAGCGTCGTCTGCATACTGTAATTCGACGACAGAGGATGGAACGACCTTGGATCTGGACTGGAGGCGATGGAGGTTGAACAGTTTCCCGTTTGTTCTGTAAATTAGCTCCACTCCAGCGGGGAGCTTATTGAGGGTGAGATGGAGCATTGCAGCAAGGAAGATCGAGAAGAGCGTTGGTACGATGACACAGCCTTGCTTGACCCCGGTCCGTACGTGAATTGGGTCTGTGGTGGAACCGTTGGTCAGGATCACAGCTTACATGTCGTCGTGAAGCAGGCGGAGGATGGTGACAAACTTTTGAGGGCAGTCGAATTTGAGGAGGACACTCCATAATCCCTCACGGTTGACAGTGTCGAAGGCCTTTGTGAGATCAAAGAAGGCCATGTACAGCGGTTGGTGCTGTTCCCTGCATTAGGATGTCATTTGTGACCTTGGTAAGAGCTGTTTCAGTACTGTGGAGGGGGCGGAAGCCTGATCGGAGGGATTCAAACAAGGAGTTCTGGGAAAGATGGGCACGGATTTGGGAGGCGACAACATGTTTAAGAACTTTGAAGAGGAAAGGGAGGTGGGCGATGCGGTGATAGTTTGCAAGGACAGAGGGGTCAAGGGTCCTTCTTTTTGAGGAGTGAACACGGCAGATTTGAAGGATAGGGGGACAATACCTGAGAGAACCGTTTACAATATCCGCTAACATGGGAGCCAGGAAGGGAAGTTGGGTGGTTAGCAATTTAGTAGAAATAGGGTTGAGAGAGCAGGAGGTCGGTCTCATTGACAAGATGAGCTTTGAAAGGACAAGGGGGGAGATAGGAGAGAAATATGCAAATTTAGGGTTAGGGTTGGGGGAAAACAGAGGGGAAGTATGGTCCGGTGGGAGGGAATTGAAAGCAGAGGGAGTTGAATGGATGTTGTCGATCTTTTTAACAAAGAAGTCCATGAGCTCCTCACATTTATTGTTGGAGGTGAGGGAGGGGGAGGCGACAGGGGAGGGTGGTTTGAGAAGACAGTTAGTGGTGAAGAGAAGGCTGGTGTTATTTTTGTCGTCCTGGATGATCTTAGAATAGTGGGTGGTTTTAGTGATGGAGTGCTTTATATGATCTAGCCAAATCTGGTGATTTGCGATTAGACTAGTTGTCCGCCAAAAACGTTCAAGTCTGCGTCCCTTGGCCTTTTGGGTGCGGAGATGAGGGGTATACCAGGGGGAATGACTAGGGTGAGAAAGAGTAATGATTTTAGTGGGGACAAGGGCATCAAAGGTGGTGCAGAGGGTGTGATTTAGTAAGTCAGTAGCTGCAGAAATGTCATGAAGAATTGTAGGCCAAAGGCTAGATAGTTGGGAATTAGAAAGTGCAGTGGTAAGGGACTTGAGGGAGAGTTTTTTCCAGGGGCAGATACGAAAAGAAGTGGGGTTAGGAGGGGGAATATGGAATATGGGTAGAAAGTGATTTAAGGAAATGGTTGGAGATTGCCTTATCGGTGATGGTTACGGAGGGGATAGCAAGGCCACGTGAGATGGTAAGATCGTATATATGGGTGGGGAAGTTTACATGAAGGGAGAGATTAAGGGAGGAAAGGATGGCAGTAGGGAGACAGACCAAGGTGTGATTTAGATATAAGGGCTACACCACCACTGCGGCGGTTGGGCATGGAATATGGTGGAAAGTATAGCCAGGTGGGGAAGCTTCATTAAGGGGAAACCATGTCTCCGTCAATGCCATGATGTCAATTTGATCATCCACGATATGGTCATGAATGGCAAGGCCCTTATTTACAAGTGAACATACATTTTGAAGGGAAATCCGGAGGGGGTGATGATGCCTAATTTACTGGCAGAGTCCAGAGGGGCAGAGCAGGGAGGGACAGGGAGGAGGTTGGCAAGATTAGATTGCAGAAGATGATTAGGCAGTGAGAGAGTAAGATAGAGTCATTTGGGTTGCTGCTCACTAGGACAGAGAAAGGCTAGCAGAATGGGCAGACAAGTGGCAGATGGAATTTAATACAGAGAAGTATGAGGTTATGCATTTTGGCAGAAGGAACAGGGAGAGGCAATATACACTTAATGGCACAGTTTTAAAGAGTGTGCAGGGACAGAGGGACCTGGGAGTTAATGTGCATAGGTCCCTGAAGGTGGCAGGACATATTGAGAAAGTGGTTAACAAAGCATATGGGATCTTGGGCTTCATAAATAGAGGTATTGAGTACAAAAGTAGAGAAGTTATGCTGAACCTTTATAAAGTGCTGGTTAGGCCACAACTGGAGTATTGCGTCCAGTTCTGGTCACCACACTTTAGGAAGGATGTGAAGGCCCTTGAGAGGGTGCAGAGGAGATTTAGCAGAATGGTTCCGGGGATGGGGGATCTTAGCTACAAGGACAGGTTGGAGAAGCTGGATTTGTTTTCATTAGAGCAAAGGAGGTTGAGAGGTGATTTGATAGAGGTGTACAAGATTATGACGGGTTTGAATAGGCTAGACGGGGAAAGGCTGTTCCCACTAGTTGATGGCACAAGGACTAGGGGACACAGATTTAAGGTTTTGGGCAAGAGATACAGGGGGGATTTGAGGAAAAACTTTTTTACGCAGCGAGTGGTGATGACCTGGAATTCGCTGCCAACGGACGTGGTGGAAGCGGAGACACTCAATGTTTTCAAGGGGAGACTGGATAGGCACTTAAGGGAAATAAACTTGCAGGGCTACGGGGATAGAGCGGGGGAATGGGACTGACTGGATTGCTCTGCAGAGAGCCGGAACGGACTCGATGTGCCGAATGGCCTCCTTCTGTGCCGTTATGACTCTATGACTATGAGTGCCTCGGTGGGCCTTTCGAAGGATGCCAAGAAAGGCACAGAGGGAAGCTGTGGAATTATTTACGAGGGAGCCAAGCCTAGAGCGGCAGCAGGAAAGTAGGAAACAGCGTTCCCTCTAAGCTGCCCGGCCGCACAGCTCTCAGCCAGTCCCGCGTCACCTGGAACCAGCTTTTCAACTGTTAAATTTCACACTGTGATTGGGCCGCGCAGCATCCAAAAAAGTTAGGGGGAACATTGGTAGGAAGGATGATGAGTAGTGAAGAATAAGGGTTAGTGAGGGTAGAGTACATGAAGGCAGAGAAATAAAAGGAGGCATGAGGCCAGGAGAGGGTAAAGAAGAAAGAGGAAAAAGGGAGCGGTAGAAGTGATGAAACTCGGGTCCGGAGCGGCAGCCAAAACGCACACGCGAATGGACATGGGGATTAAGTTACAAAGGCATGATTAAATGCTAGATTATAAAGCATGATTTGAGTTAGTCTGAAAAAGTTAATGTAGCCAATGACCCATAGATGTCAGGAGTCGAGACAATGATTTCTTGAGGTCGAGTAGAAACAGAATATTGTCAATGGCGGTTGGTCAAAAGATGCAGTGAGAAGTTCCAATCAACATTCCAACTGTCAATAAGGTAGGGCCCTTGTGAAGATTCTATAAAGGGACAGTTTGAAAGAAAATCTTGAAGCAAGTTTCTCAGAAATAAACCAAAAATCCAGAACAACCACGGGAGAAATCAGAAATCGATAGAAGCAGAGGGGCAGATCAATATCAGTATCAATAGCGATGACAGTTTTAACGTGATGCAGCACCAGCTGAGGTGAAACTAATCAATGACAGCGCCCCCGTTGAGTAACTGGCAGCCAATCTAAATAACTGATAGAAAAAGTTGGTCTTCTTTTCTTCAGGATCCCCTTGAACCTGCCGTACTCCCTCCCGGGGGATGCGCATGGTGGACGGGGGTGGGATGAGCCCAGCCACGATCACATCCGGACACCACTCAGCTGTTAAAATCAGACTAACGTCGGGTCCCCTCAACAACGGAGTTGATTTCTGCAGCTGACGATCCCCATGCTAACCCCACAAACGAGGTGGTATCGACAAGTATCTGACAGATCCTCCACTCAGTCCTAATCAATCGGGAGTCAGCGACCCAACCAATTAATTTCATCGGAAAACTGACAAAACCGGACCACTCGCCACTGCAGCCGTTTTCGAACCAATGAGATGAATGACCAGTTAATGTTTTTAGGTGGTACCGATTGAGGTTGGAATATCAGCCTGGGCAACCTTTACACACCACAATCCCTCCCATCCGTCACCTCTGCATTTATGGATTATGTATATGGTGCAGCGTTATATATATGATTTTATGCTGTCTGATTTAAACCATTTCCGTTTCGCTGGGGAGAAACTAGCTAGCACTCATAAGCAACATAGTTCACGCCAGTGGGTGAGGCCACTTGGATGTCCAGGTCCTTGCTTTGCCACCTATCATCGTGGCATTATGACATCGCACATCTCAAAGGGGATTGGCCCATCTCATACATAGTTTCCCCAGAATGGGATCCTGCATTGCTCAACTCCAAGAGGATGTGGAAGATGCCATGGTCTAAGGAATACCTGACGAAGGAGCAGCGCTCCGAAAGCTTGTGATTTCAAATAAAACTGTTGGGACTATAACCTGGTGCTGTGCGACTTCTCACATTTGTCCACCCCAGTCCAACACCGGCATCTCCACATCATGGTCTAAGGAGAGGAAGATCCCCACAAGATTGCTAATTTCTCCTCATTCCTCTTGTTTGCATTTTTCATATCCAACCCCCCCTCATTTTTTTTTACTTTTCTTTCACGTTTGATTTCCTTGTATCTCTTATTTTATTGCCACTGTACATCTGATGGGTTACATTTCATTCGTGTTCTTATATATTCCTTGCAAGTGACTTCAATTCCTTCTACTTTTCTTGAAAGGGTCCCCGCATAAATGTTCCTTTTTTTAAATCTCCTCCTCCGGCCTAGATGAGTTTTTCCTCCAGATTTCGCTTTTGCTTCTCAAAATACTGAATCTTTCTTCGTTCAACAGGCGGTTAAAATGGTGCGCGGGGCAGTTGGAACCGTTGGACTTTGTGGCGTTTGAGCGGCGGAAGGAAGCGCGCGCGCGTCGTCATCCTCCCACAAACAAACATGGCGCCGGCCAACCGCTGCACTTTACCCTCCTCCTCCGTGCTTCGCCTCAACATCATCGCCATCTGAACCGGTCCCCGCCGAATTCAAGCCCAGGTACATTTACAGAAAGCAAACACAGACTTAAAAGCAGAATTTATCTTTTTTAATCACGATTCACATTTCGCTGTGTATCAGAATCTAATCAATTAAAGTCCAGGCGAGGGCAGAGCCGTTACCATGTCAACGGAGAGCCAACACACACACACACACACACACACACTCCGAAAGAAAGCCTTCTGGCTGAACAAGCAGGTTGTGATACTAAACTTTAGAAGGCTTTTAAAAAAAATAATCTGCAATATGAAGGATGAATTGGCCTAAATTTTCCCATTATTTCCGAAACAAGAAGAGCTTCGTCCTCTGAATTGGTGACACATCCGAATTCCGATGTAGGTATGTTGCTTCTTTTGGCACCTTGGGCAATGAGAAAAGATTAGAAAATGGAAGGAGGCGACGATGATCAACTAAGTGATTCGTTGCAAGTTCTGCATTCGGTAATTCCCCCCATTGTATTTGTACAATACAAACGTTAATGCAGTGCAATGTCGTCGCTGTCAAGACCTGGCAGCTGCTAGGAATGAGGTTTAAACATTTATGATCAAAAAAGTAAGACCAGTTGCAAGCCCATTTAAACATATGGAGCTGTATCTAGTTTTAAGATTTTGATATATCAAACTAAGTTGCATGTTTAAACCAAAGTAAGTGAGACTTGGCAGTTATGCAATGTTAATTATTGAACTTGAAATTATTTGTTCAGCCTCATTTGACTGCCATGATACTGAACATGATACTGAACAGGCATTGCTTCTTATTTGCAGTGTGGTTATATTTTGGCCCAGTCACTTGAAATTCAAAATCGATTTGTGCAAAGCATTGTAATAAGTACACCTTTACTCAATTAATGGTGTTGGATTAGCTAGATGGGAGCCTGAACGTGCTGAGAGTGACAGTAGACTCAACATTTCTAGTCATTGTGGATCAGCAATAAACAAAGCTAATATAATGCTAATACAAAAGCAAAATACTGCAGATGCTGGAAATCTGAAATAAAAACAGAAAATGCTGGAAATACACAGCAGGTCAGGCAGCATCTGTGGAGAGAGAAACAAAGTTAATGTTTCAGGTCGATGACCTTTCGTCAGAACTGGAAAAAGTTAGAGATGTAACAGATATTCAGCAAGGGGGGAGGGGAGGAGAGGAAAGAACAAAAGGGAAGGTATGTGATAGGGTGGAAGGCAGGAGAGATTAAATGACAAAAGGGATGATGGTGCAAGGCAGAAGGGGATGGTAATGGGATAAGTAAAGAATCTTGTGGGGAGCAGGTAAAGGAATTGTGGGGAACAGGTCCCTGCACTTCAAGTTGAACATTTCAGACCAACTAAAACACACATACAAAAAGTTACAAATGTTCTTATCCTAATATGCAAGTGATGATATCCAAGAAAAATGTTTACATTTAGCTATATTTATATATTTAGTCTGCCGCAGCAATGTAGTTGAGTACAGATTGTTAAACAGGAATGGAATTTTGGTAGAAATAATGGATTCTATACCCAAACATGGTTTTTTTTTTGAAAAGAGATGAAAACTGGTGGATGATATATGAAGATCATCTGAGTGAGTCAATTAAAAAGCATAAAAGAGCAAAAGGGTGTTAATATATCTAAGTACAGTGGTGAAAAGGCACAGGAAGGAAAATGAGGAGCGGTAGGTGAAAATAAGGGAGAGCAGAAGAAATGCGGTGGAAATGGTCAAAGGCCTTGTTGACTACAACCAAGTGGAAGCCTTGACTGAGGAAAGAGTGCAACATTTCAGAAGCTCTGGTGCGAAAGTGGACTCGTCATAGCAAATGTGATGGAACTGGAAAAAGGGGTGTTTGGGAAGAAGAAGAATCCAGGTAGTTGTGAGAGTCTGTGGGCTTGTAATAGATGTCAATGGAAAGTTCATTGCTGGAATATAGAGAGAGAGATGTCCAAGAAAGGCAGAGAAGAATAAAGGTTAGGAGAGAGTGGACATTGGAAGTTAAGTTAATGAAAATCTCAAGATCAAAGTGAGAACAGGATATAGGATGGGCATGGTCAAAGTCATCAGTGTAATGTAGGAAGAAGTCAGGAAAGGGCAGAAGTAGGAATGAAACAGTGTTCAATATATCAAAATTGTTAGGGTGAGAACAGAGAGGAAGTATGAGTGCTACTTCAAGCCTCATAGGCCTGCAGCTGTGCTTTGAGCCACCAAGATAGGGGCCTTCTGGCTTCTGCTGGAGAGTAGAAATCAGAAGGACAGTGTACTGGTAATCATCTGGGGGGATTAAATTACTATACATGCCTTCATGTATTTAGGCTGCCCTTGGAATCCTCACGACCTTCTGGTTGGCAGGGGTCCGATGACATGTTCTTGCTCCAACTTTTGGCAGGTGTCCTTCTGCTGGGGCGCCATAAGTTGAGGCAGGAGACTACAAGCAGGTCACTAAAATGCCAATGCTGATTCTGCACCTACTGTGAGGGTGGAGAGGTGCAAGCCTGGTTATGTATCCTGATAACTACCCTTGTATGTTTTTCTTGTGTTAGAAGTTTCAATACATATAACAATCTAAAAGGCATGCTACAATTATTACTTGGCTACTATTAAATTTCAGGAGTATACACAGGGACGAGTTGAGACGTGTGCATTCAGAGGACTATCACTAAAATGTCTTGGTTTATGAGTTATTGTTTTGTTGTCCATACAGATTTACCCCAGTTTTTCATCACATTGCAAAACCTTTACACTTCACCCAATGATTGAGTCCTGCTAACGCCATGAGGAAGAGAACTCCACAACAACTGGTAATCAACAGACTGCAAGCATCTAGAAGTGGTATGCAAAGCCCAGTCTCCTCAGTCTTAAGTCCAAGAACTAGATCACCGTCCCCAACCAGCAGACCTCATACTCCAGATTTATACAATTCTAGAGGTGCTGATGCGCAGCAACTTGACATCAGTGACGGAAGTGAAAGCGAATCTGCCATTACATACTTTACCGGAAAGAGTAAGAATTTAGATGTTGCATATTATAAAATCTATCCAAATCCAGCCCAGATTTTCCTGGAGACTTGCACCATTATAATGGCATGTCTACATCATCAGGACCTTTGAATGGCACAAAAGAAAGAGGAAATTATGGAGTAAGAGACCACGCTATCACTTATGGCGCTCCATATTTTTCTCTGACTTTTTCCCCCGTGTTGACAACAATGACGATTGTGATTCTGTGATTGCTTGATTGTCATGATTTTTCACATCACTGCAGTGCGTTTTATAGCTAATAGACCTTTTTCGCTCAAATGATTAAACATGGGCTGGTCTGGGCTAAAGAACAGGCTCAGTACACCTATGGAATCTCCATACTCAAATTCATGACCTGAATTCATCAACCTGGTGGAAGTGGCATTTTGGCTGTGTGTCCTACTGTGGATTTGCATTAAAAGATGATTTTCAAACTTAAAATTGCCACCCAGTTGACGTGTTCATGGAATTGTCGGCAAAAATGCCACATCATTTTTGATGTGCTGCAATTCTCGGTGCGGTGTATTCTCATTACAAATGCAGGAAAATATGGAGAAACTTATCGCCGGTGTCATCAGTGCCCTGGATGGCTAAATGTAGTGTAAGTCGCTGATCTTGTCATTGCAGGAAAATCTGGGCTTTTGTGTAATTGCAAGTAGCTATTTTGTAACTCCCAAGTAATAATGGGCCATAGATCTGTGGGGTCATGCTCACCACCAGATTTCTTTATTGTAAAGTTGCTTATTTATTTCATTATACTACACAAAGACGTGGCATAAATAAAATTAGCAAAAAGTATGTTGCAATACGTGGGTGCTCTAAACAGTGATACAATGCTACAACAGCTGGGTTTATACCAGCATTCCCAACAGTGAATTCCCAGTATCAGCTATGCTGTTAGAGGGAGTGCTGAACAGAAGCAAGGTGCTACCCTTCAGGCAGAGAGAAAAAAAGGCGAGAGTTACCTCATGATGGTTTTTTCTCTGTGTATCTTGTAATGATTGACTTAAGAGTGGCATTGGCACAAGCTGTTTACCTGCCTTCTCAAACAGAGAATGGTGTTGAGTGATTAAAACAAATAAGACCGATTACATCATTTTTTAAATGTACACCCCACATATTCAAACCCAGTCCACCACATATTCATGTTTGCACTTACTTGTCCTTTTAAAAACATCTGCTCTCTGACCCACAAATTATTTCTCCATTGCCTCATAATAGAAACATAGAATCTAGGAGCAGGAGTAGGCCATTCGGCCCGTCGAGCCTGCTCCACCATTCAATACGATCATGGCTGATCATCCAAATCCAGTACCCTGTCCCTGCTTTAATCCCCACAGTACACATATCCCACCCGACCCCCGTAACCCCACGTATTTAATTCCCCCTAACATATCCCATCCTATCCCCATAACCCCACATATTTAATCCCCCCCTAACACTAAGGGTCAATTTATCATAGCCAAATCAACCTAACCCACACATTTTTGGACTGTGGGAGGAAACCGGAGCATCCGGAGGAAACCCACGCAGACACGGGGAGAATGTGCAAACTCCACACAGACAGTCACCCGAGGTCAGATTTGAACCCGGGTCTCTGGCGCTGTGAGGCACCAGTGCTAACCACTATGCCACCGTGTTGCCCATTAATGCATGCTTAGCTATGTTGATTCTTTCTTCCTTTGACTGTGGACCAAAAGAAACCTTCCTTCCAGCTCTAGAACAGATGCCAAGATCACCAGAGCATAGCTTTGCATTGATGAAATGCACAGTGCAATTGTCACAAATTGCACCCAATCAGATTATGCAATGTGTCTGAATTAAAATGTACATTATTTTTAAATGCCACTATTCTCATTTTAGTCACTTGAATCTATTTAAATCCAACAGAATGCAATGATGTAGCATCTGTTTACTGAATTCCGTTGGAATTTTACTTTTCATATTAACGCAAATCAGATTGTTGTGCAGAACTAAAAATTGATTAAAAAAAGAAATAGCACTGTTTACAGCTCTGAATAATTACAGTTTGGATTGAAAAACTGAGAAAACATCAAAGCTTTTGGTTCTTAATTGTTAAATCTAATCTAAGATAGTCGCTCCAAAATTTATTGTTTGAAAACATCATGAGCCATGTACTTATTTAGTTTGGGGCAGCCTTTTTGCAGGAAAATTGTATATTGGTTGAGGATTGAGTGTAAACTTTGGAATCCTTTTCTCTTATTTTCAGATGCCGTCAGTAAAAGCCCAGGGGTCCGATACATCACTGAGGACTTGATCAAAAAACAGTCAAAACAAGAACAGTTTGGTTCTGTGCAGTCACTCAACCTTTGCCTGTCCAAGGAAGGGGGAAAAAAGTTTAAGGTAGTACATAGGATAAAGTTCATTGAAACAACGATCCAAATGTGACTTAAACTAGTTTGCTGAAAAAATATAGTTTGTGTTCCAATAGGAGACGTACACTGCCAAGATTTTAGTAGTAGTCCAGGAATTTCTACAATCTAGACAATACTCTCTAGTCTTGGGACTGCTACAACATTATGCGTTACTCAGGTCCATCCAGCTTAGTGCAGAGCTGTTTTACATTGGATAAGCAGAACAGCAGAGCATTGGCAGACAGTTCTGTGCTGTGAATCCATTTGTTAGGGTTTAATTTGATTAACAGCACACTTTAATAACTGTTATACCAGTGGTAACTTGTATATCCTTTCCTAGTTTAGAGAAAGATATTTAAAGAAAAAAATCTAACTTCCTTATAAATGCCTCTATAATAAAAACTATTAAAAATACAGGGGCTGTTTATTATTGATCTATCTAGGCTTTATTCAGTAGTAGTGGAAATTACATCTTAATAGTTCATGTCATAACTTTTACACACAATCTCCATTCGATGTAGTTTACAATAACTGTCATGGTGCTGTAAATCAGATGGCCGATTTCTGTAGTGTTACTATGTCATCATTTTCTTTTCCTGTCTGCTTAGCCACTTAATTTTATGCAATCCTTGTCTAGCTATAAGAAACAGGAAAATGAATCATGTCCTCTGCTACAGATTCATATTTCCACTTCTGCTAAATGTATTACTGTGGCGGAGGCTTTGCATTCACCAATTCTGAAGCTTCAGGGCAATTAAAAAAAAAAAAAGGCTGGCTCGTCACGTTTTTAAACTTTAGGGCTGTTTCTGTATTGGTTCAGTGGCTAGTCTCAAAAACGACATGCAGTGACTAATAAATGCTGGTAAATTGTAGCCCTGATATAACTGTATGGGTTTAAAATTTTGCTCAGAATGTGATATCAGTTTATACAAAAGAATGTTTCAGGATATACTGCTAATTGGGTTTGAATATTTGTTTCTAACAGGGCTCAAACTCACCAACAAGAGTGTGAATAAATGTCTTAGTCGCTACGTGGCCAATTTCATTAAATTAAATTTCAGAATTTGTAATAAGGTTGGCAAAGATAAGGGAATACTTTTAGAATTTGTGTAAAATGTTCATAGCTCTGCAAAATAATTCTGACATTTTAATTATTTGTTATTGCAAGTATGAAACTACATACAGTACCTTTATCTTATGATATGTGATGTAGGATAGGTCTGATCTAATTAATCAATTAATGAAGAATATTTATGGATATAAAAATAGTGTCTTGTACTTGAGAGTAAAATTTAAAACCCATACAGTTTATCTAAGATACAGGATCTAATTTCAGCAGTACTGTGTGTTGGAAAGTGCAGCACCCAGGGTGTAGAGAACATTTATCAATTCTCCAATTCTGTTTAGTTCCCATTCTAAGCCATGGTGTGCAGGGACCATCAAGCCAAAATGATGTGTCTCCCTGTAAGAAGATGGAAAAGTTTTCATTGGGTCACCATTACTTGCCCTTGCTGCAAGACGAAGAGTAACATAATTTTTGATCTAGAATTGGACTGTTAACATGCCCATTCGGCAGCAGAAAGCTTATGTCCTAGAGAGGACCTACTTATGGAGAGAAAAATCCTGACAATACGTGTCTTCATTGGAGGCTAAATGCCCTTGGGAAAATAATGCTCTTGACAGATTGGACGCCTGCCCTAGAGAAGGGCCTCTGCGGACGGATAGTTCAGCTTTCTGGAGAACCTCCGTCCGCAGAAAACCCTTAGAAATCTTACGCCTGGTAAAAGCAGGAATAAGGCCTGCTTTTACCAGCATAAGATTTGAAAAAAAGTTTTTAAAAAAAATAAAAATTTCACTCATTTATCATTTAAAAATACTTTTAAAAAGGTAAGTTTATTTTTAGCCCCATAAAAAAACTTAAATTTTTTTCAAAAAATTAAATTTTTGTTTAAAATATTTAATTTAATGTAATTTCAATTAATTTTAAAAATGTGATGGTTTTTAAAAAAAATTATTTAATGTTTTAGTGTTTTTGGGGTGATCTCCATTCATATATTTGACAGGTCTATCTGTCAAGTGTATGAAGGGAGATTCCCTTCTTTGATTGGCTCCCCATGGCCCACGTGATCCCAGGGACGCTTGCGAACCACATGCGCCTCTGGGATACGTGAGCCCTGCACATTTCGAGTTGTAGAGGCCCAGGAGCGGAAGTGTCCGGACCTCGGGAGCCCTCGGGTAAGTCCGTAGATTTTTTCCAGATCGGAGACCTCCGCACGCAGGAAGCCTCCGATCTGAAAATACGGCCCAATAAACCAGTGCCTAACTTTCTAAGTCCTGGTGTTGTTAGCTAAAGAATTCATAAAAAGATTTTATATTCAGTTTATAGAAAACTTGGAAAAATGCGAGCAGCTACTGGTCCTGAACCTGAACAACAATTTGATTGAGAAAATAGAAAAACTGAACAAACAGCTTAAACTACGTGAACTTGGTCTTTCATACAACCGAATTCGGTGAGTAACGAGAGAAATGTGCTGTGCATTCACCAGTGAGACAAAGTGAATGGAGAAACAAAATTAGACCTGTGTGGGTGAATGGATGAAATAAAGTTTAAAAAAAAAGTAATTTGAATGTTCAATATTTGATGAACTTTCAGTAGATCTTGCATGATAATACTACGCTCGTATTGGTCCTAATAAATATAAATCATACAGCTTTATTCTGTTGCTAAATAGATCATATTGAGAGCCTGCACACTGTCTTTACATGCCTGCTCAGCAGATACATTCATGTCTCGATTTTTAAAAAAAACTTTAACTTTCCTGCATATAGTAAAATTGAAGGTCTAGAGCACATGGTGAGCCTTCAGAATCTGAAGCTGGCTGGAAATTATATTGAACAAATTCCTGCTTGGGTTGGAAAGAAGTTACGATCCCTTCATGTCCTCAACCTCAAACAGAACAATATTACATCGGTATGTTGATTTCAATTGTGCACCTTGCAATATTCATATGAGATTGACTGTTGGGATTTGTATCTTTGAAAAATGAAATTGGGTCAAGGAGTATGCAAAAATTATAATTTGTACGATGTAGGTGAAGAGATGTATTCATTTACTATTTCTCCTTTAACAGTATACAGTTTTCAAAGCTTCAAAAACAAACAAATCTGCATACAATTATTTCCCAATTATAAGATACTGTCATTATCTGTTTCAAAGAAAATGAAAATAGAGAAAACTGCGGCATAGTTTTAAAAACTGAACTTCAGATAATGAGAGTTGGGAAGTACGGCACTACTTTGCAAAATTAAACCCCAATCTTCCAAAAGCAGACATAATATGAATCTCCAAATGTCAGGAGTGACACCTGAATTTTTGAACTTTGTCTATGCTGACTGCAATAATCAGCTGTTCTGATTGCTCTTTTTCCTCCAGTGCTACATAACTGAGGGCCCAATTCCACATTTAGAATTAGCAGTGGGATTTAAAAAAACACCTCTTGTGAATCTGGGGTAAAAGGCACCTTTGTGTATCACATATGTGAAGAAAATTACTTTGTTAGGCATCACAACACAACTAGAAAATCTGTTGTTGGTAGATAATCTGTAATTTGTGCATTTCCATTTCATAGCTGGATGGAAGGGGGTAAGGGAATAAAAAAATGTTTTTAGTTCATTGGGCACTCTTTGAATTATGTGCTTAAAAACCCATAATTTTCTTATTTGCAATTGCTTTAAACAGAATATAACATGATAAAATTTCAGTTTGTGTTTGTTTTTTGTAGTGACAAAATGATGCTTCTGTTTAGACAAGAAGATTAATCTTAATGACTTTATAGATAATAAATTAGATGTATTTCCGGTGGATGATCTAATAATTTTCTTGTTTTATGGCTTAGCTCCAGGATGTAGCTAAACTGAAACCTTTGAAAGAGTTGACTTCACTAACCCTGGCAGATAATCCTTTAGCTCGTCTTCCACATTATCGATTGTATGTCATATACCATTTACGCTCGTTGAATTGCTTGGATGGACAGCCAGTAACTATCCAGGAGAGGCAAGAGGCTCATGAACGATTTCATTTAGGTAAAATAAATCCAGAAACATGTATGATTTTTATCCTAATAATAATTCAACTGTGTTTGAATAATTGTGAAATTAAATTAGCCATATAAATCTGGTGGTTAAGTACACTTTGTCTATTATTAGGTCCTCTAAATATAACACAGATATGATGTTGATCAACTTGCCGTGCATTTCCAACATTTTCAGATTTCCTTTTAACCTGCAATTAATATAGCCCTTTTGATTTTTTTTCTTAGTTTTTTTTAATTGTTTAAATGGTAAATTCTGATGATTTAATTGTGAGAATATGTTTGGGAAGAGTCACAGAGGCTGTAATTTATCAGGGAGCTAAATTATTATTAGTATGCATAGACATTAATCCATGTGCTTAATCTTTTTATTATTTTAATTGATTCAGTTCGTTATTTGAGCTTCCTTACACTGCTAATTTCAATAGCATCTCAGCCATGCTCCAAACTGTGTCATCAGTACTTGGTTGTAATAAAAAAAATTAATAAAATAAATATTGTCAGTCATATATCTGAAGTGATTTTTAAAGGGGGTACTGATGATAAGACTCCCTGTTTAAATTGGAGACATGGAATTTTAATATCAATGACCCAACTTCTGCTACCTGTGGAAGATGCAACGAATATTTTCTTTATTATTTACTTTTTAAAAACTGCATTTTTGAAAATTGATAAAAGGCAAAAAATTGCAAATGCTGGAAATCTGAAACAAAAACAGAAAATGCTGGCTACATTCAGCAGGCCACATCTGTAGAGGGAAGAGTCAAGTTAACGTTTCGGATGTAACCCTTCATTAGACCTGGAAAAAATTAAAGATGAACAGCATCCAAAAAGGAACAGACCAAAGGGAATGGGAGGAAAAGAAAGAACAGAATAATCACATGAGAGATGAAATATACGTAGAATGACCTGAAAACAGCTTATATTAAATACTGAAGTGATATTAACATGAGATAATAAGCATAATAAAAAAAAATTAAAGGCACTTAAGAGGCACACAGAACGTGTGAATAGCTGAGGCAGTGACTGTGGAGTAGGAAATGAAAACAGCAGAAGTTGGCAAAGTGCACCAGATCCAGCAGCCTGAGGAGAAGAAAAAAGCAAGCCAGCACCAAGGCTGCAGACTCCCACACCCCTCAGCACGGTGTTCCAACCACGGTTCTCCACCTACAAGCACCATCCAGCATCCCCCTCCCCAAATACCGACACACCCATCCCATATCAGCAGTGGGCACTATAGCTCATGTCTGAGGTTGTTGAAGTCAATGTTAAGGCCAGAGAAATGGTCTTAGTCGTGCTTATAAGCGCTTTTGTTTTTGCTATGTCTATGCAGAAGAACTAGAGAACCTCGAGAAGGAACTAGAAAGGAAGATGAAGGAGATTGAGCAGATGGAACAGGAGCAATCCAAGGCAATAGAGAACATTAGAAGGCAAGAACAATTGAACAAGTCACTTAAACAGGAACAGCAGCAACAGAAGAGCAACTGCAAAAAACTGGAGAGAGAGGTGGCGACCAAGAATGAACTGGTATGACTTTGAGTTAATAACGATATTTAAGAAGAAAATAGGTAACACCTGCAAAAGAAAAATACTAAAAAGAATGTGGAAAGAGTGGGGCATGGGATTCAAGTGGAGTTAGCAGAAGCATAATAGACCAAGTGACCTCCTCCTGTGCTGAAATTTCCACAATTTTTATATCCAGTTTACAAAATGTTATGGGTGATACAGAATTCAAAATCATAGGCCCAGAATTTCCTGGAAAGTTTCAGTGTAACTATGGTGTAAGAGTGGCTTTGCGCCAGTTTTTTATACAAGAGAATTTCTGTGCAACTGATTTACATTGGTTTTACACCAAAACATCAGTTATGCACAAATTTTCTGTTCTGCATAATGGAAGAGAAAGAGGAGCAGCAGTGACAAGAGGCTCGGAGAGCGAGACACCATCACAGAAGGT
This sequence comes from Squalus acanthias, assembly GCA_030390025.1. Lineage (NCBI taxonomy): Eukaryota > Metazoa > Chordata > Chondrichthyes > Squaliformes > Squalidae > Squalus > Squalus acanthias. The sequence continues at coordinate 86,381,048 of CM059438.1, forward strand.
ACTGACAGAGTGAAACCACTAGCACAGCGACACAATCGTAGGGAAATTCCTCAGCTGCTCCCACACTGCTGGTACGACTTCACTGGAAGTGCAGTGGAAACCCCATTTATGTGTGAATGGGGTTTCCGCTGCACTTCTGGCGAAGTAACATCGGTGGAGCGGGAGCACTCCCGAGGAATTTCCTGGCCAATATCATTTCAAAAGTAAAACTGCAACTGGTAAAGATGTTAACCTGAAAAGAAAGTTGTGAATAAGGAAGATGGTTGTGGTGGTTGGAGATCAATCATCACAGCCCCAGAACATCGCTGCAGGAGTTCCTCGGGGCAGTGTCCTAGGTCTATCCATCTTCAGCTGCTTCATCAATAACCTTCCCACCATCTTAAGATCAGAAGTGGGGATGTTCGCTGATGACTGCACAGTGTTCAGTGCCATTCGCAACTCCTCAGATAATGTAGCAGTCCATGCCCGCATGCAGCAAGACCTGGACGACATTCAGGCTTGGGCTGATAAGTAGCGGGTAACATTCGCGCCACACAAGTGCCAGGCAATGACTACCTCCAACAAGCGAGCGTCAAACCACCGCCCCTTGACATTCAACGGCATTACCATCGCCGAATCCCCCACCATCAATATCCTGGGGGTCACCATTGACCAGAAACTTAACTGGACCAGCCACATAAATACAGTGGCAACAAGAGCAGGTCAGAGGCTGGGTATTCTGCAGCTAGTGTCTCACTTCCTGGCTCCCCAAAGTCTTTCCACCATCTACAAGGCACAAGTCAGGAGTGTGATGGAATACTCTCTCCACTTGCCTGGATGAGTGCAGCTCCAACAACATTCAAGAAGCTCGACAGCATCCAAGACAAAGCAGCCCGCTTGATTGGCACCCCATCTACCACCTTAAACATTCACTCCCTCCACCACCGGCGTACCATGGCTGCAGTGTGTACCATCTACAAGATGCACTGCAGCAACTCACCAAGGCTTCTTCAACAGCGCCTCCCAAACCCACGACCTCTACCACCTAGAAGGACAAGGGCAGCAGGTGCTTGGGAACACCATCACCTCCAAGTTCCTCTCCAAGTCACGCACCATCCTGACATGGAAGTATATCGCCGTTCCTTCATCGTCACTGGGTCAAAATCCTGGAACTCTCTCCCTAATAGCACTGTGGGAGTACCTTCAACACACGGACTGCAGCGGTTCAAGAAGGTGGCTCACCACCTCATTCTCAAGGGCAACTAGGGACGGGCAATAAATGCTGGCCTTGCTAGCGACGCCCACATCCCATGAACAAATGATAAAAAAAAATTCAAACTTTAACAATGTTAACTAGGTCGACTAGGCCTGTATTTACTAGAGTTTAGAAGAATGAGAGGGGATCTCATTGAAACGTATAAAATTCTGACCGGGCTAGACAGACTGGATGCAGGGAGGATGGTTCCCCTTGCTGGGGGATCTAGAACGAGGGGTCACAGTCTCAGGATACGGGGTAGGACATTTAGGACTGAGATGAGGAGAAATTTCTTCACTCAGAGGGTGGTGAACCTGTGGAATCCTCTACCACAGAAGGCTGTGGAGGCCAAGTCACTGAATATATTTAAGGAGGAGATAGATCGATTTCTAGACACAAAAGGCATCAAGGGGTATGGGGAGAGAGCGGGAATATGGTATTGAGATAGAGGATCAGCCATGATCATGTTGAATGGCAGAGCAGGCTCGAAGGGCCGAATGGCCTACTACTGCTCCTATTTTTCTATGTTTCTATTAGCAATGGCTTTTTGACATGAGTGTTGGATGTTGCACAAATGGTGAAGGTGTACAAATGAATCTTTGTTACTGGACATAGCAATGGAGCTGCTGCCTTTTCACTTGCAAGTAGAAATGAGAGTCTAAACAAGAAATACGTTCCTCTCCAGTAGGCCTGCTGGTAAAATGTTGGGGAATCTTAACTGGACAACTGTGAGTTCAAACTCAGATTTAACTGCGATTTACACTTCCTTCCCCTCATTATGCAAGTTTTGGTGGTTCTTGGCAGACCACTAAATGATGCAGCACTGTTGCTGTGGAGCATCATAGTGCTCAATTTCACACTCCACACATGCAAGTTTCCTGATTTTTACATTAAAAAGTTCAGTAAACAGAATGCAGACACACGCAAATAGTCTTTATTTTCTATGGGGAATACACCATTTAAAAAATAGCTTATAAATATCTACAGTGTGTCCTTTTATTTAAAATTGTAGTTAACCTTCAGGCACTCCGTTCTTATTTATTCAAATGAAATGAGATTAGACAACAAATATTACGTTTTATTTGCCATGAAGTGATACCTTTTGTCTCACCTTATTTGAGATCTATGGACAGGGATGTAATTTAAAGAAAAATGGTATAAAAAGCTGTTCTGAGATTTCGTATGAAATGTCTTTTAATAACATTTTTGGTCAGTATGGTTAAAATGATGTACCCGAGCTTGAAACCCTGCTGTGAGTTTGAGATGATACTAAAAGTCTGTGCCTCAGATGAATGTGCTTACATAAATCTGATAATGCGTAATGGAGTGTCGTGTCATCAGTTGTGTTTGGCTTTGAGGTGCTCAAAAGTATAACCAGATATGAAGAGTAAAAATCAATTTTGCCTTCAGTTCTGGAGGGGAAAAGTGCTGTGTACACTTTTACAGTTTTTACAGATTTTTGCAATTTGTGCTGACAACCTGTGCTTGCTTTTCTCTCTTTAGCTGGTATCATTGGTTGTTCACAACACCCTCCCCGTTGTGCGCTGCATCTCTGTTCCCCAGTGAAGGTAGCCTGTGGAAAAATAAAATGTACAGCTCATCTATTTTTGTCATCAGCTGATCTGTCTGCATGTTGAACTGAATGGATGTTTTTGTTTAAACAAAAACAAATGCACTGTACTTTGTACACTGATCTTTTACTTGTATGCTGTGAGCACAACAGCAAAGCATGTTTGGAAATGCTGGCAGCTGCAAGGTTCTTTTTTGTTTCATTTTTAAGCAACGTGTTTTTAACTGAAGAGTTTTTCTAAAACCTTGGTAACAATTTGTATGATTCTCAAACCTTATTATATTGACTGTTCCATTTTACTCCTGTTTGTTTTACCTGTTGCTTTTCTTCAGTTTTTCCTGCCGCTATCTATTGAGGCCTTACTGCACGCTTGCCTTCAGGTATCACAGCATGTAGCACTCCTGTTGCATGCAGCAGGGATCACACACAGGATTTCAGTGGCTGGGATGCAAAAATATACCTGAAGCTTCTTAATGATAAAACATTACATAAATGGTATAACAGAAGACATTATGCTTCATGCTATTAGAAAACCCGGAGTCACCTGAAGACTTTGTATTAGTGTTCTAAATCAGACCTGCTGTCTAAACTACTGGTCAGCTTGTAGAAATAATAATTTTGCAGCAGTCAAAATTAATACATTCAGTGAATGAATAAACATTGTACCAATCATGTTTGGGCTGAGATAGCTGAAGGAACTGCCACCAATGGTGGTGCAAAGGGAAGGGATCCAGCTTTGGAAGACCAGCAGGCAAGTGCTGGGTGAAAGGGCTGGAGAAGGTTTCAGAGGGAGGGTGAGACTCTGGAGGAATTTGAATTGAGGACTAGGGAGTCAGTGGAGATTGGTGAGGACATGGGTGATGGGTGAGTGGGACATCGTGCGGGGCAGGATATGTGCAATGTAGTTTTAGAGTTTGTGTAGAGTTTAGCTAATGGAACTGATGGATTAGTTAAGATTTGGGTTTCTTTATTTTATTAGACTGTTCTGTTAAGAATGACGGAAGGAATATTTTCAAAAATATCCCACGTGTGATCTCTGTGTTCATTATTGTGATTTTTACTGTGTTTTTTGTGTGTGTATGTGTGTGTGCTTGTGATTTGACATGCATTGAGAAAGATTTGTATAACAAAAAGAACATGGAGAAATCTGTAATTATATCTATTGAGCTGTTGAATATCAAAATTTGTTCATTTAAGATGAGCTATATGCATACATAAAATATTAAGATTTTTTGGGATAGTGACTATTGCATGAAAAACAGCATCTTTACATGTACTTGGGAATCGCCTATAAAATATTCAGGAAATAATTTTAGGTTTTAAAATCGTTATTAGTATGAAAGGATTTCTTTTTTTTAAAATGCATTTAATTTGCATTGTTAAACTTTGCTCGTCATGGAAACATCTGACTGCTTGTCCTCATTAGATATGTTTTTAGAATGTTGATTTAGTGAAAAATAATTTCTTCAGAAGCTGAAAATTTTAAAAAGAATCTTCAAAGAATAATAGTATGTTTGTTTCCAAGCGATAGCCAAGAAGAAATTTAGCAGCGAATTAGTATTAATTTCAACTAACTATGTTGGCCATTTTAATATTCTAAAGTGCAATCCTTTCTACACAGTACTATCCTTAGCTGAATGAATAAATAACATCTGCGTTTATTATTAGGCTTTAAACTTTTGATTAATATACTTTAGATTTATAATCCTCTTTAAAAAAAAATATTTGAATTGTTTTCGATAATGTATTTTAGCTAATGCAAATACTATATATAGTAGCAGGTGCAATGGTCCAAGATTTACTCACTTTAAATGTTGCTTGCACGCCACAATTGGGTACACAGATTAATTACTGCAGAGATTAAAATTTCACGAACATAGCTAATCAATGAAGTAGAAGCAATTAGTTTAATTTACATGCAGTGGGTTTTCTTGATTGCACAAACTGCTTTAAATGCATCAGCCTTGACTCTCACCTCTGAGTCAGAATATTGTGGGTTCAAGCCCCAGTCCAGAGACTTGAGCATATAATCCAGGCTAACACTCCAGTGCAGTACTGAGGGAATGCAGCACTGTCAGCGGTTCCATCTATTGGATGAAAAGTTAAACCGAGTCCCCGTTTGCTTTCTTGGGTGGACGTAAAAGATCCCATGACACTATTCGAAGAAGAGCAGGGGAGTTCTCCCCTGTGTCTTGGCCAATATTTATCCCTCAACCAACATCACTAAAAGAGATTATCTGGACATTATCTCATTGCTGTTTGTGGGGCCTTGCTGTGCACAAATAGGCTGTCGCATTTCCCTACATTAGAACAGTAATTACACTTCAAAAAGTACTTTTAGCTGTAAAAGCGCTTTGGGACTTCCTGAGGTTGTGATAGGCACTATATAAATGCAAGTTCTTTCTTTTTCTATCACTAAACAGAAACAAAGGAGATGGGTATCTCTTTCAATTGGGGAGCATCACACCTCAATTTATTGTCTCGTGGTGTTTCTTATGTTATTGTCTGATCACCTGCTCTTCTGACTTAACCGAAGGAAACATTGGGGGAGCAAGATTCGACTTCAGGAAGTCAAGAGGAGAAAGAAGAGCGCGCTTTATTTACAGTTGTCTGACATGATGAATACTATGCTATGTTACTTGTTTTTCATCTTTTTGTTTTTTCTGCTACAGCTGAAGCAGAAGACAGCGGAGCTAACGAGGATCTGTCATAAGCAGTATCAGCTGGAACAAGAACTGGCATTTTACAAGATTGATGCCAAGTTTGAACCACTGCATCACTTTCCAACTGAGGTAATAGATAACCTTATTTCATTGGGTTGCTTATCTATTGATAAAGACCAATTCTGGGAGAAGGGGTGTCAATCTTGATGGAACAAAAGTAAAACATACGATTACTTGTCCTACCGTATTCTAAATTGAACTGTTTGCGTATCCAACAATTCATACATTTACACCGTCATTCCTTTTTTAGCTGATTATTCCAACGCACTCCTGGCTGGCCTCCCACGTTCTACCCTACGTAAGCTTGAGGTCATCCAAAACTTGGCTGTCCGTGTCCTAACTCATACCAAGTCCCATTCACCCATCACCCCTGTGCTCGCTGACCTACATTGGCTCCCGGTTAAGCAACGCCTCGATTTCAAAATTCTCGTCCTTGTTTTCAAATCCCTCCATGGCCTCGCCCCTCCCTATCTCTGTAATCTCCTCCAGCCCCACAACCTTCCCCCCCCCCCCCTCCAAGATATCTGCGCTCCTCTAATTCTGCCCTGTTGAGCATCCCTGATTATAATCACTCGGCCATTAGTGGCCGTGCCTTCTGTTGCCTCGGCTCTAAGCTCTGGAATTCCCTCCAATTAGACAATAAAGTAGCAGGGAAGGAATTATTCTAACATGATCATGGAGTGATATTTTGATATTAATATTTTGTGATTTCCCTGCAAAGAAGCTCTTGATTTTGGCTTAAGAAGAAGTGGAATGCACAACAGAAGCTTATTCTCCAACTGACAGCAGGGGGATATTAGTGTGCAAGTTACAGCTGGTTCTTGAATATCTCCTGCCAACCAATTTGAGTGATTATAGCCAGAGTTCTGGAAGCATGTCTATCCACCTGCTCAGCTGCGGAATGCTGTTAGGCACGTAAAAGGTGGGAAAGAACAATTTTCTGGAGAGGATACTAATTATTATTGTAGAATCTGAACACAATTACAAATGCTTTGCTTCTTTTCACATATTTTTCTGTTACAGATTTACATTCCTATTTTCATGTGGTTCAGCCTTTTTTTGGTACTTAAACACTTTGTTTTGACATTAAGGGCTGGATTTTCATAGACCCGTGGAGGCGGGTTTGGATGCGTGTGGGGGGTTAAAATTGCGAAAAGTGGCAGGCGGACCTGATCCCGCCTCCATGCAATTTTGATGAAATCGTGTGCGGTGGTCCCGTCTCCATCCCGCCTCCAAGAGGCGGGAGAGGCCATTAAAGCCCTTAACAAGCCCTAAATTGGCTCTGTAATGCCATTTTGAAACGTTTTAGCTAGTTTAATCCTTTTCCCACGTGAAGCACGCCTGATCTGAAACACGCCAGTGAAACCTGGCGGGAGCACAAGTGGATAGCTGACTATCAGCTGCAGGTCCACTATTACAACGGAGATGTGATGAAGGTAGTAGTAGTATTAGGTCTGAAAGTCGCCTCTGATGCTGCTGCATTGAATGTCTTCAGAGACTGCCTGGCCTTTGCTGTGAGAGGACCTGGATGCAAAAAAAATTCTCTCTCTCTCTCACGCCTCCTGTGAAATTCAGCAGGAGGTTAGCGGCGGCGGTAGCAATGACGTCATCGCCGTGCGCAGCGCCCCGGTCGCAAACTTTAGTTGTGCCCCCTGACCTACCGCCGGACGATATGTCCGATAGGGTCAGGGTGTTTTTTTTGCGGCCGCGGCGACGCAAATGAAAGGGCAGGTGCCGGGCAGCCATTGTTATTTTGGGCCGCCTGCCAGCACCTGCCCCCTTTCGCTTCCTCATGCGGGACGCTGGCCGTGATTGGTCAGCCCGGCACTCCTCTTGAGTGCCGGGCTGTTTTCCCGGCTCCCCGCGCTGTGCTAGGCCCCTCCCCTTTAATTAGGGGAGGAAGACCTGTAATACCGCGGCGCTACGTGCCGACGCGTGTGGCGCTGTTGCACGTAGCGCCACGATATTGAATGGTAGCGCCCCAGGAAGGAGGGGGAGCGCTTCCAGTAGCGCCCCGCCACCTGTTTGGGGCGTTACCACTCAATTTTCGGCGCAGGGTTGCTAACTTTTTGGGGGCACTAAAAGTAGTGCCCCGGCAAAGTTGGTGCCCCAAAGGGGGCGCAACCAAATTTCCCCCCCCATATTTTCTATTCATAATCGCATTCAGAATGTTTTTACCAAAAACTTCATTAATGTTCTTTTCACAATTTCTTTGAGCATGGCTTAGTTTTCTTTTTAGTGCAAAAGGTCACTGGATCTTAGATGTAATAATTTGTATAATAACTTGTATTTTTTAATTGAAACATTTTACAGAATTTTGTATTAGAAGAATTCCCTAATGAGAGCCCATACATTGGGAAGGCCAGGTACAAGAGAAACTTCTACATCCAAGAGGAACATATCGCTGACCCAGTGCAGCATGGAAAAGTTGGAAAAATTCAGTTTGATGAGGATGATCAGGGAAAAAATGAAGAAGTGAGAGCAAAACTTCATCAAGCACTGGATATACAGCTGGAAGACAAAAAGAAGAAAATTCAGAAAGGTAGAGTTCTAGAATTTATAGTTTGGAATTATGCTCTTAAATTGCTTCGGTATTTAACAGTGAAAGATCAGTTAAAGCTGTAAAGAAAATTAATTAATTTAAAAAAAGTTAAAAACTATACAAATTTTTAATGAGTGAAGCTCTCAAGAACATTTCAATCTATTATTTCTTTTAATAACCCAAATCTATCTAAGAGCTCCCTATATGGTAAATGGACCACGGGGCATCATACAAAACTTTACAAACCAGGAAATTCCCAGTTTTGATCCCTGGTCGAGCTAATCTTGGCCCGAGCAGAGGTGAGAGCACTCGCAATTTGCCTTGGAGTATCTGGTTAATGGAGGATAAAATCAGCAATGATTTCTACCACTGGAAAGTGTACTTGGGGACGCTGTTGGGTGAGGTGTGGATCAGGCTTAGTGTGATTCCGTCCACTGGTTGAACAGCTCATCTAGTCTGATATTAAGAACGACCACTTAAGTGAGGTAGCACCACTGGAACCCTTCAGGGAAAGAGGAACCTTTTTTTCATTTCTTTAAAATTATTACATAAAGTTCAAATCATGAGAACCCTATTTTAGTATTGAAAAACAGTAGATTTTCTGAAAATAAATGAGTTTTGAAGCTATAAAATTCGACAACTGTGAGTTCCTTTTCTCATAGTTGAAATTTATAAAGTACAATAAACTCATCACTTTTTTTTCCAAATGGTTTCATTTTTAATATGAAACTGCCAAGTTTTATGGCATTGACAGTGTTATACTGTAGTTTTGAAATTGGTGCAATGCTATATGTACAGTATAACTGGATCATTATAAAGGCATGAAGATTTTAAAACATAGTATAGAAGTTGTATTTTCACATTTTTATGTCTCCAAAAAAGGACTGTGAAACAGCAAAGTAGGCGTGTGACTTGTACATTATTGTGATTGAGGGAGTGGATTCATAATTTTATGTACTACATAATTTTATAGGAAATTTCAGTTGCAACACTGATTTCTAAAGCACAAAATAAAAATTTCCAGTGTACTGTGACTTGCTTGTTGTTTTGTTTCAACTGCAACTTTCAAAGAAAATACAAGTAATAATTCTGCTCAATTTCCACATTTTCACATAAGCTGCTTTTATGATCATTTTTCATAGCTGAAGAGTCGTTAAGGCAACTACAGAGTGAAAAAGAAAAGACACAACAGCAAGTTTTGAGAACAGCTGAAGAGCTTAAAAATCTGGAGGAGATAGCAGCGCAAAAGCGGGTGTGTATGGTTTAATAAAGATTTAAATGTCTAGGACCTACAAACCTACAGTTAGAGAGTATGTCACCAGCACTGTTCCCTTTAAGCTGCATGTCTGTACAGCTGTCTGGAGCTCCCGCGCAGCTGGTTCACCAGCTTTTAAATGCAAAAACCGCGCATGCGCGGATTTTTGAATGGGCCGCGCAGCCCCTTAAAGGCCCCCAAAAAGTTAGAGGGAACATTGGTCACTGGTGAGGCTTTTCCATGTGGACAAACTCAACTAGTGTGGTGGTTACAGAAACTACAAAGAAATACACAGCTGATATGTATTCCTGTGGTTGGACAAGTGGGTCAGAAAATTATGCTGGTGAGAATTTGTGCATTTTAAATATATAATGCCTGCAAATTCAAAGAAGTTAAATTTTGCATCTTGAACAAACATTTCAATCACCATATAACTGATTTGCATATTGGTAGTTCAGGAGCAGTCTGACGTTTTAGCACAGTTCCATTCCTATCTATCCAATTGTAGCAAAAGCATCTCCAGCAATGGTTTCTCTTCCTGACCTCCAACCTGTTACCTCCAGAGTCTCTCAGTGTTCCATCTTTGGGATCCTGCTCTTCCTCATCTACAGACATGAAGTTAGCTTTCATATACGGTGGCATAGTGGTTAGCACTGGTGCCTCACAGCGCCAGGGACCCGGGTTCGAATCTGGCCTCGGGTGACTGTCTGTGTGGAGTTTGCACATTCTCCCCGTGTCTGCGTGGGTTTCCTCCGGGTGCTCCGGTTTCCTCCCACAGTCCAAAAATGTGTGGGTTAGGTTGATTTGGCTATGATAAATTGACCCTTAGTGTTAGGGGGGGATTAAATATGTGGGGTTACGGGGATAGGATGGGATATGTTAGGGGGGAATTAAATACGTGGGGTTACAGGGATAGGGTGGGATATGTGTTGGTGCAGGCTCGATGGGGATTCTGTGTGAGAAAGCAGGGACAGGGTACTGCATTTGGATGATCAGCCATGATCATATTGAATGGTGGAGCAGGCTCGACGGGCCGAATGGCCTACTCCTGCTCCTAGTTTCTATGTTTCTATGTTTCTATATATCTACTTTACCTCTTCACCAACTCTCTCGACCACACAAGTACCTTGTGCTGTTCAGCTTGCCTGTCTGACATCAAGTCATGGTTGAGCAATAACTTTCTCCAACTTAACATCAAGAAGACTGCAGCTGTGGATTCTGTCCCCCTGCCTGGTCATTTTCACTGAGTGCAAAACCTAGGCTTTCTATTCGACCCTGAGCTATGTTTTAATCTTCATATCCTATTTTCCAAGATCACTGTTTTCCACCTGTGTAACATTACCAACCTTCACCCCTACCTCAGCCCCTTTATCACTAAAATTATTATTATATATTTTTGTCATCTCTAGATTCAATTATTCAAAAACTGTCCCTTCTGGCCACCCATCCTCCACCAATTTCAACCTGTCCAAAACGCAGATGCCCGTATTCTGCAGAAATATAGTGGCCCAGATTTTGTGGTGGTAATGACGGCGGAACTGTCAGCATTCGCCGTCATTACCCCTCTGAAACTGATATTAACTTCAGGATTTAGCGCATGCACAGAAAAACACGGAAATCCTGAAGTTGCAATCAGTCATTCACTGCTCCACCACAGGTTGCGCTATGGAACTTCCCAGAGCCGGCAATCAATTGAAATCACATAAGGATGAAAACTTCCCTTATTACACTGGAATGTTGCTGTTAAACCCCCCTCTCTCCGAAAAACTTAAGCCGTATTGAAAGAGGTGTAATATGGGGTTTTTAATGGCATATTGAATGCTGAACAACCGTTCTGGCCCTGAAAAACTAGTTTTATATTTGTGGAATGTCAAATTTTTCTGTTATTATGATTAAAAATTGCAATGCTTAAAACATGTTTTATGTTTGATATTTCAATTTCTACCTTATTCCTATGTGTATGTTCCAATCTTTATTTCACTCTGTAAAATTTATAAATAGTAAATTAGAATCTGTACATTTTACCTCCTGGTTTGCTGTCTGTGAGAATTGTTTAATGTAGCTGGCTGCTTAGCTGACTTGATGACATCACAGTTGCTGGACGCTGGAGATTCGCTTGATATGCCACCAGATTCAAACAAAGATCGGGAGAGCTGAAATCAACGCTACAGAGATCACTAGATCTTTGTGGGCAGCTTTCTTTGAGGTCAGCGGTGAGCGCCGTCACTTTGCTGCTGACCGCAAATTCCGGTCCATTATTTGTTCATACAACAGAATAGACAATGTGCCAGCTACTTGTTCAAGAGGTCAGTGACTTGCTACGAAAAGAAGTACCTCCTAACATCTAACCTAGTTCTATTTTTGCGTATCTTATATTTCCATCCCCTGGTCCTCCCTAAACTAATCTATCTGATTCCTCTCAGCAGTTTGTAAATCGCTACAATAATTTGAATTTACCTATTAAAAGTACAGGTCAGGATTGAAGCTAAAATTTACAATCATGTGCCATAGCCAAGACTACCTGTGACTAACACCTCAGAAAATCCGCTAGTGTATATAACTATCTGTAATGTATTAGGAATCGCATGTGGTATGCACTTGTCTACATTAGCCTTACTTCATATGTCCTGATTTTATTTTTTAAGTCTCCCTTTTTATGTGAACATTTGCCTGTTATGTCTTAAGGACAGGCCTCTTTCTGTTAGGTGAAACTGTTGTGCTTTCCCGCTACACCTTCGAGGCCCTCTGCCTCTGATATCCAGAGAACTCCAATCTGACCATGGCATAGTAAGCATTTTTTTTAACCAACAATATATCTAAATTAATTTGATCAAAATAGGCTTAATATACTGTGCAAAAATAGCATATTTTCCCTGATGATAATAAAGGAAAAGGCTTTCTGTTTGCTTTCACAATCCAACACATTTTTTTGAAGAAAATTCAAATTAGGTGAGGAAATAAACTTTGTCGTGCTTCTCCTTTGTCGAATGAGTGTTAGTAATTGGATTGTTTATATTCTCTAACAAGTGATAATCAAGTAATAATTAGAAGCTTTTTGTTTGCTTTCAAAATTCAACTGATTTTTAAAAAATAATTCCTATTATGAAAGATATTTTGTGTTTCTCTTGCAGCTTAATACGTTTTCTAAAGTTTATAAAATACATTTTGAACACCAACTAAAGTTACAAGTGTGTAATTAGTACAGTGGGTCATGTTTTCTCACCTTACTCGCATACATACACACTCTCAATCACACATGCTCTCTGTTTCAAAAAAGTATTTTTTGCTTCTCTTCTATATTTTCTATATTCAGCTTAATATTTAATGTTGCAATTTAAAGTGCCATTTTAATTTCTCTAGTTATCCAAGAAACATTTGCTGTTCCTTCATTACTTCTTGTGGGAATATCACTAGTTTGTGTCTGAATCATATTCTGTTTGAAAGTTTCCCATTGTTTGACTTCTGTCTTGTCTGTCAATTTGTCATTCCAGTTTATCTCGTAAAAATTTTTTATTTTTAAAAATCTTTTCGATAAGGACGCGACTGCTGCCAACGAAATGAAGTAGTTGTGCATGCACAGTTCCAGTGTTTTTTTGGTTGTTTGCTAAATGGGGAAAAGAGATCGCTGCTGCTGAACTGAGCCGCGTCAGGATAGGAAAATTAAAATTAAAAGTTGAATTCGTGTTTCTATCAGCTTATGAAAGTTAACATTTTAAAAAAAAATCCAAGTTAATTAAAAGTGAAAAATTCTATGTTTTTCTTTTCACTTGAAGTATTTATTCATCAATGTGCCATATCTAAAACTGAATTCATTATAGTGTTTTGAAAATTAATTTTAAATTATTTTACTTGCTAAACAAATTTAAGGACTTTTCAGAATTTGTGCAAATCAATTTAAGCTCGCTCTGAAGAGTGCCAAATAGGAGGTACAGATACGGTTTTGATTCATCAAAATTATATTTAAAAAAAAAGTTGACTGCTTCCTGCCTGCCTGCAGGTGAAAAATTGTATGTAGCACAGGAAGACCTAACGAGAGTGAAAATATAAATTAGAAACAGAACACAAGAATTTTCTTTAATTCCATTTAAAGCAAGTTCCTAATCGTGAATTAATTATTCTATACTGTAGTAATATATCACACCCTACCACGTCAAAATGCTTTGCACAGTTGTGGTTGTGCAGGCTCATTGAAAACGTAGTGTTTCCCCACACAAAAGGAAGGAAGTTACGTCTGAATCATCATGGCCTTCTCTAGTGCATGTCCTGGCAGAGGCCTGAGAGCCGGTTGCCTGCTAACCTTTTAGTTGGGAAATGATGCATGAAAATTTAAAAGGAAAGAAGGAATAACTTAAAAATTGTGGGATGAATACAAAATAAAAATTAGGGGTTGACTTGTTGGTAGGAGGTAGGATTATTACCAATGAACAAATGACAATCTAGATACAATATCCTTGAAGATTATTAGGGAAAGCATTATATGTGATAACTATAATATTTTGAAAAAGGCTGTTTTATGAGCTTGCATACGGAATCAGCCTGAAAATTACTTTGGTGATGTATTCTGTTCTGTGTAGTCTCATCCTTTCTACTCAATGCATAGATTTCAGAAGTTGAGAAGGAGCAGCTCCACCAGCAATTGGCACAGAAGATCCAGCTGATTAACCAATTGCGTCAGGAGACCGAGAAAGTGGAGCAGCAGATGGAAAGACAGTGGAAGGAGATGGAAAAAAAGCAGCACGAGATTGATGATCTAGAAAAGGTCCTGGACTCTCTTGATCCCAAAGACCCTCGACATGTGAGTAGAAATTAAAAAGAGAACCAATATCGACATCTTGCCTTTAATGATCAAGTTACCAGGGTTTTCATTTCCCTTCGCTTACAGTGGGGGAGGGAAGGAGAGAAGTAATTGGAACTGAGATTGAACCTTTTTCTGCTCTAGATGCACAACGTCACACTTAGCAACCCAGACAATGGACAAAACTCATTGTAGTTTCCACTCTTGTATTTAATAGTCAGGGCTGTCCAGAGAATATGATCCACAATAATACCAAACTACATAGCCTGACCATTTAAGAATCTAGTCACCTAACTGGTATAAATTTGTACATTCAATTAACTAGAAGCAAAATCTACTTTTCTGATTGAATATTTTGAAGCTGTTGCATTGTATAAAGAACTGAATATTTAAAAGAGGAAGTAGTGATTTGAGCTAATTTTTGTGTATGCAGGCCACCTTAGCAAGCTTAAATAAAATGCTACTTGTATAGTGTAAACCTGTGCTGTTGTCATACTTCTTTCATGAAGTTTGCAACAATTTTGTAAAGGGAACACATATAAAACTGATGCAGTTCAACAAGGAATTTTATTTTAACTGTCAAATAAAAAAGCAGACTTCAAACGTAATTTCACAGCAGTAATAATTCAGGCGGAAGCTTTTAATGAAGTACAGACTTAAACTTAAACGTTAAAAATACTCCCTGAAATAACTAAAGGAAACTAGTGCGAGTACTGTCTGTTCCTGAGAAATGCTGTTTTGCTAAAAGGAAGAGTGAATCTTAACAAATATTTGATCTAATCACAGCTAAAATCATTGGAAATTGCTTGGCATATGTAATACCTGTCAATATCTGAGACAGAATGGGTAGCACATTTTTAAAAAGATCTAGTTTATTGCATATTAGCTCTGTGAAGTAAACCATTGTAAATGGACATAATCTCTTCACAGACATAAATCATAGTAGCTTGGAAGTCCTTTTCTAAGTCAAGTCACAGATTGTGTTCAAAGGTTGATTTTTCTATTCTGTAAAAATAAATTAGTAAATATGAACGCTGCATGTTCTATCTGCATTAGTTGTAATTTCTAATGTGATAACTGCACTGGTTTTTAAACAAATGTTTTTATTTGTATAAGTGCTGTAGTGTAAATGCAGTATAGAACCACTTATAATGAGCCAGATTTTGCTGAAAAATAATGGCGTCTGAAAACGCACGCCGTAAATAATGCGCAAATCTGCCAACAACTTGTAACAAGGAAGAGATAACCTGTGAATTGTGAATCACCAAGTTGCTGGACAATTTGCGCCGCTTTGCCGTTGGCTGCATGAAAACGGCATCTCGCGCTTAACCTCCCCATGATGTTGCTGCATTTGCACATTAATTGGCCATTAAGCTCACCACAGAAAGATAAATTTATTAATTAATAGTGTAAGTACCCTTTTAACGACATGCTAATTGTTAATGACTGCCAATCAACCTCTCTTGCCCAGAAAGTGAGTAATTATAAGTGTGGCGTCTCATTCCTTCAGATTGTGAATTGTTTTTGGAGATTTTAAAAATAGCTTTTTTTTTATTTATATTTTTTTCGAACTTTTTCTGTCTCTCTTTTTTCTCCCTCTCAATCCAATCTTTCTTTCCCTCTCTGGCTGGAATTTTCTGGGGTCCGTGCAGGCTCGATCAGACGCGGGTCGGGTGGGAAATTTGAAAAAAGTCGGAGCGGGTCGGGAACCCGCTGTCATCCCACCCCCACGCGCCTTTCCCTTGGTGCGCTCATGTCTGGTGGCGCTGCGCCCTCGGAGGCTGGAGACTCCTCTAAGGAGTTGTCTTGCTCTTCCTCCTGGGCAGTTGGATGGGGGTGGGGATGCTCTTGATGGACCTTTTGGGAGAGTAAAGAGATGAGTTAGATGTGCCATATGGAGAATGGGTGCACATACCATTATGTACATGATAACCATTCAGTGGCTGATGACATTAGTCCCCTTATGAGTGACTGATGCATGCCATGTAGCTGTATGATATGTAATTCTGTCACCAGGTTGCTGAGATGTCCCCCTCTCTCCGTCTCCCAACTCCAGCTGCTCGGCCACTCCTGAGACTTCCAACGCAGCCTCGTCTGCTGTTGAGGGTCGCAAATGATGGAAGCGCACCTCCATTTCTCTCCCTCCCCCTCTTACTGTGCGCTCTCTTCTGCAAGGAGGGAAAAAGAGGTTGAGTGAGAGTGATGGAATGAGTGTAAGGAATGGATGGGGAGTAGGGTTGGGGATGAGAGGCACAGCAGGATGAAGTTGAGTGTGGCTTTGTACTCCCCTATCATTGAAACGTTTGTGGCACTGCACCCAGGTCCTCCTGAACACATCCCTGCTGTTGGCTCCTCTGCAATTTGGAGCCAGGCTCTTTTTGTCTCCTGAGGAGGTCTCTTCCACTCATTGGAAGGGAAGAGGACCTCCCTGCGTGCTCTGACTCTCTCCACAAGGATACAGAGGGAGTCATCGGAGAACCTGGGTGCAGCCCTCTGCCTCTGTGCAGCCATCTCGCCAACTGTTTGGAGCAATGGAAACCTCCAGTGTGCTGCCTGCACACTCCTAGATGAACCTTCAAATGCAATGTGGCCATGGCTCCTTTAAATATACTGGCTGAAAACCCGTCATGGATGATGTAATTTAATTGGGCCGGTTTAATAGGCCCCATTATCGCAAAGTCATTTTCTGCAGCGGGATGGAAGCAGCAACGGGGTCGTGACCCGCCACGCCGACTGCCCACACCCGACCCGCCCAGGTACAGAAAATTCCGGCCTTTATTTCTCTTTCTGTACCTGATTTGACATTTACTTCACCCACTCTAATTCACCCTCCTTCTCAATCCTTCCTCTGTTTATTTCTCAATCCTTTAATCTCCTCGGTTAAGGAGATGCACTGTTGTTCACCAAGGTCCCAGATTCCCTGTTGCCCTCGCTGCACCGTTATCAGCTCGCACTTCCAGCAACTTTGTGGGCAAAGAATTTTAAAACCTAAATGTGCACGAACAAGTCTAACTAACGGGCACGCCGTGAGATGCCCCGTTCCAGCAAAATCTGGCCTATTATTTTAAGTCTAACTGAAAATTGTATAGCATGGGAAAAACGTATTTGTGTTTTTATGTTTTGATATAAGGATTTCTTTTTCTAACATAAATATTTCATTCTTCATAAAATTTTGGTGACTTTCGTGAAGGAGCTGTAGAAAAAGGTTTGGTGCTTTGACTTGTTACATATTTGATATGGCTTTGATGTTTGTATGCCAGGTTTGAAATTAAAAACTTACGCTAACTAAAATTGTAATTCTTAATATACATAATGTACATTGGATATCTGGAAATGATTGTCAGGCAGTAATTGCACTGCAGTTCAGGCTATCTCATAAACTGCAGGAGTGATGCTTGAGCAGTTTACAGCCATGATCATCACTCTCAGATCACGAGATACAGATGAATGGGGCCATTCAGTCCACCTATCCAGAATAAAAGATCTACATTCCATCCCATTATGTTGTCCAGCTGACTCTTGAATGAGGTACTACCCTACCTGGAAGACTATTCCAAGTGTTTCTTTTCATTAATGAAGTTCTTCCTGTTTTAAGTTGTGCCCCTTTGTTCCAGCATCCTGGCATACCTTGAAGTAGTGCTCTGGATTAACCTTACATTTAATATCTTGTAAGTTCCTTTCAAGGATATGAAGCCCAGTATTTTCAATCCTTCCTCACTACTTCATAACACTTTAGGAAGGATGTGAAGGTTTGGGAGAGGGTATAGAAGAAATTTGCTAGAATGGCTCCAGGGATGAGAGATTACAGTTACGTGGATAGACTGGAGAAGCTGGGGTTGTTCTCCTTAGAGCAGAGGAGGCTAAGAAGAGATTTGATAGAGGTATTTAAAATCATGAAGGGTGTAGATAGAGAAACTGTTTCCAATGGCTGAAGGGTTGATAACCAGAGGGCACAGATTTAAGGTGATTGGCAAAAGAACCAGAGGCAACATGAGGAGTGACTAGTGGTTAGGATTTGGAATGCACTGATAGGGTGGTGGATACAGATTCAATAGTAGCCTTCAAAAGGGAATTGGATAAATACTTGAAGGAGAAAACATTGCAGGGGTATGGGAAAGAGCTGGGGAGTGGAACTAACTGGATTGCTCTTCGAAAGAGCCAGCGCAGACTTAATGGGCCGAATGGCCTCCTTCTGTGCTGTACTATTCTATGATTCTATAACTCAATCCTAGACACTAGGGATCAGCCTTGTGGCTCATCTCAGTGAGCCACTTACATGGCTTGAGTGTTTCTCCTGTGTCTTGATTAACAAAACTGAACACAGTACTCGAGGAGTGACCATGGTACTGTCCAGTTTTAACGTGATTTTTTTGACTTCTGCCCAAATAAACTAGCAATATAATTAAACATTCTATTTGCTTTTGAGATTGGGACAGGGCGGATGGACCAGTTGGGTCTTTTCCTGCCCTTTTTATTATATTTGTATTACTACTTGCATACATACCAACCATCTATGTTTTACACAAACAGAGAGTTTTTAAAGGCACTGTAGTGGGAACTATTGTGAGATCAGGAGATCTCATCACAGTATGCACTGGCATTCAGAATTAAAGCAGTAGCAATGACGGGAGGTAGGAGCCCTTGAGCAGTGAAGAGGAAAGTTCAAGAGAGGCTAGAGCAAAGGCCGAGAGTGCCATTGGAGGAGGAAGGGAAGAGTGGAGAACCTGAGAACAGTAGAGATGAGAGGAGTGGGGAGCCCAAGTACACTGTTGGAAAGGTGGGAGATGACTGTGCCAGTGTGAGCTGGGTGAAGAGTACGGGGGCGATAGCATGAATTAAAAGAGGAGGGGGAACGAGCACTAATGAACTGGTGTGGTTTGAAGGGAAAAGTGTCTCTCTGAACTGGGGAGGTGTTTGAGGGAGCGTGCTTTTTGTGAATAGGATTTATTGGAGGGTGAGAGCGCCTCTGTGAACTGGGGGGCTACAAGGCGAGAGCATGTGAGAACAGTGAAGGGGTGAGTGTATGTGAAACGGGAGACAGTGGGAGGGGGTACAGTGTCTCTGTGAACTGATAAGTTGGAGTGTCTCTGTGAAGGGAGAGAGTGACTGTTGAGGTAGCTTTAGGGAAAATAATCTGTCAATTGCAAAGTAAAAAAAAATGTTCAAAATTAGCCAAAATAAACAATTTTTTATGCAAAAAATTCAAAATTTTCTGGGGGAGCATGCTCCAGTCCCTTGTCGTAATGTATCACTAGTTGGCATGGGCCATTATTTGGAATGCGTGTGTACAATTCTAAATTTGTACAAGCCTCGGCCCTGACTACGTTCAATTAGACTGCTTTCAAATTCCCTCATTGCTATTGGGCTTTTCTTTTTTTTAAAAAAAAAGCAAAAAATTCAATGCCTTGTTCATTATAGAATCCAAAATTCTAGAAGATGCATCAAATAAAGTGTCAAAATTAACATTTTTTAAGGGGTAATACCCCAGACCCACCAGAATCCCCCCCCTGGGTTTTCATGTACTTCTCTTTCCACCCCCTCTTCACCAGTACAAGTGACGGTCTGTTGGGTACACCTCCAGCATAACTTACAAGCCTGTGTCCCACTGCACTTTCAACAGCAACTCAGATTTGCATAGCGCATTTAATGTAAAAACATCCCACGGTACTTGTTGGGATCTGGAACGCTCTACCTGAAAAGGTGATTGAAGCTGATTCCATAAATCATTTTAAAAGGGAGTTGGACAGGTACTTGAGGATGAGGAACTTACAGGGTTACGGACAAAAAACGGGGATGTGGGATTAAGCACAACTGCTCTTTCAAAGAGCCAGCACAGGCATGATGGGCTGAATGGCCTCCTTCCATGCTGTAAGTTTCTATGATCCTACTTCACAAAAAAGGTTAATGAATACAGATGCCAAGCCAAAAGGAAGAGTATAATTACTGCTTTTCGCTCATTAGAGGCTTGTATTCAGGCTGTTTTGGAGAGCTTTTTTTTTGAAGCAGTTTGTCAGCTTTAACAAGCATTCTAGTTTGACATGTATCTACCTGGCATTCTTTTATTTTTCATAATTTATATGTAGAATTCTTGGAGGGCAGTATTACTTTGTTTTTGATCCTGCTTTTTGGTCAAGACACTCGAGTTGATTTGTGATGATATCCTTGCTGATTAATTATTGAGAAATAATCATTGCACATTTATCCAGTGTTAACTTGCCATTTAATACTGAAAAGGGGTCATATATTGTGAATAATTAGTTTGGCATACTGAATTGTAAAATGTTTGTAAGTGATCATACCTGATGGGGTGGTATTGTACGTGACAATGCTATCCTTTCACCCTGGAATCTCGGTTTAAATCCACCCCAGTTTGATGGGTTGAAAGTCTGTGTTCATACTATGTGTCAGCTGCTGAAGTATTGCATTACCTCCCCTGCTTTGAAAATTCATACCATTCATTGTGAAGACCATTAGATTCAATGGCACTTCTGTATTCAGCATCTTCCCATCCCACAATAGCACTTATGCAGTGTTGTTTCACTAGTTAATAGAAACTATACCACAAAATTGCACTGTCCACGGTCAATGGAAAATGTCATGACATCTGAATAATTTTAAACTGAGGTTTTTGGCATACAAATTAGAAAATTCAGACTCCCCTAATTGTTCTCTGTACTTTAGCTCAAGAAAGAAAAAAATACATTAGTGATGTTAAATTCATGGGTAAGAGCAATTATGATGACTAATGAACAAGTCTGCTTAATAGCATAGTAATTATGCTGGTTGTGTTGTCTGTACTGATCTGTGATGACCATAAAAAGATAACATTTTAGCATTTTTTAAACTGCACTTGAAGACTGGTGTGCAAAACTTTGTGCTTTGCCGAGACCTGGATTGTCACAACTGGTCAGTGAAAGAGTTAAATGCTAGCAATGCAGAATGAATGGAAGAGATAGCTTTGGGGCATTTTTTGTTGGTCTTAACAAAGTGCTATTGTGTTCCATAGGCTTTAAAATGCAGAAGTTGTAATGTAACTCAATAGTGTCGACAGCTGTGGGCCTAGCTCTAGCTTTTCCTTGTGAATCCAGTCTATTTGTGCAGTATTATTTTTAAGTGAAGCTAATCTAATGTGCAAAAATGTTATCAATAGTAAAATGGTTTGAAAACTAATGAATATTTTTTTAAATACTTATTTCTAGAAGAGTGACTGAGTTGTTGATGTGAATAGTCATGTTAAAGCTCACAATTTGGGCTTGAGGCCTATTCTTCCTGACCAGTTCACAAAGTCCAATCATTCTTTGGAATCATGCCAAGTAGCACGGAGAATAATTAGGATAAGCTGCTGCATGCATTAATTGATTATATAGTTGTTCAATTATTATGTGGCACGTTGATGATTTGTACTGTACCTTGTTAAGACTGCAGAGACTTAACCAGCATTTCAGTTGATCTCATGTGTGAAACATTCTTGGTCTGGTTTGTATGCCTTTGTGGCAGGCAGTTAGCAGTACTGTGGGCTGTAATATTTCACAACTAGGAGCGCTGCCTCTGGGGAGATTAGAGAGGCAGTTAGATCAGCTACTTTTGATTGGCTGCACAAAGCACTTCCTGTGTTGTGATTTGAAGCATGTGGCATAATTGCAATTCTCCGGAAAACGAACAGGCTGATCTCTATCATACTCATACAGTAATGTTGTAAATGAAGTGAACGAAGAAGCTCTGACTGAAGTTTTAAGAAGTGTCTTGAAGCTGCAAGGGCTGGAAGTCAGCAAAATCAATGTGAGTAATGAGAACAGGAAGTTTGAGGGGAAGGGAGCTGGCTGAGGCATTTGACTTGCTATTCATTTGTACACAGAGTAGAGGAACTTACTTTATATATAATTACAAACTTTTTAAATTTATCTGTAGCAGATTCACAAAGCTGAATTTAAAGGATTGTTTTGGAATTATATAAAATATCAATACATTTATAGTATAGACGCCTGTTCCTGTTTACCAGCTATGTATTTAATTGGTTTCTTTATGTATCTACTCACAAGCTGTGCATAGTGTTTTATGTGGCGACCACATCATCCGTAATACATGATTTTTTATTGTGCTTCTGGGTTATTTATAGTGAAAGGAACTGAAAATGTATGGCCGCTAGTGTAGTTGTATACCAGTTTTTAGTTAGATATTGTATTTGATAAGCATATGATAACACAAAACAATATAAATTCCAGTTTAGAGTTTTAATGCTTTTAACCTTTCAAGTACTGATTTGTTTTTTGTAGCTTACAAATGGTGTGATTTTGTTGTGTATTAGTTGTATTTGTGTATATAAAGTTATTTTTTTGTACATCTCTAATGCTGGAAAATTGTGGATTTAGAAGTTAAGTATAGAACCAAAGAACAATTCCAAAATTCTTTGAACAAGCTCGTAAAAATCAAGTTTTTCAAAATAAAATGATAGTTGCTAATACAATCTGCACAGCTTGAATATTCAAGTACACTCATTTTTAAATATTGAATTCTAATGCTCCAACTATTTTCAAGAAATCTGACTTCTTTAACATGTTCTTAGTAGTTTACGAACACAGCAACATCTGCTTGTAGGCATTCAGCGATTGGTCGTAGTTCAACCTCCGATAAGGCCAATAACAAAAGACAAAAAATTAAATATTGAGGAATCAAACAGTCACCACATAGAGCTTGTGGAACAGTCACAACGGCTTCGAGGTTTCACCAAAAAATACAGTTGTCACAGATAAGAACAAAAAGGGGAGTATTAAAGGTAGAACAAAATATCATGATTAGGTTGACATCAATGAACTTCACAGGTTTAATTCTTGCAGTTTATTACAGCTGAGGTTAGGTCGGGTCAAGTCAGCTCTCAGCTGATGCCAGAGGTTGGGTTGGGTCCAGGCTGACAGCGGGGGTGAGGTCAAATCTTGGCTGACAGCAGGATTCGGGTCAGGTCTGGGCTAATGGCGATGTTTAGATCATCGGAGATCGGGCCAAGCCCGGGCCGATGGTGGAGGTCGAGCTGGGCCTGGGCCTGGGCCGACGGCAAGAGTTGGGCCCAGTCTGGTTTGGGCTGACAGTATTAGACATGTCTGTGTTGTCAGCAGGAGTCGGTTTGCATCTGGGCTGACTGCAGGAGTTGTGTCATGTCCTACTGATTCAGGAGGCAGGTTGGGTCTGGGTTAACAGTAGCAGTCAGGTTCAGAAGGGGATGTAGCCACATCCTCAATGCCCCAGTTTGTATGATGGACCTTTTTAAATCAAGTTTTGCCCCTCTGCTGCTAGAAAGACAAACTATTCATAAAGTTTTCTAGAAATGTGCCAATCCAGCTGTTTATGAAGGGTGAAAGCAGTGTTATAGATGGGTCCTGATAAGCCAATTTATACTCATTAATGATGATGGATTCAAATTGGATGGCAACTTTTGAAGTGAATCACTAGGCACAACCTTGCAGATTTTGATTCATTAATTCATACCAAATAAGGGTTATTATTAACTCTGTGAAAAGAGGAAAATATAGACCTATGTAAATGCGCTGAGACAGTCATGTCTTGATTGCATGAATTTGGAATCTGTACCCCATAAAATATTCAGATAAGCTATTATTAGAACTCTTTGTTACACAGCTCAGTAAAAGCTGAACACATGGCTGAATGCACACAGTCTAAAGGAAATACGGCTCTGTTTAAATTATTTGGGTTTTTTGCAGTCTATTTTTTTAGTGCTGTGCCATTTTAGAAGTAGTTGGGGGAGGGGAGAAGAAAGCACCAAAGCCCTTTAGAATAACTGGTTCTGAAGAGGAAGCATATGAATCGTATCCCAAATTATCACTACAAAATCCTTAATTATTTTATTATCTATTTAATTTACAACGTACTTAAATATACACCCCATGGAACATTAAAAGCCAATATCTGTCTCTTCCCACTTCAATCACAGACCAGCACGTTCTGTTAATTGCTACTTTATACAGTAAAAATGGTTTTGTTAAGGTAGGTTTGTGCATCTAGTTAACTGCATACATGAGTGCTAGATTAATGTTCTCATTCTTCTTATACGTTTTGTAAATACTAATTTATTCACTCCGGTCACTTTAACCTACTTATATACTAACCACATTCTTTTACCTGTCCTAAACTGTTGAATTATTGTAAATATGAAACAGCAGGAGTGGCATTTTCCGACGGGCAGTACCTGGGAGTGGTGATACTGTTGGTGATATCTGGAGTTTAGATCTGGTGGTAGTGGTAAAAATACAATTGGCGGGCATTTTCTACTTTTCAGGTGCGGGCAGGAGAATGGTCATAGCATAAAATAACAGACAAGCTCCCTTTTTGTTTAAATTGTGTGTAACACATTACATTGGTTACTGTATCCACCAGTTGCCTACTGGAAGAGCTGAGACAAAATGCCACTGCAGATATTTTTAGAATATATATAAATGACAAAATTTACACCTGAGAGGAAGTTCAAACTTTGAGTGAAATTCATGCCTTGATATCTGAATAAGTTTCTGCGCAATGGAATACTTTGTCCATACTTCACGCCATATCCGTGTGTGCTCAGAAAAGTATGTAACAACTTGTGAAAATATGTTGTGTAGTTAAAGGAACACTTTGGGGAATGTTCACAAAAAACACATATGAGCCTTGGTCAAGTCTCTGACACTAGCTTGGGTAAGAAATTGAGTTTAAATCTATTAGCATTTTATATTTTAATGTCTAATTTGCACACAACTATCCTGCATGCCAGGATGGTTGCAGGCATACACTGTTCCTGTGCTCATTTTACACCACTGATGTTGGGATGCTGGATGTTAAATCTGCACTGCCCTAGCTTCAGCACTTGAACTAGCTGTTGAATTTAAATAAAATGTTGTTCTGCATCTGTTCATATTGCCCTTTTAGTGGACAGTTCTTCTAATTTTTTATGAAATGATTACATGCCATTTTCAAGCAATGTAGCACTCTGAACATGTGCACAAGAAGAGTGCATTGGGGTTGGGGATAATATAGTAGCATGGATAGAGGATTGGTTAACGGACAGAAAACAGTAGGGATAAACGGAACTTTTTCAGGTTGGCATGCTGTAACTAGTGGGGTGCCGCAAGGATCAGTGTTGGGGCCTCAGCTATTTACAATCTATATTAATGACCTAGATGAAGGGACCAAGTGTAATGTATCCAAGTTTGCTGACAATACAAAGCTAGGTGGGGGACAGTAAGCTGTGAGGAGAACACAGAGTCTGCAACGGGATATAGATAGACTAAGTGAGTGGGCAGTAAGGATGGAGTATAATGTAGGGAAATATGAGGTTATTCACTTTGGTAGGAAGAATAGAAAACAGAATATTTTTTAAATTGTGAGAAACTTTTAAATGTTGGTGTTCAGAGAGATTTGGGTGTCCTCGGGCAAGAAACACAAAGCAAGCATGCAGGTACAGCAAACAATAAGAAAGGCAAATGGCATGTTGGCCTTTATTGCCAGGTTTGTTGGAGTATAAGAGTAAGGAAGTCTTGCTACAATTGTGCAGGGCCTTGGTGAGACCACACCTGGAGTACTGTGCACAGTTTTGGTCTCCTTATCTAAGGAAGGATATAATTGCTTTGGAGGCGGTGCAACGAAGGTTCACTAGATTGATTCCTGGGATGAGAGGGCTGTCCTATGATGAGAGATTGTGTAGAATGGGCCTATACTCTCTGGAGTTTAGAAGAATGAGAGGTGATCTCATTGAAACATACAAGATTCTGAAGGGGATTGACCGGGTAGATGCTGGGAGGTTGTTTCCCTGGCTGGAGTGTCTAGAACAAGGGGGCATAGTCTCAGGATAAGGGGTAAGCCATTTAAGACCGAGATGAGGGTTGTGAAGTTTTGGCATTCTCTGTCCCAGAGGGCTGTGGATGTTGAGTCTTTGAGTATATTCAAGGCTGAGATAGATAGATTTTTGGACTCTAGGGGAATCGAAGGATATGGAGATCGGGCGGGAAAGTGGAGTTGAGGTCGATAATCAGCCATGATCTTATTGAATGGCGGGGCAGGCTCGAGGGGCCGTATGGCCTACTCCTGCTCCTATTTCGTATGTTCTTATGTAATGCACAGGGCACCCATTTGTGAATTTATAAAATTGTGAAATGTGTGTCATTAATTTCAATAACAACTTCATTTTTACCTAAGAATCTAGTACATGCTAAGGTAAGCCTTATAAATGTGACTCTTGTGAGCCTGTACTGGGGTATTCTCTTAAAATGGTACGTAATTGGCCCTGAAATGCTGTCAATTTATATAAGCCATATATAGTAGCGGTTATACCAGTTATATTTCAACCCTAAAATAAGATCACCACTGTGCCTCAAACACAAGAGAATGGGTAAGACTATACCTTAGGATGGAGAAGACCCTCTTTTGGAAAACAGGCATAACTAATCTGACTGTCGTTGGGTTAGGTTCCCTGTGGGTTACAAAAGAATAGTTGGCCTAAAGTGATCCGATTAATCAGAAAAATGGGTGGAAATCCATTCTTTCAGATTCCCACCAATTTACTGATTGTCCAGTGCAGGAGGTGCCCACCAGTTTGCTATTAAAAATATTAAAACTGGGCCACATTCTGTCATTTTGATAATCATAGAATTTCCCGTAGTGCTCAATCATCTACCCACCTGTATAAAATTGGCCTTTGGCCCCTAGATTGTGCTTTTAATGGAATGCATTTAAGGACCTCTGTAGTATTTTTGAACCAGCTATTTTTGAACCATTTTTCTTAGTTTCTCTTCTTTTCCTTATCTCTAAGAAGCATTGTACCAAGTGTTGTGGCATTGCCTTTTTTTTGCTATGTCAATGATATTGGGACAGTGGCTTTCCTAATGGGAATTCCACCCCCCCACATGTTTTTAGGGGGAAGTTTAGTAATGGAAGGATGCCAGGCAGGGCGGGTTGTGTCAGAGGCAATTTCACCCACTTACCAATACCCTCCACCAACATTTACAGGCACTGGTTTATCTACCTTGCAATGACCACATGGAACTGGCTGTTCAGGCTCTGGGTTAGCAGCTAGCCAGATGAAGAGTTTTGCTATTTGCTGCAAGGACATCTGTAGCTAACGTGCACCATATGGCTATCAATGACAGTAAAAGTTATCTGCGCCTTCAAGTTCTCTTACGCAACCTCGTTCCAGGCACGTTACATTGCTGCTCAAGGGCAGGGTGTTTGAGAATAGCAAGCAGAGCTAACCTCCTTGCTATCACTTCATTCTGCATCACCGCCTTTCGCCACCCATCAAATATGGGGTTGGGAGTGTTGCGCTGCTCCATCATTTGGCCACAGACTCCGTTTCCTGCCTCCATATTTATTGTTTCAGCCACAGGGTTTTGCCAGACATTTTAATTACCCATATAGCTTTTAGAAAGGTTGAAATAAACATTAGACATACTATTATCCTTTTCAGAGGATACCAACATTTTTTATCCCCATACATATCCAGCCACTTAAGTTTAAGGAACATAATACTTGAACTTTAATTTATCCATCACCTCTTGTAATCAGCCCTTTAAGGACTACCTACACACAAGCTCTGAGCCATCCCCTAGTGAGCTCCCAAAGCCAGGTCCAATACGGCCAGGGAGCTTGACCATACTATGAAAATGGAGCTGAACCTGCAAAATCGGAGCCAAACCTACAAAATCGGAGCCCGATTAGAAAATCTATCCAATTGTGTACTAAAAGGCATAAAATCAAGGACAGGTTGGAATTTTATTTCTCATCTTTTTTTATTTAAAAGTATATGGTGATTTTTGCCCCCCAAACCCCATTTTCTTTACTGGTTTCTTGGGCAATGTACCAACTGTAGTGGAGAAGACCAGTGATTGACCAGCTTTCATGCAGAAGCCGCTCCAAACTGTCCACAGGAGCAATGTCGGAGTGTCCAGAAGCAACACTTGCATGATGTTTCCTGCCTCTATTTGGAGAAATGCCTGATCTCTGTTTGCTGCCTCCTCATAATGACATGCTTTCCACTGTTCCATAGCACAACATGTTGGAGTTAGTTTATCTAGCACTGTTAATCATTGCATTGAAACATACATATGCAGTTACTAAAATATGTTTAATTTATTATCGGAAAGAATTGGAGTATAAAGAGTTACAGGAAACTCTTTGGTATCCGGGACCGGGGTGGTGCCGGTTGAATAAAAATTCCGGATGACGGAGAGGGTTATCTACCGAGGCTATTTTTAACAAACAAAAATTAAAAAATCAAGAAATGTACAGTATACAGTAATTGGGTACTCACCTACAGAATGTTGTGTTAAATGGATGGTGGAAGATGCTTGATTAAGTACAGTACTGCCAGTTGAGGGTAATCCATAACTCTTTAATTACTTAACAGTAAAACAAAACTTATAAACGACTGTATACAGTACTGTAGTTGACTGTACACTTATTCCAAGTCAACTGGTTCATCAGGAATATCCATGCCAGCTGGGTCATCAGGATCATGCACTTCAACAGATTCTTCAGGCACTTCCGCTGCTTCAACTCTTTTGGAAGCTTTCTTAAACATGTCCCGGATGTCTGCTTGCTTAGTGGACTCTTGCCTTTTCTGTAGAAAGGTGGAATGCAGAATGTGGAGGTGCATAACTTCTTGGGCAGAGTAGCAAGGCTGCCTTTCATCAAATTGGAGGATTGAAGCAAATCCTTCTGCAGCTTTAGCCCAAGAAATCTTCTTCTCTTCAGAAATCTCATCCTCTTCACTTTCCATCTCACTTTCCTTTTCTTTGGATTCAAAACACTCTCAATTATTTCATCATCACTTAGCATATGCACAACACCAACTTCTCTATCTGCATCAACCCACTGCTCAATATCACTTTCACTGAGGTGACGTAGAGGGTTTGCTGGGCCTACATTTTTCACCATGCCAGCCATTTCCATTATTGTACTCTTCTTGGGATGAACATTGAACCCATGAAATTCCTCCTCTGAAGAAGAACCTTCAGCAAACATTACAGAAGGCCACAATTTGCACCAGGCTTGCCTCAGAGTATGACCTTTCACCAAGTTCCAGGAACATGCAACATTATAGCTGGCATCTTTAAGATTGTATTCCTTCTGAAATGCGTGAATATTGTCATCTTGGTTTATCAGTTTATGTAGGAAGTCTTTCTTGTAATGACACTTCAGATTTTGGATAATGCCCTGGTCCATGGGTTGTATGAGAGAAGTTACATTTGGTGGCAAATAAATGGTGAAAATATTTCCCGAAACCAACTCGGGATTCATGCGGATGGGCTCTACAATTATCAAGCAATAAAATGCATTTGCTATCTTCAGGTTTCCCTATTTTACGGAAATGTTCCCACACAGATGGAACAAAAATATGATGGAACCAATACGAAAAGATTTCCTTATCCATCCAAGCATTTTTTTGAGCTTTGTACTCAACAGGTAAGTGCCTCACATTTTTAAATGCACGGGGATTTTTATACTTCCCAATAACAAGAAGTTTAACCCGGTGTGATCCAGCAGCGTTCGCACATGTTAGCACGGTTACACGATCTTTATTTTTCTTGTAACCTGAAGCATTAGCCTCACTAGCCCCAGCAAGCGTTGATTCTGGCAAAAACCTCCAAAATAAGCCAGTTTCATCGGCATTATATATCTTTGCTGGCGACAAATCATGTTGCTGCACAATCCGATTTAAATAATCGCAGTATTCTTCTGCGGCGTCATGATCAGCTGATTTCTTCTCCCCGGAAATATCGAGTCGTCGTATCTCGTGCCGTAACTTGAAGCACGTTAGCCATCCCTCGGAGAAAGCACACTTGTCAATGAGCTCCATCCTTACGTAGAAATCCTTCGCTTTCTCGATTAGCATGGGTCCGGAAAGTGGAACACCCTCTGAACGCTTAAGAGAAAACTACTCAAAGCACGGTATCCAGCTCTTCAAGCTTAGGCTTACGAAGTGTACGCCGTTTCTCTACACTCTTAGATGTCTCCGAGCTTGAATAAAACTTGAGCAGCTTATCCTTCTGCGTTTTGATGTCGTAGATTGTTGACGAACCGATTTTGAATTCATTCATAATGTTGATACGCTTCTCTTCCCTTGCTAGTCATTGGCATATCTCGATTTTCTGTTTTAAAGTTAACACCACTCTCTTCCTTTTGCTTGGACCAACTTTTGGGAATTCCATAATGCAAGATGGGGGAGATAATTCACGATAAAGATGGAGAGACACACAGAAAAATGGTGGATCGGAAGAGACTACCAGCAGCGCGGGAGACACGCAGTAAAATGGCGGATCAGAAGAGACTACCGGCAGCGCGGGAGAATCAGACTCCTGTTATTGCAGTGTTCGGACTTCCGACAGCACCAGGAAGCCGAGTAGTGGCACTTTGGAGAACCAGCCCCATTGACTAACTCGGCGTTCGCGGGAGACTCGGACTCTGCAACATTGCCGGTTATTGAGGAGTTGTTTTCGGAGTATGAATTTTGCCGGTTAACAGAGAATTCCAGATATTTAGGTGCCGTTTAAACGAGAGTTTCCTGTAATTAACATTCTATGGGGGAGAAATTCGGTATCGCCCCGTTTGGGGCGCAATCATCGGCCGGGCGCTAATTATCGCCTCCGACTGCAAACTTGGCTTCTATCGCCCTTGGAGGTGATTGGAGCGCTAAATCAGGCGCTACACACCTCTCTTAAGGCGCTAACGTCAAGGAGCGAAGCGCTACCTCAGAGCGCTGGCGAAGCTCATGTGATGTCAGTCAGCAATGGAACACAGACACACTGGCGCCGGCCAGTTCTTAAAGGGGAGGGTCGATCTTGCTCTCCATCCACATCCTGCTCATTGCAGCCTTGAATCTCGGCCTGGAGAGACCTGTACATCAAATCTGCTGGAAAGAACAATGGAGAGGCCCAGGGAAAGAGCTCAGAGTGCAACCTCCATAGTCTCTTCTAAATCGATGCAAAGAAGGTCAAATCAAAATGAACCTGCAAAGTGCTGCTTAGTACCCAAAACTCCTTCACACAGCGTTGAATCTCTCTCTCTCTCTCTCTCTCTCTCTCTCTCAGAATGCGTGGTGCAAAAATGTCGCTGACAAAAAAAGGCAGGAAGCGGTTGCCTTTAAATAGCGCTCCCCCAGTCCCTTCCCGACTTCAAAACGCTCCCCTCAACCTGTCGTTAGCAGGCGGTAAGGCAGGGGGCGCCACTCAATATCTGGTCCGGGGCGTTGCACGCTCGACTGACGTCACGATCTGTGGGCACAGGAGATCGTGGCGGTAGTGTTTAGCGCCGCCGCAAAATGTCTGGTCAATTTCACGAGCAGCGCAAACATCGCTGCGCCCGGGCGTTAGTTGCTTTGCGCCCCATTAGCGCCGCCTTAGGGCGCTAACGGGAGGCGCAAAGCAACTGAATTTTTTCCCCCATAGGTTTGTATTCAAATTGTTGAAATGTTAGGTAAAACTCAATTGTACCTTAATTAAAATATGGAAAATAAGTGGCATTATTATATACAACAACTCAATTAAATAGGTTCACTTTTTCTTAGGCACATTTAAAAGCTCAAATGGTCAGTAAAGCCCAACAACTTGACATGATGTCCAAGCAATACAAGCAGTTAGAGAAACGTTTGGATGAAATGCTCTCTCGAATTGCTAAGGAAACTGAGGACATCAAGGATCTGGAAGAGCAGCTGACAGAAGGTACCTGTTAAGTTTTTTTTACTCTGAGGAAGGTTCCCCTGTAAGTGAGTGTAATCTGTTGAAATCTTAACCGAGAATTCCTAAAGAGCATGTCCGCAAAGAGCTCAGTTTATTTTCTGTATTTTCAACTAAGTGACAGCGAATCAAAATGAGAATCCAAATCTAAATTTGGGGGTAATAAGCTTGTTTCTTTAATATATCTGGATATGCGACCCCTCAAGAAAGGGCTGCAATATTAATTAATTGGATTACAATGTTTACAATATTTCATTAAGTATATTGTCTCCTGCTGAATAAATCAGAACTCCGTAATGCCTCGCACAATAAATGTTGTGGCCAGTGCTTTAAGGGTTAACCTGTTGGAATGTATTTTTAATAGGCCAAATAGCAGCTAATGAGGCACTGAAGCGGGACCTGGAGGGTATTATTGCTGGGCTGCAGGAGTACTTGGAGAGTGCAAAGGGGCAGGCAAAACAAGCCCGGGAGGAATGCACAGAGCTACAGAAGGAAAAGGAGGCACTGTTGCATCGATTGGCTGAGCTGGAACAACAGAAGAATCAACTAGAAATTGTTGCCATGGATGCAGGGAACTTGAGAAAGGTATGTATTTGAGTGTATTAGAACTCTGAGGAGCTATACCATTTTTCTACACAAGAAAGGTGATCTCAATAGAAATTTAATCAAGGATAAATTATACAAAATATATGGATTTACAATTCAACTCCATTTTCACGTAAGCTCTTCTAATTTGTGACCATCATGGGTAAGGGCCTAATCAGCTACATATTGATAATCTGATAGATTATCTACCAAATTGGCAACTATTGATGGGCATAAGTTAATAATCAACTATTAAACATATAGGCGTAGAAATTCATCTTCGGCGGTAGCGCACAACGGGCGGTATCGCTTGGGCCGCCTGTTATACTCCCCGCCCGATATTCAGTTGTTTTGAAGTCAATGGGACTGAATTTCAAGCGTGGTATATAACAGTCAGCTGATGCGATATCGCCCGTTTAGCGCTACTGCCCACAACGGATTTCTACCCCATAGTGTATTATAACAAGATAGGAAGCACAGAAAAAAAAGTAGTCTGTTCAAATTAATGTGTCCACTTTCGCTGCTGTAATTATGCAAACAGAACATTATAGAAGTGTCCGTTTCATTTCCTGCACTTTTGCTCTCACCCCTTCTCCCTCCCAGAACGACGATAGGGTTCCCCTTATCCTCACCCCACCAGCCTCCACATTCAACGGATCATCCTCCGCGATTTCCGCCACCTCCAACATGATCCCACCACCAAACGCATCTTCCCCTCCCCTCCCCTTTCAGCATTCCGAAGAGACCGCTCCCTCCGTAGCACCCTGGTCCACTCCTCAATCACCCCCCACGGCACCTTCCCGTGCAAGCGCAGGAGATGTAACACCTGCCTTTTTACCTCCTCCCTTCCCACTGTCCAGGGCCCCAAACACCCCTTCCAGGCGAAACAGAGATTTACTTGTACTTCTTGCAATTTAATATACTGCATTCGCTGCTAACGATGCGGTCTCCTTTACATTGGGGAGACCAAACGCAGATTGGGTGACCGCTTTGCAGAAGATCTCTCTCTGTTCAGTCCATAAGGATGACCCCGAGCTTCCGGTCGCTTGTCACTTTAATTCTCCCCTCCACTCCCACTCTGACCTCTCTGTCCTCGGCCTCTTACACTATTCCAATGAAGCTCGAGGAACAGCACCTCATCTTTCGATTAGGCATTTTACAGCCTTCTGGACTCAACATTGAGTTCAACAATTTCAGACTATAAACCACCCCATTTTTTCAGGCCGCAGCTGTTGATGATTCTGCCATCCCCATTTGCAACATTTAATCTCTCCTGAGTTCAATTCTAGCACAGACTGTCCCTTAAGTTCCTTCGTTCCCCCCCCGCCCCCCTTTCCCTGCCTCTGCACCTGCTTAAAACCTGTTACATCTCCAACTTTTATCAGTTCTGACGAAGGGTCACAGACCTGAAACGTTAACTCCGTTTCTCTCTCCACGGATGCTGCCTGACCTGCTGAGTGTTTCCAGCATTTTCTGTTATTATAGAAGTAAAGATGCATTTGCAATTATTATACTGTACCATACGAAACGGGTAATATATATTCATCTCTAGTTAAATAGTAAACAATGGATTTACTTGGAAGAATGCATATATAACCTAAACCTTTTTAACTTTTTTGTGAGCTGCAGAATCCATGTTTATTTTTTCATTGTAGGAACTGTCTGACCTGGAACGTTCTTTACAAGAACAGCAGGAATTGAATGAATCCCTGCGTCAGGCTCAGGGTGACCTCAGTGAGTATGAAGCTGAATTAGAATCTCAACTGCAAGAAAGGGACATTGAAGCAAACCAGCTGAGAGAGGAACTGGAGCGACTCCGGAAGCTTAGTCAAGTGAGTTACAATCTGAGTGCTTGATTCTTGCTCATTCTCCCAAAATTGTCATGTTTATATTTATTGACATGTCTTGAGGAATGCGAAGTAAGTATTCAGCCAGTAAATACTTTGCTTATTTATATCAATGTTTATACAGTGCTGAATTTAAATATTGCTGAGAATTGGGAGTGAGTGGCACTGCATACTCGGGTATATATGCTTGCCTAAGTTCATTGGTTGTTAGATTTTTTTGAAATTTTTCTGTTGAATTAGAAAACTGGTAATTGTTTTAAAACTTGTTTTACCATATGTCATTGCTAGAGTACAACTTTAAAATGGCTAATACTCCTTTTCAGTGGTTCCTGTGTCATTTTGCTGTTGATTCCATAAATTAAACATAAGTTGACTATTGCTAAATCTACACGCTCAAGTCAATTTAATAAATCAACTATCCGTTAATAAGTGACTGCAGGATATAAATGGTAATAAAATCATTTTCAGAAACTTAGCTGAAAATCATTCAGTGTATTTCTAATTAAAAAGCATTTTGTCGAATACAAACCTCCCACACAAATCTAAGATTTTGGAGAATCTGGTTTTTTCTCTTCTCAGCATTTTCTAGTTTTTCAGATTTACAGCATACGCTGGTTTTTTTTTCTTTTTTCTTAATATTTTCTTACAGTGCTGCCTCCGATGATGCCCTGCATTCCACGTGAAG
This sequence comes from Squalus acanthias, assembly GCA_030390025.1. Lineage (NCBI taxonomy): Eukaryota > Metazoa > Chordata > Chondrichthyes > Squaliformes > Squalidae > Squalus > Squalus acanthias. Next base: position 86,415,995 of record CM059438.1, read on the forward strand.
TGGCATATGTAGTCCAGAGGCGAAGTGTTGACAGCAGCATAGACATTCAGCCATCCCCACATTTCAACAAATTCACATCACCGGTCTGTACAGAACTTCCCTGAAATTGGGAAGTCCTGTGGCCAGAATGATGTTGTAAAAGCACTGGAAGCATAATATAATTGGATTTATTTCATTGATTGCATCAAAATCGCATTAGTCACCTGAAATTTATTTCTTTTAAAGACTTTTCCCATATTCTACTGTATTTGATTTTTTTAATTTTTGGATCTCAATTTTTGTGTCTACCCAGCTCTCTGAAAGTGTTAACCCTTAGCTGGGGTATAGGTTCTACAACTGTTGGGTACCCTTTGATAATTCACCAAAGTGTCCATTGTTTGTGTGTGAACCTTGACCGTATCAGCAAGTCGTTCAACTGCAGCGGACATTCCAACCAAACCCGATCCTTTCCTTCTCGATGCACACTTCCAGCAAGGGTCGCTCGATAGCAATTAGGAATGGGAATCCTGGTCTTTTGTTCTTGCCAGCCCAGGGGTGCTGTAGCCAATTATGATGTTGCCTGGAGTTCAAACCTGTGGCTTTCCTAGTTCGTGTGGCTCAGCTATTCACTGCTTAAGCTTGTTGAGCCGTTGAGGGAGCTCTTCCTTTTTAATTGCTGAGAGTCTAAGTTCCTTTTTTCTCCTCGGTCTCTGGACCATGCAACTCTTGCAGCCACAGTATAAACAGCTGACTTGTTCCCAACTTCCACCAATGCTGCTCTAAACCAGCTACTAGGTTGTAGCCAGAATAACCCATCTAGGCTCCTTGTCAACTCTGAGGAGAAAGCAGTTAGTCTCCATTTGGTGTCTCACCACAGGAAGTGCCCAAGCACAGAAACTCAGCAGAGTGGGAAATATAACCTGCATGTCCATGCAGTGCATGTTGTTGAAGCAACACATTATGCAATTATATCTTTTCTCTTCTTTTAAAAATACTATTTTTTTTTCTTGTTTCTTTTTGAACTCCTTGCTTCCTTTTTTCTTTAATGCCTTTATCTTTTGTTTTTCTCTTTTTGACTTGTTTTCATTTCTCCTTTTATTTTTGAAGTTTATCAATTTTCTGTGTTTTTCTCTCTTTTGGGTGTGTGTGTGTGTGTGTGTGTGTGTGTGTGTGACTTGCAGGAACAGTAAGTCGAGGAATGTAGTCACCATGGGCTCGATTTTAATTCCCGAAGCGGGTTGGAGTCAGGTTGCGTGGTGGGCGGGTTCTGGAGTCGCTTCCGGCGGGATCAGCTGCTGATGTCCGATTTTGATTTATTGAGCTTGTTGATTTCAATGGGGCGCGCTGGCTGGTCCAATGAGTGTGATCGGGTCAGCTGGCCGCCTCTGATGACGTCATCATAGCAGCTGCTTTTAAAGCTGCCATTCAGCCTAAGCCTTTCTCTTGTGGATTCCTGGACACATTGATACTGATTTATACGCAAGGCTGCTCCTCGATTTAATGATGATTCTCTCCATGTTCTTGTGGATGGTGTCAGAGGGCGCAGGGAGATTCTCATCCTTCCTGATGGCCGGAGGAAGCCTCCTCAGCCGACCAAGGCAGTCTGGCTGTGCATTGCTGAGGAGGTCAGTGCAAGGTCCATATGTTCACGCTCATGGATCCAGTGCCGAAAAAGGTTCAATGATCTTGTGCGAACATCAAAAGTGAGTATCCCATCGCACTTGCCTTCAATCTGCTCCCCTTCGCTTCTCATCACCAGCACTCTGCGTTGTAAGCCTGCTCCTCCACATCTCACCTTACCCTTATTTCCCTTGCACCCTTATCTATCCATCTCTGTCTCTGCACTGAATGACTTCAGCATCCTGCCTATGCACCCCTTAGACTCTCACTGTCATGCAGTGACAACAACTAACAATGCACAGGGAGCTAGCTTCCTCTTGGCACCTTACCTCATCTTCGTCTCCCTCAAAGCTTCTATGGTAGGGATTATTCACAATCACTCCATCACTGTGGCTGAAACACCACTTGTGTCCCTCCTTGCAGGAAAAGATAGCCCACAATAAGAGAGAGAGAGCACTGACTGGAGGAGGAACACCTACCCTTGCAACATTGACCAGTGCTGAGGAGGCTGCATACGAGATTGTTGGAGGTGACGAGGACCTGGAAGTGGGCGATGGAGAGACAGGCACACTAGAGGAAGCTGGTGACATAAGAGTTTCATGCCACTTGGACTGCAATGGCATATGATGTTCATAGATAATCGCGTTGTATCATCTGCTCAAAAGGATTTGTCTGCTACATCAATATCAGATGTCTAAATCATGCTCTTACTCCCCCACAGGACCATCGAGCGCCCCCCTCCCCACGATCCAGGACGAAGAGCCGAACAGCTCCTCAGAGGATCCTGAAGCCTCTGATGGAGCAGCGCACCCAGCACCAGCGCAGCAACGCACACCTCGGTGGGGCCCTCGTGAGTTAGAGTAGTGTTGCCACCTGGTCTATCACAGCGCACAAGTGAGCATCAGCAGATGGTGGAGACAGCGACAGCAGTGGAGTCTCCTCGGCGGAGGTCGCAGCAATCTCCTAGCTCCGCTGAGCTGCATGCAGACGCTGTGCCTCTGGGGCCATCCAGAAAAAGAGTGTCTCAGGAAATATAGGAACAAGTGCAGGAGTCTCTGGAAGAGTTTGCCTCCAGAGTTAGTGCGAGTGTGGATAGAATGGAGGAGTCCATCTCTAACATCAGCCCAGCCGTGGTGGAGGCAATGGCGCATGAACGCATCACCATGGATAGGATGGCAACCTCTGTGGAAAGGATGGCTACCGCCATGGAGGAAATAAGTCGCCAGAGTCAGGAAAACATGGTGACTGTTCAAAATAGAATGTCATCTCTGGCGGAGCGATAGGCAGCAATTGAGCAGAAAGGCCAGAGCTTCATGGACGTCCTTGTGATGAGACTGCAGGTACAGGTCCTCATGTGCAGCAAGGTACTCTCCAGCCACTTGCCAGCACTGAGGTGCGGCTGACCCATGACAGGGATGTTGTTGGCAGGACAGAAGGAAGTGTGGGCTCCTCTCAAAGCGCTCACATGACCATGCCACTGCGGAGCCCTCGGTCAGAGACCCACTTTGCGGAGACAACTGAGATGGCTGTTTCAGCCCCTGCACAGCCGCAGGAAGAGCAGACTGTTGAAGAGCCCTCCCAGGCTCCCAAACCCAGAGGGCGCCCGCCAAAGGCGTCTAAGCAGGCGCAGCATAGAGGCAGCAAGGTGCCTCTACATCTGCTGAAGCCACAGGGGAAGCACCACGTAGAAGCATGCCTAAGAGAAAGATTAAGCACCTATAGTCACAAGGGGACTCACTTGGGTGTTTTGCCTTTTTTTTCTGACTGTTGTCAGTTTATTATCCTTTTGTCATGTGTAAAAGCAAAATTATGTCAAACAGTTGATTGTGTGGCCTATGTATTCTGGAAATGGCAAAAGCGCATTGAGGGCTCAGGGCGACTTGCTTTTGTAATGCTGATGGTGAAAGTGATAGGAAATAACAGGGTATAGCAGAGATGATGTACGACGTTGGAAAAATGTCAGCTGCAATTACAGAGCCATATGGTAGCCACCTATGGTTGAAGAGTAAGCTTATGCTAATGTGGCATGGCAGTGTGCGTACCCTGCTTGACGGGCAGCAGTGAACTGGAGGGATGCTGCATTGGTCGTCCTCCTCCCCCCAGTAAGATCTGTGCTGAGCCATGCGGCTGCTGCTCCTCCGATTATGAGGATCAGGATGAGAGGACATAAATTTTTCCCATCGCCCTGCTATAGATTTCATTTGAGGCAACAAGCTTGCAATCTCACATTCGAAGTGGCCTGAAATTATTCCATTCAGGTCACACTGCAAATGGGTGTCAGCTTGAACAGTCACAAGGTCAGTAGATGTGCAAAATGTTATCCTATACCTACAAAAGCAAATTTGTTGCATTTGAATGTCAGCCATGTTTCAGGGGCACTTTTAAAGTGCTCCACCAATGCATACAAATCATGTCCTCCAGCAACTCGTCTCCTTGAACCTGGCCTGTTTCTGATAAGTCGTTAACAGGAGCCAGAAGCACGAAAATGGGAAACAACTATAAAAATAGAATTGGCAAGGCAGTTAACAGGCTGTTAACTGCCTTAACTACCTGTCCCACCGGTTCCAGTCGGCTCAGTTTGGGAGCGGCTAAACAGACACTCGTGAAAATCAGGTGGAGGCGGGATGGAGGCGGGTTGGGTGTCTGAAGCCAATTTTTCTGATTTTCGCGACAGACCCGCCTCCAAACCCACCTCCTCAGGGTTATTAAAATCAAGCCCCATATATCTGACACAGGGAGCTTTGAATGACGTATCAATCAAGGTAGTGCTGAATTGCAGGACAAGAGCAGATTTTGTTTAAGATCCGAGTGAAGAAGAGCTGCAGCTTCATCAGTGTTTGATTTTTAAAAAACGCTTGCACATTTTCTCTGCTTGTCTGTGGAGTATTGATATTCTGTTCCGTAATGGTTATTACCATAATACAACATAAGTTCTTTTAAAACACCAATACACTTCAAATCTTTGTAAAATTTACATGAAATTGCTGTTCAAATAGTCAGTAAACACTGGATCTGTAAAGAACTGTATTATGTGCTCTATTGGATCAGTTTACAAGTGTAACATAATGGCACTGTTCACCATTTGATATACCTGTTCCCTAGAGCTCAAATGCATCTTTGGTTACCAGACATAGAGAGGGACTTGAACATTCATGTAGCCTTTAGGTTTCTTAAAATGAATATTTTTGTATCCTTGACATAGGAAGCCAATTCTTCTGGTCTAATAATAGTTGTCTGCTAATACAGTGGAATGCTTACTTTCTAGATGGAACAATCTGCCCTGCAGGCTGAGTTGGAAAAGGAAAGACAAGCACTAGAAAATGCCATCGCACAGGCTCAACTAGTGGCTGAAAAGGAGCATGAGAACAAGAAGCTAGTTGCACAACTAAAAGGTCTGCAGGTAAGTCTGCTCTGACTGACAGTTATTTACAATGCACAATTGCTGCACTTTTTTCCTAATAAAATTACATATTCAATTAATGTCATCCAGCATTAAGAAGTAATCTCATAAAATAACACTGAAATGAACATTTCTTACTTAAAAGAATGATATACTACTTGATATCTGAAATTTAGTAACTTGTTAGATTTACTTTGGAAATGTATTTAAATTTTTGCATATGATTATTATTTGAAAAATAATAGCTTATGTTGTAAGCTTAGGATGCACAAAGTATATCTATCACAAGGTACATCTGATATGCAGATAAACACAAAGACAAGAATCTTATGGCTAAAATGTCATATGAGTCCCTAGAATAAATTCACTCCAAAACATCCAAAATATTCTTGAAACAAATGCTGTGAAAATGTGGTTGCTTAAGATCATAAAGTCCACTAACTGAGCTAGAGAATGAAACCTGAATATTTTGTAAATTACTGGTCATAGTTTAGCAGTTAATGCTTTACTGCTACACTTCACACTTGATCCAATTCCTTAAATATGTCAATATCAAGGAGCAGCAAATGATTATGTTACATGTGCTCATTTGGCAATAACATAGCAACACCAAATAATGTGATCAATTTAACTAATGTATTTAGCATCCATAGTCAAAGATTCATCCACTATTACAGTATAGTTCTGAAATGTTATCTGTTTTTTGTTTTATTGTGACATTGTAACAATGGGCCTGATCCTAGCCATTCAAAGAGCATGTTACTGCTCGAGAAATTATCATGGATATTATCATCACTAGCCGATTGAAATACTACACTGGCTGTTCAAGAGGGCTTCCTCTTTATTCTTACAATAGACACATAACATGTTTTTGCTACTGAAACAAAACTAGGAAGGGTTGCCAAATTACATTTTTCAAATTTTTATGCTGACACGTGCACTGAATTTAAATATGATATCACTGTTTAAAATTATAATCTTGTAGTGTAGTGAGTTAGTCCTTTCACTTGTGGGACCTGAGTTTGAAAACTATCTCCGATTAATAAGAGAAGATTCTCCTCTCTTAGTCCTCTCTCCACATCATAAAATTGTTCATAATTAACCGTCTGACTTTGGAGTTGAGGCATATTGTTGGGGCCGAGTAGAGGAAGCTTTACTTTGCATTTGAGCTCAGGCTTTACCGGACCTGGCATTGCTTGATGCTGATACAAGGTGCCAAAAAGGGATAATTATTCCTATGATGACAGGCACCACTAAAATTTAGCCACTTGGGGAGTGGAGTTTTGCACATGATAAGCACTCCTTTATGGCTGACCTCCATGTGACCAGCAGCAATGTATATTCCACAGATACAGGTCTGAACTTGTTGGCTACAGTATAACTGCAGCTTTATTTAGCCAAGAGCAAAGATACTTTTAAATATATATATATATATATCTGTGATGTGCATTTAATATAATAGATACTTATTACATGGATGTTGTGGTTTCCAGATTGATAACTCTTCGTTGAAGGAACAGCTTCAGGAGCTACAGGCGCATATGGATCAGGCAATGAAGACCATGATTCGTCCAGAGGAGGTGTCCGCTCGTGTCTCTGAGCTCAGAAGAAAACTAGATTCTGGTGTTCGGGAAATCAGGTTAGACTTTCAGTTTGCTGTAATTATTCAGAGCGTGCTTTTAAAATTCTGGCTACATTAGAATTTTAAAATGTGCTCATTGTGTTTTAAGTGAGTGCCCGGATGGGAAATGAGGAATAATTTATTTCTAGGCCTTATAACCAAGGAGACACTTTGGGAAAGAATCTTGCAGAATTGGAGAAGCAATTGAATGAAATTTTGGGACGCTCACAACAGGAAAAAGAGGAAGCATTACGGCATCGGAGGAGGTTAGAACAGGAAATGATGGCATTACGGAATAAACTGAAACATACTCAAGAGGATTACAAGACTGCTTGTGAGAAAGCGGCAGAGACATTGGTAATTATAGGCTCATGAAAAAGACATCAAATAACATAGCTCAACCAATATACAAAAATATTTTTTGTTCGTGATTTAAAAGTATGAATAATTGTACAAAATAATAAATCCTTAACTAAGCCTTATTCTATACATTAACAATTATCAGAAATATTTTAATAAGATACAATTATTGTTATACATGCATTGAATATATTAATGTTATGCTAATAGATTACAGCATGATAGTGTTTTAGCACCGAGGTAACTCATTGATGTACCAGTGTATGGAATAATAGCTTTGTAACTCTTGTCTATGTGGAAAAAAAATGGAACAAATTATATCTGTAACCAGTGGTTTTCAACCTCTTCTTTATGGGGACCTCCTGTATGTATTAACACATTTTTGGATATCCCATTCTAACTTCTGAAAGACAGTGTCACAGTGTTGGCATTGCAGAAAAGTTTTTAGTGCACAGCAATAGAAACAACAGGCTAGTAAGCCAACAAATACAAAGAAATACACAAATCCAATGATGAATGGACAGAAATTTGACCACACAGATCCTAGAGTCCAGGGACCCCAGCTTGAAAACCTATTCTGCAATATCAAGCTGAGGGGGCTTTTGGTTTTGTTTGCCCATTGAAAATAATAAACTAATAAGGCAAGATGTGTTTTACTGCCCACTTGTACTCGCATTGTTTGCCAAAAAAGGGGGTGTTATAATTTTACAATGTTCATTCTTTTCTTAAGTTATTTACTCACATTTCACACATTACTCACAAGAACCCCAGTCATTCTGTACACCTGGCTTCTGAGTTCTGCTAGTTTGACTCAAGTGATTTAATATTTGGGATGGCCTTTTCCATAAACTAGTTGTGATTTCTGTGGCAGATAAAAACTGAGAAAGGAATCAATGAAGCTAAGGCACAGCAACTGAAGAATGACATATCGCGGCTCCAGGAGCAGCTGAGAAACATGCAAGAGTTGCAGGCTCTCACTGACGAGCAGCTCCAGGAGGCTGACGAGGATAGAGATAAGCTTTTAACAGAACTTGAAGATAAAGAAAAAAAGGTAAAAAGAACTTTATGTAAATAGTGACCACAAAAAAACTTGGTAATTAAAAATCTATTCTTTAGAATGCATTGGCTTACCTGATTCAAACCAAAGATCACTTGTAGTAGTATGCTACAGATAATATGCTGTTTCTTTCTATGTACCTTTCCCCAATGATTTGTCACTACAACGTGTAGTGGTGTTAGTCTCTTTTTACATGACTTGCTAGGTTTGGTTTGGGAGTGTAATAGTTTGGGAATTGACACAACAACAATTTGTACGTATATTAAGCCTTTAACGTAGAAAAACGACTCGAGGCGCTTTACAGAGGTGTAATCAGACAAAAATGGATGCCGAGCCAAAGAAGGAGATATTTGGAGAAGTAACTAAGTACAGAATTGGGCTCAAGGAGAGGAAATGGAAGAGGATACCATGGTCAACCTTGTTAAAGGCTGCAGAGTAGTTGAGGAGGAAAAATGCAGCATGGTCACAGTCATTTGTGACTTTTTTGGGGGCCATTTCAGTGCTGCAGCAGGGTGGAAGTCTGATTGGAGAGATTCAAACATGGAGTTGCGGTCAAGTTGGGCAAATTTGGAAAGCGACAACCTGTTTAAAGACTTTGGAGAAGAAAGGGAGATGGGGCAGTAGTTTGCAAGGACAGAGGGTTTTGAGGTAGGTATTTTGTGGAGGAGGATGATGATAGCAACTTTGAAAGGGAGGGGACAGTACCTGAAGCGAATGAACCCATTTGCTATGTCAATTGGCATGGAGACCTGGAATGGTGGTCAGCATTTTAGTGGGAATGAGGTCAAGGGAGCAGGAGGTGGGTCTCGTGAGCAAGTTGAGTTCAGAGAGGGCATGTGGGGCGATAGGTGATAAATTAAAGAAAGACACGGGATCAGGGCTTAGAGCAGGGGGGAGCCTGAGAGTTGTTTTCAGGGCGGACTCGGAAGGAAATAGAGTTGGAAGGGGCTAGAGGAAACTGGTGTGATGAGGGATACAAGAAAACGGTCGGAGGTGGCCTTATTTGATCGAGACCATGGGTGTAAAGAGAGGCCACATGAGATGTAGAGTGAATGGGGTGGCCATGAATATTGGTAGGAGAGTTTATATTGAAGGAGAAGTTTAGGGTAGTGAAATCAGAGGAAAAGAGAGCACGGTGAACTGAGATTGAAATCACCAAGGATGAGGAGTCGCTCAGTGCAGAGGCTGAAGGAGGAAAGGAGGGATGCTATCTCGAGGAGAAACTGGGTGGGGGCTGTAGAAAATGAGGATTTTAAAGGAGAGGTGAGAGGGGTGGAATAAGGTGAGCTGCTTGAAGGAAGAGAAGGTGCCAGAGGAATAGGGGGAGAGATCAAGCTGTGATTTGGTGATGAGAGGCAAACCAGTTTTGGTTTCCGTGGCGCAGGTGGTGGAAAGTGTAGCCAGGCAGGGAAGCTCCAGTAATGGGCAAGCTTTTGCCACCCATGAGCCAAGTTTGCTGATTTTCTTGGCCTTTGCTCCTAGGGAGCGCTCCGCCAGCGGATGGTATTGTCATTTCTCTGTGATTATAAGTTCAAATTGTTTGATTTGCAGAATATTTTCACTTGCCTAGTTTCAAAAATTCAACGCCAATTTAAAATGAATCTTTTTAGTGATCGCCAAAATGTTTGCTAGTTTCTTTAAAAATTCAGTCACGTGAGAATTTCAGATCGATGATCCTTAGGGTTTCAAATTTCAATAATCAAATTTTATGCTGGTTCTTTAAAAGTGGAAGCAGTTATATTTCTGCAAAATTAACGAGGATATAAATTTATAAGTTTAAAAAGTCTGCATTTGGGAAACATTGATTTAACTTCGTTTCAATGTTAATTGCAGAGTAAAATGGAGGATGCAAGAACGCATTTAAAGCTGTGTGGTCTCGAGAAAGAGGTGAAAGACTTGAAGGCGACTATGGCTGCTTCTGACAAGGTGGCTGCCAGAGAACTCGCCACGGCCAAGGACCACCTGAAAGCTCTTCAGGAAACTGTTCAAAAACTAAACCATGAAAGAACAGAGGTGACATTTTGTTGAATGCAGAATATTCTGTGCATCCAGACCTCGTGTTTTTTAGTTTAGCAAAATTCTCTAACAAAACATGCCAAAAAATGTAAATTATTTTCACCTTCTAACTTTACTTGCTGTGGATTTCCATTTTTTCTTTAGGAAATGGGAGTAGCAGAAAAATTCCGGGCTGAAGCAACTCGGGCAGCTCGAGACCTTGCCAAGGCAGAAGCTGAAATCGATCTGCTGCAAAACCTGTTAAAGGAAAAAGAAAGCCAGGTGAGGACAAAGCTGTGGACACATCAACCACAAAAAATGTACATGTTTTGTTTACATGTGACCAGGTGGAGGTCTTTGGCATTTTAATGAGGTAGATGTAGAGAAAGTATTTCCGCTTGTGAGGGAATCCAAAACCAGGTGTCATAAATATGCGATAGTCACGAACAAATTCAATAAAAAAATTCAGGAGAAACTTCTTTACCCAGATAGTGGTTAGAACGTGGAACTTGCTACCACATGAAGTAGTTGAGGCGAATAGCATAGATGCATTTAAGAGGAAGCTAGATACGTACATGAGGGAGAAAGGAGTAGAAGATTATGCTAATGGAGTTAGTTGAAGTAGGGTGGGAGGAGGCTTGTGTGGAGCATAGACCAGTTGAGCCGAATTGCCTGTTTGTGTGCTGTAATTTCTATGTAATATATATCTAAGATGACTATTGTATTGTGACAGACATTTATATCTCACATGACCTCGCAAAGACTACATTTGTACCATGTATTCTTGACCGTTGAAAACTGGACTGAGGCCACACAATGTCACCTACCATTTTTTTAAATTCATTCATGGGATGTGGGCGTCGCAGGCATTTATTGTCCATCCCTAATTGCCCTCGAGAAGGTGGTCTTATACAACTGAGTGGCTTGCTTGGCCATTCACGGGGCAGTTAAGAGTCAACCACATTGGGTGGGTCTGGAGTCACATATAGGCCAGACCGGGTAAGGACGACAGATTTTCTTCCCTAAAGGACATTAGTGAACCAGATGGGTTTTTACGACAATCCGATAGTTTCATGGTCACCATTACTGATGCTAGCTTTCTATTCCAGATTTATTTAATTAACTGAATTTAAATTCATGTCTCCAGGTCATTAGTCCAGGCCTCTGGATTACTAGTCCAGTACCCTAACCACTATACTACCGTACCCCACCTAAACAGCCAACTGAAACTATAGATCTTAATCTAATCTGTCCAAACTGGATTTGAGTTCAGATACTAGAGATGAAAAAGACAATATTGAACTCTATACTACCAAGTTCTCAAGTTTGCTGTTCTTATAACAGTAAAGTATTGACTTTTTTGTATATTTTAATTTAATAAGATTTATGTTACGGCAGTGGATGAGAGGGGAGGACATTTATCTATTTTTCAGCTGGTTTTAATGAACATTATTGCATTGTTATGACAGCAATATTTCAACTCTGACTTTAGAGGAACTGCAGTATCAACTTCCATTTCTTTTTTCCAAATCTGTGTTCCCTCATGTACTTACTGCATTGATTAGTAATAGGTTATTTGTGTGCCACGATTATAATGGTGTTCTAACCCATATGTAATTTGTGTATTCATGGATTTTGACTCCCATTTTAGATTCTAGATGAAATTCAGACAGTTGATTTTGGTGCAAATACCGTAAATGCCCAACAGCTAGAAATTGATAGACTAAACCGAGCTTTAAATCGACAACGGGCAGAAGTGAAACACCTCCAGGATCATCTGGATCATACCAGAGAGGGTAAGATGCAAATTGTTTTGATCTTTGATATGTATGTATATATGTGTATTTGTAATAGGGTACAGGTTTGCAATTCAAAAAATTCTACCACTACAAAGGGTGCAATGGCAAGATTTTCTCTCCATTGTCAGTTAAGTGATTTCTTTGCTCAGGAAAGACCCGAGGGACTGCAATGCTGAGCAGTGGTAACTTACAAAATGTTGATAACTTTATGACAGTTGGAGCAAGTTATCATTACCAATTTGGTTTTTAGGAGACTTCTTATGGTTAAGCTTTAAAACAAATTAAATTGCTAACTGCCATTTCTAGCCATCGTGACTCAGTTTACACAAACTTTATCAATTTGGCTTTAGAGGGGTAGACTTTCAACTTGCCACCTGGGCATAAAACTGGCGGATCGGCGCCCATTATAGAAACTGCCTGACTTATACTTTCACAATGAAGGGCAACTGATCCACAACACCTGCATTATGCCTGGTCGGCAAGTTGAAAATATACCCCAAAGTCTCTTCGTACCTGTACGATACATTTAGCTTTTCTGTGTATTTATTTAATCAGCTCAGATTAAAATTTCAATTTATGGAAAAGAAACCACATTGTCTGGTGAGTGAACTGTAAAGCAACTGTTCAAGTTCAAAGCCTTCGTATGTACTGTGTTTACAGAATGACAAAATGACCTTTGCGTCTGTTGCCTAGTTACACAGAATAAAGGATGTGCTGCTTACTGTATCTATTGATGTTGTAAGTTCCTGTCAATCTCAATGATCTGATAACATCTTCTTGCACCACTAAACATTACTCCTGATGAGTCAAAAGTGAGAAGTCGCACAACACCAGGTTATAGTCCAACAGGTTTATTTGAAATCACAAACTGATTAGTCAGGCATGGCTTAAGGGTGTAGAAATGCTATGAATGATAATATATCATGATGTGGTTTCAGTACAGGTATGTTATTAACTGAGCCTTATTACATGTTGGTAAACTGGAAAGAATTGTGCTTTTGTTTTCACAATTATATTGCAATGCCATCATTTATTAACTTATTCAATGTTATTTTTAATATACTGTCATTGATGAGTCACTTGAGTGCACTACTATGTAAAAATTTGTCAAACAATTGTTTGTAAGTAATTGAATACAGTTACTTTTTTTAGGAAGCAAAATCCCTCCATTTTCCTTCTCCAAACAATGGTCTCCCAAACCCTACAACTCCCGCAGCCAAAAGGACAGCCCAGGATGGCTACTTTTAGTTCAGCTGAATACAGTTTACCAGTAGATGTTTTTATTTGTCTTTCAGGTAATTTAGGTGAGATGGAAGACTTGATGAATGAAATTACAGCTCTCACAAATGCCCTTGGCAATCAGAGTGACTACATTACCAGCATGACTGATCCATTTAAGAGAAGGGGATACTGGTACTTTGTGCCATATTCACCAAAAGTAAGAAATATACAAATCTATCAATGCTTTTTGCTTGTCATCAGTGAAATTTTCATGATTTAGTAAGTGCCGTATCAGTGAGTTGGAAGAATTTAATTTCTAATTTGATTTGTTACTAGCAGTATGTGGCCTCTATTTTCTGGCCTTCCTGCTCACCCCACATGAACACGTTCATCTATAGACTGTTCTCCATTTTGAAAGAAAAATTATGTATTTTGGGTATTGTGTATGAAAATCTCAGTATTGTAAGGTATTATGGGGGGGGAAATTGAGTCGCGCCCCCTTTGGGGCGCTAACTTCGCCGGGGTAGCGCCCTGAAAAAATTAGTGCCCCCGCGGCCAAAATTCACCGGTAGCGCCCCAGCAGGGAAGCGGGGTGCTACTGGAAGCGCCCTGCCTCCCTCTTGGGGCGCGGCGAGTGAATATTGTGGCGCTACGTGCCGCAGCGCCACGCTCTGCAGCACGTCGCGCCACGGTACTGCAGGCCTTCCTCCCCTTCTTAAAGGCGAGGGGCCTAGCGCAGCGCGACCCGGGGCCCAGTTGGGCCACTAGGGATCGGAGGGCCGGCAAAAGAGGGGCTGCAGAGGAGGCCGGGTCAGCAGAGGGGGCAGGTGCTGGCAGGTGGCCAGCAACAAAAATGGCCGCCCGGCACCTCCCCTTTAATTTGCGCCGCCCCGGCCACAGGTTGGCCCCCCTGACCCCATCGGACATAGCGTCTGGCGGTAAGTCAGGGGGCGCTACTGAAGATTGTGAGCGGGGTGCTGCGCACTGCGATGACATCATTGCCGGTGGCGCAGCGTCGCGGGGGCTAACGGTTACCGCAGCCGCTAACCTCCCGCTGAATTTCGCGGGAGGTGTTGGCGGCGCCACGCCCAGGCGCTAGTTGCTTTTCTTAGGGTGCTAACGGGAGGCGCAAAGCAACCACATTTTTAGACCTATAGCTTTATATGTGGCTGCAGTCATGTCAGCTTGTAAGCTATTGTAGCTTTATATGTGACTGCAGTCAAGTCACCTTGTAAGCTCTAGACATGACTATTCCAACACACTCCTGGCTGGCCTCTCAGGTTCTACACTATGTAAATTTGAGGTCTACCAAAACTCTGCTGCCCATGTCCTAACTCTCACCAAGTCCCATTCACCCATCACCCCTGTGCTTGCTGACCTACATTGGCTCCCGGTTAAGCAACGCCTCGATTTTAAAATTCTTATCCTTGTTTTGAAATCCCTCCATATCTCTGTAATCTCCTTCAGCCCAAAAACCCCCTGTAATTCTGGACTCTTGAGCGATTAAAATCAGGGATGCTCAACCATTGGTGGCCGTGCCTTCAATTGCCTAGGCCCTAAGCTCTGGAATTCCCTCCCTAAACCTCTCTGCCCCACTAGGTAGACTTAAAGGAGCGTCTTAAAGGAGGAAAGAGAGGTCTTTCCTCCTTTTTAAGATGCTCCTTTAAGTCTACCTCTTTGATCAAGCTTTTCATCAACTGTCCTAATTTCTCCTTGTGTGGCTCGGTGTCAAATTTTGTTTTATAACGCTCCTGTGAAGCGCCTTGGGATGTTTACTATGTTAAAGGCGCTATATAAATACAAGTAATTGTTGTTTATTGTAGCTTTTTATGTGACTGCAGTCATGTCACTTTGTAAGGTATTACAGCTTTATATGTAAGTGCAGTCATTTCACCTCATTACTGGCTACAAATGAGCAAGTTACCATGCCCAAAATCTGAAACACAGTTGTACAACTAACCAAAACCTAATGTGTTCTTTACAGTTCCATAGTGATTTCCATTACTTTGAGATCAGACTAATCCTTTAATGGTATTTAGTGCTGAATTGACAATGAGAAACTTGTCAATTTACTAATTAACATTGCTTTTCTGGGACTGCTGGTTTGTGTAGATACAGTTAGATTCTGTACATTGTCCTGGAATATAACCGATCTAATATTTCAGTGGTGTTACTGAATTGAGTTTTCTTCCCATCTTTTTATTTTAGCCACCAAGCCTGCTGTCTCAAAATAGTCACACAAAGGACTCTGGATTCAGCTCTCAATATCAGGTTCCACCATCTTCTAGTCGGGGAACGATTCCTAGAAGAGGAGGCAAGGAGGAATATATACCACCAGTTCCTGGAGGCTGTTGGGTTTACTCACCAATCAGACGTTCCTCACACAAGACTCGTACCCAAAGAGGTATGGAACATGGGAGGGGGAAGGAAAGCTTTGTTGATTTAAGATATTTAATTATGAAAGTATGTTTCTTATGACTGGTATCAGATGTGTAACCCAGGAAGAACCATTCGAAAAGTAGCTAAAACTTTGTTCTTAAGTGTTCTAGTCAGTGTGGGTTTTTTTCCCCGAAGACTGTATTTTCCAGTCCAGGTTTTGCAAATATCAGATGTCCAAACATTTGTAAAGCTTCCTGTTAGATTTTATAGAAAATAATTTTATCATATAACTGGTACAGTCCTGATAAAGAAAATAATGGATTAGATGCTTTATAGCCATTTTATTTGGTTATAAGATAAGTCTTTTGTCATTTCTAGGTGATGGTGAAGATAGTGGGACTGAGAGTGATGAAAGTGGCATACCCAGGCAACCATTTATAGCCCCACCCAGATCAGTTATTTATACCATGTACCCTGATGGTACTCCTGTGCCACAAGGTACAGTGGTATATGGACCCCCTCCTACAGCACCAGCCAATGTTAGACCTGACTCTCCGGGCACAATTATCTATGGACCTCCACCACCTGGAACACAAGTTGTTTATGGACCTCCTCCTGCGAATTTTACCATCCCTCTTATTCCTGCTGGTGTTTTGCACTGCAATGTACTGGAGCACCATGACCTGGTAAGACATTTGACACCTGTGTTGTGCACCATTCCCCAAACTTTTCTTCAGCCATAGAGATCAAAAGCCTAATAGCCTTATGTAGACAAATTGTTCATACAATATATAGAAGGCAGAACTTTGTAGCAATATTATTGGCATTCCTTCACCTAGATTTAACACATTTAAAATTCTATTTGCATGACACTACTACATTTTGCATTTGGAATTGTCTTTTGTCTTTCAGGAAAATGAAGTCAGTAGATTAGAAGACATTATAGCACATTTGAGGTCCCGTAAACGTGAAGATCAGGGAACAACTGCATCCGTAGATAGGTATCATGAGCAGATAGAACAACTTCGCCACGACATTCATAAACTGTTGCAGGAGAGAGAAGAGCTGGAGCATGAAGTTGAGGAATTGCACAAGGTGGTCCATAAACGCAGCAACCAGAAGTAAGAAACTTAATTCACCTGAAGAGAAGGTTCTGTATTATTGCCAGTGCTCTACAGTTGCCTCAGATCTGTTGCATTTCAGGCAAGCATGTCAGAAATAACAGGATTGATTCATGGGAATTGTTTATTATTTTTGAGAACATTTCAAATCATACCAAATGGTTGAAGGGGTGCTTACAGAGACTAAATACACAATATTGTACATTTAGTCTCTTTAAGCAGTGCAGCCTGACTCATTATAATAATTTCACGTGGTACCTGTGATCATGTGAACAGGCGCGGCAGTGCGTGCTCTGCCCCCAGGCCTCCATTTTTGGGCGTGATCAAATTTCTAGGCCAAGGTCTTCAGAATTATACAAACACTAATCCGTAAATTGGTCTTCTAAGTGAATAGGGGAAATTCCTTTAATACAAAGTCACAATTTCATTAATTTTAAATACTAAACATTATGGGGTTGAATTTCCACGGGCGTCCTCCTGATTGCCCTCTGTAACTTTTGCAGAATATCCACGGAAACCCGGGAGAAACATTTACGCCATTTCTTCAGGGTCTCCATGGATCTTCCTCCAAAGTTACAGCGGGCAATCGGGAGAACCCATGCAGAAATTTAATCTCTGTTCTTGCTGTAAAAAAAATAAGATCAGTGATGCAAAATCAGGTCTCTTCAGCGATTGCATAAGCCATCTCTGCCATTCATTACCTGTATGGATTTAAATGTGCTGTTTTCATCATAGCATTAAGTATTTGTCTCAATCCGATAGACTGCCTAAGAAAGAAAGTATTTGTCTTCACTGTGCTAAATTTATTTTAAAACCAGTAAAACAGTGCTTTGAATAGCAAGGTTGAATCTTTCCTGAGCCAAGTACACTGCTTCTGAAAATCCTGTGGGATAAGAAATGATACCATCTCTGTGAATGTCATAACATGTATCAGAGTCTGTTGGATCAACATCAAAATGAGACATTAGCCAAGTTAACTTCATGAATTATTGTGGCCTATGTATAGATGCAGCATTATAATATTGTAGAATATGGGTTACTATGTGGTGGTAAGTCACATATGCATTTTGATTTTCTATAATTACCATTGCTTTCTAGTTAAACTGCTTTCATTCAGGATAAGTGCATCCAGAAGGATAAATTCAGCATTAGCAAAGTAATGAAGATATACATTAGTTCTTATTAATAGTATTTGATTGAGAAGTAACTACATTGCATTTAAAAAATTGTCACTTTTTTTTTTACAGAGACTTTTTAGATGGACATATAGATCTGCTCATGAATGAACTTGAGGTGGAAAAATCCCTAAAGAGACATGATGATGTTGTTGATGAAATTGAATGTGTGGAGATAACGCTAACAAAACGGCGGGCAGAGCTGCGGGAAGCAGACAGACTATTAATGGAGGCTGAGGCAGATCTCAAAAGTATAAGGGAAAAGGCAAGTCTGCTTCCAGTTTTAAGTATATTCTCCAAGTTACCATTAATGCTTACAAACACTTCACACAAAGGGGTCAACATATATTTCTTTAGCTGAGAGGGACTGAGATAGTTTTGCTTTCTCCAGGACCACAACCATTGGCACCATGATAAGAGACCTCTTAGTTGTTGAAGCAGCATCCTGGACAAAATGCATCATTTCTTGTGGATTGCATCATTTCTTGTGGATTAAGAAGTGAACGTCTTGCCGAGTATGTTATTGGGTCTTCAGGTTCTGAAAGTCCTGTTATATTTAGAAACACAATGTTTGTCATTTAAAAATTTAATTTATATTGTAATTTTTCCTTGGATAGCTTAAATCTAATGTTTCATCTCAATTGAAAGTTAAAATACTTCATCTTGATCTAACGCAGGTTTGACTCCTCCTGTGAGAAACATCCTCACTTCTAACCAATGTCGTGGGTGTTGAAATATCCAACACAATGTAGAACTTTGGGTGAGAGAAATGCAATGATGCAGTTGGTAGGGGGTGTGTAAAATGTGCTCTGTTCTTGAAAAAAATGAGAAGTCGCACAACACCAGGTTATAGTCCAACAGATTTATTTAATTTTACAAGCTTTCGGAGCAGTTCGCTCCTTCGTCAGGTAAGTTAGCAGTGAGAGAATCTCCCAGAATTCACAATTTAAACACAGACAAAATCTATTCACATCTTTCCCTACATCAAAGAGCACAGCCAAGACAATGAGATGTGTCCCAGGGGGTCCAACGTGTCAAACCACCTGCTGGCTGCATATCCTGTCAATTTGTGTAGGTTCTTGTGTTAGTCTTTTTAAAAAAAAACACCTGGGAAGACCGGCCATGATGTCAAGTCACGTTCTGTATCGTGACATGAACCCGATATCGCGATTGAGGCCATCCTCATGAGTGCGGAACTTGGCTATCAGTTTCTGCTCTATGATTTTGCGCTGTCGTGTATCTCGAAGGCCGCCTTGGAGAACGCTTACCCGCAGATCCGAGGCTGAATGCCCCTGGCTGCTCTTGAAAAGACAGTGGGGGAAAAATTCGGTTGGTTAGCGCCTCTGGGAGGCGCTAGGAACTTGGCACCCGAGGGGTCAACATATATTTCTTTAGCTGAGAGGGACTGAGATAGTTTTGCTTTCTCCAGGACCACAACCATTGGCACCACGATTTTAGCGTCACTCACGAAATTGAGCCGTCGTTTTGCGGCGACGCTAAACACTACTGCCACGATCTCCTGCGCCCGCAGATCGTGACGTCAGTCGAGTGTGCAACGCACCGGTAGCGCCCCGGACCAGATATTGAGTCGCGCCCCCGCCTTAGCGCCTGCCGCTAGGAACGACAGGTAGAGGAGAACGTTTTCAAGTCGGGAAGGGGCTGGGGGAGCACTATTTAAAGGCGGGCGCTTCCTGCCAATTCTTGTCGGCAAAATTTTTGGTACACGCAGGTTGAGAGGAAGAGGGAAGTCTGGAGAGATTTAACGCTGTCCTAAGGAGTTTTGGCCTTCAGCACCACTTTTGAGGTTCCTAAGCACCGAGCTCTTTCCCTGGGCCTATCCATTAGTGCTTCCAACACAATTGCTTTAGAGGTCTCTCCAGGCCGAGATTCAAGGCTGCAGTGAGTAGGTTGTGACTGGCCAGCAAGATGGCCCCTCCCCTTTAAAAACTGGACAGCGCCAGTCTGTCTGACTTCCATGGTTAAGTACATCGCCTGAGCTTCGGTAGCGTTCTGAGGTAGCACCTCGCTCCCCGACGTTTGCGCCTTAAGAGAGGTGTGTAGCGCCTGATTTAGCGCTCAAATCGCCTCCAGGGGCGATAGAGGCGAATTTTGCAGTTGGAGGCGATAATTAGCTCCGGGTGCTAAACTTTGCGCCCGGCCGATATTAGCACCCCAAAAATGGGCGATACCCAATTTTTCCCCCAGTGGGTGTAATTTTCTGCGTACATACTGGTGGTAGGGAATCGCTCACTGCTAATGCATATTGAAAAATTTGATTATGGTAGTCAGGGTTCCCCGCAGCGAGCACTTAGAAAATGATCCCTGTTATCTCTTGTCTACCATGGCTATTGTTGTTATGAAACCTTAAAGGCTACTTTTACTGCTATGGAGCATTTGTTCCATAAACTGAACAAAAAGAAATGTGTGTCAGGAATAATTTAATGAGCCTGTGCCACCAGTGGGGCGTAACAGAAATTTGGGCAGTACACACTCAAATTTCTAATGTGCTGTCAGTTGATGAGGCTCCCCACTGGTAGCGTACACTTGTAAAATAACCTCTCGAAGGTACTCGCAATGGATGGAGATAGAGTTTTATTAGTGTACAACTAAAAGGATTAGGGGTGTCGAGCAGTTTTTTTTAATCAATTGCAATTAATCTCATAATTAAAAATTTTAATCTTGGATTAATCACACTGCATCCATTTCAATTTTTTTTTAATACTGACGCTGCTTTTATCAACAAAAAAACAAACCAGCATAAAAACCCTGTTAGAAGTTATGGAGCATAAGCACTGGCGTAAACCTGTTGGGCTGAATGGCCTGTTTCTGTGCTGTAAAATTCTATGTAACTGATTATATATGTACTGTTTATTTTGTTTTGCTTCTAAATTATTTTTTACCTTCACTCAATAAATTCATTCTTTGCCTTTTAGACACCTAAATAAATCTTTTGAGAATCTGACTATTAAAGCTTATAACAGCATTTCTATTGTTTACATTACAAAGTTGCACAGGTTCAGGTTTTTTTAATGTGTTTTATCATTCTGGCAGACAAACGAAACTGTCCAACGGTATGATGATGCCAGGAAACACTTGGTAGACACTGAGAAAGATGCAGAAGAATTGGAGCAAAGAGCACAGGAGACTGCAGTTGAACTAGTTAAGGCTGACCAGCAACTCAGGTACTGGACAGTGTTCCAAGCTGTATTGAACACAGCTTTTAATAATTTAAACTGGTTACATGAGATACTGCAGCAGTAGTGAATGATGTAGCAGATTCTATGAGCCAAAAGCAGAGCGCTTTAAGCTTGAGTTGCTTTATTCCAGCATAGAGCCTGGCTGCATCATTCACTTTAGCCATTAAATGCAGGAGGAACCAATTTAATCGTTCTGGTGTTCAAAACCTAGAGATAGAGAGAAACTGTTCCCATTGGCGGAAGGGTCGAGAACCAGAGGACACAGATTTAAGGTGATTGGCAGAAGAACCAATGGTGACATGAGGGGAAACTTTTTTACGCAGCGAGTTGTTAGGATCTGGAATGCACTGCCTGAAAGGGTGGTGGAGGCAGACTCAATCGTGGCTTTCAAAAGTATCTTAAGGAAAAGAATTTGCAAGGCTACGGGGAAAGGGCGGGGGAGTGGGGCTAGCTGAAGTGCAGAGAGCCGGCACAGGCTCAATGGGCCGAATGGCCTCCTTCTCTGCTGTAACCATTCGATGATTCTAACATTTGGGAAGGTTCAGCTTAAGCAGTGTTGATAAGTTTCTGAATGCCGAATGGTCAGCTAAATGACTTTAAAACATTTTGATGGATTCATATGGCTAGATAATGCAGCATGTTGGTGTATCTAATATGCTATGCCCAGAATGATGGGATGCAGGTTTCTACAGGTATTTTTTTTTCCATAGAGTGAATTAAAGACAGACTATATGAGCGCGATGTCATATCCTCCAAGACATTTAGATTCCTTTGAATTCCTTCATTTTCTGATCATCTTCATAAACGTACAACTGAGGCACTTGAGCAGAACTAATATTCCCCAGCACTGCTATTGACTGTCATTATGGATATCTCACAAGATTCCAGTCATTATTGTAGTCCTCTACCTCTGAGAAACTATTAGAATTTACCATAGTTGTACTGTTCAGAGAAGAGTCAAGGGACATCACGTGTGCAATGTAAATGCCATTCTCAGTCACATCTGCTACACCTGCCCTATTCTAGTAGTACTTGAAGTTGTCACTGTTTGGAAAATATTTGATTCTTCATTCGGTTTCACTTAGAACTAAAACATTTGTAGTAATAATAAAGCAAGGGGTTTTTCTCATAGACTAATGAAGACTGACTTGAAAGACCTTGAACAACACAAGGCTGAACAGGAGAGTATTCTGAAAGAAATTAGCAAAGAGGTATCTACAGGGGATTCAGAATTCCAGGCACTCACCCAGAAAATGGAAAACATGACTGATAGGTAAGTGGATAGTAACTGTTAAATACAGGTTGCAATTCTTGGTTCTCTGAAAGGAGAAAGGCACAAGGGTAGGGTTGCAGTGAGGGGAAGGGTGTGGAAGCAGGAGGTGCATGCTTACACCATCTGCAGCTTGTAAATCGGAAGAGATTGTGGGATGAGGTGGAAGTGGCATGTGAGAATGAGGATTAGGTATGAGGATGTCATCTTGTATTGTTTCAGCCCCGCCGCTGGCCACTGGCTCAGTGAAGGCCGCTCCAGTTATCTCCAGCACCGTCTCTTCCATGAGGGGTCAGTTCATGCAGGTGCGCCTGTCCCCCGCTGGTTAGGTCATGCTGTCTCCAGTTATGAACCACCTTGTCATGCAAGAGAGAGGGAAGTGAATGTGGTGCAATGTGTTTGGGTGATGTGCCTGTCATAGTTGAATAGCTGGCAGTGTGTGCAAGCTGTGAGATTTGGGTGTGAGGCTTGCAACAGTGCTAAGTGCGTGAGGGTTAGGTGAAGCTATGAATGTGAGGTATGAGTCGTGATTGATAGAGATTGTTGGTAGATGAGTAAAGGGGCTGTCTGGAATTTGCCTGGAGGGTCTCCTGGCCCCATGTGGAAACAGGACCTCTCTTCTCCTGTGCACCTCCTGCACCAAGGCCTCCAGTGCTGCATCCGAGAACCTTGGAGGACACTCTCTCCCATGTTGTGTCATCAGTCCTTCTTCTTGCTCCCACTCTGTACCCCAGCCAGTTGAATCACCTGCTGCAGCCAGAATGCACATCCCTTTTAAGAGGTGCAGGCTGACTTTAAGAAGTGCAGGCTAGCTTTAATTGGTGCTAGCCTCGCACGATCTTGGGCCCCCCTGCTGACCGTGCAGCCACTCAGCAGCGCGTTCAGCGTTGGGCTACACGCCACAATCTTTCTAATTAGTAGGCAGCACGAAGTTGGCGTGCTGCCTGCATTACTTCGAAGGGCGCAGGTTGATCCCGCATCGTGATCCCTGCACCCGTTTTCAGGGGCAATCAAATTTTTAGCCCTATATTTTGTCTCTTGTAAATTATAATATAGCAGAGTTTATTAATTGTCCTTTTAATGTTCAGTCTAGAAAAACTACAAGCAGAGATCCAATTGGCAGAAACCAAAGAAAAACAGCACCTGGAAACGCTGAGAGAAGCGGAAACATTGTTACAGGTCAAAAAGAATGAATTGGAAAGCCTAAATAGTGAGGTAATTGCAGAAGATGTCACTGAATTAAATTAATTAATCCTGTTAAAAGGATAATCCATCTTTGCTTGGCAAAGATGAGTTTAATCAAGGTAATAGATATTGCTGTAGTAGAAATAATGGCTTTAGTTGCTGCTGTTGGGCATTGAGCAAGATGCATACAGGTTGGAATATTCTGAAATGGTAAAAAGCTGCTGTCATTCACTTCATTGTGTCTAGTAACAGACCAGCATTATCAAAGACTTGAAAGCTGGTCACCTGCCTGTTCCTCTGCCACGGCATTCTATGTGGTGTTGGGAGATTCTACAGATGGAAGAAAAACTGACTTTAAAAATTGGTATGGCAAAGAATTTATGTAAAAAAAAAAACACAAAATTAAGCACTGTCGGTACAGGCAAAGCAGTCTTAATTACAATACCACTAATTTCAGTTTTAAATTGGAGACCAATATTAATTTCTTAGCACATTTACAGCAGTGATATCGTGACATTTGTTCCTTTGCCATCAGGTTGCAGCACTGCAGGAAGAGTTAATGATGTTGGGCAGGTGTTCAGGCAAAAAAAAAGAAGAGCTTCACTTTCTTCAGACTGACATTGATGAGAAGAAAGCAAGCCTCTCAGAAGTTCTTTGGGATGGTGAGGCAGAGGTGGTTGATAAGCAGCGGCAAATTCGGGTCAGTACATTTATTTGTAGTACAAGATGTATTCTGTTGAAAATTTTCAGTATATATAGATCATCCTGAAGTCGGGCATTTTCCCTCAAAAAAAAAGTTTATATATGGGAAATTCTGCTCCACCCTGCTTGCCTTAGTTTGTTGCTTCTGAGACAGCCTCAATGGGAGGTGCTGTTATTTTTTTTAACTGTTATAAAATTTGCTTGATTTCCGGCTACCTGGAGACTTTCTTACCCAATTGCTCTTTGATGCATGTTGTACATTGCATGTATTCCAGAGCAGCTCCATTTACTTTAGACTGGCCTGGGGGCTGTTGTTGAGCCATCTGTCCTTGGAAAGCCCTCTACCTGCTGAGTGCGCAGAACCTTGCCAAATGTGTGCTTCCCTCGGGTCAAACTGCTCGATCAGCTTCCAGGCATGTATGAAGTGCCAGCTTCCATTAAAGTGGATAGAGCCATTCTGGGACACATGTGGCTCATCCATTTTGGCGAAGAAGCTGGAGACCCTCACTGGTCTGTAAGACCTCAAATCGTTCAAGTTTTATAGTGGGTTAAGAAAAAATAATTTCCAAGCTGAATATTAGGCTATTTGCTCTCTCTGGATTTTCTTTCCCCTTCAACAGTATGTATGCTAACCAAAAGTCAGTGTTTTGGATCAAAGATTACACCCGAAATGTTAACTTGTCTGTTCTTTCCACAGATGCTGATTTATCTGCTGCATGTTTCCAGTATTTTCTGTTTTTATAAGTATATGTTGGATACAACATTTTGAATGTCTTCACAGAATAGTAAAAACATGAAATTATGTTTTACAGGAGCTGAAGGCCTTGCTTGAAGAGATGAGTGCACAGAAAGGAGAACTGAATGCTCAGATCAGTGAGAAGAATTCACACCTTTTCTTGTCAAAACAAGAAGTGATGAATGAGGAAGACAGGCTTCAGAGCATCCGAGCACAGATAAATAAGCAAAAGACAGGTTGGTTTTCTAAAAATTACAAAGATACTTCAGTACATTTACTGACCTAGAAACTGTGTTACATGTCACAATATTACTTCCTTGAATTTTTTTTGATGATGATATAACTGAGAATAGGTAACACAAGGTCTCTAATATTGCGAGAACGACTTTGCAATCACATGCCATTATAGTTTGAAGTTAAAATTAACAGCTCCATCTAATTCTTGTAATTTTAATATCTTACCTAATGTATGGCGTAAAGTGATGAAGGTTCATTCTATGTGATTTATATCCCATCCATCATGCTAATGGGGGAAATTGTGTTTTTTTTACATATGTTTATATAAAATACTCATTCCTAGTGAGCCATTTGTGGGAATTGACTAACAATTGTTAATAAGACATAGATTTTGAGAATGTGTGGAAAGATTGGAGGGGATTTTGATATGTTGATTTGTATCTCATAGATATTTTTGTGATCTTAATTTGTCACCCTCCTCCATTCCCTAAGCAAGTTAAATGTAAAGGTAACCTTGGATTGGACAATTAATGTCTTATTTCATGACATTCACACAAAGGAATATTTTTACTTTTAATGGTTAGGAGACTAGGTAATGGAGACAGCTTTCCTCCATGCTTTTTTTTTTTACTGAGATCAAGTGTAAGTGGGAGTGTAAAAGTAGTAGAACATGTCATTTTCATGTCCTCTCACTGTTGGTCAATAACACATGTATGATTAGATGTTATAAACTTAAAACCTAAATTCAGCTTTAAACCATCTAGATAAAGGAATGTTCTTTTGTTGTATTTATTTTTCCCTTGATACTTTTGTCTTGGTCAAATGTAGATTTTGTTTCCTATATCTTTTGTCCTAGAGCTGAAACATGTTCTTGAAATGGTGCAGTTAGAAAATGATCAACTCTTGGGACTGAAACAGCAGCATGAGCAGAAAATGAAGGAACTGGAGAGGACACAAGCTGTGCTGCTGGAGGTCTGTGATTTGTGTAACAAAATGTAATGTAATGTAACCCTTGAGACTATGAGGAAATAATTACTCCTGTGTAGCGATATCATAAACTCATCTTTTTTGAACACATTTATGATGTTACTACACATAAGGACCAATGCAACTCTCCCAATGGGGAGGTTATCCTAGGCAATTATGGGCATGCAGTGGTCCCAACACTGACCCCTGCAGGACACCACTGCACACTTCCCTTTGAAAACAACCGTTCACCACTACTCTCTGCTTTCTGTCCTTTAGCCAATTTTGTATCCACACAGCCACTACCCCTTTAATCCCATGGTCTTCAATTTTGCTAACAACTCTGTTTTGTGGTACTTTATCAAGCGCCTTTTGAAAGTCTGTATTCACAACATCAACCATCTCTGTTACTTCATTAAAGAACTCAGTCAAGTTAGTCAAACACGATTTGCCTTTAACAAATCCGTGCTGGCTTTTATTTATTAACCCAAATTTTTCCATGTGCCAATTAATTTTTTCCCGGATTATTGTCTCTCAAAGTTTCCCCACCACTGACATTAGGCTGACTGGCCTGTAGTTGCCGGGTTTATCCCTCTCCCCTTTTTTGAACGGGGGTGTAACGTTTGCAATCCTCCACCCCCACATCTAAGGAGGATTGGAAGATTGTGGCCAGAGCCTCCGCAGTTTCCACCCTTACTTCCCTCCGCAACCTAGGATGCATCCCATCTGGACCAGGTGACTTTCTACTTTGGGTGCAGCCAACCTTTTAAGTACCTCCTTTTTATCTATTTTTATCCTATTCAATTGCTCTACTACCTCCTCCTTTACTATGGCATTGGAAGACAGATGCAAGGTACTCATTTAGTACCTCCGCCATGCCGTCTGCCTCCACAAGATCATCTCCTTTTGGTCCTTAATCTTTTATATATATTTTTTTAAATCCCTATGTTCACATTGAGTGTTTGTTTTTAGTGAGATTTACAAATTATAAGGTGTGCTTTTATGCTAATATTTTCAGGTGGTAACTATTATTGGTTAGATCAGCCAGCGGAGACAGCTTTTCTTCTGTGCTTTTAATTTTTATTGAGACGTGCAAAAGTGGTGTTACCCAGAGAAAAATGGCATTTTCATGTCCCCCTCATTGCTAGTTAGTAGCAGCAGGTAAAGTGATGTGTTATAAACTTAATAAACTAAATTTAGCTTTAAAGAAATCCAGATAAAGGAATATTCCTTTTAATAACTTTAGTCCTTTTTCCTTAAGTTTGTTCACAGTCCCATGTCATTTATTTGTAAATAAAATATTAGCACTGTGCATAAAGCACTGGCAGTCCCTCCTCTAATGGTCTAGCAATATGCATTACTACAGGTGCAGTCATCAAGAATTTGAGTTTCTGTTCTACAAAAATGCACATTTACTTGATTTTGAAATAATCATAAAGTAAGGGCGCAGGAGTGTTCATTGCAATAACTTGTACACAATACACTTTTTAAAAAATATACCCAGATTGTAGCCAGAATTGGACTTCTTTGGTCAATATTGCATGATTTATTTTCACAGTGCTCATTAAATTAAATGTCATTTTGCTTCAGGAGAAGAGTGAACTGGAAAACCTGCAGCTCACCTCCCAGCGTCAACGAGCAGAAATAGAACATCAGAAACAGCTTATTGAGAAGGATCGACAGGAGGTAGACCAGCTGACTACCAAGATAAATTCCCTTCAGCACAGTATTGAATCTCTGGAGAGAGAGAAAAGCCACATTAGGGGAATTGCCTCGTACTGGAGAACAAACTTTCTCAGGCGAAAAAGTAAGGAGCAGCGCAAGATATTAACCCAGTGCAATGCTAGATAAAACACTAGCACAGCTAGCAATAATGTTAATATACCAGATTACATAGTAGCACCGATAACCAGTACTGTTGGAGAGCCTCATAACTTAGTTCTTACCATTAGGCTAATTAAACAGTATTTATCATGACTACAGCTGACACTGCAACCTCAGCTTTGTTCCTCTATCTTGCTAAAATATCATAGATCAAATAGAAACCCAGAAGACAAAATCTAAAAAATTCAGATTTTGGAAATCTGAATCAAAACCACAAAAAGCTGGAAATACTCAGCAGGTCAGTCAGCATCTGCGGAGAGAATAGATGAGTTAATCTTTTTATATAGGGTTCACACCTGAGTCAGAAGGTCATGGGTTCAAGTCCCACTCCAGAGACTTGAGCACATAATGTAGGCTAGCGCTTCAGTGCAGTACTGAGGGAGCGCTGCACTGTTGGAGGTGCCGTTTTTCAGATGAAACGTTAAACCTCTCGGGTGGACGTTAAATATCCCACGGCATTATTCAACGAATAACGGGAATTCTCCTGGTATCCTGGCCAACATTTACCCCTCAACCAACACCTAAAATAGATGATTTAGTCATTTATTTCATTACTGTTTGTGGGACCTTGCTATGCAGTAATTGGCTGCCGTGCTTCCTACATTACAACAGTGACTATACTTTGCAAATACTTCATTGGTTGTAAAGTGCTTTGGGATGTCCTGAAGTTCTAAATAGCGCTATATAAATGCAAGTCTTTCTTTCTTTATAATTTATTGTTGCTGCAGTGCCATATGTTTGGATCTGTATGAATTTCATATCGTGCACTATCCTCTATTCAAATTTGCATTTGAATCGAATACAAACATTACCAATAATCTTTTTTCTGTACTTTTCCACACACGTTTTGATGTGTTTGTATTAAAACAACTGAAACCATTACATTTAAAATGGATTTTTAGAGTTCACACATATATATAAATATAATATTTGTAATTTAATTTTTTGCTATTCTAGAGCCGTCGAAGCCACTGAAGACAGTAACAGAAATGCCTTGTCTAAACTGCAGAACCTACAAACTGAGATGGGTGAACTGAATCAGGAAATCAATCAAATCAACATCCAGAAGCAAGAGCTAAATAGAAAGATAACATACATGCAAAACTGTCTGCAAGGTATGTCAATTAGCATTCTGTAAAGTACAAAATGCGGAGACTCCAAACCGGCAACCAGCATGCATGTTATATTTTGGGTTACTGAGTGGCTGTCACCTTTATCTACCCTGCCTTCTGGAGGCTTGCCACATCAGCAAGGAGCAGTAAAATCAGAAGCCATGACAAGGTCCACATTCTAGTTGGCAAAGGAGGGCATGGAAATAGCTGCGCAAGGATGGAAGAATTTAATACTAAATGAAAGGTGAAGTTGCAGAGTGTTGTAGCACATTGCAGCTCCATGATAGCTTGCAGGTTTGTGTCCAAAATTTCCCAGATAAGGAGTTCCCAATCAAAACTCTGGCATTAAATACTTCCTCCACCCTCGCATATTTTCCAAGCCTCCTGGTGTCAGTAGTCAACTGCTAGCAGCATATGCATCTTCCTCCCACTCAGCAATATCAAAATGAGCTGGCCCCAAGATTTCTGATGCGGTCATTGGGCAGGCAGAAGTCCTGCTCCGCTGCACTTACAGCAGTGGATCATGGGACTCGCAATGTTGGAGCCTAGATTTTTCTGATTTGTTTTTGGAATAACCTACAATGGGGAAAGAAAAATACAGAAATATGTAAACAGTGAAAAGTTTCATACTTATCAGAAAAAATTTCTATTGAATAGAGAAAAAGGCAGAGCTGGAAATGCTGACGGATAATCTGACAGATACCAAAGATCAGCTGCAGTTAGCAGATCAGGTAAAGCCATTATTTAATTTTAAGTTGAATATACCAAGCTTTTATATGGCGTTTTCAGTCAGTTTAAGAACTCTATGGGGTAGAAAAACTTATAAACCATTTTTACCAGTGTTACAAAGTAATAGATGATCCATTATTAAAAATTAGAATTCAGATTAATATTGAACTTTCTTGACCTATTTCTGTCGATTTTTGAAATTTGTTTAAATGTTTAGTGGTGGGAGGAGTTACCAATGATGTCAACAACACAAACACGGGAAAAATGATGTTAAAGTTCATCAAAATTCTTTGCAATGGTTTGATTTTTGATAGGAGTCAAGATGGTGAGGCCGCCTTTTTATAGCAGGATATTTTATGCTGATTATGTGATATTCATTTGGTAAAAGGCCTCACCAGATAATCGGCCATTTTGAAGACAAACTCTCAATGAATGACAAGCTACAAATCCTCTTATTCAGAAAGATGTACTCTACAATTATGCATTTGATGTCAATTTGTGTGGCACCTGGCTTACGTGTTGTTTTGGATTATAGACCAAGATATTGTATGTGTGAAGCATAAAGGAGATTGAGCTGAATGGAATGATGGGTAGTGTCTCATTGCAGTGTTGTTGAGTCAAAGAAACCATGAACGACTTGCGACATTTTAATTATGTGAAATATTTCCTTGATCCTTCCTTGGTAAACAGATCCAAAATATCACAGTAGAGTCCTGTTTAAAGCTGTAATTACTGAAAGTTTAGGAAAAGTACAATTTAGAAACTATGTAATTGTTCACTCAGTTTCATCTTCCCAATTGATTTGCAGCACTAAAAAGGGCTGTTGTACTATGTTAAACAGAATACATATACTGCATGTGTTGCAACTTGTGAGTTTAACAAAACAAGCATAACCTTGTAAAGCATTTAGATTTTTAATTGTGGGATTAACTGTAACTTAATATTTTGCAGCACTTGTGTTAAGTGTACAGGTAAATAGATGCTCGAGTCAAAAGGTCATTTCTCTTTCATTGATTTCCCAGGATCTTAAGAATGTCACTAAAAGGCGTGATGTGTTAACAGCAGAACAGCTGACTTTGAAGGAAAATATAAATCAAATTGCAAGTAAATACCAAGCTTGTCTGGAGAAAGGAAAAAGGAAAGAACAAGAGTTACTAATGCTTCAGCAACAGATTGAAGAAAAGCAACACAAACTCACAGAGCAGCAAAAGGTAGGAGGGCCGTGAAAACACAATGTTATAATATAGTCTATACAAGCCAATTAATAACCCTGTATCTCATTGCAAAAATAATAAAAATTAGGTTATCGGCAACAGAGGCTTTGACATTAAAAGCAGATGTTTGTAAAGGAAGTTTTTTTAATTGATTTCAAACTTACTTCCTTGAATTTGAATGCCTCAATTTTGTATTCTTTTATACTGATGCTGCATTTCCATAATTTAGATGATTCCAGTGATTTCCACCATATGTGTTTCTATGCATTACATGATTTTTAAAATTCCTTTTAATGTATTTTTCCAACTTCCACTATGCTATTCCTGAGTGGGCTAACAGGTGAGCTCCTCTGACATTGCTTCTCTTTGATCTATGTTTAGCTCCTCCCACCCCCCACCTCCTCTGGGGAGGTGCCCAGCCTTTAAGCACCTTCTCAGTGGCTGAGTTAAGATCAGAAATTTGACAGGCAGTCGTGGATATAAATCCTTATCCTAAGGCACAATGGTGGAGTGACAGTGTGCTGCATCATCTCACAGTAAGGGAGGCTTTATAGTAAATGCAGAAAGACTTTACTGAAGTTTTCTCATTTAATCTGTTTAGTTGTTGCAGTGTATTGAAAAGGATATTAAATGTGAGGAAGTCAAGCTGGAGCAATCTTCATCTAAAGTAAAGGACCACCTCCAAGCTTTGGAGGCTGAGCTGTCGGACAAGAGAGACAAACTTGAGCAGGTTGCTGCAAAAGTGACCCTGATGGAGGAGCGATCAAGAAAACTGCAACACAACGAGGAACAGTGTATTATTCTGGAGGACCAGATTGCTACTCTGAGTAAGTCTCGGATGTTGATTGAAACAGTAGCTTAGGCTTAGCAAATTTATCTAATGACTAGCTGAACAATAAGAGATCCCAGGTAAAATTACCAATCTATTTTGATCTAGCTAATCTCCGTCAGAGTGGCAGTAGGGGCATGACAATTATCCTCAGTCCCATTGGGTTAGCAAAGGAAAAATATCAGATTTCTGGCTTTTGCTCACATTGCGCCTCACCCTTTGATAAAAAGTGGGCAGATGTGAATGTTGGATGAGGACCGGATGCAACTTGCCTGTGAAGTACCTCACAATTGACAGGTCTAGCATGTGAACACTGGCAAGTTAATGTAGAGTGCCTAGCCCCTGTGAAACCATACCACAGCAGAAAGTGAACACAACCGAGAAAGGAGAGGAGGTGCAAAAGTTGACGAGCACAGAAGTAGTAGCTCAGCATACTTTTTCTGGAATAGAACTGGATATTATATATAACACTGTCACTTAATCAAACCAAACTTTCTCTTTTTGATTATTTGAATGATCATGTACACCCACTAATTTTAATGTTTTTTGATCAGCACAGCTGCAGTTTTTGCACAGTTTCCTGGAAGTGTCCTGACTTCAGAACAATCAAGGCATAAAAATGGGGCACAGAGCATTATTCTGTAGTAGTGGTGCTGTTAGCTCTAAAGTAGATCTGGTATACTAGCTACCCCTAGGGGAAGTCTGAAACCCAGTTGAGACTAGAATTTAAACCATAACTTCCTAAGCCAGGACACAACACACGCTGTGCTATGCTGTTAAGCCACCCTTGAACTTTTCTTTCATGATTTGATGATTTTACTGCAAGATCACAAATAAGTTTACATCAGATATTCTGTTTTGTTTTGTTGAAGGGCATCAGCTCTCCGACCGAGAGCAACAGCAGCAAGAAACGATGGATGAGCTTGCATTTCTTCATAAAGAGATTGAGTTCTCAAAAAACAATCTAACTCGCCTTCAGGAGCTGGTTCATTCAGAGAGGAAAAAGGCAGAGAAGCAAGTTGCAGCCATCAAAGAGGAGTCCAAAGCTCAGAGAGCTCAGCTGGAGAAGGTCCTTAATGTAAGTCACTGTCACCACCGAATCATTGTACAAAAGCAATGGCCATTTCTTCAATCCTTAACTGAATTTTACTCTTAACAAACTTTTTTAGCAGAACCATTGAAAATATAACTGCTCATTTATCACTAAATTAGTGTTACCTTACATGATAAACACATAAGAAAGTTTATAAAAGATGTCAAAGAGAATAAATTTTAAATATGTGCTAATAAAGGAGAAATCTACAACACCCAGACTCCCTGTATGGACTAACAAACCCCCTGGGGTAATTTCTGACTTTGTAATATCAACACAGGAACAAAAGTATGAAAACAACAAACTCCGTAAGGAATTATCTTCAATCGACCAGGCTGCGCATGATAACCACGAACGTGCCAAACGCGTCATGACTGAGTTAAATGAGATGAGACAGGAATATTTCGAACTCAAGCAACAGGTACATGACAGAAAAAATACACTCTGTTTTTCACAATTAGCTGAACCAAAATAAATTTGTTCTATGCAAGAATTGTTGGTTTCAGTTTTTATACATTTATTCCTCTCGTGCAGGCTATTTAATATTCAGCTGTCTGATCTAAAACAATATATCATTTTTTATAGAAAAAGTGTTTCAATGTAGTTTTAGATAATGCGCATGACATAGACAGTGTTTATTAACATCATCTGAATCTCTGAAGTGACATTACACGATAATCGTCTGCTAGCCATGTGCTGTTTATATTTACATATAATCCTAAATTTACAAATGGAATAAAAATATCACTAGCATACTGCATTTGACCCTTCTATGTGGAGTCCTTTATTGTGATGCTTATATCACAAAAGGATGACGAGTAATGCAATGCCTGTGATTAAAGTATTTGTGATACAGTATCATTACTGGCACTAAGAATGACTAGCAAGAGTGCATTACCAGGACTTTCTTTTTCAATTTTATATCCTTCGTGTATTATATTTACCTTTTGCATTGTTTCCTAAAGAAAACATTCTAGAGAGAGTCTAGTGTATTCGGAAGACCAAGAGTGATTCCCTACAGCAAATTCCTGATCTCAAGGGAGACTATGAGTGGAGATTAGATCCTTCCCCATGGGGAGGTAAAGAAAATATCAGGTAGTGTTGTGCACCTTGCAGAAGTTGATAAGAGCAGCAGGGGCTTGGTAATATTACCGCTGTCCTCTTCATGTGGGAAGGCAAGGAGGATATAAATAAGGGGAAATGAGAAAAAATATAGAGGCAGAAAAAAAATAAAGCAGTAATAATTTATAACTGGAAAAATTTACCGAATAGGCTTTGATAGACTTAAGAGCTGTTCCCATATCAACTGCTTCTCTCCTTAATATTTTATTGATCCTTTAGCTGAGAAGTCAGGAACAAATGGAACAACGACAGAAGGAGATAAAGGAAGCCATAAGAACCCTTCGATCAGATGTGAAAGCAGAAATTAGCAGTAGTTTGAAAGATCTAGATCAGTCATGTGTGGAACCGAAGAATGATCTGGATATAACTTGGGAAGAGAGGAAGACTCTTCGCGGTGAAGTAGAAAGCTTAAAGGAGAATTTTCCCTTTGCTGCCAGTGAAGGAAGGCAACCAACTTACGATGAGAGGTTAAGCCTGACTAAATTCAATTTTAAGGTGATATTCCTTTGCAGTTAATTCTAATGTGTTGTGATAAGTTATAGATTCATATTCTGGCATAGGTACTATGGGTGAATGGCTTCATTTGCTGCAAGATTATATGATGCATATAAATATCTGTATATTATTAATATATTGTAAATTGTACATGAATCACAGAAAGTTAACATGCAGGTACAGCAAGCAATTAGGAAGGTAAATGGTATGTTAGCCTTTATTGCTGCAAGGGGGTTAGAGCATAAGAGTAAGGAAGTCTTGCTACAATGATATAGGTCTTTGGTGAGACTACACCTGGAGTACTGTGTACAGTTTTGGTCTCCTTAACTAAGGAGGATATACCTGCCATAGAGAGGGTGCAACGAAGGTTCACTAGGTTGATTCCTGGGCTGAGAGGGTTGTCCTATGAGGAGGGATTGAGTAGAATGGGCCTATATTCTCTGGAGTTTAGAAGAATGAGTTGATCTCATTGAAACATATAAAATTCTTAAAGGGCTTGAAAGGGTAGATTCTGAGAGGCTGTTTCCCCCGGCTGGAGAGTCTACAACTAGAGGTTATAGTCTCAGAATAAGGGGTCAGCCATTTAGGACTGAGATGAGGAGGAACTTCCTCACTCAGAGGGTTATGAATCTTTGGAATTCTCTATCCCAGAGGGCTGTGGATGCTCAGTCGATGAGTATATTCAAGACTGAGATCGATAGATTTTTGGCCACTAAGGGAA
Organism: Squalus acanthias; assembly: GCA_030390025.1. NCBI lineage: Eukaryota > Metazoa > Chordata > Chondrichthyes > Squaliformes > Squalidae > Squalus > Squalus acanthias. The sequence goes on from CM059438.1 coordinate 86,451,214, forward strand.
TTAAGGGATTTGGAGCTAGGGTGGGAAAGTGGAGTTGATGTAGAAGATCAGCCGTGATCTTATTGAATGGCGGAGCAGGCTCGATGGGCTGTATGGCCTACTCCTGCTCCTAGTTCTTATGTTCTTAAATCTTACCTGTGTGTCCACATCTTGTCAACTTTTTCCGTTCTAACTCCCTATGTCCACATTTATAATGGAAACAGTCTATGTAAACTTTTCATGTGTAAATTCATCCTCCCCTGGAATGAAGATCTGCCAGCGCCACCAATGGTGGGAGGATGTAGTTGCAGCGTGCATTCTGGGCATGTGCACTTTGTAGAATTTCCCAGCATGTGATCTGTACGCCAAAAGGAGCAGAAGTGATGCATCTCCTCATCCTGTAAGGATTTGAGAGTTTCTTTGCTTTTCCCAAAAGACTTTTTTTTAAACTGGAAATTGAACTGTCAAAACTTTCATTTCAGGCAAGTCAGGCATTTATTTAAAGTTCTTAACCAACGCCTATAAACAAGAGCAGCATGAACAGAAGTAGCTGTGATCGTGCTTTCTTTGTTGATTGTTGGAAAATAAAAAGATTGTTTATGGATTGCTGTTTATGTCTTTTGAAAATTCAGTTAAAATCCCTGCCTATTGAATTGGAGGATTATGGAATTTTTTTAAACTTATAAAAATCATAAACCATGAACTTTGCGTGTTTTTATGAGGTAATTCTTATTTATATATGGACATTTATATGTTTATTAAAGACTGTATATGTCAGAAAACTCACTAATATTGCACTAGGTTTTCTGCTTCTGTACTCCTGGTGCAAGTCTGGAGTGCACATCAGTAAATTGTCCATTCATTTTAAAAAGCATAAAACGTATGCTTACATGCGTTAAGACAGGACATAAAGACAGGAACCACTTTGACAATGGAAAAAATAGAGGAGGGAGTTGAAAGAGTAGCTGTGGGCACAAGGGGGCTGTGCAGAGGGAGATTCACACATACGTTCTGCATGTAATGAGTTATCAAGCTATTGGAAATGGCACCAGGTAAAAGTGAGACTTCTGCACAAAGAGGGAATGGAAAGATGGAGAAAAAGCAAGTTATCCATAGCTGCAGTTGAAGCCCTTTATCAGGCAATTACAGAACAAAGTTGGAGAGTGAGAACCCGATCACCTTCCTGCGTGCTCAAGTAGGATATTGTGCATGGAATGTACATTAAAAGGATTTCATTGTTCCTTCGCCATCCAGGATGAACAGTGGCGAGGAGAGGTGCTGAGAGAAAACCTACGACAACAGGAAGATCACCTCAAGGTTGGAAAATGTGTCTACTGTGAAATTATATTTATACAAAAGTGACAGTACTGCTTATATTTATACACAAAGATTCAGAGTAGTTGGAATCATTGCTATTTCCATTTCACCATTATTACAGACAATTTATCAAAAAATAGTCGCCATTTTACATAGGAACTGATTGTAATGAGACAGGTAGAATGCATCACAATGAATAATTCAATTCATGAGGATGACTGTAAATTTACTCAAGACAGAGGACTGTCTCAGTTCATATATTCATCCTACCTCATTATCTGGCACAAGTTCTCTGTATCCCTGAATTTCTTCTGCAACTTTTAAAACACAAATCATTCCTGTTATATACTAATTCCATAGAACATTGCAATGTATTTCTACAGCTAACGAACAGCAATATTAGACCACAGAATGGTTTTTCATTTGCAATATGCAAAATTAACAGTTATATTTGGAGTTATGAACTGTTGAGAAGGAGTAATTGAAAGGTTGAACATCAGAGGTTCACACTCATGACTTCCCCACATAGTCGGTTTCTAATCCTCTATGTGCCATCAGGGGAATATTCTAAAAAGACCCTTCCTTATAGGAAAGATTGAAAAATCTGAACGTTGAGTTATTTTAGGCTACACATGCCCTTCCTAACGGTTCATGCAACAGTAAAGTCGCAGTAGCCTGGGAGCAGCTTAATCTAGAATTGGTGGGTTTGTCAGGGAAGCCTAAAAAGGAGACATTAAAAATGCACAGTGAATAATAAAACTGTAATTTAACTGAGGGATTCAGATGACATTACTGATCTTGAGAACATTTACTTTTTAATGAATTGAAGTTTGCCACTGACTATCAATTTTTCTCTTGTTTAGGCACAGATTCGTCAGTGCGTGTCAAAGCAAGCCGAAGCACTATGTAAGCAAAAGCAGCAGACAGAGGGCAATCTGACCAACCTTAAAAGACGTGTGGATGCACTGGATGAACTTGTCACCAGCACCAGTGTCAACTCATTTCACCAGTACCAGGCTTCATTAAACGATGGGCAGAGCAAGGTGGGTTGCAAAATCTAGCAATCTGAGATGGGCACACTAGCCAGGATTGGCGCTAACCGAAACCCTCCTTGGGTTCTAGTGTCTAGGAGAGGCTGTTTGAGAAAAGCTATGGTGGGAGAAAGCTCAATTCAAGGTTTCATTGAATTCATTTAAATTGAATAAGGAAGCAACATTGATGAGTGGAAATAGTGCCCACTGAATCTGTCATGAATTTAAAAACTGTAACAATTATAACAAGATTGTGTGTGGTGTACAATTTCTTAATATTCTGTAAAAGATCAGACATCTTTCTGTAAAAGACTTTCATTTTGCTAATGTGAATGAAGCTGGCTGGTATAAATTTTCACTTCTGTTGGGAAACAGTAGACTATCCAGTTTCTTTCATTTATGAAGACATTTTTAAGTCAGCAGTATAAAATCTTCCTTATTTGCAAAACAAACTATTTTCAGCTATTTCCCACCATGTATTATTTATATCTGACAAATGTGTAAACCGTGCCAATAAGAAAATCAAAAATTCTTCCACTCTGATTTTTTATGCTTCTGATCGAATAGCATAAAATAAAATGTTCCATGTGGATATCGTTTGTTCAGATTTATCTGGCCCTGGAAATGCCTTGCTTAGGATATTTACCAGTAGGTGTCCTGATTGGGAAATCTGCAGTTTTGTATCTTCACTCCAGACTTCAGTTTGTTGCCACTTTAGAGCCCAACAAATTCACAGTTTAGCTCCAAGTGTTTGGCTATGAACAAGTCACCATTTCATTACAGTGAATGGGGCTAGTATTTTGATGGATATCCTGGTGCTGTGCTTGATTAGTTATTTGCACTTTCTCAGTCACAGTGCTACTGTTGTAACTTGTTTCACTCACTGAGAGGAGAAAGTTCGGCATAATCGCACAAATGATTTAAAATATGACATGGAATAGGAGCTGAACTGGTGTTAGTGTCACAACTTCTTTGGCACTGGAATACAGGAAAAATTTCAGTTTGAGTCAATATTAGCTCTAGTTTTCCCACTTGGGTTTGCTAGAATTTTATTTTCAGAAATGTTTTTTTGGGGCAAATCATTTGTGCCACTTTATGCCTTTTGATTTCATTTTACTTTCTAGATGATTGGTTAATGTGTTGAACTTTTCAGGTTTTAACTACCTTTTGTTTACTCTACTTATCCCTATTGAAAATACATGTAAATTTTTTTTAATTGTTCTTGGGATGTGGGTGATACTGGCATGGCCACATTTAGTGCCCATCCCTGGTTACCCTGAGAAGGTGATGGTGGGCCGCCTTGAACGGCTGTGGTGATGGTGCTCCAGCATTTATGGTTTTCCTTTGTCTCTACTATATGGCACTAGCATGAGGCACTGCAAAATCTAACTAAAGCAGTGGGTCCATTCATTCTTATTGAACAATATAAATAGAAATAAATATGTTGGTCTACTTTGTAGTAGCAATCTTAGCCAAAACTGCTCCTAGAAACCTCTTTTTTTCATTTGAATGTATGTGAAAGTATGTGTGATTGAACAAGTGTTCCTTTTACCAGAGTCACATTAACTGGTTTGTACTGCAGGAGTGTTTTTGTTTGTATATTAAACTGTATATAACTTTACATACTGACTACCTTGTTACAAACTTCCCTTCCTGGCCCCCATGTTAAACAGGGAACTACAGGCCAGTTAGCCTGACATCAGTCGTCGGGAAAATGCTGGAATCCATTATTAAGGAAGTGGTAACGGGGCACTTAGAAAATCATAATATGATTAGGCAGAGTCAGCATGGTTTTATGAAAGGGAAATCGTGTTTAACAAATTTATTAGAGTTTTTTGAGGATGTAGCTAGCAGGGTAGATAAAGGTGAACCAGTGGATGTAGTAAATTTGGATTTCCAAAAGGCACTCGATAAGGTGCCACATAAAAGGTTGCTACGCAAAATAAGGGCTCATGGGGTTGGGGGTAATATTAGCATGGATAGAGGATTGGTTAACGGACAGAAAACAGAGAGTAGGGATAAACTGGTCATTTTCCGACTGGCAGGCTGTAACTAGTGGGGTGCCACAAAGATCAGTGCTGGGGCCTCAGCTATTTATAATCTATATTAATGACTTGGATGAAGGGACTGAGTGCAATGTATCTAAGTTTGCTGACGATACAAAGCTTGGTGTAAAAGTAAGCTGTGAAGAGGACACAAAGAGCCTGCAAAGGGATATAGACAGGTTAAGTGAGTGGGCAATAAGGTGGCAGATGGAGTATAATGTGAGGAAATGTGAGGTTATTCACATTGGCAGGAAGAATAGAAAAACAGAATATTTTTAAATGGTGAGAAACTATTAAATGTTAGTGTTCAGAGAGATTTAGGTGTCCTTGTACAGGAAACACAAAGTTAGCATGCAGGTACAGCAAGCAGTTAGGAAGGCAAATGGCATGTTGGCCTTTATTGCAAGGGAGTTGGAGTACAAAAGTAAGGAAGTCTTACTACAATTGTACAGGGCTTTGGCGAGGCCACACCTGGAGTGAGTGGGTGGGCAATACTGTGAGTACTGTGCACAGTTTTGGTCTCCTTATCTGAGAAAGGACATGCCTTAGAGGCGGTGCAACAAAGGTTGACTAGATTGATCCCTGGGATGAGAGGGTTGTCCTATGAGGAGAGATTGAGCCTATACTCTCTGGAGTTTAGAAGAATGAGAGGTGATCTCATTGAAACATATAAGATTCTGAGGGGGATTGACAGGGTAGATGCTGAGAGCTTGTTTCCCCTGGCTGGAGAGTCTAGAACTAGGGGGGGCATAGTCTCAGGATAAGGGGTCGGCCATATAAGACTTCACTCAGAGGGTTGTGAATCTTTGGAATTCTCTACCCCAAAGCGCTGTGGATGCTGAGTCATTAGTATATTCAAGGCCGAGATAGATAGATTTTTGGACTCTTGTGGGGATCGAGCGGGAAAGTGGAGTTGAAGTCGAAGATCAGCCATGATCTTATTGAATGGCAGAGCAGGCTCGAAGGGACGTATAGCCTACTCCTGCTCCTAATTCTTATGTCCTTATGTTCTTAACTGATATTGTTAATGGTACCCTCTCCTCGGGTACCATCCACCTCCCCTTCAAATATGCGTCAACACCCCCCCTTCATTAAAAAACCCACCCTTGACCTCTCTGTCCTTGCAAACCACCGCCCCATCTCTAATCTTCCTTTCCTCTCCTTGAATGTGTTGTCGCCTCCGAAATCCATGCCCATCTTTCCCGCAACTCCATGTTTGAACCCCTCCAATCAAGTTTCCGCCTCTGACACAGCACTGAAACGGCCCTTATCAAAGTCACAAATGACATCCTATGTGACTGTGACCATGGTAAACTATGGCTCCTCATCCATCTCGACCTGTCTGCAGCCTTTGACACGATTACCACTCCATCCTCCTCAACACCTCTCCTCCGTCATCCAGCTGGGTAGGACTGCCCTCATCTGGTTCCATTCTTATCTGTTTAGTCTTAGCCAGAGAATCACCTGGAATGGCTTCTCTTCCCGCTTCCGCACTGTTATCTCTGGAGTCTCCCAAGGATTTATCCTTGGCCCCTTCCTATTTCTCGTCTACATGCTGCCCCTTGGCGACATCATCCGAAAACACATGTACGACGCCCAGCTCTACCTCACCACCACCACTTCTCTCGACCCCTCTACTTCTCTGACTTGTCACGCTGCTTGTCCGACATTCAATCCTGGATGAACAGAAATTTCCTCCAACTAAGTGTTAAGACCAAAACCATTGGGGGGAATTTTAACATTAGTGAGTACGTGGGATTTGGATGCAGGTGGCAAGGTTAAATCAGGCAAAATTCTGAGCATGTCGGGAAACTGCCTCCAGCCCGCCCACTTCCGGGTTTAACGGAGACGGAACAAGGGGGCGGGCAGCCGACCTGTTCCCAGGAGGCGGGTTGGCAATTTAAATATTTTAATGAGGCTGGCAGCCTCTGATTTAACCTGACTAGTCAAACGCACTCCTGGCCGGCCTCCCACCTTCCACCCTCCATAAACTTGAACTCATCCAAAACTCTGCTGCCCATATCCTAACTCTCTCCAAGTCTCGCTGATCTACATTCGCTCGTGGACAGCAACGTTTCGATTTTAAAATTCTCATCCTTGTTTTCAAATCCCTTCATTGCCTCACCCCTCCCTATCTCTCTTACCTTCTCCAGCCTTACAACCCTCAGATCTCTGCGCTCCTCCAATTCTGGCCTCTTGCACATTCCCGATTTTAATCGCTCCACCATTGGCAGCTGTGCCTTCAGCTGCCTGGGCCCTAGGCTCTGGAATTCCCTCCCTAAACTTCTCCGCATTTCTACCTCTCCTTTAAGACGTTTCTTCAAACTTACTTCACCTGTCCTAATATATCCTTATGTGAATCGGTGTCAGATTTTGATAACGCTCCAGTAAAGCGCCTTGGGATGTTTTACTACGTTAAAGGCGCTATATAAATGCAAGTTGTTGTTCTTGTTGTTTCAGTCTCCTCTCCATGGAATAGTCCAATCACCTTCCAGAAGACCAGCTGAAAGATCTCTTCGACCAAAGAGTGTCCATTTGCTTGTTGCAGATGCACATGTTTCTGTAAAAGATGCAGGTAAAGAGTGGCTTGAGTAATTTTTTTAATATCCAGTTTTAGCTATATCTTCCAGCTATCAGACCTCGGTATCCTGTATTGCAAATTAATACATAGAAGTTACAACACCGAATTAGGCTACTCAGCCCAAGCACTTCATGTTAGTATTACCCTCCACACAAGCAATAGTTCTAATCACATTTACCCATCCTGTTCCCACATCCCTCAACCCTGAGGGACGCTCAGTGGGTAGCACCATCGCTTCTGAGTCAGAAGGTTGTGGGTTCAAGTCCCACTCCAGGGACTTGAGCACAAAAATCTAGGCTGATACTTCAGTGCAGTGCTGAGATAGTGCTGCATTGTCGGAGGTGCCGTCCTTTGGATGAGCCGTTAAACCGAGGCCCCGCCTGCTCTCAGCTGGATGTAAAAGATCCCATGGCACTATTTCGAAGAACAGCAGGGGAGTTATCCCCGGTGTCCTGGCCAATATTTATCCCTCAATCAACATCACTAAAACAGATTATCTGGTCATTATCACATTGCTGTTCATGGGAGCTTGCTGTGCGCAATTTAGCTGCCGCATTTCCTACATTACAACAGTGACTACACTTCAAAAAGTACTTCATTGGCTGTAAAGCGCTTTGGGACGTCCGGTGGTCGTGAAAGACGCTATATAAATGCAAGTCTTTTTTCTTTCTTCCACCCATGAAGAGAATATATCAGAATCAGAGTACAGGGTAAACTGGGATAAACCCACCTCATAATATTACCTGACTCCTTTCACTACTTAAAGAGCCTTAAAATTGATTTTAATAACTTCAGATCTTAACCTGGTTCCTACCTTCTTTTCGGCAGGGGTTACTGGCAATGTGGGATAGGTGTGTCGGCATTTCCGGGGAGATGGGAATAGGTTGGCACTTTGGGTGGGGACCCTCTGTTGGTGAACCTTCTGTACTCTTCGCATCGGCCTGCATTTTTCTAAAATACTTCCTGCTCATACCCTCGTAATAGCAATTACTGCACTTCAGAAAGTAATTCACTCTTATCTAAAATAGGCCACTACACAAGATAATTCATGTGAAGAGGCTCTATATGGTGTGTTTTTTTTATTGTATGGGCCTTTTAAAGGTGTGAAACCGTCTCCCGGTATAGTGGTTGAGAGGCCTTTCATTACATTTGTTAAACGTTTAAAGTAAAATAGCGAGGCAACATTGGCAAGCAGGAAAGATGGTAAACAGTTGCGGGATCTCATGGGTTTCTGGTAGAAGACTGACCTCAAGCACAGTGCATCTGATGGTACATGCCAACGCAGGTCTCACCAAACGCGAGAGCGCTCAAAAAACTTTGCAACTTTTAAGGTCGACATAATTTTCTTTCATTTAACATCTACAAAAATAATTTCTGTGCTCTCTAACGATGAATGCTAGAAATGTAACAAAAATGTACAGAATGTTAATAGTATTGGAATAAAATTAAAACATGGTAATCTTGTTATATTATGGTGCAAAAATACCACTGAGGTGCTTAATAGGTTAGCCAAGCTTAACGCAACAGTGTCAACATGCAGGATTCTGAGGATCTTATCTAGAATAGGTCACAAGTTCAGTGGCAGATAACTCCCATGGATTCCTGTAAATGCAGTAGATATGATGAAACCAACTCGGGGGAGATCTATTCCATTCCAGTAAACATCAGGGCATATGGTATTCAGCGGCAAAGATAGTAATTTACATAGATAACAGACCTGATAGACAGCAGTAATAAATCGACTTGTAACCGAGACTGCACAGGCACTTTTTGACTAGTTTACTGCAAAGACCCTTGCTGTTCAGTACAATTTTATTGATCATGATTTTTAGGCCAGTTTGATTCAAATTTTTGGTGTAGGGTATTTTATGCTAACAGACCGTGTAATCTACTTTAATGTATTTACAAAACATGACACTAAATTATTTCAGAAAGTCTCCTGTCCTCTCAGATTGGGAAGAAAAGGTTTGAATCCTAGTCTTTGCAGACTCACATAGGCCTTTCCTGGCTCTGAGTGTTGCCAATCTCAGCTGGTTAAAAGTCGCAGTGGGACTACCTTGAGTCACACTGACTGGGCACGTAGCGCCATTGTAGGAGCCCATGGGGATTTTGATAGTGTTTGCCTGCTTAACAGTCACTGCACTTCACATGTAATTCATTGTATGTGAAGTGCTTTAAGATGTGTCTAGAGGTGTGAATAATGAGTTATATAAATGCATGGCTTTTCATTTTCTGTCCTACAGAAGAAAGTTGGTCATTTTCCTGAGCTCCTTGCTGCATAATGGAGTGGATTCAACTGGTGCAGATACCACATTAACCAAGAGTACGTCCAAGAAACCAGACCTACCTCAGACATATTACGTCATCAGTCTCCCCGTGAGTCGTCTTGTAGCTACGCTGCTGGGTGTGCGTGGTCTTGTACGTACTGTTTTCTCTTTGCAGCTATTATCATGGTTGCTATTGAACAAAACTAGTATGTACCATACATGTTCAACAGTTCAATTTAGGTGTTCTGGGACATTTAATATTTATCTCAGCTGGTGTTTTGAGATCTGAACATTTTAAATTTTTTATCAATATTTCTTTTGTAATTAACACAATTCTGTGCTGTGACTGCGCAGCAAATTTGTATATTGTATTTATATAAATATTGTATATGTGCATTGTCCTTTGTAAATTTTGCATTTTATATGTTTTTGTAGTAATAAAAATTGTCTGAAATACTGATTCTGTTTCTTCCATATTTCTATAAAACCTAGCTCATCTCCTGTGGCAATCGTTCAGATAGTCTGGGGGCTGGAGCCCAGTTGTGATGTTTGATAACGCCCCTGTGAAGTGCCTTGGGACGTTTTACTGTGTTAAAGGCACTATAGAAATGCAAGTTGTTGGTTAAATGCTAAGATAGAGCTGTAAACTTCCTTTACAGTCACTGCTCAGGTACTGTCAGTGGGGAAGATGTCTAAATATTCATATCCTGTGGTCAACTAGAGGATAATTGCTTAGGGATGCTTTCTGTAGATTGGCAGCTGCTTGTAAATCCCTGGCTTCTGCCCTTGGGAAGATGTTTGATTATCAGTGTCAAAAAATTCAGGAGAAAATGACTTTGCCGCCTTTCTATTTTTTTTAATACTTTTGGGACTTTGTAGTATGACATCTGAGGTGTGATGCATGTGCTGGACGCGAGATTTTTTCTCTCTACTGAGAGGATGTGCTGTTCTGAGGACTGAAGCATTAAACCATGTAACATACAAGCTGTTATTTCCCTACTAAAGTGTGAGTGCCCTTGAGGATATAAGCTGTAATTGCTCAGCAGTCTTGAAATGATTGGCTTGGTTAAATTACACGTCAAGCTGGCTTGTTTGCTTTCAAGTTTAATTGTTAAGTAAAAACCAGCTCTAATGTCACTCTGAGTTTAGCTGTTCAGTCCGGAAACAGCAGAGATTTGGAATACGCTCGTCAGCTGGAAGTTCCAGCTGAGAAAAGCATACAGCATTTTAAGATTTTTTTGATGTTTTAATAAAAAAGCGATGTCTGTCTGGAATATGACTCCTGTCTGTGCAGATGTACCAGTTTTAATATGTAGGAAATTACTAAAAGTTGTTTATACTGAGTCTGGGGATGTACAGTAGTGTTTTTGAACCATAAGGGGGGTTATGCCATGTAATGCACAATGTATTATTAGCAGAGCCAGTGGTTAATGGTAACTGAATGTTAGATTGTGTTTTTATTGCATGATATTCTGGGATTTTTGCCAGTGTTTGGGGGATTGAATTCCACTGGAGAGGCTTGTGATTTGGTAGCACTACAGAGGGGGAACTTGGGAATTAGCAGAACTGGGAGTGGTATGTGGTAGCACTGTTGGGGGTGCTGTCCTCTGGCAGCACGGAGGGGTAGAATTTGTTAAGAACTTTGCAAGAGATCCCCCGAGACAATGAGGCAACTGTTTTTTGATTGATTCTTCAAAAAAAATTAGTATTTTCAGACACGAACAGAAAGTAAACACATTTGCTTTAATAAGCACATTGTATTAATAAAGAATCCCTTGTATGTACAGTCCTGGCAAACTGACAATTTGTTACTGTAAATGCTTATTGCTTTTTGCTAGGAACCCATCAAAGAAGGAGCGTCATGACTGAGATGGCAGCCCAAGGGTGGGTGGTTTTGAGTATTTCCAACAGGGCAGGTGGGCGTTCCTTAGGGGGAGCTGGCGATGGGAACAGTAATGATGGGCAGGCAAGCATTACCAAGAGAGCAGGCAGCCAGAGCCTCAAGGCATTGCACTGACATGGTCAGGCAGGCCCAGGGAGAAGCCGGCAGGAAAGTAGAGAGGTTCATATGGGCAGCAGAGGCATAATTAAATTTAAAAAGAAAATGTACCAAGTTGGACAGCAAATAATTGAAGTTTCAATAAATTTGAAATAAAGCTTATCTGACTGCCCCCTAGAAAAACAGACCTAGGAGACAGTTAGAAAGAGCAGCAGTGCCATCTATCTTTTGGAGGACTGAAATATAAATATAATGTTACAGTCTAATAGATTAAAATGAATACCCACGCATGGTAGAAGTAGCGTTACATGTGTGAAATTTAAAGGAAATGTGTACAATATGCAAAACTTGTAATATAAATAAATATTGTGCACTGAAGACCAGTTGGCCTCATGTTCACCTACCATCTTCAAATCTCATGACTTGTATCTGAATGTAGACATTGAAAAATCAAGTAATATATTTTTCATATATACTAGTGGATCTGCTATGGCGATGCCCCGGAAAGTCAATGGGAGGGCAGAATAAACGGCGTAGGAGGCCACACTGAGAGCCAGGCTGACTCATCAGGAACAAAAAGCAAACAATAGAAGATGGTTAAAAGGCAGAAGTGACTACCATAAGACAATATGGGGTAATAATTAGAGAATTCAAAGAAATGAAAGACATATACAAGACACAGACAGTTTGTGAAGAGCTAAAGGCATGGGGGGGATAGGCAGGTGGAGAGGGAAGCATGAAAACGGGCGAAGCAGTGCAAGCTCCAGTGAATTGGGAGCCCCCAGCCTAGCATACTGTTCCAACAGGGGCGATGTCTCCCCAAACACCAACTTTCTCTGGGAGCCAGGATCATGGCCAGTAGGTGGGAGTGAAATGGTCACACAGTGAGATTTATATTTTTAAATGGAAGCAACCTTTAGCAGCTGAGATAACGGCACAGAGAGAAAGAATATTAAAAAATAACTCGGCCCTATTGGGCTGGGACCGGAGCAGACATGGCACCTCCGACAGTGCGGCACTCCCTCAGCACTGCACTGGAGCGTCAGCCTAGATTTTTGTGCTCAAGTCCCTGGGGTGGGACTTGAACCCACGACCTTCTGACTCAGCGGCGAGGGTGCTACCCACTGAGCCATGGCATGAAAAACTACTTTTAAATGCTGCAAACTGAAAACAAACCAGCGTTGGGCACGGACTTGCTAAAAGAATTCTGTCCACCATTTGAAAAGTGGCAAATGAACCAATATTATTTACAATAGTCTAGCACCGATAGCAAGACTCTCAGAAGTCTTGTGTAAGACTGCCATCTACTGGAATTTTGATTGAAGGTTTCAATGAAACCTCATGACATTTAGCAAAAATATTTCAATTTATAACCAATACAGCTTCTTAAGTCAAGAATGCACTCTGCAATATAATGTCAAATTAAAGACTGATCAAAAACCGCATATAGAATTCTACGTTAAATTATGTGGTTTGTAGACTACTCATCATTCAAGCCTTTGCCTACAATTTAGAGATTGAATATTCTGTGTTTCAACCTTTGGAATTTATATAGCACCGTTCACATCCTTACAGCTGGCGTTATAAAATTAAAATATCCTTTCTGTGCATTTGTTTTCAAACAATACCTCTTTGCTGTTTTAACTGCTTTTCACCTCCTTTGTGATGTGCCTCAGCTGTGAGAGTGGGAAAAAGATCTACTGCCATGTATGTGTCAATGCTGCTCTGTAACTGGAGATGGGAGAGGCTTGTACCAGTTATAAATTCACATACAGAATAAAGCTTGTAAAGCATTTATATAAAGGGTTTCTATTCTCATGTCTGCCTGTCCTATTTTTTTTTCCAAAATATTTGGTTTGCTTTCTAAAAGTTACGAAAAAAATCTGGACTTTTACCTTTAAACTTCATGCAATGCTCCGGCCCGCGGGTTCCCAGTGCGCGCAATCTTCCCTGCTCCCAAATATTCCCTTTGGCTGTTTTGCCTGTCCACTCAGCCCCACAGGTTTAGCCCAACATTCCAGATATAAAATAATACTACAGCATTTCTAGAGGGATAGAATTGAAAAGCAGATAGATTGTGTTAAACTTGTACAGAACCTTGGTTAGACCATAGCAAAATACACGGATGCTGCCTGGCCTGCTGAGTTTTTCCAGCGTTTTCTGTTGTTATTTTGGTTAGACCATGTTTGGAGTACAGTGAACAGTTCTGGTCTCCATATTATGAAAAGAATATAGAGGCATTGGGGAAGGTGCAAAAAAGATTCATAAGTATGATACCAGAACTGGGAGGATATACTTATCAGGAAAGGCTGAACAAGCTAGGGCTCTTTTCTCTAGAAAAGAGAACACTGAGGGTGATCTGATAGAGGTCTGGAAGATTATGAAAGGTTTTGATAGGGTAACTAGGGCACATAAATATACGATAAGTCGCTAGTAAATCTAATAGGCAATTCAGAATATACTTCTTTACCCAAAGAGTGGTTAGAATGTGGAACTCACTACCAATGTTCCCTTTAAGCTGCGTGGCCATGCAGCCCCTTAAAGGGGCCGCGCACCCAAAAAAAAAATTTAAGGAACATTGCTCGCTACCACAAGGAGTAGTGGAGGCAAATAGCATAGATGCATTTAAGGGAAAGCTAGATAAACACACGAAAGGAATAGAAGGTTATGCTGATATGTTTAGATGAAAAGGGGTGGAAGGAGGCTCGTGTAGAGCATAAACCAGTTGAGCTGAATATTCTATGTAATTGAAAAGGCTTTTATTGCCAGTGTACATTACGCAAAGCTCAGAGCGCAGCCGGAAGTCCTTTATTCCACAGCTGACCATGTGCTGAAATGAAGGAGGGTGGTACATTGTGGTTAGAGGCTGCAGGAAATCAAAGATAATAAAATGTTGATGATTCTTGGAACTGCTGCAGACTATGACAGGTGTAAGTGGCACAGAGAACAAAACATACATTAATATTTAAACAAGGACTGGTTCCTTCTTCTGCATTAAAGCTACAGCCCCCATGTTTGCATTATATTATTACAGTGTCTAAAAAGGCAATACCCTTCCCTGGCTATTCCTGCCACACCCACTGACGATATGTGAGAGGGAGAACGAATGCATGCATAATCTGCTCTCATTGATTGCGGTTCTCAAATTGACCTTACGTATTCGAGAAGGGTCAGGTAGACCAGGAGATTAAGCATACCAAATGTCCATACAGGGCTACTCCAAAGAACATACTCCGGTATCTGAAGGCCAGTCAACCTAATGTCAGTCATAGGGTAACTTCTAGAGACCATAATCCAAGGCGAAATTAATTGTCATTTGCATGGTTAATAAATGACAGCCAACATGGATTTGTTAAAGGCAAATCATGTTTGTACAATCATACCTTTTGTTATTTAATCTCTCCTCCCTATCACAGACCTTCCCTTTAGTTCTTAACCCCACCTCCGCACTTGTTTAAATTCTATTATATATCTAACTTTTTCCAGTTCTGACGAACGGTCATCGACCTGAAACGTAAACTCTCGTTTCTCTCTCCACAGATGCTGCCTGACCTGCTGAGTATCTCCAACATTTTCTGTTTTTATTTTGTGTCTGACAAACCTGATTGAGTTCTTCAATCTTTTTGAAAGTTACTATTGAATCTGCCCCCATCACCCTTTCAGGCAGTGCATTCCAGGTCATAAAAACTCACTGCATTAAAAAAAAATTCTCCTCAGTATTGTGTGCAGTTTTGGTCGCCTTATCTGAGGAAGAATGTTCTTGCCATGGAGGGAGTGCAGCGAAGATTCACCAGGCTGATACCTGGGATGGCAGGAATGACGTATGAGGAGAGATTGGGTCGATTGGGCTTATACTCGCTGGAGTTTAGAAGAATGAGAGGGGATCTCATTGAAACTTATAAAATTCTAACAGGACTAGACAGACTAGATGCAGGAAGGATGTTCTCGATGGCCAGGGAGTCCAGAACTAGGGGTCACAGTCTAAGGATAAGGGGTAAGCCATTTAGGACTGAGATGAGGAGGAATTTCTTCACCCAGAGAGTGGTGAACCTGTGGAATTCTCTACCACAGAAGGCAGTAGAGGCCAATTTATTAATTATATTCAAGAAGGAGTTAGATATATTTCTTAAAGCTAAAGGGATCAAGGGATATGGGGAGAAGGCAGGGACAGGGTACTGAATTTGGATGATCAGCCATGATCTCATTGAATAGCGGAGCAGGCTCGAGGGGCTGAATGGCCTACTCCTGCTCCTATCTTCTATGTTTTTATGTTTCTATCTCCCCTCTGGTTCTTTTTCCAATTATCTTAAATCAGTGTCTTCTGTGCCAGTGGAAACAGTTTCTACTTATTTACTCTATCAAAACTCCTCATTTTTTAACACCACTATTAAATCTCCCCTTATTTCCATGTGTATACTAAATGGCATTGCAGATATTGGGGGGGGAAATCGGTACCTTAGCACCTCCTGTTAGCGACAGCAGATGGCACTAATGGGGCACTAGAGCATTATCGCCAGGGCAAAGCAAATCCAACGCCGCACACCAAATCCTGCCCCCCCCAACCCACAGTTATCGCCGGGAGCCTCAACACCAGGTGGATCGTGACGTCAGTGAGTGTGCAACGCTCACTGGCAGCCCGATCTGCAAAATTAATTGTCGCTATCTACCTTAGCGCCAGGAGGAAACAGCGACGGAGAGCTGGTGTGAAGCAACAGGAAGCCGGCTCCAGGGATGTTATTTAAAGGGATCATCAGTAATGAGTCGCAGCTGTACGTTAGTGGAGTTTCAGTGCTTTCTTGTCAGTTTCACTTAGCGCAACAGTCTCATTCTGTAATTTAAAGGTTATTTAGTATCAGGAGTGTTGTGGCAACTAAAAAGTAGCTACATTTATTTGTAAAAAAATCAAACTGCTACATTTGGCTAGATTAATGGGGACTGTACTGGCAGTCGACCTCACCCTCCAGGATCTACGGCAGAGGGAGCGGAGGCAGTGAGAAAGACTGGAACATGTGGCCAGAGGGAGGAGGAGGGCCATCAGGGCTCTCAACAGGAGGCCTTACCCTCCGAGGGTATTCCGAGAGCACTTCTCCTACCTCCAATTAAGCGAGGAGCAGTGTATTAGATGGCTCCGCTTCACCAAGGAGATGGTCACAGAACTCTGCCACCTCCTGCAGCCAGACCTCCAGCCTCAGATCAGGGTGACCACGGCTCTCTCAGTGGCAGTCAAGCACACCGTCGCCTTCAATTTCTTCACCAGCGGTTCCTTCCAGTCTGTAACAGGAGACATAGCGAACATCTCACAGTTCGCCGTCCATCGCTGCATCCGGGAGGTCACAGAGGCTCTCTACAGTAGGAGAAGGGACTACATTTCCTTCCCCATCACCAGAGAGAAGCAGGACAAGCATGCATGTGGCTTTGCCAGGATAGCGGGATTCCCCATGGTGCAGGGCGCCATTGACCGCACCCACGTGGCTTTGCGGGCACCTCATAGCAATCCCGAGATCTTCCATAACCGCAAAGACTACCACTCAATGTGCAGTTGGTGTGCGACCACAGACAGCGAATCCTCAATGTCAATGCTTGCAATCCTGGCAGCAGCCACGATGCCTTCATCCTACGCCTGACTGGTGTGCCAGCCCTCTTCCAGCCACCACGTCAAGCTTGCGGCTGGTTGGTCGGAGACGAGGGCTAGCCGCTCTCCGCCTGGCTCATGCCTCCCCTCCGCAGCCCCAACACTCCTGCCCAGCACTCATATAATGTCAGCCATGCTGCCACCAGGAACATCACTGAGCAGACCATCGGGATGCTCAAGCAACGGTTCCACTGCCTTGACCGCTCGGGAGGAGCCCTCCAGTACTCAGCTGAGCGGGTGTCCCATTTCGTCGTGGTCTGCTGCATGCTCCACAACTTGGCCATCATGAGGGCCCAGCCCTTGCCACCAGGGATTGTGGGACCACCTCAAGAGGAGGAAGAGGAAGAGGAAGATGAGGAGGAGGACGAGGAGGAGGAGGAACAGGAGCGGCCTTCCGGAAGGGCGGTCTGTGACCGCCTCATCAGACTGCGGTTCCAATGAATTAAACCCCAGATCCCCGTTGCTCACCACATCCCCATCGTTCCATCCCTGTCACAGGCCGTATCACAGTGCAAAGTTGAAATGAGACACACCACAAAAGAATCCAAACTGAATTAATAAATTTATCAAAAATCAGTGAACACATATTTACAACAAAAATATTAACTATTCATCCTTGTGCAATCCCTTAGTGCCTCTCGTTACTGTGCCTTTGCCTACTCTAGAGCTCCTACATAGTGTTGGCCCAGTGGCTGCAGCACAGCTGGTGGAAGGTTGCTGAGTGCCCGTGCGGGAGACTTCAGATGGTCTTGCAGGACGCCCTCGACTAGCTCTGGGCCTGGAGGGCCCGGCTGTAGACTGCACCACCTCAGCATGGGCGGCACAGTCTGGGCTGGCTGGACGACGGGCAACGACAAGGGCAATAGCGGAGTGGCAGTGGTGGGAGCAGGAATGCTGTCATCCTGAGAGAGGGCAGCAGGTTGCTGCTCCACTGCCACTCCCCTGGGGCAGCACCTCAGCATCCCCAGCAATACTGCTGGAGCACAGATTGCTGGCCTGCTGCGACACCTTGAAAGCCCTGGTCGACGGTGGTAGACCTAGCCACGATGGCAGCAGTCAGAGCTTGCGTGGCATCAAGCTGAGACTGTATGAGAGCAGTCTGAGATTGGATGCTACCAAGCATAGCCTGCATTACAGCACAAAGACGTTGCGTCGCTTCCGCCTGTGCTGCAATGGAAGCTGCCAGATCACACATCACATGCGGCATCAGGTCTGGGTCACCACGGTCTCTCGGAGAGTCTACCATCATTTGCAGACTGGAAATGATGGGGTCCATGGTGTGCGCAGAGCCTTGTGCAATGTTGGAGGCGGGCTCCTCCACGCTCCTTACCATTGCCGAGAGGCTCTCGGGCACCCTTGCCATTGCACCTATCATCTCTGTGTGCATGCCCATCACCCTTCTTCTAAAGGTCTCCCCATCGAGGTCCTCCTCTGAGTCCTGGGCAGCAGAACTCGCCCTCCGGGGAGCTGGCCCCCGAGCTTCCCTTTCCCTCTGGCATTGCTGTAGCCTACTCATCCCCGGTGCCTCACCCTGTGCAGATCCCGCTACTGTACTAGCCTCTAAAGAACATGTAGTGCCAGTATCTGAGCTGGTGCCTGCAGGTGAGACATGCAGCGACACGATGTGTTCTTCATCCTCCTCTTCTTCCGCCTCGCTCTCTACGGTGCCCTCAGGGACAGGCTGCTCAGCTGCTTGCTCATTATCTGAAAACATAAAGGCACAAGAGTCGGGTTAAGGTGAGGGGAGGGGGGCAGGGAGAAATGCATGCATACAGCATGATTAGCTGGAAAGTGCAAAACGCTTGTGGGGTGAGGGGGAAGTGGGATGTGAGAAGAAGGAGTAGGGATGAGCATATCGTTGTTGTCCCCAAGAGGGTCAATTTCACCGGTGGCCACGGCGCCCACCACCTGGCGCCCAATAATCTGCAGCACTCTATTTTCCAGCGCAGACAGTGGTTGGGTGTCAGCTTGTCCCCCGCCTGTGTGCTCCTGCTCCCTCCTGTTTTGAGCCACCTTGGCCTGCAAGAGAAAGGAAAGTGTATGAGTGAGTGTGGAGCAATGTGTTTGGGTGATGTGCCTGTCATAGTTGAATAGCTGTCATTGTGTGCAAGGTGTGAGATGTGGGTGTGTGTTGGTCGGTAGAGATTGTTGGTGGGTGAGTGCTGGGGGTGTGGGGCTTTGGGCAGTGTGTGAAGACTATGGTTCAGATGGTGGTATGTAGCATTTGTAGAAGCATTCACTCACCCTGACCACCTGAGTAAGGTTGTTAAATTTCTTCCTGCACTGTGTGTGGGTCCTGGGGACCACAGTGTTGCCCAAGACATGCTGCACTACCTCCCTCCACATGGTGCGGAAGTCTTGCAGCGAGGGCTTCCTGCCACTTGCCGGGTAGAGCACTGCCCTCCATCTCTCCACAGCGAACCATCAATGCCTCCAATGCTTGATCGCAGAATCTGCGGGCTCTCTCCCTGGGGCGTGGATCTGCCATGAGTACAGCTGCTTCAGTCCTCCGGCACCTTCTCCTTGACTTGCTGAGGCAGCTGCACAATGCTGAGAATAAGGTTCTGCAGCATCAGTGAACCTCCCCTTTAAGAACTGGAGAAAGCCTGTGGCAATCGTGACTTGCGATTAGACTGCACCTGATATTGGTCCACCCTTTGAGTGTAACGCCAATGAGCTTGGATTGAATTAGCGCTCCAATCATTTCTTTGAGCAGTGAGCATGAATTTTGCATGCAGTCTAAAGCATTAAGCGCCTGGCGCTAATTCTCCAACTTTTCTAATTATACTGCCCATTCCTGGGCTATAATGAATTTCTAGCCCATTGAGTTATGTACTGCGAAACCTATTGCCGCAGATTTTGCTGTCAAAGTAACGGTGAGGCTAATACAGCTCACTGTTATTTAAGCACAGATGGTACAGCAACTTCAGGCGAGGGGCAGATGTGCGGTTAAATGCCAATACCCTAAAGCTTCAGTCCGAGTTGCGCCACTCTGCTGTTAACTTAGCAAAAACAGCATCTCGCTGTCTAAGTCACCATTGAAATGAATTGAATGGCGTGAAGTTGCTATATTTACGTGGCAGATACGAACTAAACTCACCACGGAAACTTAAGTCTTGACATTACAAGCGCAAGTACCCTTTTAACGACCTGATAAGTGTTAATTATTGGCAATCAACCTCTCTGGCACTGATAATTAACTATTGAAAGTGTGGAGTCTCATTCCTTCAGGTATTAATTGTTGAAGATTTTTAAAATGACAGATTTAAAAAGGAATTAAAATGTATTTTTCCTTTGTCACTTTTCTCTCACGCTTAATCCAATCTTTCTTTCCCTCTCTTTGTATTTCTGTACTTGATTTGACATTGAAGTCACCCACTCTAATTTACACTTCCTTCTCCGTCGACCCATTATTTCTTTCACTTCATCACAGACAATCCTTCAATCTGATTGGTTAAGGAGATATGCAGTTGCTTGCTCTGTTCGCTCAGGTCCCAGATGCCCGGTTTCCCTCACTGTGATGTTATCAGCTCACACTTTCAACAACTTGCCACACAAAAAAATGATAAACCTAAATGTGCAAGGACAAGTCTAACTAACAGCAGACAGCGTTAGATGCCCTGCTACAGCAAAATCTAGGCCAAAGTATTTTGAATTAGCAGTCTCTACAAGCCTGAAATGACATTGGCATCAAAATTACAGCAGTAAGAGGCAAGATAGCTTGGTATACATAAAAATTACATACTTTTCAATTTGCCAGAGGCTTTTTTGCATTGGACTATTTCTAAATTCAATTTGCAAGTAACATTTATATTATAGCACCACCTTAAACATCGCTCCCTCCACCACCGGCGTACCGTGGCTGCAGTGTGTACCATCTACAAGATGCACTGCTGCAACTCGCCAAGGCTTCTTCGACAGCGCCTCCCAAACCCACGACCTCTACCATCTAGGACAAGGGCAGCAGGCGCATGGGAACAAGTTCTCCTCCAAGTCACACACATTCCTGACTTGGAAGTATATCAGTGTTCCTTCATAATTGGTGGGTCAAAATTATGGAACTCCCTACCTAACAGCACTGTGGGAGTACCTTCAACACACAGACTGCTGCAGTGCAAGAAGGCAGCTCACCACCACATTCTCAAGGATAATTAAGGATGGGCAATAAATGCTGGCCTTGCCAGCAACGCCCACATTCCATGAATGAATATTTAAAAAAATAGCATGCAGTATAGGTAGGGCTGGGAAGATTGCCAATCAGATCAGGTTACAGGCAGGATCAGGCTCCCGAAACAATAAACAAATTTAGTTGTGTTGGGCTTGTGTTCAACAGCTGCTAGCTATACAAATGAGGAGTGCAAGATTGACAGTAACTGCATAGATTGTGCAAAGGACTAATGGGAAGGAAATGGATCAATGCCTGGAATTTCTTCCAACTGGTTGGAATGAATTTCATTATTAAATGTCCCAACCTGTTCAGATTTTTTTTATAGAAAGGTGATACACCTTTATGGCTTTTTCATCTCGGATCACACACCATCGGAAGATAAGAGAGGAACCAAATGACCAATCTGCTCCCAGGCCTTTTATATAGAATTTACAGCACAGAAACAGGCCATCCAGTCCAACACGTCTATGCCGGTGTTTATGCTCCACATGAGTCGCCTCCCACCTTACTTCATCTCATCCTATATCAACGTATCCTTCTATTCCTTTCTCCCTCATGTACTTATCTAGCATCCCTTTAAATGCATCTATGCTATTCACCTCAGCCACTGCATGGGAAGCAAGTTCCACATTCTCACCACTCTCTGGATAAAGTAGTTTCTATTTTCTAGAGAAAAGATCCCCAGCCTGTTCAGTCTTTCCTGATAGTTGTACCCCCTCTGTTCTGGTATCATCCTTGTAAATCTTTATTGCACTTTCACTGCTTCTATATTGTTTTTGTAATATTGGGACCAGAACTGTCAACAGTACTGCAAGTGTGGTCTAACCAAAGTTCTATACAAGTTTAACATCACTTCTCTGCTTTTGAAATCTGTTCCTCTGGAAATGAATCCCAATGCTTTGTTTGCATTTTTGATGGCTTTGTTAACCTGCATTGGTACTTTTAATGATTTGTGAATCTGTACCCCGAGATCCCTTTGTGCTTCTATCCAAGTAGTAGGGCTCCTTATTCCTCCTACCAAAATGCACCACCTCACACTTATCTATATTGAAATTAATTTGCCATTTGCACACCCATTCTGCAAAATTCGTCTGAAAGTACATGAGCGAGAGCCTGTGAGGATATGACTGGCCTCACTACTCATCACCTCTCCACCGCAGACGTGACCAGCCGTGTGGGTGGAAGACTAGGTGTAAATCATTCCTAAACTGTGTTGCAGCCCGTTAGCATTCCAATGTCTGAAATGTGCCTAAAGTATGCATGAACTGATCAAATAAGTACAAATTTTACATCAGCACTAATTTTGACCAGTCTATTGTTCCTGTAACTTGCAGTCACGTGAATGTTTAGACATTTAGTATTGATGAGCTGTTTGACCAGAGCGCACAGCACAGACAAGCCCAATTCTGTCCCCACCCCACAATCACATAGTTTCCATTCTTAAAAAAGGGGAGGGGAATGACTCACTGTCGAACTTGCTCCCTGTGGCAAGAAAACCAGGTTGCTCTTATTTAAGGATAGTATACAAACTGCCAAACATGCAATGAAGGAAACAAATCCATAACTGGACAAGTATAAAAATGAGAAGTCGCACAACACCAGGTTATAGTCCAATAGTTTTATTTGAAATTACGAGCTTTAGGAGCTCTGCTCCTTCTTTAGGTACAGGTACAGTGAGGGAATACAAATCGATTACACAGTATATATAGACAGAGAACAATGTGGGTAATTTGCTGCGAACGATGGTACTTTTGAGGTTAGGCGGCTGCTTGAAGGTGAGTAGTGGAGGCGTGGGGATGGCCTTAGCAAGGTGTTCGTCGTCATCGATGACATGTTGAAGGCTGCGAAGAACATGGCGTAGTTTCTCCGCTCCGGGGAAGTACTGGACGACGTAGGGTACTCTGTTGGTTGTGTCCCGTGTTCGCCTTCTGAGGAGGTCTATGCGATTTTTCGCTGTGGCCCGTCGGAACTGTCGATCGACGAGTCGAGCGTCATATCCCGTTCTTACGAGGGCGTCTTTCAGCGTCCGTAGGTGTCCATCGCGTTCCTCCTCGTCTGAGCAGATCCTGTGTATTCGCAGGGCTTGTCCATAGGGGATGGCTTCTTTAACGTGGTTAGGGTGGAAGCTGGAGAAGTGGAGCATCGTGAGGTTGTCCGTGGGCTTGCGGTAGAGTGAAGTGCTGAGGTGTCCGTCTTTGATAGAGATTCGTGTGTCCAAGAATGAAACCGATTCTGAGGAGTAGTCCATGGTGAGTTTGATGGTGGGATGGAACCTGTTGATGTTATCGTGTAGTCCTTTCAGTGATCCTTCACCGTGGGTCCAAAGGAAGAAGATGTCGTCGATGTATCTGGTGTACAGCGGAGAAACTACGCCCAAGTTCTTCGCAGCCTTCAACATGTCATCGATGATGACGAACACCTTGCTAAGGCCATCCCCACGCCTCCACTACTCACCTTCAAGCAGCCGCCTAACCTCAAAAGTACCGTCGTTCGCAGCAAATTACCCAGCTGTCAGGAGAACAGCGACCACGACACAACACAACCCTGCCACGGCAACCTCTGCAAGACATGCCAGATCATCAACACAGATACCATCATCACACGTGAGGACACTACCCACCAGATACATGGTATATACTCATGTGACTCGGCCAATGTTGTCTACCTCATACGTTGCAGGAAAGAATGCACCGCGGCATGGTACATCGGCGAGACCATGCAGACACTGAGACAACGTATGAACGGACACCCCGCAACAATCGCCAGGCAGGATTGTTACCTCCCAGTCGGGGAACACTTCAGCAGTCAAGGACATTCAGCCTCGGATCTGCGGGTTAGCGTTCTCCAAGGCGGCCTTCGAGACACACGACAACGCAAAATCATCGAGCAGAAACTGATAGCCAAGTTACACACCCATGAGGATGGCCTCAACCGGGATCTCGGGTTCATGTCACGCTACAGAACGTGACTCGACATCGTTGTCTGTTTTTCCAGTTTTTAAAAAAAAGTTAAAAGCTTAACTGCAGACGGCAGCATTTGACACGTTGGACCCCCTGTGACCCACCTCATTGTCTTAGCTGTACTCTGATGTGTCTTTGATGTAATGCCTCCCAGACGGATTGTATCTCTGCAGACACATTGTTCTCTGTCTATATATACTGTGTAATCGATTTGTATTCCCTCACTGTACCTGTACCTGAAGAAGGAGCAGAGCTCCGAAAGCTCGTAATTTCAAATAAAACTGTTGGACTATAACCTGGTGTTGTGCGACTTCTCATTTTTGTCCACCCCAGTCCAACACCGGCATCTCCACATCATGGACAAGTATAGGCAGGGAAAATAATGCACACACCATAGCAGGAATCATACAATAAAAGGGATACAGAATAAGTGTATAAGTGTTGGAAAGCTGAAGTTACCACAGGGATTTATGCTAGCATTGTGCTCTTTAAAATGATTAAAAGGGCATTTTCTATGAATGAGGAATAAAAAAGACAAAATGTAAAGCTACAGAGAGAATACCTCTTGACCCAGTTGGGAATGAAAATTCAATACAGGTACATAAACTTAAAAAGGTTTCAACTTTAGGATTAAACAAAGAATACTGAGCAAATTTCCTGATTAAGAACTATATGAGCAATATTGCTAAACTGTTCAACCTTGCTAAATGCATGTCTAGTTCAAAGTTACCAGGATATTCTTACCGAGTGGATCGAACTTTCAAATTAAAAGTGCTGCTGAAGATCCATCAGAGTATGAATACAGTACTTTGTATTTAAATAACTAGATATTTTGCAAATGAGATTGTGCCACTACCAAACTCCAATGTAAAAGGTCCTGCATTTGGTTCCTGGTTAACCAGTTTCAGTCAGGGCACTGGGAATGCTACTACACTTGCATCCATATACCACCTTTAATGCAGCAAAACTTCCCACACCATTAGAGAGAAGTGGATGGTGATAAATTAGGCAAGATAACCAAGAGCATGGGTGAAGCAGTAAGGATTTGAGGGGCCGTTTGAAGTTAGGAAGAGTTAAGTAGAAGAGTTTAGTGTAGGAGCTCTAGTGTAGGGCCAGGATAGTTGGAGGTTCTTCCAACGATGGCAGAATGGGACAGTGGGGAAAAGATGAAATTTACAAGAAGTCAATTGGAAGACTGAAGGGCACAGCACTGTGGGAGTACCTTCAACACACAGACTGCTGCAGTGCAAGAAGGCAGCTCACCACCACATTCTCAAGGACAATTAAGGATGGGCAAAGTCACAGAGGGGTTTGTACACAAGGGTGAGGGGCAAGCAGAACCTGCAGTGGACAGGATACAGGCAGCTGTTTGGGAGAGTTGATTTAGGGTGGAGCAAGGCTTGAAAAAAAAAATCAAGCCTGGAGAAATGTTTAAGTAGCAGCGTTCAGCAATATCGCTGAGGTCAAAATAAGTGTTCTTGAGCGAGGAAGAAGATATAGGATTTGAAGCTCAGCTCAGAGTCAAACAGAACATTGAGATTTTGCAGCCTCAAGTTCAAAGAGAAGGGAGTCAGGGTCAATGATAGTTTTTAGCAGGAGCTGAACAGAATGCCTTTGGAGTTGCTAATGTTAAACATAGAAAAATAGGAGTAGGCCATTCGGCCCTTCGAGCCTGCTCCGCCATTGGATGATTGGGCAGATGCAGTATAATGTGGATAAATGCGAGGTTATCCACTTTGGTGGCAAAAACAGGAAGGCAGATTATCTGAACGGCAATAGATTGGGAAAAGGGGAAGTGCAACGAGACCTGGGAGTCCTTGTGCACCAGTCGTTGAAGGTAAGCATGCAGGTGCAGCAGGCGGTTAAGGCGGCAAATGGTATGTTGGCCTTCATAGCGAGAGGATTCGAGTACAGGAGCAAGGATGTCTTGCTGCAGTTGTACAGGGCCTTGGTGAGACCACACCTCGAGTATTGTGTGCAGTTTTGGTCGCCTTATCTGAGGAAGGATGTTCTTGCCATGGAGGGAGTGCAGCGAAGATTCACCAGACTGATAGCTGGGATGGCAGGAATGACGTATGAAGAGAGATTGGAACGATTGGGCTTGTATTTGCTAGAGTTTAGAAGAATGAGAGGGGATCTCATTGAAACTTATAAAATTCTAACAGGACTAGACAGACTAGATGCAGGAAGGATGTTTCCGATGGCGGGGGAGTCCAGAACCAGGGGTCACAGTCTAAGGATAAGGGGTAAGCCATTTAGGACTGAGATGAGGAGGAATGTCTTCACCCAGAGAGTGGTGAAGCTGTGGAATTCTCTACCACAGAAGGCAGTTGAGGCCAATTCATTAAATATATTCAAGGAGTTAGATATATTTCTTAAGGCTAAAGGGATCAAGGGATATGGGGAGAAAGCAGGGACAGGGTACTGAATTTGGATGATCAGCCATGATCTCATTAAATGGCAGAGCAGGCTCGAGGGCCGAATGGCCGCCTCCTGCTCCTATCTTCTATGTTCCAATATCATGGCTGATCCTCTATCTCAATACCATATTCCTGCTCTCCCCATACCACTCAAGATTGGAAAAGGTCTTGCTCATCCAAGACTTGATGTCAGACAAGTAATTTGACAGTAGTTGTGGAAAGGTAGAGCTGGTGTTATAAATGTAAATATATCAGCTGACTCCATGCCTATGGATAAGATCACCAGAGGAGCAACATGTAAATTAGGACAGGGCCAAGGATGGATCCTTGGGGCACACCCAAGGTGTACATTCAGGATAGGGAAAAACCATTGACAGATGTGCTAGCTGTGGATTGGGATCCATAAAAGTGGAACCAGGCAGGGACAGTCCCACAGAAATGTCATTGACTGTGAAATTCCACAAATACGTCAAGGAGTTGGTGACTTTGACCAGGGATTTAAACAGTGGCAGAAGATGCAAACAGAGCGGAGTAACAACAATGTGTTCAAGTACCCAAGAAGTAAGGGAGGTGGTTAGTGAGGGAGCAGCAGTTTGGAGAGAATAATGGAGTCAAGAAAGTGTACAATGACAATTTGCAAGAGGGAAACTGAGCCGATACAAAAGGAGCAGCTAACATGAGTACTGGGGCAAGGAAAGTTAGTTGTGCAGCAAGAATTTGGTTTGGGAGGTGGATCACATAGAAAAAAAATGAACCCATCACCACTTCCTCTCTCGACCCCTCCACAGTCTCTAAATTGTCAAACTGCTTGCCCGACCTCCAGTATTGGATGAGCAGAAATTTCCTCCAACTAAATATTGGGAAGACCGAAGCCAGTGTCTTCGGTCCCTGCCACAAACTCCGATCCCTAGCCACCGACTCCCTCCCTCTTCCTGGCAACTGAACCAGACTGTTTGTAACCTTTAGTGTCATATTTGACCCCAAGATGAGCTTCCAACCAGATACATGTGCCATCACCAAGACTGCCCATTTCTACCTCCAGAACATCACCCAACTCTGCCCTTGCCTCAGCTCATCCGCTACTGAAACCCTCATCTATGCCTTTGTTACCTCTAGACTTGACTATCCCAACTCACTCCTGGCTGGCCTCCCACATTCTACCCTCCGAAAACTTGTCATCCAAAATTCAGCTGCTCCTGTCCTAACTCACACCGGTCCCGTTCACCCATCACCCCTGTGCTCGCGGACCTACATTAGCTCCTGGTTAAGCAACACATCGATTTTAAAATTCTTACCCTGTTTTTCAAATCCATAGCCTCACCCCTCCCTATCTCTAATCTCCTTCAGCCGTACATCCCCCCGCACCCCCCTCAGAGATATCTGTGCTCCTCTTAACTCTCGAGCACCCCTGATTTCAATCACTCCACCATTGGTTGCTGTGCCTTCAGCTAACAAGACCCTAAGCTCTGGACCTCAATCCTTCTTTCCTCCTTTAAGAAGCTCCTTAAAACCTACCTCTGACCAAGCTTTTGGTCACCTGCCCCAGTATCTCCATAATGGTGACTTGGTGTCAAAGTTTGTTTTAGAACACTCCTGTGAAGCACCTTGGGAAGTTCTACTACGTTAAAGGAGCTATAAATAAAAAATTTATGGTTAAAAAAATCAGCTACGGTTTGAACTCCTGACAGTTAGCCAGGAATCTATGAAGATCGGAAGCAAAGTAGCACTGGCTCAATGTTAGGTACCTTGCGGTCAAAAATACCCGGTGACTCAATATGAATGATCAGAGAGGAGGCACGCAAGGGGCCTGGAGGCACATAGAACCGTGCCACATTTGGAGGTGCAATCATTAGGAGAAAAGGACAATTAAAATGCCATGAATGCAGTGTTTCACAAGCTTCAGGACCACCTGTCTTACAGGAAGTTCTTGTTGCTGTATTTAATTATTTTTTTTAAAAATCTGATGAGAGTGAAGTCTGCATCCCACTTTGCTCCAGCCTCTTATTGCAGCATAAAAATTCAAGCTACAGGGTTTGAAATTTGTCCCCAAGCTGATAATTTATGAAAAGTTTAGTCCAAAAAAAGAGGCAACGCAGGGGTTTGCCAACTTCCATCATTTATTCCACAAATCCCAATTTCAGTGCCATTTGGCTACAACTCAACCTGGCATGAATAGTTTCTTTTCCAAGTACTTTTTAAGTATACACTGCATTGCCAGGGCACTGCACACATTTAGCTCCTTATCTGCCACATTAAGGAATGTCAATTAACAACTGTTTAGAGGCAGGAGGATCATATGTAGTTACATTCTTAAAAAGAGTACAAGGACAAATTAACTAGATACAGGTACTTTATTTACAAATATTCAGATTAATAGCATTTTGTTCCATCAAATGAAAGGTACAGCAGTTCAAAGTAATTTTCTGTCACAGATATAAACAAGACCTACTGTAAGCTGTTCAGGAGTAGTTCAGATCTCATACCACCCAATAACTACAGCAAACTTTAGCAAATTTAGAATGAAACACCTTGCCAAATCCCTGCATGTTGTATCTGCAGGCTGTGGTCCCTGGGCAACACCTCGCTAAAGCAAAGGCTTAACATTGTAACCAAGACAAGAGACTCCTAACCATAATGCCTTTGACAATACTCCCATATACTCAACAAAAAGGCTCACATTCTTAAAATTAATAGCAAGACACTACAAACAAGGGACAGTGCACAAATTGACAATTTCCAATATATATTGCAGATTCCAGTTTTGGCCTTCCCACAACATTTCTGTACAGGATCCCATTTTTCTACAAGGGTGTGAGGATTTTCAACTGCTCGTGTCCATATTATGGGGGATTTGAACATTATTCTTAATTTCTTGATAGAAATAATGCTTAAATAGTACAGACCCATTTTATACACAAACTGAAGATGCAGATCATTAATCAGCATTTTAACCACAATTATGCCACCCGAGGCAAACGTGCTGAATCACCATTTGAAATTTAAACTACTTTCATCCCTTGAAATAAAGTTAGGTCAGAATCACCCTTCCCCAAAAAGTGTTTAATACAATGAACAACATTTTGTTAAAATAAAACAACTCTCCCTTAAAGTCTGCTTTTTGAATGGAATTTGGCTATCCAGTTCATCAAGGACAATTGCACCTAAATGTGTTGAGTAAAAAAGCACATGTATGCATTCATTCACCGTTGTTTGTTTTTGAATGATGTAAGGCAGTAAATACAGCCATAAATGCAAGACATCTACAGAGAACATTACACGGTCGATTGCACAACAACAGGATTATTAACGGTAGAGATTTTCCACAGTGCAATGATGGAACAAGAAGATGAGAGAATACGAAACTCAACTAGTGTTAAAGTACTGCTCGTTTTGTTTCTTTTTAAAATGTGATTATATCCACTCTGTGCTTAAAGGGGCAACATGGTCACTTAGATTGTACTGTACAAACTGGTACTTTTCTTATAGTGCCAGTAATCAATTTGTTTCTTCATTAAAATCATATACACAGATGTATTTAAATGTTAGTTCAGTTCCTTCAAATTTTATACATATTTACGTATGTCAATAAATGTAAAGAATAAAATGACAAAAAGCACACTAAAGCCTTCTTTTGCGTCTTAAGAGGGAAAGATGAGTAATAGCCATTTCCCTGTGCAAGGTTAAGACAAGAGCTGGAATTAGAACCCCATGAAAACATGTAACTGGGTGGGGAACTTATGAACAGCAACAAGCACACTCTACACGTTACAGACACCCTATCCGGTTTGAGTTGGATGTCAGTTCAGTCAAAGAACCTCTCAGTAACTTTGAACAGCATAGACAACAGTTGTATGGCAGAACAGGAGGATTTTTACTGTACAATAATTTTTTTGAATGAACAGCAAGGTTATGTCTATAGCCTGTGAGGGCTGGAGGGGGGGGGGGGGGAAATGGAATTAGGCAATGTCAGCGTGGCATTTAGCTGACGGGCACTGAAATCAGATCACAGATCGAGGGATGATGATGAGGAACTACCACAAGAACGAGTAAGAAAATATTTCAATTCTAAATTCCATGCAGGAGAGGTTTTATTACTCTACTCATTTTCCTTGTAACCTGATAAACATCTACGGTGGTTTAGCGAAGAGCCATTTATCATCGTGTTAAACTGTTGTCACAGCAGCAAAATTTATCCTGTCAGATTATCAGCAGACGAGGAGGCAGCTAGAAATACTGCTTTGACAAAGACACAAGAGAAAGATGTGAAAGGTCAAGAGGTTGGCTGGCTGAAGATCACTAGCAGCCGCAGCCTTCTCTCTGGGGTTGGGGTTCACTGATTAGTCGGCCACCCTGAGGAGCGGAGGGTTTGTGCTGTACTCCAGATTCAGCAGCATTGAGATCCAGGCTGCCGTCCTGTATGTTCTGGTAGATTTTCTTGGCAGCCTCCAGGAATGCATCCTCAACATTCTCACCTCTAGGAACAAAAAAAAAGTAATTTTTATTTACTGTAGCTTAATTAATAGATATTCAATGCGATCAAGCTGAATACTGGCCCCTACTGAAAACACGGCCTGGTCATATCCATATATTTAGTATCTAGTGTCCAAAGCCCCAGTGACTGCAGAGTCACTTCTGTGCAGTTACTTGCTGATTTTAACAAAACCAGCCCAAAAATATTTTTCAATGAAAAAGCTGCCAAGAACATACAAAATCCTCCCCAACATGAAAAAAAATTGAGCGGTGATTCTGTTGATCTCAAATTGTCTGTTCCGTTCACGTTAGGGAAAGGAATGCATCATCAATACAATTAAAGGTTAAAAAAAAAACGCCTCAATAGAATGAGATTCGCTTTAAATTAAGTCAACAAATGACACCTCTGCTATGCCACAGTTTAAGACAGGAACAGCAGCAGGGAAGCCACACTAAAGTCAGTAAGCCTTACACTCATTCATGAATTTTAAGTGGAACTATTCACAAAGACCCATGAACTAAGTTTGCTTTCAGTGATTGATTTCAAGAAGCACACTTACGTTTTTGCACTTGCTTCAAGGAATAGCAGACCTGTAGCAAAGTAACAGTAAAACTTTAGAAGCAGCAAAAAGTTCTACCGACAAGACTTGGTTAAAAATTAAACTTCACTGGTTACAAGGACCACAGATCAATTCAACAAATGTATCTAAAATCCCACAATAATTAAATTTTAAGCCACAACATGGTTCTTAAAACATCCAACACCATCTTGTTATAAAGAATGATTCTACTCTACAATACTGATGAGGCCTGCAGTCATGGGGTGTTGGAAAGAGAAAGAGGCAGAGGGCAAGGAAGAGAGACTGGGTCGGGGAAAATGCAGGTGTCTCATTACTCAACTTTAGTGCATTCAGGTGTGAAATGCAGATCTGACTCCCAAATTGTATGGTTATTCCTTGTGGAAGAGAAGGCAACAAGATAGCATTCCATGTTGCAACCACATTACACCAAAGTTTAAACTAGTAAAGTGGTGGTCTTGCTCTCCTAATGACAGCAGTTCCTCTCCCCACCCACAACACATTTGCAAGTGGACCAACTCACGATGGTAGTGAAGATTAGCCACACCAACAGCAATACAAGACAAACTGTACATGCTATTCAATGATCTGAGTCTACCACACAAGAAACCAAATCATATTTGCTCCGATTACAGATTCAGCCTAAACTTCAACACCAAAAGAACCATTTTAGTCTCACTTTAAAAAAATCAGCTAAGCAGTGGAACCAGTTAAAGCCACAAAGAATTACCACTATTTTGAAAATAAATTTGATAGTTGGACTTTAAAATGCTGGCAGGAATTTATGCTTAAAAAAGTTTTAATGTCCTTTAAGACACTCCTTAAAACCTACCTGTCACCTGCCCTAATTTATCCTGTGGCTCGGTGTCCAATTTTTGTGTCTTAAAATACTCCTGTGCAGCACCTTGGGACGTTTTACTACGTTAAAGGCGCTATATAAATACAGGTTGTTGTAATATTTGGGGTGCATACAGGGTGCCTCCAGGGTTTATGAAAACAGCATTATAGCTCTGAGGGGTCTTATACAATGAGGATTTACAGTTTTGGACTCATGTCATTAATTACCCACACAAAAGCACCTAGTTATTAAAAAAAGACCTCAAATTTATTAGTAAATGGGTTTAACGCAGGTAATGACAGCTGCTTTCCAATTCTTACGGAGCAAATCCTCACAATCCAATTCCACCATCCAACCAAACCCTGCTCCTTCCTCAGACATATTGAAATGATTAATAAATATCTGCATCTACAGCTTTGAAGTCATTTAGCAGTAGGAATGGCAGCCTGGATAGACTCAAAACAATATTGAAGAGCTTTGGGATGATCCCACATCTTT
Source organism: Squalus acanthias (assembly GCA_030390025.1). Classification (NCBI taxonomy): domain Eukaryota; kingdom Metazoa; phylum Chordata; class Chondrichthyes; order Squaliformes; family Squalidae; genus Squalus; species Squalus acanthias. The sequence continues at coordinate 86,483,997 of CM059438.1, forward strand.
CCCTTCCCAGTTTTTCCCTCTTCTGAAGGCATGGACTCTTGCTGGAGTACAGTTCCATTTTAAATTTAAAATATGGTTGCAACCAAGGCATTCACAAATGTCAACTGTATTTTAAATTATCTAACTTGTGAAATCAGAATGAAAAGCTACACTGCATTTGGTTCTGTAAATGGACGTCACCCAAGCCACAATAAAAACCAGAGGCACACATGCTGTTGGGTAAATTGAATGAAAATAAGAGGGGTTTTCAGGCTCACCAGAACTTCCCTTAAATGGGCTATCCATTTACCTAACTTTAGACGGTAAAGCACCAACATGACATGAATCATCCAGAATTTCAGATAAAATTGAGCATTTAGAAATTCATTAAATTAGTCAAGGATAACCAACCAATTTGTTAAAGGAAAAGTGTTTACAAATGTAAAAGTTTTTTTTTAAAAAAGTGATAAAGGGAATATAGTAGATGTAGTGTATAAGGATTTTCAGAACTGGTTTGATAAGGTATAAGAGGCTTGTTAGAAAAATTCAGGCATATATCGTACAAGAGAAAATGCAGCAGCAAGGAAAGAAAGTTGTTTGATGGACAAGGAACGAGAGTAAATGGATGTTGCTTGGATTGGAGAAGGGTTGGAAGTGGGGTACCACAGGGACCAGTACAGGGTCCACTGTTGTTCACAGAATAGATAGCTGATTGGGACATCAGTATAAGGAACTGGATCTCGGTTTGCTGATAACATGAAAGGAGGGGGGTTGGCAGTGATGAAGACTGTAAAGACTAAGGAAGACAGACTGGTTAGTAGAATGGGCAGATAGGTGGCAGATGCAAATTTAACATGGATAAAATGTGAGGCAATACATGGAGATGAGGTATAGGAACATAGAGACACTGCAGGTGTGGATAATCAAAGACTTCAAATAATTAAAGCCATAAAAAGGGCAACAGCATGGAGTTTTATAAATAGGGGCTATGGAGTATATAATAAATTTGTATGTAATATTGGTTCAGCACTGTATGCAGTTTTGGACATCCTATTATAGAAAAAACATTAAAGCCTTAGTGAGCATACAGCATAGATTCACCAGCATCATGCCAGGGATGGGAAATTAGAGTTATGAAGAGAGACACTGGGACTATTTCCACTGGAGCAGAGAAGGCCAAGAGGAGGTTCAATAGAGGTTTTTAAAATTATGAAGAGTTTTGATAAAATGACTTCCTCTGGTTGGGGAGTCAATGATAAAAGGTCTTCAATTTAAAAGAGTCAGTGAGGAGAGAGGTTAAAATAAAAAGATCTTTCGGCAGAGAGTTGTTAGGAGCATGGAATGTTTTGGTTGGAGTGATTCAAGCAGACCAATGCATTTAAAAAAGGAAAATTGGGTAAATATTTGAAGCAGAGGAAGATACAAGATGAGTTTTGGATTGCTCTAGCAACCAGCTGGCAGATACAGTGGGCCAAGCAGCCTCCTTCTGTTCAGGAAATATTAATGGAATACAGTTAAAGCTGCCACTATACATTCTGTGGCCGATACAGTGGAAAATTTTACTAAGAGACTCGTATCCTGAGCATATACTGTTCACTGTATTTTCTGAACGATCTGGGTTTACTTATAACCAGATCTTGGATAAGTGATGCTGTGCTGGAGAATGGCATGGAACCAAAACCTTTAATGCATACACTCTGGAATCTCATGCTTGGCAAGGGACTTTAGATAATCTCATCCGATGATTCACTTGCTTTAGTAAACAACTTTAATACAAACCATTTCCTAGACATATTTGGTTACTTTTTTGTGCTGTGCCCAATGGATAAATTTGTTCTAGCAGGAGAGTCATACTTAGAAAAGCTCTCCAAGACCAAGTAAAACCAGGTCAATGCTCCTCAACCTTCACTATTTCAGGACTAGGTATACAGTGCAGTTTCACATTTTCTTTGATGGAGGTATAATCTTTTTTAAAGGGTTGCTCAAAGAACAGTAACAGCATAATTGTTCCTGAAACATTTCAACCCAATCGTAACTTCCCATTCTACGTTACAAGAACCAGGTTGATATCAAACTGCCATCTTCCCAAGTCATAAAATACAAAACCTTTATACACTCACTTCCGCGGGTCTGATGTAATTTATACTGGGATGCATGAGCCAAGCAACTTCCTTCACTACAAAGATTCAGTGGAATTTTACAAAGTTTTAGCCTGTGTTCAATGTCTGGTATCTCGAAACAGAAGAAATCATGACTAGAAAAATCAGTTCATTATAGCTTCTTTTCTATAACTGATGACAGTTGAAAGGAATGAGCAATACAATTTAAGTGAGCAGGAAATGCTTTATTTTTTTGCAGACTTTCTTTCCTCTTCACTTTTCTGCGTATCCCCCACGCCACGTGTCATTCCCAGTTGACAAGGCAGGTCACCGACTTCCAAATGTTATTCTGAAGCCAACCACGAGGAGGTACACAAGTGGCTGAAGGAGGTGGTGAAGCATCCAACCTCCGCAAAAATGGCAAAGCTAACAGCTCAGCCTTTGGAAGACAACATGTGAACTGGTGTTCTACCTCTTTGTAGGACAGCAAGTTATGAGGCTTGCCTACATTGAGATCAAGCACTTAATCCCCATTAAAAAAAAAGCTTGCAATGAATAGAGTCAAAGCAAGGGGAGAGAGAAAGGAAGAAAAGGAGACACAAAGAAAAAACCATTTCCACCTAGCACGAGGAATTTATTTGCACAGCAGTATTTGAAATCTTCCTTTTGGTAGAGTTTATGCAAGTTATCTTAAGGTAAAGGGGAAAACAAAAATAAAACCTGCACCACTTTTAGATTCCAGAATTCACTGCAAGGCCAATGTGTTAAAGGATATGCCCAGATAGAGGATGCAAGCCTGAAGGGGCAACTAAAAAGGCAAAACACAAAACCCTCCAGCCCACAAAAGTATGTCGGTAGCAAATGAGAAAATTGCTATGAATTTTTTTTTTGAAGTGTGGTATATTCACATCAACTCAGAAGTATCAAACATTAATGATAGTCAACATAAAAAAGGCATTGAAAGGGAAGCATATTCTATTGAATTTTATGTTACCTCATTGATGAGTGTGACTGACTGCAGACACCACTCAGACTCCCATAATAGAGCTCCACTCAAACCATCAGATACTTTGTCTGAACCTCTCCTTGCAGAAGGTTAAGGAATTATGCAGCAATTCAGTAGAATTTTTCATTCCCCTTGCCCAGAAACATTTATTCAGATCAAGTAACTGAATTTGGGACACCTCCACAGAGCCTCCCCATCAATTGTTGTTTTTCAAAGTCTAAAATCAGCATGCAAAGACATTCTGCAGCTAGGAAACCTACCATTTTCTTCAGCAAACTGCTTGGCTTCTTCGTACGTTACATCTCGTTGAGCTTCGAGATCTGCCTTATTTCCTATAAGAATAATCACCTGTGTGAACAGAAAACAAAGTAAACATTGCAGATTTGCGCCAAAACCAAAGTGGCAGTATTACAAACTGGAGGCTTGTTTGGTTAAAATTCTGGCTTTATACTGATGTACTGACTGTTCTGGTTATAAAACAGATAGTCAACAAGGAGATTTGCCTGTACTAAATGGTATATACTTCAATGCAAGGAGTATAGCAAACAAAGCAGATGAGCTGAGGGCACAGGTAGATACTTGGGACTATGATATTATAGCTATTAGAGACGTGGTTGAAAGAGGGGCAGGTATGGCAGCTCAACATTCCTGGTTACAGGATTCTCTGACGGGAGAGAGGGGGGGGGGGGGGGGGGGGGTGTTGCGGTATTGATTAAAGAAATTACAGCTGTGAGGAGGGATCATCAAACGAGGCCATATGGGTCAAATTGAAAAACAAAAAATGGGTGATCACAATGCTGGGAGTGTACTCCAGACCCCCAAACAGTGAGAGAGTGAGATAGAAGAGCAAATATGTAGACAAATTTGAGAAGTGCAAAAACTATAGGGCAGTAATAGTAGGGGATTTCAACTACCCCAATATTTTTTTTTAAATTTGTTTATGGGATGAGGGCAAGGCCAGCATTTATTGCCCATCCCTATATTAACTGGGATAAAATTAGTGTGAAGGGTATAGAGGGTGTGGAATTCCTAAAATGCATTCAGGAGAACTAAGCCAGTATTTAGCAAGCCCAACAAGGGAGGGGGCGGTTCTGGACTTAGTTTTAGGGAATGAAGCTGGGCAAGTAGAAGGCGTATCAGTGGGGGGGGAGCATTTTGGTGCTAGTGACCATAATTCAGTTAGATTTAAGGTAGTTATGGAAAAGGACAAGAATAAAAATTCTAAATTGAGGAAAAGCAAATTTTTCTAAGCTCAGAGGGGATTTAGCCAGTGGACTGGAAACAGCTACTTGAAGGTAAATCAGTGTCAGAGCAGTGGGAGGCATTCAAGGACGAGATCCAGAGGGTTCAGACCAAATATGTGCCCTTAAAGAAAAAAGGTGGGACTAACAAATCTAGAGCCCCCTGGATATCTAGGGACATACAGGGTAGGATAAAGAAAAAAAGGGAGGCGCATGACAGATACCGAGGGTTAAATACTCCAGAATCTTTAGAGTACAGAACGTGCAGGGGTGCAATTAAAAAGGATATTAGGAAAGCAAAGAGAGAGCATGAAAAATTCTTGGCAAGTAAAATCAAGGAAAACCCATAGATGTTTTATAAATATATTAAGAGTAAGAGGATAACTAAAGAAAGGGTAGGGCCTATTAGAGATCATGAGGGTAATCTGTGTGTGGAGGCAGGAGATGTCTGTTTTCACAAAGGAGAGGGGCGAAGCAGACATTGCTATCAGGGGGGGAGGAGTGTGAAATATTAGATGAAATAAACATAGTGAGAGGAAGTATTAAGGGGTTTAGCAGCTTTAAAAGTGGATAAATCCACAGGCCCAGATGAAATGTATCCTAGGCCATTAAGCGAAGCAAAAGAGGAAATAGCAGAGGCCCTGACCATCATTTTCCAATCCTCTCTGGCTTCAGGTGCGGTGCCAGAGGACTGCTAATGTGGTACCCTTGTTTAAAAAAGGGAGAAAAGGATAGACCGAGTAATTACAGGCCAGTCAGCCTAACCTCGGTGGTGGGAAAATTATTGGAAAGAATTCTGAAGGACAGGATAAATCTTCATTTAGAAAGACACGGATTAACCAAGGATAGTCAGCACGGATTTGTTAAGGGAAGGTCGTATCTGACAAACTTGATTGAATTTTGAGAGAGGTGGTAACAAGGAGGGTAGATGAGGGTAGTACGTTTGATGTAGTGTATATGGATTTTAGCAAGGCTTTTGATAAGGTTCCACATGGCAGACTGGTCACGAAGTTAAAAGCCCTTGGGATCCAGGGCAAAGTGTCAAGTTGGATTCAAAACTGGCTCGAAGGCAGGAAGCAGAGGGTTGATGGGTGTTTTTGTGACTGGAAGGCTGTTTCCAGTGGGGTCCCACAGAGCTCAGTACTGGGTCCCTTGCTTTTTGTGATATATATCAATGATCTAGACTTGAATATAGGGGGTATGATTAAGAAGTTTGCAGATGATACTAAAATCAGCTGTGTGGTTGATACTGAAGAAGGAAGCTGTAGATTGCAGGAAGATATCAACAAATTGGTCAGGTGGGCAGAACAGTGGCAAATGGAATTCAATCCGGAGAAGTGCGAGGTAATGCATTTGGGGAGGGCCAATAAGGAAAGGGAATATACATTAAATGGTAGGACACCGAGTAGTGTAGAGGAACAAAGGGACCTTGGAGTGCATGTCCACAGATCCCTGAAGGTAGCAGGCCAGGTAGATAAGGTGGTTAAGAAGGCATACGGAATGCTTGCCTTTATTAGCCGTGGCACAGAATACAAGAGCAGGGGGGTTATGCTTCAACTGTATAAAACACTAGTTAGGCTTCAGCTAGAGTACGGTGTGCAGTTCTGGTCACCACATTACAGGAAAGACGTGATTGCACTAGAGAGGGTACAGAGGAGATTTACAAGGATGTTGCTGGGAGTAGAGAATCTTAGCTATGAGGAAAGACTGGATAGGCTGGGTTTGTTTTCCTTGGAACAAAGGAGGCGGAGGGGAGACCTTATTGAGGTGTATAAAATTATGAGGGGCATAGATAAAAGTGGATAGAAAGGACCTATTTCTCTGAGCAGAGGAGTCAAAAACCAGGGGGCACAGATTTAAAGTAATTGGTGGAAGGTTTAGAGGGGATTTGAGGGGAAATTTCTTCTAGAGTTGTGGGGGCCTGGAACTCACTGCCTGAAAGGGTGGTAGAGGCAGAAACCCTAACCACATTTAAAAAGTACTTGGATGTGCACTTGGGATGTTGTAACCTGCAGGGCTATGGACCAAGAGCTGGGAAGTGGGATTAGGCTGGATAGCTCTTTGTTGACCAGCGTGGACACGATGGGCCGAAATGGCTTCCTTCCGTGCTGTAACTTTATGATTCTATAACAAAAAGCAATGCTGTAACTAAGCTATACTGTAAAAAAAATTTCAAACAAGTACACATGATGGCTAATAACCTGTAGCACTTAGTGACAGGAATATTAAGCAAACATTCCTGCAGCCACAGTGAAAATGACCAGATTAAATTAACCCACAAGTAAATACATAAGTATTTTCCAATTGTCAGATCACATCATAGGATCGATTCTTTGGCATTAGCTTTGTACACATTAGTCTACAATATGCATTTGGGATATGGAGATGGCAGAAACTCAATGTGCTTGCCATCAGTTGTTTGGCCACCCTAAAATTTGGCTTGCAATGCTTCTACGTATTTTCATTGTAAAAGGAACACTCACTGTATTTAGAGTTTAGAAGAATGAGAGGGGATCTCATTGAAACTTATAAAATTCTAACAGGACTAGACAGACTAGATGCAGGAAGGATGTTTCCAATGGCAGGTGAGTCCAGAACCAGGGGTCACAGTCTAAGGATAAGGGGTAAGCCATTTAGGACTGAGATGAGGAGGAATGTCTTCACCCAGAGAGTGGTGAACCTGTGGAATTCTCTACCACAGAAGGCAGTTGAGGCCAAAATCATTAAATATATTCAAGAAGGAGTTAGATATAGTTCTTAAGGCTAAAGGGATCAAGGGATATGGGGAGAAAGCAGGGACAGGGTATTTAATTTGGATGATCAGCCATGATCGCATTGAATTGCAGGCTTGAAGGGCCGAATGGCCTACTCCTGCTCCTATCTTTTATGTTTCTGTGTATGTGGTTCAAGCTCTTTTGGTGCTTGGCTGATTTAAAACTTGGGTGAAAACTAACTTAGGCAACACAAATGTTTTACCTAAACGCATCCTCATTTTTTCGTGCCTATGTCTGGCTGCCCAAAACATGCCAGGCCTCCCGTCAACTTCTCAATTGCAGCTGTAAGCGTACCAAAAGTTGGCTGCTCAAGAAAATCTAAAAAAAAATGTAAGGCACAGGAATCGTATGCTGCTTTTATGTTGCAATTTTAATTCAGATTCCAGGACCCGACGCCGTGCTTAAGCTGCTAAATCCATATTTCATAATCTGGCAGTAGACTCGTAGATTCAGCTCAGTGTGGGGAAAAAAGCATAAACTTGGGACAGACTCCTGAAATATGAATTAAAATACAACAGGAGTTTTGCAGTGCTCAGCAGTTCTGTTGCAGGGCTAAGGAATTCAGTAAAAAGCTATTTACATATTACAAGAGAGTCATTTAAAGAGTTCATCAGAAAGACCTGGGGCAACAGACTCAAACAGCCGTCCTAGTTGTGCGCATTGCAAATTACTACTTGTACTATCATATCTGGTCAAGATCCTTGCTTCTGTAAGTCAGCTAACTGCAAATAAATGATCAGTTTTAATCTGTACAAAGTGGGTCTATGTTTTGACATTTTCTTCTTTCCAGATCAACAGGAGACATAGTACAAAACCCTACACAAGTTCTAGATCAGTGTTACTGCTAAATATGATTATTAGCCTGGACTATGCCAGAAAGTGAGTGCTGAGAGGTGGTGAATGGTGCAGGTTTCAGACTCTAAAAGGTTACAGTCCTCCAACTGAAAACGGTCGCCAGGCTGCTTACACTAAAAAAAAAAAAACTGGGTTGGGGTGGGGGGGAATAATTCATAGCCATTAAGATGCACACCTTCTTTTACAAGCCATTCAACTTAACTTACAGTATTTGGATTAGTTAAGTTTCTTGCATCTGTAAGCCAGCTACTAAGGTGGTTATAAGTACTTCTCCTGGAAAACAAAACAGAACAAAACAATTCACAGGGAATTACATCTAATACACAAACATTCAATTTCATATTTCAAGAGTATATTTCATCTGCAGCTGCAAGAGAAGGCAAAAAGTTAAAATACACAGGCTCTTTCTCTTATCCAATATATGAATTTTAATTGCTGAAGGACAGACTCTTAAATAGACCTAATGGTGACATGGACTTGGTTTAATTTAGGGTTACTGCTTGGCGCTAGTAATCACATACACCTCACAAACTGGAGATATCCAAGTTTAATATAGGTTTCTTGTCCACAGCTAGTAGCGATGCACGCCATACCAAACTGGAGGCATTCTGTAGTAATATCCTCTAAAACACAGCATAATGAAGTCATAAGCCAAAATGTTGCCTACAATACAGTTCTAGCTCCTCTGTACTCTTTCACCTTTTTTAAAAAAGAAACAGCACCTCCAGTTGCTCAACTTGTAAACACAGCTGCACCAAACACTGAGTTAGCTGACCTAAGCCAGGATGGAGACAACATTACAATGGATCGATCTCAGCACTACTGGAGAATAAAATTGGTCAAGATTACTGCTACTTATCATTAAGCAGCGATCCCTGTTGAAAGTACTAGTGTGTCAAAAGGATTGGGCATGGCTGTGCAACCACCCAAATGCAGAATGGCAATTTATGAGGTACCAAAGGGATCCCTCAGCTTTCAATGGCACTCCAAGTCATGGAGAAGAAGTGGGCAATATGTATGGACGACAGAAGTTTAAATTGTGCAATTCACATGATTTAACAAACTATGAAGCTCTTTTTTTTTAAAGTAGTGAAACATTTCTAAATTAATGGAGTTGATCAGTTAGTGTCTATGGAAACCATTTCTAATACATCGTCTGGAATAAACCTCCCAAAAAAAGGATATTCCTGGTGCAATCTGTGCAGACTAGTACTGCAAGAAGTAACAGAGCTACCACTACTTGAATACACTTGCTTTGGGGGAGTTCAGTTAGCTGGCTTTGCCTGTAGCCAGATGAAGTGCTACACTGAAGCAACATTGATAAGAGATAGAGATATATCTCAACAGCTGATGGCAGAGGAGCATGGCCAGCACCCATGAAAGATTATGGAAAGTACAGGAGGGAATTGAAAAAGTTAATACGGGAGTCAGAGAGGTTATGAGAAAAGATTAGCAAGCAACATTAAATTGAACCCCAAAACATTTTATAAACATATAGGCCCATAATTTGCAGTCAGCGGCGAAGCAAAGTAAGCTCCCCACAAAGATCTCGATCTGTGTCAAGTTCAGCTTTTGACACGTAATTGAAATCAATGCAAGTTAATGGGAAATCCCCAACGTGAGTTGCTGTGACGTCATCAAGCTGTCTAAGCAGCCAATCACAATGCAGAATTCTCAGACAGCAAACTAGAAAGTAAGCGCCTTTGATTCTAACTTTTTAAAAAGAGCAAAACAAAGATTGGGGCTCTCACCTGGGGAAAAGGCAAACCTGGAATAAAGATGGAAGTTCTTTAAAAATTGAGATTTTTATTAAAATGGATAAATTTGACACTCCACATAATTTAAATGCGTTTTTCAGGGCCATAACATCTGTTTAGCAGTTAATATGCTGTTAAAACCCCAGTTACACCTAATCCAAAAGGTCTAACTGCTAATGCGGTATTACCGCGGAAGAGCCGAAGCCGGAGTCAGTTTCCGTGAAGTGACAGACAGAATACACTTATCGTTGGCTATGGGGGGTGGGGGCCACAGCACAGCCTCTGGAGGAGCAGTGAATGACTGACCGTAACTTTAGGATTTCCACGTTCGAATGCGCATGTGCTTCATCCTGAAGTTGCAGTCAGTTTTAAAGGGGTAATATCAGCAAACACTGTTCATTCGCTCTTATTACCCACTGCAAATTCCAGGCCATAAAGTGTAAGCTGTTAGCTAGGGAAAAAGTTGGGCCCATTAAAAGGACCCAAAGGGAAATCTTTATGTAGAGGCAGAGGACATGACAAAAGTATTAAATGAGTACTTTGCATCTGTCTTCACAAAGGAAGTGGACAATGTGAAGATTACACTAAAAGAGAGGGAAGTTATGGAGAGGATAGTAATAGATAGAGAAGATGTACTAAAAAGATTAGCATTACTGAAAGTTGGCAAGTCATCTGGTCCAGATGGATTGCATCCTAGGTTGCTGAAAGGAGGAAAAAGGTAGAAATAGCAGAAGCATTGGTCACAATCTTCATTGGGTACAGGAGTAGTGCCGGAGAACTGTAGGGTTGCTAATGTTATACCACTATTCAAGAAAGGGGAGGGGGATAAACCAGGAAATTACAGGCCTGTCAGCCAAACAGTCAGTGGTGGGGAAGTTATTGGAAACCATTTTAGGGACAAAATAAACTTCATTTGGAAAGGTATGGACTAATCAAGGACAGCCAGCATGGATTTGTTAAAGGCAAATCAGGTCAGACTAACTTGATTGAATTCTTGGAGATAAAGAGAAGGTTGAGAAAGATCATGCAGTAGATGCTGGACTTTCAGAAGGCATTCAACAAAGTGCCACACAGGAGGCTTATAAGATGGAAGCCCATGGAATTGAAGGGAAAGTGGTGTTCTGAATACAAAATTGGCTGAGAGGAAGCAAAAGGTGGTAGTGGATGGATGTTTTTCAGACTGGGAGGTGATTTGCAGTGGTGCTTCCCAAGGGTCAGTTTTGGGTCCATTACTCTTAATTTTTATAAACGACCTATTCTCGGGCATAGGGAGCAGCATTATAAAGTCTGCAGATGATACAAAACTTGGCAAAGTAGATGATCATGGTGAGGAGTTATAGGCTTCAGGATGAGACAGGATGGTGAAGTGGGCAGAAGCATGGCAAATGGAGTTCACTGCAGAGAAGTGCAAAGTGACGCAATTTGAGAGGACTAATGTGGAAACACAATATACTATAAATGGCATGATTTTGAGAAGTGCAAGTGAGCAGAGAGACCTTGGTGTCCATATACAGAAATCCTTAAAAAGTGGCAGGGCAAGTTGATAAGGTGGTTAAAAAAGCATATGGGTTACTTTTTATAAACTGAGGAATAGAATATAAAAGCAAAGAGATCATGCTTGAACTTTATAAATCACTGGTTAGGCCTCAGCTGGAGTAGTGTGGACAATTCTGGGCACCACACTTCAGAAAAGATGTAAAGGCCTTAGAAAGGGTACAGAGGAAGCTTACCAGGGATGAGGGACTTCAGTTATGAGGAGAGGTTGGAAAAGTTAGGACTGTTCTCCTTGGAACAGAGAAGGTTAAGAGGTGACCTAATAGAAGTTTAAGATAAAGAAGAGTTTTGATAGAGTAAATGGGGAAAACCTATTCCCTCTGGCGATTGGGTCAATAACGAGAGGTCATGGATTCAAAATCATTGGCAAAAGATGTAGGGGGAAGGGGAGAAATTTTTCCACTCAGTTGTTGGGATCGGTAACGCTTGCTCCATCTGAAAAGGTGGTGGAAGCCTATTCCATAAATAATTTTAATAGGGAGTTGGACAGGTACTTGATGAGCAACTTACAGGGTTACAGACAAAAAGCTGGGATGTGGGACCAAACACAACTGCTCTTTCAAAGAGCCAGCACAGGCATGACAGGCCAAATGGCCTCCTTCCATGCTGTAACTTTCTATGATTCTATGAACGAGTCCTTTTTGCAAGACCTTTCCATCCTCTAGGCTGGATGAGAATAGGCGAGAACTATGTATTTTATATAAAAAAGGGAGGAAAGATAAAAAGGGGCAGAATTGTCTAAATTTGAACTATACTTGATTGTTTGCTTGCATGGAGATCAGTTAAATATCTGTTCAAACTTGTGGGGAACCCAATGCAAATTTTGACTCACTCCTTGGATGCCATGTATTAACTCCAACAGTGTCAGCTATCAAAAGGAAAACTGGATTAGCAGATCCAAACTACTACAGTGCTGATTGAAAATAAAATCTAATTACAATTTGACCTACAGCAGAAGGTTATGTACAGGATAAAAGTCACCTGGTTTCATCTGTGGAAACTACCACTTGAAACCAACAATATTTCAACAGCAGAATCAAGAAAGTTTGTGTGTAATTACCTGGTGATATCATAGACCATGAGAGCTCCAGCAGCACCTCTGTAGTAGCTTCGTGTGACAGCCCTAAATCGCTCTTGGCCGGCTGTGTCCCAAATCTGAAGCTTGATCTTCTGACCACTAACTTCAATTATTCTGGTTCCAAACTCTACCCCAATTGTGTGGGGACAATCAGCCATAACTAGGTAGGAAGAAAACTTTTGATTATTTAAGAGAAATGAGTTATAGGCAATGTGCCTGGATATTACTGGAGCATCTTCATACTAAAAGCTACACAAAATGACAACTCATTTTGAATCTGCAAATTTACAAAGTTTTCAGCCACCTCTGCACATGGCCTCAATTAACATTATGATAATGAATATCTGCCATATTCTGGATTTGGTGTGTATATGCTGATACACAAGAGCACACATCTTAAAAGCAGATCTCCCAAACCTTCCTCCGGTGTATACATCAACAGCTACAGAATGTGAGATGTTCAGGTACAGTAATCCTTCCTCTGAAATTTGAATTAAAAATAAAATAAAGCATCCTGGAGTGCTAAAGTAGCAAGAGAAATTCTCCACAGTCAGTTCTCCTCCTCTTAACTCGAGCTCTTGTAGCATATGCCTGAGCAGCACCTGTTTTATGGGGCCAGAGAAGAGCGAAAGAGAGAGGTGGGCAATGGAAAGAAAAAGTAGTGAATGTTGCCTCATGCTTACGCCAAGTTAACAGCCAGTCACAGAGGAACATTGGTAAAATAACAGCCCAAGGTTAGAGGTGGGTCTGCGGCAGAGGACCAAAACAAAGTCTAAATCAGTCAAGTGCATTTGATGCTCCCAATACTTGAGGCAATTGGCTGATCAAGAGATGCTATATTAAGTGAATTATTTTTGAAATGTACTTGTTTAAAGCAGAGATATTTTACAACGGTGTTGTCTTCTTCCCACCTTGTGTAATAAAGTACACCTAAATTAAACATGCATGTTAATGAAATTATAGGTGGAGACTACCAACAGATTGCTAGTCCAAACTAAGGGAGTTGTTGATGGTTCGGAGAATAATTGCATATAGTACACAAGCAAAATCCGGTTTTCAGAATTCATTTATAGCAAATGAACAAATTCAAGAACATTCCTTTCCTCTGCTACTCTATGTCTTCCCTTTTGCAACACGACCCACTCCCAAGCCTCCACTTAAGTAACTCTGGAGGCAACAGCAAATCACAGAAATACTAGCTAATACATCTTTTGGCTGCTCCCTGCAATTTTGTGGAGTGCAGTCCTACTTCTACTCACCTGAAGCTCAGTAAAAGATAGTTAACTCCCCACTACAAGCTGTGGGTATGAAACCAACGCCCCCATTAAGTTTTAAATACAGGATCAAATATTTGAAAGCACAATTACTTATTACAACATGATCTCTGTCGAGTAAACAAGTTGGAGCACCAAATCATGGTTCAGTAAAATGACGCATGCTTCCAGAGAGGTGCTGGGTGGAATCAAATTTACATCCCCACTTTGGGAAGTGGGGGTGGAAATTGAAGTTGAGCAGCCAACTCATTGTGGCATTGGTCGAGGATCCAGTAGCAGCTCACATGATCAGATTATCCCCATGCCTTGTGGAGGAGGGCGGGGCAGAAATAGATTTGTATAATCAAAAGATATTTTGATTTAGCATTCAATTTTTCCTTGATGTATTGGCAAGGCTCACATTTTCTATCACTTTCTCCCCCCCCCCCACTTGTAGGACATTCTTGGTCTGTGCACGTCAATACCACATTGGGCAAAACATCCTTTCATTCAGCATCCATTGCTTTACATCAGCTGTAATGCTTCTCTTCTGTCCTTGAAATGTATTACTAGCGAAGAGCAGGCTTTGCTTTCCAAATCAGGCCTGCATCTCATACTGTAGTGGCAGCATTCCTTCAGATCAGCATTTAACATAATTCTATCAATGACCAGTCTCCCACTACAATCTGACTGAACTTGCTGCTCAGATTTGTGGTAACAAGAAGGTCCGTCTTTTCAGGGAGGGTTGGGAAGAAATATTATATGCAAGAGCGTCTAGCAGAAGACAGGCACAACTGCTCAAGCAACATGGGATGCTGTAACCTGCAGGGCTATGGATCAAGAGCTGGGATTAGACTGGATAGCTCTTTGTTGGCCGGCTCGGACACGATGGGCCAAAATGGCCTCCTTCCGTGCTGTAACTTTCTATGATTCAACAGTCACCCCATTCCAGGTAGTACATCCTGGAAAACACAGGATATAGGAGGCCAAAGAATCATTCAAACAAACTAGATGAAATTATTTCAAAACAGTCAAGTACAGTGGATAGACAGATTTTTTATATTTTGTGCGGTCTTCTATAGACCACCGGAGAACTCAAACGCCTATAGCAAAAAAAGGATTTAGTACCCTCGAGGTAATAATGAAGACGGCCTACTGATTAGGATTTTTGACACAGGACAGACTTAAAATACCAATACATACTTCAGTTATCACCATTAGATTCTGCATGATCAACTTATATGATGACAGTTTGGGAATTTTTCAAAATTAACTTGGATGGCAGAAGGGAGGTGGACAGATGTAAAATTGATATGAAGTAGCTATCCTGGGAATGCCATCACAAGGTCTCTCAAACAACAAATGAATAAACGACCTATAGTCTGTTTTTGGTGGTATTAGTCGAGGGGGGAGAATGTTGGCCAGGACAGAAGAATTTCTGCTCGTTTTTAGTAGTGCTGTAGGATCTTTTATGTCCGCTTAAACAGGAAAACAATGTCTCATTTTAATATATCTCATCTGAAAGACGGCACCGTACTGTGCTGAAGTGTCAACCAAGATTATGTGCTCAAGTCCTGGAGGGTGGCTTGAACTCATAACCTTGTGACTTAGAGGCAAGAGTGTTACCACTGAGCCAAGTAAACAGCTGGCCAAATTCAACTTACAAAAGGAAGACTTATTGGAAATCATGATCTTTATGTAAAAATGATTTTTATCCTAATTTTTAATGCTATTAAATTTACAATTCGATGGTGGGGGGGGTGGGGGGGGGGGAGGGGTTTGAAGGTGCGAAGAGAGAGAATGGGAAGATTGAAATTTAATTACCACTCACTGTAAGTAGGACAGGTCTGATGGGGAACAAAGCTTCATTAACTGCACCTTAACCTCACATTCAAGAGCAGATAAACAAGAGAACTTTTATTTGACTAGTGGGGGCTGAATTCAAACCCTAGTTCCAGAGATGGCTGGACAATGTAGCAACTCAACTCAAAAACCCCTCCCCTTCTGCTCTCATTTTAAGGCACAATGCTCATGAAATAACTACAACAGAACCTCAATTATCTTGTCGTGGAAGTCCCTCTCTTGTGGGCAAGAGTCCCCAAACTACTGCTGATATAGGTGGGGCAAAACCAAGCACTCTTAGTCCTCTTCAGCAGCTCTCATCATTACTCCTGCTAGATGGGAAAAAAGATGCACTTTTAGCAAGCTCACAGGTCTGTAACTAGTGTCTGAAATTAAAGGCAGGGGGAAACCGTGAGCCAACAGCTCAGCTGGCTGATCAGTTCTTAGACTCTGGCGCAAATCCGGTTCAGTGATGGATGAAAAATTTATCTTTGCTGGTTGTTACTGATTGGTAGTTGCTGACTTGACTGGGGCTGTTACAGCAAGAGCTGAACTACTGAAATTTAACACATGGGATCAATATATGTGCAATTAAATAGCATAATTTACAATGAAAAGTAACTTTTACAAAAGTTGTTGTGCAAGCACACCAGTTTTGCATGCACAGTGCTGCATTAGGCATGGGTGTAGTATACTGATGTAGCAGTTACTTGTGACAGCCTTTTCTTCGTTATAAATGTGAGAATTATTCATTTTCGACATAGCTGTGTACACTCAGGGACTCAAAACATATTGGGAATTCTCCCGTTCCCAATGATAGCATTAAGTTATTTTCACAGTGGGCTGAGACAGCATTATTTCCCTTTAAATAGGCTCATTTATAAAGTGCACTTTCAGACGAGACACAAAAATACTAACCAGATTTCAATACATAAAAGTTGGGGTTACAGCACGGGATTAAACCAGAGTTAATAGTGTGAATCAACTCAGCAGCCACAGTTCAGTAAAGAACAGCCCATGCCTGTGATTTGAAAATTGATTTCCATGGCATTTACTTACATTTCTTTTCTGTAAATTGATGAAGCAAGCATGACTTCCCTACACCCATGTCTCCTGTTGTAAAAAGAAATCTTAAGATCAGTCATAAAGGATTAAAGTCAACATTAAAATAAAATTAACACTCATTTAGCTGCCTCTTTTCATACCCTTTTGCTCTAAACCTAGTCATCCTTTCTGGGAATCCCATCTTCCTGCTTCTATTCCAAATTCATCTGCTAGTAAATTCCTTGGGAAGAAATGTAGGACAGGGATTTAGCCAGAAGTTCTACAAGGTGTCAACTTTGAGTTCAAAGTTTTAGGTACCAATTGTGTTATGTGATGCATTTAATGTTGAAATGACCTTTACTAATTTAAAATACAGCAGGGCCTGATCAGAATACAAATCCCTTTGGTATTACAAAGCAAAGTTCAGCTGAATCCACTGAAGTTACCTGCAAGTTTTGCAAATTCTGGTCTCATCTGGTTAAGCGGAAGATGAATTTGCAACTCTTTACTGCCATGCATCAATTGCATAAAAACTTAGTTCAGTTGCAGAATTCACACACAAGCCCCCCACCCACCTCCCAAAAGAGATCTTGGAACAATCTCAAAATTCCACTTTATGCTGCACACTAGTTTCCTTTTTGCAGTGCTCTTCTTTGACCACACCGCAGAATAGATTTGTGGGGAATACTTTTTGCCTATTAGTAGTGCAGATATAGCATTATATTTACCAAAGGAACTATACAATGCACATCCTCTTTAGAAGTTGCCATAAGTGTTTCAATTGGTATTATAAACAGGACCAAAGTTTAAAAGATATTGGGGAATGTGATCCTGGTTTTCATTTCAAAGAGCAATTAAATACAACTTAACACTTGGGAAACAAAATCGGAGATGTTCAATATTGAATGCCTTTCTAAATGATATAAAGCCATGATAAGTTCAAAATGTTATGGTACAGCTCCTGGAACCAAATTAGTTTTCAATCTTGTGCAAAACAGAGGCCAAGATTCAGAATTGCAGTTTTAGGATGATAAAACTCACCTTTAACCTAGGCTGGTCAAGAACATTAATGCACAGTGGACAAATCTAGCAAGGTTAGTTATAACTGTTACTCTGGGCAATTTGTTTTCCGGCTTCAAAACTGAATTACTCAGGGCTAGTATCCTGAAGCATGCACTACAATGCTGAGCTCCACAATTTTCTATCCCCACCTCAAATAAATCTACCATATTAATACAACAGAAATTCAACACAATCCCTTATTCAGATCAACTAGCCAATTTTTTTTTGCCAATATAGCTTTGGGTCATGTTTTGGTTAATAAAGGCTACACAATACTACAGCTTTGATATAATTTAAACTCAACCATACCATTAAACAATTTCAATGTTACATGGAGTATGTTCTTTCTGTACTGATCTACACGTTCTGCCCATCATCTATAGTTTTATAGTACTGGTGTGTCAACATGCGCTTCAAAACTTTATGTATGGAATACAAAAAGATTAATGTACCATATTTAACACAAACTGAATGTTATTCAATGTAAAAAAAAGCAGCATAAATTAGAATTATGGGCAAATCTACATTGAGCTACAATAGACATAAACCAAAATATCAACACTCAAAACCTCACTGGCTTAAAAGGAAGATTTTCCTTCAAAAATAACTTGAGCTTCCGACATTGTGCTTGCTTCCAGGGAATGCCACATCTATTAGAATACTGTATAATGTAATCTAAAAACCATTACAAAAGAACACCAATTCATGTGTCAATTATGTGATAAAAAATGACGACTATTCCACTCTTGCATTTCAACTTCTGGTTTAAAAATAACCAGGGCCACAAGTTTTTACAGTGAATGAACAAGTCAAATTCCATTTTAAATGCAAATTCAGATTTTCACCCCACTGTTGTGTACTAAATTCTGCCCATTATAATTAAGACATTGGTTTATGCTGACTAAAGTGAAATTCCTTTAGTTGTCACATAAAAACAACTTGCAGTCATCACATCTTTGTTACATCCCAAAGTGCTTCACATCCAATTACTTTTTGAAATCTACCCACTTATGTAGGCAATGTGCACTGCACGGTCCAACAAACAGCAAGGGAAATAACTGACATGTTAATTTGTTTTTGATATTGATCGAATGAGGAAAAGCTGGCCAGGACATGGAGAATTCCCTACTCCTCTTCAAATAGCACCATGGAATCTTTTAAGCCCACCTCAGACAGAGGAGGTCTGAGTTTAATGATAGTGCAGTAATCCCTCAGCAGTGCACTGGGCCAGTCTAAATTAATGCTTGAACCCACAAACTTCTGACTAAGAGGCAAGTGTCATGTCATTTTTGGCACCATTTGACATCTACAGTACACTTCATAGTTAAGACTTCTGCTCCTCATTTAGTTTTCAATTTAAGAACAGTTCAGTGTAACGTGGTTAAAGAAATAAGCTATAAAGTGCTGTAGGATTCTTTTGGGGGGGGGGGGGGGGAGGGAGCGAGAATTAGAAGAAAACTTCCATATGAATCAGTTTTATATTTGTACTTCAATAACCCTCACTACAACACATTTTTCATTCAAGGTTTCTGCTTTCCTTGCCCTAATGGAACCAGTTACAGTATTACTTCATGTACACTATTAAATGCACAGAGCTCCATCTCTAGGAATTAAGCCCAACAATGTACTCACCAATAATGATATATTTGAAGATGTAGGAGTAGTTGTACGGAGCAGTGGCCATCCTGGCTCTACAAGGGGGGGGAAAATAAAAAATAATGAAACCACAATAGATGCATCCAAAATTCAGAGTACCGTGGTTACAACATTCTATAAAATGTGCAGAGATATAAGCTTCCTCGCAGAGCATTTGTTGATGTAGTCTGGTCAATGTACATTGGCAGTAAAGAGGATTTCATATTAAAATGTAACAGGCCTACGGTAGTTTATCCCTACATTGGCACTGAAGCTACACTAAATGATTAAGCTGCAAGTCTCTTGCCCCTTTCCCTCCCACCCCCGTCCATTTCTCTGCTGAGAAAAGGACGAAGAAACCTGATCCTGCCATTAATTGCTTATCCTCCGTTTTTTGGGAGACAACGTGACTTTTGTTCTGCTCGATGGCCCAGGTGACTCAGGAAATCCACTTTGTTTGGTGAAGATGTAGTAATCTGGTCTCTTCCTTCCACAACAGTGTGCACTATTTCTAACCAAAAAAAGTGACTACTTTTAAAAGCCTTTTAAGAAGTTTTGCTGGATAACTTCATGAAATTGCAGCTTACTCATGAATATACTTGGTATATATGATCATGTAATTATGTACATCAGCTACTTCCAACCAAGACAGAGAAATTGGTATTCTGCATTACATTGATTACAAACTTCATTATTTGAGACTACTTTAAAAAAAATCAGTAATTTAACTATTATTTCAAGAAAGATACTAAACATAAGAATTTTAAACCAGTCAGATTACATAAATTGTTACAGAAGACAAAACAAGAATTCTTGTAACTCATGAAGAGTTTGGTACATTTAAGTCAATCGTTTGCTGTATGTAGTCAACCGAGTTAAAATGTTAAGATTTTCTTCAGGTATTTGATTGCCCTTAATTCTATGCATAGACCACAAAACATTTGATGCAAGCCAAGAGCAAATTCTGTCTATTACAATTTTAAAAAGCCATATTTTACTTTATAAAAATGTCATTAGAAAGTTATTCCTTCACTCTAGTGCTGTCACTAGTGTTTCAGCAAGTCTAAGGACAGCCCACATGTTGAAATATAAATTTTGTTTGCACTCGACAAAACATTGAATGCAATGGACCATTCTAAACAGGAAGCTGGCTTCCAACATTGTGTTTGCTGGACTAGAGTGGCGGAATCCAGAACAAGGGGGCATAATCTTAAAATTAGAGCTCTGCCGTTTAGCAGTGAAATCAGGAAGCACTTTTCACACAAAGGGTAGTGGAAATCTGGAACTATCAAAAGACTGAAACTTAAGACCAAGATCGATTCATTTTTGGTAGATAAGGGTATCAAGGGATATGAAGCAAAATCAGGTAAATGAAGTTGAGACACAGATCAGCCATGAATCTAATAGCATGCAGATCATGCTCAAGGGGCTAAATGGCCTACTTCTGTTCCCAAGTTCCTATGGCAGAGTCATAGAACCACATTTCCACAATCCAGCAGTACTTTCCCCATCCACCTCAGGTGCTCCCTGCCGCTCTACACTCCACTCCCTCTCCCTTCACCTGGCCAATCATCTCCTACCTGAAGGTGTCACTCTAGTCCAGAAGCAAATTCAGCACCATGCACTACAGATAGTATGATTTGGCAAAAACTATGCGCAGCAGTGTCTCGATCTCTGGAACAAGGGAACTGCTTCAAAAATCGGGAGTAGAGCAGTCGTTAAGAACCATCGAAGTACTGTTATTAGTATGCTAAATAAGCGTAATGAGATCAATAGGAACAAAACTAAAGATAGTACTATATTGAAATTAAGTGGTGTAAACATTAGTGTTCCCAAGAAGCCACTATAAATCTGTTTATCCAACAGATACTGCATCATTTCAAGATGGCGTATGGAGATGACATTATAAAAAAGGTCTTTCTAACTGAAGACATAGGTCAAATACATATTTTGAATTAAACACATTGTTAGAGAAGTCAGTTGTTTTCTACTGTATTGCATCCTTAACAGTTCTGCACAAAACAATTATTCAAGAAAATGCAGCAAACAGACATTAGAATCATCACTTTTTGAATATTTTTTTTTTTAAATCATGTTGCATTTAAAGACACAACCAAGACTGGAGGCTCATTCTATTCTGGCTGTGCCAAGTGATTCACTGTGTGCAGCTCACCTCACCATACACAGTGAATCACTTGACACAGCCAAAATGGAATCTGCAAATAAGTGCCAAGGCTAATCACTGCAATCAGAAGGGAACGGCACTGGAGGCAACACTACACAAATGTTGTCTGGGGAAGAAATACCAAGAAGCAATGGCCCTTTATCCTTACAAATATATGACCAAACCACAACAGATTTTACTAGACCAAGGTACCAACACCAACTATTAACATGACAATCCTAGTTATTAACTGGTCTGTATTGAATTTTCAAAACACATCATCAAGTGCTGTGAAAGTTTCTTTCTACAATTGGTGTATGCAACACTGTTTTAGCTATCTGCTGTTTGGTCTGAAAGATTCCACAGAACCTCTAGTACAATGCATGGACCCTTCATTTTCACCTATTTGTCCTGGACGAGCAGTTTCTTTCAGCCTGGTGTTAATAGTTCCATTACAAATAACCACAAAGATACCCATTACATAAAGAAAATTCTCATAACAGATTCTGTAATGTGCAGTTGTTTATTTCACAGTAGTAAACTCCCTTGATATAAATCTTACACCAGAATTACTGAAACCTGGTTTCATACACCAACTCAGCAACAGATCAGATGTAAATTTGGAACAGTTATAATGGCCTCATACAGCAGGACAGTTTGGGGAATTTACATTTGGTTATTCATGCACAATTTGACAACTGGAAACCAAACATGGCAAGTTCCATCAATGAATTAACTTTTACACTTAAGGCAATGTGGACTTTTAAAAAATCTCATTTAATATCAGTGTTATAAACAGTTCAAATGGTACCCAACTGAACAGGTCCAACACATGCTCATGACAAAGATTGGGGGAATTGGCAGGTGAAAAACACCCATATTATACTGGCATAGGTTTGAATCAGAAGTGGTTATGAAAATCTATCCTCAAAAACGATTTATATTATGCCACTTATTTCAGTTGATTGCTGCCCTACCATCCTCCAGCCTGTCCAGAACTCTGCTACACACAGCCTGTCTCGTACCAATTCCCACTCACCCATCGACCCAATGTCGTTGATATGCACTGGCTACTTGGTTGCCTGTCCTCAACATACTAAATTTACCACCATTTCCATCTCCAACACCTTCCTTCCCAGCTCCACCTCTACCATCAAGAACAAGACTAGCAATATCATGGCACCACCACCACAACCCATGACCCCTCCCCCACCACCCAAGAGCTCATCCAAGTCACACATCTACCCTAATTTAGACATCACTTTTCCTTCATCAGTGTCAAAATCCTAGAATTCCCTGCCTGCCCAAGACAAATGTGGAAGCATCACCCAAAGGACTGCAGCTGTGCATGGAAGCAGTTGACCACTTTGTGTAACTAGGGATAGCCAATAAATGCAGTCCTACCAATATTGCTCACATTTCTTCAATTAAATAAATTTCCTCCATAACCTGCCCCACCCTACCTTTGCAGCCAAATATCCCTGAGTAGTCCCTTCCTTTAAATCTGGTCTTTTGTGCATCCCTCCCCTGTTGATGGCAGAGCTTCTGTCCTACTCTTTAGCTCTACCCCTAAATCTCTCCATCTTTAAAAACCTCAAACTCCTCTCTTCAAACAAGACTTCACAAACTCTCCTTTTCTGGCTCAGTGTCCTTTTACCTTACATTAGTTTGCAAAGCACACAACTTATTTTTACATTAAAGTTGATCAAACTGTGGGCGATTTCAAAGTTGATCAATAATATGCATGAATACAAGTGGAAATCGAAGCAATACGAAAAGACACTTTCTTCTACAAGCTATTATAATACAGACAAGCATTTGAGCGATTTCTCCAGTAGAGAAGCAGGGAGACAAGAGTGATCAGTTATCAAAAGTAATGGCATTTTTATGCTGCAGAGATGAACAGCATTTCTTATTCCTCTTTCTCCTTCCCCCGGCCAAAAGAATGCTCATCCAAACATTGGAATCATTGAAAATCTGATGGGAATCTATGATCGTGACCTCACAACAGTTTAATAGCTACAGCCATTAAGCTGAAAAATCAGAACGTGCATGTCATTACTATTCATTACTTAAGAGTTACAGTTTGTACGCAAGCATTGCAAGTCAGCAACTTAGCAAAGACTACTGCAGTCATTTAAGTGGTATTTACAACTGGCATCTAATAACAGTACTAGCGATGAACTATACATACATCAGATGGAAAAGTAACAGTGAAGAGTCACAAACTTCTTTTTCAATAGGCATGGGTTACAAGTGAGGCCAATACATTTACTAGTTTTATACATTTAGATGGATATGGTTGAAATCACTTGCCTAATTTACACTCGAGTTTGAAGATTTCTTAAAACAGTTCCCCAGCGGGTAAATGCACCTGATCACGTAGCACTGAGGGTTCACGTTTGATCCCAGGTTTGAATTAGCTGCTCTCAGTTGCAATGGGGGGGGATCAGAAAGGGGATGGAAGGGAAAGGAAAGGGAGCTAAGCTAGCTTGCTACAAGTGATCTTTATTGTATCCAGGCTATGGGGAAGGTGAAGGGGTGGGGCAGGCAACAATAGGGAAGAAAAGAGTGAGGATTCACATTCCTGACAGCTTCAGGGTCAGCTACAGCATCTTTTCCACTCTGAGCATCTCAGCCTGTTGACATTAAACATGCAGGGTTACAAATGAACAATGAGCATGGTATTAAGAGGACTGTTAGTACAAGTCACTGCCGCTCAGAAAAGCAGTAGTGTTCATGGAATGGTGAATGAATAATAATTATGATGGGGGATAACGCTCTATATAGTACACCACTTGTTGATCTATATGTGGGAACAGAGCAGTACTTCAATTTACTCCAAACAGTTGGCTCAATTACTACTAAACTCTGAATAGCAATTTGGGGTGGGGGTGGAGGTGCAATTTTCAAAATCTATTGAAGACTTATGCTCTACGATCTTAGAGGAAACCTACACAATACCCAATATTTACAGCTTAGAACTAGGCTAGATGCATGGTAGAACATTGATTTTGCACACACGCTAAAATGAGCAGCCCAAATAGAACACAATTTCTACTACAGATGTTAAAACAGTGATGGAAGAGTCAAATTACATAAAATCTACACTTCGCCTTTTAATTAGTATACACCAATTTCTGAATAGTTTCTAATTGATGAACGTTGATTTCAAGTTAAATGGGATAGGCTAAAAGATGCATAAATTACACAGATGCTCTGCACTTTTTCCCATTTCACTTTGTAATCCTAGAAAATATTGAATATTCAAACTTCCGTTAATTACTTTGTTTTCTCATTTTTATAGATAATTCCTTCCAACCATAAACACACAAGTCATCTTAAACGCCCTTTGAAAAAGATGTGCATTCCAGTTCAAGCAACTCCCGATAATTGTCCTCGCAAAATTTGGAGTTAGTTTCAGGTCAAGCTCAGAACTGGAATTAGAGAATGTTGTGGATTTCAGCACTGGAATCACAGAATTTTCTACAACTCCAACATGCAATTCAGCTGGCAACCCACGCCTCTCGCCAAAAGCAAAATTTGAGACAGCACATGAAAAGGATCAGAATGTTCCGAACTCCAGATTAAAGCTACTTGGTTTGGGAACAGCCAGTTAAATTAGCATTTTCCTGCAACTACATTAAATCATGTGTGGCCTTCAGTACCTTCTGACAGCATTTCACTGGTACTCAAGTCACACCAAATCTACATGGCTCTTTCTTGGTCAGCGTAACTGGAGTTACAAATTTCCATTTGTATGGGTCTGTGCAAGGTATTGTCATTACAGGTTCGAGTTTGAGGAGCAGCAGCTCTTAATAGCCCTGGGTGATCATTGGCAAACTTGCTGGTTGGCAGCATTACCTGTTCAGCTACTCTGCCATATTTGCAACAGCAGACCCATTTCCCAGTTAAAAAGATGAGAGTCTACCCATTGAGTAGATTTTGTATCCAACTCTGCAGCTAAAAATTCTAACTTGAATTTTAAGTTGACCTATTAATCTAAAGTGCAGATAGTCAGGTAGGGCTCTTATTTTTTTGTATTTGTGTGCTCATCAAGGGGAGGGGTGTTTTCGTGCTGGGGATGGGGAATGGAACTCTTTCCATTTCAGATACCCAGTGTCCGCAGGTCAAGTATACTACAACCACATGCAGAGTACAGCTCCCTGTGCTTTGTTCCAATAAGGTGCCTTGGCCCCCAACTTAAGAGCATTCCCTCAAGTGACATTTTTAGTATTTCCCGCATGAACCGTGAAGTGTCATTGCCAATGTGTCAAATTAGGAGCAGACTCTTCCCCGCCCCCACCCTCGAGGAACTGGATGGCGACTGTAGGACCCTCCAAGCTAGAGGAGACTTTTATCCCACAAAGCTAGATAATACATACATATATTTCACCTCCTCCCAGCACCCCCCAAATTCCAGGCTTGGGCTGCAGATCTGCTCATCTTGCATGATTTCCATGTTAAAGCACCTATTGCCCCTCTAATACATAACTTCACAAGCGAGTGAGTTGTTCCAGTGCAGAAAATAACCACCAAGTAATATCCTGATTTCTAAAAACTTACTGTTTAGACATCAATATAATGTCAGATAATATTCATTTAAATATCCTTTGAGGATTTACCAATTTTAAGTGGGTGATTTTTTTAAAATGTAGTGTCCCACTGAAATCAAAGAAAGAGTCAGATCCAATCTGGCTTTACTCGAAACACAAAAGCTCATTATAAATGGGCCATTTTAAAAATAAATTTATATGCACAGCACTGAAGAAAAAAGTACTGTAAAAGCTAACACCATTCTGTTTTACAAAATCTGCCAACCTTTACTGAACAGGATCTGGTCACAACTTGATGACAAGCTCCTTAGGCTCCACCGTTCTTTAACTGCGTACCAGAAGCAGACCACCTTAATTTTTTTATTTTTTTTTTTAAAAGCCACCTCCACTTCATGTTCAAGTCGCCATACCAAAGACATCTGGAATACTACAAAAGAGTAACATCTTTACCCAAGGAATCTCAACAGCTGGCTCGGAGTAGAACCCAGAGTATCAACTGGAGAAATTCAAATACATTAGTTATGTTTTCTGGTCAGGACAGTTGCGCGCGTGCATACAGGTTTGCCACACTAGTTGCGCACATAAAATCAACACAACTGGAGAGAGAAATTGCGTTTGACCTTGCCACACTCCATTGGTTACACTTCCACCTGTTAAATGACAAATTTGGTGGCAACTTCTAGACCGACAAAGCAGTAAATCTCTGCTGGTGCCAGAATGAGGTAGGTCAGTAAATTTGCATTATTAACTGTAGGTGGGAACAGAACTACATGTTTACGGTCAACACAGTTTTTAAAAAGTTTTAATATTCTTTAAATAGGCATGCTAAATGTAAATAAACATCTCTGTTCCTCAAATTTAAGAAGCTTTTCCTGATGCAAAATTCGACTCCAGAATTATTCGGTTACAAGTTTATAGGTTGTGGCAAGAGAGGAGAAAGTGTAACTTACAGGAGGAAATGAGCATTTTCTTCCTCCTCTTGACTCTTTCTAGAGGAGTTTCACTAGCACCAGTAGCCTTCTGGTACTACATCCAAGGGGCAATGCTTCACAAGAGCCAGCAGGTTATTCATCCATATGCCAAGCTAAATTCTGTTCAAGAGTGCAAACAAATTTACTCCCCAACAATGGTCATAGGACAATCAGGAGCAGGGACTCTGGATGATTTTTCTCCTCCAGAACCCAAGAAAATCTTGCTATGCAACTGAAAAAAGTAGACAAACCCTCAATGAAAGTGTGGTTATGAAGCAGCACCTTATGGGGTGCTGCTGCTCCAGAGCTCAGGTTATTTAGCACTCAAGATCCTAAGCGCTACAGAGGCATTAATCGGATTAGTACGGATTAACAGGTTGGCATTTAATTTGAATACTTCACTAATTTACTCGCAGGAAAGCTCCTTAAAGGAAGGTTGAATTTACTGTCCTAAAGAGAAAAGTAATGAACGCAAAATTCTCCACATAAATTAAAGTTTCACCAAAAAACGCTGGTGTACATCAGTCTTTTCTTTAACCCTCATCACAGCCCTCAGGCAAAATAGTCTCGCATGCTATAACTAAGACCGCTACTATACTAAATCTCAACATCTGGATAATCCAATCATTCAGCACTCATCTTGCTGTGGTCAAAAGACATGCCTACCTCCAAAAAACAAATATTCACATTATTGGAAGTGGAGCTGCATCACTTTCTTCCTCCTCCCAAAAAAAGGAGCCACTTACTTGCAAGGCATTGGACATTAACCCATACAGACCAGCCAAGTTTACAACCCATTAACTAGTAACTGAATAACTCTGGAGCTGAATTTTGCACCAGAAAAACCTTCCTAAATGTGGAATAGTGATGTTATTTACATTTAACATGCCTATTCAGAATATTAAAGACACTTTTTTTTTTAAACAGTTGATGGCAAACAGCTTTGTTCCCACCTACAGTTAATATAAACTTACTGGCTTACCTCATTCTGGCACCAACAGAGGAGATCTACTCCTTTGTAGGTCTAGGAGTTGCCACCAAATTTGCACGGATAAGGTTTCAGCAGACAGGCAGGCGACATTACATAGGTGGAAGTAGGAGATCTTTGTGATGGCGAGCATGTGGGGTCAGAATCAAATAGGATGCAGAGGTTGAGAACCGCCTTGTTCAACGGAGAACATGGCTGAGGAAGGGGATGGAATCAGTGGCAAAGGTACAGAGTTTGATGTCAAAGACGATGGCTTTGGCTGCCAGAATATTTAACTGGAAGAAATCGAGGCTCATCCAAGACTGGATGTTGGAGAAGTGGTCTGACAACAGAGGCAGTGGAAGGGTCGGGATATATTAGCATACATGTCTTCAGATGATGTCGCGAAGAGACTATGCAAGGGAGGAAGTGGAAGGGGCCAAGGATAGAACCTGAGGGGAATGGTGGGGGTGGGGGGGGGGGGGGGGGGGGGGGAAAAGAGAGAAGCCATTGCTGGAGGTGCTCTGGCTACAATCGGATAGGGAAGAGTGGAACCAAGCGAGGGCAGTCCCACTGGAGATGGACAAGAGGAGAGGCGTTGGAGGAGGATGGTGTGGGCGACCAGGTCAAAAGCTGGAGAGGTAGAGATCAGTCTATTAAAAATACATTTCCATCTTTGAACTAGCCAGTGAATTAACACACAAATGCATTGTTCAAAGGACAATCACTGCTGGCTAGTGCATAAAAAAACCAAAAGCCTTTACCCCAAAAGCAGTTGGTGCTAGCTAGCCCAATAATTTATCTCACATTGTACAGAAATATCTATATGCCTTACACACAACTAAATCATACCTCCTATTATACACCGGTTGATTAGTCAGGGTGCGTGAATTTGATATTACATACACCACACTGTCATCAGCTACTCTTCCTCAAAAAATACCTCAAGGCAACTGCAAGAAAAAGAGGAAGCCAGGTTTGTATGCAACAATAAAGGAATGCACGGAAGTCAAATTTAGATACTAGCTACTATATCACTGGAGATAGTTGAAAGAGGGATATTCTATCCAATATTGCGAGTTAAATACTCCATCAAAACATCTTGCTCCAATTTGTACTAGTCGATCCTATGTATATATGATGCAATGGAAAGAAAGAATTGAGGATAGGCCCTGATATACAAGAAAGCGAGGGAAGTTACTCACGGGAAAATAACCTCCAGTGGAAAAACATTCGACTGCACGTTTAAAAATTGCAAGTTAATGAGGATTGAAATGGAAAACAATACGGTAACCGTCAGGTATACAAATTGGAATAGAATTTAAGACACCTGCTCTCCTGAGCCAATTTAAAATGAGTTACAAAAACAAATTACAGTACGTAATTTATATCCAAACTGGATTCTCATTGATGCCCTCCATTTTGCATGAGGCTTTGAAAAAAAATCAGGAAAAAGTTACCATGTTTTATTAAAATTTGGAGAAGCAGCTATGGTTCATCCTAAACCCACCTCCCAATTTTACAAGATCAGCTGTGGTTCATCCCACTGGAATGAATGGAGATACAAAAATGGATTATATACCTGCCTAGAAGTTCTTTTTAATTTGATTTAGTTTTCTATGGACCCACTTATGGATCTGCAGTTCAATTGATGAAACTATTTCCATAATCCTTTAATCACTTGGTTGTTGCTACCGACACCGATTCTGCATCAACTACTTCCTTACTGCTGCCACTGACAGCCTGCACTTCAAAACTTGTCCATATGCTGCAGTGCTACTGAATACCACCCTTAGTCTGCACAGATTCAGCTTGTGCTTCACTATGCACTGACGACAATCCTTCAACCCATCCCATGCAATGTTTGGGAAGTCTTGGGTGTCAACAATCTAGACATGTTCAGCAGAACTCTGCCTTTATTAACATTGCCTCAACACGTTTTTCTGCCATTTCATATGCACAATAGGCCTGAGCTATGACAATGGGGATAGTAAAGCCAAGTTCACAACTAAGAATGGGTTTTACCACAATTCCCTGTATTGTATGGATTCCAAACTTGCCACTTCAGTTTGCCAGAGGAGCAATTTCCCTTTCTGATGGAAGCATGCATTTCATGATAAAGAGCAGTGATCAACAGCACACTTCTCTATTAAGTGAAGTCCATTAAACATTCAAGCTAAAAATCAGTGAGTGGTGGTTTGATATGTTTATTGGGTACAGGCTGGTACATCACCCGTTTTAAGTTTGTAGCCAACTAACATCTAAATATTCTACAATTATTTTCCAAGTGTCTTTATGTCAACTGCTTTAATACCACCCTAAGGAATCATCAATTATCCCATAATATCTTGAGTAACCATGGGAACTTGAAAGCAGAAAGTGTTTACTTCAGTTAACAACCTTTATTTGACATCAAGTGCAGCATACTAAACAGCATTGTTTCCAAGAAAATCAAGAACACAATTTAAAACACAAGTGATTAGCCATACTTTCCACAGACCTACATAGAAATAGCATGTGCATAATCACAGGCATAATGCAGTTTATTTTAATTTCAGGGCTCCCTCAAATGTATATTTTTCTCAACACATTATTCCAAGCCAAGGAAAGTAGGCAACCTGTCCTCTTAAACTTGCTGGAAAGTACAAGAGCAGCCAACAGTGTATTCACTACTTGGGGTGAGGAAGGAGAACTGGAAACATCTGACATGCATTCTACATCGAACAGACAATAATAAGTCAGCATGTAAAGGATAAGTCGCACACACACAGCTATGAACATCTCACTAGAAATACATTAAGCAATAACAAACTGATATTTTACATTGTATGTTGTGTACATGAACTGCTCTGCCACACACCGTTCACTTTGGCCACAATTATTGCAACACACAAGAACAGAGGCCAAGTTGTAAAACAATGGCTTAACCTATGGGCTATTAGTTAAACTGGACTCCAGTAGAGGTTCCCAAGCAGGAACATTGGACACCAGCGCAATAATTTATGCATTACAAATCCAGTGTCATAAAAAGAAAAGCAAGAATTATTATGGATTTGAAAGCATTCAGCTTCCAAGCTCCACCTAATTTCAAGTCCCAACTGCCAGCAATAAAGTGGGATTAGCAATGCTCCACACCCATTGACATGTCTATTCCAAACTCTCTAAAACTAGGATAGGAGCTATTTGTCAATACTACACTAGCATTACCCACACATCAATCTGTTGCCCATACACAATCAGGATAGCAGAACTCATTTTAAAATATGAACAGTACATGTTAACCAAAAATAGACCATCAGTAGCCAGTTTCTGCAGTATCTCTAGGATATTAACATTTCTACTTTAAAAATGTAGCAATTAAATTCAGGCCACAACAACTCTGGTAGCATATTCTCACAAATGGAAAAATAATCCAAGATTAAGTATTTTACAATACGTCAGCATCCATTACAGTGCTTAAATACTTTTTTTTTTAATTTAAAAGTTGCTTAATTTAAATTTAAAGGTACTGGAGACCCATTTTGCTGTGTTACTTATACTGCTTACTGGACAAGTTGATTTATTTTTTAAGTAAAAAGACAACTTTGAATTATCAGGAGTCAACTGCACGGAGTAATACAAAGCAGGACCTTTCTATATTCTGTCCCGGGACATACTTTATTAGGCGATTTCAATCAGGATGGTCATGAACGTGCTACAATTGACCTCTACTTCCCAGCATTAGGAGGGGTCAGGAAAATAATGCCTTCCTTAAAAACTGCTATTGACAGTCAAGAGAATCTATGATTACATTATGGAATATGTTGAGCCAGACATGAAAACACACCATAAAATAAATTTGGCTCAAGAATACCTTTCAGGGTTGGTGTAGTGGGTTAGATACTTTCACCCCTGGACCTCAGTGCAAATCAGGACCAGAGTCATGGGATGGAAGTCTCTCTCTACTGGCTGTAAGGATCCAATGAGAAATCAGCCTGAGCAGTCTCAACTCAGTTCATATTGAACACAAGCCTGCAGCACATAACTGCCCCCAATTTGGCACTAATTAGAAATCTCAGGAAGTGCCACAGGATGGTTGGTCTGGGTAGCAGGGGGCACTGGTGCAGTGGCAAGTGCTCTGACATAAAGGCTAAAGTATCTTGTTGGGCAGAGTTGAGGGAGTTTACATCTGGCTGTGCTATACTTGAAAGTGCTGGGTACCTGAAAAGGGAAGAGTTCCATTCCTCACCTTGATCAGCAGGTTTTAAAAAAAAACTTTTGTCTAATTTGAGTTTATCCTTCCAGAATATCAAGTGTATCTTCCCCCTAAAAAGCAAGTTCACCTTACCAACTGGTATTCCCCTCCATGTAAAAAACTACTTCCTGGCATCTATCCTTTACTTACCATCTTCTATTATGCAATATTAGTCAATCAATTTTCTTTTTCAAATGAAGCATAGATGTTCTAACAAAGTCAATAATCAATTTAATTAATGCATTCATTTGAACTAATTTGACTGGCTATCTGCACCATTAATAAATCAAAAATGGTTTATTCCATACTACTGTTTTCTTTACAATTTAACTCCCACCGTGCATAAAACAAAAATTAAGTCCAGTACTGCAGACAAGGAGAAATTATGTCATTACTACATACATCTGTGAAGAGTCACTTATGTTCATAAATGAATCAATTGTTACCACCCAGAATCAATCAGAATTATCCCAGTACAAACACTGCAGAAGAATGTCATGGGGATTTGCTGCATGAATATACCAAGCCTTAACACTACAAAAATTTGGCCCTCAAGATGCTAAATAGCCAAACGTTTCAGTATCCAACAGGCTAGAGACGCAACATTATTCTGCAGATACCCGTGCAAATTACAAGACAGCAAGTACTGACAGTCTAATAAAAAAAAATACAACTGAAGTTGCTAGTATTAATGCTCCAGTCGGGACACCAATGCTCATAATTCATGCAATGCAGCGCTCTTCGCAAGAATTCACTTCCCCACCCAAATTGGCATCAGGCCTGCACAAATGTCAGTAAGATGATGCGGTCAGATTCTTGCCAAAGAACCCACCCGAATCGCTGATTTATTATTGAGGGGGGGGGGGGGGGGTGTTTGTGGGGGGGGGGGGGTGTTTGTGGGGGGGGGGGGGGAAGCCAGGCTACGGGCCTCGTCTTGTCCTTCCTTCCCTCCCCCTCCTTCAGCTGTTAAAACAAAAACAAAAAAATCGCAAAAACACGCCAGCAACCTTTGCCGGAAAATATTACCAGCTGCAAAATTAAATATATATTAAAAAACACAACACACACATACATACAGCTTAAGGTAAGACAATCTAAGAATCAGCAGCAGCAGCGGTCAGGCCAAGACTCCGGCAGAAATTGAGCAGGAAGGGGAGCGGCCTCTCCCCCGACTGCAGTGTTAACTGGGCAGGCCGAGCCCAAGCGGGGCGAGCCGGCCTTCCGGGATCAAGGCAACAGGAACCGCTTCAATAAAAAAAAATCCCCCCCACAACACAACAACACAAAAGGACATCGAGCAGCCCGAGCCGACACTTTCAACCCTCCTTTTCATTCGCACCAACACTCGCCTCTCTCCCTGCACTTGGTGGCCCGCTTGCCTCCTCTTTTTTTTGTTTAAAAAAAAATCTTACCGTCTTCGGCAAACGCCCGCAAATTAATCTTTCTCTTTAATTTACAAAACACACACACACACAATCACTTGTTAAAAGTCTCCCCGCAACTTCCAAGATGGCGCCTACTTCCGACGGGGTTTCCTGCGGCTCGTCACAGGGGCTGGTCAGGGGTCAGCGCCTCTCGGTTCCGTCACTGATGCCAAGCGGAGGAGGCGGTTCTTATGGCTGCAACTGAGGGTGTCATCATCATCAGCTTCCTGCACCTCACAAATGTCAACATTTCAGCTTACTGCACCTCGCAAATGTTAACATTTCAGCTTACAAGTTTTCAGCTTACAACATTTCAGTTTTCAAGCTATTAAGGGGAATAGAGAGGGTAGATGGGAAAAAAAAAGAGACTTGCATTTATATAGCGCCTTTCGCAACCACCGG
Organism: Squalus acanthias; assembly: GCA_030390025.1. NCBI lineage: Eukaryota > Metazoa > Chordata > Chondrichthyes > Squaliformes > Squalidae > Squalus > Squalus acanthias. The sequence goes on from CM059438.1 coordinate 86,517,894, forward strand.
TGGTCTCAACGCGCTTTACAGCCAATGAAATACTTTCTGGAGTGTAGTCACTGTTGTAATGTAGGAAACACAGCAACCAATTAGCGCACAGCAAGCTCCCACAAACAGCAATGTGGTAATGACCAGATAATCTGTTTTTTGAGATGTTGATTGAGGGATCAATATTGGCCAGGTACACCGGGGATAACTCCCCTGCTATTCTTCAAAATAGTGCTCTTGGGATCTTCTACATCCACCTGAGAGGGTAGACAGGGCCTCAGTTTAACATCTCAGCCAAAAGACAGCATCTCTGACAGTGCAGCACTCCCCCGGAGTGTCAGCTTAGATTTTTGTGCTCAAGTCCCTAGCATAGGACTTGAACCCACAACCTTCTGATTTAGAGACAAGAGAGCTACACACCGAGCCACAGCTGACACTGATAGAGAGAAACTATTTCGGCTGGTTGGGAATCCCAGGTCTCGGAGGTATAGTCTAAAAATTAGAGCCAGAGCTTTCAGGAGTGAAATTAGGAAACACTTCTACACACAGAGGGTGGTAGAAGTTTGGAACTCTCTTCCGCAAACGGCAATTGATGCTAGATCAATTGTTAATTTTAAATTGGAGATTGATAGCTTTTTGTTAACCAAAGGTATTAAGGGATATGGGCCAATGGCGGGTATATGGAGTTAGATCGCAGATCAGCCATGATCTCATTAAATTACAGGCTCGAGGGGCTGAATGGCCTACTCCTGTTCCTATGTTCCTCTGTACTGCACCTCGCAAATGCAAACATTTCAGCTTCCTGCACCTCGCAAAAGCTAACATTTCAGCTTCCAACATCTCAAAAACAGATTATCTGGTCATGATCACATTGCTATTTGTGGGAGCTTGCTGTGCGCAAATTGGCTGCCACGTTTCCCACATTACAACAGTGACTACACTTCAAAAGTACTTCATTGGCTGTAAAGCGCTTTGAGACGTCCGGTGGTCGTGAAAGGCGCTATATAAATGCAAGTCTTTCTTTTACTGCGCCTCACAAATGTTAACATTTCACCATTTTTTTTTCTTCTGTGCTGTATAATCCAGTCAATACTTTTGGAATGATGCATTTGAACTCTGGTGATTTTTTCTAAAGTTTGTTATTTAAACTGTCCCCTACATCATCCACTTCCTTGATTGCAGCAACTTTGAGCTGCCCAGCAGCCCAAATTGATCATCGAATATTAACCTGAACATCACATTGATTAGCAAGCCTCTATATTTTTGTAATATGGATTGAAGGAAAAGCTAGATAAACACATGAGGGAGAAAGGAATAGAAGGTTATGCTGATAGGGTGAGATGCTGAGGGGTGTGAGGAGGCTCCTGTGGAGCATAAACCAGTTGGGCTGAATGGCCTGTTTCTGTGTTGTCCATTTTATGTAATTCTATGTCATTTTGCCATTGAGCTAGGGGCTATGCTTTTGGACTAGGAGCATCATTCATACTTGATACAATATAATAGCATGTCCGATATTATTATAACCAGTAAACACAATTTTAAAACACAATTTTTTTAATGCCCAATGATTTTTCTCCTGGGTTGTTCACAGCAGTGCCCTGGAGATTATTCTTTAATCCCTGGAGACTCCAGGGTACAATCCTGGAGGGTTGGTAACTCGAGTCTGATGATGCACAGATGATTTAGTCAGACTTTTCCATATGCTAAATTAAAAGAAAAACAAAATACACTTACGTTGGACACTACACGTGAGGTATTTTATATTTATTCTACAAGAGGAGACTGTATAACTCTTCACAAATGAGTTACTGTATTGCCATTCTCCTTCAGGAATCAAATAAACAGCAACAACTTGTATTTATATAGCGCCTTTAATATAGTAAAATGTCCCAAGGCGCTTCACAGGAGCGTTATAAAACAAAATTTGACACCGAGCCACATAAGGAGAAATTAGGCCAGATGACCTAAAGCTTGGTCAAAGAGGTAGGTTTTAAGGAGTGTCTTAAAGGAGGAAAGAGAGGTAGCGAGGTGGAAAGGTTTAGGGAGGGAATTCCAGTGCTTAGGGCCTAGGCAGCTGAAGGCACGGCCACCAATGGTTGAGCGATTAAAATCAGGGATGCTCAAGAGACCAGAGTTAGAGAAGTGCAGATATCTCCGGGGGCGGGGGGGAGTTGTGGGGCTGGAGGTGTTTACAGAGATAGGGAGGGGCGAGGCCATGGAGGGATTTAAAAACAAGGATGAAAATTTTTAAATCGAGGCGTTGCTTTCATGGCATTCAACAGAATCACAGCAAGTATTTTATTTATTTGATATATGTTTATGACAAAAATTTGGGAACTCAAGTTAAAGGAAGTTGCAGACATTCCAACAAGCTGCATCACTGAAACAAAAGCAAAATACTGCGGATGCTGGAAATCTGAAATAAAACAGAAAATGCTGGAAATACTCACATGTCAGGCAGCATCTGTGGAGAGAGAAACAGAATTAACGTTTCAGGTCGATGACCCTTCGTCAGATGCATCACTGCTCTGGGCAACAAAAGACCTGCACTGATCTGTCTGCAAAAACAACACTAGTGGGAAGGTAAGAATTATTAGTTGACTTCTTCAAGAAATGGTGGCCTGGAGCTCTTGAAAAATACATTGACTCCATATAAAGGACACTAAAAACATCTAAAGAGACTAAAAGAAGGTTCCCTAATGGCTCAGCAAATACATCCAGTGGGTTACTAAGCTATACAGACCAAGAAACTCCCAAGTAGGATGGGATGCATCCTAGGATGCTGAGGTGGAAATTACGGAGGTACATAGAACATAGAACATAGAACAGTACAGCACAGTACAGGCCCTTCGGCCCTCGATGTTGTGCCGAGCATTGTCCGAGACCAAGATCAAGCTATCACACTCCCGATCACTCTGGTGTGCTCCATGTGCTTATCCAATAACCGCTTGAAAGTTCCTAAAGTGTCCGACTCCACTATCACAGCAGGCAGTCCATTCCACACCCCAACCACTCTCTGAGTAAAGAATCTACCTCGGACATCCCTTCTATATCTCCCCCCATGCACCTTATAGTTATGCCCCCTTGTAACAGCTGCCTCTACCCGAGGAAATAGTCTCTGAACATCCACTCTATCTATCTCCCTCATCATCTTATAAACCTCTATTAAGTCGCCTCTCATCCTCCTCCGCTCTAAAGAGAAAAGCCCCAACTCCCTCAATCTTTCCTCATAAGACCTCCCCCCCAAACCAGGCAGCATCCTGGTAAATCTCCTTTGCACTCTTTCCAATGCTTCCACGTCCTTCCTATAGTGAGGTGACCAGAACTGCACACAATATTCCAAATGTGGTCTCACCAAGGTCCTGTACAGTTGCAGCATAACCTCACGGTTCTTAAACTCAAACCCTCTGTTAATAAACGCCAACACACCATAGGCCTTCTTTACTGCTCTATCCACTTGAGTGGCAACCTTCAGAGATCTGTGGATATGAACCCCCAGATCCCTCTGCTCCTCCACGTTCCTCAGAACCCTGCCGTTGACCCTGTAATCCTTATTCAAATTTGCCCTACCAAAATGAATCACCTCGCACTTATCAGGGTTAAATTCCATCTGCCATTTTTCGGCCCAGCTCTGCATCCTATCAATGTCTCTTTGCAGCCTACAACAGCCCTCCACCTCATCCACTACTCCACCAATCTGGCCATAATCTTCCAATCCTCCTTGGATATGGGGGTGGGGCCAGAGGAATGGAGAATTGCAAATGTTAGACCCTTGTTCAAAAAAGAGTGTAAGGATAAACCCAGCAACAACAGGCCAGTCAGCTTAACCTCGGTGGTGGGGCAGCTTTTAGAAACGATAATCTGGGACAAGTGTGGATTCATTAAGGGAAGCCAGTACGGATTTTTGTGAAAGGCAAATCGTGTTTAACTAAATTAATTGAATTTTTTGATGAGGTAATAGAGAGGGTTGATGAGGGAAATGCGGTTGATGTGGTATACATGGACTTCCAAAAGGCGTTTGATAAAGTGCCACATAATATGCTTGCCAGCAAAGTTGAAGCCCATGCAATAAAAGGGACAGTGGCAGCATGGATACGAAATTGACTAAGTGACAGGAAACAGAGAGTAATGGTGAACGGTTGTTTTTCGGACTGGAGGAAGATATACAGTGGTGTTCCCCAGGGGTCGGTACGAGGACCACTGCTTTTCTTGATATATATTAGTGACTTGGACTTGGGGGTACAGGGCACAATTTCAAAATTTGCAAATGACACAAAACTTGGAAGTATAGTGAACAGTGAGGAGGATAGTGATAGACTTCAAGAGGACATAGACAGGCTGGTGGAATGGGCGGCCACGTGGCAGATGAAATTTAACGCAGAAAAGTGCAAAGTGATACATTTTGGTAGGAAGAACGAGGAGAGGCAATATAAACTAGAGGGTACAATCCTAAAGGGGGTGCAGGAACAGAGAGACCTGGGGGTATATGTGCACAAATCTTTGAAGATGGCAGGGCAGGTTGAGAAAGCGGTTGAAAAAGCATACGGGATCCTGGGCTTTATAAATAGAGGCATTATAAAACACTGGTTCGGCCACAACTGGAGCATTGTGTCCAATTCTGGTCCGAATGGCCTCCTTCTGTGCTGTAACGATTCTATGATTCTATTCTATGATTCTAAGTTTGATCCCAGGACTATGCTCAGTTAATTAGAGGTACCAAAGGGTGACTCAGAAGGGAGAAGAGAAAATTGGTATGGAAAATTATAGACTATTAAATTAACACCTTGAAACTTTATTAAAATATCTTTTTTCTATCCCCAATTTTCCCTCCTGACAGCATTGACTCCTTGTTGTCGTACAGTCCCACAGTTTCCAGTTGTCCTTCCATAACTCATCTAATTGGCCATCTTCCATGTGTGAACTTGAAGTGAAGGTCAGCAGGGTGTTTGACCATAAAGGGCATCACAGCCGAACCCAATCCCATACTCTCCCAATGTCCATACACAAACTCCAAGCACCAGTTGCTGGATAGCACTCAAGACAAAGAACTATGGCGAATTAAATCTTCTTTGACCCCAGTGCTGTTGAGGCCAATTGTAGTGCCCTACCATCGCCCTCATAGAGATCAGACAACGCAGTATAGACCAAGCATTGAACCTGAGACCTTCCTAGTCTGTGTATCGTAGCCACGCGCTGAGCCACCGGTTACATGAGATTTTTTTTTTGACCTTATCCTGCCCTAAGTAAGAAGTCGCACAACACCAGGTTATAGTCCAACAGTTTTATTTGAAATCACAAGCTTTCGGAGCGGCTGCTCCTTCGTCATGTGCCCTAAGTAAGTGATTGCTCATCTTTCTGAGCAAATTTTTGAAGCAGTTTCACATTTCTGATCTAATGTTACTGTTAAAAATGTTGAATTTAGTTCAATTTGTTATATTTTCTTCAACTGCCATAATTGCGCTGAAAGAGAACTCTATTTGTATAAAGTTATTGAATAATAAAAGCGAGGAGACAAGGATTATGGGGACCACTGCTCACAATCATTTCCTCCTTCCAAAAAAGTCTCGTAAGATTAAATAGTCAGCACATATTATTGTTGGTACTCTTATCTTTTGTAAAAATAAACTTACACAGTTTGTCAAACATGGAAAGGTATGAAATGTTCTTATCACCTTCTTTTAAAGCACATGTATTGTGGAAACAGTTTGTCTATGTAAGGTTCAGGCATTTTTAGGAGTGTCTTTTTGAATGGTTTACAGTCAATAAAAGCAACAAAATTCCATGTAAACAAGTTAAAACTCTCAATAGTGCCTGTGTTTTGTGTGTGTGTGTGAGTGGGGCGGGGTGGGGGGGTGCCCTGATGCGGAGACCAAGTTGTACCTTGTACAGTGGGTAATTTCACCTCTGGGAGCTTGGTTTGAATCCAGTCCAGAATGTTAGGAGATGAATGTTTCCTCTTTCTGATGCCTTCAAAGATACCGCATAATTTTTTTTTTTAAGGCTGTCTTAATCTAGTTTCTAGTTGGCAAAGACCTCTATTACAAAACTACCTCTAACTTGAAACTAAATTGGCAATCTCACTCAGAGAGGTCACAAACATTGATGATGTGGGAATGGAAAAAAATCATACTGGCGCAATCTGAGATTAGAGTAATGCTTCCCGCATAAATTGTTCAGTTTCATTATTTGCCAAATTTTCCTTGAATACATTTAGCTCTTCTACACTATTTCTGGCATTTTTTTTGGGGGGGCGCGTAGGTAGCTATTTAATATGACCCTCTATGAACATAACTATACACTCCAATTCCAGATGTTTGCTGTTCTGAATCCTAATAGACTTCTGGAGAAGTCTGAAGACTCATGCAATCGCTAATTTTGAAGTTATTAGCGGGAAATTGACATTTCATCTTATACCTCATATCAATAATGCTCTGACGCTATGGTAGTGTAGTGGCTTTGTTACTGAATTAATAATCCGGAGGTCTGGATTAATAATCTATATGAGCGTGAGTTCAAATCCCACCATGGCAGTTTGCAAATTTTAATTCAATTAAAAAAAAATTAAAAATCTTGGAAATAAAAAAGGGGTATTAGTAAAAGTGACCATGAAACTGTCGGATTATTGTAAAAAACAAACCAGTTCACTACTGTCCTTACTCAGTCTGGCCTATATGTGACATCATAAACACCTTGGGGGTCACCATTGACCTTAAACTGAACGAGACCAGCCATTAAAATGCCATGGCTACCACAGCAGGTCAGAGGCTGAGTATTTTGCAGTGAGTGGCTCACCTCCTGACTCCCCAAAGCCTCTCTACCACCTACAAGGCACAAGTCAAGAGTGTGACAGAATATTCTCCACACCTGGGTGGGTGCAGCTCCAGCAACACTCAAGAAGCTCAACACCATCCAGGACTAAAGCAGTACGCTTAAATATCCACTCCCTCCACCATCAGCGTACCGTGGCTGCAGTGTGTGCTGTCCACAGGATGCACTGCAGCAACTCACCAAGGCTTCTTCAGCAGCACCTCCTGAACTCATGATCTCCACTGCCTAGAAGGTCAAGGGCAGCTGATGCTTGGGAACACCATCACTTCCGAGTTTCTCTCCAAGTCGCACACCATCCTGAAATAGAATCATAGAATGATACTGCACAGAAGGAGGCCATTCGGCCCATCGTCCCTGTGCCTGCTCTTTGAAAGAGCTATACAATTAGTCTCATTCCCCATATTTTACTGACAAGATCAATGACCTTCCCTCCAACATAAGGTCAGAAATGGGGATGTTCGCTGATGACTGCACAGTGTTCAGCGCCATTCACAACTCCTCAGATAATGAAGCAGTCTATGCCCGCATGCAACAAGACCTGGACGACGTTCAGGCTTGGGCTGATAAGTGGCAGGTAACATTCGCGCCACAGAAGTGCCAGGCAATGACTATCTCCAACAAGCGAGAGTCTCAGCACCTCCCCTTGACATTCAATGGCATTACCATCGCTGAATCCCCCACCATCAACATCCTGGGGGTCACCATTGACCAGAAACTTAACTGGACCAGCCACATAAATACTGTGGCAACAAGAGCAGGTCAGAGGCTAGGTATTCTGCGGCGAGTGTCTCACCTCCTGACTCCCCAAAGCCTTTCCACCATCTACAAGGCAGAAGTAAGGAGTGTGATGGAATACTCTCCACTTGCCTGGATGAGTGCAGCTGCAACAACACTCAAGAAGCTCGACACCATCCAGGACAAAGCAGCCCGTTTGATTGGCACCCCATCCACCACCTTAAACATTCACTCCCTCCACCACCAGTGTACTGTGGCTGCAGTGTGTACCATCTACAAGATGCACTGCAGCAACTCGCCAAGGCTTCTTCGGCAGCACCTCCCAAACCCGCGACCTCTTCCACCTAGAAGGACAAGGGCAGCAGGCGCATGGGAACACCACCACCTCCAAGTTCCCCTCCAAGTCACACACCATCCTGACTTAGAAGTATATCGCTGATCCTTCATCGTCGCTGGGTCAAAATCCTGGAACTCCCTACCTAACAGCACTGTGGGAGTACCTTCACCACACGGACTGCAGCGGTTCAAGAAGGCAGTTCACCACCACCTTCTCAAGGGCAACTAGGGATGGGCAATAAATGCTGGCCTTGCCAGCGACGCCCAGATCCCATAAGCGAATTAAAAAAAAGAGTCTATTATGTGGTACTTTATCAAATGCGTTTTGAAAGTTCATATGCACATTAACTGCACCACCATCATCAACCCTCTCCGTTGTTTCAACAAATAACTCAATCAAGTTAATCAAACATGATTTGCCTTTAACAAATATGTGCTGGCTTTCATTTATTAACCCATATTTTTTCAAGTGCCGGTTAATTTTGTCCCAGATTATTGTCTCTAAAAGTTTCCCCACCACCGACGTTAGGCTGACTGGCCTGTAGTTGCTGGGTTTATCCCTCTCCCCCTTTTAGAAAAGGGCTGTAACATTTGCAATCCTCCAGTCCTCTGGCACCACTCCCATATCTAAGCAGGATTGGAAGATTGTGGCCAGAGCCTCCGCAATTTCCATCCTTACTTCCCTGAGAAACATCGGATACATCCTATCCGGACAGGACGACTTTTCTACTTTGAGTGCTGCTGTACATCCGCTTTATCTATTTTTATCCTATCCAATTTCTCTACTACCTCCTCCTTTACTGTGACATTGGCAGCATCCTCTTCTTTAGTGAGGACAGATGCAAAGTATTCATTTAGTACCTCAGCCATGCCCTCTGCCTCCACAAGAAGATCTCCTTTTTGGTCCCTAATCGGCCCCATCCTTCATTCGACTACCCGGCAACATGGACATGTATCAACGTTTCTTGTCACTGAGTCCGAATCCTGGAACTCCCCACCTAACAGCTTTGTGGGAACGATCAGATGAACGATTCGAGCGAACGCACGCAGGCGCGCACTTAGACAACTGATACGCACGCACGCATTCAGACATACATAATGGAACTTACGCTCGATCGAACGAACGAACGAACGCTTGAATGAACGAACGAATAATTGAATGAATGATCGAATGATCGAATGAACAATGCCAGTAGGACTGGCGTAAAACAGGTTTTCTTGGTTTATTGGAATAAATGTTGTCTGTAGCATTTAATTGGATTATGATGGTGCTATGTGTTTGTACACTGGTGTTGAAATGGTTTGTTTTATGTGGGGTTAACTTTGAGATTTATTATTTTAAATCTAAAAAGTTGTGTGGAATTGCTTAAGGGTATTTGTACTGTAAACATTATTGATTATTTGTAAAAGTAATCATTGCATTTATATTAATTATAAGGCTGTTTTTAAGGCTTTATTTTTTTACTGTGATGGATGAATGTAATGGATTTACTATGTAATGGATTTACTATGTCATGGATTTACTATGTAATGGATTTACTATGTAATTGATGAGTTGTACAGGTATTATTGTATTTGAATTTTAAAAAAACAGCTTTGTGGGAGCACATTCACCACACGGACTGTAGCAGTTCAAGAGAAGGCTCAGCACCACCTTCTCAAGAGCAACTGGGGACGAGCAATAAATGCTCACAACGCCCAGATCCCGAGAATGAAAAAAACCTAAGTAAGCTCTCTGTTTATAGAGCTCTATTGACCTCAGTGCGACGAATAGACAACTGGACAACACGAGAAAGTCCCTGGATTTTAAGGATACTTTCCTTTTGAAATTCCTTGAAAATGGTATTTCCCATCATTGCACAGCAAAACAATGCTTCCTTCATAGATGCATTTAAGGGGAATCTAGATAAGTACATCATGGAGAAAGGAATAGAAGGCTATGCTGATAGGGTTAGATGAAGTAGGGTGGGAGAAGGGTCGTGTGGAGCATTAACCAGTTGGGCCGAATGGCCTGGTTCTGTGCTGTAAGTCTATGTAATTCTTTACTCCATGATAATAACACCAATCCTAAACCACAGTCACAATGGATCTCTAATGGTTTGCAATCCAGCAGGTTATTCACAGATGCTGGAGCACCCACCTCTGCAAGATTATTTGACACACCAGTTAAAAGCAACTATTTCATCTGTGAGGCAAATCACGGAATTAGTATTTGAAATGTCCTTTCTCCTTCAAAGAGTTTGATTAGCTCTGGATCAAAGCTTTTGGGGTCTGAAAGAGACAAGTTATCACTGAGCATCCATTACAATTTCTCAATGAAGCACTTGAATTCATCTTAGATTTATCATGACTTTAAAATGATACACGCATCATATATATAACAGAGCGCGGACCCGAGCGGAGGCGGCAGAAGCATAAATAGAGCGGGAGAGAAGGCCCAGGACAGAGCGCGGACCTGAGCGGAGACAGCAGAGCAGAGCTGGCAGTATATATTCGGCAAAACCAAGAACAACACAAAAAATCAAGGAGTGATGCCACAGGACAGGAGGTAGGTGATTGGTTGGTGAGTATTACCTTTGTCTTTTTTCTCTCTAAGTTAAGAAAGAAAGAAAGACTTGCATTTATATAGCGCCTTTCACGACCACCAGACGTCTCAAAGCGCTTTACAGCCAATGAAGTACTTTTGAAGTGTAGTCACTGTTGTAATGTGGAAAACGCTCAGCAAGGTCCCACAAACAGCAATGTGATAATGACCAGATGATCTGTTTTTGTTATGTTGGTTGAGGGATAAATATTGGCCAGGACACCGGGGATAACTCCCCTGCTCTTCTTCGAAATAGTGCCGTGGGATCTTTTAGCGTCTCATCCGAAAGACGGCACCTCCGACAGGGCGGCACTCCCTCAGCACTGCACTGGAGTGTCAGCCTAGCTTTATGTGCTCAAGTCCCTGGAGTGGGACTTGAACCCACAACCTTCTGACTCAGAGGCGAGGGTGCTACCCACTGAGTTAGGGCAGGGGGTTAAACTAAGAAGTTTAGTTCGTAGTCTGATAAAAAGAGGCACGGCAGGGCACCTCAATCCCGTCGAATGCACATCCTGTGCCATGAGGGAAGTCCTGGACGCTTCTCGTTTCCTGGACAACCACATCTGCAGGAAATTTCGTCACCTGGAGGAGCTCGAGCTCCAGGTTTCAGAGCTTGAGCAGCAGCTGGCGTCGCTGCAGTGCATCCACGAGGCTGAGAGCTACGTGGATAGCACGTTTCAGGAGGTGGTCACCCCGCAGCTTAAGAGTGTGCAGGCAGAGAGGGAATGGGTGACCGCTAGACAGACAAGGAGGACCAGACAGGTAGTACAGGAGTCCCCTGAGTGTGTCTCGCTCTTTAACCGGTTCTGGTGAGGGCAATGGTTCCTCTGGGGAGTACAGCCAGAGCCAAGTCCACGGCACCATGGGTGGCACAGCTGTACAGGGGAGGAGGAAGGTCAGAAGAGCAATAGTGGTAGGGGATTCAGTAGTTAGGGGAACAGACAGGCATTTCTGTGGCTGCAGACGTGACTCCAGGATGGTATGTTGCCTCCTTGGTGCCAGGGTCAAGGATGTCACTGAGCGGCTGCAGGACATTTGGAGGGGGAGGGTGAACAGTCAGAGGGCGTGGTCCATATCGGTACCAATGACATAGGCAGAAAGAGGGATGAGGTCCTGCAGGCAGACTATAGGGAGCTAGGAAAGAGATTAAAAAGCAGGACCTCAAAGGTAGTAATATTCGGATTACTCCTGGTGCCACGCGCTGGTGAGTACTGAAATAGGAGCATAAAGCAGATGAATGCGTGGCTGGAGAGATGGTGCAGGAGGGAAGGCTTTAGATTCCTGGGGCATTGGGACCGGTTCTGGGGGGAGGTGGGACCTGTACTAGCCGGACGGGTTGCACCTCAACAAGGCCGGGACCAATAATCTCGTTTGGCGGTGGTGGGGGTGGGGGTTGCTAGTGCTGTTGGGGAGAGTTTGAACTAGCTTGGCAGCGGGATGGGAACCTGAGAGTAGATTCAGAAAGGAGAGAAGCAAAGCTGGAAATGGAAGGCAGTAAGTTAGTAAGCGAGTTTGGAAAGCAGAGGAAACAAAGGCTAAAAAATAGACAACAAAGGGGTTTTGCAGGACTTAGTGGTATATACTTCAATGCAAGGAGTCTAGGGAATAAGGCAGATGAGCTGAGGGCATAGATAGACACATGGAAGTATGATATCATAGCTATTACTGAAACACGGCTTAAAGAAGAGCAGGAATGGCAGCTCAATATTCCTGGTTACAGGATTTTCAGATGAGATAGAGAGGGGGATAAAAAAGGAGGGGCTCGCAATATTGGTTAAAGAAACAATTACAGCTGTGCGGAGGGATGATATGTTAGAAGGATCATCAAATGAGGCCATAGGGGTTGAACTGAAGAACAAAAAAGGGGCAATCACAATGCTGGGAGTGTACTATAGACCCCCAAACAGTCTAAAGCCTTCCCTCCTGCACCATCTCTCCAGCCACGCAAATTTCTGAGAAGTGCAAAAACAATAGGGCAGTAATACTAGGGGATTTCAACTACCCTAATATTAACTGGGATAGAATTAGTGTAAAAGGTATAAAGGGTGCAGAATTCTTAAAATGCATTCAGGAGAACTTTTTTAGCCAGTACGTAGCAAGCCCAACAAGAGAGGGGGCGGTTCTGGACTTAGTTTTAGGGAATGAAGCTGGGCAGGTGGAAGGGGTATCAGTGGGAGAGCATTTTGGTGGTCGTGATCATAATTCAGTTAGATTTAGCGTAGTTATGGAAAAGGACAAAGATAGACCAGGAGTAAAAGTTCTCGATTGGGGAAAGGCCAATTTTACTAAGCTGAGATGTGATTTCGCAAAAGTGGACTGGAAACAGCTACTTGAAGGTAAATCAGTGTCAGAGCAGTGGGAGGCATTCAAGGAGGAGATAGTGAGGGTTCAGAGCAAATATGTTCCCACAAAGAAAAAGGATGGGACTCTCAAATCTAGAGCCCCCTGGATGTCAAGGAGCATACAGGGTAAGAATAGGAAAAAAGGCAAGCTTTTGTCAGATATTGAGAGCTAAATACTACAGAAAGCCTAGAGGAGTATAGAAAGTGAAGGGGTGAAATTAAAATGGAAATTAGGAAAGCAAAGAGAGAGCATGAAAAAATATTGGCAAGTAAAATCAAGGAAAACCCAAAGATGTTTTATAAATACATAAAGAGCAAGAGGATAACTAAGGAAAGAATAGGGCTTATTAGAGACCAAAAAGGAAGCTTGTGTGTGGAGGCGGAAGACGTGGGTATGGTTCTTAATGAATACTATGGCCGAAAATTAAATCGCGCTGAGGGGGTGGGTTTGGAGGCGGGTCCGCTGTCAAAATCGCAAAGATTGACAGTGGGTAGGAAACCCGCTGTCAACCCGCCTCCACATGAGTTTCCCAGGTGTCGGGTCTGTCAGCGCAGAACTGACCCGACACCAAGCAGCAGGGGAGACAATTCAACTACTTAAATGGCTTGTTAAGAGCCAATTTAAGAGTATTTTGAGGCTTACTTGTAATTTTACCTTCTCCCCCACTGGTTACCCGCTGTTCGGGGAACACGCCAGCTCAACCTGGCGTGTTGTGAGTCTGCTCTGATGTTTGTGAAAAGCTGGCAGCTGCAGAAGTGGTGTCAAGGATGCCATGTTGCAGGTGGTGAGTTTCAGAGCGCAGAAAATGTTGGTTACTGCATTTTTTATACATATAGAGATTTCTTTAGCTTACAAGTTTTTAGATCCAACTGTATGTCCAGTGCCACCTCATTGGGAGAACCTCTCTCACCACTGACAGATCGCGTCTGTCATCTCACCTGCAGCTGCCATCTATTGCAGCAACATCGGAGCCAATGAAACAATCAGACCTTGGTCCTCCGAATCCTTCCACAATCAGCCCCAACACCAACATCACCAACCTCATCACCAACCTTCTCCGTCAGCCCCTGACAAAATTGCTGGCCGGGAGGCCAGCGATGGCATCACCATGGCCAGATTTTCTTCACTTGACGCTGGAAACCCTGGCTGCCACATGATGCGCCAGGTTGACACCATCCCACACCAGCATCATGAAGCATCCCTTTAATGTCCAAGCCATTCCATGCACTCACATCACTATAGCGGGGCGGGGGGTGCGAGTTATGACTGAACAATCACTGGAACTCAGTAAGACACTTCTCAAGGTGCGCTCAGATCTGTCCAATAAGGGGCAGTGTTGGAAAAATAGATTTCACTGTATGACAACACATTACCAGAAACTTCACATGGACATTGGCTAAACTTCTCAAGTGCCTACCCTTGTGTGTTGTTAGTTGGTATGCTTGCAGTAGGATGAGGGTGAGTGTGAGGGGTGGCTAGTGAGATGGAGAAGTGATAAAGTAGATAGAGAGGGTTGGGTGGAGGTGCAAGGTAAGTTGGTGTCCTGGGGAGGTCTCTTCCGCCCTTGCAAGGGAAGAGAATCTCTCTGCCTGCTGTGACTCCCTCCATAAGCAAATGGAGGGAATCATTGGAGAGTCTGGGTGCAAGCGTTCACCTTTGTGCAGTGATTGTCAGTGTTTGCAGCACCTCAATGCTGTCAAACACTGACAGAACAACTGTCAATCTCCATGTGGACGTGGTCCCTTTAAGGAAACCGGCTGATGACGTGTCATCAAATGATGTCATCAGACCCGCTTCCTGTTAATTGGTCATAACAAGGCCAATCAAGGTAAAATCACGTCTGCAGAGCAGATGCAGCTGGGAGCGGGACCGGAACCCGGAAACCAGCTGTCCCGCCCCCATCCCGCCTTCTCAATTAAATTCGTGGCCTCTGTGTCTGTCTTCACAAAAGAGAGGGACGATGCAGACATTGAAGTTAAGGAGGAAGAGTGTGAAATATTAGATGGAATAAACATAGTGAGAAAGGAAGTATTAAGGGGATTAGCATCTTTGAAAGCAGATAAATCGCCAGGCCCGGATGAAATGTATCTCAGGCTGTTAAGAGAAGTAAGGGAGGAAATAGCGGAGGCTCTGACCATCATTTTCCAATCCTCTCTGGCTGCAGGCATGCATTGTTCTCTATCTATATATGCTTTGGCGATTCTGTATCTCTTTACTTCACCCGACGAAGGAGTAGTAAGCTCCGAAAGCTTGTGATTTCAAATAAAACTGTTGGGGGTAGAAATTAGGTCGCGCCCCATTTGGGGCGCAAATATCGTCCGGACGCAAATATTAGCGCCTGGCACTAATTATCGGCACTGACAGGAAACTTCACTTTTACCGCCCCGGGAGGTGAGTGGAGCGCTAAAGCAGGCGCTGCACACCTCTCTTAAGGCGCAAAGGCCGAGCAGTGAGGCGCTAACTCGGAGCGCTGGCGAAGCTCATGTAATGTCAGTCAGCAATGGAACACACACACAATGGCACGGGCCAGTTCTTAAAGGGGATGGTTAATCTTGCTTTCCATCCACATCCTGTTCATTGCTGCCTTGAATCTCGGCCTGGAGAGACTTGCACATCAAATGTGCTGGAAAGAACAATGGAGCATACCAGGCAAAGAGCTCAGAGTGCAGCTCCCACAGTCTCTGCTAAATCGATACAAGGAATGGCAAATCAAAATGAACCTGCAAAGTGCTGCTCAGTACCCAAAACTCCTTCACACAACGTTGAATCTCTCCAGAAGTCTCTCCCTCTCTCTCTCAGAATGCGTAGTTCAAAAATGCCACCAACAATAAAAGACAGGAAGAGGCCCCCTTTAAATAGCGCCCCCCCCAGCCCCACAGCGATTGATAGCGTTCCAGTCTTCTGGTCGTTGGAAGCGCCAGGCGGTAAGGCAGGGGGCGCCACTCAATTTCCGCTCCGGGGCGCCACAAGGGCGTTGCACCATGGAATGACGTCACAATCTGCGCGCGCAGGTGGTCGCAGCGGTAAGTTTTAGCGCCGCCGCACAATCTCAAGTTAAGTTCTCGAGCGGCGCAAACATCGCTGCGCCCGGGCGTTAGCGGCTTTGCGCCCCATTAGCGCCCTCTTAAGGCGCTAACGGGAGGCGCAACCAAGTGAATTTTTACCCCTTGGACTATAACCTGGTGTTGCTCTTTTTGGTTTGTCAAATCAAAATTTACTGTAAATCAATTAAAATTTTAAATGAAACTTAATAATCAAATCAAAATTTCGAAGTCCGGGGTGACGATGCACTCCAGCCCCCGCGGCGCCCACCGGTCGCGGAAAAACTCAAGCGTGCCGGCGGACACCGCGTGCTCCATCTCCAGGGCCACCCGGGCGCGAACATGGCCGCGGAAGAGAGGCAGGCAATCGGGCCGAACGACCCCCTCGACCGCCCGCTGCCTGGACCAATTAATGGCTTTCTTGGCCAGGCCCAGGAGCAGTCCTACGAGGAGGTCCTCCGACCTACCCGCTCCCCTCCGCACCGGGTGACCGTAGATCAGGAGCGTGGGGCTGAAGTGCAACCAGAAATTGAGGAGCAGCCCCTTCAAATAATGAAAGAGGGGCTGCAACCTCTCACATTCAACATAAATGTGATAAACGGACTCCTCCAGGCCGCAGAAATGGCAAGCAGCCTGGGAGTCCGTAAACCTACTTAAAATCCTATTGCACGGGACTGCTCCGTGCAACACCCTCCAGGCCAAGTCCCCAATAGAACAAGGGAAGACTCCCGCGTAGAGAGCCTTCCAATGGGGACCTTCGCCTCCGCCGGACGGCAGGATGTTACGCCAAGGCGTGTCCGGACGGCAGACGAAGATGGCAAAGTGGAGAGTGTGCAGGAGCAGCCCGTACAGGAAACGCCTCCGTGCGGATTGAAAGGGCACGGAGGGCATTTCTCCGAGAAGGCTCAAGTGGTGAGGCGGCGGCTCCCGAGGGAGGATTCGGGGCCGGGCGCCGATAAGGAATTCCGTCCGAACGGGGGTCAGTTCGGACGGGATCGCCCCACGTGCTTGAGCCTCCTCGACGCACCTAGTGGAGACGGGGCCCAGTGCCACTTTTAGCGACTCGATGGCTTTGACCGCGAGCCGGACGTTGACCCAAGACATGCGCCTCGCCAACTCCTCCGGCGCCATCCAGCCCGCTCCTCCGCCATCGAGCAGGTCCCCGACTCTGGTCACCTTACCGGGCACAGCCCTGCCCTCCGCCAGCCAGCCGAACCCGCGGTCGTGGAGGTGCGGATTCCTGAACAGCGGCTCCCGAAGGACGGCCGCCGCTCCTGACGGGGGAGAACTGCGCTCGGAGGCGACGCTGTTCCAAACCCATAGCAGTTCCTGGTAGAAGACAGGCAGCTCCCGCAGGCTGGCACGCGTGCCACCCACTCTCACAAACAGGAGCTGCGTGTCGTAATTGAGGCCGTGCAGCTGGCGGAAGAAATACGTCGCCAGCGCACGCCACCTAGGAGGATTCTCCACGTACAGGTATCTCTGCAGCGTCTGAAGACGGAAAGTCGCCGCCTGGGTGCGAAGGCACACCAGCGCCTGACCGCCCTCCCTAAGCGGGAGACTCAAAACCGCGGCAGAGACCCAGTGCTTCCTTTTGTCCCAGAAGAAGTCGACGAGCTTCCTCTGCATCTTGGCGACAAACGCAGGGGGAGGGATCAAAGTGACCAACCGGTACCACAACATGGCGGCCACCAGCTGGTTTATGACCAGCGCTCGACCCCTGTAGGACAACACTCGGAGCAATCCTGTCCAGCGCCCTAGGCGAGCGGTGACTTTGGCCTCCAGCTCTTGCCAGTTCGCCGGCCAGGCGTCCTCGGCCGGGCTGAGGTAGACTCCCAGGTAGAGGAGGTGCGTGGTGCTCCAGGCGAAAGGCCCGAACTCCTCCGGCAGGGAGTCCACCCGCCATGGGCCCACCAGGAGTCCAGAACATTTCTCCCAGTTGATCTTGGCGGAGGATGCGTCCGAGTAAATCTGCTGGCATTCTCGCATCCTCCGCAAGTCGACGGGATCCGTGACCGCGAGGAGCACGTCATCGGCGTAAGCAGAGAGGACCACCTCCACGCCCGGCCCTTGCAGAGCCAGTCCCGTCAACCTCTTCCGCAAGAGGCGCAGGAAAGGCTCCACGCAAACGGCGTATAACTGACCGGACATGGGGCATCCCTGACGCACCCCCCTCCCGAAGCGAAGGGGCGCCGTCAAAGACCCGTTAACTTTAATCAGACACTCCGCGGCGGCGTACAGAAGTCGGATCCGGGCGACGAAATGCGTCCCGAACCCGAAAGCGCGCAGAGTCCCGAAAAGATACTC
Organism: Squalus acanthias; assembly: GCA_030390025.1. NCBI lineage: Eukaryota > Metazoa > Chordata > Chondrichthyes > Squaliformes > Squalidae > Squalus > Squalus acanthias. Next base: position 86,536,047 of record CM059438.1, read on the forward strand.
GTGATCCACCCTGTCGAACGCCTTCTCCTGATCCAGGGAAAGGAAGGCGACCGACAGACCAGCCCTCTGGGAATGGTGGACCAGGTCCCGGACCAGATGGATGTTATCGTGGATGCTCCGGCCCGGGACCGTGTAGGACTGGTCGGGGTGGATCATGCGGGCCAGCACGGTGCCAAGGCGAGCAGACATAGCCCTGGCGAAAATTTTGTAGTCCGTGCTGAGGAGGGAGACCGGGCGCCAGTTCTTAAGTAGGCGGAGATCGCCCTTCTTGGGCAGCAGGACGATGACCGCCCTGCGCCAAGAGAGGGGCATCTCCCCGGTCGCCAGACTTTCCCCCAGGACCCGCGCGTAGTCGTCCCCCAAGACGTCCCAGAACGCCCTGTGGAACTCCACGGTCAGCCCGTCCAGCCCCGGGGACTTGCCCCTCGAGAGCTGGCGCAGGGCGCCGGTCAGCTCCGCCAGGCTTAGCGGAGCTTCTAAATTCTCGGCGCCCTCCGGGCCGACCTTCGGCAGGTCCTCCCACAAAACTCTGCGCGCATCCTCGCTGGACGGATCCGAAGAGAACAGAGCCCCGTAATAGGCCCGGGCCTCCGCGCTGATGCCCTCCGGATCCGAGACCAGAGATCCGTCGTCGGCCAGCAGCCCCAAGAGCTGCTTACGGACCCCCCGTCTTTTTTCCAGCGAGTAGAAGAAGGGGGAGCCGCGGTCCAGGTCCCGCAGGAACTGGATCCGCGACCTCACGTACGCGCCTCGGGACCCGACCAGCTGCAGGTCCTTCAGCGCGCCCTTCTTCTCTTCGTACACCTTCCGCAGGGCCGGGTCCTCGACGACTTGACCGAGACGGGACTCCAGGTCGAGCACTTCTTTCTCCAATCGCCCGACCCGGGCCTCCCGCCTCTTGGTCGACCCCTTCGCGTACTCCTGACAGAAGACGCGGACGTGAGCCTTGCCCACGTCCCACCATAGCCTCAAGGAGGGGAAGCCTCCCCGCTTCCTTCTCCAGTCGGCCCAGAACCGGCGAAACGAATCCCGGAACCGCGTGTCCTCCAGCAGCAGGTTGTTAAAATGCCAGTACGCGGACCCCCCCCGCGCGCGCAGCGGAGCGAGCTCCGCCCACACCAGGTGGTGGTCCGTGCACGGCACCGGCCGCATGGAAGCCGCCGGAACGCAGGAGACGTACGCCCGGGAAATGTAAAGGCGGTCGATTCTGGACCTTCCTCCTCCAGACCTCACGCTCGTGAAGGCGCTGGAGTCGGGATGGAGATTTCGCCAGACGTCCACCAAGTCGAAGGACCCGACCAGGTCCCGCAACTTCTCCATCGCCGCCGGGCTTCGCGGGGGACCCGACCGGTCCCGCGCCTCGAGGGTACAATTGAAATCCCCCCCGAGGATGACGCACTCGCCCACGTCGATGGAGCCCAGAAGAGCGGACACTTCTCCGAAGAAGCGCACTTGCTGCGCACCGGTCCGGGGGGCGTACACGTTCACTAAATGGAGCGGCACGCCTCCCAGGCGAACAGTGACCTGGAGCAAGCGGCCCGGCACGTGCTCCTTGACCCTCAAGATCTCCGGCTGAAAATGCGGGGCCAGCAAGACAGCCACCCCGCAGGAATTGTTAGAGAGGTGACTCATGCTGACCCCTCCTTGCCACTCCAGGAGCCACGTGGCCTCGTCTCCCGGAACGGTGTGGGTTTCTTGCAGGAAGCACACCGCATATTTCCCGTCCCGAAGGACCGAGAAGTTATTGAATCTACGGCGCGCCTCCCTGCTGCCGTTGATGTTGAGGCTGGCTATGGTTATCTTCATCTCAGAAGCATAGTGCAACCTCTACCTAACGGAGGGGAGGGAGGGCGGTCACTGACGACCGCCACTCCCTCAGCAGCCCAGTGTGGAACGTCTTGAGCCGACGCAGCTCGAGCCGGTCAACGTCCTTGTCCGCGCCCATGATTTTAACGGCGGCGCGGACGGACACGACGAGCAGCGTCAGCTCCGACCACTTGTCGAGGGCTAGCCGGATCTTCTTGTGACGACCCTGGCTCATGGCCATAAAATCCCGGAGTTCCCCTACGGGGATGAGGGGAGAGTCGGTGAAGGGCACGAGGGCGTCCATCACCTCGCTGCCGATGGACTCCAAATCGTCCTCGTTGCCCAACACCGAGTCCCCGTCCTCCTCCGGGAGGTCGTCACCGACGGCCGACCCGTCCGTCGCACGGGGTGCAGCGAACGGCTCGGCCGCACCGGCCGGCCCCGCCTCCGTCACGATCCCACCCCCAGGATCGGTGGCAGAGGAGTCCACCCTGGGCTCCTTCAGGGGCGCCGGGCCGGGAGGCGGCGGCGGCGGTTCGGGGCCCCCCCCCCGCCTCAGGCGCCGGGGCGACCGGAGAAACCGGGGAGAAAATAATCCCAAATTCCTCCAGTACGTCCGGCGCCAACATCAGAGACGGAGTCAGGGGGCTTTCTGTCTCCCCGCCACCAACCTCCGACCCAGCGGGCTGGGGATTGCTACACTCCTCCACCAGGTCGAGCAGTCCCTGGGAGATATCTGGGTTATAAAAGGCGGGCTCGGCTTCAGCCTCTTTGGCCTCGCCCACCCCAGTCCCCAGGATGCCCGACCCGGCGAGGAGCAACGGTTCAGGTTCTACATTTTCTTCCGCGGGTTGTTCCGCGCCCCCCCCCACGGGCAGGGTCTCTTCCCCATCCCCGGGAGGCACAGGTCGGACAGACTCCGCTGTCTCACCCTCCCGAGGGACAGACGACCCCTGCCGATCGCGCGCGACGATGACGGTGGTGGGGTGGGGCGCAGCACCCGCGGCGGGCGACTGCCCCCCTTTTGCGGAGGGACCTTCCTCCTCGCAGTCCTCCTGCTGGGGGCGGAGCTTTCTTTTTAACGTATTGGGGCCCGGAGAGGGGGAGGCCTCCATGTCTGCTGGGGCCTCCCTCTCTGCCCCTTTCCGACGACTGGGTTTCTTGGGCCCCTCGGGCCCGAGCCCGGCCGCAGGTCTTGATTCAGCTGGCTCAGCAGTTGCGGTCACGGTCACGGGCCCGGGCACGAGGACCCCCCCAGTCTCATGCGTCCCGACCAACTCCGCGATATACTCGGGCGTGAGTTCGGCCAATTCAGATGTTTCCTCCGCGAGGGGATCCGCCCTTATGTGTTTATTTTTCCTACGCGCCTTCCTTCCCCCCGGACGCTCTCCCTCCTCCCCGCCGGAGGCCGTGGTGGTGTTGGCCTCCGATTTCGACCGCGCATCCGTCGCCGTCGACGCGCGGACAGTATCAGGGGGAGGGGGGGCGGCGGCGCCAACCCCGGCCGCGCCAGGTGTCGTGGCGGCCTTGGAGGCGGGGCAGTTTTTGCGGACGTGCCCCACCTCCTTACAGGCGTAGCACCGCGCGCCGTCCGAGGTCCAGAAGACGCGGTGGGCGGTCCCCCCGTGGAGCACCGTGAACGCGCCGTCCGCGTCCTCCTCCCGCGCCAGCCGGACGAAAAGCTGGCGCCGGAAGGAGAAGACGTGCCGAAGGCTGGCTTCCTGGAAGCCGAGCGGGATGGGTGTGATCCCCGACCTCACCTCCCCCAGTTGACGTAGGTGGGGGAGGAGGAGCTCACCCGGAACAAAGGGCGGGACGTTGGAAACCACAATCCTTTGCGCGGTGGCCTCAAGGGGGTCCACCGGCAGGAAGGTCCCGCCCACGGTGAGCCCCTTCTCGATGGCCAGGGACACCGCCCGCTCCGACCCCAGGAAGAACACAGCCTTGCCGTACATTTTAGAGGCGGCGACGATGGCTGAAGGGCCGACAACCCCAGCCATGGCTTTTACACACGCCTCTATAGTCATGTTGGGGTGAGTGTAGCTCTTGACCCCATTCTTCCTCGTAAGGAGGGTAAAAGGTGACGGGGTAACAGGAGGACTCGTGGCTGCGGCCGTGGCCGCGGCTGCCACGCTTGCGTATGTCCTCGCTGCCCCCGCCACCGGCGAAGATGTGGTCGCCATAATGGAGGGTTCTTTAAGGGCTACACTCACCCCAAGTCACAGGCCTGAAGGTGTTAATGGCCTTGGTTTTTTTTTGTTTTAGTTTTCCCCTGAGCAGAGGGAGCTCTTAAATTGAAGGCACACCTCTCCCTTTAGTTGATTGAATTGGGAGAGGGGCCTTCTCCCCTCTGCTCAATGGGTACTTAATTAAAAAGATAATGAGGTGCCTCTTAGAGAGAGAGAGGCAGAGAGAGACAAGAGACAAAGAGAGAGAGAGAGAGGGGGGGGTGGGAAGGAGGGAAGCCGCAAGGGCAGGGTCGCCACTCAGGATGGTGGGTGGGTGGGTGTTGGCAGTGGGGTGCACTCTCCGATGTAATACAAGTCTTTGGTGGTGGTCTTCTGGTGGGGGGAGAAGATGTCTTCACCTGGGATAGCTGGAGATGCCCAGGCTCAGTCCTGCACCAGGTCTTAACGATGCCCAATTGGATTAAATTAATTGGGGAACTTCACCTAGGCAGCTCCAGCTGTCCCAGGTCAGGCAATGGGAAAGGGGTGTTTAATATGGTGTGTGCGGCCTAGCCTTTACAAAAGCCACACACACACACACACACACACACCCCTTGGATGTTCCGGCCCTCTTCTTATCTTCTTTCCTCCCCCCACCTACAAAACAAAGTCTCTGGGAGAGTGCACCAGAATCACACCCACCTGTAGCTGTTGTTCTTTCTTTTCTCCCTCCTTCCAACCAGATGATGGATGTTGTGTTGTTTTCTCCCCTCTCTCCCTCTCCTAAAATGGAGGCCAATTGAGGAGGCAGTGATGGAAAAGGCCTCTCCTCTGTTGTTGATGGCCTTGGCCTTCTTTTCTTTTCTCTCTCCTCTCCTGTCCTCTCTCTCCAGGCACCTCAGTAGTTGTGGTTGTAGTGGTTGTTGTTGGTGGTGGTCTGCTGCCTGGTCTCCTTCTCCTTCTCCTCTTCCTGCTCACAGAGACCACCACTCTGCTGCTGCTGCTTCAGCTGCTCACTCTCCTTCTACTGGCTGCTGAGGCTATAACCTGGTGTTGATCTTTTTGGTTTGACAGAACGCAAATTTACTGTAAATCAATTAAAACTTGAAATGAAACTTAATAAATCAAATTAAAATTTGAAAGTCCGGGGTGACGATGCACTCCAGTCCCCGCGGCGCCCACCGGTCGCGGAAAAACTCAAGCGTGCCGGCGGACACCGCGTGCTCCATCTCCAGGGCCACCCGGGCGCGAACATGGCCGCGGAAGAGAGGCAGGCAATCGGGCCGAACGACCCCCTCGACCGCCCGCTGCCTGGACCAATTAATGGCTTTCTTGGCCAGGCCCAGGAGTAGTCCTACGAGGAGGTCCTCCGACCTACCCTGTCCCCTCCGCACCGGGTGACCGTAGATCAGGAGCGTGGGGCTGAAGTGCAACCAGAAATTGAGGAGCAGCCCCTTCAAATAATGAAAGAGGGGCTGCAACCTCTCACATTCAACATAAATGTGATAAACGGACTCCTCCAGGCCGCAAAAATGACAAGCAGCCTGGGAGTCCGTAAACCTACTTAAAATCCTATTGCACGGGACTGCTCCGTGCAACACCCTCCAGGCCAAGTCCCCAATAGAACAAGGGAAGACTCCCGCGTAGAGAGCCTTCCAATGGGGACCTTCGCCTCCGCCGGACGGCAGGATGGTACGCCAAGGCGTGTCCGGACGGCAGACGAAGATGGCAAAGTGGAGAGTGTGCAGGAGCAGCCCGTACAGGAAACGCCTCCGTGCGGATTGAAAGGGCACGGAGGGCATTTCTCCGAGAAGGCTCAAGTGGTGAGGCGGCGGCTCCCGAGGGAGGATTCGGGGCCGGGCGCCGATAAGGAATTCCGTCCGAACGGGGGTCAGTTCGGACGGGATCGCCCCACGTGCTTGAGCCTCCTCGACACACCTAGTGGAGACGGGGCCCAGTGCCACTTTTAGCGACTCGATGGCTTTGACCGCGAGCCGGACGTTGACCCAAGACATGCGCCTCGCCAACTCCTCCGGCGCCATCCAGCCCGCTCCTCCGCCATCGAGCAGGTCCCCGACTCTGGTCACCTTACCGGGCACAGCCCTGCCCTCCGCCAGCCAGCCGAACCCGCGGTCGTGGAGGTGCGGATTCCTGAACAGCGGCTCCCGAAGGACGGCCGCCGCTCCTGACGGGGGAGAACTGCGCTCGGAGGCGACGCTGTTCCAAACCCATAGCAGTTCCTGGTAGAAGACAGGCAGCTCCCGCAGGCTGGCACGCGTGCCACCCACTCTCACAAACAGGAGCTGCGTGTCGTAATTGAGGCCGTGCAGCTGGCGGAAGAAATACGTCGCCAGCGCACGCCACCTAGGAGGATTCTCCACGTACAGGTATCTCTGCAGCGTCTGAAGACGGAAAGTCGCCGCCTGGGTGCGAAGGCACACCAGCGCCTGACCGCCCTCCCTAAGCGGGAGACTCAAAACCGCGGCAGAGACCCAGTGCTTCCTTTTGTCCCAGAAGAAGTCGACGAGCTTCTTCTGCATCTTGGCGACAAACGCAGGGGGAGGGATCAAAGTGATCAACCGGTACCACAACATGGCGGCCACCAGCTGGTTTATGACCAGCGCTCGACCCCTGTAGGACAACACTCGGAGCAGTCCTGTCCAGCGTCCTAGGCGAGCGGTGACTTTGGCCTCCAGCTCTTGCCAGTTCGCCGGCCAGGCGTCCTCGGCCGGGCTGAGGTAGACTCCCAGGTAGAGGAGGTGCGTGGTGCTCCAGGCGAAAGGCCCGAACTCCTCCGGCAGGGAGTCCACCTGCCATGGGCCCACCAGGAGTCCAGAACATTTCTCCCAGTTGATCTTGGCGGAGGATGCGTCCGAGTAAATCTGCTGGCATTCTCGCATCCTCCGCAAGTCGACGGGATCCGTGACCGCGAGGAGCACGTCATCGGCGTAAGCCGAGAGGACCACCTCCACGCCCGGCCCTTGCAGAGCCAGTCCCGTCAACCTCTTCCGCAAGAGGCGCAGGAAAGGCTCCACGCAAACGGCGTATAACTGACCGGACATGGGGCATCCCTGACGCACCCCCCTCCCGAAGCGAAGGGGCGCCGTCAAAGACCCGTTAACTTTAATGAGACACTCCGCGGCGGCGTACAGAAGTCGGATCCGGGCGACGAAATGCGTCCCGAACCCGAATGCGCGCAGAGTCCCGAAAAGATACTCGTGATCCACCCTGTCGAACGCCTTCTCCTGATCCAGGGAAAGGAAGGCGACCGACAGACCAGCCCTCTGGGAATGGTGGACCAGGTCCCGGACCAGATGGATGTTATCGTGGATACTCCGGCCCGGGACCGTGTAGGACTGGTCGGGGTGGATCATGCGGGCCAGCACGGTGCCAAGGCGAGCAGACATAGCCCTGGCGAAAATTTTGTAGTCCGTGCTGAGGAGGGAGACCGGGCGCCAGTTCTTAAGTAGGCGGAGATCGCCCTTCTTGGGCAGCAGGACGATGACCGCCCTGCGCCAAGAGAGGGGCATCTCCCCGGTCGCCAGACTTTCCCCCAGGACCCGCGCGTAGTCGTCCCCCAAGACGTCCCAGAACGCCCTGTGGAACTCCACGGTCAGCCCGTCCAGCCCCGGGGACTTGCCCCTCGAGAGCTGGCGCAGGGCGCCGGTCAGCTCCGCCAGGCTTAGCGGAGCTTCTAAATTCTCGGCGCCCTCCGGGCCGACCTTCGGCAGGTCCTCCCACAAAACTCTGCGCGCATCCTCGCTGGACGGATCCGAAGAGAACAGAGCCCCGTAATAGGCCCGGGCCTCCGCGCTGATGCCCTCCGGATCCGAGACCAGAGATCCGTCGTCGGCCAGCAGCCCCAAGAGCTGCTTACGGACCCCCCGTCTTTTTTCCAGCGAGTAGAAGAAGGGGGAGCCGCGGTCCAGGTCCCGCAGGAACTGGATCCGCGACCTCACGTACGCGCCTCGGGACCCGACCAGCTGCAGGTCCTTCAGCGCGCCCTTCTTCTCTTCGTACACCTTCCGCAGGGCCGGGTCCTCGACGACTTGACCGAGACGGGACTCCAGGTCGAGCACTTCTTTCTCCAATCGCCCGACCCGGGCCTCCCGCCTCTTGGTCGACCCCTTCGCGTACTCCTGACAGAAGACGCGGACGTGAGCCTTGCCCACGTCCCACCATAGCCTCAAGGAGGGGAAGCCTCCCCGCTTCCTTCTCCAGTCGGCCCAGAACCGGCGAAACGAATCCCGGAACCGCGCGTCCTCCAGCAGCAGGTTGTTAAAATGCCAGTACGCGGACCCCCCCCGCGCGCGCAGCGGAGCGAGCTCCGCCCACACCAGGTGGTGGTCCGTGCACGGCACCGGCCGCATGGAAGCCGCCGGAACGCAGGAGACGTACGCCCGGGAAATGTAAAGGCGGTCGATTCTGGACCTTCCTCCTCCAGACCTCACGCTCGTGAAGGCGCTGGAGTCGGGATGGAGATTTCGCCAGACGTCCACCAAGTCGAAGGACCCGACCAGGTCCCGCAACTTCTCCATCGCCGCCGGGCTTCGCGGGGGACCCGACCGGTCCCGCGCCTCGAGGGTACAATTGAAATCCCCCCCGAGGATGACGCACTCGCCCACGTCGATGGAGCCCAGAAGAGCGGACACTTCTCCGAAGAAGCGCACTTGCTGCGCACCGGTCCGGGGGGCGTACACGTTCACTAAATGGAGCGGCACGCCTCCCAGGCGAACAGTGACCTGGAGCAAGCGGCCCGGCACGTGCTCCTTGACCCTCAAGATCTCCGGCTGAAAATGCGGGGCCAGCAAGACAGCCACCCCGCAGGAATTGTTGGAGAGGTGACTCATGCTGACCCCTCCTTGCCACTCCAGGAGCCACGTGGCCTCGTCTCCCGGAACGGTGTGGGTTTCTTGCAGGAAGCACACCGCATATTTCCCGTCCCGAAGGACCGAGAAGTTATTGAATCTACGGCGCGCCTCCCTGCTGCCGTTGATGTTGAGGCTGGCTATGGTTATCTTCATCTCAGAAGCATAGTGCAACCTCTACCTAACGGAGGGGAGGGAGGGCGGTCACTGACGACCGCCACTCCCTCAGCAGCCCAGTGTGGAACGTCTTGAGCCGACGCAGCTCGAGCCGGCCAACGTCCTTGTCCGCGCCCATGATTTTAACGGCGGCGCGGACGGACACGACGAGCAGCGCCAGCTCCGACCACTTGTCGAGGGCCAGCCGGATCTTCTTGTGACGACCCTGGCTCACGGCCATAAAATCCCGGAGTTCCCCTACGGGGATGAGGGGAGAGTCGGTGAAGGGCACGAGGGCGTCCATCACCTCGCTGCCGATGGACTCCAAATCGTCCTCGAAGCCCCCCACCGAGTCCCCGTCCTCCTCCGGGAGGTCGTCACCGGCGGCCAATCCGTCCGTCACACAGGGTGCAGCGAACGGCTCGGCCGCACCGGCCGGCCCCGCCTCCGTCACGATCCCACCCCCAGGATCGGTGGCAGAGGAGTCCACCCTGGGCTCCTTCAGGGGCGCCGGGCCGGGAGGCGGCGGCGGCGGTTCGGGGCCCCCCCCCGCCTCAGGCGCCGGGGCGACCGGAGAAACCGGGGAGAAAATAATCCCAAATTCCTCCAGCACGTCCGGCGCCAACGACAGAGACGGAGTCAGGGGGCTTTCCGTCTCCCCGCCACCAACCTCCGACCCAGCGGGCTGGGGATTGTTAAAGTCCTCCACCAGGTCGAGCAGTCCCTGAGAGATATCTGGGTTATAAAAGGCGGGCTCGGCTTCAGCCTCTTTGGCCTCGCCCGCCCCAGTCCCCAGGACGCCCGACCCGGCGAGGAGCAACGGTTCCGTAACTACATTTCCCTCCGTGGGTTGTTCCGCGCCCCCCCCCACGGGCAGGGTCTCTTCCCCATCCCCGGGAGGCACAGGTCGGACAGACTCCGCTGTCTCACCCTCCCGAGGGACAGACGACCCCTGCCGATCGCGCGCGACGATGACGGTGGTGGGGTGGGGCGCAGCACCCGCGGCGGGCGACTGCCCCCCTTTTGCGGAGGGACCTTCCTCCTCGCAGTCCTCCTGCTGGGGGCGGAGCTTTCTTTTTAACGTATTGGGGCCCGGAGAGGGGGAGGCCTCCATGTCTGCTGGGGCCTCCCTCTCTGCCCCTTTCCGACGACTGGGTTTCTTGGGCCCCTCGGGCCCGAGCCCGGCCGCAGGTCTTGATTCAGCTGCATCAGCAGTTGCGGTCACGGTCACGGGCCCGGGCACGAGGACCCCCCCAGTCTCATGCGTCCCGACCAACTCCGCGATATACTCGGGCGTGAGTTCGGCCAATTCAGATGTTTCCTCCGCGAGGGGATCCGCCCTTATGTGTTTATTTTTCCTACGCGCCTTCCTTCCCCCCGGACGCTCTCCCTCCTCCCCGCCGGAGGCCGTGGTGGAGTTGGCCTCCGATTTCGACCGCGCATCCGTCGCCGTCGACGCGCGGACAGTATCAGGGGGAGGGGGGGCGGCGGCGCCAACCCCGGCCGCGCCAGGTGTCGTGGCGGCCTTGGAGGCGGTGCAGTTTTTGCGGACGTGCCCCACCTCCTTACAGGCGTAGCACCGCGCGCCGTCCGAGGTCCAGAAGACGCGGTGGGCGGTCCCCCCGTGGAGCACCGTGAACGCGCCGTCCGCGTCCTCCTCCCGCGCCAGCCGGACGAAAAGCTGGCGCCGGAAGGAGAAGACGTGCCGAAGGCTGGCTTCCCGGAAGCCGAGCGGGATGGGTGTGATCCCCGACCTCACCTCCCCCAGTTGACGTAGGTGGGGGAGGAGGAGCTCACCCGGAACAAAGGGCGGGACGTTGGAAACCACAATCCTTTGCGCGGTGGCCTCAAGGGGGTCCACCGGCAGGAAGGTCCCGCCCACGGTGAGCCCCTTCTCGATGGCCAGGGACACCGCCCGCTCCGACCCCAGGAAGAACACAGCCTTGCCGTACATTTTAGAGGCGGCGACGATGGCTGAAGGGCCGACAACCCCAGCCATGGCTTTTACACACGCCTCTATAGTCATGTTGGGGTGAGTGTAGCTCTTGACCCCATTCTTCCTCGTAAGGAGGGTAAAAGGTGACGGGGTAACAGGAGGACTCGTGGCTGCGGCCGTGGCCGCGGCTGCCACGCTCGCATACGTCCTCGCTGCCCCCGCCACCGGCGAAGATGTGGTCGCCATAATGGAGGGTTCTTTAAGGGCTACACTCACCCCAAGTCACAGGCCTGAAGGTGTTAATGGCCTCGGTTTTTTTTTCCCGGAGCAGAGGGAGCTCTTAAATTGAAGGCACACCTCTCTCTTTAGTTGATTGAATTGGGAGAGGGGCCTTCTCCCCTCTGCTCAATGGGTATTTAATAAAAAGTTAATTGAGGTGCCTCTTAGAGAGAGAGGCAGAGAGAGACAGAGACAAAGAGAGAGAGAGAGGGGGTAGGAAGGAGGGAAGCCGCAAGGGCAGGGTCGCCACTCAGGATGGTGGGTGGGTGGGTGTTGGCAGGGGGTGCACTCTCCGATGTAATAAAAGTCTTTGGTGGTGGTGGTCTTCTGGTGGGGGGAGAAGATGTCTTCACCTGGGATAGCTGGAGATGCCCAGGCTCAGTCCTGCACCAGGTCTTAACGATGCCCAATTGGATTAAATTGATTGGGGAACTTCACCTAGACAGCTCCAGCTGTCCCAGGTCAGGCAATGGGAAAGGGGTGTTTAATATGGTGTGTGCGGCCTAGCTTTTACAAAAGCCACACACACACACACACACACCCCTTGGATGTTCCGGCCTTCTTCTTTTTCTTCTTTCCTCCCCCCACCTACAAAACAAAGTCTCTGGGAGAGTGCCCCAGAATCACACCCACCTGTAGATGTTGTTCTTTCCTTCCTTCCTCCTTCCAAACAGATGATGGATGTTGTGTTGTTTTCTCCCCTCTCTCCCTCTCCTAAAATGGAGGCCAATTGAGGAGGCAGTATGGAAAGGCCTCTCCTCTGATGTTTGATGGCCTTGGCCTTCCTTTCTTCTCCCTCTCCTCTCCTGTCCTCTCTCTCCAGGCACCTCAGTTGTAGTTGTTGGTTGTTGGTTGTTTGTGGTGGTCTGCAGCCTGGTCTCCTTCTCCTCTTCCTGGCCACAGAGACCACCACTCTGCTGCTGCTGCTTCAGCTGCTCACTCTCCTTCTACTGGCTGCTGAGGCTATAACCTGGTGTTGTGCGACCTCTCAATTTTGCAGGCATGGTGCCAGAGGACTGGAGGAACTGCTAACGTTGTACCGTTATTTAAAAAGGGAGAAAGGGATAGACCGAGTAATTACAAGCCAGTCAACCTAACTTTGGTGGTGGGTAAATTATTGGAAAAAATTCTGAGGGACAGTATAAATCATCATTTAGAAAGGCACGGATTAATCAAGGACCGTTAGCATGGATTTGTTAAGGGAAGGTTATGTCTGACTAACTTGATTGAATTTTTTGAGGAGGTAATGAGGAGGGTCGATGAGGGTAGTGCATTTGATGTAGTCTACATGGATTTTGGCAAGGCTTTTGACAAGGTTCCATATGGCAGACTGGTCAGAAAAGTAAAAGCCCATGGGATCCAAAGGAAAGTGGCAAGTTGGATCCAAAATTGGCTCAGTGGCAGGAAGCAAAGGGTAATGGTCGACGGGTGTTTTTGTGACTGGAAGGCTGTTTTCCAGTGGGGTTTCACAGGGCTCATTACTAGGTCCCTTGCTTTTTGTGGTATACATCAATATTTAGACTTCAATGTAGGGAGCATGATTAAGAAGTTTGCAGATGATACAAAAATTGGCCGTGTGGTTGATAGTGAGGAAGAAAGCAGTAGACTGCAGGAAGATATCAATAGACTGGTCAGGTGGGCAGAAAAGTGGCAAATGGAATTCAATCCAGAGAAGTGTGAGGTAATGCATTTGGGGAGGGCTAACAAGTCAAGAGAATACACAATAAATGGTAGGATACTGAGAAGTGTAGAGGAACAGAGTGCATGTTCATGAATCCCTGAAGGTAGCAGGCCAGGTAGATAACGCGGTTAAGAAGGCATCTGGGATACTTTCCTTTACTAGCCAAGGCATAGAATATAAGAGCAGGGAGGTTGTGCTAGAACTGTATAAACTCTAGTTATGTAATAAGTTTGATACCTGACTCCATGTTGTGGATGCAAAAATCCTTTTATTGTTTGAGACCAAGTCCATATACACACAATGGGGTAAAAATTCAGTTGGTTGCGCCTCCCGTTAGCACCTTAAGAGGGCGCTAATGGGGCGCAAAGCTGCTAACGCCCGGGCGCAGCGATGGTTGCGCCGCTCGGGAACTTAACTAGAGATTGTGCGGCGGCGCTAAACTTTACCGCTGCGACCACCTGCGCGCGCAGATTGTGACGTCATTCCATGGTGCAACGCGTTTGTGGCGCCCCGGAGCGGAAATTGAGTGGCGCCCCCTGCCTTACCGCCTGGCGCATCCAACGACCAGAAGACTGGAACGCTATCAATCGCTGTGGGGCTGGGGGGGGGGCGCTATTTAAAGGGGGCCTCTTCCTGTCTTTTATTGTTGGTGGCATTTTTGAACTACGCATTCTGAGAGAGAGAGGGAGAGACTTCTGGAGAGATTCAACGTTGTGTGAAGGAGTTTTGGGTACTGAGCAGCACTTTGCAGGTTCATTTTGATTTGCCATTCCTTGTATCGATTTAGCAGAGACTGTGGGAGCTGCACTCTGAGCTCTTTGCCTGGTACTCTCCATTGTTCTTTCCAGCACATTTGATGTGCAAGTCTCTCCAGGCCGAGATTCAAGGCTGCAATGAACAGGATGTGGATGGAAAGCAAGATTAACCATCCCCTTTAAGAACTGGCCCGTGCCATTGTGTGTGTGTTCCATTGCTGACTGACATTACATGAGCTTCGCCAGCGCTCTGAGTTAGCGCCTCACTCCTTGGCCTTTGCGCCTTAAGACAGGTGTGCAGCGCCTAATTTAGCTCTCCACTCACCTCCCGGGGCGGTAAAAGTGAAGTTTCCAGTCAGTGCCGATAATTAGCGCCAGGCGCTAATATTTGCGTCCAGACGATATTTGCGCCCCAAATGGGGCGCGACCTAATTTTTACCCCAATATCTTTAAACATTAGATATACAGAGAAATAAAACATAAAACCGTGTGATCTTTCCCTGGGTCGAGAGCTCTTTCTTGCTCCTTCCGATGCTGATTTTCTCGACAACTTGTACAGGGGTTGTTTTCTTTGGAACAGAGGAGGCTGAGGGGAGATTTAATTGAGGTGTATAAAATTATGAGGGGCCTAGATAGAGTGGATAGGAAGGACCTATTTCCCTTAGCAGAGGTGTCATGAACCAGCGGGCATAGATTTAAAGCAATTGGTAGAAGGATTAGAGAGGAGTTGAGGAGGAATTTTTTGACCCAGAGGGTGGGGGGAAGGGTCTGAACTCACTGCCCGAAAGGGTGGTAGAGGCAGAAACCCTCATCGCATTTAAAAAGTACTTGGATTTGCACTTGAAGTGCCGTAACCTGCAAGGCTACAGACCAAGAGCTGGAAAGTGGGATTAGGCTGGATAGCTCTTTTTCGTCTGGCACAGACACGATGGGCCGAATGGCCTCCTTCTGTGCTGTCAATTTCTATGATTCTATAATATATACTATATACATTGTGTGAGACATGCGTATCTTATATAGCTATCTAGTTTCATCACACAAGCATCAAGACTTCCCTATTTGCTCAGAAAAGAGTCCATGAACTCCACATACGACCAACATTGATGGAAGCGTTGCGAATTGGTAAGACCTCAGTTAGATGATGCTTCTAAAGAAACCAAATCCCAGTTGTGAATTGATTATTCCGGTATATATATGGGCTTTGCAATTCATGCTTCTATCATAAATTCTCATCATAAATATCAGTTTTCCCACTTTTGTAACTTGTAACTGAGACCAGCTGCATTAGTTCATCCTGAACACCAAAATCTCATTTTCTCTGGAATGTTGAATTGATAGCTGACAGATTGATTAACAACAAATGACAGACTAAATCCATGTTGATAGTTCTAGAAAACTGTGTTGGGGACTGTGGATGGGAACCTGCCCTCCATGAATATTCTAGTGTACAACAGGCCTGTCTTTCATTCTGCCAGCGCAATTCACACTTCATCTAGAGCCATCCTTTGTTTCTTAACCTGTCCCATTACCATCTCCTTTTGCCTTGAATATCTCTTAATGTCTCTTTACTTCTCCTGCCTTTTAGCCTATCACAGGCCTTCCCTTTTGTTCTTTCATCCCCTCCCCCCTTTCCCAGCCCCTAAACTTGCTTAAAAATCTGTTCCATTTCCTGCTTTTTTCCAGTTCTGACGAAGGTCATCGACCTGAAACGTTAACTCTGTTTCTCTCTTCACAGATGCTGCCTGACCTGCTGAGTGGCTCCAGCATTTTCTGTTTTTATTTTAGGCCTGTAACTTTGTTTACTGCTTGACTGTATTCCTTTTCCCTGCTTTCTCATGTCAGAGAATTATGACTCTATGCACTGTCGGTTTCACTGTCGGTGCCAGGGAATACACTGTACACTGCCCAGAGATCAAGACTGACTCAGCAGTGCTGGTAAAAATAGTTCCTGCAATGGTTCACGAGAGACATAAATCATCAGAAATAAACCATTGCTGGAATCACCCCACATGTGAAGTAAACATCTTTGATTGAGCTCTATGTCTAGACTCGCACAGGAAGAATGGCCACGTGCACAAGAGAGTTGAGGGGTGCTCATGGAATCGTACCCCAGCATGAGTCAATACAATAATAGAGGAATGCGGAAAATGGGTAAAGGAGGAAAATAAATCAATAAATCTTTGCTTGTGTTATGCACATTTAAAAACGGTAACTATAAATGCTAGTGTCCATCATTACTGATCTCTAATACATGAACTGTATATGAAAATAAGCCAAATAATTACATTTAAATACAGGAACGGAATATTTTGAAAGCCTACTATTGTGTCAACTTGGCTTAGTTCATAGCACTCTTGCCTCTTTCTGAGAATATTGTCGGTTTAAGCTCCACTCCGCGGGTTTGAGCTCATCGGCTGGCACTCTGCTGGTGGTGCCTTTCTTCAGGTGAAACATTAAAGAAAGAAAGAAAGACTTGCATTTATGGAGCGCCTTTCACGACCACCGGACGTCTCAAAGCACTTTACAGCCAATGAAGTACTTTTTGAAGTGTAGTCACTGTTGTAATGTAGGAAACGCGGCAGCCTATTTGCACACAGCAAGCTCCCACAAACAGCAATGTGATAATGACCAGATAATCTGTTTTTGTTATGTTGATTGAGGAATAAATATTGGCCAGGACACCAGGGAGAACTCCCCTGCTCTTCTTCAAAATAGTGCCATGGGATCTTTTACGTCCACCTGAGAGGGCAGATACGGCCTCGGTTTAACGTCTCATCCGAAAGACGGCACCTCCGACAGTGCAGCACTCCCTCAGCACTGCACTGGAGTGTCAGCCTAGATTTTTGCATTTAAGTCTCTGGAGTGGGACTCTGAACCCACAACCTTCTGACTCAAAGGCGAGGGTGCTACCCACTGAGCCTCAGCTGACATACTAAACCAAGGCCTTGTCTGGATGGCTGTTAAAAAGCCTGTGACACTATGTACAAAATAACAGAGAGTTCCCCATGTACCCTGAGCAACATTCATCCCTCAACCAACATTACCAAAAACAGATTAACTAATTTGGAGTAGATAAGGAAATCATATTAAAAAGAAGGAATTTAAACTTCACCAAAAGAAATAGTTAATTTGAGATTCCTTTTTCCAGCATAACGGAAACTGCAGCAATCCAAATTTCCTTATTCAACTATTCAAAGAAGAGCAGGATAGTTCTCCTGATGTCCTGGCCAACATTTATCCCTCAACCAACAATTTAAAAAAACAGGTGATCTGGTCATTTATTTCATTGCTGTTTCTGGGAGCTTGCTGTGAGCAAATTGGCTGCCGTGTTTCCTACATTATAACAGTGACTACACTTCAAAAATACTTCATTGGTTGTAAAGTGCTTTGGGATGTTGTCCTGAGGTTGTAAAAGGCGCTATATAAATGCAAATCTTTTCTTTTTAAATCACACTAAGATCCTTCCATGGCGAAATAGTCAGAAATCCCAAAATTTGACGTGCCTTTCAAGTTCTTGAGACATCCAAAGCACGTCACAGCCACTGAATAACTTTCGGAGCGTAGTTATGTGTGTAAACAGAACGGCTAATTTGCACACAAACAACAATTGCGATGAATGGCTAGTTGGTCTGATCTTTTTCTGGTGTTGATTCAGAGAGCCAGGACGGCAACAACGTGCATTTATATAGCGCCTTTAAAGTAGTAAAAACGTCCCAAGGCGCTTCACGGGAGTGTTAGCAAACAAAAATTGACTCAGAGATAAGACTGATACCAACTGAGCCAAAACTGACACTGTGCAGCACAAAGTTACAGAGACAAATCATATAACTGGGAGCACGTATACACAATGAACAAGAGGTGACTCAGAAACACATTAGGTGGGAGGGAGGAGGAATTCAGGCAAACTTATATGAGGAATGGAGGACTCAGCCATTAGTTAGAACTTCAGAATTAAATTGAGAAATGGTTGCGGTGTATCAGGAGAAAGTACTTTCTCTTGCAATATGACTTTACTTATTTGCAAATGTCATTCGATCTGCTCAGCGCCAATCATCACTGTGCAATTTGCTAGTAAAGCCACAAACATTCTTTAGTGCTGAACTGTTGGAGCAGAGGGTGTAACCAGGCAAATAGATCCCACTGGCAAACAAGGTAAGTCACGAGTACAGACCAAACTGATTGCGCCAGGTTAACCTCTCCTGTCGATGAGTGAGATCCTCACCGTTATACCTTACAACATCGGGAAAACGTAGGCCATTAGAGATATGAAGGAGATTAGTGGCGGGGAATGATGCATGAGGGACCGACATCAGGGATTTGGGAGCATTACAGCAAACCTTCCGGCTTGTGGAGAATTTCATGAGGGTGAAGACTCAGCCAAGTGCTGAAGTTGTGAGGTGAAGCCATATTTGCTGTGGATTCAGAGCCTGAATTGGAATGCCACAGGCTCTTCATTTACTGTATTCTGCTTATACAAAATATAGCAAGTGAACTAGTAATGAGATAAAAGAAGGCGCATTGAAAATGTAGGTTATTGTTCAGAAATAAGGGTATGTCGCTTGAAATGAGGGTGAGCTGGAAGGTTTGTGAGAGGCATGGAAGAATCAGAAGCATAAATAATAACGAATTGAAACCTTTTTCGATTAGTTTTCCACAACGTCAGGTTGCACATGTATGCTGATGACAGCAGCTTTACCTCACCACCACCTCTCTCGACCCCTCCACTGTCTCTAAATTGTCAAACTGCTTGTCTGACATCCAGTACTGGATGAGCAAAAATTTCCTCCACCTAAATATTGGGAAGACCGAAGCCATTGTCTTCGGACCCAGCCACAAACTCCGTTCCCTAGCCACCGACTCCGTCCCTCTCCCTGGCAACTGTCTGAGACTGAATCAGACTATTCGCAACCTTAGTGTCATATTTAACCACAACATGAGCTTCCGACCACATATTCGCTCCATCACCAAGACCGCCTACTTCCACCTCAGTAACATTTCCTGTCTCCGCCCCTGCCTCAGCTCATCTGCTGCTCAAACCCTCATCCATGCCTTTGTTACCTCTAGACTCGACTATTCCAATGCTCTCCTGGCCAGCCTCCCATCTTCCACCCTCCATAAACTTGAGCTCATCCAAAACTCTGCTGCCCGTGTCCTAACCCGCACCAAGTCCCGTTCACCCATCACCCCTGTGCTCGCTGACCTACATTGGCTCCCGGTCTGGCAAAACCTCAGTTTTAAAATTCTCATCCTTGTTTTCAAATTCCTCCATGGCCTCATCCCTCCGTATTTCTGTAACCTCCTCGAGCCCTACAGCCCTCCGAGATCTCTGCACTCCTACAATTCTGGCCTCTCGAGCATCCCTGATTATTGGTGGCCGTGCATTCAGCTGCTGAGGCCCTCAGCTCTGGAATTCCCTCCCTAAACCTTTCCGCCTCTCTACCTCTCTCTCTCTCCTCCTTTAAGACGCTCCTTAAAACTTATCTCTTTGATCAAGCTTTTGGTCATCTGCCCTAATTTCTCCTTATGTGGCTCGGTGTCAAATTTTTGTCTTATAACACTCCTGTGAAACGCCTTGGGACGTTTTACTACGTTAAAGGCACTATATAAATACAAGTTGTTGTTGTTGTGATTCAAGCAGGGCTCCTGTTACTGTGCCCCTTACGGATTAATATGTGCAGCCCCTAGATGGCGATATAAAAAGATGCGACATTTGAGCTCCAAGTTACCACAGGATATATGAAGGAAATACTTCAGAATTAACCGATACAATGACTTTATCCTTCAGTATTTGCCCGTAGAGTATAGCAAAATGTATATAAAAAAATAAGAAATAGCCAGGAGATGATTGGCCTATTTGTGGGAAGATTTCTTCTTGTTTGTTTTCTATACCAAAATCATAAACACGCACTTTATACACACGTTTATGAGCCTTTCCTGCGCCTCTTGCGGAAGAGGTTGACGGGACTGGCTCTGCAAGGGCCGGGTGTGGAGGTGGTCCTCTCGGCTTACGCCGATGACGTGCTCCTCGCGGTCACGGATCCCGTCGACTTGCGGAGGATGCGAGAATGCCAGCAGATTTACTCGGACGCATCCTCCGCCAAGATCAACTGGGAGAAATGTTCTGGACTCCTGGTGGGCCCATGGCAGGTGGACTCCCTGCCGGAGGAGTTCAGGCCCTTCACCTGGAGCAAAACGCACCTCCTCTACCTGGGAGTCTACCTCAGCCCGGCCGAGGACGCCTGGCCGGCGAACTGGCAAGAGCTGGAGGCCAAAGTCACCGCTTGCCTAGGGCGCTGGACAGGACTGCTCCGAGTGTTGTCCTACAGGGGTCGAGCGCTGGTCATAAACCAGCTGGTGGCCGCCATGTTGTGGTACCGGTTGGTCACTTTGATCCCTCCCCCTGCGTTTGTCGCCAAGATGCAGAAGAAGCTCGTCGACTTCTTCTGGGACAAAAGGAAGCACTGGGTCTCTGCCGCGGTTCTGAGTCTCCCACTTAGGGAGGGCGGTCAGGCGCTGGTGTGCCTTCGCACCCAGGCGGCGACTTTCCATCTTCAGACGCTGCAGAGATACCTGTACGTGGAGAATCCTCCTAGGTGGCGTGCGCTGGCGACGTATTTCTTCCGCCAGCTGCATGGCCTCAATTACGACACGCAGCTCCTGTTTGTGAGAGTGGGCGGCACGCGTGCCAGCCTGCAGGAGCTGCCTGTCTTCTACCAGGAACTGCTATGGGTTTGGAACAGCGTCACCTCCAGGCGCAGTTCTCCCCCGTCAGGATCGGCGGCCGTCCTTCGGGAGCCGCTGCTCAGGAATCCGCACCTCCACGACCGCGGGTTCGGCCGGCTGGCGGAGGGCAGGGCTGTGCCCGGTAAGGTGACTAGAGTCGGGGACCTGCTCGATGGCGGAGGAGCGGGCTGGATGGCGCCGGAGGAGTTGGCGAGGCGCATGTCTTGGGTCAACGTCTGGCTCGCGGTCAAAGCCATCGAGTCGCTAAAAGTGGCACTGGGCCCCGACTCCACTAGGTGTATCGAGGAGGCTCAGGCACGTGGGGCGATCCCGTCCGAACTGACCCCCGTTCGGACGGAATTCCTTATCGGCGCCCGGCCCCGAATCCTCCCTCGGGAGCCGCCGCCTCACCACTTGAGCCTTCTCGGAGAAATGCCCTCCGTGCCCTTTCAATCCGCACGGAGGCGTTTCCTGTACGGGCTGCTCCTGCACACTCTCCACTTTGCCATCTTCGTCTGCCGTCCGGACACGCCTTGGCGTACCATCCTGCCGTCCGGCGGAGGCGAAGGTCCCCAATGGAGGGCTCTCTACGCGGGAGTCTTCCCTTATTCTATTGGGGACTTGGCCTGGAGGGTGTTGCATGGAGCAGTCCCGTGCAATAGGATGTTAAATAGGTTCACGGACTCCCAGGCTGCTTGTCATTTCTGCGGCCTGGAGGAGTCCGTGTTTCATATATACATAGAGTGTGAGAGGTTGCAGCCCCTCTTTCATTACTTGAAGGGGCTGCTCCTCAATTTCTGGTTGCACTTCAGCCCCACGCTCCTGATCTACGGTCACCCGGTGCGGAGGGGAGCGGGCAGGTCGGAGGACCTCCTCGTGGGACTGCTCCTGGGCCTGGCCAAGAAGGCCATTAATTGGTCCAGGCAGCGGGCGGTCGAGGGGGTCGTTCGGCCCGATTGCCTGCCTCTCTTCCGCGGCCATGTTCGCGCCCGGGTGGCCCTGGAGATGGAGCACGCGGTGTCCGCCGGCACGCTTGAGTTTTTCCGCGACCGGTGGGCGCCGCGGGGACTGGAGTGCATCGTCACCCCGGACAACCAAATTTTCATTTAATTTGTTAAGTTTCATTTAAGGTTTTATTGATTTACAGTTAATTTGGTTTGTGTCCAATCCAAAAGAGTACACACGTTTATGGGTGTTGCACGGAGCAGTCCTGTGCAATAAAATTTTAAGTCGGTTCACGGAGTCCCAGGCCACCTGCCTTTTCTGCGGGCTGGAGGAGTCCGTGTTCCATGTTTATATGGAGTGTGAGAGGTTGCAGCCCCTCTTCCATTATTTGAAAAGGCTGCTCCTCGATTTTTGGCTGCGCTTCAGTCCCACGCTCCTGATCTTTGGTCACCCGGTGCGGAGGGGAGCGGGCAGATCGGGGGACTTCCTCGTAGGACTGCTCCTGGGCCTGGCCAAGGTGGCCATCAACTGGTCCAGGCAGCGGGCGGTCGAGGGGGGTCGTTCGGCCCGACTGCCCGCCTCTCTTCCGCGGCCACGTTCGCACCCGGTTGGCCCTGGAGACGGAGCACGCGGTGTCCACCAGCACGCTCGAGGCCTTCCGCATCCGGTGGGTGCCGCGGGGACTGGAGCGCATCATCACCCCCAGGAACCAAATTTCAATTTAATTTGATAAGTTTAATTTAATGTTTTAAGTTTAGTTACAGTCTATTTGTTTATGGGTTGCTCAAAAGAGTACACACGTTTATGATTTTGGTACAGTTTGCTGTTAGCTCCCAAAGCGAGCTGCAATCTTGTTATATATTTCCAAGACTCGGGCCCAGAATGTCACATTCTTTTGCTAAACCTGAACTCCTATTACCTTCACTCTCCTGTGTCTTGTTTGCTTTTAAAAAACATACATTGCATCTTACATCTTAAGAACACTGTCATTGTAAGTATTTACCCTGAAATATTACTTTTATTTGAGATAAATAGTATCCCTGTATCTACAATCATCTCAGTATTTTACAGGAAATACGAACTGTATGCAGATAGGGAACAAAGAAGGAACGTGGCCATTAACAGAGAATTGGACAGAGAGCGAATGCATGACCAAAATATGCATCTTGTGAGACTAAGAAAGCAAACAGAGGCTCCTGGGCCTGGTCAAGGTGGCCACCAACAGGTCCAGGCTGGACGTGGCCGATGGGCTGTGTTCGCTCCGGCTGCCTGCCTCTCTTCTGCGGCTATGTTCACAGCCCGCGTGTCCCTGAAGCGGTGTCTGCCACTACGCTTGAGGCTTTCCGCGACCAGAGCGACTGGAGTGCGTCGTAGACAGTGGAAATAATATTCTGATTTAATTTGATAAGTTCCTTTTGTTTTTATTTAAAGTTTGGATTTTGTTGTTTGTGCCCCTTTAAACTTTTGTTTAATTTGATTTGGATTGGCGTCACCAGTGTCATCCTTATTGATCTTTTGGTCCCTGGATGAGTCCGTGTTTCACATCTACAGGGTTGCAGCCCCTCTTTCATTATTTGAGGGGGCTGCCGTGGCTCAGTGGGTAGCATTTTTGCCTCTGAGTCACAAGGTTGTGGGTTCAAGTCTCACTCCAGAGAGTTAAGCACGAAAATCTAGGCTTTCACTCCAGTGCAATGCTGAGGGAGTGCTGCACTGTCGGAGGTGCCATCTTTCAGATGAGACATTAATCCAAGGCCCCGTCTGCTCTCTTGGGTGGACGTAAAAGATCCCATGGCACTATTTTGAAGAAGAGCAGGGGAGTTATCCCTGGTGTCCTGGCCAATATTTATCTCTCAATCAACATCAGAAAAACAGATTATCTGGTCATTATCACATTGCTGTTTGTGGGAGCTTGCTGTGTGCAAATTAACTGCCACGTTTCCTACATTACAACAGTGACTCCACTTCAAAAAAGTACTTCATTGGTTGCAAAGCGCTTTGGGATGTCCGGTGGTCAGGAAAGGCACTGTATAAATGCAAGTCTTTCTTTCTTGCACCTCAGCTTTTGGCTGCACTTCAGTCCCATGATCCTGATCTTTGGCTGCCCGGTGCGGAGGGGATGGGGGGCGGTCAGCGGGCAGGTCGGAGAACCTCCTCGTGGGTCTGCTCCTGGGCCTGGCCAAGGTGGCCATCCACAGGTCCAGGCAGAGCGCGGTCGAGGTGGGTGTTCAGTCCGACTGCCTGCCTCTCTTCCGCGTCCATGTCCGTGCCCAGTTATCCCGGGTGAGGGACACACGATGTCAATCGGTACACTTAAGGCCTTCCGTGGCCAGTGGGCACCGCAGGGACTGGAGCGTGTGGTCGGCACGGCCAACAGCATTTCAATTTAATTTGATGAGTTTTTCTTTTAGTTTTAAGTATAAATTTGAGTCGACTGTTTATGCCCCTTTAAAAGGGGGGGGGGGGGAGGGCCCCTTATGTTAAATTGATAGCCAATGATCTTAATTGCCAATTAAGAGAAGAGAAGAAAGCAAACAGACATCATTAAACTCTTGTATTTGCTGATCAGATGCCGAGTGCTGTTCCTGTGTTTCAGGAGTGGACACTTTGCCCATGTGCTGATGACCTCTCCTTCTACCAAGCCAGTCGCCTGTTTCCATTATCTACTAACTGGCTGCAATTGTAACAATTATTTTTTTGCAGATGATGCAGATTGTTGACTCTTTCTTCATCATAGGCAATTGCCTATTAAAACTCAACCAGGTGCCCCCTTTTCAAAGGAGCACAACCAATAAATACCGTAACTTAACTATAAGGCTGTTTTTAAGGCTTTATTTTTTACTGTGATGGATGAATGTAATGGATTTACTATGTAATGGATTTACTATGTAATTGATGAGTTGTACAGGTATTATTGTTTTTGAATAAAAATATTTGAACCATGAAAAAAAATACCGTAACCTAACAAAAAGGTTTAAAGGAACCTAAAGAAATCAAATTAAAATGTTGTTCCTGGGGGTGCCTCTTTTTTTTGAACACCTAAATCAATTTTTTGACCACCTTTTTTTTTCAAACTGTCAAAATCAAATTAAAATTTAATGTGGGTTAACATCTTTTGTCAACCCATTAACTTAAAGGGCCTTCAAATTATCAAAATCAAATTAAAATTTTGTCGGCCCGCGAGACGATGCACTCCAGTCCCCGCGGCGCCCACCTGTCCCGGAAGGCCTCGAGCTTGCCGGCGGACACCGCGTGCTCCATCTCCAGGGCCACCCGGGTGCGAACGTGGCCGCGGAAGAGGGGCAGGCAGTCGGGCCGAACGACCCCCCTCGACCGCCCGCTGCCTGGACCAGTTGATGGCCACCTTGGCCAGGCTCAGGAGCAGTCCCACGAGGAGGTCCTCCGACTTTTCCGCTCCCTCCTCCCCCTGCACCGGGTGACCAAAGATCAGGAGCGTGGGACTGAAGTGCAGCCAAAAAATCGAGGAGCAGCCCCTTCAAGTAGTGGAAGAGGGGCTGCAACCTCTCACATTCTATGTGTATGTGGAACACGGATTCCTCCAAGTCACAGAAAATACAGGCGGCCTGGGAGTCCGTGAACTTTATTGGACAGGACTGCCCCGCGCAACACCCTCCAGGCCAAGTCCCCAATAGAACACTCAAGAAGCTCGACGCCATCCAGGACAAAGCAGCCCGTTTGATTGGCACCCCATCTACCATCTTAAACATTCACTCCCTCCACCACCAGCGCACTGTGGCTGCAGTGTGTACCATCTACAAGATGCACTGCAGCAACTCGCCAAGGCTTCTTCGGCAGCACCTCCCAAACCCGCGACCTCTTCCACCTAGAAGGAGAAGGGCAGCAGGCGCATGGGAACACCACCACCTGCAAGTTCCCCTTCAAGTCACACACCCTTCTGGCTTGGAAGTATATCGCCGATCCTTCATCATCGCTGGGTCAAAATCCTGGAACTCCCTCCCTAACAGCACTGTGGGAGTACCTTCACCACACGGGCTGCAGCGGTTCAAGAAGGCAGCTCACCACCACCTTCTCGAGGGCAATTAGGGATGGGCAATAAATGCTAGCCTTGCCACTAACGCCCACATCCCATAAGCGAATAAAAAAAATAAAGGGAGGACTCCCACATAGTGAGCCCAGACTATTGTTTTAGTTTGTTGCCAGTATTTATTATTAAATTACCAGTATCCCCTGCCGATTGGTATTCAGATAAGAAATGTATACAGGATTGAATTTTGGAAATTTACATTTTTGCTCTGGAGGCCGAATATTCGACATTGATTCTCCTCCAGTACTGCTTTAATCCCCATGATGCGGAGATGCCGGTGTTGGACTGGGGTGGACAAAAATGAGAAGTCGCACAAAACCAGGTTATAGTCCAACAGTTTTATTTGAAATCACGAGCTTTCCGAGCGCTGCTCACTTTACCTGACGAAGGAGCAGCGCTCCAAAAGCTCGTGATTTCAAATAAAACTGTTGGACTATAACCTGATGTTGTGCGACTTCTGCTTTAATCCCAAGCGATTGTAGTGATTTAAATTGATTTACAGGATGACTTCAGCCTGGAGACTGTACTAACTTACACTTAGAATAGGGGTGTTTGAAAAACATTAGTACTAAATGCCATAAATGTTCATTTTTACAGCATACTTAACGTTTAAATCGCGTTATATAATACAATCATTGCAAACAGCTTCATTCAAGTGACACTGGGTATGAAAATTGCAATATTTTCCACATCTCCTCCACAAATTAGTGTAAAAGTCCAGTTCTGATTCTTTGACTTTCCCCCCCTAAAATTACACTTCAACGTTGCAATAAAGTTAAATTAAAAGATGAATGAGGTTTTTTTTCCTTATGTGTGTATCTGGTGTGTAAAGTACAAAGGTTTGGTCTGAAATGCAGATGTCATTCGATTTGCTCTTCAGCGCCATCTATGTGGCATTGACTGGTTAGCTGGCAGAAACTTGTTAATAAGAGGGCGGAACCGCCGAGCCAGATCCGACCGGCACACCAGCTAACTAGTTCGGACCTAGTTTGATCAGCGTGGGTTATCCTGGTGCCAGTTGCTTCTGTGCATCGAGTGAGATCCTTAGGTAAGTAACACTGCGTGCATTGTATTTGGGCTCGACCCTGAGCCTTTTATTTTTCTAATTTTGTTTTTCCCCCAACGCTTGGATTGAAGAATAGGTTGGTTGAGTGACCTAGACAGCAATGAATGAGGGAGTTGTGATCCCAGAGTGTGTTCTATAGACGTTTTACGATTTATTTTCTTCAATTTAAGGGGACAGTTGCCAGCGGGGAGATGCGAGTCTTTTAGTAACTAACCAGTGTCCTCACTAGGTGATTTCTGTAAAGTAATTACAAGTCTCTCTCTCTCTCTCTCTCTTCTCTCTTTTTCTCTTTCTCTTTCTCAGTATGTGAACAGAGCTAGTATTCGCCTAGTTCGCGCTGCAGAATTGCTCATTTGCCTCCTATTGAGAATAGGAATGTTTAACCAAATATGGGCGTGTGTGGCCCTTCAGAATCCAGGGGATTTAAAACGACCTCAATGTAGAGTTCTGGCTGGAGTTGATTTTGTAATCTTGTTTCTTGTATCCATGTATATTTGATTTGTTCCCCCCGCCCCGCCCGGGTTAATATTCTCCGTGAATAGGCGTTAACCGGCGCTCCCTTTTGATCTAATTCAAGTTTTGCATATTTTTCCGACAGGCTGCGAGAATCATGGACACTTTTTTTAAAGTGGAAGCTTGAAATGTGTTTTTTTTTAATAAAGTATTTTATTTTACGAAATGTCCAAGGTTTTTTTTTGTTTAAAAGTACCTATTGCGTGCAAACTTTCGGAAGTTATTGTTTAATTCTGCTGTTAAGTGGTCAGTAGGGAAAATGAGTCATTCGGAAGAATTGTTGATGACTAACACGACTTCTAAACAAGGACATTTTTCCAAGTCAAAAAAAACCCAGCTCGTTTATCTCCCATTTTGTGGTTAAACTAAGGATTTAGACCCCTTAGGTGTGGCTGTGGCGATACTGATTCTTCACTCGTCCTGCCATTTTTAAGAGACGTCAGTCTTGGACCGTGAGTTGCTTAGAGCTCGTTGACATTGGAGCTAGAATTGTATTACACATGAACTTGCAGGAATGAAACGTCTCCATCTTTTGAAAACGGTAGCAAGTATAGACCATTTAAATGGGCAGCAACGCGTGGAAATAAAGTTGGTGCCACGTCTGAGATCGCCTGTCATTCGCCAGTGGCTATACAGAAGGTTTGACTTGTGAAAGTTGTTGGACATTCCTCCCACTGAAGCTGTGAGATAACCTCTTTGATCATTTTTCATCATAGCCAGTGCGATGTTCGGTATCTAACAGT
Organism: Squalus acanthias; assembly: GCA_030390025.1. Lineage (NCBI taxonomy): Eukaryota > Metazoa > Chordata > Chondrichthyes > Squaliformes > Squalidae > Squalus > Squalus acanthias. Next base: position 86,563,749 of record CM059438.1, read on the forward strand.
AGAACTTCTCTGGCAACAGCCAGGGATGTAAATGGGGAAAATAACCACTCCTAAAATGCAGTGGTAAAAGTTATTTATATGAAATACATGTTTTTCCCCAATTTTTGTTTGTTCTTTTCTCCAAAGTGGTGACTCATGCTGGGGTACACTTCCAGAAGTACTGGCAGCCTTCCTGTACCTTGCCCAATTGACTCGTCCTTTCTTGTCCATCTAAACAAGGTGTCTGCAGGCTATTCAGTTACAAGGGCTTCACTTCCAAGCCTGCAGAAGTGTTGTCCTGGCCTTCATCTGTATCTCCTGGCCTTGTATCTGTATAATTTTTTTTTAAACTATACACACGAGGGTTACTATAGAACTATCAAGTTTGGGAACCCTGGCTATTTTTTATTACCCTTCCTCTGAAGACACTGAATCTAGTTACTAGGGACTGCAATGCCACCCTGTCAAAGATCAACAAACTCCACACAGACCAGGGATTGAATGTGGAAACCTCCCTTATTTACGTGGCTCGATATCAACCTACACTGCTATTAGGAGTGCCACATGATTTTATACGGATAGATAGATGCAACTTGTCCTCCTGTACTCTGCTCAGGTAGGTGTTCTTCATCTGAGCTTGAAGAATGAGTCTCTGCAAGCGTTGACCGTGGGAAGGAGGCAACCTCACAGTCGAACCCCATCATGATCTCGGCCAATGTCCACACGCTCACTTAAAGCAAGGTTTTTTAGATTCCAAATCAAGGCTTGAACCTTGACCAATTCTGCCCCTATTCCATAAATCGGGGCCACTGAGGCTGATTGTTTAGCCCAATCACGCCCTGCAGACCAGTTCCTCAGAGCAGTCGGGCGATTAAAACCCTGGGCTGTTTTCATTTGTACGGTGTGGGTATTCCTGAGAGAAGCTTGCTGGATCATCAGGGGAAAATCTCTTAAATATTTTGTAAACACTAACATACTTTTTTCTTTCCCACAGCTGTCAGTGATGGAAGTATAATTAATTAATCTTGGATCAGTGGTCCACATTGCAAAATGATCTACTTGTGGTCCAAAATGATGTCACATTCTCTAACAGTTTTATGGTTTGACATCAAATATGGTTTGACATCAAATCCGTGCTTTATTTTCCACTCCCTGTAAATTATATACATCTATCCTTATCATACGCTGCTCAGTTGCAGTGTTACCTGGGTGTGGCAGTTTTACCGAAATGATCATTGCTTCCTCAGTATTCAATATTAGTTCCTTTTCTCATTTCCTCTTCCACATAAAGTTACTTTTTTAAAAGTGGTCATGATATATTTTTCAAAATTGTAGCATTTTCTTAAGTTTCCAAGACGGTCTGTCTGTCTAACTTTCTAGGTGATTCAAAGTTAACAGTGCTCCAGCTCTTTAAAGTGATATATTTTTGTGTTTAATACTATTGTAATTCTCAATCAATTGTAAAAATGTGCCAAGAGCACAGAAAATAGTGGGTTTTTTTAATCCTTAAAACTTCCAGTTACAATATTTTAATGTATCTGGAAAATTGCTCTATTAGTGCAATGTTAAGAATGTAAGAAATAGGAGCAGGAGTATACCATTTGGCCCTTTGAATGGTGGGGCAGGCTCGATCAGATCATGGCTGATCTTTTACCTCCATTCCACCTTCCCACACTGTCCCCATATCTCTTGATTCCCTTAATATTCAAATTGTATTACGAACCACACCTGAATCAATTAAATTAAATGTCAGGTTTACCAGTCATAACTATAACAGGCCAGAACATGGGTAATGTGGCATGCTAATTTATCGTGAATTGGTATTTAAAAAACTTTAGGAAAGCAAAGCCAAGATCCCTTCCTACAGGTGATATTTTCAAAGTCAGTCTTGCCCAAGACTATTAAGACTTACAAGCGCAATACATTTGGTGATAGCAATACATCAGAACATAAGACGTAGGAATAGGTCATTTGGCCCCTCGAGCCTGTTCCACCATTCAATAAGATCATGGCTGATCTGCTCTTGGCCTCAACTCCACTTCCCTGCCCGCTCCCCATAACCCTTGACTCCTTTACCTTTCAAAAATCTGTCTATCTCCACTTTAAATATATTCAATGACCCAGCTCTCTGGGGAAGAGAATTCCAAAGATTCACGACCCTCTGAGAAGAAATTTCTCCTTACTTCCGATTTAAAAGGGTGCCCCCTTATTCTGAAATTATGTCCTAGTTCTAGATTTCCCCCACGAGGGGAAACATCCTCTCTGCATCTACCCTGTCAAGCCCCTTCAGAATCTTAGATGTTTCAATAAGATCCCCTCTCATCTAAATTCCAATGAGTATGGGCCCAACCTTGCAGAACAATACAGAATAATTCACCACCTTGTGCTGCTGCAGTCACTGAGCCAAGTATTTTGTTTTCGTGAGTGGTATGTCAGGTAGTGAGCGTAACAGGTACTGAGAGGAAGTTAAAAGGGAAATTAGCCTTCAATAAGGAAGCAGAATTGTTACTTTGGTAAATTGGCTCTAGACATCTGGTCTATACTGAGGAAGCATGCAGGGAGGTTAAACCCACAAAAAAAATGTGGTTCTGTGGAATATATAACATAATCCACAGTGATTTCAAACTACTTAATGATTTCTTGAACGGTTAAATCCAATTCATCTCTAGAAGGATTTTTTTTGTTGTTCAACGTGATTGTACCTTGAAATTGAATGATTTGAAAACCGAAAAATAGAAACAAGTTTGTCTATAAAGTGCTAAAAGACTGGGAACCGAATTCTCCATCCCTGACTGCAGCTGTTATTTACTATACCAAAACCTTAGCAGATGGCTGTTCCATTTTAATTTACTTCAAGACTCGAAGCCATCTCTTCAACTGATTTTTATTTTATTGTAAAAGGAATGTAACTTTTCAGTTTACACTTTCTCCCCCCTCCCCCCCCCCCCCACCCACCATGACTTAAAGGATTTTAAAACATTTTGGTCTAGAGTGGAACCAGTTTATAGTGAATTCAGGAAAAATGGCCTTTAAAAATTAGGAACAAAACTGCAGCATCTCTGCAGTTAAATAAAACAAGATTCCTGTTAGAATTATTGAAAGTTATAGAATAAGAAGGTTAAAATGTGGACCCCCCCCCCCCCCCACAAAAATAAAGAACCACCAAAAAAAGGAATCTGGCTGTAGTCTGCGAAAGGGGAAGTGCATTTATCTGTATTGCCATCTAATCTTAAAATGTTAGCAATGTCGGACTCTCTATTACTTTTTTCAGCCTTATGTGCGTTTTGTCTCTTCCCATTTGAAACTGCTGGTTTTAAATGGAAACAGACATTTTGCGTGGAATAGCTTCATTGTCATTTGAGGGAGTCGCTGAACACGCCCAGTTAGTGTCCCTGAACTAGACCTTTGTCTTATTTAATAAAGGTGGGGAAATACTACACACAATGATTGCCTGCAGGCTGACTCGAGCCAGTTGCTTTAAAGGATGCGTGCACACCCGTCTCTGTATAATGTTTAAACTTTTTTTGACAATTCAGATGACTGTATTTTCCCTTTCTATGTAAGACTTTATCCCCTTTTTTATAAAAGACTTTCATCCAGTTCGCATATGAGGAAGAGTACTGCAGTGTGTCTTTTTTTTTGATGGGTATTTACTCAAATTCCCAGATATTGGGTACAACAAAGTGCATTGATTCATTAGCCCCTACTGAAGTGAATCATTCCCCATTCCCCATTCACAGAATCCTGGCTCCAACCCCAGTCAAAGTTGGGTGCAGGACCAAAAAAAGCAGGAAATAGGACACCTTATTTGGATTATTGAGTCTCAAATGCAGACATTGTAAGGGAACTGACTGCTCACTGTAACTGAGCTTGAATTTTAAGCATTCTTTGTTTATTCAAGCAACTTTGCTGAATCGGGTGCCCCTGCTTTGGGAAAGTTTCTATGAACACAATATTACATTGCAGAAGGATTCATATATATTTCATAACACTGTAGGAAATGAAAGTAAGTTAATATCTAACAGTTACTTCTAACTCATTCACAATCTGAATTTCCATGAGTACTTTTCCAGGTACTGCTAGCTGACATTTGTTGATGTGCACCTTTTTTTCTTCACCCAACTTACTTCCATCCCCCTGAAGGTGTTGGCTCCTTGCTAGTACAGTTCTACAGGTCCTTTGATACCTACTGAAGTGTATTATTTATGCGTGAGTCTGGATGGTTACTTAAACATAGGGGGACATCATAGTTTAGCCCAATCCGATTCTTGTGCCACACAAATTCAGTTGCAGAAGGGTTGCTGGATAGCACTCGGATACAGGGGCACTGAGGTTAATTGCAGTGCCTGTACCACTATCTCAGATGTCATTGGTTAACTCCACACAGACTCAGCTCAGCTATTTATTGGATAAACCTGTTGTGCAATTGGGACAATCCAGTAGAAGAGGGAGGGTGGGGGGTGAGCCTGCATTAATATCTCATGCATTTGAATTTTTTTTTTCAATAAGTATGTTTTAAATGCATATGCATTCATGTCTTGTCTGCTCCTCTGCCAGTGGAGGTACTACAGTGCCATCTTTGGTAGGAGGGTGCAATTACAACATGACAAGTTTACATTGGCTGGACATAGGAATTTAAAATGGAAAAGGGGGACTGAAATACATCTGCATATCTTGGTCCAAATATCTCTGTACTCGAATCCTGCTTCATTTGAAGGCTACACTTGGTCTTGATTCTTGTCTTGCATCTAGTATAGACTATTGCCCCTCAGACATGCAGGTCTTGAAGAAGCTACTTAAAATGACTGACCTGATTGTTTCTCTGCCGAGGTGTGATAAAAGGCAGTCAGAAAGATTAACTAGTCGTCTGACATTGTACGCTACACAGGCATTGTTCTCTGTCTATATATGCTTTGCCGATTCGTATTCCTTCACTTCACCTGACGAAGGGGCAGCAGCTCCGAAAGCTTGTGATTTCAAATAAAACTGTTGGACTATAACCTGGTGTGTGACTTCTCACTAAAATGAAGAGAACCAGTGATTTTTGTTTTTCTGACCTAGGGATGTATAAACAGCTGCAATGTAGAGAAACAGTTATCCCAGGATATACCTAATGGGGAGTTAGCTTTGAATTGACCTCAGGTGCCTTTTTTTTTTTACAGCAACTAAACCTTGTGGCCTAGAGACAGACCACTTTGCACAGCTTCGCCTTGGGAGCAGATAATACATTGCACGTTACATCACTGCGCCGTCCTCGTCCTGTGACTTGCCTTGAGCAGCACCATAGGACCGGATCCACTAGCAGCAGACAGCAGTTGTGGAATTTGGTTAACAATGACTAACTGCAAATGGGCATCTGAAAGGATGGGAAATGTTGCAATAGCCTGGTTTTCCTGTTTGCGAGGCAATCTGTGCTGATGTTTGCTGCTTTCCTGCAGCTTGGATTACATAAGCCTTTGGGGAAGAGAGCTGAGCAGTTGGTTCAGTTACTCACTCATCCGCTAAGTCATATTTAGTCATAGTCTAAAAGCACCTAGATTGCTAAAAATGAAGAGTGTAGCACATCTCTCTCTCTCTCTCTCTTTCTCTCTCTCTCTCTCTCTCTCTCTCTCTCTCTCTCTCTCTCTCTCTCTCTCTCTCTCTCTCTCTCTCTCCTTTTTTAGCTGGGCTGAGTGTTTGTGAAGCAAAATATAAATGTGTCTAGAACTGAGGTGCCCTGGAGTGGAATGATGTAGGTTCACGTCTGTCGCTCTCCAATCCACGAAGTTGTGCAGAAGCACTGAGCAGAGACCAGCACTTCACAATGTCGGAGGGGAAAGTCAGTTTTTTAAGTTACCCTGGGTCACTTAATTGCACAGTCTGGTGTTCAGGGGAGGAAAATAATGAGGTGCCATTTGTGGGGCTGAAATTGGAATGGAGAGCCATTGGAATAGGGATATCCAAACTGCGGCCAATGAATTGCACTCAGTCCCTGGAAACCAGCCCACGAAGCCTAGACCATTCGGGTCTATCTGCCTGTATTTCATACTGGTTTGGCCTGTGTTTGGGGGGACCAGGAGGCTTAGGACAGGGTTATTAATGCTATTGCCTCATTGGTGGAGGAATCCTAAATCAGGACAAGAAGATTTGTTGGTATTGCCAACTTGAGATTTATGAAAATAAATGCAAACACGGATTTAAACATTATACGTGGCTCTGAAAGTTCCATGTGGCCCACAAAGATAAAAAGTTTGGATACCACTGAATTAGAAAGTTAAGTGATGCATGGTGACACATTGGAGTTACTTTTATATAATACTTACAATCAAACCAGTGTGTGGTTAATCAAGTGTATACGGCATCATGAGATGTAACATTTGAGATCTGGTGCTATTGAAGAATGCAATATTTTGTTCTGTAGGACTGAGCTAAAGACATCTATTCATTTTCGACTTCTATGTGTCATCTCTGAACCAAACTCCATGGGTGATGGACTGCCATTGGCAGACCTGAGGGGGTGGAAAAACTGTATAAAGTGACACAGAATCGTACAGTACAGAAGGAGGCCATTTGGCCCATTGTGCCTGTGCTGATCGAGCTATCCAATTAGTCCCACGACCCCCCCCCCTCCCAAGCTCTCCCCATAGCCCTGCAATTTCTCCCCTTCAAGTATTTATGCAATTCCTTTTTGAAAGTTGGATCTGCTTCCACCACCCTTTCAGGCAGTGCATTCCAGATCATAACCACTCACTGCGGAGGGGGGGGGGGGACCTCTCGCCTCTGATTCTTTTGCCAATTACCTTTATCTGTATCCTCTGGATACTGACCCTAAATCAAAACACCTCTATTAAATCTCTCCTTAACCTTAACTGCTTTAAGGAGAAGAATCCCAGCATCTCTAGTCTCCACATAACTGAAGTTACCCCCATCCCTGGTACCATTCTAGTAAATCTTCTCTGCACCCTCTCCCAAGGCCATGAGTGAGCAATTTATGATTAGTGAAATTGACATCCCTTGCAAAAGTCCTAATTTTTTAATGGATGGCACAAGAATAACTGAACAATAGTAGACATCTTTTTAACCAATTACCCCCCTTTAGTTCAGAAAAGCACTGCTTTATGCCCTGTTTTGGCAGACTGAAACTATGGCCTGGATTTTGCGGTCAGCGGTGAATGAACGGCGCCAGCTGTTCATTACACTCTCACTTTCCCCACAGATTTTCGATGGGCTTTTGCACTGGAAGTTGTGGTTTAGAAATACTAAACAGCACGGCGCCCTCTACGGGGGATCTGGGACCTGTGACCAGGCCAAGCAACTGTATCTCCTTAAGCAATCAGATTGAAGAATGCTTATTGAGGCATGCAGAGTCTGAACTGGGAATTGTAAGTTAGAATAGTCAATTCAATGCCAAATCATGTATAGAAAGCAATTCAAGACATGGAAAGATAGATGGGATTAAGAGACCAATAAAACAAAGGAAAAAGTTTTCCTTTATTAAAAAAATGATTTACATTTTTAAGAATCTCCAACAATAATTAAAATCTGAAGGAATGAGACGCCACACTTGTAAAGTTAATTTTCATTGCCAGAGAGGTTGTTTGGCAGTAATTGAGACTTATCACGGCGATAAAACTTCACTTACACTTGAATGGACAAGCCCTAACTCTTTCTGCCTTGTTTGGTGATTATCTATCACGTAAGCAATGTTCCCTGCGCGGCCGTGCAGCTTAAAGGGAATGTTGCACGTAAGTATAGCAACTTCATGCCCTTCCATATGTTTCAATGCAGAATCTCTCGGCGAAACTTCTGGAGGAGTAGGGCAATGCCAACAGCAACTTCCTGATTTCCGTATTTAAACCAGAAGTTGCTGTCTGGTTTGTTCTTTAATAACGGTGAGCGTTGATGGCCTTACTGTTATTTCTCCCGCAAAATGCAGGCCATTATAATTGACGCCGTTTTAAGCAGGCTGTTTGCATTTAGTGGCAGTGAGGTGCTTATTCCTGTGATAGGCCGAGGGTAGCCAAATCTGGTTAATCGAAACCTTGCCACGTTTCAGCGAATCCTGAGTGCAGTATTGCATGGCTGACCTTTAGTGGCTTTTTTATAATAAATGTCCCTCTGGCACCTCTGAAGGGATAATTACTAGTCCTAGTCCCTTTAGGGCTACCCCGGATCAGGCGTATTCCTCAGACGTTCACTTTCAACTCAAGTTTGAGGTAGCCGAATCCTAAAGACGCTTAATTGGGTCTAAAGGTCTGGACGATCTCTCCTGAAAGAAAGGAACAACCTGAAAATGTTACCGTCCTCCAGATAGCACTTTTTTAATAAATTTAGCTAGACTGTAACGTTCTGGATATTGAGGGTCTGGAAAACTCCCCCAGAATTCTGAAACTCCTCACCAGAGTGTACAGAAATTGAGTTTGAGTTTTTGATGCAGAAGTCTTGAGACAATTCTAAAAATATATAGATTTATTAAAGAACCGGCATGCCGTTTACAGTTGGTGAGTCAATCGCAACATTAACAGTTCCAAAAAGAGAGAGCTTACAATCTTATCAGAGAACCTTACTTTCAAATCTTAACTTCGCTACAGTTTTAAAGTTCTATTCAGGATATCCACCAAAATCAAATACCTTTGATCCCCGAGGTACAAAGAGTTGGAGACTTACAGAGCCACCTCTGAAGCTGAGAATCACTTTGCCCCTTTAAAGCGAGTCTACTATCCCATTTGAGAGTTAAATATTTATACCCTTTTCCAGTGGTATTTCCTTTAAAGTTTTCTGCTGATGTAAGCTAATTATCTCATTTTTCTGTTGACCCCTGCAATTCTTAGTCACCTCAGCTGGTAGCATTACAGAATTGTCTCCTCTCTAGGTGTTCTAAATTTACCATAAAAAACAGTGAGACAGTCGGTGTGTTTTTTACTTGATGTCATTTTTACGAAGGCAGATGTTTGTGCTGCTTTACGAAGTGTAAATTAGAACACCTTATCCAGGGTGAACCATTGTTTCATTCCAAAAGGTTCAGCCTGCCGGAGCCTTTAACCTTCTGTTTCAATAAGGTTATTGATTCAGTGTTAACAACTATCTTATCTCCATAGTCAGAATGCTTTCATAGCTATTTGGTAGTTAGGTTTCTAAATTTCCAAACCCAGTTTGTCACGTTTTAATAAGGCCAGAATTCTCTCATAGAATGGTGTATTTTTCTGAATAGGTTATATGGCTTATTCCTTCACACCTCCCTCTTCAAATAATCCTGCTAAAGGGAGCAGAGCGCTCAATTCAGCTCGAGTGTCATACCTGTGTCAAGAATGTTCGTTTAGAAGCTAAAGGGTTCAGCAATTTTAGTGTGTGGTGTCTGCTGAGCTCTATCTAGGAATATGGGCTTTCACCACAGATTGATGGCTCACTCTCTCTCTACCAGTGTGGTCATTTTTTTTATAATAATGAAACTATGTTTAGAACCAAGAATTTACAGGTTAGTTATGGCTGGTTTACAACTGCAAACCGGCTAATTTAGAGTCAGTAAATAAAGCTGACGGCTGGTCAAAATGATGAGACGAAAATTCAGTGCCGTGTACACAGCAGAGATGTTGGAGCAGGACAATTGCAAGTTATCAAGATAATAAAACAAAATTGGAAAAAGACCAACTAGGGGGAATCGCTGTCCAAAGGCAGTGTAATGATTCTATTAGCTCTTGTTACCAGTCACCTTTGCACCAAGCATCAGTCTTTAGCTGATCGAGAAACTAATTAATTTGATGCATCTTTGCGTTCATTATTCTAAGTTTGGACCCCCCCCCCCCCCCCAATCTTTTAAACCTTTTGCATACTTGAGCTAGGAACCGTAGAATTTTTTTTTCTAATCTGTGATATCCTTAAACATTGTTTAAACATTACGTGTTAAAAGTTGGCTTTAAGTGGATTTTCTTGGCCGCAGCAAGTGCCAGGCTGACTTTCAAGTTTGCCATGTCCTTTGCTTGTTGAGAATGTTATGGTGCCTACGACCTATTATTATGTGAGGGAGGGAAGAGAGCCGCTAGATAATGATAGGTATTCGACTCACTCTTTCAGCAGCAAAAGGCCTTTTTGCTTTGTGTGGGCGAAACTTGATTTCTTAACCTTGCAGTTGACAGAGCCCAAAAGGAAACATTTGCAGCAGTTGCTGGACAGAAAATATAAATCTTCCAACCCCTTTTAGTGACTGGCTTTACACAATTGTACTTTATATTTTGCTGCAAATGTGTAATTTGAAACTTTTTTTTGTCTGTCAGCTGAAGGCTAGGCCTGGCTGAGAGTGCATCACAGCAGACGGTTTTAGAGAAACTACCAGGTGTTGGTACCATGTCATGGCTTTCACGTTGACAAACAGGTAATTTTCCCAGTTGTGCGTGAACTGTGTAGGCACAGGTGTTGTCCCAGCAGTGTGAAGCAGTCTGAACTGCTTTCCTCAGGTGCTGTTTGTTTTCTGCCACTTGTGCGAGATCCGTACCGAGTGATGACAAAGCTGCAGAACGACATGTTTATTTTCCACCCAGTTGCAGCATCAAGCTGTTCTCCAATCCCATAGGTGAGGACCGGGTCGATAATATTGTGACCTAGTGAACACCCTAGTGAACAGCATGTCGTGAAGAGAGTGACTTCTGTAGGTTCTTGAGGTGGTGGTACATCAGTGTGCGACAAAGGAATTTTGTTGTTTTCATTATCTTAAACTTTTTTTTTCTCTAGAAAGGCTGAGTGGTAACCTAATGGACATCTTTAAAATGATGGCGATGTAGAGAATATATGTCCACTTGTGGGTGAGACCAGATTAGGGGTCATAAATATAAGGTAGTCACTAATAAATCCAATAGGGAATTCGGGAGAAATTTCTTTACCCAGAGAATGGTTAGAATGTGGAACTTGCTACCACATGGAGTAGTTGAGGTGAATAGCATGGATGCATTTAAGGGGAAGCTAGATAAACACGCGAGAGAGAGAGAAAGGAAGCAGTTTTGCTGGTAGGAAGCTGGTGTGGAGCATAGACCAGTTGGGCCGAATGGCCTGTTTCTGTGCTGACCTATCTATGGAATATTCATTCTTGTGGGCTTTCTGGTGGTTACCCCTTTTTTGGGGGTGGGGGTAAATATAGTTTGAGGCAGAGCCATATTCAAACCTAAGCCTCCAGAAGACTCCTCATTTAAACGCCCTCCAAATGTCCATTGTGATGCCTGTCTAATGGCTTACTGTTGCTTCCTCATGATCACCACGGTAGAATATCCAGGCAGTCATTTTGAAGATTGAAGGAGGGGGTCTGTAGTGACAGAAACCATGGAAGTCTCTTCAAAATGCAGCCACATTAGGGGGAAATATGTTGAAGTAATCGCAGGTCAGTGCTACTTTTATTTAAATATGTAGATCGGAATTTCCCCCCCCTCTTGCATTGGTACCTCCTGGAAGCATGTATTACCAACCGATTTCAGAGTAAGGCTCTTAAAATGCTTGTTCCCAGCTTAGTAATTGGGAAGAATGAGCAATTCACATCGGTGCACTCTAACTGAGCCATGCACTATGACGTGGCGACTGATGAGACTAACATGTATGCACCTTTTTGCACGGAACAGGTTATTTTGACAGAGGACTATTTTTTAAAAAAAATGCGACTTTAAAAGCTGCAATGCGCAGAGCTGATTGTGCAGCTTTAAGCACCACTTCCTGTTCTGCTGAAACGGGAGCCGAGTCCACAATTTCTAATCGGCACGTTTGAGTCACAGTGCATTTCATTTATAAACTCCCAATTTGTACTGAGTGGCTTTTGGCAGCTATCTAATTCAGGTCGCCTGCTCATCCGTCCCTCCACTTAAAGAAAGCAACTCTGAGAACGCCACTTTTAGGCTGGTTTGTTGTGGTAGGATATCAAAGCTCAAGACCGATGTTGATCTACATAATTTTAAACACATTACACCTTGTTCCAATGCTTATCCTCCCTGCAGAAAAGGATATTATACATTGCATTGATTTTTTTGCTTTGGTTCCTATTTTCTTTAAATACATTCCTACAATGACCGATTGAAAAAGGCTTTTCTCCTGTCTGCTGTAATTTGAGTTTGTATTGCATTCAATACCACACCTCTCAGTTTTTCTTTTTAACCTGAATGCCCCCAATGTTGAAATTGTAACCACCTTCGCTTAACCCTAGGCAAAGGTTTTAAAAAAAAAATACAATGATCATTTTTTTTCCCCCCCCCAAAGCACTTGAGCCCACAAGTCTGAAATCTCCATGACGTCATTGTTTTTGAGGAGGACGCTGGAAAGAAAGGAGTCTTGTGCTTGGAATCATTCCAGGAGTAGCCGTATCCTACTGCAATGATTTCTGTGCCAATAGGAATGAATTTATTGATGTGGTTGCTCCCTCTGCCAAAGAGGACGTGTGCAGTAGTGTTTCTCTTCCACCCACCCCCAATACCCACGGCAAACCAACAGCTGACTCGGTGGATGAGTCGATAAACCTTTCCCTAATCCGGTTCCAAAATTGGCTCATAAGATTAGCCTGCTTAGTGACGGGTCCGCAGTCTTTATAAGCAGAGGCTGCTGGCTGCCTTATGTTTTACTTCTGAAATTAAGGCTGCGTGTTGAGTTGAAGGCAGACTTCATGGAGACAAAAGAATGTCTCAAAGGGGGAAGTTGATGGGGAAGGAAGAAGATGGCCATGGCGGGGGTGTTTGGGGTGAAATGCTACAGAGATACTTGCTTTACCCATTGATGATCAACACTAAAATCATCCAGATGTAATGGCAGCGAGTTTCGGGGGGGGGGGGGGGGACACTCTTGCCCCACCTCGGAAGGACTGACTCGCATTGAGATAAAAGCAGTTCCTTTTTTCAAATGGGTGATCTGACCGTGAGAGTATGAGCCACAAGATATCTCGGTGAGCTCCGATGATGCGGGAGGGATTCGTGTTCTGATAACTCATTTCTGTTTGTAAACCAAACTTTGGTCTTGCTTTTTCTGTATGTATTTCTTTGAAAACATTGAAATTAATTTTTTTAAACATAGTCTGTTGAAATCAAACCGTAATATTAATGAAGTATGCAACCTGGTTGGCTTCTTTGTCGTTTTAAGAGCTAATCTCTTCCCCTTAACTATTTAATTTATTGCACTCCTGACTAATAGAATTAGTGCTTTATCCCATCACTCCGGGCATGATGCAATGCTTCACATAAAATGAATTGCTTTCCAGTTCAGTCACTCCTATTATTGTAGGGAAGCAGGGTAACCATTCTACCCACAGCAATGTCTTATAAACAGCAATCAGAAGAGCTAAAGACACTGCTCAACAAAGGTGATGAACCCCATGATCTGTTCACTGCACGCCGCCGATTGGCCACTAATCTCTCAAGGCCACCGCACGACTCTGCTTGTAGTTGATTGGTTTTTGAATCGGTTTTCTTGCTTCTCTCTAGCTTCCTGCGCATTGTGGCTGCTGCCACTGTGTCTTCTCCCCACCCCCTGCCCCGCCCATGTAGTTTTGAATCTGCTGTAGAAGATTAAAGGTTGAAGGTGACAAGTTCTCAGTCTCAAACCCTGATGCAGTTGTCAGGAATAAACAGGGACCCTCATTTAGAATCTGGACCCCTACCTCCGAAAGACACTGCCAAATTTCAGACGGTGACCTAGATGCTGAATTCTGAGACATAAGGAACTTTTTTTTAAAAAGAGGAAGTACAATTGAATTGAATATAAGGGAGTTAAGAAACTGGTTAGAAATGCTAAAGTAGAAAATGAGATTGATTGTGGGAGTATAAAGCACATTGTGAAAGCCTTTTATAAATATATATTTGGAGTAAAAGGGTGAGGGGAAACAGTACGACACCCAAAAGGTTCCATGGGTGATACAGTATCAAGGGACCAATATCCTAAACTCTGTCTTCAGAGGAACTTGGAAGCTTCCTTTCCAATACAGAGATGGGAATTCTGGGGAGGGCAATAGAGTATTAAGCATGTTCTAAATTACAATTCAGAAGGCAACAGACAGGTTGAGAGCACTGGACAGAGCGCAGCCCAGATGGACATCCTAGCGTACGTAAGGAAATGGCCCATGACATCAGACACAAACTTGGGCATTTTTAGGAATTCATTAGAAACCAAAATAGTGCTCAAGAATTGGAGAAGGACAAACCTGGCAATTCATAGAGGTTTGAAAATAACTTGTGGGGACTATATCTGACATCTGCAGTAGGTCAAAGATGGAGGCCATCTGAAGGAGGGGAACACTTGGAGGGATTAAATAAGACTTGTAGTTCATTTTAGATCAGCAGTGATGGAGAGAGGAAAAAGCACCTTGTCTCAGTTAAACAGCCCGTACTCTAATACCCCCCAAGGGTATGCTTTTAACATTTCCACAGGATTTTTGTGTGTGTGTGTAAATCTTAAATGATCCAGTAAAACAGGAGCTGTCCATCATGTAGGAATTTTGCTGTGGAAGCTGTTTGAGTGCAACGCTGTTGCCTTCGTGCACCCATGACCAGTCCGTATTTGCACGTGGAAAGCAGCAGTGTGCTAACTGGGTGTACAACCCTCCAGCCTTGTTCAGCAATTGGATAGCTTCACCTTATTTTAGCAAATCAACTAAAATCTGAAGTTAATTTCAACTTGGAGCTGCTTTTCTCTTAACCGTATCTCCACCTCACTGATATAATTAGGATGGACAGAAAAATAATTTTAAAACCTTCCTGATGTGAATAGCAACCTGGAGACCTCTCATTCTTCTAAACTCGAGAGAATATAGGCCTAGTCTACTCAATCTGTCCTCACAGGACAATTCTTCCCCCCCCCCCCCCCCCCCCCCCAGCCATCCCAGGAATCAGTCTGGTGAACCTTTGTTGCACTCTCTACAGCCAGTATATTCTTCCTTGGGTAAGGAAACCAAAACTGTACACAATACTCCAGGTGTGGTCTCACCAGGGCCCTATATAATTGCAGTAAGACATCTTTACTCTTGTACTCAAATCTCTTGTACTAAAGGCCAACATACCATTTGCTTTCCTAATTGCTTGCTGTACCTGTTAATTTTCAGTGATTCGTTTTCAAGGACACCCAGGTCCCTCTGAACACCATTTCCTGATCTCTCACCATTTAAAAAAAAAACTCTGCTTTTCTATTTTTCCTACCAAAAGTGGATAACTTCACATTTCTCCACATTATATTCCATTTGCCATGTTCTTGCCCACTCACTTAGCTTGTCTGTGTCCCCTTGAAGCCTCTTTGCATCCTCCTCACAACTTGCATTCCCACCCAGCTTTGTATCATCAGCAACTTGGCTATATTTCATTTGGTCCCCTCACTCAAATCATTGATGTAGATTGTGAATAGCTGAGGCCCAAGCACTGATCCTTGCGGTACCCCACTAGTTACAGCCTGCCAACCCAAAAATGACCAGTTTATTCCTACTCTCTGTTTTCTGTCAGTTCACCAATCCTCAATCCATGCTAGTATATTACCCCCAATCCCATGAGCCCTAATTTTGTTTAATAACCTCTTGTGTGGCACCTTATTGAATGCCTTCTGAAAATCCAAATATACTACATCCACTAGTTCCCCCTTATCTATTCTGCTAGTTACAACCTCAAAAAACCGTAACAGATTTGTCAAACACGATTTCCCTTTCATAAATCTGTATTGACTCTGCCCAATCCTATTTTCTAAATGCCCTGTTACCACATCCTTAATAGATTCTAGCATTTTCCCTGCTAATGTCAGGCTAACTGGTCTGTAGTTCCCTGTTTCCTTTCCCTCCTTTCTTAAATAGTGGGGTTACATTTGCTACCTTTGAATCCGCAGGAACCGTTCTAGGAATCTATGGAATTTTGGAAAATGACAACCAATGCATCGGCTATCTCAATAGCCAACTCTTTCAAAACCCTAGGATGTAGGCCATCAGGTCCAGGGGATTTATTGGCTTTCAGTCCCATTAATTTCTCCAGTACTATCGTTTTACTAATACTAATATCTTTCAGTTCCTCATTCTCGCTAGACCCTTGGTTGTCCACTATTTCCGGGAAGTTTTTTGCGTCGTCTTCCATGAAGACAGATACAGTATTTAATTTCTCTGCCATTTCCTTATTCCCCATTATAATTTCTCCTGTCTCAGCCTGTAAGGGACCCACATTTATTTTTGCTAACCTTTTCCTTTTTACATACCTATAGAAGCTTTTTACATAGGATATATGGCACAGGAACAGGCCATTCGGCCCAGCCAGTCCATGCCGGCGTTTATGCTCCACGCGAGCCTCCTCCTGTCTTTCCTCATCTAAATCTATCTGAATAACCCTCTATTCCCTTCTCCCTCATGCTTGTCCAGCCTCCCCTTAAATGCATCTATACTATTCGTTTCACCACTCCGTTGTAGTGAGTTCCACATTCTCACCACTCTCTGGGTAAAGAAGTTTCTTCTGAATTCCCTATTGGATTTCTTGGTGACTATCTTATATTGATGGCCTCTAGTTATGCTCTTCCCCACAAGTGAAAACATTCTCTGTATCCACTCTATCAAAATTTTTCATAATTTAAGACCTCTATTAGGTCACCCCTCAGCCTTTTTTCAAGAGAAAAGAGACCCAGCCTGTTCTATGAAGTGATAAAACATCACTGCACAAATACATCTAGTGGATTCCTTTGAGCTAGCACACCTGAGGGCTTCTTTTGCGCTCAAATTACTCCGTGAATTGAAGGTGCTCAGAAGGCCCTGGATGGTACCCTTTCCCGAACTCCGCAGCTTGTTCCTCCTCTGTTGCTTCCAGCTGCACTTGGTTGTTCTCACTTAGCGCCCCCCCTCTTCAAAAGTCTACATCCGCCAGGCTAAATACTCCTGTGTCAGTGATTGCAAGGTAGAGTGAATACCACTGTGAGGTGGTAGTTTGCAGCTGGTGGCACCTCATGGACAGCTATGGCAATACAAGAGACACAAATGTCACGATGATATTAACACACACTAAAATAATCGTGCTATGATGCTGTGATTATTCGTGACTGACGAAGTGTCTTGAGTGTGTGAAAGCTTAAGGAAGGAATTAAAAGCAGCGATGACTGGTACTAGTCTGCAGTCTGTTTTTATGTCTCTCGCTAGTTTACTCTCATTCTATATTCCCTTTCTTTATCAATTTCTTGGTCCTCCTTTGCTGAATTCTAAAATCCTCCCAATCCTCGGGCTTACTATTTTTGGCAATATTATAAGCCTCTTCCGTTGATCTAATACTATCTTTTAACTTCTGAAGGCACGGTTGGACCACTTTTCCTGAGGGGTTTTTGTGCCTTTTAAAGGAATATATATTTGTTGTACATTATGTATTAATTCTTTAAATGCTAGCCATTGCTTGTTTACCATCATACATTTTAATGTAGTTTCCCAATCTACCATAGCCAACTCGTCCCTCATACCTACATAGTTTGTTTTGTTTAGATTTAAGACCATAGTTTCGGATTTAACAATCACTTTCAAACTCTAAAATTGTATTATATTGTCACTCTTCCCTGAAGGCCCCTTTACTACAAGGTTATTAATTAACACTTTCTCGTTGCACAATACTGGATCTAAAATAGCATGTTCCCTAGTTGGTTCCTCAACATACTGACTTAGAAAACTATCTTGCATACATTCCATGAATTTGTCCTCCACACTATTACTGCAAATTTGGTTTGCCCAGTCTATATGTAGATTAAAGTCCCCCATGATTACTATATTACCCTTGTTACATGTGCCTCTAATTTCCTGATTTATACTCTTCCTGACATTACAACTACTGTTTGGGGGCCTATAAACAACTTCTACCAATGTTTTCTGCCCTATGCTGTTTCTTGGCTCCAACCAACTGATTCTACTTCTTGATTTTCAGAGCTAAGATCCTTTCTCTATCCTGTCTTTACCCCATCCTTTATTATCAGGGCTACCCCTCCTCCTTTTCCATTTTGCCTATCTCTTCTAAAAGTTAAGTATCCTTGAATATTTAGTTATCAACCTTGGCCACATTGCAACCATATCTCCATACTGGCTATTGGATCAAACCTGTTAATTTCTGTCTGCGCTATTAATTCATCTGTTTTGTTGTGAATGCTTCGCGCATTCAGATATAGTGCCTTTAGCTTTGACTTATTTCTATTTTTTCCTGATGTCACCTTAGTCACTGATGCCTCATTACCTTTGTTACTGTCTGTCCCTTCCTGACTCACTCTGCTTATTTTTACCCAAAACTCTACTCTGCTCTAGAGCCTTGACATGAGAAGGAAGACCAACCTTTTTAAGAATGAGAGATTATACACAGACTTTGGATGAAATTATAAACATACTTTGGATGAAATTATAAAGTATAGGACACACCTGAATATTTGGTCTCTGTGCTGTTCGCATTGCTAACCAACTAGAATCCAAATCGGAGGCGCAGACTGTCTCCTGCTTAAAGGAATGTGACATGCTGAAACCTGACATCTCGTCTTCAAAATAGTTTTGCATAACTTTTGAAATTGAAATCTTTAGCTCCTTCCGCTCATGTCGTTGGTGTCAATAATTGTGGGCAGGAATTGCTAACGTTACTAATTTATTTAAGAATTTGAGCAAAGCCCATCCATGTGGGTGAGCTTTAAATTGGTTGGCCCTTGTTGACCAATGATGAAAGGGATACCCAATGACTATATTGCAAGAGAAACTTGGCTAGTATTTGTAATTTTGACTGAGTACTCCATAGACTATATGCCTCACCTATTGGACTTCCTTTCAAACTCATTCAAAGCCGTTTATTCTTGTGTTGTCTTAAATGCAGCTCTTAATCCACAATGCAAAAGTGACCAATTTTGGTACTAAGTTTAGAGTCTTGCCCAGATAAGCCCTAGGTTGACATGGAAAATGGAAAAGTTACACTAGGAATGCATTTTTGAGGTCGGCAGAGTAGAGGTAGCCTTCTATCCGCTACATTCTATCTTCATCTTGGGAGTGCTTGATACAGACACCGAAAGCCGAGTGGAAAGTTGTTTTTTCTCTCCCCATCACTTAACATTCCTTGCCTTGATGCACACACATTTAACAATCTCCCCCCCCCCCCCCCCACCCCCAAAAAAAAACAATTACTTGCATGCCTCATACATGATATTTAGCAACAGAATTGGAATGCTTGTCCATAATTAAATTATCATTTGTGTTGCTTGAGCTTGCTTGTAGTCTTTCACATTGCGTCTGAAACCTAGAGCTTTAGTTGCACAAGGATTTTCTGATCTATTAACAGAGCCCATCTTTTCAAAACGACTATTTAAATTTCCTTCTGGTTCAATATCTTCTCCAGTGAGTTGTTAGATTTCCATCACTTACTGCTGGCATTTGAAGGGTGAAACCCTCTCCATACACTGATCTCGTTGACGCAGTTATCGATCATTTTGGTCTAAATATTGAAGTAAAACCACTAAAATATATAATTGTGCGTGCTTCTTTCTTGATCGTTTCATAGGCAATGCCTGGACCTGTTTACACATTTTTAATCAATATAACTTCATCATAACAACGCAAGAATATTTAAGAACAGAGAATGGCTGTTGGGCCAAAGAAAGACGTCTTGTATTTGATGAACCTACCCTACCACCTACCTTTTCACCATATTCCTTGAGCCTGCCTTTTACACCAGTCAGTGTATATATACATAAAGGGTGCATATCCAGGAAAGTTCACTTATCTGTGTACACAAGTGTTTTCTACTAAACCACATGCCCCATTCTTCAACCCTAGCAATTTGTTAATGCCTCAAGTGGAACAGGCTTCACGAGAGAGAGAGAGAGAGATATGTCATTATTCTAGATGCCTGGAATGTTTTTAGGAGGCTTGGCTCCATTTTCTGACTCTATGGTGCGGTGGTTTGAATCTCTGTACAGCAGGGCAGGCTGGTCACCTGAACGTTCCGGCACAGCGGTACAAATGTTTAAGACACTGTGCGCTTAACATGATTTTTCTGCCAAGTTGCTAAGGACGGTCTGCTTTAACGCCAAGAACAAGGGCAACTTTTTAGTTCAAATTCTTGCTCCTCTTTCCTTGTTTGTTAAAAGTCTTGTAATGGGACAGAGTTACGCGGCTCCTCCCAAATATTACAGGCAAGGACGTTGAGATCTTTTTGTGGCAGATTCTGGTGACCTTCTGATCTAAAGAAACCAGTTACAACATTGCTTGCTTTCTTGTCTTTTTATTAATGATATAAGGACCTTCTTTGTCCACAAATCACAATGCCAAGTGTTAGTGACATTGTGACAAAGTATGGTCTTTATTGAAAACATTAAGTATGAAAATAAATGTACTATATGGAAAACAATGGGGGAGGGGGAATAAATCCCTACTTTTATACTCCAACCCCCTTTGCAATAAAGGCCAATATTCCATTTGCCTTCCTAATTACTTGCTGTACCTGCATGCTAACTTTTTGTGTTTCATGTACGAGGACACCCAGATCCCTCTGTACCGCAGCATTTTGTAGTCTCTTTTGCATCAGCCCAACACTGCCATCTGAGTAAGTCCAAAACTCGGCAATGGTTAACGGGGCTGCTTTATGGGTACATGATGATTCTTTGCTGAATCAAAGTCCTATAATTCTCTACCTATCCTTGGAGTACCATCAACACAAAGACTGCAGTGGTTCAAGAAGGCCCACCACTACCTTCTCTGAGCAACCAGAGATGGGCAGTATGAGACCTTGCCAGCAGTGCCCACATTCTGAGAACAAATATATATATTTTTTAACTGATTATTCAGATTTCTCCCACTGCCCACAAGGTGCCTACTCTAATTATAAGGCAGAGACCTGGGATAAGGGAACCTGGCCTGGATTTTGGTTATTGGTTTTACCTTTTTTTAAGGTAACGAGAACTGCGATGAGGAAAAATATATATTTTTTTTTACACTGCTTACTGATTTCCTTTTAGGTTCCCACAATGGTTTACCATCCTGAATTTGAAAATGCTGGAAAGGAACCTGGCCTACAGATCTGGAGGGTTGAAAAGTTGGACCTTGTCGCTGTGCCCAAAAACGTTCATGGAGACTTCTTCACAGGAGATGCCTATCTTGTAATGCGCACCATTCAACAGCGGTCTGGAAACTTGCAGTATGATCTGCATTTCTGGCTGGGTGAGTGCTAATCTTAAAACCTCTTGCTGTTGGTGTCCTGTGATTGCACACTACTGTTGCTATATTTGTATTATAGTCGACACTTTCTTTTTCGAAATGTCATTCAGGGAAGGTGCCTGCCAAATGCTACCTGATTGAATGCCTGGTGTGTAGTATTCTTTTAGATGCACAGTTGGGGGATTTCACTTCAACACTAGGCAAGAAGTTAAAGCAGTTGTTGCAGGCTTTTGTAACCTCCCAGACCTGAATTCAACGCTCCAATATTGGTGTCAAACTTGGCTCCTCGCAAATTACTAGTAATTTTGTGGCTAAAATCCATCCCTGTACTATTTTTAGTGCACTGGTTAATGCATTGCATCAAATTTCTGATTGAAGGAATTAAAATCATTTAACTTCCTTCACTTTGTTAAAATAACTCTCTCAAGCAATTGTATTAAGCAGTGCATTAAACGTCAGGCACAGAAATTTCAACCTGTTGGATAGTTTCTTGTGTGAAAACATTTCTGATGCTTTTCTTAATGTTCAGAAATCGCTTCACCGCTACAGGGTCCTCTGAGACCAGAGGAGCAGGCTCAAAGGGCTGACTGGCTACCTATGTTCCTATGGTCTAGAGCAAATCTCATCCTCTCGCCTGCTCCCCCCCCACCCTCCAAACACCTCCACCTATTGTCCTAAATTCTGGAAATGGAACAGTATGTCAATCAACACCTGGAAGATGGGTTGGGTGAGTCGCCTCTCCATCACAAGTTCTGATGAAGGATCCCACCTGAAACGTTTCCTTTGTCAGATGCTGGTTGACGTGTAGTGCCAGCATTTGCATTTTCATCCACATCTATCTATCCAAGCCCGCAGGAGCAGTTGGTCACATACAGTGAACTACTTGTGGCAGTGAAGGCCACCACTTCTCCTGAACTTTAATGTCTGAGCCTTGCAGCACTAACGAGGGACATCTCGGGAGCGGGCACTTTGGTTGTTTTGTCTTTTTGGACAATTGATGCTTTCTCTTCTACACAATGGTGGATCCACAGACAGCCGGCTACATTAGAAGCGAATTAGTTTTTTGTTCAATTGTGTAGTGAGGTACGTGTTTAATGTGTTTTGATGGCGCGTTTGTCTTTGTGCCGCGAACTTTTCCGTGCTGGTTGTGCATGTCCTCAAACTGATTATTCCCCAAGAGCCAGCACCACTGGTGAATGGATCTATAGCCCAGTGGTGAGCTGCAGGGGACCCAGAACGCCTGCTAGATGCATCTTCAACTAATCCTGATGTACTTCCAACAGTATTGGCGGCTTTTTTGTTTTTCTGGAGCTAGTGTGGTTTCGATGCTTTCAAGTGTGATGACCTGGAAAAAGCCACTGAAATGAGTGCCAACGAACGGTTCCTGTGCAGTGCCACAGCTGCTGCTGCTGCTGGAGAGCCTCTCCTCACCATGTCCATTGATCTGTCTTTGTGTAGAATCATGGGCATTCATGAGGCCTCGGGAATCTCTTTTTACCATTGGTTATCTGTATTCATTCTCCAAGTAGGTTGAAGCTAACTGCGGCTGTATCTCCCGAATTGAGACCCAAAGCCTCTATTATGGGAGTGGGAGCATTCAGTAGAAAGGCTGCTCCTGTGTCTATGGTTCTAACTCCTCAGGGCCAGGTTTATGATCACCTTCCATTGTCCTACAAGTGTTGTGTCCTGGTTTTATTCTGGCCACCATGTCAACGCAGACTCACTAAGATTAACATCACCACACAGCTAAATGAAGCACTCTGAATGATGGACCTCTGTCCTACATCTGCAGGCTTCACCTGCTCCCCCCTCCCTCAGTGTGTATCTGTGCTGGGGATTACTTCAAGTGGGGATGATGATGATGGATAATCTTCTTCTGATTTGGATGTTCGGTGATTGTGTTCTTGTTCTGTGAAGAGAGCAGATGGTAGTTTATGAATAAATAAGCGCACATGGGGATTTACTTGTCGTTGCATGCTGTGTTCTGGGTATGGGTGCAACTGTTGTGTGTGGACCCATTCGTCTCGCATTGTGCAAATCACAGAATCTAAATAATATGCAACATGCCATACGCTGAACCAGTAAATAAGGGGGCATGTTCCTCCCCTCACGCCCCCACCCTCTTTTTAAGCACATGGTATATTTCCCCCCCCCCCCCCCTTCACTTAAAATCCTAGAATGGTCCCTGATATCCCCCTGCATTTTATACATGGTTGCACCTCTGCTATAGATTAACCTGTCCAGACAGCATGCCTTCCAACGCCTTCCAACCTCTCCCACCCAGACAGCTCCACAGTAGCTTCCTCCTTTGATTTTGTAATCTGCAGTTCCACCCCACACATTCCAACTATGCCAATTGTGTGGATAGAAACCTGGTGATTTGACCCACGGAAATTGCTTCCAGCTGTCTCTTCCATTGTGTCTCTTCACCTCCTCCAAATTATGGCATGTATATTTTAATTTGCTTAACCATGCTATTTTCATTCCGAATACCTTACTTGCTGCATTCTTAACCCTTTTCTCTTGTCGGTACAGTTTTTGCATATATATCTTTTACAACTGCTGGTTGACAGTAATATTCATGAATTGCCTTTATGCTTTTACAGGTAATGCAATATTTTTGCCTGCATCCAGCTCCTTTTAGTCACAGTTGATGGTGTTCACTACTTCTGTAATATACTCCTACACTTGCCACCCCACCCCCCTGCAATTGCATATTTGGGACCATTCAGCCCTCGCAAAAAAAGTTTCACAATGCCCCAGGACTTGGAATCATAGCAACGTGTAGAAGGAGGCCATAGGGCCCATCGTGCCTCTCCCAGCTCTTATGAAAGAGCTATCCAATTAGTCCCACTCCCCTGCTCTTTCCCCATAGCCCTGCAAAATTTCTTTTTTTTTTTCAAATATATATCCAGTTCCCTTTTTGAAAGTTACTGTTGACAGCAAATGGTATGCTGGCCTTCATTACTCCTGTACTCAAATCCTCTTGTAAAGAAATCTTACTCCAATTATATAGGGCCTTGGTGAGACCACACCTGGAGTACTGTGTACAATTTTAGTCTCCTTACCTAAGGAAGGATATACTTGCCATAGGGAGTGCAACAAAGGTTCACGAGATTGATTCCTAGGATGGCAGGACTGTCGTATGAGAAGAGATTGAGTAAACTAGGCCTGTATTCTCTTGAATTCAGAAGAATGAGAGGGGATCTCATTGAAGCATACAAAATTATTACAGGGCTTGATAGGGTGGATGCTGGGAGAATGTTTCCCTTGGCTGGCGAGTCTAGAACCAGGGGCCACAGCCTCAGGATAAAAGGTAGGCCATTCAGGACTGAGATGAGGAGAAATTTCTTCACACACAGGGTGGTAAATCTTTGGGATTCTCTACCCCAGAGGGCTGTGCAGGCTCAGTCATTGGGTATATTCAAAACAGAAGTCAATAGATTTCTGACTAGTAAGGGATCAAGGGATATGGCGATAGGGCCGGTGAATGGAGTTGAGGCAGAAGATCAGCCATGATCTCATTGAATGGCGGAGCAGGGCTGAATGGCCTACTCCTACTCCTATCTGCTTCCACCACCCTTTCAGGCAGTGCATTCCAGATCACAACAACTCTCTTGCAGTGACTCAGTTTTAAAAAGTGCCATTGACTATGTTTAAGTGGCTCATTGGCTGGTTAAAAGCTTGAAAGGATCATTATTGCAGGTGTGTCGTCATCAGCTATTTTCTCATCTTTGTTCACAAAGTTAGATTCTCGGTAATATTTGAAAAACGTGAGTTCCCAAAACTTTAGTGGTTCATTGATGTCGCCAAAAGAAAAATGGCCGTTTTGCATATTTTTAAAAGACTGCCAGTCCCTTGTCACTGCTGGTCAGAGGGTTCTCTTTAGCTAATGTGTTGTGTATATTTTCAGCCCTAAATTTTTTTTATTTTTTTTCCCCCCCTTCTGATGAGCAGGAGATTCATGTTCCCAGGATGAGAAGGGAGCTGCTGCCATATTCACTGTGCAGATGGATGACTATCTTGACGGAAAGCCCGTCCAGTACAGAGAGGTGCAGGGCCACGAGTCTAATGTCTTCATGGGCAACTTCAAGTCTGGCATTAAATACAAGGTAATGATTTTGTCAGTAATGCAAGAGACAGTAATGTGATTCAACGCTTGCCAATGAATGAGGCCAGTGTTCTGCTTTTTGGCTTGGGTACATCATTTCATTGAGTCAATGCAAGGCCTCAAATGCCACCTTGGCAAATTTCTGAAACAAATGCTTAACCACTTCCTATCCTTTTTGTTACTCAGCCTCAACAGTAAAGAAAAAAAAAATTAAAAATTGTCTAAGCTTTTTACTTTCAAAATTTTCAATGCAAGAAGCAACAAACCAGGGGAACACTAGTTGAATCAATATAAATAAATAGACCATTCAGAATGCCAAGTGTTATTAAAGTGCATCAGCAATGTTGGTGGTAAGTGTAAGATGAGGTTTTCCAGCTGGGTCTTGAAGCTGAAGGCTATCCACAGATGATGAAGTTCTGTACAAGGCAGTGTTTATTCCACACCAGAGAGATCAGTTTTATGCAATGTTGCTCCGAATTCGCTAGATGTTCGAAAGATCGAACAAATAGGTTAGCAACTTTTCCTTTTAGGGTTCAAATGTAAGTTTGGTCTGAACAAACACACAGGCAACAGATTTTGCGTACATAGATTTATCTTTAATAAATGCTTAACAAACACCATTCGTAGTTTAAAGTACAATTCCAAAATATAAGACTCGACTTATATTGATATTACCCGATTTTGGTTCGAGGCGATCAAGCTCAGTCCAAATCTCTACGTAGGGTGTCTGTTCCCAGGTCCCTGCTGTCGAGTGTTGCTCCTAGGTTTCTCTCTGCCAGGTTCTCGCTCTCTAGGTTCTCGCTTCCAATCTAGGGTTTATCCTCCTGGTTTATACTATTCTATAATCTGTCCCATCTCTTTGGTTACACATTTGTTCCCTTTTTTCCTGTGCCCTGATGATTAGTTTATCCTATTCTACAACCTGTCCCATCTCCTTGATTAGTTTACGTCTGTCTTCATCCATTTTCTTTAATTGACCCATTGTTTGTTAAAATAGAAACATAGAAACTAGGAGCAGGAGTAGGCCATTCGGCCCATCGAGCCTGCTCCACCATTCAATACGATCATGGCTGATCATCCAAATCCAGTACCCTGTCCCTGCTTTCTCACACAGAATCCCCATCGAGCCTGCACCGACACATATCCCACCCTATCCCCGTAACCCCACGTATTTAATTCCCCCTAACATATCCCATCCTATCCCCGTAACCCCACATATTTAATCCCCCCCTAACACTAAGGGTCAATTTATCATAGCCAAATCAACCTAACCCGCACATTTTTGGACTGTGGGAGGAAACCGGAGCACCCGGAGGAAACCCGGAGTTAACTGGTGTCTGTAGTGACCTCACCCGTGTCTGACGAGGTTACCTATGAGCCCTCTGTTTCAGAACATTACTGAACTGCTGCATTATTTATCCACTGTCCCTTACACATGGTGACTCCTTTATTTTATTTCAGTTTTACGCTACTTCCATTTCCACAGCAATCTGGAGCAGTGATGGCAAACCCTGTGCTGCCATCAGCCAGCAACCAAAATAATGACCCCAGCCCCCATATTGAAGAGGGGTTGAAAAGGAAGGGAAATGAGGACAGTGGATACATGCATGATCCGAGCCAATAGCAAGGAGGGGACGAGGCACTCTATTGACTTCCCTTTTTATTAACATGACATTTCTTAATTAATGGGCCTATTGTGAAATGAAGGAAAGAGAATTCATTTGTCAGAACTCCAAGAAACTGCACATAAGTTTGCACCATACCCTGGCCAGCCAACTTCCCTATTACAGCTGGGGAGAGAATGGGGTGGGGTCAGAGGGGGAGTGGTGCCGAGCAAGGTCCAGGTATTTTCCCCACGGGGATGGAGGAACTATTTGCAGCGAGAGACATGACTGGTTCCAGAGAGACCTCGTTGGTGGCATGTTGCATTCTCCAGTCTGGATGGTGTGCAGCACAATGAGTCACAACGTGGGGTGGGGGAAGAAAATGTATTTGATTTTAAGGAAAAAAAGGGACTGTTGCCTTCATTAAAAAGGGGGATGAGTAAAAGTTGTGATCAATTGCCCTTTCTGCTCTCCCAGCATCACATGATGGGTGAGTAAGCCGCTCCCAGAGCTTTGCCACTCTTTTGATCGATCAGTCATTCAGAGGTGTGAGTGGGTCCGTATATGTTCTCTTTCAAATTGGACTCTTAACACACAAATTCTAACAGAGTTTATGTGAATTATTTTAAAATATTTTATGTTTAATTAAATGTAAATGGCAGCCCCTCACTGACTGCATTTTGCTCTAATTTGTCTGCTCAAAATAAAGCTGTTGGCTTCTGACATCAGCTGAGGGGGGAGCTCCCTAAACTGTGTTAAGATAGCTGTTGGGTTAGGGAGTAGTGTTCTCTCTAAGCATCCGCTCTCCTTCACTCTTCAGTGGTTTGCCAGTAGGAGGTGCCCTTCAACAGGACAGTGTTGGTCTCGTCGTGTTTATCCCAGTCACTGAAATAAAGGGCTACCTTGCCCCACACCTGGCAAAACCTGTCCAGTGAGGTCACGCGAGTTCAGAAGTTAATAGAGACTTGAGAGTTTGCTACCACTGACTGGAATCCTTCTCTCTACCATAAGAGAGCCAAGTCATCCATAGTGGTAGTCATTAATCTGTTGAAGGCAATGGGTTTGCCAATGTTATAAACGAATGACTGACTCCAAATGCTTTGATCGTCAGAGACTCCAGTCAGCTGGCTTGCTTGAACTGTTTTTGCTCTCCCTTATTTCACTGCAGGCTGGTGGGGTTGCATCAGGGTTTTCCCATGTGGTGCCCAACGAGGTAACTGTGCAACGGTTGCTCCATCTGAAGGGCCGCAGAGTGGTGCGAGCGATTGAGGTCCCCTTGACTTGGGATAGCTTCAATAAAGGAGACTGCTTCATCATCGACCTGGGAAAGGTGAGTCCTGAAGAGTTTCACACATCCCCAATATTGTTTGTTACCAAGCCAGACATTGCGCATTTTTATTTGTTAGTAACAAGGTGACATAACTGATGGTGTGAGCTGTGGCTCAGTTGGTAGCACCCTCGCCTCTGAGTCAGAAGGTTGTGTGTTCAAGTCCCGCTCCAGAGACTTGAACAAAAAATCTAGGTTGACACTCCAGTGCAGTGCTGAGGGAGTGCTGCACTATTGGATGGTACCGTCTTTTGGATGAGATGTTAAACCGAG
Organism: Squalus acanthias; assembly: GCA_030390025.1. Taxonomy (NCBI): domain Eukaryota; kingdom Metazoa; phylum Chordata; class Chondrichthyes; order Squaliformes; family Squalidae; genus Squalus; species Squalus acanthias. Next base: position 86,592,143 of record CM059438.1, read on the forward strand.
GCCCTATCTACCCTCTTTGGTGGATGTAAATGATCCCACGGCACTATTTCGAAGAAGGGCGGGGGAGTTATCTCTGGTGTCCTGGGCCAATATTTATCCCTCAATCAACATCACTAAAACAGATTATCTGGTCGTTATCGCATTGTTTGTGGGAGATTGCTGTGTGCAAATTGGCTGCCGCATTTCCTACATTACAACAGTGACTACACTTCAAAAAGTACTTAATTGGCTGTAAAGCGCTTTGAGACATCCGGTGGTTGTGAAAGGCGCTATATAAATGCAAGTCTTTTTTTACAAATCATTAGGTGTTCTGCAACTGGAATCTGGACAACTGTTAATCTTCGTTAGTACCTTTAACAAATGTCAGCTTCAAAGGAATTCTGTTCACTTAAAATACCACACAATGCCAAATGTTAAGCAGGGAGATAGATGTGCTGTTCCTCTAGTCTATTCCTGTATTTAATGCTTCAAACAGCTGGCCAGCGGTGCAGTTAGGGAGCAGACTTTTTTTGTAGAATCTTTAGTATCTTTCTGTTTCCATTCACAATGCCGTTGAAACACTCGCTCCTCCATTTGAGTATTCTGACATATGATCGTTGTGGCAGTTGTCGCACTTCAATGGAATGAAATCCCAGTGCGACTCTTCAGGTGGTGCATTAATATTATCCTCCAGCCTCTCCTTTAGAAACACGCACAAAGTAAGTGCAGTAATGGGAATGAAAGGATAAATTAGGACCCAGACCCACAGTTGTGTCGGTAAACGGGTAGAGCAGAGCTGTTCTGCTGCTGTGAATATTCAATGGCATTTAGTGTATATTGAATGATCCATAATAAATAAAAAGCATGCAGGCTGGAATTATTCAACCTGAAAGAAACACTAATGCTGCCTAAAGAAAGAGGCTTTCAAAAGGTAATTTATATATTAGATATATCTATCTATATCTCAGAATGGAAAGCGTTCCTAAAATTAGTGTTTTTATAGTGAGAAAATGATCACCACTAATTTCTTGATCACAATAGTAAATTATGGTCACTTGAGTTTCTGACCTATTTGTGTGTAAATCTAAATTGTGCCGTCTGGCATCATCCCCATTTCATTATGCGAGGTCAGCAAGTTTGACCTGCGGCCCAGGCCTCGATGCAGCTGTTGAGGCTCCTCTCTCACTCTTTATGGGTTAGTGATTGTGTTGGATCATTAAAGCCTGGGACCCGAGGTCCTGCTGAAAGTGGTCACCTATACCGTCTGAGGTCACTCCGAGCCTCGCCAATGTCCCTTTGGAGCAGGGAAACTGCCGCTTGTGCCAGAACGTTACTTCATTTAACGTTAAACGATTAATTGCTTTTTTAACCCGACACCAGTCAGCGTTTGAAACTCGCTCTATTAAATTTAATGATGTCCTTTTGTGACAGGTGGTAGCTAGATGTGGCTGGTAACGAGCTGCTGAGTATCAGGTAGCGTTTGTTTTTGAAGGCGGATTCCATCCCCTTCATAACAGAGGCAGGTCAAGGGTCACTGTACATTCAGATTCATTTCTTTACTGCAGTTGAACAAAGCCCTGAGCACCAAACCCCTTTTTATAATACCAGCTCGTGGGCACATCTTGAACACACAAGTATTCGCCTCCGTTTCTACTTGGCTATTTTTCTTTCTTGCAGTGACTACAGGACTAAGTTGTCTATTTGAATTGTTTCTCACTGTATTTGCTGGTTTTTTTAAATTGAATTGTTTCACTGCCCAATACATCCCTAATCGCTAAAATAAAAACAAAATGCTGGAAATACTCCACAGGTCAGGCAGCATCTGTAGAGAGAAACAGAGTTAACATTTCAGGTTGATGACCTTTGGTCAGAACCTAATAGCTGTTGGCTAACGGTCTCCTAGGTTGCATTTCCTTCGCACTGTACTTTGACATGGGGGGGAGATGGCTAGGCGATGCTAACTGTTCTCTGAAGTCAATTATATTCATTATATAACTTTTTTTATAAGGTAGTATCACAGTTTTAAAAAGCCTTATTTGATCCACGGCCACATTGTGCGTTTGGAGATGACCGTTCCACACTGCTTCTGATCAAGGTTACATTTTCCACAACAGTGTGTTCATTGTAATTTATTAATTGCTTGGAACACTTAATATTCTCAGTAGTGTAATCTATAACCACTTTGATATCTTCAAACCCACTTCCTCATCCATCATTTCTCTTTTTTCCCCCTCTCCTGAAGGCATTGAGGGCAATTTTAATCTAACCCACCCGTTGAAACTGACTGGACCTGGTGCAGCGCTGGTTTTACATGCCGCCCCATTTTACTTGTCATTGAAGTCAGTAGAGAGTAATATTGGGAGTGGTGGAAAAACCAGTGTTCCACCCGATCCCATGGTTTCCCTGCCCAGCGAGTTGGGTTTAAATTTGCTCCATTGTCTCCAGTGAATCATACACCAGCCTGTGCGCTGGCAACTGTCTCGTGTCTTGATCAAGGGGCCTTTGAGCCCAGACAGTAAATGCGACCAGGTTGTTTGACCGTGGAGGGGCATCAATGTCGAGCTAGATCTTTTCTCCCCTGGAATCACTCCACCATTGGTGGCCGTGCCTTCAGCTGCCTAGGCCCTAAGCTCTGGAATTCCCTCCCTAAACCTCTCCACCTCCCTCTCCCTTTTTAAGACGCTCCTTAATACCTACCTCTTTGAACAAGTTTTTGGTCACCTGCCCTAATATCCTTGTGTGGCTCAGTGTCAAATTTTGTTTAACGCTCCCATGAAGTGCCTTGGGACGTTTTACTACGTTAAAGGCGCTATATATAAATGCAAGTTGTTGTTGAATCCATATAAATGCGCATTCCAGCAGTGCTGTTAGTGATCGGGCACAGCAGCCTGGGGCAATGAAGCCATTTTTAATACCTTTATCACTCCTGCAGCAGAGATCATGTAGGCCAGGGATTAAACCTGAAGCCTTCCTGATCTGTGGCTCAACACCACAGTAAGTAACGCATTCATCCTTTCCGCCATCTCTGTAAATCCACTCTAAACAAACTCCTAATGGAAGCTAATAGTTTGTGCACATGTAATGCAGCCATGATCTACATGTTGGGCTATAAGTACAGAGAGTAAGGACAAAATGGAGATTGGTGAGAAGTGATTTTTGGAACAGATATAAAGGAAGAACTTAAAGTACTAAATGTTTGGCATAATCTACTAAGCAAAATTATTGAGGCTGCTCAAAATACAGCTCGATGCCATGATGGGAGAAATAATGTACTAAATGGGTTAGTTTTTGGTCCCCCCCCCCACCACCCCGACATGCTCTTATTGACACAGTTTGTCTATCCTCCCCTAAAGGAATAAAGAACTTGATATTTGGTTGATGTCATTCATGGTTCAGGACATTCCAAAGCGATTTACAGCCAGCAAAGTAAGAGCATAGAGGGTATAACAGCATTACAGTATAGTGATCCGCCTCATAGGGAAGGCATTTTGTGCTGTATTGATCTGTGACACACAATCTAATTGAGCAATTGATTTTAAAAAAAATTCATCCGTGTTTGTAATCGTGCACTCTTCCATTCTGTGTTTCAGGAAATCTTGCAATGGTGCGGTTCACAGTGCAATAGGTTTGAACGGCTAAAGGCCACGTATGTAGCCAAGGGTATCCGTGACGACGAGCGGAGTGGCCGTGCCACTGTGCGGGTGATGGAGGAGGGCAGGGAGTCCGAAAAATTGATTGAGGTGAGGCTTGGGCAGCTCGCGAGTGCTGTGACGTTAACATTTTCAACCAATTGTTAATTATTAGAAAAAAAAGAATTTTAAAAATTGGATTTCCTTGCGCCGTTTGGATGCAGTTTGTTGAAGTACCAGCAGGTGTCGCCACAGAGTGGGGCGAAACAAACAGAAAAATAGGAGCAGGAGTCGGCCCTTCGAGCCTGCTCCGCCATTCAATATGATCATGGCTGATCATCTATCTCCATACCATATTCCTGCTCTCTCCCCATACCCCTTGATGAGAATGAAAGTTTGATCCAGTGGTGCTGCTGTGGGAGGTCCTGAGCAGGTGTTGGCACGGAGGGAGGGACAATAAGGATGTGGGTGTCGATCGTTCACCTTCATTCAATTGATGTTGGTGGAAGCCAGGGGACAAGTTACCCATCCACATAACCCTTGGTATGGGGACTCCAGGGAAAAGGGCATTTGTAATATCACGTGGTTGGTGCTAATTAATCAGATCAACACATCTCCGTCTAAAAATCTTGTTTGTCTTTGACTGCAGCTGAGCCTTATCCTTTAAAAAAAAACGCTCACCGTTGTGTTCGATCCTGAGCAAGTGCTGTGACTTGTTACCAAACATTGGTGATGGGTCACAGCCTCCTTCAGAGAACATGCAACCCAGAACGTCTTTTCCCCTCCTGAAGGTGCTGAGCCGCAACGAACACAGTTACACCGACCCTGCCAATTCCTCACCTTAATGAGCCATTTTAGGTGAGGAGCCCAAGTGTCAGTCGCCTATCTGACGTTGGGGCATCATAGCTGGTCCAATATTATCCTTGACTAATACCTGCACGTGCTCCATTTCCAGGAGCTGATTATTACTCTTCCCATGGTTGTTGTAGCAGCAATACTTTAGCTGAGAGCAGCTAACTCAGTCCTTACTATTAGAAATCTGGGGCATGTGGCTCTGTGCCACTTTAGTTAGGCAACATGCCATTTGATGAGCCAGCAACATGCCTTTTAGAGCCAGAATTGTCCCGTTCAAAGGGAACAGTTGTGCAGAATGAGACCTTTGGAACAGCTTTCCATGATGGCTATAGGAACTTGTGTTGAAGGGAATATTGAAGAAGGAATCCTTCGGCAGATACAGTGGTGTAGAGAAAAGTCATTTGGTTTCAGCCGCATCTCTGTCTGATTGTGACTGTCGGGGTTGTGGCTGGTTGCTAACTATGTTGATGCCTCACTTTTAGGTTCTTGGACCAAAACCAGATCTGCCAGACGGAACCGATGATGAAGTTAAAGCTGATGCCTCCAATAGAAAACTGGCTAAATTGTACAAGGTACGAACTACGACACTTTGATAAAAGTTTTTAGCTGTTCATCCCTCATCACCAAATGAGTTAACTCCAATAAGACCAAAGACAGAAGTTCGGACCCAGCTGATCTGAACGGCCCTACACCATTGCACAGGGTGCATTCACCCACTGAGCCAGCAGGGGGCCTGTCCAGCAATCAGACTGAGTAACATGACCTCCGGAATATTACCTTTCCAATCTGTACGCACCTTGTCAGCTCTTCAAGATTACACAAGATTTCCAGAAGTTTCACTAATTATTCACATGATTTAGTCAGTAAAGAAGGGCTCTGATTTAAGCGGTTTTGATTCATTAATGAGTAGAATTTTGATTTTCTTTACACATCTTGGTAGTGTGGGTTTAGTGCTGATACGGGTGCAGTGGGGGATGGGAGACATTTAACATTGATGCTGGGATACCGATTATACTGATCTCTGTTGGCACAGGTACTCGCGGTACTGTCACTGGCTCATGTTGTCCACCACCTTCAGTAGCAGCAGGGACCTTTTTTTGTGGTACTAAGACCGCCTGTTTCCACCTCTAACATCACCCGTCTCCGTCCTTGCCTCAGCTCATCCAGCTGCTGAAACCCTCATCCATGCCTTTGTTACCTCTAGACTTGTCTATTCCAACGCACTCCTGGCTGGCCTCCACATTCTACCCTACGTAAACTTGAGGTCATCCAAAACTCGGCTGCTCGTGTCCTAACTTGCACAAAGTCCCGTTCGCCCATCACCCCTGTGCTCGCTGACCTACATTGGCTCCCGGTTAAGCAACGCCTCGATTTCAAAATTCTCATCCTTGTTTTCAAATCCCTCCATGGCCTCGCCCCTCCCTATCTCTGTAATCTCCTCCAGCCGCCCGCCCCCCCCCCCCCCCCCCCCCCCCTGAGATATTTGCGCTCCTCTAATTCTGCCCTCTTGAGCATCCCTGATTATAATCGCTCAACCATTGGCGGCTGTGCCTTCTGTTGCCTCGGCCCTAAGCTCTGGAATTCCTTGCCTAAACCCCCCTCTCCTCCTTTAGGACGCTCCTTAAAACCTACCTCTTTGACCAAGCTTTTGGTCACCTGCCCTAATTTCTCCTTGCATGGTTGGTATCATTTTTGTCTTTTAATACTCCTGTGAAGCGTCTTGGAATGTTTTACTATGTTAAAGGCGCTATATAAGTAGCAGCAGCAGCGATGCTGTAGTAGTACAGATGGGTATCCAACTAGATAGAGACTGGTCTGGTGAAAAGAGTCTGTGAAGCACTAAACTTATTTAAACCACTCAATGTTGAACCCAGAAGAGAATCAGGAGCCTCTTGTCTGCATGTGACCATGCAGTAGGGTCAGCATTTTGGCTGCATCATAATTTGAATCTGGGCCTATTGCCAAGAAATTCCAAATGAGCCATGTACCTTTTGTGGAGTGTTTGCATAAAACCCTGTAGTGATGTAACCTTCAGTACTAGCAGGTTTAACCCCAATGCTGGAATTGCCAGTTATGGCACAGTTACCTGCACTGGACAATTGTTGGTATATTCCCCGTGATGTGTTGCGCAGCTCAGAGATCCTGCATCTCCGCTTTGTTAATGCAACAGTTTCTGTCGGACCGTTCAGTGTGTGTGTGTGTCTTCACCTGTGGCATTTTTTTTCAAATTTGCAGAATAATTTGTAAAATAATAAAAATGCCTCTTTTTAAACTAGACTTTCTAATTTAATCTTGGGTTATAGGAGTTGAGCTCTGGGTTTTATACAGGAATGCGACTAATTTGGAGGGTTTCTTGGTAATAGACTCCGATTGGAATTCTAAGCAGTCAAAGTGCTTGCCTCGTTGCACAGTCATGCGCACCCAGAGGTTTCTGATTCTAGGTTGATACTTGCTGTCCATCAATGTATAAGAGTGAACTGGCTCCTCGGTGCTGGGCTGAGAGTTGCCAACTTGCCTGAAGCAACGAGCCCTGAGCTGCTCGAGAGAGAGAGGTGCACGCGACCAGACTTGTCATTCCAATACACAAACGATTACTTCAGAAACTGTTTGAGTATGGTTAATATCTGAGGTTGTCGTCTTCTGGATGTGTTTTGGTTTCACCTTGAAGAATAATTTCAACCTTCCACCTCACTTCCCCCCCCCCCCCCCACCCCTTCAGAAGGTGCTGGTCTGTGCTAGGAATCGATGAAAGACAGTGGCTCTGGGGTACCTTGTCTAAGTGGCCATTCTTGTGCATTATTTGGACATGAGGGCCATCACGGCTGAACCTGGTCCAGTCATTGCCTGTTGTGTCCTTCCCCTGTAGCGGTTGCTAGATAGCCAGCAGGATGGAGACCCATACAATTATCTTCACCACCCCCAATACAAACTCAGTGAGACTGGTTGTATTGCCTCCATTGGTGCCCCATATAATTAACTCAGGCTGCTGTTTGATTCTAGTACCACCTTGGTCTGTGGGTCAGTGCTCCATCATATTGTGCACTTGTCGATTTGAGCCACATGGATAATCGCATTCTAAAATCTTTATCTACTTTTATATCTCTTGGGTCTCGCCCTGCCCAAGGCACTGCATGCACCAGGCTGAGGGGATCTGCTCCCCAGGCCTATAATGGTGTAGCGCAGTGGCTGCTGCAGGTATGGACATGGAAGCAGCCAGCTATGTGCATTTTTGCTTCCCTCCCTTCTAGTGACCAGATCAGGAACCTCATTCAAGAGAAACCCCCCCCCCCACTTTTTTATATTGCAGCAGTGCTCTTGATTGCAGCCTCACATTGGCTTTCCAGCTCTCCTCCGAAAGGCAGCAGTCCCATCTCTAATGTACACCGTCGCTGCTGGAGCCATGAGCTGCTTCTCTCAGCCACTTTTCTGTCAGCAGGTAGCCTGAGCACTCTGCTCACTCGTACAGATCAGTAATGCAGTTTCCTGCCCCTGCACAGACCACCTCTGCTATCGGGGAGGGAGAGATGGCCGTGCAATATAAATGGGCAATCGCGTCACTCGTGGCGCAGGAGTTCCTGAATCACCATTATAGTATAACGCATCTCCTTTGATTCTATTCCCTCTCTGAGCCAGGAGAAGGTAAACTCCAGGTTTATCATGGACAATAACGAGACAAGAATTTGGGGCAACAATCGAAATGACTTTTAGCATAGCCTCACTCAATTCTCCATGGTTGTGTCACAAAAAAGGAGGAAAGTTCCTTTTTCATAGGATGGTATTCTTGGCTGATTAACTTCCGACTGTAATGGTCTTGCTGTCTCTCTCTTTACAGGTTTCAAGTGCCTCTGGGGATGGTGTTCAGATAAGCCTGGTGTCTGCAGAGAACCCATTTAAACAGAGCACATTGGAATCTGAAGACAGCTTCATCCTAGACAATGGATCCAATGGGAAGATCTTCGTGTGGAAAGGTTTGAAGAGCCAAGTCGGCGAGTTGTGATGTTAGGAGATTAACTGCAGGCTTAAGGCATTTAAAATAAATAAATAAATAAATAAATAAAAAATATTTGGCCGAGTTTTGGGGAAGAAACATCAAGCTTCTGTGTTCTTTGTTTCCACTTTGCGTGGAGACCACTCATTGCAACACCTATGTTGATGTGCTGATGGGGTTAGAAGGTGGGAGGGGGCTCATGTGGAGCGCAAACACCAGTTGGGCTGAATGGCCTGTTGTAAATTTTATGTATCTGCAACATTATGATCTGGCAACTGCATGTCCTGTGAGTGAGGAGGGGTCCGCATTAGCTGTGTTGCTGTTTGGAGAAATGGAAATGAAGGAGAAATGGAAAGGGGGCTAATAGCTGAATTCAGCAAAAGTTGTGGTGCAGGAGGGCATCAAGTACGTGAAACAGTTTTTTTTTTTAATTTTACTAAATCGGTCTCTGGATGTGTGCACCAGCATTTATTGCCTATCCTTTGTTGCCCTGTGAAGGTAGCGATGGGCCGCCTTCTTGAACTGCTGCAGTCCGAAGCAGTTTGAGTCGAGTGGCTTGCGAGGGCAGGTAAGAGCCAACCATGTTGGTGTGGGAATGGAGTCTCATATATAGAGCAGACCTATAGGCAAGGACGGCAGGTTTCCTTCTCTAAAGGGGTTAGTGAACCAATTGGATTTTTGCAACAATCCGATAGTTTCATGGTCACTTGTTTTACTGAATTGTTGGGTTTTTTTTTAAACTGAATTCAAATTCTCAAACTGCCACGATGGGATTTGAACTCTCGTTCTCTGGATTACTAGTCCAGTAACATAACCACTGATCTCACACAATCATTTTATTTTAAATTGGAGACATTTCAGTCTCCATTTGGCTCCAGTGTGTGTTGCTTTGATCTGATGTGAAATTATTGCTCAAGTTCCAGTGTGGGGAGGAGAAAGGAATTAATTTTTATTTTTTTTCGAAATATAAAGGTAAAAAAGCTGATCCAGAAGAACGGAAAGCTGCCCTGAAGGGTGCTGAAGACTTTATTACGAAAATGGGATATCCCAAATACACCCAGGTAAGAGACGCTGGAGTGCTCGAGTCAAACGCGGGCAGCAGAGTCCCTGAGCTCTTCAAGCTATGGACCCTACTTCCTTCAAAATGTTAGTTTAAAAAATGCTTGCCAAAGAAAGCCTGGAAAATGTCTGCGGGATGTTGGAAAGTTTGAGACTGAGGATGCTCTCTGCCAAGGAAGGAATTTGGAATTTACTCGAACAACAGGCCAGAAGTTAACCCATTCACAAGTACAGTGCATTTTATAGCCAAGGGTCCCCCCCCCCGAGTATTCTGTTTGTGTCGCCAGTGTGATAGGAATTTTCTATTAAATGAAATGTCTGTAACGATTAGATTTTCATCTTGGCCATCCAGAGGAAAGCTGATTTTAACAGTTTGTGCATGGAAAATTTACATTTCCAGTAGGGTATAAACCAGGATGCTGTATTAAACATCTCCATATTCTGTTTCTTAGGTCCAGATTCTGCCTGAGACTGGTGAGACTCCACTGTTCAAGCAATTCTTCAAGAACTGGGTTGACCTGTATCAGACCGAGGGACTGGGAACCTGCTACATATCCGGGCAAATCGCCAAGATTGAAAAAGTGCCTTTTGATGCTGCAACTTTGCACGAGTCTCCTGCCATGGCTGCCCAGTACGGAATGGTGGACGATGGGTCTGGAGAGAAAACGGTAAAACACCAAACCCATCACTCACGGTGACCTGGAGCGGCACTAGCTGAGAATGCAGTCTGTGCTGTATACAAAGTTGGCTTGTAGGAAGCAGTAGGGTTTTCCCCAGAGGAAACCCATTCTTAACTAAGAATCTAGCACCTGATGTAGATGTGTTGCCCAGCTGTGCAATGGAGGCTCGTCATTCCAATTTGCACTGCAGAAGGATCCCGGTCACCTACAACGCACTTTCAACAACAACTTGCATTTATATAGCGTCTTCAATGTAGTGAAATGTCCCATGGTGCTTAACTGGAGTGTGAACTTTCAAACCCAACAGTTTAGCTTTCGGCCCTCCATTTGCTATGATCCATCGGCAGCCATCAATCTTCTCAATCACTCACCCTCCCTCACCTTTCAATGCCTTTGACCCCAGCAAATAACTTCATTCTCTTCCCCTCCCTGTCATTCCCCTGATATATGGTTCCCATCTTTGCTCCCTCAAATCCAGTGGGCATAGACTTGAGCATATTGGTTTAGCCATCCATTATCCGATCTGGCTGGACCACATCAAGTGTGGCTGTGCTTCATTCTCCTCTGCCAAAGCTGCTCACTGCTCCCGGATTATCCTGGAGAATAAAGATGACCTCCAGCTGCTTATTTCCAGTACTAGCCCCCTCCTTCCACCCCTCTCCCTAGCCCCCTGTAGTTTCACCTTCAACAGCAAGTAGAAGGAGCTCATAGATATCTTTGTCAAGAAGATTGAGACCATCTGTTTAGCTGCCTCTGCTGCTGTCCTTGTCCAGCAAGTCAAACTGCCCTCCTGTCCTAGCCCTAAACCCACGTCTTTCTCTGGACGCCATTATTGCACCAACAGTTACTCCACTGATATTTGGAAACCAATATTGTGTGCTCATAATTAGATTTGGGAGTCTTCAGACCCAAATATCTTAATTTAAGTGTACATCACAGGACTCCATTACTCCTGAGTGAGTTACTGTCTACCATTTTCAAAGGGGATAGCAGATTTTATATTGAGGTCCAGATGACTAAGTGCAGATGGGCAAGTACCTGCTAGGCAAAGGGTTTGACGCGTGCAAGATGAAATCTAAGATTTCTGTCTCGCAAACCAGACCTTTTTTTAAAAAAGTAGCAACTGTGTAGACTTTATAAACTTTGTTTTACTTTGAATGTAATGCTTTTATTGTGCATTTACACACTTGCTGGATCCAGTTAAACTAGAACAGGTAGGACGTGGCCTTGTTGCTGAGTACTGGTCCCACAGGCCACGGGTTCAGTGCTTGATCCGTGATGAGCTAGCTGATCTTAGCAAGGACGGCAGTGAGGGGGACTATAATTGGCCTCGGTGTTCCCAGGCCAGAGAAGGGAGCAGCCACTGTGTACTGCAAGTCGGTGGGGGCCCCCCCCCACTGCTGGAAGCGGAGTGTATCTGCGCCTGATGAGGGCTGAATGTAGCTTGAGCAGCCGCTCGCTGTGTTGGCTCGTACATGACGATTGGCCAATTGATCAATGCACGGAGGCTGTCGCTGCTCCCAGCGTGAGCCACTGCCTTTGGGAAGGTGGCTGGGTCGGGTGGTGGGGACTGGGAAGAAAAGGGATAAAATGCTGCCTTGACGGGACCAACAATAAATCAAACTGAAACTTTCAGATCTGGCGCATCGAAGGCGGCGACAAAGTGTCCGTAGACCCGGGCACTTACGGCCAGTTCTATGGAGGAGACTGCTACATTATCCAATACGCTTACACCTTCTCTGGAAGACAGGGTCACATCATCTATTACTGGTAAGCTGTTAAAAAGCTTTATCGGATACTTTTTTCTTTTGGGTTTTTGTAACTTTTTTTTAAACCGGGCTTCTCTGGGGCTTCCCTGATGCCTCAGTGGGTAAGTGCTCGCTGCGGCACACACCACGGCCGTTCTTGGTTGAACTCTTGGTCTCTGCTGAAGTTTAAGCTGAGGTGCCCTCTGCCAGTTCAGCCAGATGTAAAAGACCCATGTTGTTACTTTGGAGAGTTCTTCCAGTGTCCTGGCCAGTATTACTCACTCAACCAACACCGCCGGAAGAGAGAGATTAACTGACCGTTCCTCTCACTCACTGTTGGTGGGACTTTGCTGTGAGACAATTGGCTGCTGTATTCGCCGACGTAACCGTGACAACGCTTCACAACTTTGGGGTGTTTCGAGGATGGATGTGTATATGTGTGAAAGGCACTATTTCAATGAAAATTCCTTCAGTCTTTATTCCTGGTTCGAGTGGCCCCGGGTGTGGAAGGGGAAAATTAATTAGTGTCTTTTTTCCCCCTGATTGTTATTCAGTGACCCTTGCTGAAAAATACCTGCTTGTGGCTGTCCGGTGAGGGCAGAATCGAGCCTTTTTAAACACATTCTGCTCTGGGGGGCAAGGCTGCATTTATTGCCCGTACCCAGCTGCCCTGAAAAGGTGGGAGTGAACCTTTTCCTGGAACCACCGCAGCCCATGTGATGAAGGTGCTGCCACAATGGTGTTGGGGTAGGGAATTGAAGAATATCGACCTGGCAAGCTTTCGGAGCACTGCTCCTTCATCAGGTGAAGTGAAGAGATGCATATAGGCACAGCATATATAGTCAGATTATCTCTGCCGAGGTGTGATAAAGGGCAGTTAGAAAGATTAACTATAATCATCAGGCAGTGTTCTGACAATATATGCTGTGCCTATATGCATCTCTTCACTTCACCTGACGAAGGAGCAGTGCTCCAAAAGCTTGTGATTTCAAATAAAGCTGTTGGACTATAACCTGGTGTTGTGCAACTTCTCACATTTGTCCACCCCAGTCCAACACCGGCATCTCCACATCATGGCAAGGGTTGAAAAGTCTCCAGTCAGGGTGGAGTGTGACTTGGAGGCGATGGTTGTTCCTGTGACATTGCTGGTGGGAGTTCCGCCCCATTGCTGGATTACCTGCTGACACTATGTCCAGGCTTGCTTGTGAAGAATTATCACTTGTCTGAGGTCCCAGGGATCACCTGGAGCTTACGGGAACTGTACCGCGGCATGACTCGGTGCTTGCACAAGGAGTATGGAGTGGGGGAGGCAACTTCTGCCTCTTTGATGTACGACCTGGAGTATGGTGGGGCCTAGGTACGGAAGAAACTGCTGTTGCTCTAATATATGCTCTGAATTTTTAATACTGATTTTTCCGCTCCGTTGCTAGTTGATTTGAGAAGCTAGTGTAATTCTCAAGACCCTAAAGTCCATGGAGGCGGACCTCTGCCAAGCAGATGTGCCGACTCAAATGGAGACCGTTTTTTAAAAAATGACGGCACTTGTAGGGCTGCAAGTGCCAAGTAACCATTTGATACAATTAGTGAATGGACAGTGCTTCCCTCTCTCTACTTGCTGCTGTCGCGCTCGGCTCTGGTTTGATGCGGAGCTGAAGATTCCTGCCCCGATGATGCAGCTTGTTACGGCCCCATGCATCGGAAGACCCCACCCCCAGGTCTGGCCTGACTGGGATCCGCTGTGCTTTACGACTTTGGCGCAGGTCTGTGAAAGAGAGAGTAGCGGCCTGTCGCACAGCTGCCTTGCGAACCCATTAAAATGGCAACAAGAAGGGGTGGTGGGGTGGGGGCAGCAAAAATGTCTCTACGTGCAATGGGGCAGAGTAGCCAGAACATGGGACGTTGGCAGGACCTTGGTCAAGTCGGCTCAACTCCGCTGATGACCAAATATTTAAAGAGAAACCAAAAAAGTTAGAAAATAAGTTTCCGGTCTAGGAGAAGGCCTGTCGGGCCAGTAAGTTCATGTCACTGATGGATCAGCCTCACCCGTCAGCTTCCTCAACCTGTTCTTCAATCCCTTCTTCTTATAGAAACCTATCGAATTACCTCCTGAAACCTATTGATACCGTTAATTTCAATGGCCTCCGCTGGTAATTTATTTCAAAAGTCTGCCGACTTCTCTTGCTCCAAAATGTCCTTGTTTTTAAATGTGTTCCCTGGTGTTTGAGGTCTCTTGCTGTAGTGAATTTTTTTCATGTCTAAATTCTGTCCGTTCCCTTTATGATGAAAAATGCTAATTAGCTTCGCAGATTCTCCGGGACCTTTGGCATCGATCTGTCGCTGCCTCATCGACTGAGGAGGGTTTTTTTAAATTAAAAAACTTTTAATGTGAAGGTGTTGTGCTCTTTTTAATAAAGGGAATGGAGTTCATCTGTTCCCAGTGAAATGGCACTTTGCACAGTCGATAAAATGTGCCCAGTGCTACCACCTAGCGGTGCAGTAGCTGCACCTGTTCCTGAAATGAGGAAAGAGCAATTTGATGTTTATTAAACGCTAAGCATATTCATTACCCTGGCAGTGAGAACTGAGACTGTTTCTGACAACTGACCAGCGAGAGAGTCCCGCCAACGCCCCACCATTCACGGCAGTAATGGGTTGTTGATTAAGATGTTGCACTTAGTGACGTTTAATTTGCAATCCAAAGACTCTCTCCATCTTCTCCTCCATCGCTCCTGAAGACGTTGGAGTTTTTTTTTTGGGCGCTACAGCGCCCATCGGTGGCCACAGTCCCGACTCCCTCCCAAACCGAGGATTGGAGCTGGGGGTCCCTTTGGTCTTCGGTACTGCACCAGTAGGTGTGTTTAGCCACCTGAGGCGCCAGGGGAGCCAACTAGAGTCTGGTTCACTGGTTAACTTGTTGGCTGGTTGGCTTTTTTGTCTTTCAGGCTGGGAGGTGATTCGTCACAAGATGAAATGGGCACTGCTGCCATCCTGACCGCCCAGCTGGACGAGGAGCTGGGAGGCGGCCCAGTCCAGGTAAAACCCCCATCTTTCTAGACCAAAGAGTTGAAGCACGTTCGAAACGGCCTGTAAATTGCCATCCCTGATATTAGTCAATGAAAGCAGGCGTCGCATCGGTTTATTTTAAATCCTTACAAAGACGAGTGTTTTTTGGCCATTTTAGTATGGGCGACATTAATTTTTAGGCTAAAATGTTTCTGGTGCAGAAGAACGCACCGACCGCACTCAAAGGAAGAAATCCGAATTGAACAATTGTACAACTGTTTTCTCCGAGCTTGTTTATGCCGAGTGTCAGTCCCATGACCGGGCTCAGTAGGCGAGTGCAGCAGGTCATTCAGTGGCGCGGCCTTAATTACACGTTTGGCTCTTCGCCAGCCAGCTCCACAGGGCATCAATTATTATTATTGTTTGTGCTTGTGCACGTCGAGCACTGCAGACACCAACCATTTAATTCTAGGGTTTGGTTTTTTTTGTGTTTTGCTGTTTAAATCTCGATTTGCATGGCCGTCAGAAACTAGAGTGCTGAAGCCGAGCAGCCAAATACATTTAAATTCTATTATTAAATGTCTTTACAGGTGTCATTTTAAATAAGAGGATGGAGGGATTTCCCCCCCAATCCATTCCTCTGGTTTAGGCACCAATCAATGTTTGCACTTTTCGCACATTCTCCGCCGCAGTGTTTATGCGCAGGTTTTACTGTGTCCCTGCTGTAGACTGAGGAACTCTGCATTGCACAAAGCACCATCCCCATATACTGTCCCGTCACCTGAAGAACAACTTCGCTTCAAAGTTCTTTGTGTGTCAAATACCAAGTGTTTTTAAGTGAGGAAGTAAGAAGGCAAAGTCAAACATAAAAGAAAGACTTGCATTTCTATAGTGCCTTTTCACCACCAATGAAGTACAGCTTTACAGCCAATGAAGTACTTTTGAAGTGTAGTCACTGTTGTAATGTGGGAAACGTGGCAGCCAATTTGCGCACAGCAAGCTCCCACAAACAGCAATGTGATAATGACTGGATAATTTTTTTATGTTGGTTGAGGGATAAATATTGGCCCCAGGACACCGAGGATAACTCCCCTGGCTCTTCATCGAAATAGTGGCCATGCCCACCTGAAGGAGTAAACGGGGCCTCGGTTTAACATCTCATCCAAAAGATGGCACCTCTGACAGTGCAGCACTCCCTCTGCACTGGTGTGTCGGCCTAGCTTTGTGCTCAAGTCCCTGGAGTGGGACTTGAACCCACAACCTTCTGACTCCGAGGCGAGGGTGCTACCAACTGAGCCACAGCTGACACTCCACATCACTGCTTTTGTAGGACAGTAATCTCCTGACCATCGAATTCATTGTGGGGAATGTCAGACTTTTGCCAAATACTCCACCCCTACCCCATTCAATGGGGTTTAAAACAGGCTCTCATTCTGCAACAGACTATGCAAATACTTGAGAAAACAACATCCAAGATTTATCATTTCACTTTAGTAAACACTTTGTACCATCCATTATACAAATGGATGGTTTCTTGGCTGCTGTTGGGTGCCCGTCAGCTGCCTCCTCCTCCTCCTCATGAATGAAGCGGGTCTACTTACTTTCAAAGTGCTTTTGTAATCTAAGTCCTCACTGGGATTTAACCAAGAAAGCATTATCCATTTAAAACCCAGAGTCCTGACTCTCCTTTTCAATCTCATGACATGAAGCCCCTTTTCAGAAGAGAAAAGGGAATATTTGTTAAAATAGACGATGTTGGAAATGAACTGCGCAACAATCAGCATCTGAAAGCGAAAGAACCAATTAAGGTTTTGCGAGAGATCCTTCACAATTGGGAAGGTCTGAGCACATGGAGCTCACTTTCATACACCAAGTGTTTATATCTGTATCTATCTATCTCGGGATATGGGTGTCGCTGGCGAGGCCAGCAATTTATTGCCCATCCCTCGTTGCCCTTGAGAAGGTAGTGGTGAGCCGCCACCTTAAACCAGTCCCATGAGGTGAAGGTACTCCCACAGTGCTGTTAGGTAGCGTGTTCCAGTGATGCCTTGCAATGAAAATGAGCACCAATATCATTAAGTTTAAACATGCACATACGCGCAAACGCACACACCATTCATTAGATCACGTCGAAAGAATAAAGGTCAGACAGACCTACCAGTTTGTGTGTGAGAAATAACTGTGAACAGACAATTTCTCACCTTCCAGTCTTGCACAGTGGTTTAATTCAGAGTTCCTCGGTCACAGCAGAACTTTTATAAAAGCGACCGGATTGGACCACAGTGGTGTTTACAATAAGTGGAATGGGAAGGATCCGTTTACAGTGTTTTCACTATCGCAGGTTTATGGTCAGACCGAGTTCAGGGCAAACTGCAAAACCAGGCTCTTTTTTTTAACAAAATAACTGTTTGCATTCGAGAAGCAGGACTTCATTGCTGACTGACTGTGAATTCCTAATTCCCCGCAGGGACCTGACGGTTCCCGAGTCGTTAACCAGGTATCTGCACCGGCTCGCTGTAGATCGTGGCCCCCTTGGCTTTGAGTGACGCGGGACTAGTAGAAAATTGAAGTGCATTTGTGTCTCTAACCATGAGCCTAGCAGGCATGGGGTAGTAGTGCATGCTTGAGTTGGCCTTATGTCGCTGCTTTCTTTGTCAAGCCCAGCCCGCTGCACTGAGTGAACAGCTGTTTTATCACCAGCAAAGTAGAGTGTAGACTGGCAGCTGTAGATGGAATGCTGTAGATGGAATGCCTCTCCCTTTGTATCCATTGATCTGTCTGGCCTCCTGAAAGATTAAATATGTAGCTGATCCTCTGATCACGTCAGTGTACCATTTGTGTTTTTTTTTGCTTGCCTCGGATTCCCCCTCAGCATGTTAACGTGGGTGGGGTTTTAGAAGAAAAAAGCATGGTGTCAGTGCTGTGAAATGTAAACCCTTTTCTAATTTTGGCAGCCAGTGTCAGCACTGGGCACTTCCAATTGAAATCCAGCAGTGGTTAGATTCAGAGTGAAGCTTTCTGTTCTGCCTCGGCCTCCACCCCAATATGAGAAGGAAAAGCCCATCTCTCTGCATTTTTCACCTCTCCTTCCTTGTTTCTCTTGTGAAGCTGTCAGTCGAAGGCTAGGATTTACCGTTTGGGTTATTAGCCCTGGAATACTTGAGGAATTTGAACGACATTCCTCAGTCCTAATTTAACAGTGATGGTATCCCATTTGTTTTAAATGCACTAACACCGCCATTACAATGCCAGAGGAAATTTGTAATTGTGTGTTGGGTGTCCATACACTGGCGCAAATGCTAATTTTTTTTTTTAAAGCTTTTGATGTGGACCTTTTTTTAGGCAGTTTTTGTGCCAGTCATCTATGCCCATTAGGGTTGAAACTGGCCACTTCACTTTTGACCATAGCCAACAAAGGCAGCAGACCCTGCATTCCATTAGTCAAGGCTGGCATCTCGATCCCACGGGGGAGATAGAATTCCAACCCACTGCCACTCCCAGCTTTTTGGCTAAAGATGGACTTATTGTGCAACTGTGTGATGTGTTCAATCTGCTTTGTATGTGACGCAGTCCTTATTTGGGCACACCTGCAGCCGCTTACTACTTCCACTAGATGGAGCTTCAGAAGCTGCGGTTTCCCCCCAAACTTTTACAACCTCACTAATGCACTGAGGGAATTTCACTTGCTCCTGACTGTGTGTGTGTGGGGCGGGGGAGGGGGGGGGGGTAGTAATCTAATGGGAGATCTACTGCTAAACTCTTATGCATACAGAAGTTGGGTTATAATTGTTTTCAGTTATCCTGTGAAAATTCAAATTAGTGGGCAGAAATATTTAATTTTTTTTCTCCTCCTGCCCCCACCCCCTTTTTTTTTAAATGTGAGCAGTGGGCCATTGCCTATTTTATTACTTTTTCATCCCTGTTTAAATTTGGGAGTAGAGCTTTTTTGTAGTTGGCATCAGCAATGAACCAAAAAACCAGTTGCTATTTGCACAAAGACCCAGAAATTGCAACACAAAATAATTTGACTAATGGGAAGGAGTGTACCATTCCTTTTTTGTAAGGTCAGTTGGATACTATAACTTGTATGCGTCAGGAGCTAGTTCAATATATGTACGGGCAAGTAGCTGATAAATTATCACGAGTGAGGAAGCAGAACTCAACAGGGCAACCTCTGGCTGTGATGGGAGAGAGACGGATCCACACAGCAAAACCTAGTTACAGGAGTCGGCCATTCAGCCCCTCGAGCCTGTTCCGGCATTCAGTGAGATCTTGGCTGATCTGTATCTTGACTCCCTTGCCCTGCCTTGGCTCCAAACTCTGGAACGGAGCAATGTTCCCATAATTTTTTTGGGGGGTGCGCGGCCCCTTTAAGGGGCTGTGTGGCCCATACTGCGCACGTGCGGTTTTTCCTAAAAAGCAGGTGAGCCAGCTGCGCGGGAGCTTCAGAGTGCTGCGTGGCCGCGCAGCTTAAAGGGAGCATCTAATCCCAGAGCAAGACTCGGTGGAAACAGTGACGCCAATAATGGCAACACTTTCTTCCCCGCACTGGGAAACACACGTATTTTAATAGAAAGAGAATTTATTTTATATTTTAATACAACTGAGCATGTTACAGGCTCCGTCAGAATTTCAGGATTCTGACTTTTATCCGATCAGAATTTCTTGATTTGAAATGCAGCACTTGACATACTCCAGGAAATCCTATTCTCTGCTATGGGTTCTGGGAACTTTCTGGCTTTTTTTTTTGTTCTTTCTGAATTCACGTTGGGAAAATGGTATGAAATCCGCTACAAGCAAATTGGTGCTTTTCAGATCAAAAGTAGAACCAAGTGATCAGAATCTGCAAACTTCAGGTTTGATGGCAGGAACAAACCAATTACTTCAGTAAATCATGAACTATTACAGTTTTCTTCATGGCATAATGCTAAAATCAGCTGACGTACCCCCTCGGGGCCTGCTCCCCAATGGGGTTTGTTCAGCTGCCTGTACGTGGCAGTTGACTGAAGGTGTGATCTACCTTGATGGTTCCCATCAAGTGCTCCCTGTAACAGAAGAGTGACTGCAAGAGCAGCGCCACGCCAGCAGTCTACCATTGTTGACATTTCCTGCTGACTTTAACCTCTTAATTCATCTCTCGTGGGGGTGGGGGCTAATTATTAGCTTTAATTGGGTTTCTGCCTACAATCTGAAGCCTTGCATATGCCCTGATGTCCAGGTGAATTATTACATAAGTTCCAGGCCAGCTCCTTCCATACTCTGTCATGGCACAGTCACCCCTTTACACCTGTTCTGTCTGTTCCCTACCTGTGACTTGTTGCACTGTACTGATATTAGGCACTTTTACAGTGACTGGTTATAAGAGTGGGGCATGTTAACTGTGTTTGATTTGTATGAACAGGAAACCGGGCTCCACCTAACTTTTTAGTGTTGCTTTAAGGACACCCTGTCTCTGCCATCTTTCTCTTTGCATGGGTCAGTTCTGCACTTAGAGCTTGTGTTTCGGTGACTAATCTCACACAGTTGTTTCCTGTCTGATTTAAGCTACTGCTTTGAGATTCCTTTTTTATTTTACTCTTCTTGAATTGTTCCAAACACTCTGTCTCTTGTTTTTTCCTTTTCAGTGACACGGCCTCTCCAGGGATTATAGAAGGGGATAGTAAACAATCACGAGGCATGGTTTACTGAGAAATGTGCCCTAGCGGGTGCTGGAAAACATATTAATATCATGAGCTAGTTTATTTTTACTTATCGGATCTGTGATCCTTCTGTTTCTCCCCCCCCCCCCCCCCCCCCCCCCCCCACCCCCCTTCCTTCCACACTCCATGGTTGGCCACCACTGCCCTCCCCCACACGCCATGGTTGGCCACCACTCGAGTGTGAGCAGCTTTCACACCTCCAACACTGCTCCTGTGCAGCTGGTTGCTGGGATGTGTACGAGATGGTCGTGGGATAAATTCGCCCTTCTGGGTTTTTTTCCTTCTCCTCTCCCTCCTGGGGCAGCTCCTGCTTTCCCATGTCTTCGGGCAGCTCAGCACCGATGGGCAAATGGCACGGCTGACAGTGCATTCTGTGCAGCAGCATCACCACATCAACATGGGCTGAGTTCATTGGCAAATCTGTCTGTCCAATCAACCATCTGGTTTACAACATTCAGTTTGGGAGGAAAAGGCACTGACCATGTACGCGCTTTAATAGATACATCAATATTGAAACCCTTATTTTCTATTCTTTCCCTCGCAATGCACGTTGTTGCATGGCCCTGAAGGGCAGGCACTTTGTAACCAATCTCAGGAACGAATATTATAAAAAAAAAAAAACAGCAGGAATGTGTCAGGCCTCCATTTGGCACCTCCAGCCGAGAGCAGGAATTCACCCGGGCAATTGTGGGCATGACCCCATGTGCAAGTAGCTCACGGCACCACAATTGAGCACTGGCGCTGTTCTTGTTTAAGTGACAGGAGGTCCAGATCCAGATGGAAATTTAAGAAAGCAAAATAAACTGCTTGCTCCCCAAGCCCACCGTTTGGAACAAGGACCAGTGATGAAGTTTCTGACCAGCAGTAGCGGGCTCTGTATGTGATCAAACAAATGATATCCCACATTGCTACCCAGTACAAGGAGAAATACCAACTTAAACGAATAAAAAATGATTTTTTTATGGGATGTGGGTGTCGCTGGCAAGGCCAGCATTTATTGCCCATCCCTAATTGCCCTTGAAGGTGGTGGTGAGCCACCTTCTTGAACCGCTGCAGTCCGTGTGGTGATGGTACTCCCACAGTGCTGTTAGGTAGGGAGTTCCAGGATTTTGACCCAGCGACGATGAAGGATCGGCGATATACTTCTAGGTCAGGATGGTGTGTGACTTGGAGGGGAACTTGGAGGTGGTGGTGGTCCCATGCGCCTGCGGCCCTTGTCCTTCTAGGTGGAAGAGGTCGCAGGTTTGTGAGGTGCTGTCGAAGCCTTGGAGAGTTGCTGCAGTGCATCTTGTAGATGGTACACACTGCAGCCACGGTACGCCGGTGGTGGAGGGAGTGAATGTTTAAGGTGGTGGATGGGGTGCCAATCCAGCAGGCTGCTTTGTCTTGGATGGTGTCAAGCTTCTTGAGTGTGGTTGGAGCGGCACTTATCCAGGCAAGTGGAGAGTATTCCATGACACTCCTGACTTGTGCTTTGTAGATGGTGGAAAGGCTTTGGGGAGAATCAAGGCTAGCAAGTGTTAGAAGGTGGGTGTGGGTGGGAGTTCAACCCAAAACCTGGGCAGTTTTAAAGGTCAGAATGGTCCAGTCAGAGATGCTACAGGCCACTCTATGTAATGCTTCATATTACAGTACACCTATTAATTGGGTGGGTTGCACAGATTGGATTTCCTAAGATTAAAATAGTGTATGCGATCATTTTAGTAATTGATCTTGGCAAGGCTGGATTCCCCATTACCACCTTCACTTTTTTTCAGTGTCATGGCCGTATGTAAGAGTAACTGTTTCTTCTCTCATCACTCGAACAGGTGCGTGTGGTCCAGGGGAAGGAGCCAGCCCATCTGATGAGCATGTTTGGAGGCAAGCCGATGGTTGTTTACAAAGGTGGCACCTCTCGGGAAGGCGGCCAGACTGCGCCGGCAGACAATCGCTTGTTCCAAGTCCGGGCCAGTAGCTCGGGATCCACCAGAGCAGTGGAGGTTAGTTGGTTTAATGCCGGCTTTCCTTTTTGCCTCCCTATTCCACGAGAACCATTTCAAATCCTTAAGAACGAGCACAAAAGCAAAATACTGCGGATGCTGGAAATCTGAAATAAAAACAAAATGCTGGAAATACTCAGCAGGTCAGGCAGCATCTGTGGAGAGAGAAACAGAGTTAATGTTTCAGGTCGATGACCCTTTGTCAGAACTGGAAAAGGCTGGACATGGAACAGATTTTAAGCAAGTGTGCTTAAGCTTTTTTCCAGTTCTGACAAAGGGTCATCGACCTGAAACGTTAACTGTTTCTCTCTCCACAGATGCTGCTTGACCGGAGTAGTTCCAGCATTTTCAGTTATTATTGAAGAATGAGCAGGTCTGACTAAAAGGCGAGGAGGAGGAGGAGCCTTGTTCCAGGGGAGATTTAGGGGATGGTTGACTATATAAGTGAAGAGGTTACCTTTCGCTCTTTGTAGCAAGAGTTTTAAAGATT
Source organism: Squalus acanthias (assembly GCA_030390025.1). Lineage (NCBI taxonomy): Eukaryota > Metazoa > Chordata > Chondrichthyes > Squaliformes > Squalidae > Squalus > Squalus acanthias. Next base: position 86,615,252 of record CM059438.1, read on the forward strand.
GTCCTTTTTGTGCATGTGTCGGATTTCACCACAAATGACAAACTCTTCCCCCCCCCCGGTTCCTTGAGTTCTCGCAGGACTAGTGTGTTGCCAGCAGATGTCACTGATGCACTAAATCACAAGGCAGGCTGGAGACAGTGACTGGACAGCGACCTGTACTTCCTGGCATGGGCTGTCCCTGCCACAAAACACACACTTCCTGATTTCACACAAGCTCCACGTGGGGAAATCTCAATTTGTTACTTGCCGCTATCCCCCGGTGTGAAGGGCGTGCGGTTGGAACGCACTGATCAATAAATCTTCACCCACATTAGGGTAGCCAGCTCCTGGTTGAACGTATTCCGGGCGGTTTTATCACCTGACCAATTGCCCCGCCCTAGCACTTCTGCCATCGATTGCCTAAAACGGCCATCCTCGTGGCTTGCTGCCTTCATATAGAAACTCCTAATAATTTTATTTTAGACTCTATGCAACGGAGGAGTATTGAAGGTACCCGTGAGCTGGAATGTGGAGGGGCTACCTGAATAGAGTGGCACCAATGGAGAAAATGTGTTGCAGACCTTTGACCTGTAGTGAGTTACAGCCGGTGTATTCCTTGTGCATCTCTTCTCTCTCTTTCTCCCCCCACCCCCCCACCCCCTACGATGATGTCATTGTGTACCCCCCACCCACCCAGTTAGGGACCCTCTGCATTAGAAGAAGGAAAATCAGTTGAATAGTCATTTGGGTGAAAAGGTTTTCTTTCTGTAACAAACGTCCTCGCTCTCTGGCAGTGCTCCAAGTACTGTGTGCATGCAGTCAGCTCCCAGGACATCCCTGCGCATCTTATCAAGCTGCTCATTTGATTGACTGACTGTGGCTGCGGCTTGTCCGTGGGAAAGCTGATCCAAGTGTGGCTGGCATAGTCGGCCGTGGTAAGCTGGCAGATGCTTGGTCTGAAAAGGACCGAGTGTGCCGAAGGTGAGAACAGCAAGTGTCTTGTCTTCTGTCTAATGGGAGCTTTCTCCCAAGGGCCAGATATGGGCAAGGGTTGCTAACTGTCTGTCTGGTTTTTTGAGGGAGTTGTCTGACCGCCAACTCAAAGGATGCCCCCTGCTCCCGTGTTGTAACGTGGAGACATCAGTTACTAATGCTGTTGAGGTGATTTAAGCAGCTGCAAAGCTGAAGCTGTGGTTCCACCTTTGGTCTGGCCCCAATCTCCTCCTCCTGCCCACCCCTACCCAATAAATTGGTGTTGAGCCAATTCTTCCCCTGCCTGAGTTTTACAAGTCTTGAAATATGAGATGGGAATGCTGGAGTATATCTGAATTCTTTGGGGGTGGGGCGACATCATTTGGCCCTGAAATTCCAGGTGAGACATTGTGGAAATGTATTGAATTGTGTATTTGGGACCCCCTCCTGTGTGCGGTGGGACTGGGCTTGCTGGAGATGGCGGCTGTCCTCGCTGGTGTTGTGAACTGTGTCTCCGTTCCCCGCAGGTCGACGGCGTTGCCTCCAACCTGAATTCAAATGACGTCTTTGTCCTGACGACTCCTGGCTCGTCCTTCGTCTGGGTTGGCCGGGGAGCAAGTGATGCCGAGAAGCAAGGGGCCCAACAACTCCTCGACATTCTGGGAGCCAGTGCCTCAGAAATAGGCGAGGGCAGCGAGCCAGGTGGGTGATGGTGTGATCCTGCACTACGCCTGCAGCTCTGTCTTTCTGACGAACGTTTACTGTTATTGATGATTTCATTCTGTCTGTGAAGCCTTTTATTTCCTGCAATGCTAGTGTCAGAAAAAGCAGGGGCGTGGGAAATCGCAGCCACCTTATACTGATGAGTTATTGATCAACTCCCTTTCCATTTTAATGGTGCAAAAGATGCCCACACATTATACAAACTATTTCAACCACCAGACTTTTTATTAACTGTATAAAATATACAATGTGGACCGCTGTCTTTTTAAACCAGTGATTCTCTTGTGTGACTTGCTACAGTATTTACACAGTAAGTACACCGCTTGAGCCTTGCTTGCAATCCTCTCACTGTGCAGTCCATACATCTCTTGTGGAGCGTCTAATCGTTTCTCTCTCCCACGTTTTATTCTTTACTGTTTTGATGACAGATGAGTTCTGGGAGATCTTGGGCGGCAAGGCAGATTATCGCACATCCCCGAGACTGAAGAACAAAATGGACATTCATCCTCCTCGTCTCTTTGCGTGTTCCAACAAGACTGGACGCTTCATTGTGAGTTTGACCTTCGGTTGCTGCGTGTTTTTGGGGTTCCAGGAATTGTTGGCCCCGTGGTACAACGGTGCAACACTTGTCTAAGATAACGGAGGCATTAGATTTCAAATGAGCAGCAGGGTTTTGGTCCAGAGTCCCTTTTTGTGTGAGGGGTTTGAGGTCTCCGCTGACTGCTCAATAGGGACTTCTGAGAGTGCAATGGGAATTAGTGACCTTGAAGACAAAGACCTCGTTTTCACTCATGTTAATTTGCCAGATGACTTTAGCAGTGGATGCTAGTTTCTGAAATACAGGCATGTTGGCATCTGAGTGCTGGCAGCATAGTGCCACTGGGACAGTATGATGTGGGCTTACTCCCCAAGGATTCGGAAGGGAAGATTTTACCTGACCGACCTCAACTTCTTTTGAAAAAGTGACAACTGTGCACATGGGTTGTCACTTCCTCAGAGAAGCACAGTGGTAAGCCCAATGACTTGACGCACCTCGACTGGCAAAAGACTTTTGATAAAAGTTACATGCAAAAGGCTTTTATTTAAACTCTAAAGGTGTGAGGATTCGAGGTGAATCTTGGGAATGGATTACAAAAAACTGAGTACGCGTTGGAGTCCTGTCCAGAGTGGAGACATGTACTGAGTGGGGTAACGAGGCTTGGTGTTGGGACCCCCTGCTGTTTCTAATTTACATGCATGCCTTGGATTGAGGAAACTCAATGCAAAGTGCTCAAATTTGCAAATGATGGCAAACTAGAGGAGTTGGAATCAGAAGAGGCAACTCTGAAATTACAGAATGAGTTGGACAAAATATGTAAATGTGCAAAACAATAGAAGATGTAATTTAAGGCTGAAGTGTTCAGTACTGCACATGGGTAAGAAAAATAGATGCCACATGAACTCCCATGAATGGTGTTGAAAGAGCTAAAGATGAAAATAAAATGGGCTTCGAGGTCTTTGTTACCTCCACGCTCAACATGTCCAACCAATGCAGAGCATCAATTGGCAAAGCCAGTAAGATGTTCAACAATGTAGCCAAGATAATGGAATACCAGACAGTGGAGGTAATGATCCAAATGTATGGTGCTCTGCTCACCAAGAAATCCGAGACACTGGCGGCAATGCAGAGTAGATCCACAAGGGGGTATGTGTTATAAGGAAAGACTTGAGAAACTTTGACTTCAGTCTAAGTAAGGTGTCTGAGAGGCAATTTGTAGAGTTATACAAGATTGGTTCGGGCATGGAAAAACGTAACTTGGTATACTACCTTAAATTAAACTGCAGAAGTAGAGCAAGGGGACACTGGTTCAAACTAATAACAAGTAAATAAGCATAAGAGGGAGAAGGGAATAGTGGGTAATGCTGATAGTTAGATGAGGAAGGATGGGAGGAGGCTTGAGTGGAGCATGGACTGGTTGGGCCAAATGGCCTGTTGCATTTTCTGTGTCATTTAGGACTGTTAACAGGAAATTCTTCCTTGCGCAAAGACCTTGTGGGTTAGATTTGCAGGTAAACTACTGGAAGCAAGAACAGTTGGTTGCTACAGTGGGCGGGTGTTGGGATCTCTGATGGGTGTATTAAGATGGGCCGAATGGCCGCCTTCATCCATAATTAACTTGATCTTGTGAAGTCAGCCTGGCTGGCACTCTCATGGGCCCTAGTGCTGTCACACCAGTCACACTCCTGACCAGGACTGGGGTCTGAGGAGGGCAGACTAAAAAAAAAATAAATAAATTGAGTGCCTGAGTCATAAAAGAAGGAAAGAGCAATGGACTTGGGAGTGGTGCCAGGTTGCATTCTTTGTTTGACGATTTTGGTCATGGATGCCACTTTTTGATTACCATGTGATCTGATCCTGTCAGTGTAAGCAAAACCAGTTCAGCTGAAAATGTGGAATGTGCTTGCATGATACTGAGGTAAGGAATTCCAGCACATTTTGTGGAGGAGTAGGAAACTGAAGCAATTTAAGCATGAAGTACATTCTGTCCGCAACGTACTCCCACTCATCAACCCTCTCGGATGGGTAGAGTGCTGACTGCCCTGGAACTGTTCCCATTCTGTAAAACAATATCATCACTTGGAAGAGTGCAAAGTAATTTTTCAAATCTAACTGGACATAACCCATCAAGTCAGAGCTGTTTTTACGAAATTTTATCTCTATTCAGGCATGTGGGTGTGTAGATCTAATTTTTTTTGTTTGCTTGGAGGCAAACGCGAGGGTGGAGGGAGCTTTGTAACAATTTAATGGAGGGGATTTAAGAACAACAACACGAGACTCGGTGAGAAATAGCACATGGAGTTGGCACTGTTGGCCCAATCAGTGAGGGTAGGGGGTAATTCTCCCATAGCTGCCCCCCTGAAACCTCTGATCTTGTAATGGAGTTGACCAGTATGACCCCTCCCCACCCCCAAGCTTAAGAAAAATCTGAACTAATTCCAAGGTAGAAATAACTTGAGTGCTGTTTTTAAAGACTTAGTTAATGGGCAATTGTGTAAAAAAAAAAAAAAATTTGTGCTATTTTATGTCTTTAAGCTGTTTGTTTTAATATTCAAAGTAACTTCTATCCCCAGATGTTAAAGACTTGGTTCTATGTCCTGATTTGAGGTGGTTTGTAAAAATAGAAGCACTATCTCCTCACGGCAGATATTCCACCTCGCCATTAGAATGGGTGATTCTACAAAGGGAATGCTTTATATTTTTATACGTGAAAGGGTTAGACATTGACCTTCCCATCTGGTAGGACTTTAAATTCAGCCCCGACTGATTTGGATGTTCTGTGTCTGCTGGTTGTAAAGGTCTTGCATGAAATGACTTTGGGCACTCTTAATCTAATTCCAAGGGATCCATTCCACAAAACTGGCCCGGATTGGTCACTAATGGGCAATCTCGCTTCACAAGGCCACAGGATGGCTGTTTGAGAAATGAGACAAATGTCACAGCTGGTGCATTTAAGGGATGCTTTGAGACAGAGTAGGAGCTTTACGCTGCATCTAGCTGGTGGCCGTCTAACCCGGGTGTGCTTGACACAGAGTGCCCGAAGCAAATTTTTAACACCATTTGCCTTCTAATGAGTGCAGAACATGACCGTATAACAATCGCTCGTAAACTCACTGATCTGGATTTTTTTTTTTCTCTTGTCAGATTGAAGAAGTGCCTGGTGAGCAGACCCAGGATGACTTGGCCACCGACGATGTCATGATTCTTGATACATGGGACCAGGTGAGGTTACCAGCTCACTTTCTGATGGGCTGTATCTACTCACATTTACAAGGAGGCTGCAGCTCACGAGACCAGAGTTTGCAAGTGCTACCAGTCGATTAGAAAAAACGCTATATAGCTTTGCTCTAGATTGCATGAGAATGGTGCTGTTCATGGAGTTAGGATGAACGAGAGCAGATCTATTCTCATACAAAAACCTGCTATCTTCACAACCCATAATATGTTGATGCAAAGCTGTTAATATCGAGGAAATACAACAAGCGATGTATAGTCGTCAACTGTGATTAAATGGTTGCAAACTCATTTAAACAGAGGGAGCTGTATTTACATTTAGGAGCAGTATATATTATGCAGTTAAACTAAAATGAGTGGTTGTTACTCCAGAGGTGAGTCACTGCAGGTCTGGATCAGGTCACCTGCATTCTAACATTTAAAAGTCTCCATTTTCCATTTCTTTCAGTGGGAAGTAGAGTTTATTAAAAGTGCATCTGTGGAAAAGCCCAGAGCTCTTGGAGCAGTCACATCACTCTGCTCTCTCTACATCTGTTTCATTTATATATTTTTTTAAAGTCCATTGTGTGTAATTTTGACTTGGGTTTGGGGGAAAACAAGCAATATCTGATCAGCCGCCCATTATAAATCTCTCCCAATTTTAATTTCAATTGGTCAGTGGAAGTAAAAACCAGGAGAGATGCCTAACTGGCGGCTTATCCAATATCGCCTGTATTGCACTCGCCCAAAGTCAAAATTAGCCCAGTGTGTTTGAGAGAAGCCACTTTCCTGATTCAGTCGAAGGGCTCATGTCCAACAGTGGGACCGTAGCTTACCATGAAAGAAGGGTAGCAAATTATTGTCATCCAGCTGAGTAATGAGGAGTGAGCGAGTGCTATAAAAATACCATTAGTGATTTCTCAGTTTAATTATCATCTAGTGAAGAACAAATCAGGAAGATTAGATGTGCTTCTCTCCGCAGTGAATTTAAGTTGAGGTTTCAAAGTTATTGTGTCTCTCTGTCTCCAGAATGAGTCTTTAGACCACAGGAGTTGCAAGTTTTTTTTTAAAAACATTTTAGTTGCTGTCTGCTCTTTGACTCAACTGATGGAGTTTGGTCGTCTTCTCGTTTCTAGGTGTTTGTCTGGATTGGTAATGAAGCTCATAATGAAGAAAAGGCAGAGGCAACAACATCCGGTAAGAACGTGACACCTGGCCTGTTCATTTAGTCTCAATTTCCCCCTTTGAGGGTGTAGAGGTAGCTAGGGTTGCCAATCCTCCAGGATTGTCCTGGAGTCTTCAGGAATGAAAGATTGATCTCTTGGACACAGTTGCGAGCAACCTGGGAGAATAATCATTGGTCGTGGTTTTCTTCACAATCTTGTTAAACACTTGTTTATTAGTTATAAAAATATTAGAGATGAAGTGGGGTGGGGGGGAAGGAGCGAAAGGCTGTTTGACTGGGTGGATCAGTTGGAGTTGAGAGGTCATGTGATGGAACCTCCAGGAATACGTCCAACCAGAGTTGGCAACCCTGGGCTGGGGCACTGGGGAAGTAAGAGAAGAAAAATTGGAGGACCTACCAACTTATCTTAGTTATGCAAACTTGTGTGATGGCAAGTACAATTTGGTTATTTTAGTGGCAGTTTGGTTTCGCTTTAGAGCTGTGAGGGCAACATCAGACAGTGGTGGAGAACAGGCCTCAAGCCTGGGGCTGGACTTTTAGTGTTCCTGATGTTTTGACAGCTGGTGATGTTGAGCAGGATAACCCAATGCAAGTCTGTTGGAGTACAGAAACCATTTAAACACAATATGGTCATGCAATAACAGCTTTATAAACTTTTAAAAAAAATTGAAGTGAAAGAATGAAGAACTGCAGACTCTTTCCCCCCCCCCCAAATCTGTGTTTTGCTGTAGGATTGTAGATTGCCTACACTGGAGTCATCTAATATGTAAGCTTTGTGCTGTTTTTTTCTCTCTTTGGTGATGGTAAATGACTGGTGGTTAGTTAGTTTTCAAAGTTTTTGTTGCATTGTTTTTGTGGCTAGAAAGCTGTAGTGGAATGCCCAGGTGTAGTGCTGTCTATTTCTGGTGCATCTTTCTGCTGACTGGCTGTCATTGAGTGAGCTGTACAGATGAATGCTTGGCACTTTCTCATGCTCTGAGGAGCTGTGTTAAATAGTGTTGCAGTTGTTGTTTCTGCACGGTGGTTCTAAGCAGGATATTTACATGTTCGCTTCTGTTTTTTAATCAATTGTGTTGATTCGTGTTTGCTGTGGTTGTTACCACCCTTTCCTTATTGAGGTCATGCTAGGAAATCTCTGGCCCCTGTGTTTTATATACGATAACTGGGTCAGGTTCATGGTCTGTTGTGCGTACAGTTTTAGTTTCTCCAGTATCTCTGGGACTTGCGCCTGGTTATTCACTGGTGTATTCCTACTGCTGTATACCTTCAGTGTGCAGTGTTATGTCCCCAATTAATGTTGGCATTGGTCTGTGGCACCTGCCATGCCAGTGTGTATTATGGGTACAAACTACTGCCCATTAATGGTTTAAAAGTATAAAGGCCAAATGGTTTGGAGTTGTACTTGTGCTATCTCTGAGGAATATGGGGATTGGGCGAGAAGGTGGAGTTGAGATAGAAGATCAGCCATGATCTTGTTGAATGGCGGAGCAGGCTCGAAGGGCCGAATGGCCTACTCCTGCTATTGCTTATGTTGTGTATCTCGAGAGCTCAACTATGGCTATTTTGCCCTTTCCCTGTTGGGTTCCAGTTGTTTTGGGGTTTTGGATTATCTACATGGATAATTATTGTTCTTCAGGTATCCGTCTACTCTCATTAATACTTGGTGGGTCATTCATTATATGTTCCATCCACTCTCCAATTTTCAGCAAAGCCCTGAAGATCGGTTAGTATTAACGCAGTGACTCCACCCATTCCTTCAGTCATGTAGTTTTGTAAAATTTGGACATCATTGTCCTGTTTCTATTTTTGTTCCCCATATCTGCCAGGGTGGGGGGGGGGGGGGAAATTTAAAATATCAGCACCTTCGTACCTGTTGGGTTGCTGTCTTTGGCGATGCAGAGGCTCTGGTTGCTCCTTGTTAGGATGGCATCTGAATAATTTTCTTGCAGGAGGTTTGAGGTGGATCAGACTTGCGGTGTAGTCTTCCACTGTGTGGCGATTTCTGACGGCAATTGTGAATGTTCAGTTTTCAGTAGCTGTTTGTTTTTCAAATGGGAGATTTTTAAATTATTTATCTGAAGGAAGGGATTTTGCAAGTTTGGGTGCTTGTGGAGTTTTTATTCCAAATTTTGTGGTATGGTAACTGGACTCAGCTGATGGCAGAAGGCCTATTATACAGATTTGTGGTCTGGGTAGTGGGCCTGAATATGGGATTGTTTTTTCTTAGATTTGCTACGATTGTTTTTGACTGGATTTTTTTTTTTTTCCACCTGAAGTTTATTTTGATACTTTTCTGTTTCTAGATTTGGCGGGGGGGGGAGGGATTTATTTTTTAAAAAGTTGCCTTTTTTGGGGGGGGGGGGGATTTAAATTAGCGATGACAGCACTCTGATATCTGGGCATGTGATCCAATGCACTACAGTTGAAAGGAGTGTAGCTCTGTGGAATTTCTTTCTTTGCCACAGTGCTCCCGAGGACACGCCTTTGTGTAAAATGCTTGCATCATCCTGAAAGGAATCCGAACATAGTCTGCTTTTATTAGTGCGTCGGCGGCGTGCAGCAATTAAAAGGAAGAAATATTATAACCCCCTCCCTCTGTGACTCGGCAAGTAAAGCCACCACATGCTGTGGTACTGAGTCACACAGATTGGGGGGGAAAGTCCCCAGTTGCATCCCTGGTCTGTGCTGAGTGATCCTGATGGGCAACAGTATTGCATTTGGTTGTGGCTACAAAGGGGAAATGCGAGGGAGTTTCCCAATCCCGTTTTTTTTAATACATTCTACAGTGCTCCCTTGCAGGGAAGTGAGTACGTATATGCATTGCACGGCTCCTGTGAATAGCCTGCCAGCACTTTCTGTCCAAGCCGAGATGGAGGGAGATGCACAAAGCAGTAAAGTGAACGAGCGTCACAATCCCAACCCTCCCAGATCTCATGTACACAGCAGCAAGTCCAGAAGCCAATTTGTCAATCAGTATTATACTGGGCTTTAATGTTGGGGGGTGTAGGTTCAGTAACAAAGGCCGACAGAAAGAGATAAATGTCTTGTGTTTTCTTTTTTGTCCAGCTAAAGTATACATTGAGACCGATCCCACCAACCGGGACTCGAGGACGCCAATAGTGACCGTCAAGCAGGGGTTCGAGCCGCCCTCGTTCACTGGCTGGTTCCTGGGATGGGATTATGATTACTGGAGTGTCGACCCCCTCGAGCGGGCCATGGCTGACCTTGAGGTGTCGTAAATCGCTGGGAGCGTTTCCCACTGACTTCCGCGCTTTCGATCTCACTTTAAGGAGCTTTGAAGATTATAAATGTAAAAAAAAAAGTTTCGCCAGCGATGAGCACCGACTGCCGCTTCCTCTACACAATCTTTTTTTTGCTGTGCAATGTTTAGTCTGTGCGTCGGCATATGCGCGATGGTATCTTGTGCTTCCCAAAGCTTTCGATAATAAAGATTGACATTTTTAGAGCAGAATCTGGTCTGGTTTCTGTAAGTTTAACTTGATACCTAATTGGGATATGTGCACATTTCCTGGTGTAACGGTCACACAACTCCTCTTGCTCTGTAAGGAAAAAGAAAGACTTGCATTTATATAGCGCCTTTCACGACCTCCGGACGTCCAAAAGCGCTTTTCAGCCAATTTTTGGAGTGTCGTCACTGTGTAATGTGTGACATGCAGCTGCCAAATTGCTGCACAGCAAGCTCCCACAAACAGCAATGTGATAATGACCAGATAATGTGGTTTTTTTTTTGTGATGTTGGTTAAGGGATAAATACTTGGCCAGGACCCCAGGGATAACTCCCCTGCTCTTGGAATAGTGCCGTGGGTTCTTTTTAAGTCTACCCGAGCGGGCAGATGGGATCTCGGTTTGACGTCTTATCCAAAAGACGGGACCTCCGACAGTGCAGCACTGCACTGGGAGTGTCAGCCCAGATTTTGTGCTCGGGTCCCTGGAGTGGGACTTGAACCCACAACCTTCTGACTCAAGTGAGAGTGCTGCCTCGCTGAGCCAGTGGCTGACGCCTTGGCCTAGAAATTCGGCTGCACAGCGCCCACTTTTTTGGGCACTAAACACCCTCCCAATATGGCAGCCAGGAAGCAAGCGCACATTTCTGCCCAAACTTGCGCCGCCCGCCCTATTGGATAAGGCGGGTGTGCTGGCGTTCGAGTGCGCGTCGGGAATATTTAAAGGGGGGGGAAATAACTTATTTGAATGGGGGTCCTGAGCATCTCGCAGGGCCCGTTCACGAGTTTCGATTGCCCCAGCGCTTCACAAGCCCTGTGCCGCACTCTTTTCCCCCGCACAATGTGGTGCTGTCTGGCAGGAAGGCCCCCGCACTTGAATGTAGGAACAACCACATTAAAAAGAACACGGGCCACATCTTTCTTCCAACTGCCCCCCCCCCCCCCCCCCCCCCCCACTCCATCCAGGCCCAGCTACTGATTCCATGCCCCCCACTCTAGGTACTCCATTGCTCCCCCATCTCCCTGCCCAGGCCTTCACTTGTCAGAGGGCCGCTGTGACATTAGCAGCGGCACAATCTCGGTTCGCTCTTTGCCGGCAGGCTCCTCCTGCCACACCGGTTTGACATTGGTGAAGCCCAAGGCCCAATATCAGGAGTGTCTCTTGACCTCCCCATTCGGGTGTAGGGGATCGTACCTTGTGGCTCCCCCACCCACCCAGCCGCATGCCCAAATATTGACGCACTCTAATATCTAGGCCCTTGTACCTACTTCTGGACAAAAGCATCGAGTGCTATTGTCGGCGGTCTAGATACAGGTTACCAAACTCTGGGCTTGGCTGCAGTAGGTCCATTGTCCAGAGATGGCTGGGGGGGGACAAAGGAAGGGAAGGGCAGCGTTCGCCAGCACGTCACAAAGGAGCAAGATTCGGCAAAATAACAAAGCTACAGATCTCCTGTGACGGGCTGGAGCCTGTGAAATTCTTTTGGCGTTGAATCATGCATTACACCTTTCCTCCATAGATTTCTTGTGTTGAGGGGGTCAGCCAGAAAGGTCAAAGAGCCACCACCTGAGTTACCCTGATGGTGCACTAGGAAAATCTATGAGTTATTTCAGGCCAGGAATGGCCTGAATATCCAGTCTGTGCCGAGTTGGCTAACGTGAGCCAAGATTGAGAGTTACATTTGGCCTCCACATCACAAGACATGTGGTCAGGACGGGATGTACTTGGCTGTGATGTTCCCAATGTTAGAATCATAGAAATTTACAGCACGAAAGGAGGCCATTTCGGCCCATCGTGTCCGCACTGCCCAAAGAGCTATCCAGCCTAATCCCACTTCCCAGCTCTTGGTCCGTAGCCCTGTAGGTTACGGCACTTCAAGTGCACATCCAAGCACTTTTTAAATGTGGTGAGGGTTTCTGCCTCTACCACCCTTTCAGGCAGTGAGTTCCAGACCCCAACTACCCTTGGTGAAGAAATTTCCCCCTCAAATCCCCTCTAAAACCTCCTACCAATTACTTTAAATCTATGCCCCCCTGGTTTTTGACCCCTCTGCTAGGGGAAATAGGTCCTTCATGTCCACTCTATCTAGGCCCCTCATAATTTTATACACCTCAATAAGGTCTCCCCTCAGCCTCCTCTGTTCCAAAGAAAACAAACCCAGCCTCTCCAATCTTTCATCGTAGCTAAGCAACGTCCTCATAAATCTCCTCTACCCTCTCTAGTGCAATCACATCCTTCCTGTAATGTGACCAGAACTGTGCGCAGTACTCTAGCTGTGGCCTAACTAGTCTCTTATACAGTTCGAGCATACCTTCCCTACTCTTGCTTTTATTAGCCAAGGAATGAATACAAGTATTCCATATGCCGCCTTAACCACCTTAGCTACCTGGCCTGCTACCTTCAGGGATCTGTGGATGTTCGATGGCCAGTTTATTTTTAATTCATTCACTGGATGTGAGTGTCGCCGGCAAGGCCAGCATTTATGGCCCTCGAAGGTGGTGGTGAGCAGCCTCCTTGAATGCAACTGAGTGGCTTGCTGGGCCATTTGAGTTCAAGGCAGTTTTAAGAGTCAATCACATTGAGTCTGGAGTCACACATAGGCCAGACTGGAGAAGTTTCCTTCCCTAAAGGACATTAGTAAACCAGATGGATTTTTACAACAATCCGGTAGTTTCATGGTCATCATTACTGATGCTAGCTTTTCATTCCAGGTTTAAATTCCCCAGCTGCCATCCATTTCTATAGCACCTTTCACAACCACCGGACATCCCAAAGCGCTTTACAGCCAATAAAGTACTTTTTGGAAGTGGAGTCACTGTTGTAATGTAGGAAATGCAGCAGCCAATTTGTGCACAGCAAGCTCTCACAAACAGCAATGTGATAATGACCAGATAATCTGTTTTAATGATGTTGATTGAGGGATAAACATTGGCCAGGACAGCAGGAACAACTCCCCTGCTGCTCCTCTTCGAAATAGTGCCATGGGATCTTTTACATCCACCTGAGAGAGCAGACGGGTTTAATGTCACATCTGACAGACGGCAACTCTGACAGTGCAGCACTCCCTCCGCACTGCACTAGCGTGTCAGCCTGGATTATTGTGCTCCAGTCTCTCTAGTGGGACTTGAACCCACAACCTTCTGACCATCCACTGAGCCACAGCTGCCGTGGGATTTAAACTCGTGTCTCCAGATCATTCGTACAGGCCTCTGGATTACTAGTCCGGTAACATAACCACTATGCTACTGTACCTGTTCCTATGGGCATATAAAGAATAGCCACTAGGGGGTGGCACCTCTGGACCTGTATGTAATGTATTATCACATGGTTTAGTATGAGCATACTCAGTTCGCTCTGGCCTAGTAAACTAGCTCCTGCACTAGCAACTCATCCTGTCTCCTTCATTTGTTCTACCTGTATATTATATTTTTGGTAACGAGAATGGGATCCCGAAAGCCATTTTTAGGGATCATGGACGGGCCAGTGTTCAACCTTCGAGTGGAAAAGTTTACGGTGAATTTGTGACTCCTAAACTGAATTTTTTTTTTTGCAATGTTTTACTGTTAATGCTGATGCAGAATCGTCTGTGCTTCGCCTTAGTGTGTATGAATACACAGCAACAGCAGCGTTGATTCTCACAGGTAGTGGGCCGAGTCACCGTTCAACGGGATCGGGACAATCGTGGCCGCGCCAACGGGACTCATCGGAAGCCTATGACCGAGCTGGCGAACCATTCAGTTCTTGCATTGAGCGGATAGCGATGTTTTTTACGGCCAATAACATTATTGAGACCAAAGGTGCAGATAAGAATGTTCAAACTCAAAATAAAATAATTCGTGAATGTAAAAAAGCAATTTTTCTAAAGGAGATCGGGCCCGATGTCTACGGAACATTGACAAACCTACTCGCGCCAGGGAAAGTGAAGGAAATGTCTTTTGAAGACAAACTCGAGAACTGCTTTGACCCCAAAGCCATTAGAAATAGCAGAAAGCTATAAGTTTGGTAGCTGAAACCATCAGTGAGTACATTGTAGCTCTTAAAAACTTATCTTTCCATTGTAACTTCAGCATATTTTTGGATCGTGCGTTGAGAGATAAGTTTGCGTGTGGACTGGTGGATGAACGCACATAGTCCAAATTACTGAACACTCCGAACCTAATGTTTGACATAGCATGCAAAACTACCCTATCTATGGAAATGGTGTCATAGAAACATAGAAGATAGGAGCAGGAGTAGGCCATTCGGCCCCTCGAGCCTGCTCCGCCATTTAATGAGATCATGGCTGATCATCCAAATTCAGTACCCTGTCCCTGCTTTCTCCCCATATCCCTTGATCCCTTTAGCCTTAAGAAATATATATCTAACTCCTCCTTGAATATATTTCATGAATTGGCCTCAACTGCCTTCTGTGGTAGAGAATTCCACAGGTTCACCACTCTCTGGGTGAAGAAATTCCTCCTCATCTCAGTCCTAAATGGCTTACCCCTTATCCTTAGACTGTGACCCCTGGTTCTGGACTCCCCCGCCATCGGGAACATCTTTCCTGCATCTAGTCTGTCTAGTCTAGTTCAAACTGTCACAGGACAGAGAGTGAAGAGACTCAGTTCAAACTGTCAGGACAGAGAGTGAAGAGACTCAGTTCAAACTGTCAGGACAGAGAGTGAAGAGACTCAGTTCAAACTGTCAGGACAGAGAGTGAAGAGACTCAGTTCAAACTGTCAGGACAGAGTGAAGAGACTCAGTTCAAACTGTCAGGACAGAGAGTGAAGAGACTCAGTTCAAACTGTCACAGAAGTGTATTGTTTTAATTTAAATTAATTAAAGGGTAAATAATAAATTTAATTAATTACATAGAATGGGAGAGCAGGTGATGTGTTACTGCTGCAATATGTGGGAGCTGGTGGACACCATTGATGTTCACGGTGATCACATTTGCAGTAAGTGTTGGCTGCTCGAGGAACTCCGGCTCCGTGTTGATGAGCTGGAGTCCGAGCTTCAAACACTGCGACACATCAGGGAGGGGGAGAGTTACCGGGACTCTGTTCCAGGAGGTAGTCACACCAATTAGATTAACTAATTCAGATGTAGCCCGTAGTCAGGGACAGGAGGGTGTGACTATGAGTGAGGCAGGTACGGGGATCCAGGAGGTAGTGTTGGAGGAGCCGCAGCCCTTGCTCTTGTCCAACAGGTTCGAGGCTCTTACTCCCTGTGAGGATGGGAGCAGGGACTGCAGGGAGGATGAGCAACCTGGCCACAGCACCGTGGTACGGGGGGCCATTCAAGTGGGGGGAGTAAAAAGAAATGTTGTAGTGGTAGGGGATAGTATCATTAAGGGGATAGATAGGGTTCTTTGCAGCCGAGAGCGAGAGTCCCAAAGGCTGTGTTGCCTGCCCGGTGCCAGGGTTAAGGACATCTCCTCTGGGCTGGAGAGAAACTTGGAGTGGGAGGGGGAGGATCCAGTTGTCGTGGTCCATGTTGGTACCAGTGACATAGATAGGACAAGGAATGAGGTTCTGCTGAGGGAGTATGAGCAGCTAGGGGCCAAATTTAAAAACAGAACCTCTAGGGTAGTAATCTCTGGATTACTACCTGAGCCACGAGCAAATTTGGCTAGGGTAAATAAAATCAGAGAGTTAAATGCGTGGCTCAAAGACTGGTGTGGGAGAAATGGGTTTTGCTTCCTGGGACACTGGCACCAGTACTGGGACAGGAGAGAGCTGTTCCGTTGGGATGGACTTCACTTGGCCAGTGCTGGGACTAGAGTCCTGGCGAATCGAATAACTAGGGCTGTAGAGAGGGCTTTAAACTAATTAGTGGGGGGGAGGTTTCAAGAGAGCAAAAAATAAAAATGTCAGCGGAGAAGGCAATAGAGCAAAGTAGCAGTGGGGTAATTAAAAACCAGAGCGTGTCAGGAAGGGACAGAATATATAAAGATAAAGGTAAAGTAGTAAAGGGGGTAAAAGCAGGAATAAATTGTCACAAAACATTTAAAAGTTCTTTATCTGAATGCATGCAGCATTCGTAACAAAATAGACGAGTTGACGGTACAAATAATTACGTATGGGTATGATCTTGTGGCCATTACAGAAACATGGCTGCAGGGTGACAACGACTGGGAATTAAATTTGCCAGGGTATTTTACAATCAGGAAGGACAGGCAGGAAGGAAGGGGAGGTGGGGTGGCTATGTTAATAAAGGAAGGAATCACTGTAATACAGAGAAATGATATTGGGTCAAAGGATCAGGATAATGAAACAGTTTGGGTGGAGATAAGGAATAATAAGGGGAAAAAAACACTAGTGGGAGTAGTATATAGGCCTCCTAATAGTTGCAACTCTGCTGAAGAAGTATTAATCAGGAAATAGTTGGGGCATGTAATAAGGGAACAGCTATAATTATGGGGGATTTTAACTATCATATTAACTGGACAAATCAAATTGGGCAGGGCAGCCTTGAGGAAGAGTTTATTGAGTGTATTAGGGATGGATTTCTTGAGCAGTATGTAACTGATCCTACAAGGGGGCAAGCAACCTTGGACCTGGTCCTGTGAAATGAGTCAGGATTCATTAATAATGTCCTAGTTAAGGATCCCCTTGGAATGAGTGACCATAACATGGTTGAATTCCATATCCAATTAGAGGGTGAGAAGGTTGGTTCTCAAACAAGCGTACTGAGCTTGAATAAAGGAGACTATGATGGTATGAGAGCAGAATTGATTAAAGTGGACTGGGAAAATAGATTAAAGGGTCTCAGTTTCTTTTCAGCAGGGCAGGAACCGGGAGGAGCGGGAAGTCGGCGTAGGACCAAGGGGACACAAGACCGGGAAGTCAGCGAAAGACCAGGGAGGTAAGACTAACTGGTAAGTACTTTCCTCAAACCTTCCTAGAAAGTAAAACTAAAACTAGTGGGATTTGGTTAGTTTAAAAAGGAATAAGAGGAGTACAGTATACATTGGTCTAAGTAAGCTTCGGGAAAACAAAAGTCAATAAATAAACTAAAACTAGAAAATTAAAAAGTAATATAAGGGTTAAGTCATGGCAGTAGAGCTCGGACCTGTGTCATGCTCCTCCTGTAACATGTGGGAAATCAGGGACGCTTCCTGTGTCCCTGACAACCATGTGTGCGGGAAGTGTGTCCAGCTGCAGCTCATGTGGGACCGCATGACGGCCCTTGAGCTGCGGATGGACTCACTTTGGAGCATCCACGATTCTGAGAGGGTTGTGGATAACACATTTAGTGAGTTGGTCACACCGCAGGTTAAGGCCAGCGTAGATAGTACATGGGTGACCAAAAGGCAGAGCAAGGGCAGGAAGGTAGTGCAGAAATCCCCTGGGGTTGTCTCCCTTAGCAACAGGTTCACCGCCTTAGGTGCTGTTGTCGGGGGGGATGACTCATCGGGGGAAGGCACCAGCAGCCAGGCTCATGGCACCATGACTGGCTCTGTTGCAAAGAAGGGAGGGAAAAAGAGTGGCAGGGCTATAGTAATAGGGGATTCGATTGTAAGGGGAATAGATAGGGCTTTCTGTGGTCGCGACCGAGACTCCAGGATGGTATGTTGCCTCCCTGGTGCAAGGGTCAAGGATGTCTCGGCGCGGGTGCAGAATATTCTGGAGGGGGAGGGGGAACAGCCAGTTGTCGTGATACATGTTGGTACCAACGACGTAGCTAAAAAAAGGGAAGAGGTCCTACAAGTAGAATTTAGGGAGTTAGGAGCCAAGCTAAAAAGTAGGACCTCGAAGGTAGTAATCTCTGGATTACTACCAGTGCCACGTGCTAGTAAGAGTACAGAGAACAGGATAGTTAGGCTAAATACGTGGCTTGAGCAGTGGTGTAAGAGGGAGGGTTTTAAATTTTTGAGGCATTGGAACCAGTTTTGTGGTAGGTGTGACCTATACAAAAGGGACGGTCTACACCTGTGCAAAGATGGAATTGATGTTCTCGGGGTAATTTTTGATAAAGCAGTTCGGGAGCATTTAAACTAGTATGGCAGGGGGCTAGAAACCTATGTAGTGAAATAGAGGAAAGTGAAAGGCAGACAGAAATAAATGGTAAAAGGGTGAGGAACAAAAAACAAAGGGCCAAACCAATTCATAAAAAATGTGAGCATAAAAAAAGCCTGAGGGTTTTATACCTTAATGCGAGAAGCATCAGGAACAAGGTAGATGAATTAGCTGTGGAAATAGAGGTTAATAATTATGATCTAATTGGGATTACGGAAACATGGTTGCAGGGTGAGCAGGGCTGGGAGCTTAACATACAAGGGTATTCAGTATTTAGGAAGGATCGACAAAAAAGAAAGGGAGGAGGGGTAGCATTGCTGGTAAAAGAAGGGATAAATGCAATTGAAAGGAAGGATATTAACTCAGTTAATACAGAATCTATATGGGTGGAGCTAAGAAATAGCGAGGGGCGAAAAACATTAATAGGAGTGGTATATAGGCCTCCAAATAGTAAAATAGAGGTTGGGGAGGGCATCACGAGGGAAATTAGAGAAGCGTGCAATAAGAGCACAGCTGTCATCATAGGTGACTTTAACTTACATATAGATTGGAATAGCCTAATCAGTAAAAATAATGAGGAGGAGGAATTCCTTGAGTGTTTAAGGGATGGTTATCTGGATCAATATGTCGAGGAACCAACTCGGGAACAGGCTATATTGGACTGGGTACTGTGCAATGAGAAGGGACTAATTAGTAATCTTGTTGTACGGGGACCCTTGGGTCAGAGCGATCATAACATGATCGATTTCTCACTCGAAATGGAGAGCGAAGAAATTGACTCAGATACTAAGGTCCTGAATTTAAACAAGGGGAATTATGATGCCATTAGACGGGAACTGAGTAGCTCTGATTGGTCAACGTTCCTGGGAGGACTGGAGGTAGATAAACAATGGCAAGCATTTAAAGGTAGAATGACAAAATTGCAAAAATTGTTTATACCAATCTGGCATAAAAGGAAATCTAAAAAGGTGACTCAACCGTGGATAACAGGGGAAATTAGAGACAGCATAAAATCCAAAGATAGGGCGTATAAATTAGCCAAAAAAAGCGCCAGAGCGGAAGATTGGGAACAGTTTAAGATAGAGCAAAGGAGGACAAAGGGCTTAATCAAGAGGGGCAAAATAGCTTACGAAAGCAAGCTGGCGGAAAATATAAAAACTAACTCCAAAAGCTTTTATAAGTATATCAAGAGGAAAAGACTGGTGAAAACCAAAGTTGGCCCATTGCAGTCAGATACGGGGGAATATAGAACGGGAAATAAAGAAATGGCAGACCAACTAAATGCATACTTTGGGTCAGTCTTTACAAAGGAAGACACAAAAAACCTCCCTGGGATATCGGGAAAAATAGGGACATTTGCAAAGGAGGAACTGACGCAAGTCAATATCTCTAAGGATATGGTGTTAAGGAAGCTAAAGGGATTGAAGGCGGACAAATCCCCAGGGCCTGATAACATGCATCCTAGGGTGCTGAAGGAGGTGGCCCTAGAGATAGCGGATGCACTAAGTATGATTTTTCAGAATTCATTAGACTCGGGAACAGTGCCCATGGATTGGAGGGTAGCTAACGTTACCCCACTATTCAAAAAGGGGAGTAGGGAAAAAGCAGGTAATTACAGACCTGTAAGCCTTACATCAGTTGTGGGCAAAATGCTGGAGTCCATCATTAAGGATGAAATAGCGGAGCACTTAGCAAATGGGGACAGGATAGGACAGAGTCAACATGGATTTACAAAGGGTAAATCGTGCTTGACTAATCTATTGGAATTTTTTGAGGGAGTAACTGGTAAAATAGATGGGGGAGAGCCAGTAGATGTGGTGTACCTGGACTTCCAAAAGGCCTTCGATAAGGTCCCACATAAAAGATTAGCAGGGAAAATTGAAGCTCATGGGATAAAGGGGAAAGTATTGACGTGGATAGAGAACTGGCTGTCAGATAGAAAACAGAGAGTTGGAATAAACGGCTCATTTTCTGAATGGCTGGCAGTAACAAGTGGGGTACCACAGGGATCTGTCCTGGGTCCCCAGCTGTTCACAATTTACATTAATGACCTGGATCAGGGAGTCGGATGCAGCATTTCCAAATTTGCAGACGACACTAAACTAGGAGGAGGGGTGGGCTCAGAGGAGGAGACCAGGAAGCTCCAGAGCGATTTGGACAGACTGGGTGATTGGGCGGATAAATGGCAGATGCACTATAATGTGGACAAGTGCGAAGTTATCCACCTTGGGTGCAGGAACGGGAGGGCAAATTATTATTTAAATGGCAATAAATTGGGAGAGGGGGAAGTACAGAGAGACCTGGGTGTTCTTGTACACCAGTCACTGAAGGCGAGCATGCAGGTGCAACAGGCGATCAAGAAGGCAAACGGTATGCTGGCCTTCATAGCAAAAGGGTTGGAATACAGGAACAGGGATACCTTGCTGCAGCTGTACAGGGCACTGGTGAGACCACACCTCGAGTACTGTGTACAGTTTTGGTCGCCTCATCTGAGGAAAGATGTTCTTGCCATGGAGGGGGTGCAGCGGCGATTCACCAGGCTGATACCAGGAATGGCGGGATTGACCTATGAGGAGAGACTATGTAGTTTAGGGATGTACACACTGGAGTTTAGAAGATTGAGAGGGGACCTCATAGAAGTGTATAAAATTCTGACAGGTCTAGACAGACTAGATGCAGAAGGAATGTTTCCCTTGGCGGGTGAGAACAGAACTAGAGGACATAATTTAAGGATAAGGGCTAAACCATTTAGGACAGAAATGAGGGGGAATTTCTTCACTCAGAGGGTGGTGAACCTGTGGAACTCATTGCCACAGAGGGCAGTGTACGCCAGCTCATTAAATATATTTAAGAGGGAATTAGATATATTTCTACAGGCAAAAGGTGTTAAGGGTTACGGAGAGAAGGCGGGGACGGGATACTGAATTGCAGGATCAGCCATGATCTCATTAAATGGCGGAGCAGGCTCGAAGGGCCGGATGGCCTACTCCTGCTCCTATCTTCTATGTATCTATGTATGAGCAGTGGTGTTCATTTAAGGAGTTATTTTACAACTTTCAAAAAAAAAATATTCCACTGAGGAAAAAAGGGTGTAAAACAAATGACAGCCATCCGTGGCTAAGTAAAGAAATTAAGGATAGTATCCAACTAAAAACAAGAACATATAAGGTAGCCAAACTTAGTGGGAGGATAGAAGATTGGGAAGTCTTCAAAAGACAGCAAAAAGTAACTAAAGGATTGATTAAGAAAGGGAAGATAGATTATGAAAATAAATTAGCAAAAAATATAAAAACAGATAGCAAGAGTTTCTATAGTTATATAAAAAGAAAAAGGGTGGCTAAGGCAAACATAGGTCCCTTAGAGGATGAGACCGGAAAATTAATGGTGGGAAACATGGAGATGGCAAAAATGCTGAACAAATATTTTGTTTCAGTCTTTACGGTAGAGGACACTAAGAATATCCCAACACTGGACAAACAGGGGGCTCTAGGGGGGGAGGGGGAGGGGAGGGGGGAGGGGGAGGGGGAGGGGGGGAGGGGAGGGGGGGAGGGGGAGGGGAAGGAGGAGGGGGGAGGGGAGGGGGAGGGAGTGGGGGCTAAATACAATTAAAATCACTAAGGAATTGGTACTCAGTAAAATAATGGGACTCAAGGTGGATAAATCCCCTGGACCTGATGGCTTACATCCTAGGGTCTTGAGGGAAGTGGCAGTAGGGATTGTGGATGCTTTGGTAATAATTTTCCAAAATTCCCTGGACTCAGCAAAGGTCCCGGCAGATTGGAAAACTGCTAATGTAACACCCTTATTTAAAAAGGGTAGTAGGCAGAAGGCTGGAAATTATAGACCAGTTAGCCTAACATCTGTGGTGGGTAAAATTTTGGAGTCTATTATTAAGGAGATAGTAACGGAACATTTAGATAAACATAATTTAATAGGACAAAGTCAGCATAGCTTTATGAAGGGGAAGTCATGTCTGACAAATTTGCTTGAGTTCTTTGAGGACATAACGTACAGGGTGGATAAAGGGGAACCAGTGGACGTAGTGTATTTAGACTTCCAGAAGGCATTCGATAAGGTGCCACATAAAAGATTATTGCTCAAGATAAAAAATCACTGGATTGGGGGTAATATTCTGGCATGGGTGGAGGATTGGTTATCTAACAGGAAGCAGAGAGTTGGGATAAATGGTTCATTCTCGGACTGGCAACCAGTGGTGTTCCGCAGGGGTCAGTGCTGGGTCCCCAACTCTTTACAATCTATATTAACGATTTGGAGGAGGGGACCGAGTGTAACATATCAAAGTTTGCAGATGATACAAAGATGGGAGGGAAAGTAGAAAGTGAGGAGGACATAAAAAACCTACAAGGGGATATAGACAGGCTGGGTGAGTGGGTGGAGATTTGGCAGATGCAATACAATATTGGAAAATGTGAGGTTATGCACTTTGGCAGGAAAAATCAGAGAGCAAGTTATTACCTTAATGGCGAGAAACTGGAAAGTACTGCAGTACAAAGGGATCTGGGGGTCCTAGTGCAAGAAAATCAAAAGGTTAGTATGCAGGTGCAGCAGGTGATCAAGAAGGCCAACGGAATGTTGGCTTTTATTGCTAGGGGGATAGATTATAAAAACAGGGAGGTATTGCTGCAGTTATATAAGGTATTGGTGAGACCGCACCTGGAATACTGCATACAGTTTTGGTGTCCACACTTAAGAAAAGACATACTTGCTCTCGAGGCAGTACAAAGAAGGTTCACTCGGTTAATCCCGGGGATGAGGGGGTGGACATATGAGGAGAGGTTGAGTAGATTGGGACTCTACTCATTGGAGTTCAGAAGAGTGAGAGGCGATCTTATTGAAACATATACGATTGTGAAGGGGCTTGATCGGGTGGATGCGGTAAGGATGTTCCCAAGGATGGGTGAAACTAGAACTAGGGGGTATAATCTTAGAATAAGGGGCTGCTCTTTCAAAACTGAGATGAGGAGAAACTTCTTCACTCAGAGGGTAGTAGGTCTGTGGAATTTGCTGCCCCAGGAAGCTGTGGAAGCTACATCATTAAATAAATTTAAAACAGAAATAGACAGTTTCCTAGAAGTAAAGGGAATTAGGGGTTACGGGGAGCGGGCAGGAAATTGGACATGAGGCTGAGTTCGGATTGGTCGAGGCCCTGTGGGTGGCGTAGCGGGCCCAGGGGCTGAGTGGCCGGGTCCTGCTCCTACTCCTTGTGTTCTTTAGATTTGAGGTGAGGATCAGATCAGCCATGATCTTATTGAATGGCGGAGCAGGCTCGAAGGGCCGATTGGCCTACTCCTGCTCCTATTTCTTATGTTCTTATGTCCTGTTAGAATTTTATAAGTTTCAATGAGATCCCCTCTCATTCTTCTTAACTCTAGCAAATATAAGCCCAATCGTCCCAATCTCTCTTCATACGTCATTCCTGCCATCCCAGGTATCAGTCTGGTGAATCTTCGCTGCACTCCCTCCATGGCAAGAACATCCTTCCTCAGATAAGGCGACCAAAACTGCACACAATACTCAAGGTGTGGTTTCACCAAGGCCTTGTACAACTGCAGCAAGACATCCTTGCTCCTGTACTCGAATCCTCTCGCTATGAAGGCCAACATACCATTTGCCTTCTTAACCGCCTGCTGCACCTGCATGCTTACCTTCAGCGACTGGTGCACAAGGACACCCAGGTCTCATTGCACTTCCTCTTTTCCCAATCTATTGCCGTAAAAGAGGAAGTGCAACGAGACCTAGAATGCTAGGGAGCTCCGTCCAACTTAAGTGACTAATGCAGCTGAGGTCTACAGTCACAAAGCCACCGCCAAACCTAAAGTTGAGACCAAGTCAAAAGTAAGTCAGTGAGAGCAGTTCAGTGAATGGTTATCGCCGCAATGGAATCACTCACCACAGTCCTGCCAATACAGAAATGTGAAGTGTTTTCACTGCCAGAAGCAAGGCCATATTTCAATAGCTTGCAGAGCTAGATCGGAAGCAGGAAGTAAGAACCATTCTAGTGGCAATGACAATAAGGGAGGAATTCACATTATTGAAGTGAACGTGCCTGATGTTGAAGAACTAAGCATCTACCGTATCTATGCCACTAGCGGCAATGCTAGCAGGTGTGAGAAAGACTTCCGTACAAAACTTTTGATCAATGACCAATATATTGATCTGTGTATTGACACGGGGTAGACTGCTCTATCATGAGTAAGGACACATATATGAGAGTAAGTTTAATCAAATACCACTTACAAAGAGTACCGTAGAGTTAAAAACCTACTCCGGAGAAATCCTAGAGACATGTGGACAAATGGAATGTACAATTCATCACAATGGCCAGTCAGTAAAGCTGCCTATTATTGTAGCGAGCTACAACAACAGGCCAACCCTCATGGGCAAAGACTGGTTGAGAAAGTTAAAACTAGGCTGGAAAAACATCGTCAGTGTAGATGCTTCAAAGAAGCGACTCGACACAATGCTGAGCAAGTATAAAAGCATATCCTCAGACAGTTATGAGAGCATCACTGTGTATGACGCGCATATCCGCATCAAGTCCAATGCAAAGCCTGTCTATTGCGTTGAAAAGTCAGGTGGAGGAAGAGCTAGAGAAACAGAGAGAACGGAGTGCTAGTAAAAAATGACAAAAGTGAATGGGCTACCCAGATTGTGGTAGAGCCCAAAGCAGACAAAACTGTTCGCTTGTGCGGTGACTACAAAGTTACTATCAACCAAGCAGTTGACTATGAACAGTACCTGTTACCTACATCGCAAGATTTGTATGCAGCACTCTCTGGGTCAAAGATTTTTTCTAAGCTTGACCTGTCGCACGCTTACGCTCAGCTGAATGTTGACAAGGAGAGTCAACAATATCTCACTATCAACACACACAAAGGACTGTACTCATACACCAAGCTGCCATATGGTGTGAAGTCCTCCCCAAAATCTTCCAGGCTACGATGGATAAGATTTTGCAAGGAATTCCAAATTGCTTATGCAACCAAGACAATGTGTTGATCGCAGCAAGGAAGAAAATCTACAAGTGTTAGATTTAGTGCTTCAAAGGTTGAATTCCCACAATGTCAAACTGAAAAGGAGCAAATGTGCCTGAGGTTGTGTACCTTGGTCTGAAAGTTGATCAAATGGCTTACAACCAGTTAAGAAAAAGGTTGATGCTGTCATCAATGCTCCAAAGCCACAGAACGTGTCTGAGTTAAGATCTTTCCTTGGAATGGTCCAGTACTATGCACGTTTCTTACCTGAGTTAACAACCATGTTAGCTCCATTGCACGAGCTCCTCAAGAAGGATGTCCAGTGGAAGTGGACAAAAGCGCAACAGGAAGCTTACGATGCTTGTAAGAGAAGGCTCTCTAGCGATGCTCTACTTGTGCACTACGACACAGAGCGTGAGCTTAAGTTAGTGTGTGTTGCTTCTAGCTATGGTGCGGGAGCTGTCATAAGCCACGTAATGGATGACGGCCAAGAGAAACCAATCACGTTCGCATCACGAACCCTCACAAAGAGCGAAATAAATGACGCGCAAATTGTAAAGGAAGCACTCGCCATAGTGTTTGGAAATCAAGAAATTCCAACAGTTCCTGATTGCCAGAAAGTTTACCCTGATAACCGATCACAAACCGCTCCTAGCAATATTGAGGCTCAAATCTGCCATCCCTGCAATGGTCGCATCAAGAATGCAACGTTGGGCAGTGTTCATGTTACAGTATGACTACACAATTAAATATCGTGCTTCAAAGCAAAACGCATTCGCAGATGCCTTGTTCAGGTTGCCACATGAGGACTCGTGTGTTGGGAGTGAAGGTGAGATTTTCATGCTAGGTGCAATTGACAAAGACTTTCCCGTGAATGCAACTGAGATTGCAGATGAGACTCAAAAGGACTCGGTACTGAAAAGAGTGTATGAAAACACCTTGAATGGATGGATTGCTCAGTGTCTGGACACAGAGTTGAAACCATTCCATAACCGTCGTACTGAATTGTCTTGTGAGCAAGGTTGTATCAAGTGGGGAAACAGAGTGGTGGTACCTACTTCTTTGAGAGATAGAATTCTGGCCGAACTTCATACTGAACATCCAAGGATCGTCAGTATGAAATCAATTGCAAGAAGTTTTGTTTACTGGCCTGGCTTGGACAGTGATCTTGAATCACTTGTCAGCAAATGCAGCGTTTGCCAAAATTGCAGAAACAAACCACCCAAAACTCCACTACAACCCTGGTCATGGCCAAGTAGACCTTTTCAGAGAGAGTACATGTAGACTTTTGTGAGAAAGCAAATGATTATTTCCTGGTACATGTAGATAGTCACTCAAAGTGGATTGAAGTGAAACACATGGGTTCAAATACTACAACTGAACGTACCATAGATGAGTTGAGGTCTATCTTCACATGTCATGGCTTACCTGAAGAGCTTGTTTCTGACAATGGCCCTCAGTTCCGTTCTGTTCTATTCCAAGAGTTCATGAACCGGAACGGTATCATACACACTCTCGTTCCACCATATCATCCAGCTTCAAACGGAGCAGCCGAAAGGTCAGTCAGAATAGTAAAAGAAGCTCTCAAAAAGCAAGTGTTGCAGGGTTGTTCGGGACTCAGCGTGAAACAACGTTTGGCAAATTTCTTGCTGAAGTACAGAACTACTCCGCACACTACAACTGGACATACCCCAGCAGAACTCTTCATGAAGAGGAGATTGAGAACACGATTGAGTTCTTGTTCAACCAAATTTGGCCTCAAGAGTTGAACAGAAACAGTTGAGTCAGAAACTTTATTATGACAACAATCGGAAAGAACGCAGTTTCAAACAAAACAAATGTGTTCATGTTCTCAGTCCCCCTGGAAAGTCGAGTTCACACAAGTGGGATGTAGGAACCATAGTAGAGGTTGGTGGAACCAAGAGATATTTGGTTGAAATTGATGACAAAATCTGAAGTGTTCATGTAGATCAAATGATCTCTGCTCGAGATGAACCAAGACATGATCTTGAACCACTTGATCATGAACTCATACATGAGTTTGACTCCATTCAGACTTCAGAAACTGAAGTACCAGCTTCAAACAAGTCTGAGATAGAAACAGAATCATCTTTGAGTTCGGAACCAGAACGAAACAGCCCGAAAACTGGTTCAACACCAAAACCTTTTGTAAGGAGATCAGGAAGGCTCCGCAAACCTGTTGTTAAACTGGATTTGTAGTTCATTTGTAGCATTTGTAGTTGATTTAAAAGAAAAAAAGCCAGGAATTTTTGTTATGTGGTACATGTAATGCTGGGAAAGGTGGGACCTAGTTTTGTTGTATCTGAGAGGGGAATATGTACATTTTTTTTTTAAGGGGAAAGCAGTGTGATGTATTATCACATGGTTTGGTATGAGCATGCTCAGTTCGCTCTGGCCTAGTAAACCAGCACCTTGACTAGCAACTCATCGTGTCTCTGTCCTTCATTTGTTCGACCCACATATATTATACTGTACTCCAGGAAGAGTCAATAGGGCCGATTTTTAACTACCGGTGGGGAATGGGAGGACGGAGCAAACCCACCACCTGCCCCTTGTTGCTGGTGAGAGGCCCGAGCCATTTTGAGGAGCGGCCTGGGCAGCGGCGTATGCAAGGCGGTAAGGGACCCAATGCCGTTGTGAAGTCTCCACTATCCCCTTTATGCCGGGTGGAGGGAGTTAAAATCGGCCCTACTACCATCAGAAGATGAGAGAGCGAGAGAATGCAACTTCACAGGGCGTTGGTGAGACCACACCTGGAGTACAGCGTACAGTTTTGGTCTCCATATTTAAGGAAGGATATGCTTGCATTGGAGGCAGTGCAGAGAAGGTTCACGAGGTTGATTCCTGGGATGAAGGGGTTGACGTATGACAAAAGGTTGAGCCGGTTGGGCCTATACTCATTGGAGTTTAGAAGAATGAGAGGTGATCTTTTTGAAATATATAAGATTCTGAGGGGGATTGACAGGGTAGATGCAGAGAGGATGTTTCCCCTCGTGGGGGTATCTAGAACTAGGGGGCATAGTTTCAGAATAAGGGGCCGCCCATTTAAAGACGGAGATGAGGAGGAATTTCTTCTCTCAGAGGGTTGTGAATCTTTGGAATTCTCTACCCCAGAGAGCTGTGGAGGTGGAGTCATTGAATATATTCAAGGCGGAGATTGACAGACATTTGAACTACAAGGGAGTCAAGGGGCATGGGGAGAGAGCGGGAAAGTGGTGTTGAGGCCAAGATTGGATCAGCCATGATCTTATTGAATGGCGGAGCAGGCTCGAGGGGCCGATTGGCCGACTCCTGCTCCTGTTTCTTATGTTCTTATGTGTTCTTATGTAGAATTGGAGCAGAAAAAAACAGCATCAGAAGGGGTGTGGTGTGAGGTTTGAGATTGGACTATGGGCATCGAGGACAGAGCATAATTAATTCTGACATACGAAATTCATTTTTGGCACCCAGCCCTGAGATCGGATTGCAAAATGCCATAACGTTCAAAGTCTTGTCAACATCCACACAACAATGGAAAATTACTGAGTGCCTCCTTGCCCACACAGCCCTCAGTGCGCAGGATGGTATTGGTGATGTCACCCGTGTTCCTGCGGGTCCACAATGTTCCAGGTGGACTCTTTCATTGCGTAAAATAATTGTACTGAACTGCAACATCGTTTGAATTCACCCATCTGGCTCAATTCCACATTAGTTGGAAAGCCGGGCTCTTTACAGTTTCGCGATTGTTATGTGGCAGGGAGAGAGATAGCATCACTTCAGGCCCCCGTGATGCAACACTTGCACCGCAGCAAGCAACTCCACCTCGTGACTGACTGAGCGAAAGTCCTTGCTCACAGTCAGAGGCAGTCTCCACTTCACAGACATG
Source organism: Squalus acanthias (assembly GCA_030390025.1). Classification (NCBI taxonomy): domain Eukaryota; kingdom Metazoa; phylum Chordata; class Chondrichthyes; order Squaliformes; family Squalidae; genus Squalus; species Squalus acanthias. Next base: position 86,644,209 of record CM059438.1, read on the forward strand.
CGGTCTACCTGTTTGCTATGGAACGTCCTGTTTGTGCTGACGGCCTTATGTCAGGGCCATTCTGCTTTGAGGATATAAAGCCGTGCTGGACAAAAAAAAACATATATTGATTTAACGTTACTCGATACTCGTGAATAGGATAATTTTTTTTCTTAATTCAAAATTTCCTGGGTGAACATTTTGCAATTTAAATTTTGACCAAACGGAATCCAAAGTTATGTCAAATGAGGAGTTAGTATTTGGAGATTATAAATGACCTATAGCAGTGGGGGAAACAATATGATAAGGGGTGGAAAGATAAAACCCATTGCTGTCTCTTTGAAGCTTGCAAAAGGCTTTTTTTTCCGCAGTTGGCAAAAATGCTTTCTCAACCCAGGTCTAAACGTTGTGTAATCTAATCTTACACAAATCAATTCTGTGTTTGTACATCGGACCGTCCCCTGTTTTACTCTAACCAGCAGGACTCTGCCTTTGCATTTTCATGTTTCTAAGGATTAACCTTGGCTAACTTTATTAAAAACATTTCGAGAGAAGCTCAAGGATTCTTTATTCTGCGACATGGTGGGATTTGCCCCCATGAGATGGGAAATGACGCCTGGCTACCTTTCACAATATATCAAGGCAGTATAATGGTCCGAATTCCTATACTATAGGACATAAACTCTTCTCTTTAATGATGTGCTGTAATCTGAGATTGAGATTGAAATATGTGAGAAATATGAGGAACTAGTCAAATTCTAACCATTACCATCTCCTTTTGCCTCGCACCATCATCCCTTTTGTCTTTTAATCTCTCCTGCCTTCCACCCTATCACAGACCTTCCCTTTTGTTCTTTCCTCCCCTCCCCCCTTTCCCTGCCCCTGCACTTGCTTAAAACCTGTTACATCTCGAACTTTTTCCAGTTCTGACGAAGGGTCATTGACCTGAAACGCTAACTCTGCTTCTCTCTCCACAGATGCTGCCTGACCGGCTGAGCATTTCCAGCATTTTCAGTTTTTATTTCAGATTTCCAGCATCCGCCGTATTTTGCTTTTGTATTCAAATTATACAGTGGCGTTGGCTCATGTCAATATTTAAAAATGTGCACAGACACACAAAACACTTGATATGTACACACGGGGGTGGGGGGTGGGTTGGTTGGGGGGGTGTTTGGGATGGAGGAGGATTTGGCACATTTGGTAAAGTACCACATACTAGACTTGTTAGCAAAATTGAAGCCCGTGGCAATGGCTGCATGGATACGAAATTAGCTAAGAGACAGAAAGCAGAGAGTAGTGGTGAACGGCTGTTTTTCAGACTGGAGTGGTGTGCAGTGCTGTGTCGCAGGGGTTGGTTTTTGGGATCACTGCTGTTTTTGATATATATTAATAACCTGGACTTGGGTATACAGGGCATCATTTCAAAGCTTGCAGATGACATGAAACACGGAAGATGCAGGAACAGAGAGACCTGGGGGAGTACATACACAAATCTTTGAAAGTGGCAGGACAAGTTTGAGAAGACTGTTAAAAAGGCATACGGGATCCTTGGCTTTATAAATAGAGGCATAGAGTACAAAAGCACAGAATGTGCTAAACCTTTATAAAACACTGTTTAGGGCCCAGCTGGAGTATTGTGTCCAATTCTGGGCACCAGACTTTGGGAAGGATGTCAAGGCCTTAGAGAGGGTGCAGAGGAGATTTACTAGAATGGTACCAGGGATGAAATACTTCAGTTACATGGAGAGACTGGAGAAACTGGGGTTGTTCACCTTAGAGCAGTGAAGGTTAAGGGGAGATTCGATAGAGGTGTTCAAAATCGTGAAGGGTTTTGTTAGAGTAAATAAAGAGAAACTGTTTCCATTGGCGGAAGGGTCAGTAACCAGAGGACACAGATTTAAGGTAATTGGCAAAAGAACTAGAGGTGACATGAGGAAAAAAATGTTTACGCAGGGAGTTATTATGATCTGGCATGCGCTGCCTGAAAGGATGGTGGAAGCAGATTCAATAATCACTTTCCAAAGGGAATTGGATAAATACTTGAACGGGATAAATTTGCAGGGCTATCGGGAAAGAGCAGTGGAGTGGGACTAATTGTATGGCAACCATACGTGTCTTCCTGATGCCTTGTCATGAGGTGGGTTCATGCCCTGGTGCTGAGTACATGATTTTACCTATACCAAGGTGGGGAAATTTCAAAGTGGGGCTAAGAATTTTCTCATTGCAAGGGAGGAGACGCCAATCTGTCTGTCACCCATGTCAGCACCAGCATGAAATGTGCAACCTGATACAGTTCTCGTCAAAACTGAAGGATATCGTTTGCCTTCTACGTTACAACAGTGACTACACTTCAAAAGTACTTCATTGGCTGTAAAGCGCTTTGGGACATCCTGAGGTTGTGAAAGGCGCTATAGAAATGCAAGACTTTCTTTTTACTGGGTTCAATCAAACCATCAAAGAGCAGTATAAAGGGGGAACTGAGTATCATGTGCTTCTCGATTTCTCTCCCTTTTTGACTACTTTCCTCTAAAAGCTTCTGAATCCATTTAGGATGTTGTACTTCCAACATGAGTGTGCAATACCATGGTATGAGCCATGTTGGTACGACGCACCACAACAGGGAGTGTGGCGACTGTTGGAAGACATCATAAGAACATAAAAATTAGGAGCAGGAGTAGGCCATACGGCCCGTCAAGCCTGCTCCGCCATTCAGTAAGATCATGGCTGATCTTCGGCCTCAACTCCACGTTCCCGCCCGATCTCCATATCCCTTGATTCCCTTAAAGTCCAAAATTCTTTCTATCTCAGCCTTGAATAGACTCAACGATTCAACATCCACAGCACTTTGTGGTAGAGAATTCCAAAGATTCACAACCTTCTGAGTGAAGAAATTCCTCCTCATCTCAGTCTTAAAAGGCCGACCCCTTATCCTGAGATTATGCCCCCTAGTTCTAGACTCTCCAGCCAGGGGAAACAACCTCTCAGCATCTAGCCTGTCAATCCCCCTCAGAATCTTATATGTTTCAATGATATCACCTCTCATTCTTCTAACTTCCAGAGAGTACGGGCCCAATCTACTCAATCTCTTCTCATCGGACAACCCTCTCATCCCAGGAATCAATCATAGAATCATAGAAAGTTACAGCACGGAAGGAGGCCATTTTGGCCCATCGTGTCCGCGCCGGCCAACAAAGAGCTATCTAGCCTAATCCCACTTCCCAGCTCTTGGTCCGTAGCCCTGCAGGTTAGAAAATCCCAAGTGCACATCCAAGTACTTTTTAAATGTGGTTAGGGTTTCTGCCTCTACCACCCTTTCAGGCAGTGAGTTCCAGACCCCCACAACCCTCTGGGTGAAGAAATTTCCCCTCAAATCCCCTCTAAACCTTCCCCCAATTACTTTAAATCTGTGCCCCCTGGTTTTTGACCCCTCTGCTAAGGGAAGTAGGTCCTTTCTATCCACTTTATCTAGGCCCCTCATAATTTTATACACCTCAATAAGGTCTCCCCTCAGCCTCCTCTGTTCCAAGGAAAACAGACCCAGCCTAGGCAATCTTTCCTCATAGCTAAGATTCTCTACTCCCGGCAACATCCTTGTAAATCTCCTCTGTACCCTCTCTAGTGCAATCACATCTTTCCTGTAATGTGGTGACCAGAACTGCACGCAGTACTCTAGCTGAGGCCTAACTAGTGTTTTATACAGTTGAAGCATAACCCCCCTGCTCTTGTATTCGATGCCATGGCTAATAAAGGCAAGCATTCTGCATGCCTTCTTAACCACCTTATCTACCTGGCCTGCTACCTTCAGGGATCTGTGGACATGCACTCAAGGTCCCTTTGTTCCTCTACACTACTCAGTGTCCTACCATTTAATGTGTATTCCCTTTCCTTGTAAGCCCTCCCCAAGTCATGGCCAAGCAATTCCCCACAAGGAGGGAATGAAAATATGGAGTGGGGGGGGGGAGCCGAAAGAGGGGAAAAGAGTCATCCTTTTGGACATTTCCTTGTGCACCTCCCAGTGACCTGGCCAAGACTAGCTCTGCTGGGGGCCAGTTACCTGTTCACCCTCTCAGCTGAGGGGGTGGAACTTGCTGAGGGGATCCATGGCAGTGAGCACATAAATAACTGGGAACAAAAACTTCACACTTTGCAGAGCATGCAGACCAATTCATATTTACACAAGGCTTATTTATAAGTGCATTGTATCGCATTTTTATGTTGATGGTGGTTTTAAGGCAAATCTCAGTCATTTCTGACCAGTTGCAGATGAAGATTTTGGGTGCGTAGGTCAGACGGTGGTGCTTGTGCTACAAATATCTGCAACCAGCATGCTGCCAATGTGTGAATCTGATGTATGAGGTGCAACGCCAGCAACAGATACTCATTTAATTAAAATGGGTTTCGCAGTCAGGTTATCACAGGCTGCTGCCAATGCTCTGCCTCCTCCCCGTGCAGGTTTGCTGTGGTTCCTCACCATCCGGCGACAGGGAATTGATCCATTCTTCCGAGGTGTCATGCTGGGACGCCAGCTTATGTATTATGTGTCAGCTGTGGCTCAGTGGGCGGCACCCTGGCCTCTGAGTCAGAAGGTCGTGGGTTCAAGTCCCACTCCAGAGACTTGAGCACAAAAATCTAGGCTGACACTCCCAGTGCAGTGCTGAGGGAGTGCTGCACTGTCAGAGGTGCCGTCTTTTGGATGAGACGTTAAAACGAGGCCCCGTCTGCTCTCTCAGGTGGATGTAAAAGATCCCGTGGCCACTATTTTGAAGAAGAGCAGGGGAGTTATCCCCGGTATCCTGGCCAATATTTATCCCTCAATCAACATCACTAAAAACAATATCTAGTCATTATCACATTGCTGTTTGTGGGAGCTTGCTGTTACAACAGTGACTACACTTCAAAAGCATTTCATTGGCTGTAAAGCGCTTTGGGACGTCCAGTGGTCGTGAAAGGCGCTATATAAATGCAAGTCTTTTTCGTTATGTGAGATTCTGGACAATTGTCTGCAGGGCACTTCCAGGCTTCTGAATCTCTGCTGGGAGTGTTGTGCAGACCATCGTGGTTGGTTATATTAGTGCTAATATTTGGCTGGTGTTTTGGGGTTGGTGGGGGGGGGTCGGTAAAAAGGGAATATGGGCGGAGGTTATTAGCCCCCTGGTCCATTGAAGTAATTGATACACTTACTGGAATAAACCAAGCGCACAAGAATGGCTTGGGATAAAGCAGCACGAGCTGCCCGAGGTGCTTCACAAACAATCGTAGCGCGCTGCTGTGTGCGTTTCACATCGCCTACCTGTCGGGACAGTTGTGCTATTGAGACGGTAAACCGAGGTCAAGTCTTCCCTCTCAGATGAACATGTAAGATTCCCACGGCGCTATTTCGAAGACGAGCCTGGCGTTGTGGCCACTATTTATCCCTCTGCTGACAGATTATCTGGTCATTCTCTCATTGCTGTTTGTGGGACCTTGCTGTGCGAAAATGAGCTGCTGCCCTTCCCTACATTACAAGAGTGATTACACTTCACCAGTACTGCATTGGCTGTAAAGCGTGTTGGGACATCCTGAGGTCCTGAAAGGTGCTATATAAATGCAAGTTCTTTCTTTCTGTCTATTGGGGGAGCTCTCGTCCAACCTGAATCTCTTGTCTAACCTGAATCTCTAAAGCAGGCTGTGCCTCTCAAGGAGCACATGACAGTGGCCTTAAAGGCAATGCTAACGGCTAAACGTCACAACTGTGTTCCTGATCCTCAAATGACCGTGTGAGCAACACATTAGTATTGGAATAAATTCACACAGTCACTCCAAGTCGGCAGCTCTTGTTCATCATAGGCATTTTAAACTTTAATGCAAAGCAAATCTCACATTTTTATTCAGTTGTGATATTGTGGTGAGTAGGATAGGGGCTAACTTTGGGTTTTCTGGTTGAATCAGTGGGAGGTTCTTTACTGTGGTTTGAGCTGCTTGAAGTTCCACAGCTGAAGGCTCCTATTAAGGACTGAGGCTGGTCGTCTGAGTGCCTGGAAGATCGTCTTTGCATCTGTGGAAAGGGACAGTTTGTTTTCTGTGGCCTGACCAGACCCTGGAGAGCTGGAAGTGCCATGTGCAACCATGCTGTTAGAAGGCTGGTTGTTATCTCCTGTTTTACTTCATAATAGAGTGAAGTAACCCATAAGAAGCAAGATGTTATAAATAACCCTTTGAGACTTCCCTTTCAGTATCAGTCTCTCTGAGATGAATTATCTGGGACAGGTGTTGCCCAGTATTGGGTTATTTCCCTTGGCAGTATCAGGAGGGGGGTCTGTCCAGAACACAGTGTCTTTCCGAATGAATGCCACAAGTTACAATGTAAAATAACCGACATTACTTTACCAAGTTCGCCCTGATATCCTCTGCTCCTCCGAGATAGAAGCTGAAAATATTGGAAACATAACTATAAATTGAATACACACCAGGCTCGCCAGCTCTGAAAGGGGAAACGGCAGGTTAACGGCAGGTCTGAGAATGAGGCTCTTTTACCATCTCAACAGCACAGCTGTCAGGACAGGTAGGCGATGTGAAACGAACACAGCAGCGCGCTACGATTGATTGTGCAATGTTAAACCTGTTTTTCCTCCTTACTGAAGCCGACAGACCCGTTGTGTATTTCAAGAATGTTCTGTCCTCTCAGACTGTGGTTCAGTAGGTGTGGTCACAGCTGGATGCGAAGAGTAGGCTGAGTCCCAACGTTAAAGTGATTGCACTTCTCTTGTGCAGTTTCCTCAATGCCTGATGACGCAAAATAAATCTAACCGTAATATGAACAGCACCAATTTGACTCTGGCTCTGGTCCATCTAATACTGATTTCAAATTATAAATCTTGCAATCAACCATTTAGATATGATTGGACTTGGATCCTCTGAAATTCAGATGATCTGAATTCACAATTTGCTAAAGATAGTTTTTCTCTCGGTTTGTCGGCCACTTGGACATATTGATACACTAGTCCCCCCCATCAAACCTGGATGCCCCAAACAGATAGTCCTTTAGTTCATCAAGGAAATCAGATGGCATATATAGTAATCACTTAGACCACCAGGGATATAACTAGTCCATCAGGGAATTCAGGAGTCATGGCCAGATTTATACTAGAGCACCAGGGAAATGAGATGATAAGAAAAATAAAAACGAATGACAACCATATCAGCAAACCCTTTTCTAAAAATTATATCCCAAAGAATTACTAATATCTATAACAACAAATGTCTGGACGCACGTAAAGGGGGAATGCAGTAAAAAAAAATCCTAAAAATTATTGCCATAGACATCAAAATCCAGTAATGGAAAAATTGAATGAATTAATCCACTTACTGAACCAAAATAATTTGTTTTCCTTTCTGACAGTGCCTTTGGGAGCATGACTGAGCATCACAGTTTCTGATATGCAAACGTCTAAACTATGTGCATAAATATGTACATCAACGTGCCGTTTTTACACGTGTACTTGTACCTCTAATTCTACGGCAAGCAAAAGCCAACAGTCAGTACCATTCATATTGTACGTGAATGTAAAATGACTTCATTGTGACAATACTAAGATATATAGGGTGTAGCGTGCATGATAATAGCTTCATGTACATCCTGTTTTAGAGATGCAGGATGGACCAGAGCTCCTGCAATAGCACAACTATCATGATAGTGAGTAACGGAATCTTATACTCCAGGAAGGTCTGGGGTTCAATCCCCCCATCTCATCTGTACAGAATGAACACATAGAGGAATGTATCCTCACAAGTGCGCTATGACTCAAATTAGAATGTTTTTAATATTTCTGTAAAAGGAATCAATACAGGTTCTATTGCCTCTCCCACCATGACTGACTATGGTGGAGTGGAGACTGTGTTGCCATGTAATGAACAGGACAAAAGGGAAAGGAGGACAAATTGGTCATTCAGAGAAGACTGTTGCAAGTCATGAGGTGTCCAGATTTGTCCAAGAGCAGAGCATATAACAAGCTGACCAGAGACACGGCTGCAAAAGTGGCAACTTTAAATATTTTCTACTTGCTCATTCCAGGCACTCTGGGATTATGTTGCCATTGTTAGATCAAACCGCATGGCGGTGACTGGTACACTGACCTGGAGGGCTAGTATGTCCATTTTTGTAAATATGGGGAGAAACAGATCTCCAAAAGGCTTAGTGCTCTTGCTGGATTTCACAGAGTTCAGAGTGTGGTAGATGTTGAGAAACTGGCACCATCATCCGATACAATATCATGCGTCACCAGGCCATTGGCTATTGGAGGTTTCCCGACGTCTGAAGCGAGGGAGGCCAGCTCCAATTCACTCGTCAACCAAAGTTCACACATAAGCAACTTCTTGGCATCCCAGGAGAGGGATCAGGTTTCGATCCCTGCCCCAATTGTCCCCTCTATAGTTCACGGTCAGAGAGGTCAATTGTTGCATCAGCCACTGGCACCCTGGCTCAGATAAACTTACTCAACATAGAGTGGAAATTGCACCTCACTGTTCCATATAATTAAGCGTGACTCACTGTCACGTACAGTCAGATTACCTATCAATCCCACTACTAATTTTTTCCTGTAGCTGGAGTATCCATGAATCACCGAACTAAAAAATAAAATGAGGTTAATGACAGCTTATTCAAACACACAGTAATTGGGGTGGTGTTTGCTCAGAATTTACAACTTTTTTTTTAACTATTGGGATTTTCGAGGTTGGTGGACAAGTTCCTCTGGTGACAGGTGCAATTAGGTTATAGTAGAGACATGAGGTATTAAATTGTTCTCTAAGTTTATCACAGGCCGGGCTAAAATTTAACTTGTAATAACGCTACATCAGAATTATGGTTTAATAACCTGTGTACCACACTCGTGATGTGAAAGCGTTGTCTCATGGACATCGCTGACTAGCTACAGGTGTGGCCAGGGCAGCACACGCATCCATTATAGTAGCAAATGCCTTACACACAATACAATGTGTACTTTGCATGTATGTTTACTTAACAAACATCTACCACCATTCAGCGTGAAACTTTGCGGTCTTTCTCTTTCACCAAAGTTTGGAATTCAGGAATGAATTTTTCAGACTCGGTCCTGCTCCCCATCCTGAAAGGCGATTGGATGCTGCTTGCCCCCCCCCCACCCCCGCTTGCCACGCCCTGTCGGAGCTGCTCGTTATTGGTTAGGCTTGATTTCTTCGTGGCCTGGAGCGGCTGTTCTGATTGGCCGGGCTGACCCATGATGACAGCTCCCGTCTTCCTACAATGTCGCTGGTGTTTCCGTGGTGCGGCAGTCCATTTTAGCAGATGACCAATAAGCCAGGAAGTAAAGCGCACACGATGACCAGAAAACACTCGCGCTCTGCTTTTCGTTTTACCATTCCACCATCAAAGGCACAAACAGGTTAAAGTACACATGCTCACACCGTGTGAATGTGAGTACTGAGATCACATGTCCGATGACGTTTCTATTACTTATTTTTTTATTTAATAATCAAAAATGCACTGAGCCACATCTGGATTCGCAATGAGCCACACGTAACGTGACTGATGTATTGAACAACACTGACGTAAGCACAATACCCATTGGTAAGCAATTTCAAATTAAAGCATTTCACTACTTCCTCATGTCTGCAATGCCTGGCTGTAAGGTCATTATTATCTTTCACTCTTGGGATAAATTCAGCAGCTTAGGCCGCGATTTTACCATCGGCGGCGGATTGGAGTTGGGTTGGGTTCCGGTCCTGCTGCCGGTTTCAGCCGCTCTGAATTCACTATTTTCCCTTAACTGGGCTGATTAAGCCCGTCGTGCGCGCTGCCCGGCCCAATCAGTGGGTTCGGGTCTGCTACTCGCCTCTGCTGACGTCTTCCATTCAGCTGCATTTAAGGGGCCCGTGCAGCCTTGTGCTTTTCCATTCATATTCTGATGCTTCTCAGTGTGGCAGATAGCGAGATGACTGCTTCAAGAGCAAAGGCCTCTTCAAGATTTGATGATGACTCCCTCCGTGCTCTTGTGGAGGGAGTGAGAGGGCGCAAAGAGGTTCTGTTCCCCTCAAATGGATGGAGGAAGCCTCCTCAGCAAACCAAGGCAGCCTGGCTGCAAATTGCTGAGGGGGTGAGCGCCTGGCCTTTGTGTGCACGCACCTGGGTTCAGTGCCGCAAAAGGTTCAATGATCTGCTACGCTCAGCAAAAGTGAGTATAACATCACACTTACCTTCAATGTGCTCCCCATCTCCTCTCATCACCAGCACTCTGCATTGTCAACCTACTCCTGCACATCCCACTTTACCTTTACATCCCTTGTACCCTTAACCATCCCTCTCTCTCTATGTATAGAATCACTCCACCATTCTACTATGCACCCCTCACACTTGCTCTCACTGTTATGCAATGTCAGCAACTAACAACGCACAGGGAGGGCCCTTGGTATTGGCATCTCACTCCATCTTTGTCTCCCTCTAAGCATCTATGCTATAGATTCTCTACACTCACTCCAACATTCTCACTCAAACTCCACTTGTGTCCCTCATTGCAGGAAAAGAGAGCCCACAATAAGAGGGAGAGGGGCAGGACAGGAGGAGGGCCACTTTCCATGGCGCACTTGACCAACGCTGAGGAGGCTGTTATTGAGATCGTCGGAGGTGCAGAGGAGCTGGAAGTGGGGGGCGGAGAGATGGGCGAAGTAGAGCAAGCTGGTGACAGAATAGATTGGCAACCCTCTCATTTAGATTTCATGAGTGACTGATATGGTATCTGATGTTCATACAGATTGAATTCTGATCATCTGCACAATTGGATGTGTCTGCTATGTTAATATCACATGTCTAACTCATGCCTTTACTCCCCCACAGGACCATCGAGAGCCCCCCTCCCCACTGTCCAGGAGAAAGAGCCGGAAGACTCCTCAGAGGAAGCTGCAACCTCTGAGGGCGCAGTGCCAGCAGAATTGAGCGCACCCAGCACCAGCGCAGAGATGCGCACCTCGGTGGGTCATTCGCTAGATAGATTAGTGTTGTCACCTGGTGTATCACAGCTCACAAGTGAGAATCAGCAGATGGTGGAGACAGGGACAGCAGTGGAGAGTCCTCGTCGGAGGCCGCAGGGCACTCCTAGCTCTGCTCAGCTGCATGTGCACCCTGTGCCTCTGGGGCCATCCAGAAAGAGAGCGGTGCTGGAACTTCAGGAACAAGTGCAGGAGTCTCTGACAGGGTTTGCAACCACTGTAACTGCGAGTGTGCAGAGAATGGAGGAGTCCATCTCAAACATGAGCAATGCTGTGGTGCACACAATGGCGAATGTAGGTGCCACCATGGAAAGGATGGCCACCTCCATGGAGGACATAAATCGCCAGACACAGCAGAACATGGTAACTCTTCTAAATAGATGATCTGCTATGGAGGATAGGTGGGCATCTATTGAGGAGAGGAACCAGAGGTACATGGACGTTCCCGTTATGAGGACTGACAGTACAGAGACAGGTCCTCATGGCCCCACTGATGTGCAGCAAGGTGCTCTTCAGCTACTTGCTAGTAGTGAAGTGCGGGCGACCCATGAGAGGGATGTTGGTGGTCGACAACAAGGAAGTGTGGGCTCCTCTCCAAGCACTCACACTCCCATGCCACTGCGGAGCCCTCGGTCAGAGCCCCATATTCTTCACCCAACTGAGATGGCCATCTCAGCCCCTGCACAGCCACAGGAGGAGCAGACTGTTGCCGAGCCCTCCCAGGCTCCCAAGCCCAGAGGACACCCGCCAAAGGTGTCGAAGCAGGCGCAGCATGAAAGTGAGCAAGGGGCCTCAACATCTGCTGAAGCCACAGGGGAAGCACCACGTAGAAGCACGCATAAGAGAAAGTTAACACACAAACTCGAGGGGCCAAGTGGCTTATTCCTGCTCCTATTTCTTATGTTCTTATGTTCTTAAATAGTCACAGGGTAGTCACTTGGGTGTTTTGATCTAATACCAAGTGAAGATTCTCATAGTTATTTCAATTGTAATAAAGAAATGCGATGGCAAAGATTCAAAGAGTTGGCCTATGTGTGCCCAGAAATGGAAGTGTCACAGTGAGGGGTCAGGGCGCCTTTCATCTGTAATGATGGTGGTGAGAGTGATAGGAACCCACAGTTTATTGTACAGATGCTGTATGGTGTGTTAAGAAGGTCGGCCAGACACTCATTTCCATGTGGCAGCCACATATGTTTGCTTCGTAAACTTAAGTAAATCTGGCATAGATTAGTGCATCCCTTGCCTCACGGCCAGCAATATGCTCGCGTGCTGGTGGAACTGGCACATCCGCCTCCACAACGTCTTCCTCCTCCTCCTCTGAGGAGGAGGAGGCTGTGCACTGAGCCACTTGTTCCTCAGGCAGCGGTAAGCCACGCTGCTGTATGATGTTGTGCAGGGCACAGCAGACCACGATGATTCTGGAGACCCTGGCTGGTGAGTACTGTAGGGCTCTACCAGATCTGACGAGGCATCTGAATCACATTTTGAGCAAGCCGATGGTTTGCTCTATGATGCTTCTGGTTGAAATGTGGCTCACACTGTAGCGCTCCTCAGCTCTGTTTGATGGCCTCCTCATCATTGTCATTAGCCACGTCTTCAGGGGATAGCCTTTGTCTCCAAGTAGCCATCCGGAAAGTTGGGTTGGCGGATTGAAGAGCTGAGGCACAGTAGACTGCCGCAGGATGAACGAGTCATGGCAACTGCCAGGGAACTTGGGGCAAACATGCATAATGTTCTTCCTGTGGTTACACACCAGCTGGACGTTAAGGGAGTGGAAGCCCTTGCGATTGACAAATACAGCTGGGTTGTGATGAGGTGCCATAGTGGCCACATGTGTGCAGTCTACGACGCCCTGCACCCTTGGGAAGCCTGCCATATTTGCAAAGCCAACCACACGCGCGGTTACACTTGCTTCATTCGTGGAGAAGTGGATGTAATTGTGCGACTTTGCAAAGAGGGCATCAGTAACCTGCGTGATACAAGTGTGTGCCGCCGACTGGGAGATGCCACTGATGTCTGCTGCTGATCCCTGGAAGGACCCTGAAGCAAAAAAGTTGAGTGCAGTGGTGACTTTGACAGCCACTGGTAAGGAGTGCCCACCCGCTCCTCTGGGCTCCAGGTGTTGGTGCAGCATTGTGCGACTACCTCTTGTGAAAGTCTCAGCCTCCTTTGGCACTGCTGCTCACTCATGTTGAGGAAGCTCATCCTCTGCCTGTAAACCCTGTGTTGGGGGTATCTCCTGTGGTGCAGGTGCAGCCCTGCGCTGGCACCCTCTGCCCTGTGCAGCATCAGGTGGCTGAGGAGAAGGTTGGCGCTCCTGTTGTTGCTGCTGCTGTTGTTGTGCCTGGTTCTGCTGCTGCTGCGGCTGCTCTTCCTCCGATTCTGAGGACCAGGATGAGGGGGTATAAATGGTTCCCATTCTGCTGGTATATATCTCAGTTGAGGAATAGATGTTATAAGCGCTCAGTCACTGTGGGGAGAGGGTTTTCCAAGGAGTTCACAGTGCATATGGATCTCAGCTTAAACACTTACAAGTTCAATAGACCTGCAAAATGTGTTCCAAAACCTCAAAACACAAAGTTCTGGCATCTGAAAGTCAGCCATGTTACAGGTCCGCTTTTATGCTGCAGGTGCAGCTGTCAAGAATTCAGCGAGTTGCTGAACCCGGCACAATCAGCTGGCGTGTTTGTCGCACGAAGGGCAACACGCTGAAAATGTACTAAAATGGGAAGAGCCTGTTAAAATGGGATTACATAGGCAGTTAACAAGCTGTTAACTGCCTTAAGTGCCTCTCCTGCCGCTTGGTGTTGGGTCTGATCGGGACTCGCAGACCCGACACTTTGCAAAGTTGCGTGGAGGCGAGACGGCAGCGGCGGGTTCAGAACCCGCCGTCAATCATTTAGATTTTCACTCCTGACCCGCCTCCAAACCCGCCCTCTGAGCGCCGGCAAAATCGCGACCTTAGTCTTTGAATATATCTTCTCCCTTACAGGAATGTTATCTGTTTCCATTCATTAATAGTCTTCTGTTTTGGGATTTGTGAATAAACAACACACTGTGCAAGGTGAACACACAAATGACAGCTGCCACAAAAAGCCATAAAGCAGAGCGAAGGGGTGCAGTGGGACAAGGGCATCACTGGAGCAGAAGGTAAGATTGTCAACTCTGATCGGATGTATTCCTGGATCACGTGACATTCAACCACATGGCACGGGGACCTTGGGCTCCTTCAAAGCTGCTAAGAAGGACACACATGGGAAAGCAGTAAAGAAGGTGAAGAAACCAGTAGCCAAGATATCTCCAGCCAAGAAAACAAGAGCCAAGAAACCAGCTGCCGAGAAGGCACCAAAACAGAAGAGCATGTCCAAGCCAAGAAAACAGAAAGGCAAAGAAAGGGACGCCCAAAGAAAAAAGCAGCAAACCAATTGTAAATCTCTGAACCCTACAGTTCCTCTCCGAGCCTCCAGGCCTGTTTCCTGTCCTCGGCCGGGCTCAGGTTTCACATAGAAATAACCACAGGATTCCGTGCTGTGATTCACCGACATTTGCTGCCCGCCTCTGTCCCCTCCCTCCAGTGACAAAGTCAGTGTGGGAGTACCTTCACCACACGGACTGCAGCAGCTTGAGAAGGCGGCTCACCACCACCTTCCCCCGGGCAATTAGGGATGGGCAATAAATGCTGGCCTTGCCAGCGACACCCACGTCCAATTAATTTTTTAAAAAAAGCCGTACTTTGCTAGCAACAGTGCCCGGGTGATCCATCTTCCATTCCGGGAGACTCCCGGACAATCTGGGAGTTGCTGACAACCCTAGCAGATGGATCCAGCGGATCACCAGCTCTAGTGGGGACGGTGATCAAACAGATCCACAGAAGCATTCCTGTGTTGTAGGTGCTGCTCGTGGCTACCTCCCTCATCCGCCCCGTACCACAGCTATACCACAACTCATTGTGTCTAGTAATCCAAGAAGAGAGGCCATGTATGGAGGTTGAAGCATAAATCCAAGCCATACGTGAACAAAATCCAATCAAGTGGGCGTACAAGATCCCAAGGCGTTGTTTGAAGAAGAGCAGGGGAGTTCTTCTCGGTGTCTTGGCCAACATTTATCCCTCTACCAACATCACTAATACAGATTATTTGGTCATTTATCTCATTGCTGTTTTTGGGATCTTGCTGTGTGCAAATTGGCTGCCATATTTCCCTACGTTCCAACAGTAACCACACTTCAAAAGTCCTTAACTGGCTGTGAAGTGCTTTGGGACGTCCTAAGCTCGTAAAAGGCATTATATAAATGCAGGGTCTTTTATTCTTAGATTTCATACATTGTTTTAGAATCACTATCACAGGATAATTTACTATTGTGGGGGAAAAAAGCCGCAGCAGAACGTGACCGCTTCCATAAGCAACATTTGCCCTGTTGAAAAAGACAGAAGAAAGATCGTTGCAGAATTTAGAAACAGATTCTTTAAATTGCTGAAGGACAGAGTCAGAACTGCCGAGCCTTGACAACAGGAAATTGTTACCACATCTGGGTGGCAGGACAGGGCAGAGACAAGTTAAACGCTCGTTTATAGCTCGGATCATTCATCGCTGACACGTAAATACCACAACCATCACAGTGCTGCACATCTATCAGTTTGTAACCAGATATTATTTGACGTTTTGTTAAGAAAGTGACAGAAGGCCGCACTGTGATGAGCCTTATTTAACGAATTCACCCCTCCCCAATGCTCAGTAAATTACTTTCAGAACTGCCACATGTCGCAACTAAATTTCAATGAGATTCTTCAACAAAATGGACCCTTTTGCCACTAATCCATTCCAGATAAACACTGTAGGACGTGAGGTGTTGATATTGCTGCTCGTTCTGTTGTGGGGTTTTTATTTTTAGGTGAAATTGGTGAATTTGTAATCCCCTCGCTTCCCATTTAAAACTAAAGGCTACTCACTCGATCATAGAATGTATAAATCGTTACGGATTTGAACAATTATGAACGTTTAGCTATGTTCAGTAGGATTCTGAGGATCATCTTGAATTACTGAGGCCTGATATACCTGTAAGTATTCAGCTAATATAGGAATAAGTGTCACTTCTGATTGTGTCTGTTGCAATTTCATTCGGAAGACTAGCCAACATCCTACTGTGCAGTTGAGGGCTAAGGTGTTGGTTTGCAAGAGGAAGCCTGATAAATTCATTAGTGTGCAGAGGTGGAAGGTGCTGGTTTATACAAGTGAACTTGAACAATTTTCATGACGTGTACATGAGGGTTGGGGGTGGGGGGGGGGCCCTCACATTTTGCCAAACTGTATTCTTGGTCTATCCAAGCAAGTTTCCCTCCACCTGTTCTGAAAGCAGTGAGGCGTATTGCAGTGCAGTTCCATAGGCACCGGTCATCCACTGACTCCTCACCCAAATTCAGTATAGAATATAAGAGCAGGGAGGTTATGATGGAGCTGTACAAAACGCTAGTTAGGCCACAGCTGGAATACTGTGTGCAGTTCTGGTCGCCACGCTATAGGAAGGATGTGATTGCATTGGAGAGGGTGCAGAGGAGATTCACCAGGATGTTACCTGGGCTGGAGCGCTTCAGCTATGAAGAGAGACTGGACAGGCTGGGGTTGTTTTCCTTAGAGCAGAGAAGGCTGAGGGGGGACCTGACTGAGGTGTACAAAATTATGAGGGGCATAGATAGGGTAGATAGAAAGGAACGTTTCCCCTTAGTGGAGGGGTCAATAACCAGGGGGCATAGTTTCAAGGTAAAGGGCAGGAGGTTTAGAGGGGATTTGAGGAAAAACTTTTTCACCCAGAGGGAGGTTGGAATCTGGAACTCACTGCCTGAAAGGGTGGTAGAGGCAGGAACCCTCACAACATTCAAGAAGCATTTAGATGAGCACTTGAAACGCCATAGCATACAAGGCTACGGACCAAGTGCTGGAAAATGGGATTAGAATAGATAGGGCTTGATGGCCGGCGCGGACACGATGGGCCGAACGGCCTCTTTCTGTGCTGTATGACTCTATGAATCACTGCTTTCAGGACAGCTGGGAGAAAACAGGAGAAACAGTATCTTACCGCAGTGTGGGGCTGCTGTATGGAAGTGCTGCTGGTTTAAGCCTGTGATTAGATTACCCACATGGAGAGTTCATTATTCCAACCAGACCACTGGGGAAGGCATAAAGCATAGGCTACTTGATAGGGAGGGAAGACAGGAAAGGCTGGGAGGTTAATGAGTTGAAATTCTTCTGTGTGCATGTTGGTTCACTTATTTTTAAACAGGTTAAGAACATTGCTGAAATATTAGACGCAAGAACTTGATGTGAATATATTAAAGAGTGTGCTAAAAATAGCGTAAAGGAATTTCAAACACCAAGTTACACGGAGCTGTTCTTGTGCATCTACTTGTGTCCAGTTACAAAAATCACATAGTGGAATCCGACAGGTCACCCCCAGCCGTGAAATAGTCTATAGAAAGGGGAGGAGCTAAAGGAGTGGGTAAAGAAAATAATTGGAAAAATGTATTATCGGATTAGAATCGAGGCTCCTCATTACAAACACAGGGCGGGGGGCAGGCAGAGTACATTGTTATCAGAGATTCGCCTGAGGCAGGCTCGAGCTCATTTCACAAACTGAAAAGGTGTTTCTGTCAGATTCAAAGGGGGGAAAACATGGTTAGAATGAGAGGTTTTTTGCGGCATCATTCTGTAACACTGAGGCTCCAACGTATGCTGCTTTCTGCTACGGTACAATAGGGAGCTCTGAAACCTGCAGAGACAAAGGGGCCCTGCTGAACAAGTGCGAAAAACCCACAGTTTCCTGCAATCCATCTACTGGCAAACCGCAGCAACGCTAATCAGGAGGGAACAGGCCTGCAAAATAAAAATAGTCACAGCCCTGTCGTCCCATGCTAAGTCATATTCAAATGCCACACCGCATGTAAAGTCAGATTTAAAACAAACAAATACTCATGTCATGAGACCCAGCGGCAGGAGTGACTTAGTTTGTAGCTGGACTGGTTTTGCCAGGCTTGAGAGTTGCAATGCAGTGTCTGTGGTTAACAGAACTCAAATGTAAACACTGTAGGAATTTCTGCTGCAATGCACAATGAAGTGGCAGGGTGCAGAACATTGTCCCTGCATCTCCACCACCCTACCAGACGACTAGAGTTGGCACTGAGCACAGGTTAAGTTGTGGCGGATCGCCACCTAAAACGGGCATAATCCACTCTTCCGTCTGTGGACAAATTTCCAGCCCCTTCCCTTTAAGGCACCTTACCTTTAAGGCAGGAGGGGGCGGGGCCTCAGGTTTTACCCAGAGAATTCTGGGAGCTTTTCGGGTCTGCCATTTTTTGTGCCATGCTGTGATTAAAAAGTCTCTTGTTTAACACAAATGGATTCAGCCTTAAGTCGTGTTTCGCGGCAGCCTCAACATTGGTGACCCCGACGTTCAGAACGTATTCCGAGCACTGCAATGGCGGACACGAACGCAGTTTCCGTGAAACTGCCGGAGTTTTGGGAAAACCAGCCCGAAGCCTGGTTTCTCCAAGCTGAATCTCGCTTCCGGCTGCAAAATATCACCACAGATGGGACGAAGTACGACTATCTCGTCACATCACTCGGTAGCGCCACAGTTTCCAAGGTTTGGACAACGCTGCAGAACCCACCAGAGGAAGGCAAGTACGCACATCTCAGGACAGCACTCCTTAAAAAATTTACGGCCTCGGCATATCAGCGAAACTGCCACCTCCTCGACCTTCCAGGCCTCGGTGATGCCTCACTGTCAGACCTCCTCTCCCACATGCTCTCCCTCACCGACGAGAGCCCACCCGGATCCCTCTTCCGCACGCTGTTCATCTGCCAGCTCCCTCTCAGCATCCGCCCAGCGATCGTGGCGTCCGGCCTCACGAACCTGGAAGCCCTGGCCGATGAGGCCGACAAGCTGCTGTCCGCTCACTCCAGCCGCGACGTCACTCCGGACCTGGCAGCCAATGCCTGGGCGCACCCCTCACCGGCCACAAGGGCCTGTCACCAGGCCCACGGGGCCTTCACGCCCCACTAACCCGGGCCACTGTTACTACCACGCACGGTTCGGCGCCAGGGCACAACGGTGCACACCTCCCTGCTCTTTCAAGTCTGCCCCCGTTCCAGCCCCCGCGATGGCCGTGGGCCACGCGGGCTCCCTGCTGTTCGTCACGGATGACAAAACCAGCCGCCGGTTCCTGTGCGACACTGGGGCTCAGCACAGCATCATCCCGGCCTCCTCCCTCGACATCCAAAAGGGCGAACGAGGACCGGCGCTGGCTGCTGCTAACGGCTCGGAAATCCGGACGTATGGCACCCGGACAGTCACCCTCGACCTCGCTGGTCACCGCTACCGATGGGAGTTCATCACTGCCAAGGTGCTCTCCCCCCTCATCGGCGCAGATTTCCTGTGTGCCCACGGCCTACTGGTAGACATCCCTCGTCACCGCCTCGTGGACATGAACACCATGTCCCCCATCCTGGGCGCCATGGCCCCCCGTCAACCCGCCGACATGGCATCACAGTGCCACGCCCGGGCCACGGATGACTACTCGGCACTCCTGGCCGAATTCCTGGCCCTTACCAATCCGACCTTCTCCGCGGAGGCCGCCAAGTACGGGGTGGAACACTTCATCCCCACCACAGGCCCCCCAGTGTACGCCCACGCCCGCAGGCTGGACCCGGCCAAACTGGAGATCGCGCGGACCGAGTTTGCCACCACGGAACAGCTCGGCATCATCCGCCGCTCCAACAGTCCCTGGGCCTCCCCACTCCACATCGCCCCCAAACCAGGCGGAGGTTGGCGCCCCTGCGGGGATTACCGCCGCCTCAATGACGCCACCACCCCTGATCGGTACCCCGTGCCGCACATTCAGGACTTCTCGGCTAGACTGGCCGGCCGCTCAGTCTTTTCCAAGGTCGACCTGGTGCGCGGCTACCACCAAGTCCCCGTCCACCCCGCGGACGTCCCCAAGACAGCCGTAATCACCCCCTTCGGCCTGTTCGAGTTCCTGCGGATGCCCTTCGGCCTCAAAAACGCGGCCCAGGCATTCCAACGGCTCATGGACTCGGTCCTTCGGGACCTGAAGTTTCTGTTCGTCTACCTAGACGACATCCTGGTAGCCAGTTCCTCCAAGCAGGAACACCTCGAACACCTTCGCATCCTGTTCGGGCGCCTCAGCGACCACGGGCTCATCCTCAGCCCAGCCAAATGCCAGTTCGGCCTGGACAAGATCGACTTCCTCGGCCACCACATCACCCATGCTGGGGCCATTCCTCTGCCCACCAAGATGCAGGCCGTCCAACAATTTCCCGCCCCACCACCATCAATGGCCTCCAGGAGTTCCTCGGGGTGGTGAATTTCTATAACCGCTTCATCCCCAAAGCGGCGTCCCTCATGAGGCCCCTGTATGAAGCCCTCCGGGGCAGGAGCGGCAAAATGGTGGTCGAATGGACGGCAGACGCGTCCGCCGCCTTCGATTCCACCAAGACCGCGCTCGCCAATGCCACCCTGCTCGCGCACCCACGGCCCAATGCCAGGGTAGCGCTCACCACGGACGCCTCCGACCACACGGTCAGCGCCGTGTATGAGCAGTGGGTCAATGGCGCCTGGCAACCACTTGCCTTCTTCAGCCGCCAACTACGCCCCCCGGAGGTCAAGTACAGCACCTTTGACCGCGAGCTCCTCGCGCTGTTCCTGGCGGTCCGCCATTTCCGGTTTTTGCTTGAGGGCCACCCCTTCACTGCGTTTGTCGACCACAAGCCCCTGACATTCGCAATGGCAAAGACAACTGACCCCTGGTCCGCCAGGCAGCAGCGCCAGCTCGCGGCAGTGTCCGAGTTCACCACGGACATCCAACACGTCTCCGGCCGAGACAATGTGATAGCCGACTGCCTCTCCCGCCCCGCCATCCACGCCGCACACCTAGCAGTCGACTACGCTCAACTCGCAGCTGACCAGATCACCGACCCTGATCTGCTCTCCGCACCCACCAACCTAGCAGGGCTACGCCTGGCCGACGTCGCCTGTGGCATGACCGCTGTCACGGTCAAGTGCGACATATCCCTATGTCAACCTCGGCCCGTCGTCCCAGCGTCCTGGCGCCGCCGGATATTCGAAATTCTCCACAACCTCTCCCACCCCGGCGCCCGCGCATCCATCAAATTGGTAGCCAACCGCTTCGTCTGGCGCAGCCATCGCAAGGATGTGCGTACTTGGGCCAACTCCTGCCTAGCCTGCCAACGGGCCAAGGTACAGCAACACACAAAAGCACCCCTCGAGGAGTTTACCGTCCCCTCGCGGAGATTCGACCACATCCACGTGGACATCGTCGAGCCCCTGCCGCCGTCGCAAGGCCACACGCACTTGCTGACCATCGTTGACCGCACCACACGCTGGCCGGAGGCAATTCCACTGACCTCTAACACCACCGCCGACATCGCCAGAGCCTTCGTCAGCACCTGGGTCGCACTGTTCGGCGTCCCCTCCGACATGACGTCGGACAGAGGTCTGCAATTTACCTCTGAACTCTGGACCGCCGTCGCACGCAATCTCGGGGTGACCATTCACCGCACCACAGCGTACCACCCCCAAGCCAACGGACTGTGTGAGCGGTTCCACAGATCCTTGAAGGCATCTCTTCGAGCCAGCCTCCAAGACGGCGCCTGGACCAACCGACTTCCGTGGGTCCTCCTCGGCCTGTGCAGCGTGGTTAAAGAAGACCTCCACGCATCGGCAGCAGAGCTCGTGTACGGTCAGCCGCTGCGCGTACCCGGCGAGTTCCTGCCCACCGCCACGACACCCTGGTCAGCCGACCAGCAACGCCACGACTTCGCCTCACCGGCGCTGCAGTTCGCCCCGGTGCCCATTGCCCGACATGGCGAATCCACCTCACACGTCCCACTAAGCCTGCACCAGGCACGGTTTGTTTTCGTCCGGCACAACGCCCACCGCGGACCCCTTCAACCCCCGTACGACGGGCCCTACAAGGTTCTACAGGCTGGGGACAAATTTTTCACCCTGCAAGTGGGCGACAGGACCGAAAAAGTGTCGGTTGACCGACTCAAGCCAGCACACTCGGAGCCCGGTGAGCAGGTCCCTGTAGCTCGTCCACCTCCACGCGGCCGACCTGCCCTCAAGCCGGTTCACCAGGCTGCTCCACGCCTGGCCGTTCCACGTCCACCGGTGTCCAACAAGAGCCGCTCCGGCCGGCCCATCAGACCGCCGCACCATCTCGTCCACACCTCCTAAGCGGATTCTGGAGAGAGCTGTGTGGCGGATCGCCACCTAAAACGGGCATAATCCACTCTTCCGTCTGTGGACAAATTTCCAGCCCCTTCTCTTTAAGGCACCTTACCTTTAAGGCAGGAGGGGGTGGGGCCTCAGGTTTTACCCAGAGAATTCTGGGAGCTTTTCGGGTCTGCCATTTTTTGTGCCATGCTGTGATTAAAAAGTCTCTTGTTTAACACAAATGGATTCAGCCTTAATTCGTGTTTCGCGGCAGCCTCAACAAAGTAATACCCAATAGCGACAGAGATAACTGGAAGAGGGCTTTTATAGTTACAGCATGCGTTCTGTTTAAAATGAGGCTGTCTCCAACAAACCGTAGATACAGATTGCAGCAGGATATACAGACAAACAGACAGATAGATAGGTAAACTCTGCTACACCATTCCACTGTCTTAAAACTGATTATTATTGTGATCAAAACCACTCAATTAAGTCACTCGGTGGAGCACTCCAGTCTGTATTAACTTGATGCTACAGTGCGTCCTCTCCAGTTTTAAAAGTACACTTCTGGTGTTGTCTAAAGTACCGAAATGATTTTCTGTACATTCAGGAGAAACTTCTTTACCCAGAGAGTGGTGAGAATGTGGAACTTGCTACCACAGGGAGTAGTTGAGGCGAATAGCAGAGATACATTTAAGGGGAAGCTAGATACGTACATGAGGGAGCAAGGAATTGGAGGATGTGCTGATAGGGTGAGATGAAGTAAGGTGGGAGGAGGCTTGTGTGGAGCATAAACACCGGCACAGACCAGTTGGGCCGAATGGCCTGTTTCTGTGCTGTAAATTTCATGTAATTCCATGTAATACCAAGACTATTCAGGATCCCATGACATTTATGTGGGAAAGTACCCATCTCCCAAGTCTAAATTTGCAAAGTTGTTTTACTCTATTACCAACATCCATTCAAAGAGGATACAATTGCAATGTCAATGAATTATCAATTATTTGCTTCATGATCCGTACTGGCTGATGACAACATCTCTAATGTGACTGAGCCAGCAGCACTGTCTGGCACTGTGTAGCTGGCGTTATTCTTCCATCCTACTTATCGGCCAAAATACTATTAAGCAGAGTGTGGAAAAAAAAACAGTGAAAGGCTAAACGGAGCAAAAAAAAAATCAAATCAAGAACACAACTAAAGAGTAAAAGTAGATATACTTTAAGGACATAAAAGAGAGACATTCCATTAACACAACTTTAGAAGCTGAATGTGGCTTGTTTTTAACTACAAGGTGAAACTTTGCATTAGAGAAGTCACAGCTGTAGGACATAAACCTCACACTATGTGGTCAGCTCAGTACAGCATAAAACCCACACTATAAGACTGTCAGAATTCTGGGCATTCCTGAGGGTTTCCACTGACTGATTTTTACACACCGATTAACCAATGCAAAACTCACAGGGGTGCTGAAAATGAGCATGCTCAGAGCTGTGGTACCAAGGAACACAACCAAGCTTTTAATTTTCAAACACCTCCATTTCCAGCATGTGAAGCGGCTCTTGGTGGAAATGCAATCAGCAAAAAGCGTTAAGAAAACATTCATTTATTTCTTCCATGATTTTTCAGCAAAGCTCAGCTAAACCTGGTTTAAGCAGAAGCGACGTTTTGCTTATAATCCTAGTCCAGACTCAAATCTTGGGCACTGGCATTATCCGCAGTGGAGGCCTTTCTCAAAACAACACCGGTGGTGGGGAAGCTTTTAGAAACGACAATCCGGGACAAAATTAACAGTCACTTGGACAAGTGTGGATTCATTAAGGAAAGCCAGCACAGATTTGTTAAAGGCAAATCGTGTTTAACTAACTTGATTGAGTTTTTTGATGAGGTCACAGAGAGGGTTGATGAGGGCAATGCGGTTGATGTAGTGTACATGGACTTCCAAAAGGTGTTTGGTAAAGTGTCACATAATAGGCTTGTCAGCAAAGTTGAAGCCCATGGAATAAAAGGGACAGTGGCAGCATGGATACGAAATTGGCTAAGTGACAGGAAACGGAGTAATGGTGAACGGTTGTTTTTCAGACTGGAGGAAGATTTTCAGTGGTGTTCCCCAGGGGTCGGTACTAGGACCAATACTTTTCTTGATATATATTAATGACTTGGACTTGGGTGTACAGGGCACAATTTCAAAATTTGCAGATGACACAAAACTTAGAAATATAATGAACAGTGAGGAGGATAGTGATAGACTTGAAGAGGACATAGACAGGCTGGTGGAATGGGCGGACACGTGACAGATGGAATTTAACGCAGAAAAGTGCAAAGTGATACATTTTGGTAGGACGAACGAGGAGAGGTAATATAAACTAAAAGGTACAATTCTAAAGGGGGTGCATGAACAGAGAGACCTGGGGGTATATGTGCACAAATCGTTGAAGGTGGCAGGGCAGGTTGAGAAAGCAGTTAAAAAAGCTTACGGCTTCTGGGCTTCATAAATAGAGGCATAGAGTACAAAAGCAAGGAAGTTATGATGAACCTTTATAAAACACTGGTTCGGCCTCAACTGGAGTATTATGTCCAATTCTGGGCACTGCACTTTAGGAAGGATGTGAAGGTCTTAGAGAGGGTGCAGAAAAGATTTACAAGAATGGTTCCAGGGATGAGGGACTTCAGTTGCATGGATAGACTGGAGAAGCTGGGGTTGTTCTCCTTAGAGCAGAGAAGGTTGAGAGGACATTTGATAGAGATGTTCAAAATCATGAGGGGTCTAGACAGAGTAGATAGGGAGAAACTGTTCCCATTGGCGGAAGGTTTGAGAATCAGAGGACACAGATTTAAGGTGATTGGCAGAAGAACCAAAGGCGACATGAGGAAAAACTTTTTTAAGCAGCGAGTGGTTATGATCTGGAATGCACTGCCTGAGAGGGTGGTGGAGGCAGACTCATTCGTGGCTTTCATAGAAACATAGAAACATAGAAAATAGGTACAGGAGTAGACCATTCGGTCCTTCGAGCCTGCACCGCCATTCAATGCGTTCATGGCTGAACATGCTACCTCAGTACCCCATTCCTGCTTTCTCGCCATACCCCTTGATCCCCTTAGTTGTGAGTGTTATATCTAACTCCCTTTTGAATATATTTAGCGAACTGGCCTCAACAACCTTCTGTGGAAGAGAATTCCATAGATTCACCACTCTCTGGGTGAAGAAGTTCCTCCTCAGCTCAGTCCTAAATGGCTTCCCCTTAATCCTTAGACTGTGACCCCTGGTTCTAGTTTTCCCTACCATTGGGAACATTCTGCCCGCATCTAATTTGTCTAAACCAGTCAGGATTTTAAATGTCTCTATAAGATCCCCCCTCATTCTTCTGAACTCCAGAGGGAATTGGATAAGTAACTGAAGGAAAAAAAATTGCAGGGCTTCTGTTGAGATTAGGCCAATTAGTAGCTTATTTCTAGTCTTTCAAATAATCAGGATCGACTGCAAACCAATATGGTGGGTATATTGTGTTTAATCAGAATTTAAGACGGAATATAACATGCTAGATATACAGCAAAAACATACAACCGTGACAAGCAGCTGGTACCGGTCCCGATTAGACAGACGGCTGGCGTGCGTGAACAGTTCTCTGGCTTGTGGCCTCTCTTCCTCTCGTCTAGAACCTCTGAGTTGGTGAACATGGGACCACTCTCAAAAGAGTGTTCGACCAGCCCAACTTCTGCTTGGCTCTCCCCGCCACCGTCTGTGTGGGCAAGCCCTCAGGGTGTTATTTTTATTCTCTTTTTAGGGGCGGGCCTGAGGCCATATTATTGACAAGACCATTTAACCTATAGAGGTTCCCCTAAAGCCAATGGGGCGTTGAGTTCTTTGTCTCAATTCTTGGATGAAAACCCTCCCCAAAAGGGGTCTCATGGTCTCAGCCAATTTGTCTTATTGTTTTTACATTTTGAAGGTTCCTCCATTGGAATTCGTCCTATCTCCCTGGTCCCTATCCTCCCTGGTACAATTGGTACTAGGCCTGGCCTTGTACCCTCTCCATCAAGGGGCCCACATCAGCATTGTCTTGCTGATCCTGCCGTTATCCAAACTATCTCCCTTTAATCTAACAGACTGTTCCATCCTGAGATGGATACCTTAACTCCCCTAAATTCCTTTTATTCTATGTCTTTTATACTAATTAACTTTTAATTATCTTTGCAAGCAGTTCTATTAAACTAACTCTGATTCCTAGGTTAGTATTATAACATGGTTATTAGTAATAATAGAAGAAACTTAGGCATTGAGCCTTAGTTGGTCCAATTAGAGATACATAAACAAGGTTGAAATCCTAACTTGAAAACAGCAGATAGTTAGCTTGGAAACAGCTTATATATGACCGTCACACTGCAGAATGCTATAACATCCACAGAGAACCAAAACACAAGCAGATTCTAAGCATCTATCTAATTATTCTAATATTAGTCTGAAGAGGCCTTTTGTCTCCAGTTCTAATGCAATCATGTAAACACAGCGTTATTCACGTCACAATTTTATTCGCATAACCATATACATTTTGGACACCCCTGATTTCTAACACTACGGGGATAGGGCGGTGGGGGGGCGGGGGTGGGACTAGCTGAAGTGCTCTTGCAGAGAGCCGGCACGGGCTCGACAGGCCGAATAGCCTCCTTCTGTGCTGTAACCATTCTATGATTCCAACACGCAGAGCAGCTCCGCCGGCAAAGGAATGAGTCAAAATTGGAGATAAGGACATAACCTCATTGAACTGTGGATGAGAGGTCACAATGGTCCTTGTATAAAATGCCATTACACACAGAATTCAAGGTGACATGATGAGTAATCGAAGCTCAGGATCATTAGAATGCCCCTCTGAACATTACAATAATCTCAACTGAGCTCGGACCCTTTGATCCTGCATATGGTTCCAGATCCTATCTCAGATGGATTGCAAGAGGTCCTTCAGCCCAGTTGATTTCATCCTTAGTTCCCCCCCCCCAGGCATTTCTCATACTCTTGACAGCAGAGATCAGCCTTGTTATCTTTTGCAGTGCCTCTTTCACCTGACAGGCCCCTTCTGTTGTGACAAGCAAGATTGTGTGCAGTAGATACTGACACGCACTGTGCAGCTGCTTCTCGACTTCTGGAAGTCTTAACTTAACTCATCACCTTAAATTAGATAGTGGGAGGTACAAACTGGCAGCCTCAGACAGGTGTGCGAAACAGAAATGTCACCTGAGAGTGGTTGTTCCTGACTGTAGATGCTAAAAGTAGAAGATAGTTCTAATCAACAGCACCAACGTCCCTCAATGTTGTTTAGAAAATTATTTGCACTCCATCACCTTGCTGCGGCAGATGTGTTTCAACAAATCCCTTAAACTGGTTTAGGGTTACTAAAAACAAAATTGTGCTGGTTTAGTAGTACTCCAACCAGCAAACACCCTTCAAATAGCTTAGTATGTCAGCCTTAGCTCAGTGGCAGCACCCTTGTTGGAATCAGGTTATAAGTTCAAGCCTCACTCCAGGTCTTGAGCACATAACCTAGGTTGACACCTCAGTGCAGTACTGAGGGAGTGCTACACTGCCGACACCTCGGTGCAGTACTGAAGGAGTGCTGCACTGCCGACACCTCAGTGCAGTAGAGGGAGCGCTACACTGCCGACACCTCGGTGCAGTACTGAAGGAGTGCTGCACTGCCGACACCTCAGTGCAGTAGAGGGAGCGCTACACTGCCGACACCTCGGTGCAGTACTGAGGGAGTGCTATACTGCCAACACCTCAGTGCAGTACTGAGGGAGCGCTACACTGCCGACACCTTGGTGCAGTACTGAGGGAGCGCTACACTGCTGACACCTCGGTGCAGTACTGAGAGAGTGCTACACTGCCGACACCTCGGTGCAGTACTGAGGGAGTGCTACACTGCCGACACCTCGGTGCAGTACTGAGGGAGTGCTACACTGCCAGAGGTGCCATCTCTTGGATGAGATATTAAACCGAGTTCTGACGAAGGGTCATCGACCTGAAACGTTAACTCTGCTTCTCTCTCCACAGATGTGGCCTGACCCGCTGAGTATTTCCAGCATTTTCTGTTTTTATTTCAGATTTCCAGCATCCGCAGTATTTTGCTTTTGTATTAAACCGAGGCTATGCTTTACCTCCAAGGTAGACATAAAAACGCGAGGCACTATATGAAGAGCAAGGGATTTATCCTGACCATCCAACGTTAGAGATTATCTGATCATTGCTGTTCGTAGAATTTTGCTGTGCGCACATTGGCTGCTGCATTTCCCTACAACAGCGACGACACTTCGTTAAGTACTTGATTGGCTGGTGTGTGTTATGGTGTCCCCGCAGTCATGAAAACTGCTATATGAACGCAAGGTTGTCGTACTGCCGTCACAATTGATTTATTTTTTTTGGTTGGGGAAAAGAGGAAAAAGGACAGATGCAACATTGGACATAGCGCGCTGAAAGGAATTGCAGCCAATGGCGCCTGCGATTGGGTGGAGCAAGCCTTTGCTGGGTGGGCGACCCTCCACTCAGTGAGAAACACAAAGTGCACATTTAAGAGTCTTAAAAAAAAGTGAGGAAATATGGAAACAAGACTTAGTTTAATAACATTTATTAAATGCATTGCAAGATTATAAAAGTACACTACATCAATTATTGAACATGCTTTCAGAAACATTATATAAATGATAAAATAAAAGCATTCATTTTTGGAAGTAAAGCAATTGCCTTGGTTATTACATATATAGTGTACATTCTAAAATGTTGCTCCATTTACATTCATGAACTTCAGGAGCAGTAAAATTATACAGCATATAGCATCGAGTTGTAAGGCCTCTAAAACCCTGCCTTTGGTCAAAAATGTGACAACCTCGGGTTAGTCTAAGCAGACCTGACTTTCTTGGTTTCTTGAATAGTGAGTTTTGCCTTGTAGTCGTGCCCCATTCAGACTCAGGCTGTGCTGATTCCAATCCAAATTGGCTACAGGTTTGGATTTTAGAGAAAGACAAAAAAAGGTGCGAGAATAGTCACTTTTAAAGTGAATGTGAAAAAAAAAACCCCATCTGGTGCAGCGCTGGGTATGTTGTGACTCAGCGATAAATGGTGACGAGGGAAGTACATTAAAAAATCTGCAGAAATGATGTCTGGCCAAGTATATTTTTTGGACTCTTCCAGGTGAAGGATGACCCACTTCTCTCTGCCAATATCAGTATCAAGTGCTCCCAGGTGAAGTACAGCATGGCCAGATACAGAGCAAAGTTGTTTTCACTCTGCTCCAACGACATGCCTCAACTCTTAACCTTAGAGCAGCATCCCCTACTATACCAGTGTGGCTTTGTTCCATTTTCCACCACAGTGAGCACCTGTGAGATTGCCAGTTTAGTGCTAAACGGTCCAAACTCATTTCACATGCACCCAGCAGAGAGTGTAGACTCACGCCACATCAGTCTGGGCTGCACTCAGACCCAGCATCTCGAAGTTAAAAAGGGACAGTGCACTAAACACAACGCCCCACCCAGTCCCAATGTTTTTCCATTCCCAATTATGTTTGCTGCCCCGTGAACATGCATGTGATCAGGTGCCACTGTTGCATGAGTTTCATCAGCAGAAAATAATGAAACATCAAATGCAGATCCAATATAATATTCCAGACTGCAAAGCACTTTGTGCATACGAGATGGTTAGCAACAGACATTGGAGCACAGCGATTGAGATCGAGTAGATGCAAATTGGCACTTTCTCCGGTGAAATGAGCACACGAAAGCCCCACCGTTACACACCAAGCTGATTAACTCACGTTCCTACCACTATCACTTATGTCGGAGTGTTAACAAAAAAAGTTTCCCCACTGTCGGTATTATTTAGGGCAGTGATGCTATTGTCTCAGAAGCAACCACTCCAGTGACAGGCACATTGATTTGACTGCAATTATTTAAGCGGTGTTTTTTTTTTAATATAAAGTATACACTAGAAATTTTAATGGTACAACAGTTTCATAGTGAAGCTCAGTTTACTACCAATATCAGTGAATTATAAGAACAAAGTTCCTACAGCAACATTACATTCTATAAAGTAATCAACAAACTGGGCTTAAAACAGATCCCACTTCTCACATGAAACTCTTAAATGCTTTTCTTTAAGAAGCATTTCTTTCTCCCTTCCCAATCAGGCCACTGTCCAAGTTTTTTAACCTCTCAAGCATGCCGAACCACCTTAACTACTCCAGCATAACATCGACCGCCCCCCGCCCCCCACCCCTGTTGGTTGGCCATTGTTCTGGAGTTTGCTGAATCCTGGACATAGCACAAACCTATTTGTAATCATAGTACTATGGTATGTCTCCCTAAGGGGGTCAAGTTTGAACTCTGCAGGCTTTACATTACTACCATCTTCCCAGAGCCCAGCCAATCCCATCAACCAAGGATGGGCTTTATGATTCTGCATGCACAGCCCCTTAGGTAGATTCTAGTGTTAGACTGGGCTTTGCTTACACTGCACCAAGCCCAGCAGCATTCCCCATCAAAACTCACAGGCAGAATGGCGAGGTAATGCACCACTTGGAGCGATTTAACTTTCGAATTATGCCATGAAACTAAACGCACAGTAGATTCACAATGCAATGAATCGGCAACAAAAACTAGACTTCAGCACAAAGAATCGGGACAAGAATTTTTAACGTCTGTGATGTTCACTTACGTAGCATAGCAAATGGGTTTAATGGGCCATGGTCTAAGCATGCATGTCATTTGAAGTACTGTACCTGGTGTAGGTGGCTGGGTACACTTAAAGGATTGCTTGAGTCAGAAATATGACAAATCACACAACAAAATAACAGCTGGTCATGTTAACAGAAGAGGAGGAGCATTTTAGCAAAGTTGGATACAGAGCATTTCCCCAATCACATAGACTCGGTTTGAAAAAAAAAATTCCATTTGATTCTTACATTTAATTCCCCCTCCCTCCACTTAAAGATCCATTTTTAAGTTTTCATACATAGTGGGTGCGTCGTCACCCATCAGCAATCTGATGTACGGATCGGCCAGTCTGAAGTGCCAATCAAGAGGCACGCAGCAATACTCAATACTGGCCAAGTACCAGCCGGTACGGAGTTTTGTCAGACAGATTTAAATGGGCAATGCACTAATACACGTTCCCTCATGGGTGGGTTAGAACGCGATAGGTACAAGACATTTATGGGAAAAGTAACTAGAGTACTTCACATTAAAGGCACCAACCATGTACGCTCTTTAGATCGTAGTAAGGCTGCAAATTTCTGCTTGGTGGATTATTTTTTAGAATTCTTGGTTTCAGTCTAATTAGTTCCCATCCAGACCTTGGATATAGGCAAAATATTGGGCACAAGATTTTAAACACATCAAGTTCAAAACATGTAGGTTCCATAGAATATACAGAAATTAAATTCATAAATAAACTACATGCAAGTCCTCTAATTACATTAAAAAAAATGTAAAATCATGGGGGGGGGGGGGGGGGGAGGTGTGTGCAACACTGAATTCCAATGGCATCACATAATGAGTGAAAATCCTTTTGCCGAAGTAGCCCTCCTCACAAGGATTCTTAACAGCACAGAGTTAAATGGCATTGGCTTTATTTAAACTGGACAGGTTTTAGGATTGCGACTGCATTGTGCGATGAAGATGGAACAAAGGCATCTGTACGTCACTGCGCTAAATCAAACCGGTAAATGTGCGGAGAATATTATTGGCTTCACCAATGAATGGCTATAAAAACAAACAAACATACATACATTCAGGTCGAAACTACAACTACCAGAAATATGAAAATTGCAATGGTAAAGCCACAGTCCATTCAGGTCTAGTGGACATCTGCATGCCATGAATTTGCCCATCACTGTATACATTTCACTGGCTCATTGCTTAAACAAAGAATCAAATTGTTCAAAAATGGAAGCATTTACATAAAGTGAACTATCAGTAGAAGTAGCCAGTTAAGGTCTAGCTGTTAATCCACCCCCAATATAAACCAGTACCCTTGTTTACTGTTATTACAACATGGAAAAAAAAAAATTAAAAGTAATCCTAACCAAAACTGTGTGTCATTGAAAAACATACATATAAACTGCGGCCAAGGTTTGTGTCTAGTTATGTCACTTTCTTGCCCCCATAATGTTTTGCACCAGGTCCATTGGTAGAGGGAATACAATGGTGGAGTTCTTTTCCGCAGCTATGGTGGTGAGGGTCTGCAGATAGCGAAGCTGCAGCGCTGCTGGAGATTCGGAGATCACTATAGCAGCTTCCTTCAAGGCCCTGGAAGCATTCATTTCCCCTTCAGCTGCAATCACCTGCAAGAACAAAGAGGGTCAATAGCCTGCAAGACAGCGCGGCAGCAAGAATATGGGAAAAGCAAATACATTCATAATTGATCAAATCTAGAACGGTTTTCTGTTTATCCAGAGAAGATACCCCCACTATGTATTTAACACATATAGAGGGGGGGGTAGCAAAATTCAAGGAGTGGGAAACAGTTGTACTGCGAGACAGTTAAGAACATAAGAAATAGGAGCAGGAGTAGGCCATATGGCCCCTCGAGCCTGCTCCGCCATTTAATAAGATCATGGTTGATCCTTGACATCAGCTCCACTTACCCGCCCGATCCCCATATCCCTCGATTTCCCTAGAGTTCAAAAATCTAACTCAGCCTTGAACATACTCATCGACTGAGCATCCACAGCCCTCTGGGGTAGAGAATGCCAATGATTCACAACCCTCGGAGTGAAGAAATTCCTCCTCATCTCGGTCTTAAATGGCCGACCCCTTATCCTGAGATTATGCCCCCCCTAGTTCTAGACTCTCCAGCCAGGGGAAACAGCCTCTCAGCATCTACCCTGTCAATCCCCCTCAGAATCTTATATGTTTCAATGAGATCACCTCTCATTCTTCTAAACTCCAGAGAGTACAGGCCCAATCTACACAATCTCTCATCATAGGACAGCCCTCTCATCCCAGGAATCAAGCTATTGAACCTGGGTTGCACCGCCAAAGCAAATATATCCTTCCTTAGATAAGGAGACCAAAACTGTGCACAGTACTCCAGGTTTGGTCTCACCAAAGCCCTTGTACTCCAACCCCCTTGCAATAAAGGCCAACATGCCATTTGCGTTCCTAATTGCTTGCAGTACCTGCATGCTAACTTTATGTTTCTTGTACGAGGACATCCAAATCTCTCTGCACACCAAACATTTAAAAGTTTCTCACCATTTAAAAAATAATCAGTTTTTCTATTCTTCCGACCAAAGTGAATAACCTCACATTTCCCCACATTATACTCCATCTGCCACCTTACTGCCCACTCACTTAACTTGTCTATATCCCTTTGCAGACTCTGTGTCCTCCTCACAGCTTACTGTCCCACCTAGCTTTGTATCGTCAGCAAACTTGGATACATTACATTCAATCCCTTCATCCAAATCATTAATATAGATTGTAAATAGCCAAGGCCCCAGCATGGATTCTTGCGGCACTCCACTAGTTACAGCCTGCCAACCTGAGAACGACCCGTTTATCCCTACTCCCTGTTTTCTGTCCGTTAACCAATCCTCTATCCATGCTAATATATTACCCCTAATGCCATGAGCCCTTATCTTGCGTAACAACCTTTTATGTGGCACCTTATCGAAGGCCTTTTGGAAATCCAAATATATTACATCCACTGGTTCCCCTTTATCTACCCTGCTAGTTACATCCTAAAAAAACTCTAAAATTTGTCAA
The DNA here is from genome assembly GCA_030390025.1 of Squalus acanthias. Classification (NCBI taxonomy): domain Eukaryota; kingdom Metazoa; phylum Chordata; class Chondrichthyes; order Squaliformes; family Squalidae; genus Squalus; species Squalus acanthias. The sequence continues at coordinate 86,678,184 of CM059438.1, forward strand.
ACACGATTTCCCTCTAATAAAACCATGCTGACTCTGCCTAATCATATTATGATTTTAGTGTCCCGATACCATTTCCTTAACAATGGATGCCAGCATTTTCCTGATGACTGATGTCAGGCTAACTGGCCTGAAGTTCTCCATTTTCTCTCTCCCTCTTTTCTTGCTACCTGCCAATCCGCTGGGACCATTCTAGAATCTAGGGAATTTTGGAAGGTCACAACCAATGCAAGACACAGTTCTGATAAAGGCTCCCCCCTAGCGGACAACACCAAATCGAGGTGTGTAGTTAATACAGAGGAGGACTACAACGAAATACAGAAAGACATCAATAAACTTCCAGAATGGGCTTGTAATTGGCAAATGAACTTCAATATAGATAAGTGTGAGGTGGTACATTTTAGTACGAAGAATAAGGAGGCCACATACTCCTTGGAAAATAAGTGTCTAAATGGGGTAGAGGAGCAGAGGGATCTGGGAGGTACAGATACACAAATCAGTAAAAGTAACAATGCAGGTTAATAAGGCCATAGAAAAGCAAACTATGCACTGGGGTTCATTTCTAGAGGGATAGAATTGAAAAGCAGAGACGTTATCTTAAACTTACATAGAACATTGGTTAGATCACACTTGGAGCACTGCAAACAGTTCTGGTCTCCATATTGTAAAAAGGATATAGAGGCACTGGAGAAAGTGCAAATTTTTTTTTACTAGAATGATACCAGAACTGAGAGGTTGTACCCATCAGGAAAGATTGAAGAGGCAGTGGCTCTTTTCTCTTGAAAAAAGAGAAGACTGAGGGATGACCTGATAGAGGTCTTTAAGATTATGAAAAAGTCTGATAAGATATTTCAACTTGCAGGCGAGACCAGGACTAGGGGCCATAAATATGAGAGTCACGAATAAATTCAATAGGGAATTCAGGAGAAACTTCTTTGCCCAGAGAGTGGTTAGAATGTGGAACTCGCTACCACAAGGAGTGGTTGAGGCGAATAGCATAGATGCATTTAAGGGGAAGCCAGATAAACACATGAGGAAAGGAATAGAAGGATATGTTGATGGGGTTCGATGAAGAGTGGGAGGAGGCTCTTGTGGAGCATAAACACTGGCATGGACCTGTTGGGCTGAATGGCCTCTTTCTGTGCTGTTAATACATTTGTTCTAATACACTAGACCACCTGAGGTCGCAACATTAAAAAAATGCAAAACATTTTCTCATGGACTTGGCAGTGGCTGGAGTTCTTCCCACACGCACAGCAAGTAGAAGGCTGCCAAATACTGAAATGGGGAATTAAAAACAATTTTTTTTAAAAAAGCAGTTATTTCAATCCACGGAAGTTACTTTAAACTAGCCTCGTTGCAAGGGGATTTCCAAAATGACCAAATTCATGAGTATTAAAAGGACAGAAAAGAAAAAAGCAAGAGAGGAGAGAGACTCGTATAAAATATTCAATTGTCTGCACTGTTCAAACGGAGGAATCTGCTGTCCACGCCCAGGTTAGACCCAGACTCTGCCCGCCACCTTCCCCGCCAACATTCCCGAATCCTCAACTTCACAAGAGCCACCCCGACTGCATTAGTACGGCATTTCCACTCCCAACATGATGCATTTTGGGAGGACGAACAAGGCAAGGGAATACACAATGAATGGTAGGACCCTAGGAAGGACAGAGGATGAGAGAGACCTTGGTGTGCATGTACATAGATCCCTGAAGGCAGCAGGACAGGTAGATAAGGTGGTTAAAAAGGCATATGGGATATAGAAACATAGAATCTAGGAGCAGGAGTAGGCCATTCGGCCCGTCGAGCCTGCTCCACCATTCAATACGATCATGGCTGATCATCCAAATCCAGTACCCTGTCCCTGCTTTAATCCCCACAGTACACATATCCCACCCTACCCCCGTAACGCCACGTATTTAATTCCCCCTAACATATCCTATCCTATCCCCATAACCCCACATATTTAATCCCCCCCTAACACTAAGGGTCAATTTATCATAGCCAAATCAACCTAACCCGCACATTTTTGGACTGTGGGAGGAAACCAGAGCACCCGGAGGAAACCCACGCAGACACGGGGAGAATGTGCAAACTCCACACAGACAGTCACCCGAGGTCAGATTCGAACCCGGGTCCCTGGCGCTGTGAGGCACCAGTGCTAACCACTATGCCACCGTGTTGCCCCAAAAAAAAGGATACTTGCCTTTATTAGCTGAGGCATAGAATATAAGAGCAGGGAGGTTATGATGGAGCTGTACAAAACGCTAGTTAGGCCACAGCTGGAATACTGTGTGCAGTTCTGGTCGCCACACTATAGAAGGATGTGATTGCATTGGAGAGGGTGCAGAGGAGATTCACCAGGATGTTACCTGGGCTGGAGCGCTTCAGCTATGAAGAGAGACTGGACAGGCTGGGGTTGTTTTCCTTAGAGCAGAGAAGGCTGAGGGGGGACCTGATTGAGGTGTACAAAATTATGAGGGGCATAGATAGGGTAGATAGAAAGGAACTTTTCCCCTTAGTAGAGGGGTCAATAACCAGGGGGCATAGTTTCAAGGTAAGGGGCAGGAGGTTTAGAGGGGATTTGAGGAAAAACTTTTTCACCCAGAGGGTGGTTGGAATCTGGAAAGGAGGTTTAGAGGGGATTTGAGGGAAAACTTTTTCACCCAGAGGGTGGTTGGAATCTGGAACTCACTGCCTGAAAGGGTGGTAGAGGCAGGAACCCTCACAACATTCAAGAAGCATTTAGATGAGCACTTGAAACGCCATAGCATACAAGGCTACGGACCAAGTGCTGGAAAATGGGATTAGAATAGACAGGGCTTGATGGCCGGCGCGGACACGATGGGCCGAAGGGCCTCTTTCTGTGCTGTATAACTCTATGACTAACAGGAGCATTCATGGCCTCAGAGAGCCTGCCAATTCAGTGCCGAACTAGCAGCGGTTTCCTGCTGCAGACCTGTGCCCTCCAGGAAGTATGCTGGGACTGCCCATCTCACTCGACTTTGGATCCTTGCCGCAGGCTATGGAACAAAAAAGGTCAGAGTGCACGCCCAAGTCAAAGGTGAAAGGACGGCATTCTAACCAACTCCATATATAAAAAGTACAAAAATCAGGCAGCTTCTGTAATGAGCCAGGACAATGTTAATGTTTCAGATACAACAACAGAAAATGCTGAAAACACTCAGCCGGTCAGGCAGCATCGAGGAGAGAGAAACAGAGTCAATGTTTCGAGTCGGGGACCCTTCGTCAGAAGGACTAGTTCTGACAAACTGTCCCCGACTCGAAACATTAACTCTGTTTCTCTCTCCTCGATGCTGCCTGACCTGCTGAGTGTTTCCAGCATTTTCTGTTGTTATTTCAGATTGCCAGCATCTGCAGTATTTTGCTATTGTATCAATGTTTCAGATGTTTGTGTTTCACAAGAACTGATTCTATACAACTGGAGCTATTGGCCAAACATCAAATCTTTCATAATCACCTCTTAGTTTGAACAAAAAGAAACAGGGAGGGGTGTAGGCACAACACACATTGTGCTGCCTGTTTGAACTGGTTTTAAGCCACTTGTACCAAAAAGAAAAATCAGTGATGCCGTATTGGCTCTAACGGTACAGTAAGTACAAACGTTTCTACTCTATTGTGCTATTTATAAATCTCAACGCCAGGATAGATCAATTCTATTTTGTCGTGTACAATCGTGGCTGCAGTGTGTACCATCTACAAGATGCACTGCAGCAACTCGCCAAGGCTTCTTCGGCAGCACCTCCCAAACCCGCGACCTCTTCCACCTAGAAGGACAAGGGCAGCAGGCGCATTGGAACACCACCACCTCCAAGTTCCCCTCCAAGTCACACACCATCCTGACTTGAAAATATATCACTGATCCTTCATCGTCGCTGGGTCAAAATCCTGGAACTCCCTCCCTAACAGCACTATGGGAGTGCCTTCACCACACGTACTGCAGCGGTTCAGGAAAGCGGCTCACCACCACTTTCTCAAGGGCAATTAGGAATGGGCAATAAATGTTGGCCTTGCCAGTGATGCCCACATCCCATAAACAAATAAAAAAAGTCACACAGGTAAATTATTAAACCACTGCCAAGTGCCAGACCACAAGCAAGGCTCAAGAATCTATGTTCACCCAGTACAAGCGTCTCTCATAAGGCCGTCGGCGACAGCACTTGGTTACTGCAAGTCACCTGAGAAGAGTTGAATGTCACGCCTGACAGTCACATTGCTTATCTAGCTCGCATGAAATGCTTTATTATCCAGTGATGTGTGTGTGTGTGTGTGTGTATATATCGTAAAGATTTAGATCAGCAATTGTTGACCAAAAGGCATCTTAAACACAAACCCTTCCAAGTGAACCTAAAAATAGAAGATATGTGAATGGAGATTACATTTAAAACCAATACCTTATTTCAGAAACAACCTCTCATGCAAAAATCTCATTTAAAAAAAAATCATTGGTCAACCAGAACCTGTGGCTTTACTCAAAAAACAAAGCAATACTTTTTTTTTAAATGTTGCAAGTTATAACTTAAAGATATTAAGGAATTACAGAAGTTTTGTGATGGCTCAGCTTATCTCGTCAGTCGCTGGACCACGAGACTAGGAAGGGCTTGGGTTTGATTGCAGTCTGTGCCGAGTTAGCTAATCTTGGCTAAATAGCTGTAGGCGGGCGACAAATGACCTCAGAACCCCCGCTTTAGAGAAGGGGCGGGGGGAGAAAGGGAAGGACAAAAAATGGCCAGGATTGTCACTCCAATATGCACAGAAGATGCTCAGTTATGATGACTCGGTAGTTGAATCTCCTGCCAACAATCTCATACAAAAAATGGCCAATTGGCGAGCCATAATGCAGCTAGGACTCAATCCCCTTCTAGGGTGGGGCGGGGGTGGACAAGAATAGAACTTTACATAAAGCCCACGGTGCCAGCTTTGCTTATCTTAGCTAGTAATACACCTCACCCGAGTCACAAGGTTATGGGTTCAGGCTGGAACACCCAATCTCGGCTGACGCTGTGCAGTGCTCAGGCAGTGGGTATGACGTATTCAATCATATCATTCAGGTGGGCAGACAATATTCCATGGGACTATTCGAAAAGCAGGGTGCTCTCAGCATCCTAGCCAACATTCCTCCCTCAATCTCCACCAGCAGAAACATCAACAGATCATTCATCTCATTTGTTCTACGTGGGACCCTGCTTGCACAAATGGGCTGCCGTGTTTGTCAATACAACAGTAACTACGCTTGAAAATGTACATCGCTGGGTGTGAAACGTTGCGAGGTGTCCCGCGGACATGATGGGAGTGCTATATGAATGCAAGTTCTTTTTTTCTTACACCGGGCTCTTAAGACATTTAAAGTGCTGACGCATCAAAAACAAATGCCTGTTCAATGGAGGGAATCTTGTGGCACTTCCTCCATTTATATTGTTTCAAAAAAAAATTCCCCTTGACCACTCTGGTGCCACCACACTCCTCAGCTCCCCACTGAGCCACGCCCCTCACACTAGCGGCTGTGGGTGTGAAAAACTACCTCTTCAATCGTGCTTTTGGTCACCCCCTCCCTAATCCTTCTCCCACTACTCTCAGTATTCTATTTGTGTTTTTTTTTAAAAAGCACTTCGGGACGTAAAAAAATAACGGCCCGGATTTTCCGATCGGAGATTCCTGCGTGCGGATGCCTCCGATCTGGAAAAAAATCTACGAACTTACCTGCTGGCTCCGTAGGTCCCGACACTTCCGATCCTGGGCCTCTCATGGTCCGCGCGGGCAGAGGCCCAGGTATCCCAGGGGCGCAGGCGGTTCGCAAGCGTCCCTGGGATCATGTGGGCCATGGGGAACCAACCAATCAAAGAAGGGAATCCCCCTTCACACTTTTGACAGGTCTCTCCGCGTAGACCTGTCAAAAGTATGAATGGGGGATCACTCAAAAAACACACTAAAACAGTAAATAATTTTTTTTTAAATCACGTATTTAAAATTAGTTAAAATTACATTAAATTAAATATTTTAAACAAAAATTAAATTTTTTGAAAAAAAAATTAACGTTTTTTACAGGGCTAAAAATAAACTTACCTTTTTTAAAAAAAAGTATTTTTAAATTATAAATGAGTGAAATTTTTTTAATTTTTAAAAACTTTATTAAACTCTTATGCTGGTAAAAGCAGGCCTTACGCAGGTTTTTACCAGGCGTAAGATTTTTAAAGGTTTTCAGCGGGCGGAGGTTGTGCAGAAAGCGGAACTCTCCACCCGCGGAGGCCCTTCTCCAGGGCAGGCGGAGGATCAGTCAAGAGAATTCTTGACAGATCGGAAGTGCTGGGTTTTAGCGCATGCGCTTCGCATGCCTGAAACCGGCACTTATGAGGCCCCTACGGGTGAGTACACACCTCGTACACACCCGTGGGGGTCGGAAAATACGGGCCAATATTTCGGGATACAGTATGCGAGTAACCTGAGACATGACATGTGGTGAGTGTAGCGTGCTCGGGAGGACCAGTGGTTCCCAAAGCTCTCCACCACTGGGGGTTTCCCTCGCCTCATGTCTGGGTCTGTTGTAGACTCATTGATAGAGATTGATTGCGAGGATTAGTCAACAACCCCATTATCGTTGTACCACGTGACCACCAGGATGGTAGAGAGCGAACTAGATGAACCGTGATCTTCTTTCGTCTAGCAATTCCCATGATTTATTCATTAAAAAGACACTTTATAAGTGCAGGTTCCTGTTTGTGGTTATATCCTGCAAGATGCTGGAATGAACACCAGAAACCTCATCACTTACTGTAAGCACCACATCTAAAAGGCACGTGCCTCCCGATTTCAGATACAGCATTTTTAAATGATAGGTAACTTGGATTTATAACAAAGTCCAATTGATTGCCCTTAATACGATCTACCAAATGCGCAAGTGGAAGTCACAACGTCAATTTTTCCAATGACGTAACATCTAATAAAACGCTCAAAGGTTGCAGCCAACATTTAATTATTTACCAGCTTTTCCATTCTGTATAATCTACAGCAGAACATATTCCCCATTGGGGAAATACTTGATACAGAAATGTTTATAGTTTTGATGACTGCACCCCAGTTAAGATCCACTTTGGACGAGGAGTTGCTTCAGAGCATCTAATTCTGGCAACCCAAGGCAGCCTTTTGTGTAAAAGAAAAACTCCCAATAGTCCCAACCCAAGTAGTCTATAGTCTCGACTCTCACTGAACAAAGTCCAAATACACTGGAGTCGAAAAGAGACTTCGCCCAGCTCCGGGAGACCTCAGCCCAGCTCCGGGAGACCTCAGCCCAGCTCCGGGGGACCGCGCCCAGCTCCGGGGGACCTCAGCCCAGCTCCGGGAGACCTCAGCCCAGCTCCGGGAGACCTCAGCCCAGCTCCGGGAGACCTCAGCCCAGCTCCGGGAGACCTCAGCCCAGCTCCGGGAGACCTCAGCCCAGCTCCGGGAGACCTCAGCCCAGCTCCGGGAGACCTCAGCCCAGCTCCGGGAGACCTCAGCCCAGCTCCGGGAGACCTCAGCCCAGCTCCGGGAGACCTCAGCCCAGCTCCGGGAGACCTCAGCCCAGCTCCGGGAGACCTCAGCCCAGCTCCGGGAGACCTCAGCCCAGCTCCGGGAGACCTCAGCCCAGCTCCGGGAGACCTCAGCCCAGCTCCGGGAGACCTCAGCCCAGCTCCGGGAGACCTCAGCCCAGCTCCGGGAGACCGCGCCCAGCTCCGGGAGACCTCAGCCCAGCTCCGGGGGACCGCGCCCAGCTCCGGGAGACCTCAGCCCAGCTCCGGGAGACCGCGCCCAGCTCCGGGAGACCTCAGCCCAGCTCCGGGAGACCTCAGCCCAGCTCCGGGAGACCTCAGCCCAGCTCCGGGAGACCTCAGCCCAGCTCCGGGGGACCGCGCCCAGCTCCGGGGGACCGCGCCCAGCTCTGGGAGACCGCGCCCAGCTCCGGGAGACCTCAGCCCAGCTCCGGGAGACCGCGCCCAGCTCCGGGAGCAGTGAAAGAACTCGAGCGCTTGTGTTCATTTAAACAGATCAAAAAACGTGGGATGCTTGCACTCCGAGAAATATCGGAACGGATTCCCCTCCACCTAATGATTGGGGGCAACAACAGATCAGCTAATATAGATACAAGATAGTCCCAGATCAGTCAATACAGATATATGATAGTCCTATCAAGTAACCTTGCTCAAAGAAGCCTTCGCCTGTCAAAATAGATTTGCTGATCCCAAGGAGAAAACTGGGCCTCCAAACGCAGTATTTCTAATGCAGCAGCGTTTGTAGCAAGAGGAAAAATTCCCAACTTGCATCAATCCCCAGGGTAACAAACACACTTCACAACTTAGACAAGATTGAACAAGAATTAACTGAGATGTCCCATCATGCTGATTGGTATTCTTGTTTCTGTTTTGCTTTGCTGTCAAGCTTTTATTTCATTTCTTTTAAAATAGGAGAAATAATGTGACTGCGGTTTAGAAGCTACACTGGATTAGAAAGATCCTGGCTGAAAATGAACATCTATTGCCTGGCTAAATCCAGAGCGCTGAATTAAAAAAAAGAGCTAAACTCAAAAAAAAAAATACTCCTAGTCATTCGGCCACGTGAAGCACTTTGCACTTTGGTGTCAATCCTCTTAAGCGTTGCCTCTGGTTTTGCTTACCTTGGCTCTGGCCTCCCTCGACGCCTCAGCCTCAGCTGCCATCGCTCTCTGGAGTTGGACAGGTAGCTTCACATCTTTGATCTCCACGCGCTCAACCTTAATTCCCCATTCATCCGTTGCAACATCGAGCGTTGTCTGTGAAAATGTTAAGCCGTGAGTTTACTGGTACCGAAAGCTACAGTATCGCCTTTGGGAGACTGGAAAGATACATCACTAATAGCGTTGAAATCACTAATAGAGTTAATATGCGTAGGTCCCTGAAGGTGGCACGACATATTGAGAGAGTGGTTAGCAAAGCAACTTGGGCTTCATAAATAGAAGTATTGCGTACAAAAGTAGAGAAGTTATGCGGAACCTTTATAAAACTCTGGTTAGGCCACAACTGGAGTACTGCGTCCAGTTCTGGTCACCACACTTTAGGAAGGATGTGAAGGCCCTTGAGAGGGTGCAGAGGAGATTTACCAGAATGGTTCCGGGGATGGGGGATCTTAGCTACAAGGACAGGTTGGAGAAGCTGGATTTGTTTTCATTAGAGCAAAGGAGGTTGCAGGGTGATTTGATAGAGGTGTACAAGATTATGACGGGTTTGGATAGGCTAGACGGGGAAAGGCTGTTCCCACTAGTTGATGGTACAAGGACTAGTGGACACAGATTTAAGGTTCTGGGCAAGAGATACAGGGGGGATGTGAGGAAAAACTTGTTTACGCAGCGAGTGGTGATGACCTGGAACTCGCTGCCGATAGAAGTGGTGGAAGCGGAGACACTCAATGTTTTCAAGGGGAGACTGGATAGGCACTTGAGGGAAATAAACTTGCAGGGCTACGGGGATAGAGCAGGGGGAATGAGACTGACTGGATTGCTCTACAGAGAGCCAGCACGGACTCGATGGGCCGAATGGCCTCCTTCTGTGCCATTATGACTCTACGAAAGTCATCACGCCTGCATTGCACACCAAGAAGAGTATCGTGAAACAAGGACATGGCACCCCCCCCCCCCCCACAACCATCTCCACGCTTACGGCGCAGAACAAATAAGTACAACAAAAAATGAGATGTCGCCAGCTACATCAGTCATCGTTTTCCACGTGATCAGTCACATCAGGGGAGAAGGAAAAAAAAAATGTTAGGCAAACTCGCTATAATGTGACTCGGTTCAAACTGATAAATCACACGTTGAGCCCGTGGTGGGGGGGGGATATTGAAAGAAAGAATCACCCATCAAATCAGAACACGCATTGTTCAGTTAGGGATTAAAAAGGAAGATGGTAGAAACAAGCAGGTCGTCCGCGTCTAAAAGAAACAGGAGGTAGGGTTAATGTTTGTGGTGTACACCCTTCATCAAAACACAGCTCGAAGGGGCTGAAGCATGCTCTCTTTTCTGACGCCAGTGACTGGTCGTGTTAGTTAAAGCTTTAAAAAAAAAAATTGAAGACTTTGGTGAGGAAGTGCAGAGAGAGAAAAAAAACAACAAAAATAAAAGGGAAGATTAATGCAGCAGTGAATGAAAAACAGAATGAAAGGGCAACACAAAATACAGTAGCATTTCTGAAGAATGCAAATCGTCCAACACTGGACTTTGAAGGCTGTTTCCACAATACAAGTGGCCCTGACCCTTTTAGTATTCTAATCTTAACCAATAAAGCCATAAAAATACTTCAATGATTCAGATCAAACTTTGGAAAGTCATGATTTTCAGGATGTTCTTCAGACTGGGGGGTGGTTTGCAGTGGTGCTCCCCAAGGGTCAGTTTTGGGTCCATTGCTCTCTGCAGTTTTTATAAACGACCTAGTCTCGGGTGTAGGGAGCAGCATTATAAAGTTTGCAGATGATACGAAACTTGGCAAAGTAGAAGATCATGATGAGGATAGTTGTGGGCTTCAGGATGACATAGACAGGGTGGAGAGAGAGAGAGAGAGAGAGAGAGAGAGAGAGAGACAGGTGAAATGGGCAGAAGCATGGCAGATGGAGTTCAATGCGGAGTGGTGCAAAGTGATGCACTTTGGGAGGACTAATGTGGAAAGACAATATACTATAAATGGCACGATTTTGAAACGTGTAGATCAGCAGAGACACCTTGGTGTCCATATACAGAAATCCTTAAAAAGGTGGCAGGGCAAGTTGATAAGGTGGTTACTTGGGTTTATAAACTGAGGAATAGAATATAAAAGCAAAGAGATCATTCTAGAACTTTATAAATCACTGGTTAGGCCTCAGCTGAAGTATTCTGGGCACCACACTTCAGGAAAGATGTAAAGGCCTTAGAAAGGATACAGAGGAGGTTTACCAGGATGTTACCAAGGATGAGGGACTTCAGTTATGAGGAGAGGTTGGTAAAGTTAGGACTGTTCTCCTTGGAACAGAGAAGGTTAAGAGGTGACCGAATAGAGGTTTTCAAGATGATGAGAGGTTAGGATAGAGTAAATAGGGAAAAAATATTCCCTCTGGCGAGTGGGCCAATAACTAGAGGTCATGGATTCAAAATCCTTGCCGAAAGATCTAGAGGGGAGATGAGGAGAATTTTTTTTTCACTCAAGAGTTGTTGGGATCTGGAACGCTCTGCCTGAAAAGGTGGTGGAAGCCGATTCCATAAATCATTTTAAAAGGGAGATGGACAGGGACTTGGGGAACTTACAGGGTTAGGGACAAAATGCGGGCATGTGGGATTAAGCACGACTGCTCTTTCAAAGAGCCAGCACAGGCACGACGGGCCGAATGGCCTCCTTCCATGCTGTAATTTTCTATAATTCTAATGATTTTCCAATCGCAAAAATTACTTCATGTAGCTGCCAAGTCTCGATGCGGAAGCTGAAATCACATGGCCCCACGTGCTGCCCTATTCTTCCAGCACCTGCATTGCATCAGATTTTCACCAAACATATTGGAGGACTTGGATGAAGGAATAGAGAGTTGTATATCCAAACTTGCCGATTACATCAAATTAGGAGGCACAGGATGGCAACAGAAAGCTACTCAGGGACACAGACAAAGTGAATGGGCAAAACTATGGCAGATGGAGTTTAACGTGGGGGGTGGGGGAAGTGTGAGGTCATCCACTCTGGATCAAAGAAAGATAGATCGGAATTACTTAAAATGATGAGCAACTAGGAGCTGTGGAGGAGCAAAGGGATTTAGGTGTCTGCATACTCCAATTACTAAAAGCTAGTCCACAGGTATAAAAAGTAAATCAGAAAGGCTAATGGAATGTTGGCCTTCATCTCAAAGGGGTTGGATTACAAAAACTGAGGAAGTGACACTTCAGTTGTACAGAGCCCACCTGGAGTACTGCAGTCATCTTTGGGCAGCAAACCTCAGGAAAGATACACTAACTAGCCTTGGAAGAGGTACAGCACTGATTTACCAGAATGATACTCGGGATTAAAGGGTTAAATTATGAGGACAGGCTGCATAAACTTGGCTTGTATTCCATTGAGTTTAGAAGGTTGAGGGGTGATCAAACTGAGGTGTTTAGAATGATAAAGGGATTCAACAGGGTAGACACAGAGAAACTATAGAAGAAGGTGGCATAATCTTAAAATTAGTGCTAGGCCATTTAGGAGTGAAATCAAGGAGTACACTGTCATACAGAGGATAGCAGGAATCTGGAACTCTCTCCCACAAAAAGGCAGTGGATGCTGGGTCAAATGGAATTTAAGACCGAGATCGATAGATTTTTGGGGGGAAAGTGTATCAAGGGATATGGAGCAAAGGCGGGTAAATGGAATTGAGGTACAGATTAGCCATGTACACAACAGGCTCATTGGGCTGAATGGTCGACTCCTATTCCTATACTTTGATGTTCATCATGTCCACCACTTAATGGTTCCCTTTTATATATGAAAAAAACCCACTGACTATTACAAATTTAGCTCACTGAAAGCATCAATTCTTCCCAGGGTTCACTTCTAACCATCACCTTACTGCGGAGATACACAAGTCATTACACAGAATGCGTGCTGTACTATTGGAACTGTTCACACATTGAACTGCAGGCGCGCTTTAGGCCTCCAGTCCTTACATTATGGGTTACAGTGTTCCAAATTCATGATGTCCCGTGAAATGTACATATTCTGTAGATTCTATGCAGAGAGTGACGTGGGTTTTTTCTGGTGGGATGTGGGGTGGAATGGAGTGGGGGTGGGGGGCATAAGGTAAAATAGTGAAGTCTCATGGATACCAAATCACTTAAAAGTGGCTTGAAAAGCAAAGTCACAACTGGGAACAAATATCTAATTCAACTAGTTTCTCGCCCATCAGGCCAACTATTTAAATGCACAGATGTATGCGCAAGTGTGAGCCAGTCACTCACACTATGCTAAATACTTAGCCGTTTGACACAACTGCACTTTGGCACTATTCAGTATTTGGATTTGATCACGTGCTTTTTTTGCACAACCTCCAAGACTAAATGATTAACAGAAGGTTTTATCGCATGTTTAAAAACAAATCTGAACAGGACTAAACCTCCCCCCCACCCCCTGCCCCACCAAAAAAATAAATAAAGGTGCACAAATAACAAAGCCAAATCTACAAAAGCATGTGTGAGTAAGGAATAGAAGGATATGTTGAAAAGTTTAGATGACGTAAGGTGGGAAGGAGGCGCGTGTGGAGCATAAACGTCAGCACGGACCAGTTGGGCCGAATGTCCTGTGCTGTAAAATCTATGTAAAAAAAAAAGCGGCTAGCATCGAAAGAGGGCTCTGGCACTCACCTGCATGTTATGTGCAATTTCCTCCCGGTCTGACAGAATCTGAGACAGATTCTTTGTCCCGAGTACATTTCTTAATGTGGTCTGTGCCAAGAGGCGAGTGGCAGAGTCCGCGTTGGTGATATTTGCAACGGCGAGTATTGCATTCTGAACACGGTAATACACAACTCCGTCAACGCTGACAGTCACAGAGTCCTTGGTGAGAATCTAAACCAAAAAACAAGGATAAGTCAAGGTATTGGGAAAGGTGGAGAAGATGAGCTAATCTGAAGCAACAGTGTACTGGGAAGTATTTTGATAACACTGAATGTTTATACACCTTACCTCTTGAGGTGGAATGTCAAACGAAATAGTTCTCATATCCACTTTAACAAAGGAGTCAGTACAGGGCAAGACAAAGAACAACCCTGCAGTCAAAAGGAGAGAGAGGAGGAAAACTCAGAATAGTTACAGAAACTGATGCACATTAAACAAAAAAAGATTTACATGGTGTTACAGACTCGAGTGTATAAATTACAGCAAGTTCCACTGTAATTAGCATAGAAGTCCTGAAATTGTTTTTATAATGTCCATGTTTTGATCATTCATGCAGGTAAAAATATTTTATCCAGAGACAGTGCGCACTGCGCCAGTTTTACTCGTCTTTAAAGGCTATGGTGTACATAACCACTCCTACATGTTACAAGACAAGTACCCTTTTTAGCAAGTACCATAGACAACTTAATAATGTTTGCATTTTTAGTTCTCAAATAAAAATAAAATGTTCTGGCAGCTAGACACATTCCCTTCTCCAACTGAACTCAAACTATTTTTAAAACACGAGGAATTTCCCCTCCTCCAGTTTGTCTCATTACACACGTACAGCACCAAATACAAGGCAGCTATAAACAGACAGCCTGCAACACTTCTTGCTCGTAATCGACGCAACAACAACTTGCATTTATATAGCGCCTTTAACGTAGCAAAACGTCCCAAGGCCCTTCACAGGAGCGTTATCCAACAAAATTTGACACCCAGCCATATAAGGAGATATTAGGGCCGGTGACCAAAAGCGTGGCCAAAGAGGTAGGTTTTAAGGAGTGTCTTAAAGGAGGAAAGAGAGGTAGAGAGGTTTAGGGAGGGAATTCCAGAGCTTATGGCCTAGGCAGCTGAAGGCACGGCCGCTAAGAGTGGAGCGATTAAAATCGAATAGAGATGCGCAAGAGGCCAAAATTGGAGGAGTGCAGATATCTCAGAGGGTTGTAGGGCAGGGGGTGGTTAGAGAGATAGGGATGGGCGAGGCCATGGAGAGATTTGAAAACAAGGGTGAGAAGTTAATTTTTTTTTTTTTTTTAAATCGAGGCGTTGCTCAACCGGGAGCCAATGTAGGTCATGGAGCACAGGGGTGATGGGTGAACAGGACTTGGTGTGAGTTAGGATACGGGCAGCAGAGTTTTGGATGACCTCAAGTTTACAGAGGGTAGAAGATAGGAGGCCGGCCAGGAGTGTGTTGGAATAGTCAAGTCTAGAGGTAACAAAGGCATGGATGAGGGTTTCAGCAGCAGATGAGCTGAGGCAGGGGCGGAGTCGGGCGATGTTACAGAGGTGCTCTTGGTGACGATGTGGATATGTGGTCGGAAGCTCATCTCGGGGTCGAATAAGACACCAAGTTTGCGAACAGTCTGGTTCAGCCTCAGACAGTTGCCAGGGAGAGGGAAGGAGTCGGTGGCTAGGGAACGGAGTTTATGGTGGGGACCGAAGACAATGGCTTCAGTCTGAGGAAATTTCTGCTCATCCAGTACTGGATGTCGGACAAGCGGAGGAGGATGGAGTGGTCAACCTTGTCAAAGGCTGCAGATAGGTCGAGAAGGACGAGGATCGATAGTTTTTCACTGTTACCGTCACAAAGGATGTCATTTGTGACTTTGATAAGAGACGTTTCGGTACTATGGCGTGGCGGATTGGAGGAATTCAAACATGGAGTCCCGGAAAAGATGGGCATGGATTTGGGAGGCGACAGCACGTTCAAGGACTTTGGAGAGGAAAGGGAGGTTAGCGATGGGGCGGTAGTTTACAAGGATGGAGGAGGTCAAGGTTATTTTTTTGAGGAGAGGGTTGATGATAGCAGATTTGAAGGGCAGGGAGGCATTACCCGATGAGAGAAACATTAACAGTATCAGCTAACATGGGAGCCAGGAAGGGAAGTTGGGTGGTCAGCAGTTTAGTAGGAATAGGATAGAGGGAGCAGGAAGTGGGTCTTATGGACAAGGTGAGCTCGGAGAGGGCATGAGGGGAGATAGGAGAGAAACTACAGAAAGATGCGAGTTCGGGGCTAGGGCAGGGTGGATCCTTGGAGGAAGTTTGGCCCGGTGGGCTACGGGAAAGGAGGGAAGTGGCAGAGGCAGCTGAACGGATGGTCTCAATCTTAGAGACAATGAAGTCCATGGCCTCCTCACACTTGTTAAGCAGCAAAAGACAACAGAGGGCTACAACTCCCAGAGTGCCCCTATGGAAAAGATTTTTTAGATGTCACAAAGACTTGTCCTCGATCAGGCACTCAATGAAGTAGCACATTTGTTAAAAAAAAGTTTGTTTAACTTTATAATAACTTTTGAAGTTACAAAATACAAAGATTTACTGTATCGACATAGGCCGATATGCAGCCCAATCCATATTCCAATGAGTTGTCAAAGATTATTAGCTTGCATGTTGCTCATTTCTAACTCTTAGGCAATACTTAACGTTCTGGACTATCGTAGAATGATACAGCACAGAAGGAGGCCATTCAGCCCATCGTGCCTGTGCTGGCTCTTTGAAAGAGCTATCCAATTAGTCCCACTCCCCCTGCTCTTTCCCCATAGCCCTGCAAATACTTCCTCTTCAAGTATATATCCATTTCCCTTTTGAAAGTTACTATTAAATCTATTTTCACCATCCTTCCAGGCAGCGCATTCATTACCTAGCTATCTAAATGGAATAGCAAGCTTCTTCTATCTCACCCCTCACCCCCCTGTAATAATGTGGCTGTTTCATAACTTCTAGAGATCTTAGGGACATCTCATTCCAACTGTCTATTTTTAGGTAGTTCAAATGTGTCTCATGATTGAATAGCAACGTGCCTTCAGGCAAATGCTTGGATTGGCATAAAGGGAATGCTCCTTCTCCTTTTCCAGTTTCAGTTGCTTTGCAAGTTCTTCATTTACACCCAACTCTAGGTCCCCAATGCCATATTCTCAGATTCAATTGTACAGCTCGGACAAGAGGTTGGGGGGTGGGGGTCATGTGTCTTTTAAGGCGTGTCTTCCTCCCCCTACCCAAATTTGCCCCTTATAGTGGGGGGGAAGTGGGAGGCCAATCTTGGGTGAAATAAAAGTTTCAAAATATATACATCCCCCCCCCCCCCTCAAAATCACAAAAAGGACAAGATTTTCCTGCATACAAGTCCTTCCAATGGGAGGGAATTCTTGCTGTTCAAATACAGGGTCTCCCATCAGATCAGAGTCTTTGAAGCCCTGCTCCCAGAGACAAAAGCATAGTTTAATGCCTTCTGCAGCCAACAGTACAAGGAAGTGCTACCTCTTCATTACTTCATACTCGCCAGCAAGTCCAGACCAAAGGAGGAACTGATGGGAGGTCTCAGTCAAATTGCCTCCTTTTACTTTTGGCATAAGAGGCGAGCCTAGGTGGAGCCAACAAATGCAGGGGGGGGGGGGGTGGTGAAGGGAGATCCAAGTCAAACTCTTTGGACACTGCAGAATTTATGCTCAAAATAAAAATGCATTTTGAAGCCTGCATATTTTTGAATTACAATTGTTATCTGTAGCTTCACAGGAACCAAAGAGCCACTTCAAAAAAGGTCTCTTGGAATTTCCCACATTCGGATATGAAGAAAAAAAATCCTTTTTGGTCAACGTTTGAGACACAAGCTTTGCGCTACGAAAACTGCTTAAAGAAAAAAATAAAAAAGATATTCAGCACCCTGTGAAAGTTAAGCGTGACGGAGGGTTTTCCTGCACTGCTGTACAGTTTCTGACCGGAATCGATTCTGAACGCTCGCCACTAAGGCGAGAGCATTGGCACTCTGAAAGCCACACATCAGCGCTCAGCTGATAGCTGAGCAGCAGGGCTATCTGCCAGCATCCAACACCAGATAATTAGGTAATGGAATCTGGAATCACATTGTCTGCATCATGAATGTTTCCAAAGGGGGGGGGGGGGGGGGGGGTGAAAAGAGAGAGAGAGAGAGAGATAGATACAACGCCCCCCCACCCCCGCCCAGACAAGGGACATTTAAAATAAAACACAGATATGAAAAATATCTCCAGGTTTCAGGCTCCACCTGCACCATGAACAGCCAGCAGCAGAAAGATGAGGAGAAATCTTCCAAGAGTGGCTGAAGGATAACTCCAAGCCAGTCGAGATTTACTGTACTATTCTATCCGCTGCACCATATTCTATTGGCAATAATTCACAGTAGGCTTTCAATTCAAGACGATGATGTTCCAAGCTGCATTTTTATAACCCAAGATCACTTGGAAGCAACCTGGCAGTTTTATACGGAGAGTGAATCTTTGTATAACGAACCATCGAAAACAGACATCAATTTACAGCTCAATGACAAAGCATCGCGCCGGTGAAAACAGCTCCCCTTCTCTCTCTCTCCCCCCCCCCCATGAAATGTTTACTAACCTCCACAGATCAGAGAGATATCCGGCAGGGCATTATTAACCAGTGTCTGGGTTCAGCTGGCAAACCTGCTCAGATTAGGATGCATGGCGCTCTAGGTTACGGATGCCACCTTCCACTTATTTCAGCCCGCATTGCTTCATTTCAAATGTTAGAAAATATCGGATGTGTACGTCAGTACAAGGTTACCATTTTACATTAAAAAGATGCCGAGGCAATGGAGGAGTTTACTACTGATGTGCCTGCGGTGCAAACCCAACCACCATGACTTTCTGCTCGAGCACAGCACAGATAGCTTGATGGGGTTGGATTATTGCTAGCCAGACCACTGCAAATTTTAAAAATACTACACAACACATTCATCTATCCTTTTTGCTCAAAACCAAAAATCAGATCCAACATCACTGTTGCTTCCACTAAAACCTTTGCTAAGTTGTACAGTTCCTGATATACTTTAGAAAAAGGCAAGTTACCATTACTGGAGGGAGCGAGAGAGAGAAGACATCACAGTCCAGTTTGTAAATTTTTTAATTAAAAAAACATTCTTTTATGGGATGTGGGCGTCGCTGGCAAGGCCAGCATTTATTGCCCATCCCTAATTGCCCTCGAGAAGGTGGTGGTGAGCCGCCTACTTGAACCGCTGCAGTCCGTGTGGTGAAGGTACTCCCACAGTGCTGTTAGGGAGGGAGTTCCAGGATTTTGACCCAGCGACGATGAAGGAACGGCGATATACTTCCAAGTCAGGGTGGTGTGTGACTTGGAGGGGAACTTGGTGGTGGTGGTGTTCCCACGCGCCTGCTGCCCTTGTCCTTCTAGGTGGAAATAGGTCATAAAACCCACAAAGTTTATTTCAGTCATCTGATGGACTCACCGCAGAGGGTCATGTGTCACTTTTACCGAGTCAAAAGATTTTCTCCGGCCTCTCAGAAATGTCAGCTCTTTCTTGTTTGATCAACAGCTGTTTATTGCTTAGCTTATTTGGCACAACTAGTAAATCTTACTACCTGTGATCACGAGACAGCTCAAACGCATGGGAACCCACCTTCCCAGGCATTTCCATCGAGGAACTCTCAGTTGCGAAACACCATAAAAGTTCCAGGTACAGGCACCAAGTTTACTCACAGACATCATTAACAGGCACCAAAGATTTCCTGCAGCTCGGGGGCGGGAGGTTCCATTTTCAAAATGCACAGTTTATGTGCATCTGATACAGGGAAATCCAGTCAAGAAAGAAAAGATACTACTTTATGAAGGACATCATGTTGGAGAAGGCTATGGATTTTCCCATACTTGGTCCTCTCCATCAATTTATGGCAACAAGAAGCCAAAGATAAACAGATAGAAGACGCAGAATGTCCAAATAATCCAAGAGGAGTTCTTGGCATTCAACCTTTCAAAACTGCCTGTACATCTTTTAACATCGTATGATTGTACTTGGCGTCTAACATTGTTGATTGATCCATGCAAATGCTAACTACGTGACCACAGGCATTCACCCCCCACTAAATATGTGACCACAGACATTCATTCCCTATCCAAAAAGAAACTCTTGCCAGTGCTGCAGCTCTGCTCCCGTGGCAGAACTTTCAGGGACGTCCCCACTCTCTCGGGCTCCGTCCCACTTCCCAAATTGGAGGCACAATAGGACGCTACTGAATAATGGGAGAGCAATATCTGAGTTCCTGGAAAGACTTGCTCACCTTCCAAGCTGCAGATACGATGAGTGCCGCCCTTAAAAACTAAAATCGGAAAAGCATCTGGATCAGCATTTTGGAAATGAGGTCATCTGCCTGTCCCAACATTGACTGTCCTTGTTGAATTTATGCTGTCCATGTACAGCAGTATCTGTCCCCGACTCAAGTACCTGTTCTGGGCCCCCCAAACACAAAATTCAACCCTCAGTGTTGCTCACCCCTCTGCATCTTCCACCTTGGGTTCCTTTCCTGCCCCATTTTCAGACCTCAGGACCACTGCGTGCCCGCCCCCATCTCAAGCCCTGCCCTTTTTCTCTCTGCCTTTGATCTCAAAAGTCTCCCAGCTCTAGACCTCAATCTCATTTCCCCCTCGCTCAGCTGCACATGTTTCAGTGGTTCCCAGACATGCCAGTTCTTGCAAGGGCCACGGCTGTTGACCCATCGCAACAACAGAAAGACCACCTGGCTTGAGATACAAGGTCTCTGCTCTGGTCTCAATGATCTCTCGCAGCCCAGGCTCCAACCCCAAAAAGGTTAGATTATTGAAAATGTTCTCCATCTATTCTTGACGGTTCCTGTAGGCCACCAGATGACCTCTCCTAGATACATTTTTCTCTCACCTTGCTATGTGCCCCAGGCATCTAAAAGAATAAACAATGGGAGAGGAGGAAAGCTTGCGTGAGGGAGCGGGACACAGGAAGATCATTTTTAAGCCACGAGTGACACTGCATCTAGTTTTGTTTAAACTCTCAATGCCATACCTTGTTTAAATTCCTTAAATGTCATTTTGTGACACCACTAAGTAAATACAGTCCAATAATCTTCCCTTATCTAACTCACAATGCTAGAGCTAAACCATTAACCTCTTGCTGGATTATAAAGAGATACAAGCACAAAGAGAGTTTAGAATTTCCATTTAAACGCAGCTTCTGTGATTGGGGCACAGCAATCCATTCCTTCTACGTCCAAAGGAATTACTGACAAAAAACTGCATACATTAAAGATTTTTGGCAGATTAAAAAAAGTGATTAACAGACTTTAACCGTGAATAAATGCAATCCGATAAGCAAGCACTGAAACATACTTTGCTTAGAACATAAGCAATTCAAAGGTTGTATTGCTCAGTGTATAACAACACCTTTTAAACCACAAATGGGGGGGGGGGGGGGGGAAGGAAAAATTGGGAGAGAAAAATATAATCATTGCAATTACTGGAAATTGCAACGTGAAGCATTTCCTTCCAGATGTTTTATTAATATGCTGCGCATTTATCAGCATTTTGTTTTTATTTCTAAGTAAGATGTGGCTTTCAGAGTCAGGCAGCCCTGCTCGTGCCAATAAGCACAGCTTATACAAGAGCGAGCGCATGGTGCAGGTTGGCTGGCAAACAGATGGCTGGCTAAATGAGTTCAAGTCAGTGCTGCCTTCACTGTGTCTGCCTGTTAACGGTTGGGAATGAGTTTTCGTTCTGCAGTAGACTAGAAGGTCCAGCCTGCTACAGCAGGATATATTTCATCCCTCCTCTCTCAGACTCACCACCCCAAAACGGAGTGTGGGATATGAAAAACCCCAAGCTGTTAGTTGCACCACACCGCAGTCGTCTCGGTTTGTCCAATCGCAGAGGGGCATCAACACCCTAGTGTAAAAGGGGCTGCTTGGAGACGCGTGCGACAGTCCAGGTAACGCTTTGGTTCTGTAAAGGCCAAGGCTTGTTTTTTTTAACCCCTCCCCCCCCCCCCTCCACTCTAAAACCTCAGGTTCACATATTTGGTTGCAAGTCTGAGCTTGTCTGCTGGTTACATAACATCACACAGCAAGTGGCAGCAGTGTAGACCCCGGTTAAAAATAACTGCGACAGCTGGTGCTAAACCATCTCCGACAGTCCACAGAAAGAAAAACAAGAAACTTCAGTCAGCTATAGCCCATGCACTTAAAAACCTCGCCCAAACGGCGCCAATTTTACGTGATCTCCATTTCATTTTGCAGAACGAAGTTCATGCGAAAGATCCCGCAACACAAGCTGTAAAATATTTTTGGGGACTTTGCTATTTATTCAAATCTATGGTCCCTTTAAGATTAGTATCAGACTAGTTCCTACAAGTACTAACAGATCGCAGCGTCAGTCAGTGTGTAAGAGAGTTAAAAGTTAGTCAAAAAACGGGTTGCAACACGACCCGCTGCTACAGCAAGTGATGGAAAATTTCCCCTCCCACACAAATGCTGGGATAACGGTGCTTGCAGTAATTGGGCTCAAATCTGTACTTAATGTACACAATTACTGCAGTCAGATATACAGAAGTGGGATTTCCAATACAGATTCTTTGAATACAACGATCGGGGGGGGAAATTACCAGCTTTAAATCAAAAATAATGATTGGCTGCCTATAACTGCCACAACCTACTTTCTTGTACATAGCAGGTGCCCTTCCTACAGAGATGCAGTGGGGAAAAGATCCAATTGTATAATATATTAAAATTATACACAAATACCAGGTCTTATTTTGATGATCAGACCAGTTTAATCTGCACGTGTACAACTTCAGATTATTTTTTGGTGGACTTTTGTACTTAAAGGACTTCTGGTACAGGAGAAAGGTACAGTTTCCACATTCATTAACCGGATATCAGCATGGTGGTCAGGTATAGCATAGTTAGGTGTTGGATCGGAATAAAGCAGAATTAGCTGGTGTCTCAGTCCCGGCCTTAGAGAAGTACCACTTCCTGCCCTAGTGTGATTAATTCTCATTAACCACACAATCAGCCCCATGCCAGGCTGAAGATTTAGTGTCAGCTTTGTGCCGTGGGACCATGTTCACTAACATCTGGGTGGACAGACACTGCCCAATCTCTGATCATGTAGGAGGACCCTTGCAGCCAATAGCAAAACACCATTTGGGGCTGGATTTACCCAGTCCCATCATTCACAGTCTGACACCTGAAGCATATTGATGTTGGAGGGACAGCAATGCATCTTTTGGTTTAAGGTATTTTAGGCTACAGATATACTGCTACTTAGATTATGACTCGAATTGGATCCCACCCACCCTACAGTGGAGTGCAGTGAGATGCCATAGAATCAGATGTCATAAAGGCAGAGGGGGAAGCCTTCTCACACGCTCTTGGGTGCGGTGTCTGCAAGAGTTTTTTTTTAAAAGTATCCAAAGGGGTTTGTTGGAACTTTTAGGCATTTGATAAAGTTAAGCAGAGCTTGTTTAAATATTTGGACACTTGCTCCCGTTCTCAGCACATTCAATTTATCGATAGAGAGCAGAGTCCCTGTGCACCGAGGTCTCTCCAGGCTGCCAGAGCCAGATTCATGTTAAGGTAGCAGAAATCAGGTTAATCAGGCACAAGTCAGGAGTGTGATGGAATACACTCCACTTGCCTGGATGAGTGCAGCTCCAACAACACTCAAGAAGCTCGACACCATCCAGGACAAAGCAGCCCGTTTGATTGGCACCCCATCCACCACCTTAAACATCCACTCCCTCCACCACCGGCGTACCGTGGCTGCAGTGTGTACCATCTACAAGATGCACTGCAGCAACTCACCAAGGCTTCTTCGGCAGCACCTCCCAAACCCGCGACCTTCTCCACCTAGAAGGACAAGGGCAGCAGGCGCATGGGAACACCACCACCTCCAAGTTCCCCTCCAAGTCACACACCATCCTGACTTGGATGTATATCGCCGATCCTTCATCGTCGCTGGGTCAAAATCCTGGAACTCCCTCCCTAACAGCACTGTGGGAGCACCTTCACCACACGGACTGCAGCGGTTCAAGAAGGCGACACACCACCACCTTCTCAAGGGCAACTAGGGATGGGCAATAAATGCTGGCCTTACCAGCGACACCCACATCCCGTGAGCGAATAAGAACTTTTTTTTTTAATCGCCACGATGGCCATCAGCCCCAGATCAGCTGCCAGAGGTTAAATGCAGCCTTAATGCTGTTGACTTTCATACTGTCATTTACAGTCTTCGATCTCCCTGTTTAATGAGGCCAGTCACAACTGAGATTTTGCAAGATAAGGTGATCAAGCACTCATTTTCCACGTCTGAATAATCTGCCCAACCTCTTCCTTTCACTGTTTATTGCCCTGTTGCTATTTTTTTCGTCCTACTCAGTTTCTGCCTCATCGCTCTCTCTCTCTCTCTGGTTCAAGGTGGCAACTTGTGCTGGGATACAGATCCATGGGTGCAGGTCACCTGCGGGTACCTTAGAATCATAGAAATTTACAGCACAGAAGGAGGCCATTCGGCCCATCGTGTCTGTGCCGGCCGACAAAGAGCTAGCCAGCCGAATCCCACTTTCCAACTCTTGGTCCGTAGCCCTGCAGGTTACAGCACTTCAAGTGCATATCCAAGTACTTTATAAATGCGGTGAGGGTTTCTGCCTCTCCCACCCTTTCAGGCAGTGAGTTCCAGACCCCCACCACCCTCTGGGTGAAAAAAGTTCTCCTCAACTCCCCTCTAATCCTTCTACCAATTACTTTAAATCTGTGCCCCCTGGTTATTGACCTCTCTGCCAAGTGTCCATTCTGCACGTGAGGGTTAATACAGTGAACGGCCGCAGGCTATGCAACCACGGAGGGCATCGTAGCCGCGTCCAAACCGACCCTCACCAGACATCCACACGCGTGCATCTTCCCGCGAGTCTCCCTGGATAGGGGAGTGGACTCGAGGCCCACCTCCTCGCTGGGCAAGATAGTTACTTGTTTTTTGTTGAGGAGGCTCTGCCGTCGCACAGCCGGGCAGCCAAGGTTCGTAGAAAAGCGATAATCTCAGACTCCAAACATCCGAGACGGGACCAAAGCCAGGGGCGTTAGCCGCTGCCTCAGCACAGCAGAGACACAGACAGACGGGAGCAAAAATCTAAATTAAAAATCAATCGCAGGCTCCAGTCAAGGCGCAGGAATCAGCGGCCAGGGATTGTGCGATGGGGTTGGATCTCAAGTGCCTCATTTCCAATTGCTCATTTCAAATATAATTTGCCTCTAAAAATTATACAGGCAGCTCCCTTAATTTCAATAGGTTAGCACTGAAACCCAGTGTCTGCGCTTTTCTGTTCATAGCAAGGAAGATATCTTAGACGCTTGCTGCCATTAGTGTTCTACCACCATTCTGTGAAACGTCAACCAGAAAGCGATACAAAGAGAGCAGACAGACTGTCCAACTTTACAGCAACATGTGTAATAAAGGCCAAAAATGGCCAGTCACCTAATTAAAACCATATGAATTTTTCATTAAGTTTTTATGGAAAATATTTATCTTCTTCTTCTTCGGCAGTCCCTCGGAACCGAGGATGACTTGCTTCCACACTAAAAATGAGTTCTCAGGTGACTGATGAGTCCAATGCGGGACCTACAGTCTCTGTCACAAGTGGGGCGGGTGGGTGGGGTGCTTGGGTTGACGTGCGCTCCTTGCGCTCCTTGCATTTGGCTTCCGCTTGCTCCCGGCGAAGAGACTCGAGGTGTTTGGCGCCTTCCCGGATGCTTCTCCTCCACTTTGTGCGGTCTTGGGCCAGGGATTCCCAGGTGTCGGTGGGGATGTTGCACTTTTTCAAAGAGGCTTTGAGGGTGTCCTTGAAGCGTTTCCGCTGCCCACCTGGGGCTATCTTGCCGTGTCGGAGCGCCGAGTAGAGCGCTTGTTTTGGGAGTCTCATTTATAGTAGATTAGTTGCACATCTCCCCCTCCCCATTTCTGTAACCTCCTCCAGCCCTACAACTCTGAGACCTCTGCACGCCTCCAATTCTGGCCTCTTGTGCTTCCCCCCCCCCCGCCCGCCGCGATTTTCATCGCTCCACCATTGGCGGCCGTGCCTTCAGCTACCTAGGCCCCAAGCTCTGGAACTCTCTCCCTAAACCTCGCCGCCTCTCTTTCTCCTCCTTAAAACCTACCTCCTTGGCCTAAGTTTTTTGGTCATCTGCCCTATTTTCTCCTTCTGTGGCTCAGTGTCAAATTTTGTTTGGTAACGCTCCTGTGAAGCGCCTTGGGACGTTTTACTACATTAAAGGCACTATATCAATGCAAGTTGTTGTACAGTACATTGACGAGTACGCTGACAGCACTCGATGCACTGCTACCGCAGTGAACATCTACAAGAGAGGGACACTTCTCCGTGCTGCAAGTCTTGGGCAACACATTACGGAAACTTTCACCTGAAAAACAAACCTGCTACAAACCCTTCATGTAAATGGGGGGTATCAGTAAAAGCAGTGGCCAACGTTTCTCTGGTGGGCCAGTTAGCAAATTCACTGCCTAGCATGGAATCGAGCCCCAAAGAGCAGGAGGGTTCCAGATTGGATCCCTGGTCCATGCTAAGTTAGAGGACCTTGGCCAAGGCAGCAGTAGCCAGGTTATAAAAACAGAAAATGCTGGAGATACTCAGTAGGTCAGGCACATGGCAGCTGTCTTTCATTCTGCCAGCGCATATTACACTTCATCTAGAGCCATCCTTTGTTTCTTAACCTGTCCCATTACCATCTCCTTTTGCCTTGAATATCTCTTAATGTCTCTTAACCTCTTCTGCCTTCTATCCTATCACAGACCTTCCCTTTTGTTCTTTCATCCCCTCCCCACTTTCCCAGCCTCTTCACTTGCTTAAAAATCTGTTCCATTTCCTGCTTTTTTCCAGTTCTGACACAAGGTCATCGACCTGAAACGTTAACTCTGTTTCTCTCTTCACAGATGCTGCCTGACCCGCTGAGTATCTCCAGCATTTTCTGTTTTTATTTCAGATTTCCAGCCTCTGCAGTATTTTCTTTTTGTAGTAGCACGGTTATGTTTGGCCTTCACCCCCATGAGCTGGAGATGTGGCTCCTCATCGCTGGTCAGTGACTCCTGTTGCGGCCATCAGGTGAGGACACGCACGGACTAAGCTGTGATAGCGGAATTCCCTGCTGACACCCTCTAGGCTCAAAACAGCCACTAAAACACAATTTTTTTCTTTTAAGATGTCACTTGAGGGATAAATATTGGCCAGGACATCAGGGGAAAACTCCTCTGCTCTTCTGCAAAATAGTGTCATGGGACTTGAACCCACAACCTTCTGACTCAGAGGGAGAGAGTGCTACCCACTCAGCCACAGTTGACAGGAAGAGTCACAGCTGCTCTGTGCAGGTCACTTCATCTGAACACCTTCAACTCCTTGCTAAATAGGGAGTTCTCTCATAAAAAGGGAGGGAAAGTGTAGAAAACAGGTACTTGCTACACGCAACACATCCTTCTTAATCTTGGATTCTTAATAGTAGATATGCCATATTAAAAAAAATACAGTGTGTCAGGAGCTGGGTCCCATGATGACATTTAATTTGACAACAATCTTTATTATGGAGAAGTGAGTGTGAAGCTTTCTTGAATCACATTAAAAGTCACACCACCAATCAGCTGTCCTGTGGCTTTTTTTTGTAAAAATAAATCCCAACATTTTAGCACAGTGGAAGCAAGCTTTGCACACTTCCCTGTAATTGGGATCTTCACCCGGACACACAGTTAAATTGCACCACCCAGGAACAGGAGTGATAAAAAAAACTTCGAAAATACCAACTAGGGGTCATAAATATAAAAGACAGTCACGAATAAATCCAATAGGGAATTCAGGAGAAACTCCTTTACCCAGAGAGTGGTTAGAATGTGGAACTCGCTACCACAGGGAGTGGTTGAGGCGAATAGCAGAGATATATTTAAGGGGAAGCTAGATAAGCACATGAGGGAGAAAGGAATAGAAGGATATATCGATGGAGTTAGAGGAAAGGTGGGAGGAGGCTCGTGTGAAGCATAAACACCAGCATGGACCTGTTGGGCCGAATGGCCTCTTTCTGTGCTGTTAATACTTTGTAAAACACCTGCTTTGCATCATCTGTTCTAATACACTAGACCACCTGAGGTCGCAACATTAAAAAAATACCAAACATTTTCTCATGGACTTGGTAGTGGCCGGAGTACTTCCCACACGCACAGCAAGTAGAAGGCTGCCAAATACTGGACTAAAATGGGAACTGTTTATATTTTTTTTAAAGCAGTTTTTTTACCCAATCAATGGAAGTTACTTTAAACTAGCCTCATTGCAAGAGGATTTCCAAAATTACCAGGTTCATGGAGTATTAAAGCACAAAAAAAGAAAAAGCCCTGTATCAATCCCAGAGCGGGGCGGTGGGATTAGTTTGGGATTGATACAGGGCTATAAGGAGAGAGCGGGGCGGTGGGATTAGTTTGGGATTGATACAGGGCTATGGGGAGAGAGCAGGGCGGTGGGATTAGTTTGGGATTGATACAGGGCTCTGGGGCGAGAGCAGGGCAGTGGGATTAGTTTGGGATTGATACAGGGCTATGGGTAAGAGAGTGGGATAGTGGGATTAGTTTGGGATTGATACAGGGCTATGGGTAAGAGAGTGGGGTAGTGGGATTAGTTTGGGATTGATACAGGGCTATGGGGAGAGAGTGGGGCAGTGGGATTAGTTTGTGATTGATACAGGGCTATGGGTAAGAGAGCAGGGCAGTGGGATTAGTTTGGGATTGATACAGGGCTATGGGTAAGAGAGTGGGGCAGTGGGATTAGTTTGGGATTGATACAGGGCTATGGGTAAGAGAGTGGGGTAGTGGGATTAGTTTGGGCTTGATGCAGGGCTATGGGGAGAGAGCGGGGCAGTGGGATTAGTTTGGGATTGATGTAGGGCTATGGAGAGAGAGCGGGGCAGTGGGATTAGTTTGGGATTGATACAGGGCTATGGGTAAGAGAGTGGGGTAGTGGGATTAGTTTGGGCTTGATGCAGGGCTATGGGGAGAGAGCGGGGCAGTGGGATTAGTTTGGGATTGATACAGGGCTATGGGGAGAGAGTGGGGCAGTGGGATTAGTTTGTGATTGATACAGAGCTATGGGGAGAGAGTGGGGCAGTGGGATTAGTTTGGGATTGATACAGGGCTATGGGTAAGAGAGCAGGGCATTGGGATTAGTTTGGGATTGATACAGGGCTATGGGGAGAGGGCAGGGCAGTGGGATTAGTTTGGGATTGATACAGGGCTATGGGTAAGAGAGTGGGGTAGTGGGATTAGTTTTGGATTGATACAGGGCTATGGGGAGAGAGCGGGGTAGTGGGATTAGTTTGGGATTGATACAGGGCTATGGGGAGAGAGTGGGGCAGTGGGATTAGTTTGGGATTGATACAGGGCTATGGGGAGAGAGCGGGGCAGTGGGATTGATACAGGGCTATGGGGAGAGAGCGGGGCGGTGGGATTAGTTTGGGATTGATGTAGGGCTATGGAGAGAGAGCGGGGCAGTGGGATTAGTTTGGGATTGATACAGGGCTATGGGGAGAGAGCAGGGCGGTGGGATTAGTTTGGGATTGACACAGGGCTATGGGGAGAGAGCGGGGCAGTGGGATTAGTTTGGGATTGATACAGGGCTATGGAGAGAGAGCGGGGCAGTGGGATTAGTTTGGGATTGATGCAGGGCTATGGAGAGAGAGCGGGGCAGTGGGATTAGTTTGGGATTGATACAGGGCCATGGGGAGAGAGCGGGGCAGTGGGATTAGTTTGGGATCGATACAGGGCTGTGGGGAGTGAGCGGGGCAGTGGGATTAGTTTGGGATTGATACAGGGCTATGGGGCGAGAGCGAGGCAGTGGGATTAGTTTGGGATTGATACAGGGCTATGGGGCGCGAGCGAGGCAGTGGGATTAGTTTGGTATTGATGCAGGGCTATAAGGAGAGAGCGGGGCGGTGGGATTAGTTTGGGATTGATGCAGGGCTATGGGGAGAGAGCGGGGCGGTGGGATTAGTTTGGGATTGATGCAGGGCTATGGGGAGAGCGGGGCAGTGGGATTAGTTTGGGATTGATACAGGGCTATGGGGAGAGAGCGGGGCGGTGGGATTAGTTTGGGATTGATACAGGGCTATGGGGAGAGAGCGGGGCGGTGGGATTAGATTGGGATTGATACAGGGCTATGGGGAGTGAGCAGGGCAGTGGGATTAGTTTGGGATTGATGCAGGGCTATGGGGAGAGCGGGGCAGTGGGATTAGATTGAGATTGATACAGGGCTATTGGGAGAGAGCGGGGCAGAGACTTGTAAGGGGAAGCTAGATAAGTACATGAGGGAGAAAGGAACAAAAGGATATGTTAATCGTGTGAAATGCAGTCGGATGAGAGGAGGCTCGTGTGGAGCATAAACACTGGCACAGACAAGCTGGGCCGAATGGTCTCTTTCTGTGCTGTACATT
The DNA here is from genome assembly GCA_030390025.1 of Squalus acanthias. Classification (NCBI taxonomy): domain Eukaryota; kingdom Metazoa; phylum Chordata; class Chondrichthyes; order Squaliformes; family Squalidae; genus Squalus; species Squalus acanthias. The sequence goes on from CM059438.1 coordinate 86,708,127, forward strand.
CTATGTAGTTCTATGTAATACCAAGACTATTTAGGATCCTATGACATTTGTGGGAAAGTACCCATTTCCCAAGCCTAAATTTGCAAAGTCAACTCTGGATTTTGCCAAGAAACCCAATCAACCGGACAACGAACACACAGGACCAGGGCTGCTGAATAAAAATACTCTGACTGGTATCCAAGCTGTGATAGCAGGTGTACGGTGATCAATTTAACACTGAATACAACAGCAATAGACTGGAACCCAATTTGTTTCTTTACATTGAAATGAATCCATTGACAAGTATTGAAAATATCAAATGACATGAAAAAGCCAACAAATGCCCTATTTCACACACACTCTAACTTCAGGGGGCACAAGCACACTCTTGGTCACACGCTGCCAATTTACTGCAAGTGTTGGCGAGATGGGCAAGTGCACCAGCCGAGATATTCACAGCCCACTTACTGTAGAAGTGAAACTGGTGATCAAGATTAGTTTCTATCTTCCACTACAATAGTTCAGTTTTCTTCCCAATCTGGTTTCCCCAGGTCGCTCGTACTTTCCCCCTCACTTCAGATACCAGTAACAGGGCGATCAGATTCTGCCGCAAGGGGGAAGTCCAATTTGAAACTCATCCGAAAAGCACACAGAATATCTGGCTCTGGGCAAAGTCACCCGACGGCCGAGAATCATTCAAGGACCCAAAAGACTGGGGAGAGGGCACAGGTACAGACATCGGGAGGGAGGGAGGTTAAGGGGGAAAAAAATGAGGGGGACATGTGATGGGCTATGCCCCCCCTCCCCTCCTCCCTCTCTTTCATATCCCAAGATTGCCCCCTGATGTCCCCCTTAAGCCTTTACCTGTTTATTCCCGGGGGGGAGGGGGGAATTGAAGTTGAAGGAAAGGTGGGGGCGGGGGGAGAACGAGAGAGAAATTCCCCAACCCATCAGCTGATATGAAGCAGTGCTGACATCAGTCACACGGAGAAAGGCAGCACTGAGACAGCAAGGATGAGAGACAATTAAAATTTCACTATAGTATTCAAAGCTGTTCTTGTCGAAATACAGGCCATCATTTGGGTCACACTCAAAACACCCAAAAAATCCCTCCCCAAAGGCCAGGTAAAATATTAAGCCTCTCGTGACACGCAATACCTTGTTCCCCCTTTCAACTGAACAAGGCTGGAGGAGAAAGCAGCAACTCCTGCCCTAATCTGGGGGTTGGGGGGTGGGGGGGGCGACATAAGCCAATTGCACCGCCCCCCTCGATCACCACCTCTAGCTAGCAACATGAATCGGGGTGAAATCTGGGCCCTGCCTGGAGTGTGTGGCTGAGTACCACACTCGAGCCGTGCTGATATTTAAAACATTGGTCCCAATTCCCCTGCACACCCCCCCACCACGAGACTCGGAAGGATTGCTGCATCAGAACAGCACAGAAAATAACAGCGTTAGGAATTTAAGAATGGCCACTTGGGCGAGGTACCTGAGGGCTGACAGCGCACGTGGAACCAAACCCCAGCGCGAGTCAGTGCCTTGGAGAGGAGAGGAGAACATTTTTTAAAAAAGCAGCATTACATTTATTTTATAATCATAATGCTGTACCTTAAATTGAATTGTTGGGGGAAAAAAATGATGAGTTTTGCGGAAGGTATTTTGACAAAGCCGTGCAATTTTCTTTTTTGTTTTCATTTAGCGATCATGCAGCTTTAAGTAGTCAAGACAGACCATCTTAAAAGTACACCAATCTGCACAGCCCCCAATACAACGTGCATTGGGCATGGTTTCCCTACAACACCCTTAAGTGCACGACTTTAAAAGGGTGCCTTTGTGGGGGGGGGGGATTTGTGTACATTACTAAGCATATCCAGTTTAACAAACACAGTGAACTGCTGTGGCATTACCCACGAGCGGATCAATACAAGTTTTCAAAAAAAATATATACAAGATGGTGAGTAAGGAGACTTGAGGAAATTGCTCCACAGCATCACCTACTGGCAGAGCCTGCAATAACTTACATATAGGCAATAACTTACATACAGGCAAACATTTACATCGGATTTTACAGTCTAGGCAGTTAAATGTTGACATAAGAACATAAGAACATAAGAAATAGGAGCAGGAGTAGGCCAATCGGCCCCTCGAGCCTGCTCCGCCATTCAATAAGATCATGGCTGATCTGATCCTAACCGCCAATCTGCTATCTATCACAGAACCATCTCCTGCATCTAACAGAATTGCACACACGAAATAGGAGCAGAATCAGGCTACACAGTCCCTGGGCCCGCTCCACTACCCACAGGGCCATGACCGATCCGAACCTAGACTCATGTCCAAATTCCTGCCCGCTCCCCGTAACCCTTAATGCCCTTTACTTCTAGGAAACTGTCTATTTCTGTTTTAAATTTAATTAATGTTGTAGCTTCTACAGCTTTTTGTGGCAGCATATTCCATGGACCTACCACCCTCTGAGTGAAGTAGTTCCTCCTCATCTCAGTTTTGAAAGAGCAGCCCCTTATTCTAAGACTATGTCCCCTAGTTCTCGTCTCACCCGTGATCGGGAACATCCTCCCCGCATCCACCCGATCCAACCCCTTCACAATCTTATATGTTTCAATAAGATCGCCTCTCATTCTTCTGAACTCCAATGAGTAGAGTCCCAATCTACCCAACCTCTCCTCATATGACCACCCCCTCATCCCCGGGATTAACCGAATGAACCTTTTTTGCACTGCCTCGAGAGCAAGGATGTCTTTCCTTAAGTAAGGACACCAAAACTGTATGCAGTATTCCAGGTGCGGTCTCACCAATACCTTGTACAACTGAAGCAATACCTCCCTATTTTTATATTCTATCCCCCTAGCAATGAAAGCCAACATTCCATTTGCCTTCTTAATCACTTGCTGCACCTGCATACTAACCTTTTGAGTTTCGTGCACCAGGACCCCCAGATCCCTTTGCACTTCAGTACTCTCCAGTTTCTTGCCATTAAGATAATAAATTGCTCTAGGATTTTTCCTGCCAAAGTGCATCACCTCACACTTTCCAGTGTTGTATTCCATCTGCCAAATCTCTGCCCACTTACTTAGCCTGTCTATGTCCCCTTGCAGGTTTTTTATGTCCTCCTCACTCACTACTTTCCCTCCCATCTTTGTATCATCTGCAAATTTTGATATGTTACACTTGGTCCCTTCCTCCAAATCGTTAATATAGATTGTGAAGAGTTGGGGACCCAGCACTGACCCCTGTGGAACACCACTAGTTACTGATTGCCAGTCTGAGAATGAACCATTTATCCCAACTCTTTGCTTTCTGTTAGATAGCCAATCCTCTATCCATGCCAGAATATTACCCCCAATTCCGTGATTTTTTACCTTAAGCAATAATCTTTTGTGTGGCACCTTGTCAAATGCCTTTTGGAAGTCTAAATACACTACGTCCACTGGTTCCCCTTTATCCACTCTATATGTTACTTCCTCAAAGAACTCCAGCAAATTTGTCAAACATGACTTCCCCTTCGTAAAACCATGCTGACTTTGTCCTATTAAATTATGATTATCCAAATGTCCTGTTACTGTTTCCTTAATAATGGACTCCAAAATTTTACCTACCACAGATGTTAGGCTAACGGGTCTATAGTTACCAGCCTTCTGTCTACTGCCCTTTTTAAATAAGGGTGTTACATTAGCAGTTTTCCAGTCTGCCGGGACCTTAGCGGAATCCAGGGAGTTTGAAAAATTATTACCAATGCATCTACAATCCCTACCGCCACTTCCTTCAAGACTCTAGGATGTAAGCCATCAGGTCCAGGTGATTTATCCGCCTTGAGTCCCATTATTTTACCGAGTACCACTTCCTTAGTGATTTTGATCGTGTTTAGCTCCTCTCCCCCTATAGCCCCCTGTTTGTCCAGTGTTGGGATATTCTTAGTGTCCTCTACTGTAAAGACTGATACAAAATATTCATTCAGTGTTTTTGCCATCTCCATATTTCCCACCATTAATTTCCCGGTCTCATCCTCTAAGGGACCAACATTTACTTTAGCCACCCTTTTTCTTTTTATATAACTATAAAAACTCTTACTATCTGTTTTTATATTTTTTGCTAATTTACTTTCATAATCTATCTTCCCTTTCTTAATCAATCTTTTTGTTATTTTTTGCTGCCTTTTAAAGTTTTCCCAATCCTCTGTCCTCCCACTAGATTTCGCTACCTTATATGCCCTTGTTTTTAGTCGAATACTATCCTTAATTTCTTTACTTAGCCACGGATGACTGTCCTTTCTTTTACACCCTTTTCTTTTCAGTGGAATATATTTTTTTGGAAGTTGTAAAATAACTCCTTGAATGTACACCACTGATCATGTGTCGTCTTACCCTTTAATCTATTTTCCCAATCCACTCTACTCAATTCCGCTCGCATACCTTCATAGTCTCCTTTATTCAAGCTTAGCACGCTTGTTTGAGATCCAACCTTCTCACCCTCTAATTGAATATGGAATTCAACCATGTTATGATCACTCATTCCAAGGGGATCCTTTACTAGGACATTTTTAATTAATCCTGTCTCGTTACACAGGACCAGATCTAAGGTTGCTTGCCCCCTGGTCGGTTCAGTTACATACTGCTCAAGAAACCCATCCCTAATACACTCAATGAACTCATCCTCAAGGCAGCCCTGCCCCATTTGATTTGTCCAATTAATATGATAGTTAAAATCCCCCATAATTATAGATGTTCCCTTATTACATGCCTCAACTATTTCCTGATTGATACTCCGTCCAATAGAGTTGCAACTGTTCGGAGGCCTATAGACTACGCCCACTAATGTTTTTTTCCCCTTATTATTCCTTATCTCCACCCAAACTGTTTCATTATCATGATTTTTTGACCCAATATCATTACTCTGTATTACAGTGATTCCTTCCTTTATTAACATAGCCACCCCACCTCCCCTTCCTTCCTGCCTGTCCTTCCTGATCGTTAAATAACCTGGTATGTTTAATTCCCAGGCATTGTCACCCTGCAGCCATGTTTCTGTAATGGCCACAATATCATAACCATATGTAGTTATTTGTGCCATTAACTCGTCTATTTTGTTACGAATGCTACGTGCATTCAGATAGAGAACTTTCAAATATGCTTTGTGGCACTTAGTTCCTGCTTTTTCACTTTTTACCAGTTTACCTTTTACTCCACACACTCTGTCCCTTCCTGCCACGCTCTGATTTGTGATTCCCCTACTGCTACCTATGTCTATGACCCTCTCTGTTGTCATTTTTATTTTTTGCTCTCTTGAAACCTCCCCCCCACTAATTAGTTTAAAGCCCTCTCCACAGCCCTAGTTATTCGATTCGCCAGGACACTAGTCCCAGCACTGGCCAAGTGAAGTCCGTCCCAACGGAACAGCTCTCTCCTGCCCCAGTACTGGTGCCAGTGTCCCAAGAAGCAAAACCCATTTTTCCCACACCAGTCTTTGAGCATGACAACAGGAAGTTGGACAGGAAGCACACACATACAGAAGATTTATATACAAAAAGGCTTATAAAGAACAATTCTGTCTGAAATCGATTGAGAGCTCAAAGCACTGACATACAATTGGTAGTTCAAGAGTAATAGATTGGTGCCTAATTTTTCTTCACCTGACAAAGGGGCAGCAGCTCCGAAAGCTTGTGATTTCAAATAAAACTGTTGGACTATAACCTGGTGTTGTGCGACTTCTCACTTTTGTCCACCCCAGTCCAACACCGGCATCTCCGCATCATAATTTTTCCTTGTACTTACCTGGCCCCTTGGCTCCTCCAGCTAGGATGCGACCAAGCCGAAATATTATGGCTCGTTCATACTCCTTGACGATCTGTGATAAAGAAGGGGGGGGGGAGGAAAGAAAAAAGGTTTGATATCTGCATATCCAATTTTGTTTCTGTTTAGTACACTATGCTCAGAGACTACCAAGAATCTGTGCATGTTCCAATCAAATGTTGAACTCTACAACCCTGTCGCCATGGGCTGGTGCCACAGTCAGCAAAGCAGGGCAAATCGTCACCTGCGGCACCATAGCTGAAACCCAGTCCAGATTGGCGGGTTGACCATCTTCTCTTCCAGCTGGCTGGAAGCGAGTTATCAACCCACCTCTTGGCGATCATAAAGAATCTCAGTTAGCAGCTCGCTAGAATAGAAACAGTCACAGTGGTGCTATTCTGAGGTAGGGGTTAAAGCATGTCACGAGGGCAGAGTAAAAGGGAGCTTTCCTTTGCATATAACCGGGCTAAAGCTGGTGTTGGGAGCGACAACTGGGTGTCCAGAATGGGAACGGGTCCCCATTCCCCACATTGGTGCACCTCAAGCAGCACCGAAAGACCTTATTATCTTTAGCAGAGCACGTTTGATTTTACAGCAACTGCGACAAAGATGGAGCTGCCAGTTCCAAGCACGAACAACTCTCAGCCCGTCATTCCTCATTCTGCAGTTGATGATACCCTCATTTTTATGCAGAGTGCACTTTAACAACATGAATACAACCGTTGCACGGCAACCATGCTATTATATGCAGCGCAAAGCTCTGACAGCAGTCGCCAACTCCAACGGTACTTTAAAAAAAAACATTTTCTCTCCTTTCAACTCTTCTCTATTCCCACCACCCCCCCCAAATATGCACACCCAGGGCTACAAGGTATGAAGCGATTTCTGGGCGGGGAGACCAGCACCAAACTTGCCCCATCAAGAGGGATCTATTCCAATCTCTTGGTTTGCAAAGTCTAAAGAGAGGGTGTTTTGACTGTAGCACAGCTTCATTATGAAAAGGCTCTTTTGATACTTTAAAAACCCAGGCACAAGTAGCATTTCACAAACCATGCTTGGTTCAGGCCGGTTACAGCATTCAACCCCGTCTGTCTATTTATCCAGTTTTCATGCAGCAATTAAAAAAACTCTTGAAGGGATCTGCATTCACCTGAATCGTCACATAACCCCCACACATTAGAACAGTGGAGAGAAGCCAAGCACCCACTGGTGCTACTCCCACTTTGTTTTGTTCTTTATAATTTAAAACCTCTAATTGCAGCAGGATTCTTTACAGAATCCATGACTTCAATGAAAAATAAATGAGTGCTCAAGCCACTGCTATGGGAAGGGGTTAAACAGAAGACACCAAGGATGTCCTCTTGTCCCATTCAGGGCTATGTGGCAATTACCCTCCAAGCACTGTGGTCCAATAAAACATTTTTTTTTTACCAGTTTGGTTTCTTAACATGTATGTGGCCTTACCTTTATGCACAACCAGATGGAGACGGGGAAACTGATAACCATGAACACGTAGGACAGTATAACCAAGATCCAGCCACAACATCCAAGGTTGCCCTGATCTGTAAAGAAAAATACCAAACAGATTTGTATGCTGCACTGTACAATTTTCAAACTTCAATGTAGTTGTTTAAGATTACGTGATAACCAATAGACTGAGCTTGATGCTAGCCACCAATACACGATTGAATCAAGTACAAAATTCTAACAGAATGGTAGGATGTGGATTCAAGACAATAATTCCCTACTCTCGTCATTACTTCAAGGGAAGACACTAGTTAGGCTAGTTAGAAAACGCTAGTTAGGCCACAGCTGGAATACTGTGTGCAGTTCTGGTCGCCACACTATAGGAGGGATGTGATTGCATTGGAGAGGGTGCAGAGGAGATTCACCAGGATGTTACCTGGGCTGCAGCGCTTCAGCTATGAAGAGAGACTGGACAGGCTGGGGTTGTTTTCCTTAGAGCAGAGAAGGCTGAGGGGGGACCTGATTGAGGTGTACAAAATTATGAGGGGCATAGATAGGATAGACAGGAACTTTTCCCCTTAGTAGAGGGGTCAATAACCAGGGGGCATAGTTTCAAGGTAAGAGGCAAGAGGTTTAGAGGGGATTTGAGGAAAAACTTTTTCACCCAGAGGCTGGTTGGAATCTGAAACTCACTGCCTGAAAGGGTGGTAGAGGCAGGAACCCTCACAACATTCAAGAAGCATTTAGATGAGCACTTGAAACGCCACAGCATACAAGGCTACGGACCAAGTGCTGGAAAATGGGATTAGAATAGACAGGTCTTGATGGCTGGCGCGGACATGATGGGCCGAAAGGCCTCTTTCTGTGCTGTTTAACTCTATGACTATAAGACACACCAGGGCCAGCCAATTCCTGGTGACATTGTCTGGTTTATAGATAAATTCAAACATTCCCAGTGGTCAGTTATCTATGTACATCAGTGTTAAATAAAAAGGCCCCTGCCAAACTAAGTGGGAGAGCTACAATGAACGACCCAGAGAAGTTTGAAGCCCACAAGGCCCTTCGGCCCATCACGTCTGCACCAGCTCAAACCAAAACTACACCAACTCTCGCCCTCTTACGCCACCCAAGCGATGACCCATGGCATCATCTGTGAAAAAGATGGGAGCAAGGTAATGTGTCCGGTTTAAGCGGTCAGAACTTGGACTGGTTTTTCAAAAGTTAAACAAGGGACTCGCTCCTAACAGAATTTAGAAAGCACAGTCAGACAAGAGATTAAATATCCTCGCTATGTCTATTCACGTACTATAAATCGGACCCATGCTTCAACGCAGCAACACAGTAAAAGTGGCAATCTTATTTTAAAACACCTTCAAAAACCATAATGCTTTTTTTGTGTGTGGGGGGGGGGGTGTGGAGTCATAGCTCATTACTAAAAATTAATTGCTGCAGGATTACAGTTTAAATTTCTGCATTTGGTGGCTAGCACATCTAACCAAATTAAATAGGAGCAGAGGTATTTTTTCGTTCATAGGATGTGGACGTTGCCGGCAAGGCCAGCATTTATTGCCATCCCTAATTGTCCTTCAGAAGATGGTGGTGAGCCGCTTTCTTGAACTGCAGAGGGGCAGTTAAGAGTCAACCACATTGCTGGAGTCACATATAGGCCAGACCGGGTAAGGACGGCAGATTTCCTTTCCTAAAGATGGGTTTTTACGACAATCCGGTAGTTTCATGGTCACCATTACTGATACTAGCTTTTTATTCCAGATTTATTTCATTAACTGAACTTAAATTCCCCAGCTGCCGTGGTGGGATTTGAACTCGTGTCTCTGGATCATTCGTCCAGGCCTCTGGATTACTAGTAACATAACCATTATGCTACCGTACTGTGAAGGGCTGGTGCTGCAGAGTTTGCACTTCACCCAGAGAATTTTGTGAATACTACACCACATAGCTGTCTTTACAGTGCTGACGTGGTCATTCAGTACCTAAAACCAGCAATCACAATGCAATGTTATTTAATGAAAAACCGTTCTTGTCCAACAATGGAAATATCTCATTTCTTTTGTTCTGCAGACATCTGTTCAGTCCCTCATAAATTATTCACTTTTAATTAACACAAGAACTCACAAGTATAACTAAAAGCTGTTTAGATGCACTATTTTAAGCACAAATTATATCTGTATGCAGGATTTTAAAAAAAAATGACCTCAAATTAAAAATCTGCCATGGTCCTAGTGACATAACATCAGGAACTATTAGCCTCCTAAATATTAATTACTGGGCGAATCACAAATACCAACGAGAAGAGAATAAAGATTCGAAGCTCTTCAGACCAAAAAAATAAAATGGTTCTTTAAATTTTTCAGGGTAATGTGTCTATTTTTGTGGCTTGTGCTTGGTAAATCTCCCCCAAGTCAAGTCTAGTCCTTGATGGATTGTGGCGGAGATGGGAGCTCGGTAACCTTTCCCTTACCCCATTGTATTTACACTCGCATCCCAGCGCCATATTGCTTATACGTTAATCATATTTCACGGTTTAACAAAAAAATAAATCAAGTTTTTCCGCAGTTACCCAGAGGGTTCTCCCCGACATCCACAGCGGCATTTAGTTTGCTGGCCCAGTGGGTTTCTTCCGTAGTGTTACAGATAACAGGGTTACAGCGAGGCTTTGTAACTAAGGAGGTAGCTTCCCCATCCCCTCCCCCCCCCCCAATATACACTGAAAAGAAATCAGACCCTGGTAAGGAACTTAAGTTTTAAACACAAAATTGCTGGGAGTATTTGGTATATTTGTACCAGCACACTATTGTGCAAACGAAAGAAAGAAAGAAAGAAAACACACACAGCTAGTAATATTAATTATGTGATTTTAATTCATCACCAGTGCAATGTATAAACTGTAGCTCAAAATGCTCTCTCCAGAATCCAAGTCAAGCTATGATTGTACTGCTGGACATTTTTCACTTCCAATGGATAGTACAAAAGACGTCACACTCTGCCATTGCGCCTTCCTGGAATTCGAGTGACGACACAGCAACGATTAGAAAAAAGGATTCCCCGCCACACTTGCAATGAGCCTCATCACGATAAACCACTCAGCTGTAATTACCTAATGATCGAAACTAGTTACAGCAATCCCCATCACATTCAACTTGATAATTAAACTGGCAGCATTCACCTTTAACACCGACTGCAGAGGGACTTTTAAAAAAAAATTAAACTCAGTACCTCAGAAACAGCACTGAAGAAAACTGACTTTATTTGCACTTCCATCAACTCCCATTTCATAGAGAGAAAGAAGAAAGTCTTGCATTTATATAGCACCTTTTTACGACCTCAGGATGTGCCAAAGTGCTTTACAGCCAATTAAGTACTTTTGGAAATGTAGGAAACGCGGCAGCCAATCTGCGTACAGCAAGGCCCCACAAACAGCAATGTGATAAATGACCAGATAACCGGTTTTACTGATGTTGGTCGAGGAAATAAATACTAGCCAGGACACCGGGGGAAGGCTCCCCTGCACTTCTTCAAAATAGTGGCCATGGGATCCTTTTACGTCCACCTGAGGGAGCAGGCGGGGCCTCGGTTTAACGTCTCAGCTGAAACGGCACCTCCGACCGTGCGGCACTCCCTCAGCACTGCGCTGGAGTGTCAGCCTAGGATTTTTGTGCTCAGTCCCTGGAGTGGGACTTGAACCCACGACCTTCTGACTCAGAGGCGAGGGTGCTACCCACCGAGCCACAGCTGTCACGAGAGACGGCGAGGGCTTTACTGTGTGGCGGACAAGTTAGCCACTTAACAGAGGGAAGGGAAGGGAGGGGCTAAGGGACAAAAGCACAAAGATACGGGTTTTTGAAGGAGTCCTTTAGAGGCAAAGAGGGAGGTGACGAGATGGAGATGTTGAGGAAAGGACCTCCAGAGGACAGGGACGTAGTGGCCGAAGGAGCAGCAGCTGATGGTGGGATAGAGAATGCAAAGTAGGCCGGTGTCAGGAGACCGTAGACAGGAGGTTTAGGGAGAGAATTCCACAGCATAGGGCCTGGGCAGCTGAAGGAATAGCTGCCAACGGTGGGGTAAAGTGAGGGAGAGATCCACAAGGCTAGAGTAGGTTACAGAGATAGGGCAGGAAGAGGTCATGAAGCAATATGACGGGACTGAAAAGAACCCGGTCTTGGTGATGAATTAGACGCGGGGAACGAAGCGGCGCTCAAGAACAGACAGCACACTAAGGGCCTAAACCCCTAGGCTTAGACTGAGGAGGATAACAGCAGCTGAGACCAGAGGTATTTGTGGAAGTTGAAGAGGATGACTTCAGTTCCACCGACATTTAGCTGAAGGAAATTTTATTACTGAGGAGAAATATCCATTTCCGTCGATGATTTACCTGCAACTGGCTAAAATTAAAACTGGCCCCTGACATACAAAAACAAAAGCCTTTCCACTGTTTATTTTTAAAACTCACAAGGGGAATTTCAGATACAGAACCAAGATCGGAAAATGCCAGCAATCTACAAATATACAGAAATAAAATGATCATGCAACAAAGAAACAACAACATACAAATCTGCATCAACCTGAATGACTTTAAGATCACATGTCCACCTCAGGGTTTAAACAATGAAAGCTTCATTGCATAGAATTTACAGCATAGAAACAGGCCCAACTGGTCTGTGCCGGTGTTTATGCTCCACACAAGCTTCCTCCCACTCTACTTCATTTAACCCCATCTCCATATCCTTCTATCCCTTTCTCCCTCATGTACTTGTCAGCCAATGGCTCAGTTAGTAGCACCCTCACCTCTGAGTCAGGGACTTGAACCCACAGTAGTGCCCGTGGGATCTTTTACGTCCGCCTGAAAGAGTAGACGGGACCTCGGTTTAACGTTTCCAGGGACTTGAACACAAAAAAATCGAGGCTGACATTCCAGTGCAGTGCTGAGGGAGTGCTGCACTGTCGGAGGTGCCGTCTTTCGGATGAGACGTTAAACCGAGGTCCCCGTCTGCTCTCTCAGGTGGACGTAAAAGATCCCACGGCACTATTTCGAAGAAGAGCAGGGGGAGTTATCCCCGGTGTCCTGGGCCAATATTTATCCCTCAATCAATATAACAAAAAAAAGAGTATCTGGTCATTATCGCATTGATGTTTGTGGGAGCTTGCTGAGCGCAAATTGGCTGCCGCGTTGTCTACATTACAACAGTGACTACACTTCAAAAGTACTTCATTGACCGTAAAGCACTTTAGGACATCCGGTGGTCATGAAAGGCGCTATATAAATGCAAGTCTTTCTTTCTATCTAGATTCCTCTTAAAAAGGCATCTATGCTATTCGCCTCAACTACTCCATGTGGTAGCGAGTTCCACATTCCATGCACTCTCTGGGTAAAGAAGTTTCATCTGAATACTTTATTGGATTTATTAGCGATGATGATCTTATTTATGACTCTAGTTTTTGACTCCCCCACAAGTGGAATCAGAGATCACTTAAAAGCCCACTTCCAAGCCAAGTATACATGCCACACCATTCACCATCTACAGGGTATATTTCACTAGGGTCTAGCACGATCCTGTTCCAGCACATGCATTAACTATTGCAAAAAAAAAAAGAGAGGATGAATTATACTTTCGACAGTCTATACGAAGCAGCAAAGATAGGGCCAGAATCTCAAGACAGGTAATAGATTAAATAGAAACCTGATCAAACACGAGAAGGGAAACAGAAAGCAATGAAGATGAACAAATAAGAGAGACAAACGGAAACCCCGTCAGAGAGAAGAGCAGAACTTCTTCAAGGTGGGCATTCCTGCAAGAGAAGTGGCAGCGAGTTAAACGCCAATACAGAAGCGAAAATACTGCGGAGGCTGGAAATCTGAAATAAAAACAGAAAATGCTGTAAATGCTCAGCAGGTCAGGCAGCTGTTATTGGTTTCCACTTGTGGCAGGGGGGGGGGGGGGGTGGGGGGGAGGAGTCTAAAACTAGGGGTCATAAATATAAGATAGTCACTAATAAATCAAATATTCAGGTGAAACTTCTTCTGAAACTTCTGGTTAGAGTGTGGAACTCAGTTCGGACGAGAGGTCATCGACCTGAAAGCGCTAACTCTGTTTCTCGCTCTCACCACAGATGTTGCCTGACCTACTGGAGTATTTCCAGCATTTTCTGATTATATTTCAGATTTCCAGCATCCGCAGTATTTTGCTTTTACAATAGAGTAAACAGCATTGATTTGCCTCCTCTTAAGAGCTTCTCTCTCTTCCCCCATGTGCTGGGAAGAAGTTGGAAGGAGGAGGTCAAAACTTATAGTAGGTCAAACTATTCTGAGGCTCCCAACATTTCTAGTGACCAGGTTTCAATGCAGTTTCAAATTCTGGCACCACAACATGGTGACTTTATACTGAACATTTCCAGAGTGGTTGAACAGATGACGACGGGTTATTGAACCACACAAGAACCATTAAAAAAAAAATCAACAAAAATAACATATCTAAAAGAAGGGTGTGGAAAAGCGAGAAAATAAAAAAGGGAAGAAACAAACTCCAATTTCTTTAGCTTAAAGTCATTTTTTTAATGAATGTAGCAGCATTGTCACTAGGATTTCAATAAGGCACAATGGTGGGCGTGTGCAATTTTCACACAATCTAAAACCTTTTACACCCAGCAGTACAATTATAGATTTTATCTTTCTAAACTTTTTAGCTTGACAGCTTTTTAAACTATACAACATGTGGCTGAAGTACTTGTGGTGGCAGTAGTGCGAGCGATTGGAGGTGAGGATTTAACAAGTAGCGGATCACAGATTAAAGCATATTGGCTTAAGTGCAATTATTCCTACAGCACACTGGTTCCAATGCAATAAAGTACAGGGGCAACTTAATGTAAACCACAATTTCCTTCTCTCTTTTCCAATCTCGCCACTTATTCTCCTCCCCTCCCAATAATATGTATTGACGCTTTTTTTAAAAATTCGCTAATGGGATGTGGGCGTCGCTGGCAAGGCCAGCATTTATTGCCCATTCCCTAATTGCCCTCGAGAAGGTGGTGGTGAGCCACCTTCTTGAACCACTGCAGTCCATGTGGTGAAGGTACTCCCACAGTGCTGGTAGGGAGGGACTTCCAGGATTTTGACCCAGTGACGATGAAGGATCGGCGATATACTTCTAAGTCAGGATGGTGTGTGACTTGGAGGGGAACTTGGAGGTGGTGGTGTCCCATGCGCCTGCTGCCCTTGTCCTAGGTGGAAGAGGTCGCGGGTTTGGGAGGCGCTGCCGAAGAAGCCTTGGCGAGTTGCTGCAGTGCATCTTGTAGATGGTACGCACTGCAGCCACGGTACGCCGGTGGTGGAGGGAGTGAATGTTTAAGGTGGTGGATGGGGTGCCAATCAAACGGGCTACTTTGCTGCAGTAGAATTCCATGGGTACTGGGTGCAATCTGCTATTCCACCCACTAGTCATGTGATCCTTGATGAGACTGGGCATGCTATTTGACTGTGAGGAGCATCACAATCAGGCCCAATTCTGTTCTCCCGCAATGCCCAGCGGGTTTGCGAACAGGAGCAGCAGATACCAACTGCAGCCTCCTCACCACGGCTGCAATCAGCTAACAACAGAGAAAGCATCAAACCTGGGGCCTTCTCAGTTGGTACAACTCGTTGAGCTACAGGGGGAGATTCCAATCACAATTGTTTGACATGTAATTAAAAAAGAGAGTGGCTGGCAACTGTATACAGCTGCTTGTGTACACTTCACAGGGTACAACCAACATTGTGCAGATCACATCTTTCACAAGGTCACCGAGAACCTGGAGATGCAGGTTTGATTCACCCACCATTCGAAGTTCACGATCTTAGCTGTTACAATAAAGACGACTTCCCAAAAGAAGAGGGAAGCACAGGAAGCACACCTGCCGCCAGGAATCTGGCTCACTGCCACTAGTTCAGAGCCATTCCAGGAGGGCTGGGAACAGGCTGCACCCAGCCCGCTCCTCCACAGACAGTGCGTGGCACAGGCAATCATAGGATCAGAGAATAGTCCCGCACAGAAGGTGGCCATTCGGTCCAATCGAGTCTGCGCCGGCTTCTTTCGAAGAGCAATCCAGTTAGTCCCATTCACCCCCCCCCCCCCGCCACCATATCCCTGCAACTTTTTCTCCTTCAAGTATTTATCGAATTCCCTTTTGAAGGCTACTATTAAATCTGTATCCACCACCCTATCAGGCAGTGCATTCCGAATCCAAACCAGAGGAGAAATTTGAGGTTGAGGGGGAGGGGGGGGGAGGGGGAGGGGGGGAAATAAACTCCATCGCCCTATCTCCGATATTACGTACACTATACGTGAAGCCAATATTGCAGGGAAAGATGCTGCAAGTGAATTATACAAGCAAAATAAAACTATATACTTCAATTTGGGCAAAATTCCCAAAAAATAGGAAACATTAGATGAAAATATTTCCCTCAGCAGATACTGCACCAGCATGTTCCAGGAACAGGACCTGTCTCACTATCCCCACCAAAATGACACCTCCAGATATGCTTCTCACTTTTAAAATGCTTTTTACAAAACAAATCCTTCACACAGTAAACAAATGCTTAATCCTAGCTAGCTCACATCTCTGTTGGGACCACTGTTTCTAGAACTGCAACTGGCAAGGAGGAATCATAATGTTAGATTTACTTCCTGGAGTTGTTTTCCCCCATTAGATTTAGGGCTGTAATCAAACTTCGGGACATTAATTAATTCTTTCCTTCCCTTCTCTACCACCGCCCCGCCCCTCCCCAAAGAAATTAAATAATTTGGGGAAAACAGGGCAAACTGTACAGGATTGTTGTCAGCAGGTTGAGGCTTGATGAGGTTAATTAGCCTTTTTTACGTTTCACACTTTGATATCATGTAGTTAGCACAAAAAATTTAAAAGAACATTTTTAAGAAAGGTTATTTAAAACTGCCATCTCTGCCCCTTTAAGATGCCCAGAGGTTTCCCCCCCCCTACATTTCTTGGAAAGAGAAACATAAAAGGGAAGGGAAGGGGCAGGAGGAAGTGTCGTATTGATGCCAGGCTCAGAGGGTACGTGATCTCGGAGGCTGGTGCAAGATCGCCTCAGCTGGAGACCACTTGGAATGGGAATTGTTCCTCGAATGGGGAAAGGGGTGGGGGTGGGGAGGGAAATGTAACAGTTTAGAGAGGAGGGGGGGATCAGTTTAGAGAGGAGGGGGGGGATCAGTTTAGAGAGGAGGGGGGATCAGTTTAGAGAGGAGGGGGGGGATCAGTTTAGAGAGGAGGGGGGGGATCAGTTTAGAGAGGAGGGGGGGATCAGTTTAGAGAGGAGGGGGGGGATCAGTTTAGAGAGGAGGGGGGGATCAGTTTAGAGAGGAGGGGGGGGATCAGTTTAGAGAGATGGGGGGGTGGATCAGTTTAGAGAGATGGGGGGGATCAGTTTAGAGAGGAGGGAGGGGATCAGTTTAGAGAGGAGGGGGGGATCAGTTTAGAGAGGAGGAGGGGGGGATCAGTTTAGAGAGGAGGAGGGGGGGATCAGTTTAGAGAGGAGGAGGGGGGGGGATCAGTTTAGAGAGGGGGGGGGATCAGTTTAGAGAGGAGGGGGGGGGGATCAGTTTAGAGAGGAGGGGGGGGATCAGTTTAGAGAGGAGGGGGGGATCAGTTTAGAGAGGAGGGGGGTATCAGTTTAGAGAGGAGGGGGGGGGATCAGTTTAGAGAGGAGGGGGGGATCAGTTTAGAGAGGAGGGAGGGGATCAGTTTAGAGAGGAGGGGGGGATCAGTTTAGAGAGGAGGGAGGGGATCAGTTTAGAGAGGAGGGGGGGATCAGTTTAGAGAGGAGGGGGGGATCAGTTTAGAGAGGAGGGGGGGGGGGATCAGTTTAGAGAGGAGGGGGGGGGGATCAGTTTAGAGAGATGGGGGGATCAGTTTAGAGAGGAGGGAGGGGATCAGTTTAGAGAGGAGGGGGGGGATCAGTTTAGAGAGGAGGAGGGGGGGATCAGTTTAGAGAGGAGGGGGGGATCAGTTTAGAGAGGAGGGGGGGATCAGTTTAGAGAGGAGGGGGGGGATCAGTTTACAGAGGAGGGGCTCAGTTTAGAGAGGGTGGGGATCAGTTTAGAGAGGGGGGGCTCAGTTTAGAGAGGGTGGGGTCAGTTTAGAGAGGGGGAGGATCAGTTGAGAGGGGGGGGTCAGTTTAGAGAGGGGGAGGATCAGTTTAGAGAGGGGGAGGATCAGTTTAGAGGGTGGGGATCAGTTTAGAGAGGGGGGGCTCAGTTTAGAGAGGGTGGGGTCAGTTTAGAGAGGGGGAGGATCAGTTTAGAGAGGGGAGGCTCAGTTTAGAGAGGGGGGGGATCAGTTTAGAGAGGGGGGGGTCAGTTTAGAGAGGGGGAGGATCAGTTTAGAGAGGAGGAGGATCAGTTTAGAGAGGGGAGGATCAGTTTAGAGAGAGGGGGCTCAGTTTAGAGAGGGGGGGTCAGTTTAGAGAGGGGGGCTCAGTTTAGAGAGGGGGGCTCAGTTTAGAGAGGGGGGCTCAGTTTAGAGAGGGGGGGATCAGTTTAGAGAGGGGGGGCTCAGTTTAGAGAGGGGGGGCTCAGTTTAGAGAGGGGGGGCTCAGTTTAGAGAGGGGGGCTCAGTTTAGAGAGGGTGGGGTCAGTTGAGAGGGGGGGAGGATCAGTTGAGAGGGGGGGGTCAGTTTAGAGAGGGGGGGTCAGTTTAGAGAGGGGGGGTCAGTTTAGAGAGGGGGGGGAGGTGTATCAGGTTATGGGGGGGGGAAGGGAGATCAGCAGCTGTCACCTCCCCTCTCAACAGGTCCAGTCCCTCAGACGCCAGCACTGTCACCGCCTTCAGCCGCTCGGACTGCGGAGAAAATAAATCACAGGCTGTGGGGGGAGTGAGCGGGAGAGGGCGGTGCCCCCTCCCCATCCTCCTCCCTCTCCCCTTCTCTTCTCCCTCTCCCCTTCCCTCTCCTCCTCCTCTTTAGCCCCGCATTCATCGTTAAGCAAAGCAATTTGATCCCTTGTTATTGCACCGCCAGCGATTCCCCCCCCAACAACAAAAGGGTAAACACCAGCGCCGCTCCCCGCCCCACACACACACACACAATCTATTGATACCTTGATTATCATCGATGCGCCGCACCTTCAGCTGGTCCGCTGCGTCCGCTTCCATGGCCGGGCTCTTCTGCTGCTGCCGCTGTGCGGGGTTCACTCTGTTGGAGGCGAATGCCGGCGAGAGACTGGCGTTGCCTTGTTGCTGGGCCAGGGACATTTACACTTCAGCCTCCCACCCACCCCCGGACTCCGCCTTCCAGTGACAGCTCAGCCCCTCCTCTCCCCTCCCCTGAGCTAATCCTCTCCCACACCGTCCCTAGTGTTAAAGGACTTGCGGCTCCTTGGACCAAGATCGCCCTCTTCCCCCCCAGACCCTCATTGCAACTGCTGTGCACCAGTCTGTGTCTGCCTGTGTGTGTGTGTGTGTGAAGGCTTTACAGAGTGTGCAGAAAAGATTTACAGGGAATGGTTCCAGGGATGTCAGTTCCAGGTGACTCAGTGGGCAGCACTCTCGCCTTCTGAAGGTTGTGGGTTCAAGTCCCCACTCCAGAGATTTGAGCACAAAAATCTAGGCTGATACTCCAGTGCAGTGCTGAGGGAGTTTCCGCTGCACTGTCGGAGGGGCTGTCTTTCAGATGTGACCTTAAACCCAAAGTGGATGTAAAAGATCCCATGGCACTATTTCGAAGAAGAGCAGGGGAGTTCTCCCCGGTGTCCTGGCCAATATTTATCCCTCAATCAACATCACTAAAAACAGATGATCTGGTCATTATCACATTGCTGTTTGTGGGAGCTTGCTGTGCGCAAATTGGCTGCTGCGTTTCCTACATTACAACAGTGACGACTCTTCAAAAGTACTTAATTGGTTGTAAAGTGCTTTGAGACGTCGGTGGTTGAGAAAGGCGCAATATAAATGCAGGTCTTTCTTTTACGAGGGACTTTTTAAAAATTCGTTCCTGGGATGTGGGCGTCGCTGGCAAGGCCAGCATTTATTGCCCATCCCTAATTGCCCTTGAGAAGGTGGTGGTGAGCCGCCTTCTTGAACTGCTGCAGTCTACGTGTCGAAGGTACTCCCACAGTGCTGTTGGGGAGGGAGTTCCAGGATTTTGACCCAGTGACGATGATTTCCAAGTCAGGATGGTGTGTGACTTGGAGGGGAACTTGGAGGTGGTGGTGTTCCCATGTGCCTGCTGCCCTTGTCCTTCTAGGCGGTAGAGGTCGCGGGTTTGGGAGGTGCTGCCGAAAAAGCCTTAGAGAGTTCCATTTCAGTTACATGGATAGATTAGAGAAGCTGGGGTTGTTCTCCTTAGAGCAGAGAAGGTTGAGAGGAGATCTGATAGAGGTGTTCAAAATTATGAGGGGTCTAGACAGAGTAGATAGGGAGAAACTTTTCCCATTGCCAGAACAGTCGAGAACCAGAGGACACAGATTTAAGGTGATTGGCAGAAGAACCAAAGGCGACATGAGGAAAAACTTTTTTACGCAGCGAATGGTTAGGATCTGGAATGCACTGCCTGAAAGGGTGGTGGACACAGATTCAATCGTGGCTTTCAAAAGGGAATTGGATAAGTACCTGAAGGAAAAAATTTTGCAGGGCTACGAGGAAAGGGCGGGGGAGTGGGACTAGCTGAAGTGCTCTTGCAGAGAGCCGGCACTGGCTCAATAGACTGAATGGCCTCCTTCTGTGCTGTAACCATGCGTGATTTGCCACTTTCTTTTCCGATATTCTGCTGTGAGCTTTTAAAAAAATTGCAGTCAGCTGATAATGCCTCAAAGTTAAAATTCTCATCCTTGTTTTCAAATTGCTCCATGGCTTCGCCCCTCCTTAACTCTGTAACCTCCTCCAGCCCCAGAACCCCACCCAAACCCCCCACACCCCGAGGTCTCTGTGCTCCTCTAATTCTGCCCTCTTGAACATCCCCGATTTTAATCGCTCAACCATTGGTGGCCGTGCCTTCAGCTGCCTAGGCCCTAAGCTCTGGAATTCCCTCCCTAAACCTCTCCGCCTCTCTACCTCCTTTAAGACGCTCTTTTGCCAACCTTTTGGTCACCTGCCCTAATTTCTCCTTATGTGGCTCGGTGTCAATTTTTTGTTGTCTTATAACATTCCTGTGAAGCGTCTTGGGACGTTTTACCAGGTTAAAGGCGCTATAGGAATACAAGTTGTTGTTGTATTATAGTTTTTCTTAAAATGTGTATTTGATGAGTAATGACATTTATCTGGGATGAGTTCTCCCCAAAATTCACCTAAGGTATTTTTCTCTCCTCTCCCAACGTTGATGGTTTGATGGGGACACCACGTCTGAATAAGACAGACTTGATAAACCCTAATACAAAAAGAAAATACTGCAGATGCTGGAAATCTGAAATAAAAACAGAAAATGCTGGAGATACTCAGCAGGTCAGGCAGCATCTGTGAAGAGAGAAACAGAGTTAACGTTTCAGGTCGATGACCTTCCGTCAGAACTGGAAAAAAGCAGGAAATGGAACAGATTTTTAAGCAAGTGTAGGAGCTGGGAAAGGGGGGAGGGGGATGATAGAACAAAAGGGAAGGCCTGTGATAGGATAGAAGGCAGGAGAGGTTAAGAGACATTAGAGATATTCAAGGCAAAAGGAGATGGTGATGGGACAGGTTAAGAAACAAAGGATGGCTCTAGATGAAGTGTAAATTGCGCTGGCAGAATGAAAGACAGCTGCCATGTGGGAGAGAAGAAAAAAAGACACAGACAAAAGGTGTGGATAAAAAATATATATATGATAGGGGCCGAGGTTATGGTCTGAAATTGTTGAACTCTGTGTTGAGTCCAGAAGGCTGTAAAGTGCCTAATCGAAAGATGAGGTGCTGTTCCTCGAGCTTACATTGAGCTTCATTGGAACAGTGTAAGAGGCCGAGGACGGTGAGGTCTGAGTGGGAGTGGAGCAGAGAATTAAAGTGACAGGCAACCGGAAGCTTGGGGTTCCCCTTACGGACTGAACGGAGGTGTTCTGCAAAGCAGTCACCCAATCTGCGTTTGGTCTCCCCAATGTAGAGGAGACCGCATCGTGAGCAGCGAATACAGTATACTAAATTGCAAGAAGTACAAGTAAATCGCTGTTTCACCTGGAAGGGGTGTTTGGGGCCCTGGACAGTGGGAAGAGGGGAGGTATAAGGGCATGTGTTGCAATCTCCTGCGCTTGCACGGAAAGGTGCCGGGCGAAGGGGAAGGGGTGCTGGGGGTGGTAGAGGAGTGGACCAGGGTGTCGTGGAGGGAGCGGTCCCTTCGGAATGCTGAAAGGGGAGGTGAGGGGAAGATGTATTTGGTGGTAGGATCATGCTGGAGGTGGCGGAAATGGTGGAGGATGATCCATTGAATGTGGAGGCTGGTGGGGTGAAAGGTGAGGACAAGGGGAACCCTATCGTGGTTCCGGGAGGGAGGGGAAAGGGTGAGGGCAGAAGTGCGGGAGATAGAACGGACACGGTCGAGGGCCATGTCAACCACAGTAGAGGGGAATCCTCGGTTGAGGAAAAAGGAAGACATGTCGGAAGCACTGGTATGGAAGGTGGCATCGTCAGAGCAGATGCGGCGGAGACGGAGAAACTGGGAGAATGGAATAGAGTCCTTACAGGAGGCGGGGTGGGAGGAAGTGTAGTCCAGGTAGCTGTGGGAGTCAGTGGGCTTATACTGAATGTTTGTCAATAACCTATCCCCAGAGATGGAGATGGAGAAGTCGAGGAAGGGAAGGGAAGAGTCGGAGATGGACCATGTGAAGGTGAGGGAAGGGTGGAAATTGGAAGCAAAGTGAATGAAATTATCTAGTTCAGGGCGAGAGCAGGAAACGGCACCGATGCAGTCATCAATGTACCGGAAAAAGAGGTGAGGGAGGGGACCTGAGTAGGATTGGAACAAAGAGTGTTCCACATATCCCATGAAAAGGCAGGCATAGCTAGGACCCATGCGGGTTCCCATTGCAGCACCTTTGATTTGGAGGAAGTGAGTGGAATCAAAGGAGAAGTTGTTCAATGTGAGAACAAGTTCAGCCAGGTGGAGGAGGGTGGTGGTGGATGGGGACTGGTTGGGCCTCTGTTCAAGGAAGAAACGGAGCGCCCTCAGGCCATCCTGGTGGGGGATGGAGGTGTAGAGGGATTGTATGTCCACAGTGAAAAGGAGGCGGTTGGGGCCAGGAAACTGGAAACTGTTAAAGTGGCGGAGGGCGTCGGAAGAGTTGCGGATGTAGGTGGGAAGAGACTGGACAAGGGGAGAAAAAATAGAGTTGAGATAGGAAGAGATAAGTTCCGTGGGGCAAGAACAGGCTGAAACGATGGGTCTACCAGGGCAGTCCTGTTTGTGGATCTTGGGAAGGAGGTAGAAGCGGGCTGTGCGGGGTTGGGGATCTATGAGGTTGGCGGCCGTGGGGGGGAAGATCTCCAGAGGAGATGAGGTCAGTGACAGTCTTGGAAATGGTGGCTTGATGTTCGGTACTGGGGTCATGGTCCAGGCGGAGGTAGGAGGAGGTGTCGGAGAGTTGGCGTTCAGCTTCCGCTAGGTAGAGGTCGGTTTGCCAAACAACAACAGCACCACCCTTGTCAGCAGGTTTAATGACAATTTTGGGGTTGGATCTGAGAGAATGGAGTGCTGCAATTCAGAGGGAGGTAGGTTGGAGTGAATGAGGGGAGCAGAGAAATGGAGACGGCCGATGTCACGCCGGCAGTTTGCAATGAAAAGATCTAGAGAGGTTAAGAGGCCAGAGGGAGGGGTCCAGGTAGAACGAGAATTCTGAAAGCGGGAGAAAGGGTCGGCCGTGCGGGGGGAAGACTCCTGGCCAAAGAAGTGGGCATGGAGACGAAGGCGGCGGAAAAAGAGCTCAGCATCGTGCCGAGCTCGAAATTCATTGAGGTGGGGGCGTAAGGGGATGAAGCTCAGGCCTTTGCTAAGGACTGATCGTTTGGGGTCAGAGAGGGGAAGGTCAGAGGGGATAGTGAAAATGCGGCAGGGGGTGAGATTGGGAGAAGGGATGGAGTCAGAGGAAAGTGAAGGGGAAGAAGGTTCCGGAGGGGTGTTGGTGTCCAAGAGTTGTTGAAGCTTGCGATCCTTGCCACCTGAAAGGAAGAAAAAAAGTTTTTTGTTAAAGCGCCGGATGAGGCGAAGGATGAAATGGAACTGCGGACCAGGACAGCTTTGAGATAGAGTGAGTCGGTGCTGCTGAAGAGAGAGGTCGAGAGTGTTCATGTGGCGGCGCATGGCATTCAACGTCGATCTCAGGATACGGCGAGAGCAGTGGTTCGAGGAACGCTGAATATCTTGGAGATATTTGTAGTCCTGGGTGGATCCAAAACACGAAGGGTGGAATTTCAGTTGGAATCCACGTGGAGTAAGTCGGAGCCGGAGACAGTTGCTGAGGAAAGATATGTGGCTGTGAAAGCGAGTTATGGTAGATACCTGATCAAACACGAGAAGGGAGACAGAAAGCAATGAAGATGAACAAGGTAAAAGAGACAAACGGAAATCCCGTCGGAGAGAAGAGCAAAACTTCTTCAAGGTGGGCACTCCTGGAAGAGAGGTGGCAGTGAATTAAACACTAATACAAAAAGAAAATACTGCAGATGCTGGAAATCTGAAATAAAAACAGAAAATGCTGGAGATACTCAGCAGGTCAGGCAGCATCTGTGAAGAGAGAAACAGAGTTAACGTTTCAGGTCGATGACCTTTCGTCAGAACTGGAAAAAAGCAGGAAATGGAACAGATTTTTAAGCAAGTGTAGGGGCTGGGAAAGTGGGGAGGGGATGAAAGAACAAAAGGGAAGGTCTGTGATAGGATAGAAGGCAGGAGAGATTAAGAGACATTAAGAGATATTCAAGGCAAAAGGAGATGGTAATGGGACAGGTTAAGAAACAAAGGATGGCTCTAGATGAAGTGTAAATTGCGCTGGCAGAATGAAAGACAGCTGCCATGTGGGAGAGAAGAAAAGACACAGACAAAAGGTGCGGATAAAAAATATATATATGATAGGGGCCGAGGTTATGATCTGAAATTGTTGAACTCTATGTTGAGTCCAGAAGGCTGTAAAGTGCCTAATCGAAAGATGAGGTGCTGTTCCTCGAGCTTACGCTGAGCTTCAGTGGAACAATGCAAGAGGCCGAGGACGGTGAGGTCTGAGTGGGAGTGGAGCGGAGAATTAAAGTGACAGGCGACCGGAAGCTCGGGGTCACCCTAACGGACTGGTTGATCTTTCCCTTCTGTTTATATTACAAAAAAAAACAGCAGCCATATTTACCAACGGAAAATGCTGCAAATACACAGCAGATCAGCAAGAAAGTGAGGTGATATTTCAGGTTCTGGGGCACTGCATCAGAAGCCGGTGACGACCCGATTTTTACAGATACTGACTGTGCAATTGCAGATGTTGCATTTTATTTTATTTTTACAGCACAGTTCTTTTTTGTATCATTAATAGTCGAGTGGGAGTGAATTTATGGCAGTAATTCAGCCTTGATGGACAAATGAAAAAAACTGCCAATGTTGAAAATCTGACTCAAACCACAAAATGCGACAATTGCACAACAGCAGGTCAGCCAGCGTCCATAAAAAGAAAAGACAGGTTAAT
Source organism: Squalus acanthias (assembly GCA_030390025.1). Lineage (NCBI taxonomy): Eukaryota > Metazoa > Chordata > Chondrichthyes > Squaliformes > Squalidae > Squalus > Squalus acanthias. The sequence goes on from CM059438.1 coordinate 86,732,998, forward strand.
GTTTTGGGTGTGTAACCTTCTGAAGAAGGGTACGTACCCGAAACATTAATTCAGTCTGTGGGTGCTGTTAATGCTCATAAAAAAGAACCCTAGAAAACTTATGCATATTCAGATTATAGTCAATGTTCCCTCTAAATGGTTTTTGGGTGCGCTGCCCCATTCAAATTTCCGCGCACACATCTTTTTCCATTGTAAATCTAGCAAGCGGCCTGTGTGGGACCTCCAGACTGCTGCGCGGCCACACAGCTTAACAGGAACATTGATTATAGTATCATAAAACCTCTGGATTGAATTACTGTTTTGGGATTTACTGCTCCCATATGTTATCTTATAAATCACATTAAACTTTGTAGATGTGATGAGTAATTTTTTTTTTGCTGTCTACTTTTAAAATTAATCTGTTAACGCTACAAGTTCTGCCACGTAATCCTATATCCCATATAGGATGGTATCTTAAAATCAGTAAGATTATTTCTTGTACATCACTTTTGCATCAATAATTTCTTCTTTGAATGTTGTAGGGCCCCTAGCTAACAAAGGGGCTGCAAAAAGCAGGAATATCAACTTAATAAAACATTTACTGTCTTTTGCAGTATTTCTAACACTGGCATTTTATAAATCATGGCATTCATTAGACCGTCAATTTGAATAACTTATTCATTGAAGGGGACAGAAGGTACTGTGCATCTCCTCCAGCTCTTCTTGGTACCCTGGCATTCCATTTGTGGAGCCAGAGTGCTGTATAGCCTAGAAATTACAGTTGGCAATATTAGCAGATATTATCCATTGTTTTAATAGAGACATTAAAGAAAGAAAGACTTGCATTTAGATAGCGCCTTTCATGACCTCAGGACATCCCAAAGCATTTTACAGCCATTGAAGTACTTTTGAAGTGTAGTCACTGTTGTAATGTCGGAATCACGGCAGCCAGTTGTGCACAGCAAGCTCCCACAAACAACAACGTGGTAATGGGCAGATAATCTTTTTTTTTGGTGATGTTGGTTGAGGGATAAATATTGGCCAGGACACTGGGGAGAACTCCCCTGCTCTTCTTCAAAATAGTGGCCGTGGGATCTTTTACGTCCACCTGAGAGAGCAGACGGGGACTCAGGTTAACGTCTCATCCAAAAGACGGCACCTCCGACAGTGCGGCAGTCCCTCAGTACAGCACTAGAGTGCCAGCCTAGATTTTGTGTTCAAGTCTAATCTACTTATTTTGAATGGTTAATAGCACAGAAATGCCATACAAACATGTTAAGCATTCATCAACTAATGTCACCAATAGTATTTGGGTGAAGGTTTCAGAATTGACATCCTTGTAGTTGGGTACAGGTTGTTATTTTAAAAGCTGCTGTACTACACTGCTCAGAAATCTCCCCCTGGTTCAATTCCCCTCCGGGCTGCTGTGACTGGACCAGAACTCACCATATTCATGGACAAAATACGTTGGACGATAGGGAGATCAAAAGAGCCTCGGCATTGTTGGCAGAAAAGAGCAAATCTGGTGGTGTCAAAGTGACACTACCAGACTGTCTAGACAGAGGTAGATCTGGAGATAATAGAAAAGTCCCCTACCTCCAATCCAAGAGAGAGATTCATGTGACTGGATTGTCCCACATTTCAGAACTCGGGAGATCCTTTTTGAGGGATTTAGACTACCAAGAAAAAACATCTCTCCATCCTGCCCCCATCAAGAGGATGTACGGGTTGCTCCAGAAAGGGTGATGGCAGATAGATCTGAGAGCATACGGCCTGCAAGGGGGGAGACTGGGCTCTCCCAGTCTATGGAACTGCTGCACTGGATAATCGGGAGATATGAAGGAGCAACCTTGATTTTCCAACCAAACCCGAGAATGGTCCTCCTCTCCCATGTATTTCCATTCAATAATGGGACATGGTTAAACTGGCCTGTAGTGAATAAAAACATTTAGGGAATGCTACAATTTTAGCCTCACTGCAAAGTCATTTCTGCTTCGTAGCAACACTGAGATTGCAGTATAAATTCGGGATACGTGCCCGACCGGACTCAGGAGAGAAGTGCTGTGAGACACCCCAGAAGAGGGAGAATCTCACCCATTTGGGTTTAACGCTGCATGGAGTGCACTACCAGGTTTTTAAAATATTCAAGTGACCTCCTGGTTTGAAAACCTATTTGGAGTCGGTTTAAACATTTAGACAATGTGGAACCTTTAAGCAACAACTTGTCAGTTGTAATTTCAGCCAAATGCTGGAAGCACGATATTGCCTGGCTGGAACCAATAATGCAGATACCAGTCTCAGACTCGTAGTTGCTGTATAATTGCAGCAATACAAGCCAAGCCAATACCTGGGAGTTCCTCCAGATTGATCACTTGAGTATAACTGAGTAAGACCAGTTGGGCCGAATGGCCTGTTTCTGTGCTGTAAATTCTATATCATTCTATGTAACTGAAATATGAGTGCTGTGTCGCCTGGACCCAAACTTTCAAATCTTTGGCGTAGCAAAATGGTCCTAAGATGCTTCACAAAGTGGGTGGGGTGGGTCAGACCCAGGCAGGACTAGGATGGTGGTTAGGGGAGGTGGCTGAAGGCACTGTTTAAAAGGTAGAGTTTCCTTTTGAATGTGGGGAGAGATACAGCAAAGGGGGAGGAGGTTTAGGGAGGGAGTTTCATCGTTTGGAGACAAGATGATTGAAGACTCCGCCACAAATGGTGGAATATTGGGTGAAGAGGGAAGTAGGTCTGAAGGAGGTTGTAGAGATATGGAGGAGCAAGGCCATGGATGGATTTGAAGGTAAGGATGAGAATTTGAAATTGACGTGCTGAGGAATGAAGAGCCAATTGAGGCTGGCATGGATAAGGGAGATAGGTGAGTTGGATTTTGTGTGGGATAGATACAGATGGCAAAGTTCTGGGTGAGGGGGTTTATATAGGGTGGATCTCAGGAGGCCATTGAAAAAATTATGTCTGGAAGTGATAAAAACACAGCTGGGAGTTTCAGCAGCAGTAGGGTTGTGAGTTAGGGATAGAGGCAAGCAATGTTTCAGAGATGGAAGTAGTCAATCTATGTCATCCTATGTAATATTGATGATGGATTGGATGTGTGATTTGAAGCTAAACAAGGATGAGCAGGACACCAAGGTTGTGCAGTGTCGCGTTGAGTTTGAGTGCAGAGTTTCTGGCGAGGGTCAAACAAGATAGCTTTGTTCTGGTGAGCTGCCAGAAGTTGTGGCTCATTCACAGCTTGATGTCAGACAGGCAGTCATACTGAAGTTAGCCATGGAATCAAGAGTGATAGTGGAGAGGTAACCTTTGGCATACATATATAAGCTGACCCCTATGCTTATGGATAACGTTGGCAAGGAGCAATATACAGATGACCAAGAATGGAATCTTGGCACACACTGGCAATGACCATGCAGGCAGGGAATGAGAATCTAGGACTAGGGGGCACAGTCTAAAAATTAGAGCCAGACCTTACAGGAGTGAAGTTAGGAAACACTTCTACACACAAAGGGTGGTAGAAGCTTGGAACTCTCTTCCGCAAAGGGCAACTGATGTTAGATCAATTGTTAATTTTAAATCTGAGATTGATAGATTTTTGATAACCAAAGGTATTAAGGGATATGGGTCAAAGGCGGGTATATGGAGTTAGGTCGCAGATCAGCCATGATCTCATTGAATGGCGGAACAGGCTTGAGGGGCTAAATGGCCTCCTCCTGTTCCTATGTTCCTATTGTAGGAAATGTGTTGGCTACATTGAGATAAGTAGGCCTGAACCATATCAGGTCAATGCCACAGAGGTGGACCAGGGAGGAGAGGCAATGGAAGAGACTGATGTGATCAACGGTGTGAAAAGCTGCAGAAAGGTTGAGGAGCAAAGGGAGGGAAAATGAATCACAGTTACACAAAATGTCATGGGTGACTTTAACCAGGGTGGTCCCAAGGGCTGTGGGCAGCACTGGAGCCAAACTGAAGTGATTCAAACAATGCATGGTGGGAGAGGTGGGCATAGAGCCAGATGGTGACGACACATTCTAGAAACGTAGAGCAGAAAGGGAGGTTGGAGATGGGGCGGGAGTTGGAGAGAACAGCGGGTCCAAGGGTGTGCTTTTTAACAGGTATAGGATGAATAAAGCCGTAATAACATGAAATAACATAAAAAAGCACTATCGCAGTCCTTCACTTCAATGCAAAGGTCTCTAAGATAGGGTACAATAACAATCATGCATTTATATAGCACCTTTAACATATAAAAAATGACCCTAAGTGCTTCACAGAGAGGCATAATCAAAAAATTACACTCAAATACATTGTATATATAGCTGGAGTCAAATTGGATCAATTGAATATGAGACTTTTTACAATTGTACTATTTCCATCTAGTGACCATAATTGATTACTGCAACAAATAAATCAGGCATATACATTTTTTATTTATAGAGCATGTTGTTTATGCTTACACTCAGTGGTTTATGTAACTTTAAAACAATCTGTCAGGACTGTCTATTTTTTCTGTAAACCGCCTGCTGCCCGAGTGTCCTGTTTATTTCGATGTGTTTACCCGACTGTAAAATCTTACTAAGTTCTGACTATTTCACGTGACATCATCGCTTGTGTCACTCTGCTACCTCTCACTATATCCACGCTGGGAAATCTGCCTGAAATCAATGAAAATTAAGTTAGAAAATGCATATGAAATGTGTTACCTGAATAGACTGACTGATGGGTGAGGCAAAATAATCCTTTTATGTCATGGCTGCCACACTCACGTGTGCCTGTTTGCACACAGGAATTGTGTGTTTGGCACCACTTGATTTTGTATAGACCACCAATCCCCAGCACATATCCACTATTTGTTTTGTAATTATTTCTCTGAATACTTGGCCGTCCAATCGTGGCTTCTAGAGTCTAGGAGAGTAGAGAACCAGGGATCATAGTTTCAGGATAAAGGGGGCGGCCATTTAGGACTGAGATGAGGAGCAATTTCTACACTCAAGTGGGTTGTGAATCTTTGGAATTCTCTACCCCAGAGGGCTGTGGATGCTCATTCGTTGAGTATATTCAAGACAGAGTGCGATAGATTTTTGGACACTAAGGGAATCAAGGGATATGGGGATCAGGTGGGAAAGTGGAGTTGAGGTAGAAGATCAGCCATGATCTTATTGAATGGCGGAGCAGGCTCGAGGGGCTGTATGGCCTACTCCTGCTCCTATTTCTTATGTTCTGCTACCTCAAGAAGAGATGCATAAATATTACTCAATACACCAAAGCAATCCAGTTAAAATGACACATGGACTCAAGGCCATAGGCCCGAGGAACAACTAAAGTCAGTGAAATAAACAACTGCCTAGCCCAGCTTACAGGCATTAAGTATACTGACTTATCATTCCATGGAAGACTATGGTTCATGTGCTGCTGGGACTAGGGAATGCCATCTGTGGAAGCGGTTATGTTTGAATAGTGGCGAGGTGGAGATATATAGATATCCTGGAGTTTTGCTTATCTTTGGGGGGGTCAGAGAGAAAAATATGCACAACTATCCTTCAGTGTTTTCTGTTATTGCTACTTTGTAACATAAAAGCAGATATAATTCAGCTTTCAGCTGGCTTATATAATGAAATATGGTAGTCTGGCTGAGTGCAATAACGTATATAGGGGCCTGAAAGATGACAGAAGGTAATGGCCTTGATTTCAAACTGCAAGAACCTACTTCTAAATCAATCCTCAACTCCTGACAGAGGCGATGAACTGTTTACTTGGACAGCTTTAATCTCTGGGGATATTAGTTGTTTGTCAAGCCGGAAAAACATAACTGGAGCCAACATAATTGCCTTCTTTGCCTATGCATCTTATGAAGGAAATGTCGTTTTCCATTTTTCTTTCCTCCACAGTTCATGCTGGGGTTGTACACTAAAGTGCAGCACCCACTTAAGGCCAGGTTCATACTTAGCACTGACAATTTCCCCACAAAATTGAATTGGAAAATTGTGCAAGGGGAACAAACAGTCTGGTAATGAATCTAATGAAGGACAATGACATATGCTCACCATGACTTTGCCTAAACACAAATGCACATGAGGAAACTTCTGGCTGCAAAACAATATCAGTGTTTGATCATGTGATAGCATGTGACGTGGCTCATACAAACCATTAATCAGCAATGGGAAATAGAGCCAGTCATGCCATTTCACACCATTCACAAATTCAATATTATTTGGGGGGCTGTGAGGGAAAACTTTTTTACGCAGCGAGTGGTGAGGACCTGGAACTCGCTGCCGACGGAAGTGGTGGAAGCGGAGACACTCAATGTTTTCAGGGGGAGACTGGATCGGCACTTGAGGGAAATAAACTTGCAGGGCTACAGGGATAGAGCGGGGGAATGGGACTGACTGGATTGCCCTACAGAGAGCCGGCATGGCCTCGATGGGCCGAATGGCCTCCTTCCGTGCCGTTATGACTCTATGACTCTAATCTTTAATAAAATCTCTGTAAACAATACCGTAGCTATTGCTATTGGTGCACCTCCAGTCCTGCAATAATCAATTGGGTCTAACATTTTCAATAAAGATAACGTAAGCATTTCTCTGCAGAGTTGGCATGGGGAAAGAAATTTCAACCACACTCCTTCAATTTAAAACGTTCAGTCCAGAAACCAAATTAATTTGTCATCCACACAAAGAAAGCGATTGAACTGCAATTTCTCAGCACTTTTGACCAAAGTCGCTATTATTGATTGGGTGACTTAGTCTCTGAGAGAGGATACCTTTTCAGCAATGTGCTTTGGATCAATGAAATTGCTGGATTAGAAAAAGTTTGTACTTACTGAAATTAATTGAGTGTAAACATACAAAAAAAAGGACCGGAAAAGCCAAACTGGTCCATCCAGCTTGTTCCACCAACACATACTGAAGCCTACATACAACATGAACCCTCCTCCTCAGCCATGCAATCTCCTGGGAGAGGGCAAAAAAACCTTAGGTCAATTCAGGGAAAAAAACTGGGAAATTCCTCCCTGGGCTCTGAAGGTGCTGTATGCAAATCATAAAATCATAGAATGATACAGCACAGAAGGAGGCCATTCAGCCCATTGTGCCTGTGCCGGCTCTTTGGTAGAGCTATCCAATTAATCCCACTTTCCTCATAGCCCTGTAAATATTTTCCCTTTAAGTATCTCTTGATTGTTACTATTGAATCTGCTTCCACCACCCTTTCAGGCAGTGCATTCCAGATCACAACAACTTGCTGTGTAAAAAAAAGTTTCCTCATGTCGCCTCTGGTTCTTTTGCCAATCACCTTAAATCTGTGTCCTCTGGTTACCGACCCCTTCTGCCACTGGAATCTGTTTCTCTTTGAATTTGACTATTTCTGCATTTATGTCCAATTGAAAAGATTTGGTATCTAATAATTTGTTATTTTATCTTTGTAATAAACCACCACTGAAATTCTATAAAGAACTGGTCTGTGTATGGGTACTTAAAAGTTTACATAACATAATTAAAATCACTAGCAATATGATTTTCAGAACCTGCCTGAACATTTTTGAAAAAAAATCTATTTTATTATCCTGATCTCTCCCCAACTTTACCAGAACCACCATTTTCAAACCAAGTCTCCAAAATACTACAGCTGTCTCATCATGGCTTTTAAAATAAAAATCATAATTTATAAATTTGCAGAAATTATAGGTTGTAATGCTGGAAAATCCTATGCTTTGGCATTCCAGTGACAACTTTAGCTAGCCCTAGATGGAAGCTTATTGCTGGCTTATGACTCGGTAAAACTTTTCTCTTTGTTTTATGATCCCAAAGTACTAAATGAGAATAGGGAGGAGATTTGTGCAGCACTGCCAACCATTATGAGGGAGTCACTGGACATTAGGAAGATAACAGTAGATTGGAAGCAGGCCAATGTGGTGCCATATTCAAAAAGAGGAAGAAAATGGACACAGTCAACTACAGGTCCATTAGTCTCCCTTCCATTCATGCAAAATAATGTAATTGTTTATCAGGAGTAAACTTTGGGGGACTGCAGAAGTAACAGTGCTGTGACAGGAAGAGAAGCCATTGCTGGAATTGCTCTGGTTATGATTTAATAGGTGGGAGAGGAACCAATCTAGGGCATTCCCACTAAGCTGGACAGCAGAGAAGAGGCATTAAAGGAGGATGGTATGGTCGACTGGACAGGGGCAAGGAGAAGGGGGTGGGGAAGTAGCAGAGGCAGCTGAACAGGTGGCCTCAAACTTTGTAACAAAGATGTCCATGAGTTCCTTTCACTTGTTTTTGGAGGTGAGGTAGAGGGGGTTTAAGGAGATGGTTGGTAGTGGAGAAAAGAAGCTGTTATCTTTGCTTTCCAGATAATCCTGGAGTAGTGGGTGGTTTTAGCAGAGGAGAGTGTGGCCGATAGTGCTTGATGTGGTCCAGCCAGGTCTGGAATCACAGAATCTTACAGCACAGAAGGAGGCCATTCAGCCCATCGTGCCTGTGCCAGCTCTTTAAAACAGCATTCCAATTAGTCCCACTCCCGTAATTTTTCTTCGTAGCCCAGCAAGTTTTTCTTTTCAAGTACTTATCCAATTCCATTTTGAAAGTTACTATTGAATCTGCTACCTGCCACGCTTTCAGGCAGTGCATTCCAGAACATAAAAACTCACTGCATAAAATTCTCCTCATCTTCCTTCTGGTTCTTTTGCCAATTATCTTAAATCTGTGTCCTCTGGTTAGTGAGTCATCTGCCAGTCCAAATACTTTCTACTTATTTACTCTATTAAAAAAACCTCATAATTTTGACAACCTCTATTAAATTTCCCCTTAACCTTCTCTACTCTACAGAGAACAATCCCAGCTTCCCTAGTCGCTCCACATAACTGAGGTCCCTCATCCCCGGGTATCATTCTGGTAAATCTCCTCTGCACCCTATCCAAGGCCTTAATATCCTTCCTAAAGTGTGGTGCCCAGAACTGGACACAATACACTAGCCAGTTATTTATAAAGGTTTAGCATAACTTAGTTGCTTTTGGACGTATTCCTGGAGGTTTTATAACATGACCTCCAGCCTCCAAATGCCCTGCCCAGTCAAACAGCCACTTTCCAACATCTCCAATATTTTTATAACTAATAAACAAATTTAAAAAACCCACAATTTTTTAATGCCCTAATGATTTTTTCCCCCAGGGTTGCTTTGAGCTCTGTCCAGGAGATAGAGTCATAGAGTTATACAGCACAGAAAGAGGCCCTTTGGCCCATCGTGTCTGCACCGGCCATCAAGCCCTGTCTATTCTAATCCCATTTTCCAGTACTTGGTCCGTAGCCTTGTATGCTATGGCGTTTCAAGTGCTCACCTAAATGCTTCTTGAATGTTGTGAGGATTCCTGCCTCTACCACCCTTTCAGGCAGTGAGTTCCAGATTCCAACCACCCTCTGGGTGAAAAAGTTTTTCCTCAACTCCTCTCTAAACCTCCTGCCCCTTACCTTGAAACTATGCCCCCTGGTTATTGACCCCTCTACTAAGGGGAAAAGTTCCTTTCTATCTACCCTATCTATGCCCCTCATAATTTTGTACACCTCAATCAGATCCCCCCTCAGCCTTCTCTGCTCTAAGGAAAACAGAGATGAATCGTTAATTACTGGAGTTTCCAGGTCCATTTTGGGAGGGTTGGAAACCCCTCATCTGGCGTTTATTAAGATCATCTGGATCAAGTTGATTTCAAAGGTGATGGAAGCGACCAGGACTCATTGATCGTAAATAACATTTTTAAACCAGGGGCAAATTTTTTTAATTGTCGTAATCTTGCAATGGATAATCGTTTAAAACAAAAAATAACCTTTGCCTTTCTTGAGGAGGACGTTGCACACGTATCCCAATCTTTGGCCGAATTCCAAAGGTCGAAATCCAAAGAATCTGGTGTAAATTGTTGCTGTGTGTCAATTACTCGGTTGTGGGGGTTTACGAGGAGAGACTGAGATGAATGGACCAGCGTCACAAGCCCTGTGCTGGGGATGGAAAGTGTTACACACACCCACACTGTGTATCTTTTTAATTTTGTGACATTTCAATTGTGACGTCACAGAAAGCGACATTCCAGCAGCGCGCATGCGTATTAGGCGGCACGGAAGTGACAAGTTTTCGAGGCGATGGGAGCCTCGGTGAAATGGGAGCTGTGGCTGTGGCTTTTCTGCTTTTCCTTTGTTCCCAGTTTTTTGTGTTGGCAGGTCAGTTTTCCCTTTCGATCTATGTACTGTCAGCTATCAGACTCCTGCGATTGCGTCTTCCAGTCTAAGATTGATGGTAAGTAATCTTTTAAAGTTAAAAGGATTTGTGTCCGGGTGTGGAGAGGACACTGACATCCATTGACAGCTGTGAGATTTATTTTGTCGAATGAAATGTGGACTGTAAATACTTTAGTTCTCTGAACGGCAGCATAATCATGCCTTTCCCTTCCTTTCATGCAGTTTTTCATATTACTTATGTGCCTACTAACAATTTTTGAGGATGTATTTTGAAAACGAGTTGTAAGATGGTCAGAATGAGACAGCTTTTACCCTGTCTTTGGTACATTTAAGAATTTACTCTACTGCTCGAGAATCAGTCTTAGAAAGAAGCCTGCAATAACTACCTGAGATATTATTTTCCAGGCAACTCCATTACAGATTCCTCTTTCAAACATCCAGGGAGAGGGAACCTATTTAGATTTGATTTGAGCTATTCAGTCCTGAACTGAACTTCAAACCCGACATCCTATCCATTATCAACACAGCATCTTTTCACCTTCACAACATTGCTCATTTTACTCCTACCTCAGCCCTGCTGCCGCTGAAACCCTTACTCATTCTTTCATTACCTCTCATCGCCATTTCTGTAATGTCCTCCAAACTGGCTTCCCAACCGCCACCTTCCAGCTGGTCCAGAATGAGCCACCTGCACCCTGTCCTGGCGATGGTGTTCCCACAATGGTGTTAGGTAGAGAATTCCAGAATATTGACCTAGTGACAATGAAGGAATGGCAATACACATCCACGTCAAAATGGTCTGTGACTTGAAGAGGAACTTGGAGGTGATGGTGTTTCCAAGATATTGCTGCTGTTGTCCTTCTCAATGGTAAGTGTCATAGGGGAGGAAGTAACATGGTGAGTTGCGCTAGTGCATCCTGTAGACCACACATACTGTGGCCACAATGTGGCAGTGATCGGGGGGTTGGATATTAAATCAAGTGGTAGGAGTACCAATTAAACAAACAGCTCTGTTCTGGATGATGTCAAGCTTATGAGTGCTATTGTGGCTGCACCCATGCAGGTGGGTGGTGAATATTCTACCACGCTCTTGACATGAGCCGTAGATGATGGATTGGCTTTGAGGGGTCAGGGCTATTATGGCTGAACCAGTTAAGCTGCTGATGTTGATGGTGAGGAGCTCGGCGATAGTGGTGTCATTTAAGGTCAAATAGAGTTGGCTGGACTCGTCCTTGTTTAAGATGGTTATTGACGGCTGCTTATGTAGTGCAAATTTTACCTGCCACTTCTTAGCCCAAGCCTGGATGTTATCCAGGTCCTGCTGTAGACTGGCATAGGTTACTTCATTGTCCCACTTTAAAAAAAAAAAATGCAAGCTTGAGTCCCAGGACTTGTGAATAGAGCTGAACACTATGGAATTGTCAGCAAACAGCACCTGTCCTCGCCTTATGACGAAGGGAAGATCATTGATGAATTGGGCTGAGAACACATCCCTGAGGAACTCCTGTAGCAATGTCTTAGGGCTGCAATGACTGCCATCTGACAACCACAACTTTGTGTCAGGTATGACTCCAGCCACTGGGAGGTTTTCCCTTTGACTGTCATTGACCTCGGTTTTGCTCCGGCTCCTTGGTGCCCTCCTCGGTCAAACACTGCCTTGAGGTCGAGGGTAGCTACTCTCAACTCTCTTCTGGAATTCAGCTCTTACATCACAGCCTTGATCCAGACATAGATGCATTCTGGAGAACTCAAACTGAGTGTCAGTGACATGTTATTGGTGAGTAGGTGTTCCTTGATGGCACTATTGATGACTCTTTCCACCACTTTACTGATGATCAAGAGAAGGCTGGTGGAGCTGCCTGACCTGCTGAGTATTTCCAGCATTTTCTGTTTTTATTTCAGATTTCCAGCATCTGCAGTATTTTGCTTTTGTATTAGTATGAAATTAATTGGTTGGGCAATGGCATCCCTGATGTGGGGGGTGGGGGGGGGGGGGGTCCTCAGAAGGAGGCCAAATAGTATTGTCCACTCAACACTTCTGGCTGAAGGCATTTGAAAACACTTCAGTCTTATCTCCTGTGTTCCACTATGGTCGAGGACAGGGAAATATAGGGAGCCTGACCTGACCCATTGGTTGCGGCACTGCTTAGCTCTGTCTTTAGCCTGATGCTTTTGATATTTAGCTTACAGACACCCCTGTGTAGTAGTTTCACTTGGTTGAGGCCTCTTTCTAAGGTATGCATGGTGCTGCTCCTGCACGCCCTTCACACTTCCCATTGAACCAGGGTTGATCTCCTGGCTTGGTGACCAAGGAGTGAGGAATATGCTGGGCCATGATTCTACATATTGTGGTGCGAGTATACAATTATGCTGCTGATGTTGGCCCACAGTACCTCATGGATGCCTCGTTTTGGGCTGCTAGATCTGCCCTTAGTCTGTCCATAATACGCAATTGAGGGTAGCCTCACTGGAGATGAGACTTTGTCTTTACAAGGACTGTGCGGTGGTCACTCTTACCCATGCTATCCTGACGGATCTATCTGCGACAGGTAGTTTGGTGAGGATGAGGTCAAGTAGGTTACTTCCTCGTGTTGATTCCCTCACTAACTGATGTAAGCCCAATCTGGGGACTATGTCCTTTAAGACTCGGCCATCTTGGTCAGTGGTGATACTACTGAGCCAGTCTTCGCGGTGGGCATTCTTTGCCCTTGCTTTCCTCCTGAGCTTTCTCCAAATGATGTTCAACATGGAGTAGTACTGATTCATCAGCTATGGGTGAGGGGGTGCAGTAGGTGTTGATCAGCAGGAGGTTTCTTGACATTGTTTGACCTGAAGCCATGAGGCTTCATGGGATCCGGAGTCAGTTTTCAGGACTCCCAGGGCCAAGCCCACCCAACAATAAACCAGTGCACCCTTGCCTCTCATGGGAGAGGAGATACCCAGGGATGCTGATGGAGTATGGGATGCTGATTGATAGATATTATTCTGTGACTACGACTATGTCAGACTGTTGCCAATTAGGCGGCGTGACAGCTCTCCCAACTTGGAGACCAGTCCTCAAATGTTAGTGAGGAGGACTTTGCAGGGTCAACTGGGCAGAGGTTGTCTAGGTTCGTGTCCTGATACCTGATACAATGCCTGTGTCATTGCTGTTTTGCTTGTCCGTTTTTTCCATCTTATTTGTGAACGTTAGCAATTGCTTACAATCAAGTGGTTTGCTAGGCCACTTCGGTGACAATTAAGAGTCAGCCACATAGTCTTTTTCTGGAGTCACGTAGGCCAGATCGGGTAGGGGTGGCAGGCTCCCTTCCCTTCAGGACATTGGCCCAGAAATTGATCTCGCTCTGTTCCCGCGGGGGTAAGGCTTCCCCGCGATCTCTCACTCCGCTTGTGCTTTTTCAGATCCAGCTCGCACGAACTTGATGTTCCAGACATCAGCTGGGCAGTGCTTGCGTATCCCAGCGGCGTAGTGAATTCGTGCGAGCTGTGGGATCACGTGACTCAGTTAGAGCCAATGGCAGCACACCATCTTCCATTCATAAGTTTCACATACGTGCTGTGAAATCTATGAATCTTACACCCCCCCAAAATAACAGCTAAACCTCAATTAAATTTAAAAAAACCATCACATTAATAAAATAAGTATAGTTAATTAAATTAACCATTTTAAATAAAAAATTAAATTTTTGAAAAAATTTAAAATCTTTTAAAAAGTTATAAAAATAAACTTACCTGTCTTTAAAGTCTCTAAAAAAGATATACCTGTTAAAAAAAATTCAAAAAAATACTTAATTCACTACTTACCTTCTTAAAAGTGGGTCTTACTCCTCCTTTTTCCATTTCTAAAATCTTCCGTACTTACCTGCGCGTCCAAAGCATGAAGTGCACAGCGTGCGCGCAGCCTGTAGCACGCACGCGATGCACCGAGGAACCGCCCCCTTTTCAAAAGAGCAATTGCTGGTTTTCAGCGCATGCGCAGGGCATGCAGAAAACCGGCAATTGGAGTGGGAATACGCGAGAGTACGCAGTGCGTACTCTCGCGTCGCGGGATGAATTTTTGGCCCATTATGTCAGCTGTGGCTCTGAGTCAGAAGGTTGTGGGTTCAAGTCCCACGCCAGAGACTTGAGCGCAAAAATCTAGGCTGACACTCCACTGAGGGACTACTGCACTGTCGGAGGTGCCGTCTTTCGAATGAGAATTAAATTAAACTACTCTCTCGGGAAAAGATCCCATGGCACTATTTCGAAGAAGAGCAGGGGAGTTATCCCCGGTGTCCTGGCCGATTATTTATCCCTCAATCAACATCATTAAAAAAAAAATCATCTGGCCAAACATTGCTGTTTGTGGGAGCTTGCTGTGCGCAAATTGGCTGCCGCGTTTCCTACATTACAACAGTGACTGCACTTCCAAAAAAAAGTACTTCATTGGCTGTAAAGCGTTTGGGACGTCCAGTGGTTGTGAAAGGCGCTATATAAATGCAAGTCTTTTTTTTTCTCTGGTGCCAGTGCCCTAAATACCAGATTTATTGAATTCAATTTTGCACCTTGCCATCGTGGGATTTGAACTCCCGATCTCTGGGTTGATAGTCCAGTATCAGTGAACGGTTTCAGTGTGTGGACTGTGTGGGCTGTGGCTTAAAATATTCTGTCCACACTTGTGTTCATCGAGGTTATTTTTCAACAAAAAAAAATGAAATAAATCTTTATGGGCTATATCGTCGACGTGCGATTTAATGCATACACACGTCTGCCAGACCAGTTCCTCTCCCACTATTGCTGGCCTATTTTTAAATGCTATTCGACTGTAGATGGCCAGAGCCAAGGCTAGTCCGCCTTCAGCTGACATTTACACAGCATACTTCCAGCATGATTCGGAGCAAGAACCCTTGCCCCCAATCCAAAGGGCACCGAAGCTGATTGTAGGGAAATTCTTCGGCACAGATCTGAATTAAACCTGGGACTTTCCTGCTTTGTATGACCAAGCTACTCACTGGATAAACCTCCTGAGCCATTTGTGGAGCTCATACCCTTATTTAAAATAGTCCTGCTCCTGTAAATTCCGAACCAGCAAACCTTGTGTTTTAGCAATTATGATATCCTATAGATATTCTTCCCTGTGAATCCTGTTCGCACCAACATACCACAGGTCATCTTCAGGAATGTAAAAATGAGGAAAAGTGGCCTTTTTATATGTTATATACAAAATAATGGCTGGTGATAAGATGAATTACATTACATAGGATATACGGCACAGAAACAGGCCATTCGGCCCAACCAGTCCATGCCGGCGTTTATGCTCCACTCGAGCCTCCTCCCGTCTTTCCTCATCTAAATCTATCAGCATAACCCTCTATTCCCTTCTCCCTCGTATGCTTGTCTGGCCTCCCCTTAAATGCATCTATACTACTTGCTTCAACCACTCCCTGTGGTAGCGAGTTCCACATTCTCACCACTCTTTGGGTAAAGAAGTTTCTTCTGAATTCCCTATTGGATTTCTTGGTGACTATCTTATATTGATGGCCTCTAGTTATGCTCTTCCCCACAAGTGGAAACATTCTCTCTCTATCCACTCTATCAAAACCTTACATAATTTTGTAGACCTCTATTAGGTCACCCCTCAGCCGCCTTTTTTCAAGAGAAAAGAGACCCAGCCTGTTCATCCTTTCCTGATATGTATACCCTCTCATTTCTGGTATCATCCTTGTAAATCTTCTCTGCACCCTCTGCAGTGCCTCTATATCCTTTTTATAATATGGCGACCAGAACTGCACACAGTACTCTTAAGTGTGGTCTAACCAAGGTTCGATACAGGTTTAGCATAACTTCCCTACTTTTCAATTCTATCCCTCTAGAAATAAACCCTAGTGCTTGGTTTGCTTTTTTATGGCCTTGCTAACCTGTGGCGCAACTTTTAGTGATTTGTGTATTTGTACTCCCGAGATCCCTTTGTTGCTCTACCCCACCTAGACTCGCACCCTCCAAGTAATAAGTGACCTCCCTATTCATACCTCACATTTATCTGTGTTGAACTTCATTTGCCAATTATTTGCCCATTCTGCAAATTTATTAATGTCCTCCTGTAATTTGTTGCAGTCCTCCTCAGTATTGACTATCCCCCCCACCCCCCCCCCCCCAATTTGGTATCATCTGCAAATTTAGAAATTGTGTTTTTGATTCCAATTGGATGTGTGTTTGTTGTTGGTTTGGGATCTTGCCTGCCCATCCATGACACTGCCAGTTGTACACAAACTGACGCCAAACTATTCGGGGACTGCATGGTTTCCAAATTCACTCTTAATCCTCCGCTATTCTCATTCCCTTTTGATTTTTTTAATATAAAAAATCTTATGAATGGTGACATAGAGCAGCAAAATACAAAGAGTGGGGCTAGCGAACTGACGATTTAACATTCCATTTGGACTCTGTTTCTCCCGCTAGATTTGGAGCTGGATCTGTGCCGTCACGTGTACGGACAGCACGTGGCCAAAGAAGTGATCGTCGATGCCATAAAAGAGTTTACGGAAAACCACGCCCCAATGAAGCCCCTGGTATTATCGTTCCATGGCTGGTCGGGGACTGGGAAAAGCTACGTCACCTCATTGTTAATGAGAAACTTGTACCGGGATGGGATGAAAAGCTCTTACGTGCACCAGTTTGTACCGACCTTGCACTTTCCCCATGCCAGCCAAATTGAAGCGTACAAGGTAAGGCTTTTCTTTGTGAGAGGGAAAAAGATACGTTTATATTTAAATGATCGTCTTTTTAGTAAGAAAAACCCGAACTTCTATCTCATAACTTGGGGACATTGTTAGATTTTTAAGGCCTTTTACTTATGGGGCTGTACTGATTTAAAACAAAAGTTTGTGCAGTTTGAAGAATTTGGTCTTTTTTTAAAAAAAAGCTAGTTATTTGTTGGTCTGAAGGGGAAACTCCAAGTGAATGAACACACACAAAGTCCAGCCAGCACAGAGCTTGAGCTTTTCAGGCTCTGTTATAATGAGGATTGATACTGTTTAATGGTGCTGTTGTGCTGCAGGTACTCTGTTGGAGATTGATATCTGCCTTAGAGCAGTTCTGAGTTATACTGCTGGCTCCATCCCATTCTCTGGTCAGACGAGCAGAGCTCTGCACATGTGCACTCACACACACACACAGGCACGTGTGCACTCACACACACACACAGGCACGTGTGCACTCACACACACACACAGGCACGTGTGCACTCACACACACACACAGGCACGTGCGCACTTACACACACACACACACACACACAGGCACGTGTGCACTCACACACACACACACACACACACAGGCACGTGTGCACTTACTCACACAGGCACAGAGCTCGGCTCACAGGCATCCAAATGCAAGTTTAGATTTTAATGATATCAAAGGGCAACTGGGATAATCTGTGGTCTGGCTGGAACCAGTGTTCCCTTTGATATTTTTTCTGGCTGCGCGGCCCATTCAAAACACCGCGCGTGCCTGGTGTATCCCATTTTAAAAGCTGGTGAGCCGGCTGCGCGGGATTGGCTGGCACTGTTTTGGAAGTTTGCTTTGGGCCCGTTGCAGTAATACTGCAGCTGGTGTCAGGCTGAGACTACCCGGCTTGCTAAAATGCGATGTGCTGTCATTTCAGCGAAGTCTCTCTCTCTGCTCCCTGGTTATGCTGCAGTTTTTTGCGTCGGTGTGATGTGCAAACCGCGTTGCATTGAAGCAAAAGCTGCAGTATGCCTGGGCCACTGGGGAATAGATCTCTCGCTGCTGACTAAACTTGGCCCTTACTGACTGGGGCAGAATGTGCACTTTGAGGAATTCGGGAAAATGTTTTTATACAGAGTGCTGTCTTTTAAAAATAAATGCATAATGGAGGCTCCATTTCCACGTTCCATCCATAACTGGACTTGTTCATAAACAGAACTGCAGTAAGGGGTGTAACCTGTAAATGAAGCCTCCAGCAAAGCTCTGCTCCATGTCAGTCAGAGCTCAACGCTAGTGGGTTCCCGTGTGCCCTGTTATTTCCAGACACGAGGGGGGCTTGTCTCATCGGACAGCTAGTTATTCCCATCATGCATATCATCATGTCTAAAAATGATTGCCTACTCCCTTTCCAACTTTGACTTTCCTGGCATCCTGATGCCTCTCGCTTTATTGCCTCTCCCAGGAAATTACATGGGGGGTGGTGGAGGAGGAAGGTGGGGGGGAAGAGTTGAGTCATGGTGTGGGGCAGGCTTGATGGACCAGCTGGTCTTTTCCTGCCCATCAGTTTCATATTTTCGTATGATTGACTTTAAATATCTCTCTCTCTTACCCAACCCATTTTGCATAATTGGTTTATCGCTCAGAGAGCACATGCAGGTAAGAGTGACCTTCTCCGGATCTCCAACAAGTGCGAGAAGACCATGGACTTCTTTGTCACTAAAATTGAGACCATCCGTTCAGCTGCCTCTGCTACTTCCCTCCCTTCCCCTAGCCCACCGGGCCAAACTTCCTCTAAGGATCCACTCTGCCCTAGCCCCGAACTCGCATCTTTCTCCAGTTTCTCTCTTTTCTCCCCTCACGCCCTCTCCGAGCTCAGCTTGTCAATGAGACCCACCTCCTGCTCCCTCGACCCTATCCCCACCAAACTGCTGACCACCCAACTTCCCTTCCTCGCCCCCATGTTAGCTGATATTGTTAACGGTTCTCTCTCCTCAGGTACTGTCCCCCTCTCTGTCAAATCTGCCATCATCACCCCTCTCCTCAAAAAAATCAACCCTTGACCCCCCTCTGTCCTTGCAAACTACCGCTTCATCTCCAAAATCCTTGAACGTGTCGTCTCCCAAATCCGTGCCCATCTTTCCCGGAACTCCATGTTTGAATCCTGCCAATCAGCTTTCTGCCCCGCCACAGTACTGAAACAGCTCTTATCAAAGTCACAAATGACATCCTATGTGACTGTGACAACGGTAAACTATCCCATCTCATCCTTCTCGACCTGTCTGCAGCCTTTAACACGGTTGACCACACCATCCTCCTCCAACGCCTCTCCTCTGTGGTTCAGCTGGGTGGGACTGCCCTCACCTGGTACCATTCTTATCTATCCAGTCATAGCCAGAGAATCACCTGCAATGGCTTCTCTTCCCACTCCCTCACCATTACCTCTGGAGTTCCCCAAGGATCTATCCTTGGCCCCCCTCCGATTTCTCATCTACATGCTGCCCCTCACCAACATCATCCGAAAACACAGCGTCAATTTCCACATGTACGTTGACGACACCCAGCTCTACCTCACCACCACCTCTCTCTCAACCCCTCCACTGTCTCTAAGTTGTCAGACTGCTAGTCCAACATCCAGTACTGGCTGAGCAGAAATTTGCTCCAACTAAATATTGGTTAGACCGAAGCCATTGTCTTCTGTCCCCGCCACAAACTCCGTTCCCTAACCACCGACTCCATCCCTCTCCCTGGCAACTGTCTGAGGCTGAACCACACTGTTCGCAACCTTTGGTGTCGTTTTTGATTCCGAGGTGAGTTTACGGCCACATATCCGCATCATCACCAAGACCGCCTACTTCCACCTTCATAACATCGCCTGACTCCGCCACTGACTCCGCTCCTGCCTCAGTTCATCTGCTGCTGAAACCCTCATCCATGCCTTTGTTACCTCTAGACTCGACTGTTTCCAATGCTCTCCTGGCCGGCCTCCCATCTTCCACCCTCCATAAACTTGAGCTCATCCAAAACTCTACTGCCCATGTCCTAACTCGCACCAAGTCCCGTTCACCCAATTACCCCTGTGCTCCCTGACCTACATTGGCTCCTGGTTGAGCAACACCTCGATTTTAAAATTCTTATCCTTGTTTTCAAGTTATTCCATAGCCTCGTCCCTCCTTATCTCTGTAACCTCCTCCAGCCCTACAACCCTCTGAGATGTCTTCGCTCCTCCAATTCTGGCCTCCTGATTTTAATCGCTCCAACATTGGCGGCTGTGCCTTCAGCTGCCTAGGCCCTAAGCTCTGGAATTCCCTCCCTAAACTTCTCTGCCTCTCTTTCCTCCTTTTATGACGTTCCTTAAAACCTACCTCTTTCACCAAGCTTTTGGTCATCTGCCCAATATCTCCTTATGTGGCTCGGTGACAAATGTTGTTTTATAACCCTCCTGTGAAGCGCCTTGGGACATTTTGCTACGTTAAAGGTGCTATATAACTAAAAGTTGTTGTTGTTGAATTGGATTTCATTTTGAAGGGCACGTAGTGTCATTTGCAACATGCTCCCAATCACGAACTTCATTGGTTTTGAACGGTGAAGTCTTTTCTCGATAGCTCAACTCGGTTGCTTTCGTTTGAATGTCAACCTGGGATGTTTGTAACTTTGCCCTTGTAACGTTCAGTAATTAAGTCTCTCTAACCCTTCCTTTACAGTAGGGGTGTTTAATGTTTCTGTTGCAATCTAAGTGAAACAGTGGTGTGGCAGCCTGGGGCTACACGTGTGATTTCATTATATTTTTCTTGTCTTTTCAGGAGCAGTTGAGCAGTTGGATCAGTGGTAACCTGAGTGACTGCAGCAGATCAGTTTTTATATTTGATGAAATGGATAAAATGCACCCCGGCTTAATTGATGCTATCAAGCCCTTCTTGGGATATTCACATGTCATGTATGGAACAAATTATCGAAAGGCGATATTTATTTTTGTAAGGTGAGTGATGGGAGATTACAGCAGGGACACAGTCACTGGGCCTACTTTGATAATCTAATACACAAGCACTCAGGCAGCGCATGAGATAAGTTGTTAAGATGTTGGATTTGCAACGGGGAAGCAGAGTTCAGACTCTGACATTTGTGCTGTGGCTTTGAGTGCAAGGTGTTGTCTGTTGGTGAATGCTGATTGGAGGGGAGAGTCTGGGGAAGGCTGATTGGAGGAGAGAGTCTGGGGAAGGCTGTCTGGAGGGGAGAGTCTGGGGAAGGCTGTCTGGAGGGGAGAGTCTGGGGAAGGTTGACTGGAGGGAGAGTCTGGGGAAGGTTGACTGGAGGGAGAGTCTGGAGAAGGTTGACTGGAGGGAGAGTCTGGAGAAGGTTGACTGGAGGAGAGAGTCTGGAGAAGGTTGACTGGAGGGCAGAGTCTGGAGAAGGTTGACTGGAGGAGAGAGTCTGGAGAAGGTTGACTGGAGGCAGAGTCTGGAGAAGGTTGACTGGAGGCAGAGTCTGGAGAAGGTTGACTGGAGGAGAGTCTGGAGAAGGTTGACTGGAGGGCAGAGTCTGGAGAAGGTTGACTGGAGGAGAGAGTCTGGAGAAGGTTGACTGGAGGGAGAGTCTGGAGAAGGTTGACTGGAGGGAGAGTCTGGAGAAGGTTGACTGGAGGGAGAGTCTGGAGAAGACTGACTGGAGGGAGAGTCTGGAGAAGACTGACTGGAGGGAGAGTCTGGAGAAGGTTGACTGGAGGGAGAGTCTGGAGAAGGTTGACTGGAGGAGAGAGTCTGGAGAAGGTTGACTGGAGGCAGAGTCTGGAGAAGGTTGACTGGAGGCAGAGTCTGGAGAAGGTTGACTGGAGGAGAGTCTGGAGAAGGTTGACTGGAGGGCAGAGTCTGGAGAAGGTTGACTGGAGGAGAGAGTCTGGAGAAGGTTGACTGGAGGGAGAGTCTGGAGAAGGTTGACTGGAGGGAGAGTCTGGAGAAGGTTGACTGGAGGGAGAGTCTGGAGAAGACTGACTGGAGGGAGAGTCTGGAGAAGACTGACTGGAGGGAGAGTCTGGAGAAGGTTGACTGGAGGGAGAGTCTGGAGAAGGTTGACTGGAGGAGAGAGTCTGGAGAAGGTTGACTGGAGGGCAGAGTCTGGAGAAGGTTGACTGGAGGAGAGTCTGGAGAAGGTTGACTGGAGGGCAGAGTCTGGAGAAGGTTGACTGGAGGAGAGAGTCTGGAGAAGGTTGACTGGAGGGGAGAGTCTGGAGAAGGTTGACTGGAGGGGAGAGTCTGGAGAACGCTGTCTGGAGGGGAGAGTCTAGAGAAGGCTGACTGGAGGGAGAGTCTGGAGAAGGTTGACTGGAGGGAGAGTCTGGAGAAAGTTGACTGGAGGGAGAGTCTGGAGAAGGTTGACTGGAGGGAGAGTCTGGAGAAGACTGACTGGAGGGAGAGTCTGGAGAAGGTTGACTGGAGGGAGAGTCTGGAGAAGGTTGACTGGAGGGAGAGTCTGGAGAAGGTTGACTGGAGGGAGAGTCTGGAGAAGGTTGACTGGAGGGAGAGTCTGGAGAAGACTGACTGGAGGGGAGCGTTTGTACCTTGGAAGGTTAATCAAGGAATTTTGCATCCTCCTGATTTAGTAGAATTAAATGGTTGGAGGAAGGAAAAACTCATTACTGGCCGTGCACATGAAATGTGTGGTTAGGAAATCCTTTTTCAGACAA
Organism: Squalus acanthias; assembly: GCA_030390025.1. Lineage (NCBI taxonomy): Eukaryota > Metazoa > Chordata > Chondrichthyes > Squaliformes > Squalidae > Squalus > Squalus acanthias. The sequence continues at coordinate 86,755,588 of CM059438.1, forward strand.
GTTTCAAATTCTATTTAATTTAAAAAATGCCCTTTTTAATACACGTTTATCAGTGTGTATGAGCCTGGCTAGAGCTCCCTACCAATGTATCTGAATCCTAGTCTCCAAAAATCACTATCAATGTAAAAAAAAATATCGACACACTTATCTTTAAGGCCACCATACATAAAGTAAGGGACAGTTTCAGATGTGAATGCAATGTCCATTTGGAAACTAAGAAAATGACTCGCTTTACACCTAAACCTTTCTTTAAATAGCTGTTCAACCTCTGAGATTTCCACCTGCCTGTCTTGGCTGAACTTAGACACAGAACCACCAGTTAAAATATGTGGAGGATGTTTTCAAGCCAACCTTCACCTCCCCCCTTCTATTCCTCCAACAGTTTCAACTTCCATCTGATTATTTTACTTGTTTGTCCATTCTCACCAGAGAATGTCGCTATGTATCGAGTTACATTGAGTCTACAGCACAGAAACAGGCCATTCGGCCCAACAAGTCTATGCCAGCGTTTATGCTCCACACGAGCCTCCTCCCAACCCTCTTCATCTAACTTTATCAATATAACGTTCTATTACTTTCTCCCTCATTCTTATCTAACTTCCCCTTAAATGCATCAATGCTATTCGCCTCAACTCCTCCCTGTGGTAGCGAGTTCCACATTCTCGCCACTCTCTGGGTAAAGAAGTTCTCCTGAATTCCCTATTGGATTTATTAGTGACTAGCTTATATTTATGACCTCTAGTTTTGGGCTTCTTACAAATGGAAACATTTAAGTCTTTCGTTATCTTGAAGACCTCTATCAGGTCACCCCTCAGTCTTCTCTTTTCTAGAGAAAAGAGCCCCAGCCTGTTCAGCCTTTCCTGATAAATATATCCTCTCGCTTCTGGTATCATCCTTGTAAAATCTTTTTTGCACCTTGTCCAGTGCCACCTGTATCCGTTTTTACAATATGGAGACCAGAACTGTGCACAGTATCCATGGTAACGGGAAATATGTACTGTGTAAATTCTGCCGATGTGCTACCATAGTATTTTGGAGCTTTTGGGAGGGGCTGCATGGAGACCAGGCCCCCTCCACCCAACCCCCAAGGAGAAAGGCAAAACTGAGGAAGATCCCACGCTGCTATTGTGCATTTCCTAACTCTTGGCTTAGAGCAGCGTTGGAGGAAGTTTCTGAGCAAGTCAACTGTATAAGTTGGTAGGTGGAAAGATTGGAGGAAATAAATGGTGGTGAAATGGACAGAAATAGAGGGATTTCAAAAATGTCACAGCAATATTAAAAATTAATGATTGCTACGCTATTTCAAAATGTAATCTTCTCTCCATACTGAATGCATTTGGAAACTGCATACAAAATATTAAAAAATCCCTTTAAAAAGGTTATTTAGAATCATAGAAGTTTACAGCACCGAAGGAGGCCATTCGGCCCATCGTGTCTGTGCCGGCCGAAAAAGAGCTATCCAGCCTAATCCCACTTTCCAGCTCTTGGTCCGTAGCCCTGTAGGTTACGGCACTTCAAGTGCATATCCAAGTAGTTTTTAAATGTGATGCGGGTTTCTGCCTCTACCACCCTTTCAGGCAGTGAGTTCCAGAGCCCCACTACCCTCTGGGTGAAAAAAGTTCTCCTCAACTCCTCTCTAATCCTTCTACCAATTACTTTAAATCTATGACCCCTGCTGGTTCTTGACACCTCTGCTAAGGGAAATAGGTCCTTCCTATCCACTCTGTCTAGGCCCCTCATAATTTTATATTATAAGAACATAAGAACATAGGAAATAGGAGCAGGAGTAGGCCATTCGGCCCTTCGAGCCTGCTCCACCATTCAATGAGATCATGGCTGATCTTCTGCCTCAACTCCATTCACTGGCCCTATCGCCATATCCCTTGATGCCCTTACTAGTCAGAAATCTATCGACTTCTGTTTTGAATATACCCAATGACTGAGCCTCCACAGCCCTCTGGGGTAGAGAATTCCAAAGATTCACCACCCTCTGTGTGAAGAAATTTCTTCTCATCTCAGTCCTGAATGGCCTACTCTTTATCCTGAGGCTGTGGCCCCTGGTTCTAGACTCCCCAGCCAAGGGAAACATTCTCCCAGCATCCACCCTATCAAGCCCTGTAATAATTTTGTATGTTTCAATGAGATCCCCTCTCATTCTTCTGAATTCAAGAGAATACAGGCCTAGTTTACTCAATCTCTTCTCAAACGACAGTCCCGCCATCCCAGGAATCAATCTCGTGAACCTTTGTTGCACTCCCTCTATGGCAAGTATATCCTTCCTTAGGTAAGGAGACCAAAATTGTACACAGTACTCCAGGTGTGGTCTCCAGTAGCAGCATGATCCTGGTTGCATAAGGCTTATAGCTTTATATACTAGAGGTCACTTTTGTGATCTTTTCTTTTGCACTGTGTTCAGTGTATGCTTTGTTCTTTCCTTGGGCTACAGTCTCTTGGTGTTATATTAGGGTCATACCCTCTTAATTTACTGAGTACCTCAGAGAGTAGTAGCAGGAGGCTTAAGTATTCCACATCTCTATAACACGAGTGTCGAGTTTGGATCAAATATTATCTAAATCAGCTTACTTTGTCGTCTTTTGCCCTCTGTAAAATATCTTTACATTAATTTTCAATTGGCAAAAGTGAAGTGGACATGGGTCTTAAAAAAATTCTACAAGTCATACAGTGTCACCTGACGGTGATCTTGTATTAATATCTTTTAATATATTTTAGTGCACTGTCTTATCCTCAATTGCTGTCCATTGTGGAAACTGCTTGGAGTAACATGATCTTTTAGATCGCTAGAAAAGAACTCATTAGAAACACAGTGTAAAGGCTGTTAAACATCTTTCTGCAGAATCATGAAGAAACTGTTATGACAAGAGGTATGAAATGTAGCATCTGAAGGAAGTGTGTAACTTGACAGTCACCTAGCAACAGCGAATAACAAACTGCGCAGTGGCTTTACCGTAAATAGCTGATGGCTTTGTCATGTGTAGCTGTTGATGGCAAAGTTCACCCGTCTCTCGGCCTCATGTGTATGTAATTGTGTCTCGTAACCAGCAATGCAGGAGGCGAGCAGATAAACCAGTTGGTGCTAGATTTTTGGAGAAACCGGAAGGACAGGGAGGAGATTCAGTTGGAAGATTTGGAGTCCAAAATATCCATGGCCGTTTTCAATAACAAACACAGTAAGTCTTATTTATGTTTGAAGAAGGGTGTTCAAATAAGCTGCCAGTATTGTTGATGTATTTTCTTCAGTTGGAAGTATATATCCTCCCCCGAGCTCTTATCATTATAGAACTAGGACTGTAAAAGCAACGTGTTAAAGGGCTTGGCACTGCAGTTACAATATCTGTGTTGCAAGAAAACCAATAAAAAGTAAGGTTGCTGGTGCAATCATTGTGCTCTGAAAACGTGCGTTTTGCCACTGGTACCCTGAACATTTCCCTCTCTGCTCCCAGCAACCAATGAGTGCAAATTCTAAGACATCCTGTCCTTGTTCCAGTGATCTCTTGCTGCACAGTGTTTCAAAGCCACCTAATACACGAGGAAAAGAAAAGCGTCCGTGACCTTGTGCTTACCATGCACAGCGTGTTTCCAATCGAGAACATGATACAGTTCCACTGTTTTTCATTGTGGAATTCCCATTCCTATTAGTTGGGTGCTTAGGTGATGGTCACAGTTACACAGTTGTGATGAAATACTGTGCAAATGTTGTTTTGTACTCGGGACAGCATGGGCGTTCCCTAGATTGGGCAACTGTAGATGTAGGCTAGTCCTGATAGACCCCCTTCTCCAGTGTACGCATAACTAACATCATCAGAATGGGTTTTGATGCAAGGGACAATTAAAATGTCAAAACCACCAGGGAGAAGCAGTACGGCAAATTGTGTCCGCATAGATGGTGATGGTGGAGGAGGGTGTGTACTTCATACTGAATGTGTTCCTTTAATAAACCTTGAGATTTTGTTTATTTTTAATGCAAAATTATTTGACCGGCAATGTAAAAGCACCATTTTTGTGAAATGAAATCTTTTTTTCTTGCAATTTTTTTCAAACTGTGTAATTAGGATCTGTATAACTATAGAGGTTCGAGTGAGAAATCCCACACTGATAGCTGAAGAAGAGCTGTATCGTCCAACAACACTGGCACTGCACAAGGATGTATGCAGCAGAGTGGAAATGGAGTGTTTCATAATTATTATACTGAATGTGACCGTGAATTCCAAGAGCTCTCGTACCTGGGCTTTCCAGTTTTTGATAAAGCAAAAAGCCCAATTTAACCCGCACCCGATTTGAAAAAAGTGTGTGTTTATTCCATAAGATTGCTAAAACACCTAAACATGCTTACCGCTTCCACGAGCTTTAGGAGATGACCATAGGGTGAATGTTGTTCATGTGGAAAATTGTAGTTGATAAGGCTGTTTAAAAAAGCATTCGGGATCCTTGGCTTTATTAATAGAGGTCATGATGTGGGGATGCCGGCGTTGGACTGGGGTGGACAAAAATGAGAAGTCGCACAACACCAGGTTATAGTCCAACAGATTTATTTAAAATTACAAGCTTTCGGAGCTATCCTGCCTCTTCTTCAGGTAGAGTTACAGTAACTCTACCTGAAGAAGGGGCAGGATAGCTCCGAAAGCTTGTAATTTTAAATAAAACTGTTGGACAATAACCTGGTGTTGTGCGACTTCTCATTTTTATTAATAGAGGCAGAGAGTACAAAAGCAAGGAAGTTATGCTAAATCTTTATAAAACACTGGTTTGGCCTCAGCTGGAGTATTGTGTTCAATTCTGGGCACCACACTTTAGGAAGGATGTCAAGGCCTTGGAGAGGGTGTAGAGCAGATTTACCAGAATGGTACCTGGGATGAGGGATGTCAGTTACGTGGAGAGACTAGAGAAGCTGAGGTTGTTCTCCTTAGAGCAGAGAAGGTTAAGAGGAGATTTGATAGAGGTGTTCAAAATCATGAACGGTTTTGATAGAGACTGTTTCCAGTGGCAGAGGGGTTGGTAACCAGCAGACACAGATTTAAGACAAAAAAACTAGAGGCGACATGGCATTTCTTTTTATGCAGTGAATTGTTCTGATCTGGAATGCGCTGCCTGAAAGGGCGGTAGAAGCAGATTCAATAGTAAATTTCAAAAGGGAATTGGATAAATATTTGAAGGGGAAAAAAAATTACAGGGCTATGGGGAAAGAGCCAGGGAGTGGAACTAATTGGATTGCTCTTTCAAAGAGCCGGCACAGACACGATGGGCCAAATGGCCTCCTTCTGTGCTGTATCATTCTATGATTAAACTGGCCAACATCCTGTGATGGTCATTTAAAAACCTCATTGGGAAATGCTGATGTACAAAGGGACCTGGGTGTCCTTGTACACCAGTCACTGAAAGCAAACATGCAGGTGCAGCAAGCAGTTAGGAAGGCAAATGGTATGTTGGCCTTCATTGCAAAAGGATTTGAGTACAGGAGCAAGGATGTCTTACTACAGTTGTACAGGGCCTTGGTGAGACCACACCTGGAGTACTGTGTGCAGTTTTGGTCTCCTTACCCAAGAAAGGATATACTTGCCATAGAGTGAGTGCAGCGAAGGTTCACCAGACTGATTCCTGGGATGGCAGGACTGTCGTATGAGGAGAGATTGGGTCGACTAGGCCTGTATTCACTAGAGTTTAGAAGAATGAGAGGGGATCTCATTGAAACGTATAAAATTCTGACAGGGCTAGACAGACTGGATGCAGGGAGAATGTTTCCCCTTGTTGGGGGGTCTAGAACGAGGGGTCACAGTCTCAGAATATGGGGTTGGACATTTAGGACTGAGATGAGGAGAAATTTCTTCACTCAGAGGGTGGTGAACCTGTGGAATTCTCTACCACAGAAGGCTGTGGAGGCCAAGTCACTGAATATATTTAAGAAGGAGATAGATAGATTTCTAGACACAAAAGGCATCAAGGGGTATGGGGAGAGAGCGGGAATATGGTACAGTATTGAGATAGAGGATCAGCCATGATCATATTGAATGGCGGAGCAGGCTCGAAGGGCCAAATGGCCTACTCCTCTTATTTTTCGATGTTTCAAGGTCACTAATTACTCCTGTAAACTCCTGGTTGGTTAGGTACTTGTGCAATTACACTGCTGTATGTTACTTTTGTGGAAAGCATTGATATAACATGGATTTTGGTCAACCAAAAAAATTGTTTAAATAAACACAAAGAACCCTATTGGCCGAATGGATTATTATTATTTTTTTTTAGTCTTGTTTGCCCCACTAACTTGTATTCCTGTGTTTGTTTACAGGTGGGTTCTGGAATTCCGACATTATAAATGAAGATCTTGTCGATTATTTTGTACCATTTCTACCCTTGAAGCTCAAGCATGTCAAGGAGTGCGTGAGAAGTGAGATGGTCTCCAGAGACATAAAACCTAGAAATGATATAATCGCAGAAGTGGCCAATTCCCTGAACTTTATCCCAGAGGACGAGAAATTATTTTCGCAAACAGGCTGCAAAACTGTGTCTGCCAAATTGGACTTTTGCTTGTAACTTCAAGCGAATCTTGTTGTTTAAATGTTTGTGTAAGAAAGTGCAATTGTATATCAGTGAGTACCATTGTTTCTTGGGGGAGAGTGGCGGAGGATCTGATTGCTGTTGCTAGCTTAAGTAATTTGATTCACAATTAACTTTCAGATTAGTGTCCTGTTTTAGGGACATAAATAATTGGGCCAGAAGTAGAAAGTAATTTAATTTACTGGACTTCTTTTTTTCCCAGAAGTATTTCATGTATATAAATGTTTAATTGTTTCAGGAAAGAATCGAAAATTATAATATCCTGTGTCATTAAGAGTCTGGGGCATCACTTTTGAATCTGAAATGAGATCTGTTCAGAATGAGTTTATGCAGACATTCAGGAGTGGAAAGTGAAAGATGGGCTTCCACTTATGTCCCCAGGATGTTCTAACGTGCTATACAACCAGTGGATTATTTTAAAATGCAGTCAATGTTGTTGTGCGGCAAACCTGGTAGCCAAGCCGTGTTTTGCTTGTCTACAAAAAAGTGACTGCACTTCACGAAGAGCAAATGAAAGGATGACCAGATGAAAGGTTCTTAAAAACTACTGCAAGTGCTGGCAATCTGAAACAAAAACTGCAAATGCTGGAAACAAACAGCGGGTCAGTCAGCATCTGTAGAAGCAACAGACAAGTTAAGCGTTTTGGCTGTAACCCTGATCAGATCATCTGTTTTTGATGATGGTGAAACGAGGGATGTTGGCCACAGATAGTGGCGTGGGATCTTTTACGTCCACTCGGGCGGGCGGGCAGGCAGGATCTCGGTTTACTGCCTCATCCAAAAGATAGGTGGATGAACGCAGAGCTCATCCCTAGTAGTTACCTTGCCAAATCCCACAGATGGACAGAGCACTTGACTTGCAACCCGAGTCAGAAAATCATGAGCGTGTGCCCCAGGGCTGCCTCTAATGCAGTTACATACGGAAATGACAGGAACAGACCAGCATGCTCCATCAAGCCTGCCCCACACTCTCGAGCAGTTGGGTGAGTCTTGTCATTTCACAAGTCATTAAAAGTGAAGTATTTTCTCATGGAGGGTTGGTGGGAGGGGGGAGGAATGTTGCTGATTTGGGATGCTAAAAATTGAGAATCTTGCTGCCAAGTCATTGATACCGACCATATAAAAAGCTACAGCCTGCAAAAAGACAATTTCAGAAACACATAGATTAAAGTGACCTCATTTTATATTGCACAGGTCTGAGAGATAAAATGGTTGATCACTTTTTTTTGGTGCAAAGATTTCTTTATTATAAGGCTTGATTTTCAAATTTATCTTTGCACACCTGCATGCGTTCAGAAAGTGGATGTGGGATTCTGAATTTGAAGGATTTCTATACTGTAAAACTGTTAAATAGAGAAAACTGGATACTTGCTAGTAGTTACAAGGCAGTAAGGTTTCTAATCAACCAAATGGCTTCTAACCACCATCTGAACCATTGAGATGAAGTTACTGACTGGATATCATTCCCATGTAACATTTTTCATAAAATAATACTGCCCTCATCGGTCTATATTATTTCCTTTGACCAGTGATTGGTCAAGGGACAATGCACAGTTGACCTCCACCTTTTAACGATGGGATGGAGTCACTGCAAATTAAATAACAACAACTTGCACTTGTATGGCACTTTTTATACAGCGAAACTTCCCAGGTGCTTCACGAGAGGGATTGGACATTGGGCCGGAATTAGGGAAGTGACTGAAAGCACGGTTGAAGAGCTAGGTTTTGAGGAGGCTATTTGAAGGTAGGAAGAGATGCAGCAAGGGGTTGACCAAGCTGATCCCACAATGCATCCTACCATCCCAGGGCACTGTGCAATAATTGAGTTTCCCCCCCCCCTCCCCCCTCCAGTAGACCAGCCAAGATGGGAAATTGCAGTTACGAGTCTGTATCTGACCACTCTGTGGCATGAAGCCCGGTGGTGCTTTGTCTTAAATCAATCTTTAAGACAAATACTCTGTGGTTTCCCTCACCAATAAAGTCCTAGGCGTTAGTTCTCAGTCAGGTGGACTTATCCAGCCCCAGACTGTTACAAAACCCATCTTGTCACCCAGTATTGGAGGATCGACTCTGCAGATCAGATTGGGATTGCAAATTATTTCCGAATGTTTTATTTTAAAAATGCAGTTCCATTGAAATTATGATCTTTTGATGTATTTGTGTTGGTGAAACTGCAGTCACCCTAATCTTTTGCTTTGGATACCCCTCATTGCGCTACTAAATCCTGGCTGTTGTGAAATTCTTCATCCAGTTCTCTTTTGGCGTCTTAGCGAAGTGGATTCTTTCACCATACGTGGCAGGCAGGATAGAACAGCCTCTCTTGCAATCCAAACCACTCCAGTTGATGATCCTCTATAAATGGTGAAGGAAACGCTTGGTGCTGTTTTGTGGCTTGACTGGGGGGAGTGGGTTGTGTATTAATCACACAGCAAACATTTCAAAGCAAGAGCTCACGGTTGACATTTCAGAATCTTCTGCTTTTCTGTAAATTGACAATGTTTATGACCCCAAGCAATACGAAGTACAAACTTGGAACACCGGTTCTCATTGACATATCTTGTGTGTTTGCTGATTTTCTAAAACTTTTTAATACTTTAATGTTCAAAACTGTTTTTTATTTTGACTGATGGGGTCTATATCAACAGGAGAAATCAGCAAAAACTGATACGTCAAGTATTTTTCTGTCCTTGTAATATAAATTTTGTAAACATAGGTAATTTGTAAATTGTGAACATGCTGCAGTTTTATAAAAATGTTGAACTGGCAATATGTGTGGGTTTTTTTTTAAAGAAGATTATGGGATGCATTTGTATAGTTCCTAATCTCTGTTCAAAACTGAAGTGAGAATCTGGATTGGCATATTTGAAGTCACCAGTTCCTGCTTCTGTTTGGACTCATGGACATGAGGGGAATAAAACGTGATGACAACAGGAAAAGTTCGCCTGACTTTCTGCGTGTTGGAGTTTATAAACTGCCACTCTATTTCAACAACGTTCTAGATTGGAGAGAAGAAATAAGTATTACTGATTACTAAGACAGGCGGGATAGAATTTGTGGGAGCTGGTGGTTTACTGGGTTATAATTGTTTGGCGATAGGAATATGCCAAAATCTATAGAGCCTGGAACTTCGCATTGTAAGACTATTGAAAATAATATAAAGACTTGTAGATCCTGGTAGTGCTGATGGACGATCTGGAGCATGTGTGAGGTTTAGCTGCTAACCTCGCCTGTCCCTTTAAGGCCATGGTTCTTCATAGGAAAATCTCGGTAATTGCAGCTACTTCGAAGCAGCTGAGGTTAAGCAGAAGGCCTTAGTAAATTTCAGGCTCCAGGTTGATGTGGTGTATCTGGATTTTCAGAAGGCCTTCGATAAGGTCCCACACAAGAGGTTGGCGAACAAAATTAGGGCACATGGAATTGGGGGTAATATACTAGCATGGATTGAGAATTGGTTAACAGACAGAAAACAAAGAGTAGGGATAAACGGGTCTTTTTCAGGATGGCAGGCTGTGACTAGTGGGGTACCGCAAGGATCGATGCTTGGGCCCCAGCTATTCACAATCTATATCAATGATTTGGATGAGGGAACTAAATGTAACATTTCCAAATTTGCTGATGATACAAAGCTAGGTGGCAGTGTCAGTTGCGAAGAGGATGTGAAGAGGCTTCAAGGGGATCTCGACAGGCTTAGTGAGTGGGCGAGAACATGGCAGATGGAATATAATGTGGATAAATGTGAAGTTATCCACTTTGGTAGAAAAAACAGAAAGGCAGAGTATTTCCTAAATGGTGAAAGATTGGGGAATGCAGATGCTCAAAGGGACCTGGGTGTCCTTGTACATGAGTCACTGAAAGTGAATGTGCAGGTGCAGCAAGCCATTAGGAAGGCAAATGGTATGCTGGCCTTCATTACAAGAGGATTTGAGTACAGGAGTAAAGAAGTCTTACTTCAATTATATAGGGCCTTGGTGAGACCACACCTGGAGTACTGTGTACAATTTTGGTCTCCTTACCTAAGGAAGGATATACTTGCCATAGAGGGAGTGCAACGAAGGTTCACAAGATTGATTCCTGGGATGGCGGGACTGTTGTATGAGAAGAGATTGAGTAAACTAGGCCTGTATTCTCTTGAATTCAGAAGAATGAGAGGGGCTCTCATTGAAGCATACAAAATTATTACACGGCTTGATAGGGTGGATGCTGGGAGAATGTTTCCCTTGGCTGGGGAGTCTAGAACCAGGGGCCACAGCCTCAGGATAAAGGGTAGGCCATTCAGGACTGAGATGAGAAGAAATTTCTTCACACAGAGGGTGGTGAATCTTTGGAATTCTCTACCCCAGAGGGCTGTGGATGCTCAGTCATTGGGTATATTCAAAACAGAAGTCGATAGATTTCTGACTAGTAAGGGCATCAAGGGATATGGCGATAGGGCTGGTGAATGGAGTTGAGGCAGAAGATCAGCCATGATCTCATTGAATAGCGGAGCAGGCTCGAAGGGCCGAATGGCCTACTCCTCCTATTTCTTATGTTCTTATGTTAATGACTAGCTTTAAAAAAAAAATGTTTTACCTCTAACTGCTGCTGTGTGCCAGGATGTGTCCCAGCCGCAAGACTCGTGTTGTAAAAGCACTAAATTTACGATGTTTACAGTCCAACAGGTCGTTTTTTTTACCCCTCAATTACTAGAAAGATTTATTAATTAACGTCCTGTATGGTGTTTGTGCATCATGTTACATTGGGTACTGTATTTTTTTGGCGGGGGTGAGAGGAAGGATTTCTTCTGAAGTATTAAAAACTACAGTTTTGAAAGTCAGGAAATATACAATTATTTCTCCGGTTCACACTGCACAACAGCCTGGGGGGATGGAGATGTATTTAAATATCTCTAGTTTCATTGAATTATGTGTGTGGATGAATTGCCTTGAACTGCAGAGGAGGCTGAGGGGAGATTTAATAGAGGTGTATAAAATTATGAGGGGCCTAGATAGAGTGGATAGGAAGGACCTATTTCCCTTAGCAGAGGTGTCAAGAACCAGGGGGCATGGATTTAAAGTAGTTGGTAGAAGGATTAGAGGGGAGTTGAGGAGAACTTTTTTCACCCAGAGGGTGGTGGGGGTCTGGAACTCACTGCCTGAAAGGGTGGTAGAGGCAGAAACCCTCATCACATTTAAAAAGTACTTGGATATGCACTTGAAGTGCTGTAACCTACAGGGCTACGGACCAAGAGCTGGTTTCTATGATTCTAACTGCTTGGGTGTGTTTAAATTCTGCTGGGTAAAAACATACCATCTCTCACTCAAGTAACTGTGTAATGCTGCTTTTTTTAAAATACAATAGACGATATAAGTATTTCACCACAACTTTGTAATTCTGTGCACATTGAATGTATAAGTGAGTACAAGCATATTTAAGGTTTAAATATCTATTTAATCTGTAGTCTATTGGCAAAAGTTAACATTACCATTTTATTAAATTGACTAATTGAATTGACTGAAGAAGTAGTGAAAGGTAACTTGCATTACTCAAGTCCCGCCTGTAAAAAGGGAGCTAAACTTCTTCCAGTTATACGGCTTCCTTTGTGATGCACCTTTTGAATTTTGGGAAGCATTTTCTGCAGGCTGTAAAATCATACTAATCCTTGGTCGGTCAACCAGCAGGGGTTTCCTATAGTGAAGAGACTTTCTGATTTCTTGAGTTATCTGTGTCAACATAGAAAAATGTACCACCCGTTAGCAGTAGATACAGGCCACAGATACTGCACATTAAACAGCATGCTTCTACACATGGAAAAGACCTATTCTGAAACGACTTCATTCTGTATGTCCAGCCACTAACATGTTTTCCAAGGATTAGGTGGTTCTGGATGAACTCTCATGCGGAGGGGGGGGGGGGGAAATGTCACTGTGCGAACGTGCAGGGAGAAGCAGACCTAATCCAGAAGATCTCCGTGCAGGTAAACATTGATAGACAAGCTATCGACGGAGGAGATCATCACGGCCAACTCTCATCCTGTTCTCCTACCATCCATACAGAGGGGGCTCACTGGATGGCGATCAGGAGGGGGCACCCCGACTAATTTTTCCCCTCTGTAGCTCAGCGGTGGCTGAGATGCGCTAGCTCAGTATAGACCAGGAATTAAGCCTGGTACCTTACAATCTGTGTGGCTTAGAATCATAGAATAGTACAGCACAGAGGGAGGCCATTCAGCCCATCGAGTCTGTGCCAGCTCTTTCAAAGAGCAATCCAGTTAGTCCCACTCCCCCGCTCTTTCCCCATATCCCTGCAATTTTTTTCTCCTTTAAAAGTATTTATCCAATTCCCTTTTGAAGGCTACTATTGAATCTGTTTCCACCACCCTATCAGGCAGTGAATTCCAAATCCTAACCACTCGTAACGTAAAGAAGTTTTTCCTTATGTCACCTCAGCTTCTTTTGCCAGTCACCTTGAATCTGTGACCTCTGGTTACAGCCATTGGAAAGAGTTTCTCTTTATTTACTCTTCATAAATCCTGCATGATTTTAAACGCCTCTATCAAATCTTCTCTTAGCCTTCTCTGCTCGAAGGAGAACAACCCCGTTCTCCTATCTATCCACGTCAATAATCCCTCTTCCCTGGAACCATTCTAGTAAATCTCTTCTGTATTCTCTCCAAAGCCTTCACGTCCTTCCTTAAGTGTGGTGCCCAGAATTGGACACAATACTCCAGCTATTCTGCACTTGCATTGTTCTCAATCGTGAGACCACAGAGGGAAGCGTGAATAGCACTATAAGGGTTAATGACCTTTTTGGCCAACGGTAACTCTTTCCACAATTGCCAAGACTGGCATCTCTCTTCTCAAAGAGTGACTGTTCAAATTGTCCTTACCATTTTCTTTCTGGCTACAATTTCTTCGTACAGGTCTGTTTCATTTATACAAGGTGCGAAACCACTTTCTGCTTCCTGTGCCTCCTTGTCAGTGCCAGAGATCTCATTGTTCGGATGCTTTGGTTCTGTTAGAATGGGCAGTCTGCAATGTACACAGAGTAAAGTGTTAAAGCTCAAATTAATATACTTCCTCATTTCTAAGTTAGGAAGTTTAATCATAGTTGTCTTTTCTCAGTAACCCTGTCAGAACTTGTTGTTAATTCCCCCTTTTGCTTGTTACTGATTCATGTATGTCAGCAATGTGAATTAATATTCAGTGATGAATTACGGAAATACAGGTTTAAAAAAAAAAGTTCAAATTTCGTCAATTCTAAATGAGAAGTAAAATGAAAGTATTACTTAAAATATTATTTTCTTCATTATGATATAGGGAAATCATGTTTAACAAATTTGCTGGAGTTCTTTGAGGATGTAACGAGTAGGGTGGACAAAGGTGAGCCAGTGGATGTGGTGTATTTGGATTTCCAGAAGGCATTCGATAAGGTGCCACATAAAAGGTTACTGCATAAGATAAGAGCTCACGGAGTTGGGGGTAATATATTAGCATGGATAGAGAATTGGCTAACTAACAGAAAGCAGAGAGTCGGGATAAATGGGTAATTTTCTGGTTGGCAAACGGTTACTAGTGGGGTGCCACAAGGATCGGTGCTGGGGCCTCAACTATTTACAATCTACATTACACTTGGTCCCTTCATCCAAGTCATTAATGTAGCCAAGTTTGCGGATGATACAAAGATGGGTGGGAAAGCAAGTTGTGCAGAGGACTCAAAGAATCTGCAAAGGGATATAGACAGGCTAAGTGAGTGGGCAAACATTTGGCAGATGGAGTATAATGTGGGAAAGTGCGAGGTTATCCACTTTGGCAGGAAAAATAAAAAAGCAAACTATTATTTAAATGGAGAGAGATTACAAAATGCTACAGTTCAGAGGGACCTGGGGGTCCTTGTGCATGAAACACAAAAAGTTAGTATGCAGGTACAGCAAGTAATCAAAAAGGCAAATGGAATGTTGCCCTTTATTTCAAGGGGGTTGGAGTATAAAAGCAGGGAAGTCCTGCTACAACTGTACATGGTATTGGTGAGACCACACCTTGAGTAGTGCGTACAGTTTTGGTCTCCTTATTTAAGGAAGGATATACTTGCATTGGAGGCAGTTCAGAGATGATTCACTAGGTTAATTCCAGAGATGAGGGGGTTGACTTATGAGGAAAGGTTGAGCAGGCTGGGCCTATACTCATTGGAATTTAGAAGAATGAGAGGTGATCTTATTGAAACATATAAGATACCGAGGGGGCTCGACAAGGTAGATGCAGAGAGGATGTTTCCCCTCGTGGGGAAATCTAGAACTTGGGGGCATAGTTTCAGAATAAAGGGTCGCCCTTTTAGAACTGAGATGAGGAGGAATTTCTTCTCTCAGAGGGTCGTAAATCTGTGGAATTCTCTGCCCCAGAGAGCTGTGGAGGCTGGGTCATTAAATACATTTAAGGTGGAGATAGACAAATTTTTGCAAGATAAGGAAGTGAAGGATTATGGGGAGCGGGCAGGGAAGTGGTTTTGAGCCCTAGATCAGCCATGATCTTATTGAATGGCGGAGTAGACTCGAGGGGCCAAGTGGCCTATTCCTGATCCTATTTCTTATGTTCTTATATCATGAACATAACAGCCATTATGCATTACATTTTGAAAGGGTTCTAATTTGTGTTTTAGGTAACATGGACTGTGACCATTTCTCATTCTATCAGATCAAATATTTTTGAAGACCCTGTACAATTGGCTCTACTGTGGTGGGTGCTACTCAATCTCCTGAGAGAAGGTAATCACAGTTGAAATTTATAGAAAAACAAAGCTCCCTGAAATGGCTCACTAATCCCCAAAGTTACCTACTCAAACTGCAGAATATCAACCTGGCATAACAACCCACACTATTCAATTCCCAGCACGTGCATTTCACAAGCAGCACAGCACAGGAACCGTTGTGTTCTGTAGACTACTTCTCTGTCTATGGTAATTTTCAAAGTTAGTTTATATTATAAAATGTCATTGATGTAGCACTTGCTTTTTAAGTGCAGTGACTATTGTTATGTAAGCAAACACAGAAGCCATTCTTCACCAGCAATGTCTCGCAAACAGCAAATACATGAATGATTGTTCAATCTGGGTTTTTTTTTGTGGCACTGTTTGAGAGAGGTCTGGACATTGTGAGAACTCCCTGCGTTCTTGGTTTGATGCAGTGGGATCATCAGAAAAGACTTCATTTGTAAGGTCTCATCCAAAGGACAGCATCTTTAATAATACAGCACTCCCTCAATTCTGCACTGGGGCATCCGTTTAGATGGAGCTCAAACTCTGGTATGGAGCTTGAGCCCACACCTTTTGACCCAGGAGGTAAGAGTGATACCAAATAAGCCAAGCGGGCACACCTTCAGCAGCCGCTAATAGTTTTGATGGGCATTTACTACCCTGAGGGATAAAATATATTCTTCGAATTTCCAATGTTCCTTGAACCTTGATAATTTTGTACTCATTTAGTTCTGTAATAGGACATGATGCAACAATAATGTGGACCAATGCCTCACAAATGTGATCCATGTAGTTAATGAGAGTTGAAAAGAAAGACTTGCATTCACATAGCACCGTTCAACATCCTCAGGATGCCCCAAGGTGCAGCACAGACAACTGATTACTATTAAAATGTAGTCACAGTTATATAGGCAAATGTGGCAGCCAATTTGCGCGCAGCATGGTCCCACAAACAGCACATGAGATCAATAACCAATTAATCTGTTTATGGTGGTGTTGTTGAGGGATAAATATTGGCCAGGACCTCTCAACTGATCTTGTTCAAATAGTGTCATAGGATTTTTTTTTTGTCCAGCTGAACGGGCAGATGGGCCTCAGTTTAGCGGCACCCCTGACAATGCAGCACTCCCTCAGCACGCCACTGAATTATCAGTCTAAATTATGCGCTCAAGTTTTTAGAGAAACTTTACAGAGGGTGCAGAACAGATTTACAAGAATGGTTCCAGGGATGAGGAATTACAGTTACGTGGATAGACTGGAGAAGCTGGGGTTGTTCTCCTTTGAGCAGAGAAGATTGGGAGGAGATTTGATGGAGGTGTTCAAAATCATGAGGGGTCGAGCTAGAGTAGACAGAGAGAAACTGTTCCCATTGGCAGAAGGGTCGAGGACACAGATTTAAGGTGATTGACAGAAGATCCAAAGGCGACATGAGGAAAAACTTCTTTACGCAGCGAGTGGTTAGGATCTGGAATGCACTGCCTGAGGATGGTGGAGGCAGATTCAATCGTGGCTTTCAAAAGGGAGTTGGATAAGAACCTGAAGGAAAAAAAAAATGCAGGGCTACAGGGAAAGGGTGGCGGGGGGGGACTAGCTGAATTGCTCTTGCAGAGAGCCGGCACGGGCTCGACGGGCCGAATGGCCTCCTTCTGTGCTGTAACCATTCTATGATTCTAACCCACAGCCAATACAAAAGCAAAATGCTGCGGCTGCTGTAAATCTGAAATAAAAACAGAAAATGCTGGAAATACTCAGCAGATCAGGCAGCATCTGTGGAGAGAGAAACAAAGTTAGCGTTTCAGGTCGATGACCCCTCGTTAGAAATGTAACAGATTTTAAGCAAGTGCAGGGGAAGGGGGCAGGGGAGCTCGAGGAACAGCACCTCCTCTTTCAATTAGGCACTTTACAGCCTTCTGGACTCCACATCGAGTTCAACAATTTCAGACCATAACCTCTGCCCCTATTTTGTCAGATGGCAGCTGCTGATGTTTGTTATACCCATTTGCACATCTTCTAGACCCATCTTTTGGTTTTTTACTTGTCCCATTAACATCTCCTTTTGCTTTGTACAATCATACCTTTTGTCATTTGATCACTCCTGCCTATCAGATTCCCTTTTGTTCTTTCCTCCCCTACCCCCTTTCCCTGCCCCTGCACTTGCTTAAAACCTGTTACATTTCTAACTTCTTCCAGTTCTGACGAGAAAGGTCATCGACCTGAAACGTTAACTCTGTTTTCTCTCTCCACAGATGCTGCCTGACCTGCTGAGTATTTCCAGCATTTTCTGTTTTTATTTCAACCCACAGCCTTCTGACTTGGGGCACCAGTGCTGCCGCTGAGTCAAGTTGACAGAATCGGACGTAACATTTTGAACAGACTTTACTGAGATATGCCAAAGGGCAAGACAGATTCTCCAGTGGCCTTATAAATGTTGCAATAGCCCTGTCAGAGAGAATGAAACTGAGACTGTTTTGTTGACTTGTATCACTTTTACTAATTACTTAGTATAGACGCTCTGTTCTATATAGATAATTATATTCGCTGCTTTGTCTGGAAGAAGTTGAAGACCGTGTTATCAGGTGCTCACACTGATCTTCACAATTAGCGTCTGAACAAAAATGCCTCTGGGTCGGTGCGGAGAAGTGGAGAACCCAGCAGTTTTCTACTGGCAAGTTGAATCTGGCCAAAGCGACCTGTCTACTTAGGGGAAAAAAAGTGTTTTACTGGAATCAAGAAGTTAAAGGAGGAAGGAGATCGGTATAATCTCTTCAGCATGATGGATGGTATTCTACCTTTTTATATGGAATTAATTGCTCCCCATTTTTAAGGGCAAGTATCTGTCGGACTTGTGAAACTTTTGCTCCATAATAGCGTTTGGTGAAAATATTAAGTCACTGCAGGCTGAAAAATGACTGTTGGTTAATCAGACATTGCAACATGTGTGTACGGTGTATACAAAATGTTGATACACCCAATAAAGCTAACTAGGGGGAGTAATTACACCTGTTGACAGGATGTTTCAAATCTTAGTTGTTCAGATTTACATCGAGCACTTCGTGGGAGTGGCTTCAGTGCCGCTGCACATGGCTGGAGCTGAAAATGTGTATGTATTTAAGTTCAATCTTTGTGTAAAGTTGAACCTGATCGAGATATTTCATCTGTGTTCGTTTTGCTGTAAAGCTGGGCGACTGTTATGGCGGGAAGGGGGGTCACGAATCGTGGTGAGGAGTATCTGGGCAGGGTTTGAAATACATCGTTACACACAAGGTAGAACACGTAAACCCGTGTCAGAATCTGGTGGCTCTAGAAGGAGTTAGGGCAACCATGCGATGAGTACCCAATAGGAAGTCTTGGAGCAGGATGGGTCCAATTTGACACACTTGGTGCTTTCAACCCCAATAGAAACCTGTCACTAGAAAAGGGAATTGCTCGGTTTGACAATAAGTACAGAAAAGAATAAGAAACACCATACATTTAACAATGGTAGAACACAGCCTTCAAGCAACTGGCTGAATCGGATATCGGGATATAAGGAAAAGGTAGGGAAGAGTAACGCCTGGTTAATTTCCCAAATCCCTTATTATCTGGGAGGGGAACGATGTCAGTGGTTTGCAGTTTGCCGAAAGGAAATTAGAACATGGAAGGAATTCTCTGAATTGTTCAAACCAGCATTCTTACTCCCAGCCTGAGTGACCTTATCCTGCAGGGAATCCTTGATCGAGAGCAACAGCCTGTACATTTACTATCCATGTGAGGTAATGATTAAAGCACCTGTGGGTACTGTAGTGTTTATGGTCATGCATTAGCAACCCAGAGGTTGTAAGTTCAAATCCCACCACGGCAAGTTGTGAAATTAAACTAAAAAATCTGATAATCTAACATCAGGAAATGTCCGTGAAAACTGCCGGATTGTTGTAAAAACCCAACTGGTTCACTCGTCCTTCAGAGTTAGGGAAGCTGGCCTCTGGATGCGAGTCCACTCCCGTACTTCATGGATGACTCCTAATGCCCTCGGGGAAGTAAATGTCATCCCAAGAGACAAATGAATAAAAAAAACCTTCACACTTGTTTGCTTAGGGATCACCTCATTTCACAGGCTGACACTAAGCTCTTAATAAAGATCTATCCCAATAATCAATTTGAACCAAATACAAAAGTTTATAAAAGATGTAATTTGACATTGTTCCCATCGCATGGCCTAATTGAAGAAGATACAAGATGGCAGTCGGGAGGGAATAAGTGAGCAGCAGCAGTGAAAAGTTGGCACTGTCCTCCAATAGTGCATTGTGCTGATTGTTTATTTAATTGAGAAACCTGGACCAGGGCTCACAGTGCAGGGCAACACCTTAAACATTCACTCCCTCCACCACCGGCGCACCGTGGCTGCAGTGTGTACCATCTACAAGATGCACTGCAGCAACTCGCCAAGGCTTCTTCGGCAGCACCTCCCAAACCCGCGACCTCTTCCACCTAGAAGGACAAGGGCAGCAGGCGCATGGGAACACCACCACCTCCAAGTTCCCCTCCAAGTCACACACCAGCCTGACTTGGAAATATATTGCCGTTCCTTCATCGTCGCTGGGTCAAAATCCTGGAACTCCCTCCCTAACAGCACTGTGGGAGTACCTTCACCACACGGACTGCAGTGGTTCAAGAAGGCGGCTCACCACCACCTTCTCGTGGGCAACTAGGGATGGGCAATAAATGCTGGCCTCGCCAGAGACGCCCAGATCCCATAAGCGAATAAAAAAAAAACACCAGGATTGAAAAACGTTGAAAAGAAGCCAAGGTAAATCAAGTCGTGATTAGGCGGCACCACGCTTGGATTTCAAAGGCCTGAAGATTGTAGGGTGAATGGAAGCTTGAGAGAGGCGAGGAGTTCCATAGTTTTGAGATGCTGAGGAAGAATGAACTTGAGTCGGCAACAGTGAAATGATTCCAACACACTGACGATGCAGGGAAGAGACACACAGAACAGTGTATTTAGAACTTTGGAATAACTTCAATCTACTTGTAACCATCAGGAAACCCAGTGTCGTACCTTTGCTGAAGTCTTTTCATAACACAAGGTACACAGGCATGGAGGCTAGCCTTTAACTTTGTTCTTGCAGATTCTACAACTTTACTGGCCATAATCTCATCTATGGATTTCCCAGGGAAGAGGTGCGTTAGAAGGGGAATAATCTAAACAGAAAAAAATAGAGAAGAATTAATCCATTTACTGCCATAAATTCGTACTCAAACAAAGGAAGAGCATTAACCAAGATTTAAATTTACACATCTGCCTTTCTGCAATCAATGCAATTTCCTAATGTGAATGAACAACACATCTAACAGATCCAGTTCAAGAAGGAGTTTACTAGAATTATTTAAAATATCCAGTATCAGAATGGAGGTTTGTCCAGTTTTGGATATTAAAGAATCTCCATATTACGTTTTTTTTTTAAAATCCACGGGCAAGCCCTCACTTCCTATGAACCAAAACATGACCCTGTGTGGCTAAAAGCAGCCTTACCTCTGTGAGGGGGTGTGGTAGATCCACATTCTGGTGTGGTATATAGATGCTGCTTCAAAGGGGGTGCCTGACAGGAACAGGAGTTGGCCATTCAGCCTGCTTCACCATTTATGTTAGTCATGGCAGCTCTATCTTTTTAAATTACATTGCTTCCTGTCCTGTAATAGCATAATTTCCCAAATAAGTATCTATCGCACTGTAAAATACCTCAATTGACTTTACATCTATGGCTTTCTGAGGGAGTGCGTTGCACATTCTCACAGCCCCTTGTGTGAAGCAGTTTTACCTGGATTAATTTTTAGCCTCTGACCTCTGTTTATGAGGCTTGCTTAACAAGGGATGGAAGACACAAAGGCAAGAGAAATAATTAATATTGATCAGCGGGCTTTCACTCATTCATCAGCCTTTATAATTACCCCAGCGGGTCCTGCAAGCCACTCTTGCGCATTTTGACTGTGTCTGAAGGTGTATGAAGTGCTTAGCTGTTTCTGGGAGACAACCCCGATACCTGCAAAATCTAATATGCTTGATTAATTTGTCACTATGGGCCAACTCTGATTACTTGTCAACAATATCTATCTTCTTGTGCATCAGAAGGAAAGTCAAGGATATAATCCAGGAAGACTCCTTTTCATCAAGGAGACAAAGTCCAATTTGTTTAAAGTGCAACAGAGAAGTGCAAAGGGATTCTTGACTTATTTGTTTTAATCTCGATTCTGTTCATTTTCTTCATAATAATCTTGATTCATAGTTTTCAGTCTGAATCTTGCGGTAGGTTAATGTGGTATTTACTGTTGGTTGGACAGGTTAGGGGAGTATGGTGGGATACTTCTATTTCCAGTACATACCTTAATGGTAAAACTGGTTAATTGTTTACCCTGCAGCCTGATATCCCCAAATACTTTGCACATGGGTCACGTTTTGGGTTATAGGGAGATACTTGCTTGAGGAAGTTTTGCATTGGACACAAGACCAAATTATCTGGAACAAGCTGTAATCTTAAAATAGTTAAATAAATAAATAAAAGCAAGCAAATCATGCCTAACTCTAATTGCAGTGATGTACTTAGAAGTTTTCAAGTGAAACACAGGAAATAGATAAAGATTGGAACAAGAATAGACTAGTTACGAATCAAATTAGCTCCTATTGAAACAAGAGTACAGACTAATTTTAATTATTGCTATCATGATGTCTTTTCTTACAAATAGTAAAAAAGCTGCACTTTAGAAACATAGAAAATGAGGAACCATTTGGCCCTTCGAGCCTGCTCCGCCATTCAATATGATCATGGCTGATCCTCTATCTCAATACCATATTCCCTCTCTCTCCCCATACCCCTTGATGCCTTTTGTGTCTAGAAATCTATCTATCTCCTTCTTAAATATATTCAGTGACTTGGCCACCACAGCCTTCTGTGGTAGAGAATTCCACAGGTTCACCACCCTCTGAGTGAAGAAATTTCTCCTCATCTCAGTCCTAAATGTCCTACCCCGTATCCTGAGACTGTGACCCCTCGTTCTCTTTACAATGTTGTAGAAATTTCAATATGAGATGAACAAATTATGAAAACTGCAAAACAACAATGTGATTGTTAGAAAGAAAGACTTGCGTTAATATAGTGCCTTATCGTGTCTCCGAGAAGTCCCGAAGAGCTTCACAGGAATTACTTTTGATGTCCAGTCGCTGCTGTTCTGCAGGCAAGCCTGGCAGCCATTTTGCACACAGCAAGATTTTTTTTTTTTAACAATAGTGCTATGGTATCTTGAATATCTACCTTAAAAGGACAGACAGGGTCTGCAGTTTAATATCTGGTCTGAAGGAGGGCAACATTCCCTCAGTACTGCACTGGAGCATCCACCTTGATTCTGTACTCTGGTCCTGCTGTGAGGCTGGAGCCCACAGCCTTCTGACTCAAGAGTTGAGAGTGCTCAAGAGCAGGGGGACTTCTCCCTGGTGCACGGGGCCAATATTTATCCCTCAACCAATATCATTAAAAGAACAGATTATCTGGTCGTAATCTCATTGTTGTTTGTGGAACCTCGCTGTGCGCAAATTGGCTGCTGCGTTTCCTACATTACAACAGTGAGTGCACTTCAAATAAAGAAGTACTCCATTGGCTGTAAAGCGCTTTGGGACATCCTGAGGTCGTGCTATAAATGCAAGTCTTTCTGTTTACCAGCTCAGTCAAGCTACTGAATGACGTGGCTCAGAAAAATTGTAATTTCATCACCATCAGCTAATGTTACGAGGATGTGTTCGATCTGAGCTGAATATTTACCTGTTTGTTTCTTATATCCAACAACAACGACATGATTGCATCTTGCTGGGAACCAGTCACGTGCTGGAGGATCTCTCGTGTTTTAGCCCTGTGAAGGTAGTAGTGGGACACATGCGGATTGCTGTCAATGGCACTGGTAAATCGCTTCTCAGCCTGCTGGTAGTTCCTGGTTCAAAAAAAAAATGAAGGGAAATCTAATCAGTCTCTTAAAAAAATGCCTGATCCAGGGATCTTTAATCTTGTTCCAGTATGCAAAGAAATGTCCGTCAACACGAGAGAAAGGGGGAATGGAACATTGGTTTGCCATTACACAGTAGCAGCGAGCAACATCCGATTTTAGACACTGCTACGTTCCTTTTTGCAGTTTCTCAACATCGTGTTTGGACCCTGACTGTTGCATCAATGTGACATTTATGATTTTCTATTGTGACTGAGATTACTGAACTAATACCAGTTAGAGCACCATTTGAGGCAGTTCATACTGTAATGCTGGAGATGGGATTGCAACCATATTACTGTTATACCCTATAGCAAAGCTTGCGCATATTTAAAAAAAGATAAGTTCTAATAGTTTACTCAAACCCATCTGGTAATCAAATTCTGATTCCGTTCTGGAGAAATTCGGTTTGTAATACACGACTGCAGTTTTTCACTCCAGCTCTGGTAATATCCCTGCAAAATCTGACCTTTAAATTTGGCACTAATACGCTAATCTCACTGGGAAAGGCAAAAGACAAAAAAAAAAAATGCGTGTAACAAAGTGCATTCTTGAGGTAACTGCCAGGGGAACATTACCGTTGACTGATAGATTTGATAGATTGAATGTGGAGGCTCAGTCGTTGAGTATATTCAAGACAGAGATCGATAGATTTTTGGATATTAAGGGAATCAAGAGATATGGAGATAGTGCGGGAAAGTGGAGTTGAGGTAGAAGGACAGCCATGATCTTACTGAATGGCGGAGCAGGCTCGAGGGGCCAAATGGCCTCCTCCTGCTCCTGGTTCGTATGTTCTTATGATTTACATTTCAAGTAGCTTGAGATTGCACATTGCTGTCACTAACTGCAAAGTGGAAAACATTTCATCCTGCGATCTGATCACCACATGGCACAGAAGGGACATCCAGCATATTGGTGAAGGGAAAATACTGCTACCTGTTCTCATACTCCAGGAGTCCTTTCTCGTTGTTTATCGCAGCGATGCGGATCTGTATACGCCAGTCCTTAGGATCTAGCTCCTGAGCTTGCTCGTAGTCTAATAATGCAAAGTCCAGCTGACATTGCTTGAGGAAACAATCTGAATGAAAATTAAACCAGACATCTCATCAAGATTATAAGTATTCTGCTTCATGTTCCTTACATTGCTCAAGGATAAAAAATAAAAAAGCATATATTTACTACATTATTTTTATTTATTTATATATATATATATATATATATATCTCCACTCATCTGGCAGTGCAATATATTTTGATTCATTTTATAATAAATGGGAAGAAAACACTGAATCTCCTCCCAATTTATGTTGTTAATAGTGGAGGCCGTAGTAACACATTTTTCCAGTAGCACCCCGCCGCCCTCTTGGGGCGCTACCGGTGAATTTCGGCCGTGGGGGCGCTAATTTTTTCGGGGCGCTAGCGCCCCAAAAGAAACACAACCCAATTTTCCCCCCACATGTTTCTGAACTCTTAAGTCTCCTCTACTACTTTTAAAATTTTACCTTTTAGTGTTTATTTATTTTCTCATTCCTTCTCCCAAAATGTAACCTCTCACATTTGTCTGCGTGAAATTTAATCTAATAGCTATCTACCCAATCTACTAACCTGTCACCTTCCTCCTGAAGTTGCTTATAGTCCACCTCAGAGATAACCATTCTCCCTAGGGAGTGGGGGTGAGTGGGATAGGGGAGAGGAGTGAAAGGTGATCGTGGTGGGAAAGGAGGGAGAAAATGGAGAGAAACTACCTCAGAGGGTAGACAAGTAAATTTTCATCTGGAGGGGAGGGGAGGTTGGTCCTGTAATTAATATCAGCGGGGTATTGGGAGCACCACCAATCTCACCCAGTGGGGGGTGGTCAGGATCTAGTACACAGTATTAGCGTAAGGGGGCCGGGGCCCAAGGCCGAAGCTAGAAGTTGAAGGGTGACATACACAAATAGGGCAAGAATAATGTTACGCTTTAATAGGAAAGACTGTCTTTTATTCTTACTTCCAAATAAAAAATGAATAAACCTCTTTGCTGTGCAAAAGAATGCACTCTATATAAAATATATATCACATACACATTATTACGTAAAATTGCTAAAAGTACATCTGTGGGTGGGAGCAATTTCAAACTGCAATCTAATCTTGGGATTCAGTTGTTTAGAATTCACTCATGCTTCACATTTACATTTATGTCATGCAGACCCCTTGGTTGGATTTGTGCCTTGCTGTTACTCTCAGGACTCCGTTATTTGGTGTTTATTCCCTACCTTTATATAGTGTCATGCTGTTTGTGCAAATACTCACTAAACTCTTGAAAATCAGTAGTACCAAACACATCCTATAAATGCAATGCAGCAATGCCATAGAAATTTAACATACTGATAGCTACTTGGGTCAAAGGTAAAGAAGTGTTAAGAGTATCTTGAACATAGTCAGGTCAACTTTTAATTGATTAAAGGAGCTTCAGTGAACACTTTATGCCCTGTTCATTTTAGGTCCTCTATTTCTCAGACAGTAATCGTGTGCTAATCCAATATATTTCATTTCACCTTTTGTGTATGCTGTTATGTTGTACGTGTTGCATTTTCACAGAGCTAACCATTGCAGCCAAAAATGTTTTCATCTGTGTAGTAACAGCCTTTGAGGTAATGGAACTGACGTTCTTTGTCTTCAGAAGATGGTAAAATAATTGAAAGCGACAAACTGACATTTTGACATAAGTGGTATTTGGTTTCTGTTATTTCCAGAAACTGCTAGAATCATGTCTGGAAATAGCAAGGTGCTTACCACAGGATGACAGTTAAGAGTTTGCTCTTTATCATAACTCTGCTTTTTGACTGGACACACTGGTACATTCTGAAGCAGTTCACGGGAGCTCTGTAGATGCAGACCCCTGTGAACCATTATTCTCCCTTAGCGCAAGTGGCATCTGGCATTATGTGCTGGAAGACAACAAAAATAATCCTTACCCCCTCGGTTAACGTACAATCCCTTTTGCTGCTTCTCTCCCCTAATACTCAGGTTTAAGAGGAGAATTGCCTCCTCGAAATACCCTTTGTGGTAGCAGTGCACGGCAAAGTCATTGTAGGTCAGAAGGAGATGTCTCTGAGTCTCCAGGTAGGTGTTACTCTGCTCCGTGTTGCTTATATTGTCCAAGACGAAGAGATAGTCATCAACGGCTGCATTGAAATTCTTGAGTCTTCTATACAAGGTCCCCCTGAATATTGAAAGCAGAATAAAATTAAGGACTGTGCAGTGGGTGGAATTAAAAATAAATAATATTCTAAATCCAGACTGTTGATTTAGGATGGGCATGTGAGACAAAATCTTTTCCTCAGTGTGCTAAGTAAAAAGAGCTTGGGCTATATAACGGCATTACCATCATCGAATTCCCCACCATCAACATCTTGGGGGTCACCATTGACCAGAAACTGCACCAGCCACATAAATACTGTGGCTACAAAAGCAGGTCAGAGGCTGGGTATTCTGCAGCGAGTGTCCCACCTCCTGACTCCCCAAAGCCTTTCCACCATCTACAAGGCACAAGTCAGGAGTGTGATGGAATACTCTCCACTTGCCTGGATGAGTGCAGCTCCAACAACACTCAAGAAGCTCGACACCATCCAGGACAAAGCAGCCCGCTGGTTTGGCACCCCATCCACCACCTTAAACATTCACTCCCTCCACCACCGGCGTACCGTGGCTGCAGTGTGTACCATCTACAGGATGCACTGCAGCAACTCGCCAAGGCTTCTTCGACAGCACCTCCCAAACCCGTGACCTCTACCACCTAGAAGGAAAAGGGCAGCAGGCGCATGGGAACACCACCACCTCCAAGTTCCCCTCCAAGTCACACACCATCCTGACTTGGAAGTATATCGCCGTTCCTTCATCGTCGCTGGGTCAAAATCCTGGAACTCCCTCCCTAACAGCACTGTGGGAGTACCTTCACCGCACAGACTGCAGCGGTTCAAGAAGGTGGCTCACCACCACCTTCTCAAGGACAATTAGAGATGGGCAATAAATGCTGGCGTTGCCAGCGATGCCCACATCCTGTGAATGAATAAAAAAAAATAAACCCAGTTCCCAATGGACATCAGTACAAAACTTACCATAATTCTATATTCCAATAATTTCCACTAAGTTGGAGAGATCATAAGGATAGATAGTGTGTGAAATTGATGTCAGGTTAATGGAGTAGGGACTGCCGTACTGAAGCTGGGATTGCAACCGAGATCTGGTGAAAATCGTAACTATGGCCATCAGGCATGACCATTAGGCAGCCCAAGTTACAACCCTGTTAGAAACCAAATTAAAGAGGCACAGAGGAATGCAGAGAGCTAAGGCTTCTGCTCTTCTTGCAGTGCTTTTACTCTTTAGGCTATTTTCATTTTACAGTAATAATGTGAATGGGTTAACTGTAATTTTGAAATGCAATACTTGGGGAAAAAAATGATTATTAGTGCTATCTTGAGGGCCAGGTGATAAATACACTAGTCACTGCTGCACTGAGTCGCACCGATCAGGAAGGTCCCCCCGGTTCAATTGCTGATCTGTGTTGTTAGCTGGTCTGTGCGTGGGTCGTATGGGCAGCAGCGCAGTTTGCCTCAATGCCCCCCTGGAGGACAGGATGGGGATCAGTAGCAATACCCTCGGCATCAAATATCCCACTGACACGGACTGTGTAAGCTCACCCATGGTTACTTGGGTGAGTATTGGAGGCCTGTTGAACAGCAATTTCTAAAAGGTGAGAAACTAGGAACTGTAGAGGAGCAAAGAGATTTGGGATTCCAAGAAAGAAAGCAAGACTTGCATTTATATAGCGCCTTTCACGACCACCGGACGTCCCAAAGCCAATGAAGTACTTTTGAAGTGTAGTCACTGTTGTAATGTGGGAAACGTGGCAGCTAATTTGCGCACAGCAAGGTCCCACAAACAGCAATGTGATAATGGCCAGATAATCTGTTTTAGCGATGTTGGTTGAGGAATAACTATTGGCCCAGGACACCGGGGATAACTCCCCTGGCTCTTCTTCAAAATAGTGCCATGGGATCTTTTACATCCACCTGAGAGAGCAGTCAGGGCCTCGGTTTAACGTCTCATCCGAAAGACGGCACCTCCGACAGGGCGGCACTCCCTCAGCACTGCACTGGGGTGTCAGCCTAGCTTTATGTGCTCAAGTCCCTGGAGTGGGACTTGAACCCACAACATTCTGAATGGAGGCAAGAGTGATACCCACTGAGCCACAGCTGACACTAAATCATAAATCATTTAAAGCTAGTTGACAGGATTCAAAAAAGCAATGAAAAAGATTAATGGAATGTTGGCCTTTACCTCAGGGGGGCTGGATTAGAAAGGGGAGGAAGTTATTCAATTGTCTCGAATGGGGGCAAACGCATGCCCTTTTTGAGCAATGGCATGTTTGGGTCTATGATTAGTTTTTGGGACAATGTAACTGAAATATCTTGTCAGTGGACTCTGGTAACAGCGTCATTGTCTTTAATTTGGACTATTTCCATGGTAACTGCTGCTTGTTGCTTTTGAGTGAGGTGTTTGGTCTGTGACAAAGTGACAATTTTCTTTTAATCTATCCTTTGTCCATGGTAACTGCTGCTCATGGTGCCTAGTAACCATAACAAGAATGATATCACAATCACAAAGTGACATTGCGAAGAACTCGTTGTTCTTGAGTACTGAAGTAAAGCCGATCAAAAATGATCATCAGGGTCTGAAACAG
This sequence comes from Squalus acanthias, assembly GCA_030390025.1. Taxonomy (NCBI): domain Eukaryota; kingdom Metazoa; phylum Chordata; class Chondrichthyes; order Squaliformes; family Squalidae; genus Squalus; species Squalus acanthias. The sequence goes on from CM059438.1 coordinate 86,784,611, forward strand.
AACATAAATTCGGAGGAGAAGATTCAACATTTTAACCCTATTTATATTTGTTATAAAATTATAATGGGCCAGAATTTACTGCAGCTGGCGAGCGAACAGCACCCGCCGTTCGTTAGACTTGACTGTGCCGTTCTCTCTCTCCCTGTCGCTCTCTCTCTCTGTCTCTCTCTCTCCCTGTCGCTCTCTCTCTCCCTGTCGCTCTCTCTCTTTCTACCTCTCTCACTCTCTGTTAGTCTATTTCACAGAGACAGAAAGAAAAAGTAAAATAAAATGTAATTAATTTTTTTAAATCTCCAACAATTAAAAGCTGAAGAACTGAGACTCCGCACTTGTGATAGTTAATTTTCGGTGCCAGAGAGGTTGTTCAGCAGTAATTAAGGCTTATCACGCCGTTAAAAAGGGTACTTAGTCTGAAATGGACGTGCCCTAACTTTGTGTGGCGAGTTTAGTCTGAATCTATGACATAAGTACAGGAGCTTCTCGCTGTTCAATACATTTGAATGGTGAGTCAGACAGCGAGATGACGTTTCTGCGCAGCTTACGGAGGAGCAGCGCATCTCGGACAGCAACTTCCAGGTTTTTGCGTTTAACCGTGTATCTGCCCTCACCTGGTTGCTGTGCGATTTGCGCATAAATAACAGCGAGCACCGTTAGCCTTGCTGTTACTTTCACAGTAAATTCTGGCCCATTAAAGCGATGTGTGTAATACAGACAAGTAATCAATGAAACGTGAGGAAATATATCGATATATACTTTTTATTCGTCATGGAAAATTAAAGGATGAACATTCCTAGTCAAGCCAATTCAACACATATCTCTCCTTTCCTGGATCTTATCTTATTGACCTAATGGCCCGGATTTTGCGATCGACGGTGTAATTAAGGATTACGCCGCCGGCATCCGAACCGAGTGCGCACTTACCTGTTGCGAGGCCCCAAACGGAAACAATTGCTGTCAAACGCTGCAGAGTTGAGCGTAGCGCAGTGGCCCACGGATCCCGGGGGCGTATCGTGTGCGGAAGCATTCCTGGGATCACGTGGGCTGGTGCTCCAATCAGGGAACAGAAGGTCTCTCATTCACCCCCGCTAAATGTCAATTCCCCGAACAATCTCTCACTCAACCCAGTCTGGATTTACATTCCTTCTATATATTTAAACAAAAAAGCATCAGATGAAGATTTTTTATTGACGGGTGTCCCCTTACGCCGTGCAAACAGGTTCTGCGGCCTCTGACCTTCCCCTCTCTGACCCTGAACGATCAGTCCTCAGCAAAGTCCTGAGCTTCATCCCCTTACGCCCCCACCCCAATGAATCTCACGATGCTGAGCTCTTTTTCCGTCGCCTTCGTCTCCATGCCCACTTCTTTGGCCAGGAGTCTTCCCGCCGCCCCCCCCCCCCCCGCACAGCCGACCCTTTCTCCCACTTTCAGAATTTTCGTTCTACCTGGACCCCTCCCTCTGCCCTCTTAACCTCTCTAGATCTTTTCATTGCGAACTGTCAGCGTGACATCAGCCGTCTCAATTTCTCTGCTCCCCTCACTCACTCCAACCTACCTCCCTCTGAACTTGCAGCACTTTGTTCTCTCAGATCCAACCCCAACATTGTCATTAAACCTGCTGACAAGGGTGGCGCTGTTGTTGTTTGGTGAACCGACCTCTACTGTGCGGATGCTGAACGGCAACTCTCCGACACTTCCTTCTACCTCCCCCTGGACCATGACCTACCAAACATCAAGCCATCATTTCCAAAACTGTCACTGACCTCATCTCCTCTGGAGATCTGCCTTCCACGGCCGCCAACCTCAAAGTTCCCCAACCCCGCACAGCCCGCTTCTACCTCCTTCCCAAGATCTACAAACAGGACTACCCTGGCAGACCCATCGTTTCAGCCTGTTCTTGCCCCACAGAACTGATTTCGTCCTATCGCGACTCTATTTTTTCTCCCCTTTTCCAGTCTATTCCCACCTACATCCGCGACTCTTCCGACACCCTCCGCCGCTTTAACAGTTTCCAGTTTCCTGGCCCCAACCATCTCCTTTTCACTATGGACGTCCAATCCCTCTACACCTCCATCCCCCACCAGGATGGCCTGAGGGCGCTCCGTTTCTTCCTTGAACAGAGGCCCAACCAGTCTCCAGCCACCACCACCCTCCTTCGCCCAGCTGAACTTGTTCTCACATTGAACAACTTCTCCTTTGACTCCACTCACTTCCTCCAAATTAAAGGTGTTGCTATGGGAACCCGCATGGGTCCTAGCTATGCCTGCCTTTTCATGGGATATGTGGAACATTCTTTGTTCCAGTCCTACTCGGGTCCCCTGCCTCACCTCTTTTTCCGGTACATTGATGACTATCGGTGCCGTCTCGTGCTCTCGCCCTGAACTAGAAAATTTCATTCACTTTGCTTCCAATTTCCACCCTTCCCTCACCTTCACATGGTCCATCTTCGACTCTTCCCTTCCCTTCCTCAACTTCTCTGTCTCCATTTCTGGGGATAGGCTATTGACAAACATTCATTATAAGCCCACTGACTCCCATAGCTACCTGGACTACACTTCCTCCCACCCCGCTTCCTGTAAGGACTCTATTCCATTCTCCCAGTTTCTCCATCACCGTCACATCTGCTCTGACGATGCCACCTTCCAGACTAGTGCTTCCGATATGTCTTCCTTTTTCCTCAACCGAGGATTCCCCTCTACCGTGGTTGACATGGCCCTCGACCGTGTCCATTCTATTTCCTGCACTTCTGCTCTCAGCCCTTCACCTCCCTCCCAGAACCACGATAGGGTTCCCCTTGTCCTCACCTTTCACCCCACCAGCCTCCACATTCAATGTATCATCCTCCGCCATTTCCGCCACCTCCAGCGTGATACCACCACCAAAAATATCTTCCCCTCAACTCCCCTTTCAGCATTCCGAAGGGACCGCTCCCTCCGCGACACCCTGGTCCACTCCTCTATCACCCCCAACACCCCTTCCCCTTCCCACGGCACCTTCCCGTGCAAGCGCAGGAGATGCAACACCTGCCCTTTTACCTCCACCCTTCCCACTTTCCAGGGCCCCAAACACCCCTTCCAGGTGAAACAGCGATTTACTTGTCCTTCTTGCAATTTAGTATACTGTATTCACTGCTCACAATGCGGTCTCCTCTACATTGGGGAGACCAAACGCAGATTGGGTGACCGCTTTGCGGAACACCTCCGTTCAGTCCGTAAACGTGACCCCGAGCTCCCGGTCGCTTGTCACTTTAATTCTCTGCTCCGCTCCCACTCAGACCTCTCCGTCCTTGGCCTCTTACACTGTTCCAATAAAGCTCAACGTAACCTCAAGGAACAGCACCTCATCTTTCTATTAGGCACTTTACAGCCCTCTGGACTCAACATCGAGTTCAACAATTTCAGACCATAACCTCTGCCCCTTTCTTTTTCACATGGCAACTGTTGATGTTTCTGCCATTCCCATTTACGCTTCATCTAGAGCCATCTTTTGTTTCTTTACTTGTCCCATTACCATCTCCTTTTGCCTCGCACCATCACCCCTTTTGTCTTTTAATCTCTCCTGCCTTCCATCCTATCACAGACCTTCCCTTTTGTTCTTTCCTCCCCTTCTCCCTTCCCCTGCCCCCTGCACTTGCTTAAAAACCTGTTACATCTCCAACTTTTTCCAGTTCTGACAAAGGGTCATCGACCTGAAACGTTAACTCTGTTTCTCTCTCCACAGATGCTGCCTGACCTGCTGAGTATTTCCAGCACTGTCTGTTTTTATCCCTGTCTATTATTGTTGGTTGTACCTGAACACGTAATAGTCTGCTTTTTTGGGATTATTGTCTATCGCCTCATTGATCTTGTCCAGTGCACCATTCATTTTGCCTGTCAGAGCCTTGTTTACTGATTGTGCCTTTGCCTCTTCAGCTCTGTGGGTCAGTGTAGCCATGAATGATACTGCCTCCTGATTGGACGGATCCAAAGCCAGGGCACTACTGACATCGTGATAACAATTAGCTATCTGTTGACGGGGGAGAAAAAAAATCACATAAGTGATGCAATAAACACAATCCAAAAATTTCCACATTCAGAATGGACACATGGGGTTACAAAGGAACAGGAGGAGGCCATTCAGCCCCTCTTCAATAAGATCATGGCTCATCTGTATTTCTTTTTATTCGTTCATGGGATGTGGGCGTCGCATTTATTGCCCATCCCTAATTGCCCTTGGGAAGTTGGTGGTGAGTCGCCTTCTTGGGGCCGCTGCAGTCCATGCAGTTTGGTATAACTGAGTGGCTGCTCCAGAACTAGCCGCGCCTCTAGCCAAGCTGTTCCAATACAGCTACAACACTGGCATCCACCCGACAATGTGGAAAACTGCCCAGGTATGTCCTGTCCACAAAAAGCAGGACAAATCCAATCCGGCCAATTAGAAACATAGAAAAATAGGAGCCGGAGTAGGCCATTCGGCCCTTCGAGCCTGCTCCGCCATTCAATATGATCATGGCTGATCCTCTATCTCAATACCATATTCCCACTTTCTCCCCATACCCCTTGATGTCTTTTGTGTCTAGAAATCTACCTATCTCCTTCTTAAATATATTCAGTGACTTGGCCTCCACAGCCTTCTGTGGTAGAGAATTCCACAGGTTCACCACCCTCTGAGTGAAGAAATTTCTCCTCATCTCAGTCCTAAATGTCCTACCCCATATCCTGAGACTGTGACCCCTCATTCTAGACCCCTCCAGCCAGGGGAAACATCCTCCCTGCATCCAGTCTGTCTAGCCCTGTCAGAATTTTATACGTTTCAATGAGATCCCCTCTCATTCTTCTAAACTCTAGTGAATACAGGCCTAGTCGACCCAATCTCTCCTCATACGACAGTCCTGCCATCCCAGGAATCAGTCTGGTGATCCTTCGCTGCACTCCCTCTATGGCAAGTATATCCTTTCTTAGGTAAGGTCTCTTCTTCTTGGTGTGGTCTCACCAAGGCCCTGTATAACTGTAGTAAGACATCCTTGCTCCTGTACTCAAATCCTCTTGCAATGAAGGCCAACATACCATTTGCCTTCCTAACTGCTCGCTGCACCTGCATGTTTGCTTTCAGTGACTGGTGTACAAGGATACCCAGGTCCCTTTGTACATCAGCATTTCCCAATCCATCACCATTTAAATAATACTCTACCTTTCTGTTTTTCCTACCGAAGTGGATAACTTCACATTTATCCACGTTATACTGCATCTGCCATGTATTTGCCCACTCACTCAACTTTTCTAAATCGCCTTGAAGCCTCTTTGCATCCTCCTCACAACTCACAATCCCACCTAGTTTCATGTCGTCAGCAAACTTGGAAATATTACATTTGGTTCCCTCATCCAAATCATTGATATATATTGTGAATAGCTGGGGCCCAAGCACTGATCCCTGCGGTACCCCACTAGTCACTGCCTGCCACCCCGAAAAAGACCCATTTATTCCTACTCTGTTTCCTGTCTGTTAACCAATTTTCAATCCATGCCAGTATATTACCCCCAATCCCATGTGCTTTAATTTTGCACACTAACCTCTTATGTGGGACTTTATCAAAGGCCTTCTGAAAATCCAAATACACCACATCCACTGGTTCTTCCTTATCTATTCTACCAGTTACATCCTCAAAAAACTCCAGTAGGTTTGTCAAACACGATTTCCCTTTCATAAATCCATGTTGACTTTGTCTAATCCCGTTGATATTTTCTAAGTGTCCTGTTATCACATCCTTTAAAATAGACTCTAGCATTTTCCCTACTACTGATGTTAGGCTAACCGGTCTGTAGTTCCCTGTTTTCTCTCTCCCTCCTTTTTTAAATAGTGGGGTTACATTTGCCACCCTCCAATCTGCAGGAACTGTTCCATAATCTATAGAATTTTGGAAGATGACAACCAATGCATCCACTATTTCCATGGCTACCTCTTTTAGTACTCTGGGATGCAGATTATCAGGCCCTGGGGATTTATCAGCTTTCAGTCCCATTAATTTCTCCGGCACTATTTTTTACTAATACTAATTTCCTTTAATTCCTCCTTCTCACTAGACCCTTGGTTTCCTAGCATTTCTGAGAAGTTATTTGTGTCCTCTTCCGTGAAGACAGAACCAAAGTATTTGTTTAATTGATCTGCCATTTCCCTGTTCCCCATTATAAATTCTCCTGTTTCTGACTGTAAGGGACCTACATTTGTCTTCACTAATCTTTTTCTTTTTACATAGTTGTAGAAGCTTTTACAATCCGCTTTAATGTTCCTTGCAAGTTTACTCTCATACTTTATTTTCCCCCTCTTAATCAATCTCTAAACTGAACTCTAAACTGCTCCCAATCCTCATCATTACCGCCCCATCAGTCTACTCTCAATCATCAGCAAAGTGATGGAAGATGTCATCGACAGTGCTATCAAGCAGCACTTACTCACCAATAACCTGCTCACTGATGCCCAGTATGGGTTCCGCCAAGACCACTCGGCTCCCAACCTCATTACAGCCTAGGTCCAAACATGGACAAAGGAGCTGAATTCCAGAGGTGAGGTGAGAGTGACTGCCCTTGACATCAAGGCAGCATTTGACCAAGTGTGGCCTCAAGGAGCCCTAGTAAAACTGAAGTCAATGGGAATCGGGGGAAAACTCTTCACTGGCTGGAGTCATACATAGCACAAAGGAAGATGGTTGTGGGGTTGAAGGTCAATCATCACAGCCCCAGGACGTCGCTGCAGGAGTTCCTCAGGACAGTGTCCTACGCCAAACCATCTTCAGCTGCTTCATCAATGACCTTCCCCCCAACATAAGGTCAGAAATGGGGATGTTCGCTGATGACTGCATAGCGTCCAGTGCCATTCACAACTCCTCAGATAATGAAGCAGTCCGTACCCGCATGCAACAAGACCTGGACGACGTTCAGGCTTGGGCTGATAAGTGGCAGGTAACATTCGCGCCACAGAAGTGCCAGGCAATGACTATCTCCAACAAGCAAGAGTCCAACCACCGCCCCTTGACATTCAACGGCATTACCATCGCCGAATCCCCCACCATTAATATCCTGGGGGTCACCATTTACCAGAAAATTAACTGGACCGGCCACATAAATACTGTGGCAACAAGAGCAGGTCAGAGGCTGGGTATTCTGCGGCGAGTGTCTCACCTCCTGACTCCCCAAAGCCTTTCCACCATCTACAAGGCACAAGTAAGGAGTGTGATGGAATACTCTCCACTTGCCTGGACGAGTGCAGCTCCAACAACACTCAAGAAGCTCGACACCATCCAGGACAAAGCAGCCCACTTGATTGGCACCCCATCCACCACCTTAAACATTCACTCCCTCCACCACCGGCGTACTGTAGCTGCAGTGTGTACCATCTACAAGATGCACTGCAGCAACTCGCCAAGGCTTCTTCGGCAGCACCTCCCAAACCCACGACCTCTTCCACCGAGAAGGACAAGGGCAGCAGGTGCATTGGAACACCATCACCTCCAAGTTCCCCTCCAAGTTACACACCATCCTGACTTGGAACTATATCGCCGATCCTTCATCGTCACTGGGATAAAATCCTGGAACTCCCTACCTAACAGCACTGTGGGAGTACCATCACCACACGGACTGCAGTGGTTCAAGAAGGTGGCTCACCACCACCTTCTCAAGGGCAATTAGGGATGGGCAATAAATGCTGGCCTTGCCAGCGACGCCCACATCCCATAAACGAATTTAAAAAAATTTCAGTTAAGAGTCAACCATATTGCTGTGGGCTTGAAGTTACATATAGACCAGACCAGGTAAGGACAGCAGATTTCCTTCCCTAAAGGACATTAGACAGATGGGTTTTTAACAACAATCCGGCATTAGTCACCATTACCAACACTAGCTTTTTATTCCAGATTTATTTAACTGAATTTAAATTCCCCAGCTGCCATGAAGGGATTTGAACTCACGTCTTACCAGATCATTAGTCCAGGCTTTTTGGATTACTAGTCTAGTAACATAACCACTATGCTACCGTACCCCTGTATCTTAGCTCTATGCACCCACCTTGGCTCCATATCTCTTAATAGCCTTGGCTAGCAAAAGTCTATCGATCTCAGATTTAAAATGACTAACTGAGCTTGCATCTACTGCTTTTTGTGGGAGAGAGTTCCACACTTCTACCACCCTTTGTGTGAAGAAGTGTTTCCTAACCTGTGGGAGACACAGGTAAAAACATAAGAAAAACATGAACATTTTAAGGAATAGGAAAAACCTATTTGCTCCAAACAAGACTATAATGAATCTCATATATCTGCCTTCTCATCATATCCCAATTACCTGATTCTCTGATCCTACAGAATTTTAGAAACAAGAACACCAAAAGGATTATCCCACAAGTAGCAAGAACTTGTGATCCAAGGGGGCTACCACGATCCTACTAATGGGATACACTGTGTTTCCTATTCGATTTTCTATCAGCACCAGAAAATTTTAAATAGTTTTACCTTTATTAGTGTTAAAGATGAAGTTGATACATCTTAAATATTACAAAGGAAGATATCCAATCATTTACTTGTGGGATATGATGAGAAGACAGATGGGATTCATTGTATAATTGCATAGTCTTGTTTGAAGCAAATAGGTTTTACCTATTCTTTAAAATTTTCATGTTTTTCTTATGTTTTTACCTGTGTATCCCACATCGACTGGTGTCTCTGCTTCTCTTTTACTGAGAAGGTAACAAACCTTTCTACTTTCTCCACTGTGATCTTCCTGTGCCATGCAGTACATGCAGCTGAGAAGATAAGCACGTGACCTGCTGACAGGCTTCCACCAGGCTTGTCGCCCTGAACTGGCTGCTGGAAAACACTCACGAGGCAACCTTTCTCTAACTATCTCCATCTTATTTGGGGGTCAGCCTGGCCCCTCTTTAGCCCATGCCCCTCAGCAATGCAACTGCGACCAACTTGATGATATGGGAGTGAGAACATACGTAGGAGCAGGAGTAGGTCATTTGGCCCCTCGAGCCTGCTCCGCCATTCAGTAAGATCATGGCTGATCTGATCTTGGCCTCAACTCCACTTTCCTGCCCACTCCCCATAACCCTTGACTCCCTTACCTTTCAAAAATCTGTCTATCTCCACCTTAAATATATTCAATGACCCAGCCTCCACAGCTCTCTGGGGAAGAGAATTCCAAAGATTCACGACCTTCTGAGAGAAGAAATTTCTCCTCATTTCCGATTTAAATGGGTGCCCCCTTATTCTGAAATTACGCCCCCTAGTTCTAAATTCCCCCACGAGGGGAAACATCCTCTCTGCATCTACCCTGTCAAGCCCCTTCAGAATCTTATATGTTTCAATAAGATCCCCTCTCATTCTTCTAAACTCTAATGAGTATAGGCCCAACCTGCTCGACCTTTCTTCATAAGACAACCCCTTCATCTCCGGAATCAACCTTGTGAACCTTCTCTAAACTGCTTCCAATGCAAGTATATCCTTCCTTAAGAAAGGAGACCAAAACTGTACACAGTACTCCAGGTGTGGTCTCACCAACGCCCTGTACAGTTGTAACAGGACTTCTCTACTTTTATAAAAGCAAAATACTACGGATGCTGGAAATCTGAAATAAAAAGAGAAAATGCTGGAAATACTCAGCAGGTCAGGCAGCATCTGTGGAGAGAGAAACAGAGTTAACGTTTCAGGTCGATGACCCTTCGTCATCGACCTGAAACGTTAACTCTGTTTCTCTCTCCACAGATGCTGCCTGACCTGCTGAGTATTTCCAGCATTTTCTCTTTTTATTCCCTACTTTTATACTCCATTCCCTTTGCAATAAAGGCCAGCACTCCATTTGCCTTCCTAATTACTTGCTGTACCTGCATGCTAACTTTTTGTGATTCATGTACAAGGACCCCCAGATCCCTCTGTACCTCAGCATTTTGTAATCTCTCTCCATTTAAATAATAATTTGCTTTATTATTTTTCCTACCAAAGTGGATAACCTCACATTTTCCCACATTAAACTCCATCTGCCAGATTTTTGCCCACTCACTATATAGCCTATCTATATCCCTTCGGAGATTCTTTGCATCCTCCACACAATTTGCTTTCCCACCTATCTTTGTATCATCAGCAAATTTGGCTTGTAACCTTCTCCCCACCCTCAATGTTGGAATTAAGCACGCACTGATGCTGCGCATCCAATGCCATCTCCCTCTGTTTCGTGATTTAGGACAGCTGAGTCAGAGGCTTTGAGGAGGTGCTTCTTGCAGCCTCCCCATCCCAGCATTATCATGAATGAGGGCTAAAGCAAATTCTTTCACTGCTCTCAATTTTAACTCCTTTCCAAAGCTACACTCACTTTTATTTTTTTTTTGGTCTTTTATTTTGCTTATTGTGTATTGAACCTGTTTGGCAGCAGAAGAAATAGAAAGAACACATACAAAATCTAGATAGCTTTCTTTGTAAGCACAAATGTTTATTTGCTATAAGGGTTCAGATCGTGATTTTTAATGCAGAGCCGCACTGTGTGCAACCAACCAAGAATCTACCTCTGCAATTTATTTCTGTAAAGAGATATCAAGACTAATAACATAAAACATTAAAAAGCAGTGCACCACACTTACATTGAAAAAGTGGTCATGCAGTCTCGCCCGAAGGATGTAGAGCTCTGGATTGGACGTCACAATCTCAAGTTGACTGGTGACCAATTGGAGACAATCTTCAAGTCTTCCCAATGCAACCAGGGTTGCAATACTGGAAAACAAAGAATGTAACTTTTTACTTTGTTCAGTGATGTTGTGTGTGTGTGTGTGTTTACATTGGGTGAGGACAGGACTTGGTATATTTCATTATCGCCACAGCCAAATAGCTGAACACTACCGTCCAGACTCACACTTGAGCAATAGTGAGATACCAGAGGGCTGCCAGTGCCCAGCATGAGTCAGTGCCTTTGGAAGGAGGAAGAAAAGAATATTAGTACGAGTTGGCGTACCTCCAGCTCAGAAAAAAAGTTAGAACAGACACAGTGTGTATTGATCTGTGTCTTAACGTATTGTATACGCGTTCACAAAGAAATAGAAATTTATCCCTCTACTCGGAGCAAAAAATAGAGGGATTGTTTGATGCACAGGTCAATCCTCCCCAAGGTTTCCATCCTGGTGACGCACAGGTGGACCCAGCAGATGCACCACTCTCGTGCGTCACTATCAGCTGTTGCTGTCAGCTGTTGCTCCTCTCCTTCTGCACTATGGTATTTCAGTGGCAATTATCCCCTCCTAACCCTTCTCCAGACTTCCACTCATTTCAAATTGAAGGCAGCCCTGCAGGATAGATGCAGGGAGAGGAGATTTTTAACATCACCGGTAGGAGTCGTGGGTTGCGGCTGGAGCGAGAGTTCCCCTTTCCATATTGCAGTTATGATGGGAGCAGAGCAACAGCAGATAGGAATGCCCTGGCAGAAGTGAGAAAGAACAGTGTGTGCACGCACATCTGTGGATACCAGCCGACATAAAAGTGGGAGGTGAGGTGAGGGAAGCTTTATAATTATATGAGGATCGTTGTTTTTATGGGTGGAATTTATTTTGGTGGGGGGGGGGTGTGCGGGGAAGTGAGGTTGTATATACATGAGTCATCTTATTTGAACGTAAACTTCTCCTTCATGATTTAATTCACTGAAGTCTAGGGAGTGAACCTATCTAACTGATTTCATATCTGAAATGTGGTGAAGTATCTGAAACCTTTCAACTTAAGTGTACATCTGTTAAGAGCCTCCTCATTCTCATATAACAGCAACAACTTGCACTTATATAGCGCCTTTAACGTAGTAAAACGCCCCAAGGCGCTTCTCAGGAGCGTTATAAAACAAAATTTGACACCGAGCCACATAAGGAGATATTACAGCAGATGAGCAAAAGCTTGGTCAAAGAGGTAGGTTTAAGGAGCGTCTTAAAGGAGGAAAGAGAGGTAGAAAGGCGGAGAGGTTTAGGGAGGAAATTCCAGAGCTTAGGGCCTAGACAACAGAAGGCACAGCTACCAACAGCGGAGCGATTGAAATGGGGATGCTCAAGAGGCCAGAGTTGTGACACCCAGGCACAAAAAACCATACTTATACTCCATTTATATTATGAAGATGCTTTCAATGTTATGCCTAATTCACCCTTTGAGACATATTGGAAATCTGTTCTATTTATCATCAGTGGAATCTTTCTATTATATTAACATCAATGGGCTGCCTAAGGCAGGTTCGGGCTCAATTCTCCAAACCACTCTGTCCTGTGCTTCTCTCTTCAATTCTCCACTCGATCTCCCATTCTTCAGGTGGTCCAGAAGCAGCCTTCTTTTCCTCCCTCGGTCTTTTCCCTTCCATCCATCCTTCCAACACCTCTTTCAACATCCCATCCCCTCAAATCACAGGCCCAGTCCAATTAATTTGCCTTGTTCTGATATCAATCAAACTACATTCCTCCTGTATCATTGCCAACATCTGTTCATTACTTTTCTTATCTCTCCACTTTACTTTCTCCATAGGTCACCAAAGCCACATCTCAAAGCTCTCTTGAAGCCCAACCTCCTCTTTCCTCATGTTTCAGCATCATACAAACGGAGCTGTAAACTGAAAAGTAATGGAGAGGGTTGATGAGGGTAGTGCAGTTGATGTTGTGTATATGGACTTTCAAAAGGCGTTTGGTAAAGTACTTGTTAGTAAAATTGAAGCCCATGGGATTAAAGGGGCAGTGGCAGCATGGATTCGAAATTGGCTAAGAGACAGAAAGCAGAGTAGTGGTGAATGGTTGCTTTTCAAACTGGAAGGTATAGGTTAGGTGCTAAAATATGTAAGGACATGATAGACAGTATTAATAAACTTTTTACGCTCACCGTGCCAAGAAGTTGTCATTGTTTGGGAAGTTATTCACTGAGGCGCTAATTGCTAGCCCACCTGGGGGGGGTGTTTGTTGCAGGCATGTCAGCTAGGTTCGTTTGATTGTGCTGGCTGACCGTTCCATGCACAGAAATATGTTCAGCAGCTTCTGGCCAGTTCAGTGTCCTCCCTGTTCTACTCTACTTTAGACCATGTGGAGGTGAGCATGTGAAGGTTGAACTTCACCTATAAACTTTGTATTCAAACGCTGATTTAAATTCAGTTATTACAAGAGTCAGTGAAGCGTCAAGTCTTTTATCATTTAGTGAAGCAAGGAATTGTGAATTAATCTAGTCAAATTTGCTGTGTTCATTTTTGCCACTATTTAATTATTACTTTTAATAAACCCGGTTTGTAGATCATAGGCTAAGCCACATGGTCTCATAGTGATTTTTCTTTCTTTCTGAAGACCAGGGTGCTATGAGACGAGGAGTAAATCACTGCTAGAAGGACCCTTTACCAGATATTGTGTATTTAAGGTCACACTTTGGTTTGTGGGGAAGCACAGTTTCTCCTTTATGAGAGTCGGCCTTGGTGCAAAGCATAAGAGATATATGCGGCGCAGCCTGAAAATTGTTTATACTGCTGAGGGCTCAGCCCAACCACAACCATAATAGATTTGTAGACCTGATGGCAAACGACGTTTTGCTTCCACAAGCAGGTAGAAAAACCACATGCCATGGCTGTGGTCTCTGCCTTCGAGGCACGTAGGCTGTAATATATCTATTACTGCACTGTTTCCGGAGGCAGTACTCTAAAGTGGCAGATTAATTACTATAATTCCCGTCCTTACAGAAGATAAAATATTAGCCCTTCATCTACAGAACCCTAGCCAGCACCACATTTCTCTACATGATTAACTGTTCTACTGAAGATTTGAAACAGTATTTTCCTCAATACAATGGTGTACCAGGACATGCTTCATACTTAGCTATACGTAACTGTATTTAAAACTGTGACAAAGCGATTCACTGTATTAGGTTTATGCTGATGAAAGCATCAAGGTGGTTAATTTTTATGTCACGTCCATATGACTATGGTAGTACTATCATTACGCCTTAGATTTTGGCAGATTGCCAGCTTGCAATGAAGCCCGGGCACCATGAATACGATTACTAGAGCAGAATGCAGATGATGAATCACCTCCGCATGTAGTAGTGTTGCTTTTCAGGTCTCAGCTCTGAAGCTTGCGCAAAAACCTCTAAAGCATCCATATACATTTTCACTTCAAATAGATACTGACCCTGCAGAAACAAAAAAAGTCAGAACTAGGCAACGCTGATAGAACAAGACCCGAGAGTGAACCTCATACAATAAAATGGAAAGTCCTAAATTTAGTTCCATATTTAATTCTTAGTCAATGATGGTACAACTCTTATGTCTGTGTCTGACTGTTACGCTAGCCATAATAACACATAAAAGGTAAAGTGAATAACTTCAGAAGCTATGTAATATCATTTCATCAGCCATGTAAATGTTCATTTTGTTATGTCTTAAGGACTCAGATCATTCATTCAATGACATAATTCGTAATTTGACTGCAAAGGGATTTTCACAGCTCTGAAGTCAGTAAACTGTTCTGAATTTTAAAATATATTTAAAAATTAGATTACATAGTATTTATACCACAGAAACAGGCCATTCAGCCCAACAGGTCTATGCCGGTGTTTATGCTCCACATGAGCCTCCTCCCACCCTGCTTCATCTAACCTTATCTATATATCCTTCTATTCCTTTATCCCTCTAGCTTCCCCTTAAATGCATCTGTGCTATTTGCCTCAACCACTCCCTGTGGTAGCGAGTTCCACATTCTAACCACTCTCTGGGTAATGACGTTTCTCCTGAATCCCTTACTGGAATTTGTACAGATAGCATAAAAAAAAACTGGATGAGCACATAAACAAAATAAGAGGCCAAGATGGGTGGACGCACTTGGAGGTACATGGTGTGCGCTATCTGTGACACGAGGTCTTCATCTGAGGGATCCAACGTGCTGGCCATTCTGTAGTTGATGATAGAAGATTGGAAATCTCCAATGTGGAGATATGCCTCAGCCCTTCTCACATAAAACTCTTTCTGCAACGAGCAAGGGATTTAAAAAAAATCAGATTTCAAACTACAAGCAGTAAGTAGCATTGTTTAGACATGCAATAAACATTTTTTCAGTTATTCTTTTAAATAAACATTATTTTTATTAAAACTTCACAATACAAGCCACATGTGTTGGTACATCCAATTGAATTGGTCAACAAATAGGGCAACTATATCTGTAGAGCAATATCACTCCTGTATTCCACCCTATGTAAGTTGATTTATCACAATGGAGTTCGCATTGCATTATTTGCTGGCCCCCTTTGGAAGGTACTGTATCTTCCCTTATTATAGGATAATAATATTACGGCTCCCGGTTAAGCAATGCCTCGATTTCAAAATTCTCATCCTTGTTTTCAAATCCCTCCATGGCCTCGCCCCTCCCTATCTCTGTACTCTCCTTCAGCCCCACAACCCCCCAGAGATATCTGTGCCCCTCTAATTCTGCCCTTTTGAGCATCCCTGATTATAATTGCTCAGTCATTGGTCGCCGTGCCTTCTGTTGCCCAGGCCCTAAGCTCTGGAATTCCCTGCCTAAACCTCTCTGCTTCGCTACCTCTCTTTCCTCCTTTAAGACGCTCCTTAAAACCTACCTCTTTGACCAAGCTTTTGGTCACCTGCCCTAATTTCTCCTTATGTGGCTCGGTGTCAATTTTTTGTCTTTTAATACTCCTGTGAAGCACCTTGGGACGTTTTACTACATTAAAGGCGCTATATAAATACAAGTTGTTGTTGTTGTTGATAATTCCAGAAAGAGTGCAGCTGGATTATATTTATGTTAATCCAGTTATGTTAAAACAGTGCACTAGAATCTAGAATCATATAGGTGTTGAACAAGTCTGTATGTGACTGTAAGCGTTTATTTATCATTGCCATTCTCTTCAAGGTTGGTTCCAACCATAATTTGAACAGCAGAAGAATGGGCTTTGGCCAGTATGGGATGATGCACCTTCTTAACAGCCCTAGGAGCTTTTTGGTCAACTTCTTATGCACTGGACCTGTAGCATTCTCACAATTAGTCCTAGAAGGAGAGCCCAAGGCAGTGGAATTAGTTTCGGATTGCTCGAGCAAAGAGCTGGCACAGACACGATGGGCTGAATTGGCTCCTTCTGTGCTGTAAATCTCTATGCAGATGTATCTTGGTACTCCAATGTGCTGTGCCACTATGCCTAATGTTATTAATGAAATCTCTAAACTATATGGGGGAAAAATTAGGTCGCGCCCCATTTGGGGCGCAAATATCGTCTGGACGCAAATATTAGCGCCTGGCGCTAATTATCGCCACTGACTGGAAACTTCACTTTTACCGCCCCGGGAGGTGAGTGGAGCGCTAAATCAGGCGCTGCACACCTGTCTTAAGGCGCAAAGGCCGAGCAGTGAGGCACTAACTCAGCGCGCGAGCGCAGCGCAGGTGCTGCCAGTTAGCGAGGGAACACAGACACACTGGCGCCGGCCACTTCTTAAAACGGGGGGGGCCAACTTGCTCCCCAGCCACACCCTGCTCATTGTAGCCTTGAATCTCAGCCTGGAGAGACCTGTGAATCCATTTTGCTGCCAAGGATGGAGAGGGTGAGAGAACGAGCTCATCGCTTCACCGAGCGGGCCTTGGATGCTCTGGTTGGCGCGGTGGAGCGCAGAAGATGTATACTCTTCCCTGAGAGTGGCAGGAGGCCTTTGCCACGCGAGTACAGAAGAGTGTGGAGGGAGGTGGCTCAGAGCGTCTCCTCCAGGAGCATGGTGCCCAGGACCCATGTTCAATGCCGCAAAAAGTTCAACGACCTCACTCGGGTCGTCAGGGTGAGTGGCTTTTTCTCAATACCTCTCCATCCCTCCATCTCAACCTCACTCTATGGCCAGAGGGTCTTAAAACCCCAATGCACAACACTCATCCAACACCTATGGCCCTTTCATGAAACACACACACACATTCCACACTTTGCATACAGTAAGGGCTATTCACCTATGGGAGGCACATCAGGCAAGACCATGGCTGCATACAGTAAGGGCTATTCACCTATGGGAGGCACATCAGGCAAGACCATGGCTGTATATTTACTCAGATGCTGTCCTTTTTCTTGCAGGCCAAGCTGGCGCATAATCGGAGACAGCAGCAACGGACAGGTGGAGGGCGGCCTCAGCTGCAACCCCTCAGCGATCTTGAGGAGCGCGTCCACAGGATTGTGGCAAGCCGGGTGATCGGTCCCGTCGCCACTGGAGACGCTGACCCCGTTCTGGACAGCAATGGTAAGGTCAACACCTTTTTGTCCTCTGTCCTTCCACTTGTCCCTCACAACACCAGCCTTTGACACTTTCAATCCAACTTGCTAACTCGCTGCACTTATTCCTCCCTTACTGCCACCCTGTCCTCACGCTAAAGCCACTCTTGTACCTCCCTGCTTTCAGATGGTGATTCACCAGCTGAGGAGACGGGCCCTGAAGCTGCCACTGGGAGTGAAGCTGCAGCCGAGGAGGAAGAGGAAGCCGGAGCATCAGTGCCACCCTCTCCCGAGGAAGCCCATGCCCACACTGGGAACACGCCTTCCCTGGAGGGGAGCAGGGGGGAAGGGTCTGATGAGGGTGAAGCTCCAGGACCCAGCGGGCTGCAGCAACGCCATGGGGGTAGGGAAGAACGGGGGCCTTCTCCCCAGAGGGAGAGTATGCCAGAGACTCCTACTGCAATGGACGCAGAGGAGGAGCGGCTGATCGCAGAAATGAACACCCAGGCGGTGGGCATGCACACTGAGCTCATGGGTGCAGTGGGAAGGGTGCCCGAATGCATTGAGTCACTGGCAAGGAGTGTGGAGCACTTCGCTGTAGCACAGGCGGATGCCACACTAACGCTTAGTGCTGCAATTCAGTCACTGGCTGCCGTGATCCCATCTCTGACTGCTCTCATGCAGACTCAAATTGAGGCCACGCGAGCACAGACTGCTGCCAACCTCGATGGTTCGTTCACATGTCCCCGGGGCTCTCACCGCGCCGCAGCAGGCCAGCAATCTGTTCTCCAGCAGATTGCTCCGGATGCTGAAGTGCTGCCCCGTGGGAGTGCCAGTGTGTCGGGCGAGCAGGGAGTTGCTGTCCTCTCTCACGATGACAGCATTCCTGCTGCCAACACTGTCACTTCTCCACTGCACTTGCCACCGCCTGTAGGACAGACTGCTGCCGCCCATGCAGAGTTGGTGCAGTCTGCAGCCGGGCCCCCAGGCCCAGAACTGGTCGAGGCCGTCCTTCAGGGGCATCTGCAGTGTCAGGGTCTGACGATCAGCAGCCTTCCACCAGCCTTGCTGCAGCCACTGAGGTCCCATTACGGAGGAGCAGTAGGGTTAGAAGGGGGGAAGTGCGCAAGGGAAGGAGATCACCCTCGAAGGGCAAAAAGTAGGAGGTGTGACAAAATGCTGGTCATTTTTTTATTAAAGGCCGAGGTTCATGGTCCAACTTTTGTTTAGTGTTTTGGACATTATCTCCAGGTTGTGAGAACCAGTTATGTTATTGACTGTTTTTTTGTGTTTATTTCTATGAGTTTGTCATGAGGAAATGACACACACAGAGTTTGTAAAATAAATAAGTTTCTGTATTCAAAATATACATGGTTGGTGTTTGGAATTATTGGTGCCTTGGCCGGCTTAGGGGTTGCGTGCTGGGTTCATTGATGTTGTTAGCAATGGCAGAAGCCATTTCCACAGCAGGGGCCCTAGAAGCGGCTTGCTATCAGCCGTTGACGGACGGCCCTTGCAGTTTCACCATTGTGGGCCGCCCTCCCGCCTTGGTGCTGCTGATGATCATCCTCCTCGTCCTCTTCCTCCTCTTCCTCCTCCTCCTCTGGTGGTGCTCCAAGGCCTGGTGGCATTGGCTGGGTCCTGACGATTGCCATGTTATGCAACATGCAGCACACAACTACGAAGTTGGATACTCGTTCAGGCGAGTACTGCAGGGCTCCTCCAGAATGGTCGAGACAGCGGAACCGTTGCTTCAGCACGCCGATTGTGCGCTCAATGATGTTCCTGGTAGCTTGATGGCTCTCATTGTACCGCAGCTCAGCAGGGGTGTTGGGCGTACGGAGCGGTGTCATCAGCCAGGTGCTCAATGGATACCCCTTGTCCCCGAGAAGCCAACCAACTGGCTGATGCGGTGCCTCAAAGTTCTGCCACAGTAGTCTGGCGCAGGATAAAAGCATCGTGGCAGCTGCCAGGATAGTGGGCATTGACAGCGAGTATCAGCTGTCTGTGGTCACAGACCAACTGAACATTCAAGGAATGGAACCCCTTTCTGTTCCGGAATTCCTCGGCATTCTCATGTGGAGCACGCAAAGCCACATGCGTGCAGTCAATGGCGCCCTGCACCATGGGGAAGCCCGCTATCCTCGCAAAGCCCAGAGCGCGGTCACGCTGCTTGTCTGGGGTCATGGGGAAAGAGATGAACTCTCGTCTCCTTTTAAAGAGGGCATTTGTGACCTGCCGGATGCAGCAATGCACCGCGAACTGGGAGATATTGGCGAGGTCCCCAGCAGCAGCTTGAAATGAGCCAGTAGCATAGAAGTTGAGAGCCACTGTGACCTTCACTGCCACCGACAGAGACGTCCTGGACCTCAGTTGAGGCTGCAGATCTGGCTGCAGCAGGTGGCAGAGCTCAGTGACCACCTCCTTGCTGAATCGCAGCCTTCGCAAACACAGCTCCTCAGACATATGAAGGTAGGAGAGCTGTTCACGATATACCCTGGGAGGGTAAGCTCTCCTGTACATACGCCTGTTGGCCCTCCTCCGTCTGGCCATCATTGCCACTCTCTCTCTGCGTCTCTGTGTCCTCCGATTCAGCTGGAGCAGGACGACGCCCCCAATCAGTGCAGCCCCCATAGTCTCTTTGCAAGCAAAGTAATGAAGGACAGCAACCAAAGTAGCAGCGAAGTTAGGATCAGTAGGCAAAACTACCTCACAAAGCGTTGACTCAATGCAGAAGTCTCTCTTTCTCTCTCTCCGAATCTCTCTCTCTCTCTCTCAGAACGAGTGGTGCAAAAATGTCAACCACAGAAAAAGACAGGAAGAGGCCCCCTTTAAATAGCGCCCCCCCCAGCCCCACAGCGATTGATAGCGTTCCAGTCTTCCGGTCGTTGGATGCGCCAGGCGGTAAGGCAGGGGGCGCCACTCAATTTCCGCTCCGGGGCGCCACAAGGGCGTTGCACCATGGAATGACGTCACAATCTGCGCGCGCAGGTGGTCGCAGCGGTAAAGTTTAGCGCCGCCGCACAATGTCTAGTTAAGTTCCCGAGCGGCGCAAACATCGCTGCGCCCGGGCGTTAGCGGCTTTGCGCCCCATTAGCGCCCTCTTAAGGCGCTAACGGGAGGCGCAACCAACTGAATTTTTACCCCTTAGAATATTATTCCTTTGGCAGTCTTGTGGATGTTCATACACTATAACTAAGAGCATAAGAAAGGACCATGAAATAAGAATAGGCCAATTACCTCACCAAGACCACTTCTTGCACAGACAATGTACAATCTACCAAACCATAGACTCTACCCCAACCATTTAATCCCCGGAGGAAAAGTTATGGTTAAATAATTGCTGAACAATAACGGTAAATAAAGCAAAGTTTCATAATATTCATCCATCCTCATTTCTACCATTCAACCCTGAACTACTGCCCTCCATAAAGAACATTTGACCCTCTCCTTCTCCCTGCCTTCCTTTAACCTTCGGCCCCATTCCCAGCAGAGGACCATTGTGTCATGTGGAGCTTTTGATCCTTTAAGTCTATCCCCTTCCATATCAACCTACAATCACATTCCCAATCAGATAATTATCCTATTCCTCTTTTATGGAACCAAGTAATACAGTCTCAACTGCTTCTTTCTGGGGGTTTGTTCCACATTGCCACTACTCCTTAGCAAATAAAAATGTTTCTTCTAATCTCTAGTTTCACTTGAAGTCTGTTAACTTTAAACCTCTGTTAACTTTAAACCTGCACTCTCCGGTTTTGTCTTCTTAAGTGGAGTCAAAAAGCCTACTGAGATCAACATCATCTTTGCCTCTCAGCACATTAAAGACCTGGATCATGCCCGCCCACCCACCACCACCACCCACCCCCCAAAAAAAATCTTCTTACCATCTGAGGATTTAGAGTAATAGCTTTAGTAAATGAAATCACAGCTTCCTCCAATAGCCCCATGGTAAGCCGCCTCGTTCCTTTCTCACAACTGTAAAAGCAAGATGTTTATGTTAAATGAATGTCCGAGATACAGTATCTTATCTATTCAGCACAACCGTCTATTGCTTACCATTTGTAATTACATAGTGTTTACAGCACAGAAACAGGCCATTCAGCTCAACGGGTCTGTGCCGGTGTTTATGCTCCACAGGAGCCTCCTCCCACCCTACTTCAGCTCACCCTGTCAGCTGCACTAATGTAGCTGGATTAATTGCGTGCAGCAATAAAACCTTCCATTTACATAGAGCCTTTCACATCCTCAGAATATCCCGATTAAGTCCTTTTGAAGTGTAGTCACTGTAGTTGGATAACCAAATTTGTACACAGCAAGATCCCACAAACAGAAAATGTGATAAATAATCAATTCATCTGTTTTTGGCAGTGTTGGTTGAGTGATGAATGTTTCCAGGACACATTGGAAAAAACATTTCTTGAAATAGTGCCTTGAAATCTTTTACATCCATCTGAACAGATGCTGCCTTTGTTTGAAGTCTGAAAGAGAAGCACCTCCAACAGTGCAGCATTTGTTCAATTTTAATCAGCATCACTAAAAAAACAGATTATCTGGTCATTATCACGTTGCTGTTTGTGGGAGCTTGCTGTGGGCAAATTGGCTGCCGCGTTTCCTACATCACAACAGTGACTACACTTCATTGGCTGTCCTGAGGTTGTGAAAGATGCTACATTATCCAAGTCCTTCTTTCTTTCTTTACTGCAATGAACTGTTAGCCCAGTTTATGTGCTCAATTTCATAATGGGAGTTGACTCAGAGGCGCTAACACTGAGCCAAGCTGACACAATTAACTTTTCAAATCTTTTAATGATACGCATTGGTCACACCAGCAGTTTTAGATGTGATATTATTCTCCATGTAAATGATCAGCACTGTTTGGACTTCAGTTGAATTAGAATAACAGACTGGAGCATCTACTAACACATTCCTTTACATCCAGTCCTCTCCTTACACTCTCACTTCCATTCATTTTGAAGCTGTCCCCATCTTTTATATGGCATCATGACCATAGAATGGGGGATTCAGCTTTGATCCTGCCATCCACTTCCTGATCTCAGCTATACTCTGGTGTTCCTAAGTGCCTCCATACAGAGGTGGGATAAAAATCAGAGAAAAGAGGAGATCGAGATTGAAGAAGGGATAAGGGGGATGTAAAGCTCACCAAGGAAGGCATCTCATCACCCCATCAAAGACCCTGAAGTATATTCAATCACATCCTAAGGTATCTGCCTCAAAGAGGTGAGGGTGCCAAAGAACATTGAAAAACACAAAATAACAACAGAAAACGCTGGAAAAACTCAGCTGGCCAGGCAGCATCCGTGGAGAGAGAAAGAGAGTTATCGTTTCAGGTCGATGACCTTTCATCAGAACTGGGAAGAGCCGGAAATCAAATAGATTTAAGGCCAGGGTAAAGCTGGGAAAAGGGGGAGGGGATAAAGGAACAAAGGGGGAGATGAAGAGACATTAAGAGATATGCAAGGCTAGAGGTGGTGTTAATGTGACAGATTAAGGCTGAAAGAAGTGTGAAATCCGCTGGCAGAATGAAGGACAGCTGCCAGCTTCTAGGAGGAAAAAAAAAGGTGGGGGGGGGCAAATAAAAGGGTGGAAAAAATAAAATATAAATGTGATTGGAGCTGAGGTTATGATCTAAAATTGTTGAACTCGATATTGAGTCCAGAGGGCTGTAGCGTGCCTAAACGAAAGATGAGGTGCTGTTCCTCGAGCTTACGCTGCGCTTCCGTGGAACAGTGTAATAGGCCGAGAACGGTGAGGTCAGAGTGGGAGTGAAGCAGTGAATTAAAGTGACAGGCGACCGGGAGCTCGGGGTCCCCCTTACGGACTGAACGGAGGTGTTCCGCAAAGCGGTCACCCAATCTGCGTTTGGTCTCCCCAATGTAGAGGAGACCACATCGTGAGCAGCGAATACAGTATACTAAATTGCAGGAAGTACAAGTAAATCGCTGTTTCACCTGGAAGGGGTGTTTGGGGCCCTGGACAGTGGGAAGAGGGGAGGTATAAGGGCATGTGTTGCATCTCCTGCGCGTGCACGGGAAGGTGCCGGGCGAAGGGGAAGGAGTGCTGGGGGTGGTAGAGGAGTGGACTAGGGTGTCGCGGAGGGAGCGGTCCCTGCGGAATGCTGAAAGGGGAGGTGAGGGGAAGATGTGTTTGGTGGTGGGATCACACTGGAGGTGGCGGGAATGGCGGAGGATGATCCGTTGAATGTGGAGGCTGGTGGGGTGAAAGGTGAGGACAAGGCGGACCCTATCGTGGTTCCGGGAGGGAGGGGCAGGGGTGAGGGCAGAAGTGCGGGAGATAGAACGGACACGGTCGAGGGCCGTGTCGACCACGGTAGAGGGGAATCCTCGGTTGAGGAAAAAGGAAGACATGTCGGAAGCACTGGTATGGAAGGTGGCATCATCAGAGCAGATGCGGCGGAGACGGAGAAACTGGGAGAATGGAATAGAGTCCTTACAGGAGGCGGGGTGGGAGGAAGTGTCGTCCAGGTAGCTATGGGAGTCAGTGGGCTTGTAGTGAATGTTAGTCAATAACCTATCCCCAGAGATGGAGATGGAGAAGTCGAGGAAGGGAAGGGAAGAGTCGGAGATGGACCATGTGAAGGTGAGGGAAGAGTGGAAATTGGAAGCATAGTGAATGAAATGTTCTAGTTCAGGGCGAGAGCAGGAGACGGCACCGATACAGTCATCAATGTACCGGAAAAAGAGGTGAGGGAGGGGACCCGAGTAGGACTAGAACAAAGAGTGTTCCACATATCCCACGAAAAGGCAGGCATAGCAATGCGGGTACCCATAGCAACACCTTTAATTTGGAGGAAATGGGTAGAGTCAAAGGAGAACTTGTTCAATGTGAGAACAAGTTCAGCCAGGCGGAGGAGGGTGGTGGTGGATGGGGACTGGTTGGGCCTCTGTTCAAGGAAGAAGCGGAGCGCCCTCAGGCCATCCTGGTGGGGAATGGAGGTGTAGAGGGATTGTACGTCCATAGTGAAGAGGAGACGGTTGGGGCCGGGAAACTGGAAACTGTTAAAATGGCGGAGGGCATCGGAAGAGTCGCGGATGTAGGTGGGAAGAGACTGGACAAGGGGAGAAAAAATAGAGTCGAGATAGGAAGAGAAACACAAGTCTGTTGGGCTTGAGCTAATTCTAATCAGACTTCTTCTATGAGGGATTCAAGGACAACATGAACATTGTTTTGCTGTAATTCGGAGAACCGGCATTGAGGGAGAGCCCATGCATAATGTACCTGCGCACAAAAGGTAGGTGTGATGTGTCTCGTGGTCTCCTGAAACTCGTTTTTGATTGCCTTTGGTAGTTGGAGAGGAATTTCCCAGAATATTTTCCCCCTCAATTGGCCTAGGGTTTTTATCTGTTTTTTGTGCTTTGCCTCTCCCAAGAGCTTACATGGCTCCTGGTGGGTGAGGAGTGTTGGGTATCACGATCTTCAGTTGCAACATGACTGAATGGGACAGGCTCAATAGACCAGCTGGTCTTTTTCTGTCTGTCATTTTTGTATGTTTGTATGTCACTTTAACATGTTAGCTGCTTACTTTTCTGTCCAAAATGGAGCCCTTCCTTCTCAAATGACAACTATCTCTAAGCTGTGAGTGACATAAATGTGAATCTCCTCTAAGGGATCCATTACTGCAGTAACTTATTGTCACTGCGCTATCATATCACTAAGCAGAGAAGTAAGAAAGAAAGAAAGACTTGCATTTATATAGCGCCTTTCACGACCATCGGATGTCCCAAAGCGCTTTACAGCCAATGAAGTACTTTTTGAAGTGTAGTCACCGTTGTGATGTAGGAAACGCGGCAGCCAATCTGCACACAGCAAGCTCCCACAAACAGCAATGTGATAATACCCAGATAATCCGGGCGGGATTTTGCCAATGGGGAGCTTTTGGAGGCGGGACTCCCACTTGTCGGGTTTTAGTCCCACCTCCATTGACTTCTGGCCAACCCACGCTATTTTCCCTTGATTGACCTTGCTAAACCCGCCCAGCGGGCTTAGCAGGCCAATTAAGGGGAAGCCGGTTACAGAGAACATCAGCGTATGATGTTTCATCTGTCAAAAAATTTTGACAGATGAATTGTCATCGTTTGCCAGCTCTGTGAAGCTGTCAAACACTGACATTCTCTGTAGTTTGATGAGTTCTTGTATTCAAGACTCATCAAACCTCTTTCTTTAGCAGAAATTAGATGGTTGTTGCATTGGAGAATGCAGCAGCCATCTGTCATCTCTGCCGGTGAGATGCGAGACTCTCCGCATCCCCAATGATTGAAGCCTGCAGGAAGAAACAAAGGTAAGTAAACATTTTCTATCACTTTCCACTTACCTCACATACTCACCTCTCCACACTTGCACCCATCACTTACCTTCACAGCGCACTTTTGCACCCCTCTGACCCCCGCAGACCCATTGCTCGCCTCGGTGACCCTGGCAGGGTTCGCAGCCTTCGGGAAGCCCACACTTGTGTGGGTAAAATGGGGATAATCCTCTTTTCTGCCTGTTAACCACCTGTTAACAGGCAGTTAAGTGGCTGTAATCCCTTCCCGCCTCCAGGAGATGGGACCCGGTGCAGGTCGGCTACCCGCCTCCTGATGGCACGGAGGCGGGTTGGGCAGCCGCCCCCAGATGCTGCCATTTTCCCGGCAGTCCCACCTCCAAACCCACCTCCCCAGGGCTGGCAAGATTGCGCCCTCTGTTTTTGCTATGTTGATTGAGGGATAAATATTGGCCAGGACATGTAAAAAACATCACTTATAAAACAAACCATGGCTTTCATTAGGGATGACCGTGACTGAGCAAAATTAATGGGACTAAAAGTCGATAAATCCCAAGGACCGGATAACCTACATCCTAGGGTTTTGAAAGAGGTGGCCATTGGGATAGTGGACGCATTGGTTGTCATCTTCCAAAATTCTATAGATTCTGGAATGGTTCCTGCAGATTGGAGGATAGCAAATGTAACCCTGTTATTTAAGAAAGGAGGGAGAGAAAAAACGGGGAACTACAGACCTGTTAGCCTCACATCAGTAGTTGGGAAAATGCTGGAATCTATTATAAAGGATGCACTAACTGGGCACTTAGAAACTAATAGTAAGATTGGGCAGAGTCAACATGGATTTATGAAAGGGAAATCCTGTTTGACAAACCTATTGGAGTTCTTTGAGGATGTAACTAGTGGAGTAGACAAAGGGGAACCGGTCGATGTGGTGTATCTGGATTTTCAGAAGGCCTTCGATAAGGTCCCACACAAGAGGTTGGTGAACAAAATTAGGGCACATGGAATTGGGAGTAATATACTAGCATGGATTGAAAATTGGTTAACAGACAGAAAACAAAGAGTAGGGATAAACGGGTCTTTTTCAGGATGGCAGGCTGTGACTAGTGGGGTACCGCACGGATCGGTGCTTGGGCCCCAGCTATTCACAATCTATATCAATGATTTGGATGAGGGGACTAAATGTAACATTTCCAAATTTGCTGATGATACAAAGCTAGGTGGCAGTGTCAGTTGCGAAGAGGATGTGAAGAGGCTTCAAAGGGATCTCGACAGGCTTAGTGAGTGGGCGAGAACATGGCAGATGGAATATAATGTGGATAAATGTGAAGTTATCCACTTTGGTAGAAAAAACAGAAAGGCAGAGTATTTCCTAAATGGTGAAAGATTGGGGAATGCAGATGCTCAAAGGGACCTGGGTGTCCTTGTACATGAGTCACTGAAAGTGAATGTGCAGGTGCAGCAAGCCATTAGGAAGGCAAATGATATGCTGGCCTTCATTACAAGAGGATTTGAGTACAGGAGTAAAGAAGTCTTACTCCAATTATATAGGGCCTTGGTGAGACCACACCTGGAGTACTGTGTACAATTTTGATCTCCATACCTAGGGAAGGATATACTTGCCATAGAGGGAGTGCAACGAAGGTTCACGAGATTGATTCCTGGGATGGCGGGACTGTCGTATGAGAAGAGATTGAGTAAACTAGGCCTGTATTCTCTTGAATTCAGAAGAATGAGAGGGGATCTCATTGAAGCATACAAAATTATTACAGGGCTTGATAGGATGGATGCTGGGAGAATGTTTCCCTTGGCTGGAGAGTCTAGAACCAGGGGCCACAGCCTCAGGATAAAGGGTAGGCCATTCAGGACTGAGATGAGAAGAAATTTCTTCACACAGAGGGTGGTGAATCTTTGGAATTCTCTACCCCAGAGGGCTGTGGAGGCTCAGTCATTGGGTATATTCAAATCAGAAGTCGATAGATTTCTGACTAGTAAGGCCATCAAGGAATATGGCGATAGGGCCGGTGAATGGAGTTGAGGCAGAAGATCAGCCATGATCTCATTGAATGGCGGAGCAGGCTCGAAGGGCCGAATGGCCTACTCCTGCTCCTATTTCTTATGTTCTTACGACTGCCACTATACTCACTGTTCTTTAGCCCGATTATTTATTATGACCGAAATGACGTAATTTTTCTCAACGATCTCATCCAGACGAAAAATCCCACTGGATCCAAAGAGATTTTGTCGTGATTTCTCTGTGGCTGCTTCCAGTTGTTCTTCAGATAAAGCTGTGGGAAACACGTCAATTTCTGACATGAAGTTTTCAATCTGTGGAATGAGAACATTTAATTGTCAAGAGACTTGGGCCAGCCTAGTTAAATAGAACATGGAACGGGTCCGATTGTATCAGTCTTTGATTATTGAAACAATCGATGAGATATTTGGGCACACAGTGCATTTGCACACAATACAAGTAAAGGGCTCTCCGACAGTCGCTCATTGTGTCGAAGGCTGCTAAGCCATACAGACCAGGGCAATCTCAGGATTGATCACTGATCTTCGCTGAGTTATCTGATCTAATGGACTATTACAATTGGCTTCAGTGTCCCTGCCGCTAGGAGAGGGGAAAGATAAAATCAGCCAGGGCTTCTGCTCCTCATCACTTTCCAGTGAATGTGCTTGGAAAGTGTGTCTGTGAAGAAGTAAGCACACATTTACAGTCAGTTGTGATGCTGCCTACAGGTAGAAAGCTTGTCGAAACTCATTGTCCAGACTCGCATGAAAATGGCAACTTAGCAACATACTGGCACCCACAAAACATTACCACATTGCCAATCATAGCTGTTGCTTCCTCCAGGAGAGATGGAAAATGAAAGTGAATGGTATCCCTGGGTTGCTGTTAAATGCTTCCTTGCAGTTGGTTCAGGAAAGGCATGAGTGAAGGCCTAAAAGCAGGTTATCTACTGCCTCTGACCTACAGGTGGTGCACACCACAGGTAAAAATTCAGGGGATGCACACCTTCACAAATATAATCATATTAGGAAAACAATTAGATCCCCGTGACATTGCTCATAGAGAGTCAAAAGATAGGAACATAGGAAGATAGAACAGGAGTTGGCCATTCAGCCCATTGAGCCTGTTTTGCCATTCAATTAGATCATGGCTGATTTGTACCTCATCTCCTCTTTGTTCCATATCTCTTGATACCCTTACATAATAAAAATCGATCGATCTTAATCTTGAAAGTTTCAGTTGACCCCCAGCATCCACAACCTTGAGATTTCCACTACCCTTTGTGTGAAAAGGTGTTTCCTGATTTCATTCCCAAATGGCCGAGCTCTAATTTTAAGATTATGCCCCCTTGTTCCGGATTACCCTACCAGAGGAAATAGTCTCTTTGTATCTACCCTATTAAATCCCTTTACCATTTTAAAGACCTCGATTAGATGACCCCTCAACCGTCTAAACTCAAGGGAATACAAACCGAGTTTATGCAACCTGTCCTCGTAATTTAACCCTTTAAGATCTGGTATCATTCTGCTGAATCTGTGCTGTACCCCCTCTAAAGTGTGACGGCTAAGATCTGAGGAATTAAGTGTGATGCTTACAGTATTGTGTGCTGTATGAAAAACTTTTAATGCATTATAGATTAGTTGCTGAGCTAAATGGACTTATTCGTAGATCTATTACAATCAAGTGACTGTACAAAATCTCAGACTGTACACAAACTCTCAGGCATATGTAGGGTTCGCAATAATTTCTGTCTAGATCAGAAACAGTGATGAACCAAGTATAATTGAAGAGTGGTTGTTTAACTAATTTCAGGCAGCTGCAAGTCATACATCAGGTCAGTGATTCAAACTTTAAGGGCTGGATTTTGCCAGCCAGGTAGTTAACAGGCAGATAAGAGGATTATCCCCATTTTGCCCACACACGTGCGGGCTTCCCGAAGGCTCCGAAACCCGCCAGGGTCACCGAGGCGAGTAGTGGGTCTGCGGGGGTCAGATGGGTCCAAAAGTGCACTGTGAAAGTGAGCGATGGGTGCAAGTGTGGAGATGTGAGTATCTGAGGTAAGTGCAAAGTGTTAGAAAAAGTGTACTTACCTTTGTTTCTTCCTGCAGGCTTCAATCGGTGGGTATGCGGAGAGTCTCGCATCTCCACGGTAGAGATGACAGATGGTCGTTGCATTCTCCAATGCAACAACCATCTAATTTCTACAAAAGAAAGAGGTTTGATGAGTCTTGAATACAAGAACTCATCAAACTACAGAGAATGTCAGTGTTTGACAGCTTCACAGAGCTGTCAAACGATGACAATTCATCTGTCAAAAATTTTTGACAGATGAAACATCATACGCTGACGTTCTCTGTAACCGGCTTCCCCTTAATTGGCCTGCTAAGCCCACTAGGCGGGCTTAGCAAGGTCAATCAAAGGAAAATATCGTGGGTTGGCCAGAAGTCAATGGAGGCGGGACTAAAACCCGACAAGTGGGAGTCCCGCCTCCAAAAGCTCCCCATTGGCAAAATCCAGCCCTAAGAGTGACCATCTTGTGGAGCTAATCACTGTTGTACTAATTGGTCCATGTCCTATTAAATAGATTATTGGGTAAAATTTAATCGCTAAACCGTTAAAAGCTTTTTTCTTACCTTAACCAAGCTCTGGGACATATTTTCTTCCCTCTGTTTCTGCTCCTCAGCTTGCTCCATAGTTGTGTTAGTCTCCATTAGTTCTTCTGTAACTTGTCCTGTTTTAGGCAGGAGATGTGCAGGAATCAGCTACTGCTTAACACGTAATACAATCGCAACTACTGAAAAACTGTTGTTTAAACAATAGAGTTCCAAAAAGTGCTTCCTGATTTCATTCCTAAATGGCCTAGCTCTAATTTTAAGATTATGCCCCCTTGTTCTGGATTCCCCCACCAGAGGAAATGATCTCGCAGTGATGGAACTGATAGCTCTGTGGGCTCGGGTCTACTGAAAGAGCTCTGACCCAGAGATCCAAATTCCTATTTTTGCAAAATTCTCTTCATTGGTGCAGTCAATTACAAGATTTTATTAATTTTGTCTGTAATATTCACCCATTAGAATTCAGCATTAGTTAGAAATTTATATTCTAAAACAAAAAATGCATTTTCACTGTAATGAAAACATTTCAAAATTAAAACTTCTGTAATTCTAACCTACAGTAAGTAGTAAGGCAGATAGTGGAAATAGAAGAAGATATGTAACATGTTAGAAAGGTTGCGGTGCACAACTAGTTTAGAAATATAACAAAATAGGTGGTCTAGTCACAAAATATTTACTCCAGTCCCCATATATGTAACAGGAATTGCTATTACGGTTGCTGCATAAACAAAACATTTTTATGTTTTCTGTTTCTATCTACTGAACATTTTGCCACCGTGGTGGGAATTAGGGCCAGCTGGGAGCTAGAATCAGCGGCTTTTAAAACTGGTCCTTCAAACCAGGTCCCAGGTGTTGCCATTGGTCCCCAAGTCAACATAACGGTAAATTCATTCGCTGCAAGTTCGAAATCTGAGAAAAATCTAACTTTTTTCGTAGATGCATTAATTACATTTTCCATTTATTTAAAATGAGTGCAGGGTATGCTGGCATACTTTAATCAATCTATATCTAGTTTATTAAAGAAAGAATGAACTTACTTTTATAACAACCTCATAACGTCCCAAAGAGCACGGTCCCACAAGCAGCAATATGAGAATCTGTTTTAGTGATATTGGTTCAGGGACTGGCCAGGACCCCCCTGCTCTTTTTCGAAATAGTGCCGCGGGATCTTTTACATCCACGAGAGAGAGAGAGCGCAGACGGGGCTTCGGTTTAACGTCTCATCCGAAAGACGGCACCTCCGACAGTGCGGCACTACCTCAGCACTGCACTGGGAGTGTCAGCCTAGATTTTTTTGTGCTCAAGCCTCTGGAGTGGGACTGTGAACCAACAACCTTCTAACTCAGAGGCGAGAGTGCTACCCACTGAGCCACATCTAGTTTATTATAGATTGAGCAAAATCTATATTTGTTTTCAATAGATCGAGCGTGGGACAAATCAATGTACTGAACGTTACTTTGTATCACCCACCTCCCGCACCGCTTTGAAGTTCCGGCTGCCGCGAGGAGCCTTTGTAACGAGTTGCAGTCGCATTGTATCCACTCACTCGGCGTCTTGTTGCTATTGGTAACCAGGAAGCGGGGAGGCCAACAGAAGCCTGTGCGGAGGTAAATGTTAATAATTAAAAACCCGAGAATGTTGCAAAATACGAAGCAGCATCTGTGGGGAGAACAGACCAGTGGACACTGGGGTCCGCACCCGGACCATGCACTTGTCCTGTTCTCTCCACAGATGCTGCCTTGACCGCCTGAGTCTTTCCAGCACTTTTTTGTATTCGTTTCAGAATCTCCAATATTTTGCTTTAAATTGTTCATAATGCTGACTCCCTTTGCCATTATGGCTTGTGGTTCAATTTTTTTTAAATTGCAATCATATTCATAACAAATCAATCAATAATTTAATGATTTCCTGTTATTTTAGATGATAATGAATGGTAAAACTAACAAAAGAGCAGAATAGCTTTAAAGAGGTTTTACTGCAGTATTTCACATGATGTGCTGAATGGTTTGTTGTTTTACAAACATAAATCACCTTTCACATTTGTGGAATAAACAAACTCAGTGATTCTTCACAGTCGCTCGTTTTTTTTCCCTGGAAAAAGTTGCCAATGGCGATTGGTCCGTTTAACCAGGCATACATCATCCTCCCTTTTCTGATTGGTCAGAAACGTTATCAACCATAACGTGATCCCGCCCACCCGGCCTGCGATAAACGCGAAGCTGTGATTGGTTACACTGACCAGCCTTTTGACCAATCGTTTTGCAGGCCTGGCATCATTGTGACGCGGTATGATCGCAAAATGGGCGCTTAACTCGCGCGATGCCGCCAATTTGGGGAGGAGCGCGCAATTTTGAAAACGCACAGCAGCATGTGAGTGCATGTTGGGCAGAGTGGGATCGACCTAAAGTCCACACACTGGGCATGCCATCCGGGTTCACTCGCTTTGGATTAAAATAAAGCTTATTTTTTAATTGCATCTCACTTGGGGAAAAAATAGACATAACTTAATCCTGTAACACACCTTCCAGTTCCCAATGGCCCGAAATGCTCCCACACACCTAAATATTCCCACCCCCCAGTGCTGCCACACCACAACACCCCTTTGTCACTCCTCCCAGCCCCGGATACCCCCTTTCTGTCGGAGGTGCCGTCTTTCGGATGAGGTGTTAAACCGAGGCCTCGTCTGCTCTCAAGCGGACGTAAAAGATCCCATGGCACTAATTTAAAGGAGAGGAGGTGAGTTATCCCCGGTGTTCTGGCCAATATTTATCCCTCAACTAACATCACAAAAAAACATTATCTGGTCATGATCACGTTGCTGTTTGTGGGAGCTTGCTGTGCGCAAATTGGCTGCCGCGTTACAACAGTGACTACACTTCAAAAAGTACATCATTGGCTGTAAAGCGCTTTGGGACGTCCTGAGGCCGTGAAAGGCGCTATATAAATGCAAGTGTTCCTTTCTTTCTTTTTGATCTCAAACACCAGGACAGACCTTCTCAGTGCTCCCATATCCCACAACCCTCTGCCTGGTTCTCCCAGACTTTTGCTCCCTCCAAATGTCTCCATACTTCATGATTCCTATTCCCAAACCCCAGGACCACCTTCCCAACACACTACCAACCCACACGGCCCCAACAGTTGTTTGGGGAGATGTAGGCCTTTGTTATTATCCAGACTACTAGATAAGAGGTTCCACTGATGCTAACATTTTCTTGTTTTTCTTTTCCCTTATGCATTATGCTTGAAGTGTGGTGGTCAGAGTCAGCCTGTGAACAAACCTTTTGTGTAGAATCTCCTCTTCAGTGCCATTGTGAGGTTCCACTTTAGTGACATCATGAATGTGGACAAT
Source organism: Squalus acanthias (assembly GCA_030390025.1). Taxonomy (NCBI): domain Eukaryota; kingdom Metazoa; phylum Chordata; class Chondrichthyes; order Squaliformes; family Squalidae; genus Squalus; species Squalus acanthias. The sequence continues at coordinate 86,818,082 of CM059438.1, forward strand.
GGACTGTGGGTAATCACAGGTTTAGAGTCTTATGATGCTTTCCACACACGAGCTGAGAAACCCCAGGCTTTGCTGAAGAAGTAGAGGATCATGTTTATTTTAAATATATATAAATATCTAGAATGATTTTACTGAAAGAAAGGTTCTGCGCAGAACACTTGTAGCCAGACAGCCTCTGACGAAACATTTTTAAAGCATAAAACATGGGAACAAAGAAGAACTACGTGACGTCAGTACGAGTACAACTATTTATTTCTATTGATGCTGATTATGATAATGTGGCAATTCAGATGTGTGTAGTTCCTATTTAAATGTCGATGACATTTAGTTATAGACAGCAGGAATCCTAGAACTTTGAAAAGGTATTTTAGAAAACCACAAAAGAAACATGAAGTGGAAAAATAATTTCGAAATTAAAACTTTTCCTTGTATCTTACAGGCCGGTTTTCCTTCTGGTCCTGCATTTATGCCTGCCAGACCAGGAGCACACTGGATGTACACAGTGTGTTTTGTTTTATTTATGCTCCGTCAATACTCTTATGCTAGTTTGGACTTTAAGTATCATCACACGTCTCCTCTGGAGTCCTTTCTTAAAGAAGTGGAAAAAAATTATTCATCTATTACCCATGTTTACAGCATTGGAAAGTCAGTGGAAGGTGGAGTATTTATAAAGATAGTGAGATGTATAAATGTATTCAATATTGTACCGTGTGACTCGGGTTTGAATGTGCAATACTAGAGACTAGTAGGTGGGTTCACACCTGAAATCTTTCACTTGTCATGTTACCATACTGGCCAATTGATAAGTGGAAAATGGGTTTTCAATACATTTACAGTAGCAAGATGGTGATGAATGATGCATTAGATAGCTCCAGATTCTTACTATAAGTAAAATATACAGTCACCAGTCATATTGTACTTACTCAGCAGGCTATACTTAATTCAAAGGGTAAAATGCAATTTTGGATTCAAATTATAGTTATAAATCACTCAAGCTTTACTCTTGCAGTTCACAATGTCATTTAAAGTCCTCTGATCAGATCACTGCCATATAATCACTCCTCTGTTACTTGTCTATATAACTTATTGTGCATTAGGACGGGAACTGTGGGTTATTGCAATTGGAGAAAACCCGAAGGAACATCGCATTGGCATTCCTGAGGTTAAATACATTGGAAATATCCATGGAAATGAGGTAAATTATCATTCATAATGAATGAGAGGGTATGTTTACTAACTGACGATTGATGTGCTATGGGGTTACACGAAGAATAAGATGTTATTTGTGGCCTGCAGTAACATCCTTACCTCAAAATAATAAAGACTACTTGTGGGTACGGTGAACTCCACGTACAGTCCAAAGTCCCTGATTATCAAAAGATGCGTAAAGCTACAGCATTTCAAGCAGAAGAAGTCATGTTTGCTGTTTCTTTTATTTTAAAATAAATGGCAAGGTTCTTCGGTGCAGCAGCAAATCAGTCCACACAATAGAAATTCGCTGAATTTCATCTCTTTTATGGTAGGACTCCCTGGGGTCGATTTTCACTGCGTTCGCCCGTTGTTAACAGGGTGGTAAGGGCCTCAAAATTGAGTCGGTAATGTTAGAACTCCGTTAACGCCGACGTTGCGGCCGGCTCCATTTTGAAAGGGGCCTACCGCCGGATGACCAAAGCACCCGCCTGTTACATGTGATACGCCCCTTTTAAATATGGAAATCAGGATCCTATGACGTAAACAGGACTCTCATTACCATTTTAGGTTGGAACTGGTCGGAGCCGATGCTACGCGGGAATCGAAGAGGTCTAGCTAAAGCGTCGAATTATTTTTGTGGGCCCCGGAGGAGCAGGGCCCAGAGAAATAATCAGAACGGCTGTTGCCCTGGAAACCCCCCTCCCCCCCAACTTACCTTGCTAGAGGCTGCCCTGCCCCTGCCCGATCCCGAGGCCTCAGTCTGTCGAGCTGCATCAGGACACCTGTTTGGCGGCCTGCAGCTCACCTGCCAAATTTTAAATGATGCCGGAGCCTCAAAATTGTGAGGGATTCTTTTGCTGCCGGAACGGGCAGCTGACCAGCGTATTCCTCCAGTCGCTTCCCCCAAAAGTCAAAATCAAACCTCTCCTCTTTGGTGAAAACTAGGTTATGTTCTCTCCTCTACCTTCTTCCTCGCATGCCACAATGCCTCACACCATCCACACTCGAGACAAACATTTTATGTGGTAGGTGACAATATATTGGCTTGTAATACTGACCACGTTATTATATCATGTATCGTACTGACCTGATATAAAATATTTTGTTGCAGTCAAGGCCAATTGAATGGAACTCTGATTGGCTCCCAGCAGACCGACTTACAAGTAGAATTGACTATCCTTCTCCAATTTCATTGTGCCACCCTGGTTCCCATATTCGCTCTTGGCTTCTTGGGTTAAATTATGAGGACAGGTTGCATATACTTGACTTGTATTTCCTTGAGATTGAGGGGTGATCTAATTGAGGTGTTTAAAATGATAATTGGATTCAATATTGTAGATACAGAGAAACTGTTTCCTCTGATGGAGAATCCAGAACAAGGAAGCACAATTAGATCATGCCCGATCTGTACCTCAACTCCATTTACCCGTCTTTGCTCCAAATCCTTCGATACCATTACCTAATAAAAATCTATTGGTCCCAGTCTTGAAAATTTCAATTGACCCAAAATCCACAGTCTTTTGGAGGAGAGAGTTCCAGATTTCCATTACCCTCTGTGTGGAAAAAGTGCATCCTGATTTCCTCCTTTAAAGGGCTAGCTCTAATGTTAAGGGTATGCCCTTTTGTTCTGGATTCCCCTCCCCAGCCCAGAGGAAATAGTTTCTCTGTATCTACCCTATCGAAACCCTTTATCATTTTAGATCACTCCTGTACCTTCTAAACTCAAGGAAAAACAAACCAAGTTTATGCAACCTGCCCTCATAATGTAACCCTTTTGACTCCAGTATTATTCTGCTTGGTATTATGATACACCAAGTCTCATTCATGTTCTGTAAATTTCACAGATTTTGCTTTGATTTTGCAAAGTTATCAGAAATATCCAAAGCCCTATTGATCCCTATATTGCAGATTATTTTTGTACTTGGACGTGCAGCCAAGTTATACCGTTGCACCTTCTATCTCGTGTGAAATGTAGCAAATTCACTCTGAGAACAACTTACAGTAAAGAATGTAAAAATTATTTCATTTTTTTTTTGTTTGGGATGGGGGAAATTGAGGAGATGAGGCTCGGCAATCACTTACTGAAATCAAAGAAATGAGAAAGTTGCCTACGTTGAAGCTGTGCCCCATTTCCGGAAAGCTAGAATGTTGGTTTTTTTCTAGTGCTTAATGCTACTGTGATTTGTGCAGCCCATTGGCAGGGAGGTTCTGCTCCATTTAATCGATTACCTGGTTACAAGTTATGGGCACGACCAGAACATCACCAAACTGATCGGTAGCATGAGAATCCACATTCTACCCTCGATGAATCCAGATGGGTTTGAAAATTCGATTGTTGGAAGATGCATAGGGACCCATGGACGGTAAAGCTTTATTGAAAGTTCCAGCATGTATGTTTCTCCATCTTGTTTTTTTCCCCCTTTGTGACAATAGGCCATTAGATTTTCAACTGGAGTCCTTAGACTCCAGGCTGTCAAATGGTCAACGAGGTCATTAACTATCCGTCCGTATGTCAATACGTTTTTGTTTTTTCCCCAGTATTTTTGATTCAGTAGCAGGTACTTTACTACATACTAATTAAAATTAATTTCTGCAATGATGTTATGGTTCACCTTTGATGGCCTGACACTGTCTTTTGGAAGTGTCAATGTTTGTAGGTGACCCCCGCCCCACACAGAGTAATGTTTGAAAACCATTGCTGTATGGCTAAATGAAATAGTTAAATGGTTTTGAGAAAGATTAAAGCATCATCAGATGGAGAGATACAGGTAAGTGTACAGAGTATAACATTTAGGATTACAATCAGACCTTTTTAATTCATGTTCTGCTGGTTTGTATGCCTAGGGATCTGTTGGACCTTTTCCCCCCTCATCAACCTACACCATTGTTCATTATATGATTAATCCGTTCGCCTCTGCTTCCCAATCCAGGTTGACAGATAAATGCTAAATATCAGATTTGCATTGTTTTTGACTCTTTATTATGGAAAGTCCACTAACACTTTTCACCTGACCCAGCTGGACATCATCACTGGATGGATGCTAACCGATTAAGTGGCAGTCCTGATCCACTGCTTAGCTGTGCAGAGTCCTGCTGTGCTGCTCCGTTGAATGAACTGCCAGTAAAAAAAAGAGCTCAGCGTTTATTTTTTAACTGTTTCTTGCTGAACAGCGCGCAATGTACAGAAATGAGCTGGTGTTACATTCAACAATGCATGCCTTGCTCTGAGTCGCCAGTGAGCTTCTCCGCTGTGTAAAATGCCAGTAAGAGATGAAGTGGTCATCGAATCATAAAATAGTACAGCACAGAAGGAGGCCATTCGGCCCATTGAGTCTGCGCCGGCTCTATCGAAGAGGAATCCAGTTAGTTCCACTCCCCGGCTCTTTCCCATACCCCTGCAATTTTTTTCTCCTTCAAGTATTTATCCAATTCCCTTGTGAAGGCTACTATTGAATCTGTATCCACCACCCTATCGGGCAGTGCATTCCAAATCCTAACCACTCGTGTTAAAAAGCTTTTTCTCATGTTGCCTCTGGTTCTTTTAACAATCACCTTAAATCTGTGCCCTCTGGTTGTCGACTCTTCAGCCATTGGAAACAGTTTCTCTTTATTTACTCTCTCTAAACCCTTCATGATTTTTAACAACTCTATCAAATCTCCTTTTAGCCTTCTCTGCCCCAAGGCGAACAACCCCAGCTTCTCCAGTCTATACACGTAACTAATTCCTCATCCCTGGAACCATTCTAGTAAAACTCATGCACCCTCTCCAAAGTGTTAATGTCCTTCCTAAAGTGTGGTGCCCAGAATTGGACACACTATCCCAGCTGGGGCCGAACTAGTGTTTTATAAAGGTTTAGCATAGCTTCCTGGCTTTTGTACTCTACGCTACTATTTATAAAGCCCAGGATCCCATATGCTTTATTAACTGCTTTGTTAACCTGTCCTGCCACCTTCAAAGATTTGTGTACAAACACCCCGAGCTCCCTCTCTTCTTGCACCCCGTTTAAAATCGTACCATTTATTGTCTCTCCTCATACTTTCTACCAAAATGTACCACCTCACACTTTTCTGCGTTGAATTTCATCTGCCATGTGTCTGCCCATTTCACCAGCCTGTCAATGTCCTCTTGAATGACTATTACTATCTTCCTCACTGGTCAGTGTACACGAGCTAAAAGATGGAGTTACTTTAACAGCCCTATTGACAGTCAAGGGATACACTAAGTGCGTAAATATCAACATAATGAATCGGTTTTTACTATGCAACAAATTCATATTTTCCAGTACATCTGGATTAACCAGGTCTGACTGTATAAGCAGTGCCAAGCAATGACTATCTCCAACAAGCGAGAGTCTAACCACCGCCCCTTGACATTCAACGACATTACCATCGCCGAATCCCCCACCATCAACATCCTGGGGGTCACCATTGACCAGAAACTTAACTGGACCAGCCACATAAATACTGTGGCAGGTCAGAGGCTAGGTATTCTGCGGCGAGTGTCTCACCTCCTGACTCCCCAAAGCCTTTCCACCATCTACAAGGCACAAGTAAGTAGTGTGATGGAATACTCTCCACTTGCCTGGATGAGTGCAGCTCCAACAACACTCAAGAAGCTAGACACCATCCAGGACAAAGCAGCCCGCTTGATTGGCAGCCCATCCACCACCTTAAACATTCACTCCCTCCACTGTGGCTGCAGTGTGTACCATCTACAAGATGCACTGCAGCAACTTGCCAAGGCTTCTTCGGCAGCACCTCCCAAACCCGCGACCTCTTCCACCTAGAAGGACAAGGGCAGCAGGTGCATGGGAACACTATCACCTCCAAGTTCCCCTCCAAGTCACACACCATCCTGACTTAGAAGTATATCGCCGTTCCTTCATCATCGCTGGGTCAAAATCCTGGAACTCCCTCCCTAACAGAACTGTGGGAGTACCTTCACCACACGGACTGCAGCGGTTCAAGAAGGCGGCTCACCACCACCTTCTCAAGGGCAATTAGGGATGGGCAATAAATGCTGGCCTTGCCAGCGACGGCCACATCCCATAAAAAAACGAATTAAAAAAAAAGTTCAGTTTCCCTTTAAGAAACATTCTTCTAAAAGACTCTTGTTAGAATAAAAGTATATATATTTTTTATAAAACCCTGACGACCACCATAGAGAAGCACTGCTGCAACCTCCGTGTACTTTGTGTACGTTTACAGGTATAACAGTAATCAAATGGATTTAAACAGAAATTTTCCTGACCCCTTTGGAAAAAGCATTGCACCTCTTGAGCCAGAAACTGAGGCAGTGACACGGTGGATTCATAGCGAGCCGTTTGTGTTGTCTGCTAGTCTTCATGGAGGAGCCATAGTGGCTGCTTATCCATATGATAATAACAACCAAGGTGAGATTTTCATATTAGCTCTTTAAACAGTTTGATTTGGTTTAAAATTAGTCTCTATCCCCCTGTGTATAGATTGCAGTTTGCACTGGTCTCGGATTCATGACTTGATCTTCATTTAGGGCCTTGACTAATAGGTGTTTTTCGTCTGAAGTCCCGATAGGCTTGTGGAAAACACTTAGGGGGAAAAATTCAGTTGGTTGCGCCTCCCGTTAGCGCCTTAAGAGGGCGCTAATGGGGCGCAAAGCATCTAGCGCCCAGGCGCGGCGAAGTTTGCGCCGCTCGCGAAATTAACTAGACATTTTGCGGCGGCGCTAAACACTACCGCCACGATCTCCTGCGCCAGCAGATCATGACGTCACTCGAGTGCACAACGCCCCGGTATCGCCCCGGAGCGGATATTGAGTGGCGCCCCCTGCCTTACCGCCTGACGCTAGCAACGACAGGTTGAGGGGAGCGTTCTGCAGTCATGAAGGGAAAGGGGGAGCGCTATTTAAAGGTGTCCGCTTCCTGCCTTTTATTGTTGGTGCCATTTTTGAACTACGCATTCTGAGAGAGAGAGGGAGAGACTTCTGGAGAGATTCAATGTTGTGTGAAGGAGTTTTGGGTACTGAGCAGCACTTTGCAGGTTCATTTTGATTTGCCATTCCTTGTATCGATTTAGCAGAGACTGTGGGGGCTGCACTCTGAGCTCTTTGCCTGGTACTCTCCATTGTTCTTTCCAGCACATTTGATGTGCAGGTCTCTCCAGGCCGAGATTCAAGGCTGCAATGAGCAGGATGTGGATGGAAAGCAAGATTAACCATCCCCTTTAAGAACTGGCCCGTGCCATTGTGTGTGTGTTCCATTGCTGACTGACATTACATGAGCTTCGCCAGCGCTCTGAGGTAGCGCCTCGCTCCTCGGCATTTGCGCCTTAAGACAGGTGTGAACCGCCTGATATAGCGCTCCAATCACCTCCAGGGGCGATTAAAGTCAAATTTGCAGTCGGTGGCGATAATTAGCGCCAGGCGCTAATCTTTGCGCCCGGCCGATAATTGCGCCCCAAATGGGGCGATACTGAATTTCTCCCCCTTAGATTGGTAGCCCATGCCGAACATGCCTGTTCTCAACGAACACTACCAGTCTCGTGTTTGATCACTGTATGAAACTTGTAAATTTCTACTCTGCTACATGTTACAATTTCCTACCTTTTTTAAATGACGAAATGTGCCCACAATGACCCTGTTCGAATTAGTGGGATGCCATGTGAGAGTCTCCCGTATGACATCTACAGGGCTTGACTTTTTCAAATGCTGATTTAAACAATTAAAACGTCTCCCCTCCTCCAAAACTGCCGAGTCAATGGGTGAAATGGATCCCAATGGCACAGTACAAAGCCATACAGACCAGGAATGTCTCACATTCAGCCCCTGGTCTTTACTGAGTTTAAAAAAAAAAATTCAGCCAGGATAGCAACAGGTGCTCAACAACTGGCCTTGGTGTGCTCCTAAGCGAGCAATAAGAAAAATCAGCCACGGTTCCCAGTCTTGATAACTATCCGGTTGGCCCATTGTTAGAAAGGGGCATGTTGGTGAGGGCAGGTAAAGACAGGATCAGTCTCAGGATGATGCCTCCCCGGTACAATAGCCCACGACACTCTTTATTGTGGCTTACATGTGAAATTGGCCACTTGGGTGAGATATCTCGGGGCTGCCAATGATGTGGAACTATAGTCTAGCATGAGTCGGCACCTTTAGGAGAGGAGGCAAGAAAGTAACAAAAAGGTTAAAAATTTAAGCTTTCAATTGATTTATTCCACTCATTTTTTCCCCCCATGTGTTTTATGCTTTTCTTAATAATTGTGAACAATATGCCTTCAGTCATCAGTCAGTTCTTCATTGGTGTTTCCCTGACCACTACAAGTGCAGCCACCACAGTTATTTGATGATGCCATTACATGTTTTGGAAGGTTTCCATTCTTTGTTTCTGCTTCTATCTATTGTCCATGTTGGGACTGTATTCAACATAAACTTGCACTTCTTACAGCACCTCTAAAGTAGTGGCAAATTTAAGTTGATGAGGGTTATTATTTGGATATTTTTCTACCACTCTCACCCAATGAGTGTGCCACTCAGACCAAGATTTGTAGTTGCCATCAGCCGTTCATACGAACAATGCCGGGCAGGTAAAGACCCTCTGGTCCATCCAGCCTGTCCCACACAATTGCGATACCTTGTGTATCACGATACATACACTCCCCACCCCACCCGAAACCAAGTGATCTCCTAGGAGAGGCGAGAAACCAGATAAAAACCCAGGCCAATTTGGGGGGGAATCTGGGAAATTATCTCCGACCATTTAGGCCATCGAAACTAGTCCAGGAGATCACTCTGGCCCTGAATTCCTGAAGTAGTTAGCTTCTGTAAGAGGTGATGTTCACCTCAACCAGAAACAGGCCCACTTAAGGATGTTCTCAAAGAATGAAAATTAAAAAAAAAATGTCTGCTTGAAAGTTGATGGACAGCTTTCTTCACCAAAAAGTGCCTGCCGAGACTTATTTTGTTTGGGGAGCTGCGCATCGTTCTAGTCACAAATACATCACATGCAAGTACTACAATGACGCATGTTGATACAATTTCCATCATCATGTCATATATTCGCAAACAAATGAGCAAAAGCCAAACACTGAATCATGAAAACTGTGCCCTTTAATATGCTTGGCATAGGTTTAAAATGCCAAAGAAGAGCAGAACTTAAGAAAGCTTCACAGGGACTTCTAAAAAAAAATATTTAACAAGCAAAAATAACTGCATCATCTAGATGCCTTAAAAGAAAGAACTTGCCTTTTATATAGCACTTTTCACATCCCAAAGTACTTCACAGCAAATGAAGTATTTCTGGTGGAGTCACTGTTGTACATAGGCAAATACGGCAGTCAATTTACGCACAGCAAGGTCCCACAAAGAGCACTAAGATAAATGACCAGTTAATCTGTTTTGGTGCCGTCAGTTTAGGGATAAATGTTGGCCAATCTACCAGGAGAGGTACCCTGCTCGTCTTCAAAAAGTACCATTGGGATCCTTTACATCCACCTGAGAGGGCAGACAGGGCCTCAGTTTAACATCTCATTTGAAGGACAGCACCTCTGACAATGTAGTACTTCCTTAGTACTGCACTGAAGTGGCGGTCTAAATCATAGAATCATAGAAATTTACAGCACGGAAGGAGGCCATTTCGGCCCATCGTGTCCACGCCGGCCGACAAAGTGCTATCCAGCCTAATCCCATTTTCCAGCTCTTGGTCCGTAGCCCTGTACGTTATGGCACTTCAAGTGCACATCCAAGCACTTTTTAAATGTGGTGAGGGTTTCTGCCTCTACCCTTCAGGCAGTGAGTTCCAGACCCCCACCACCCACTGGGTGAAGAAATTTCCCCTCAAATCCCCTTTAAACCTCCTACCAATTACTTGAAATCTATGCCCCCTGGTTGTTGACCCCTCTGCTAAGCGAAATAGGTCCTTCCTGTCCACTCGCTAGGCCCCTCATAATTTTATACACCTCAATAAGATCTCCCCTCAGACTCCTCTGTTCCAAAGAAAACAAATCATGTACTGATGTCTCTGAAGTTGGGCTTGAACCCATGATCTTCTGACTCTAAAGACAAGAGTGCTACCACTGAGCTAAGGTTGACACTAAAGAATGTTTCATCTGTAGCTGCTAAAAAAGCATCACCTCAGTAAAAATGTAAGTGGCTACAAGACAAATACTGACAAAAAATATTTTAAATCCATTTATTTATTTTTATAGCATTTTTCGGGTACAGAGGGCAGCAGATTATATTATAATATATAAACCATAGCAGTTTACAGCACAGAAGAGGCCCTTGTATCCGTGCAGGCCCTGTGCTAATCTCAGTACTCAATGTTCTCCCCTTAGCGCCCTTCACTTCAAATACTCATCCATTTTGACCTTAAAAGATGCTATGGTCTCTGACTCAACTACTCCCCGTGGCAAAGCATTCCTGATCAATGGCAGCAAAAACACAAGGAAAGGGGATTCTGGTGAACCTTTACACGCTACATAGTTTAAGATCCCTCTAAAGTATGATGTCGCCAGCTTTAGTGGGAGCAGGAATACTCCGCATATCTGCAGCTCCCTGAAGCACGTGAGCACAAAAATCACCCCTTCTGTTGTAACCAGATTAAGTGACTCAATCATAGGGTCATACCACAGAAGGAGGCGATTCGGCCCATCATGCCTGTGGCGGCTCTCTGAAAGAGCTATCCAATTAGTCCCACTCCCCTATAGCGATAATTGTTGTGTAGTTGGTAGAACCTCAGCCCAAACAAAAGTATTGGAGTTTAGCTGATACATTGAAAATATTCCACTTCATGTTGTTGATTTTTGAACCAAAAAGTTGCAGGTAATGACAACCTACATCATTGCATCAGTAGGCGGTGATTCTTCTGTTCTTTGAAGCCTGCATGGCTTCTGTAATAAAGGAGGAAGTTTTAGGTGAATTTCCACTTTATGGTGGGTGAGACCCAGGACCTCTTCCTCTCCAATACCAGCTGGCAGAGCCAGACAATTAATGAACCCCTTCAGCGGATGTAGCTTTAAATACTAACAAGCTGAATTGTCGCTGGAGTAATGTCAGTTCTCAAATAATGGCGCTTATTTTTTAGTGATGAACACGAGACAAGATATTGTAGCCAAAGCACCAGAGATTTGACCAGATATATGATCAATGTTGAATGGGGTCATTTTCACTTTGAGCGCAGGCAGAGAACTGCTGGTTGCAGATCACTGCCATGCCTTGGCTACAAGGGACGTTTAAGCCCAATATGACATTGTAGGTTGCGCATGAGACAACAACAGGAGTATTCAGATATCACTACTCCATTGCTGTGTGGAAGGTTAGTCTAGCAGCTGATTTGAAGAGTTTGCATGAGAAAGCAAAATTAAACCATTTTTGCACCTGAGGTGAGTTAACTGTGAGCAGTTATGAGAACTATGGGATGCTGTGAGAGCACTTTCAGCGACTTAGTGCATACTGTGGGTAAGGGAAAAGATCCAAACACTAGCCCATAGCCCAAGGTCTTTTGGCAAAGCTGGAGACTTTAACGTGGGCATTTGAAAAGGAGCCTGTCAATTTGTCTGATGTTGAAGCCATGCATACCTTGGCAGCGAGAAGACCGCAGACGGTGATGAATCACCACGGAATTCCCAGCAGAATGGCAGCTAGAAGAAGCCAGAGATAACAACCTTCTGTACTCTGAAGGAAAAGCTGACGGCGTCAAGAGACGATTGTAACAGTTTGTGGTTGAGCTGATCAGCAGCCTGAATGAAAGGCTTGAACGTGTGTCAATTCTGAACAGTTTGGGTAATTTTGAATTCCTGTTCGGAAGAGATCACACATGCTGCTTCACATCTAAGCCTAGGCCCCCGTGACACACACACAGCAGAATGGTCCGAAATGAATGTCATGATTGTTCATCACAGACATTCTATTGATCTCAATGTAGCTGGACTGCTTGAAGCTTTGCACGACATGGAGCTGACAGTCTCTGTGAAATTCCTATTATAGGTGGCAAAGTGTGTTGAAAAAATATATTCTCATGTTAACACACCAGCAAGAGACGAGAGAAAGCAAGTGCCAGCACCAACTGTTAACACAGCAGTGGCGCTTCACAAGAGAGAATCTGAACTCTGAAATTCTAGCCACAAGATGACTAAAAACAAGAAAGCAGAAGGTTTGTCCAGCCACGAATAGGTGCTGATTCGTGCACAACTTTGGGGCTTAGGACTGACGTGCTTGCAGACCTGGGTAACAAGCGTTCAAATTTCTTTGTCAGTGGCGACCCTAAGTCAGAATAGAATAGAATAGAATCATAGAAGGATACGGCACAGAAGGAGGCCATTCGGCCCATCGTGCCTCTTTGGTAGAGCTATCCAATTAGTCCTGCTCCCCTGCTCTTTCCCCATAGCCCTGTAGATTTTTTCCCTTCAAGTATTTATCCAATTCTCTTTTGAAAGTTATTATTGAATCTGCTTCCACCACCCTCAGCGTTGCTAATGTTGTTTCCTTCCCTATTACGGATTCAAAACAACATTTATTCTCCCTTTTTTATGCTGAGGATTACCACCCCACATCGGTTTCCTCATGATGCCTGTGACAAAAATAGAGATTTTGTCCCATGGGAAGTGTATCCTGATGGCTTTACTCATGGGAAGTCTCAGTCTGGAACATGGCTGTGGCATTTAGCGGCTAATCAGCCCTGTGCCTTTAAGGCACGGCTCTAAATAGGCAAATCTAGATAACTGTGGCAACTTAGAAATTGCTCAGGTCATTCAGAGGGAAGTTGTAGCTGCTTATAAATTTTAGGTCCCAGGTCAATGACTGGAACATAGGAACAGAAGTAGGCCATTCAGCCCCTCGAGCCTTCTCCGCCATTCAATTAGACCCTGGCTGGTCTGTACCTCAATTCCATTTACCCACCTTACCTCCATATCTTAAACTGTAACAGCTCCTCAGTCAGCTGCATCTGAGTCTCACATCCCTGCCACATGTGATCCCACGCAAGTGCACGCTGGCCACTTCACCCCCCTAAATTGGTGCCTATTCACAGCAAGAAAAAAAGAGAGAATGGACCTCCCCCTGACTCCCCACCTATATGAGCCAACAGCCAGCCCAATGTAGCATAGGCAGTTATTTCTGCCGCTTACTCACCAAACATTCCTTCTATCCTTACAATGGAGCAGCTATATGTCTAGTTGGGAAGGTCATGGGTTCAAGCTCCACTCCAGAGCACATAATCTAGACTGACTTCAGTGCAGTGCTGAGGGAGTGCTGCACTGTTGGAAGTATTATCTTTTGGATGAGATGCTAAAGCTAGGCCCCATCTGCCATCTCAGGTGGACGTAAGAGATTCCAAGGAAGGACAGGAGAGTTCTCTTGGTGCTCTGGCCAACATTTATCCCTGAGCCAACACAACAAAAACAGATTATCTGATTATTTATCTCATTGTTTGTGGGACATTGCTGTACGCAAATTGGCTGCCGCATCAAGCTAAATTACAACAGCGACCATGTTTTAAAAGTACTTAATTGGCTGTGAAGCTTTTTGGGATACCCTGAGTACATGAAAGACACTCTAAAAATGCAAGTTTTTTCTTTCCTGCTATGTGAGCCAACAGTGGAGTGTTGGCAAGCTTCTTAATTATTGTGAGAGGGAATCATATCTGAATCTGATTCAATCTTCATCCACTCACATTTTCTTTAGGTTTCACTGAATGGTGATCGGGAGCTGGAACCCGAGCAGATTTTGACCTAGCTCTCATAATGTAGCAATTATAAGTCAGGAGTGTGTTGGAATACTCTCCACTTGCCTGGATGAGTGCAGCTCCAACAACACTCAAGAAGCTCGACACCATCCAGGATAAAGCAGCCCGCTTGATTGGCACCCCATCCACCACCTTAAACATTCACTCCCTCCACCACCGGTATACTGTGGCTGCAGTGTGTACCATCTACAAGATGCACTGCAGCAACTCGCCAAGGCTTCTTCGGCAGCACCTCCCAAACCCACCACCTCCAAGTTCCCCTCCAAGTCACACACCATCCTGACTTGGAAGTATATCGCCGGTCCTTCATCGTTGCTGGTTCAAAATCCTGGAACTCCCTCCCTAACAGCACTGAGAGTACCTTCACCACACAGACTGCAGCAGTTCAAGAAGGCGGTTCACCGCCACCTTCTCAAGGGCAATTAGGGATAGACAATAAATGCTGGCCTTGCCAGCGACGCCCACATCCCAGGAACTAATTTTAAAAATTGTTCCAACTGCTGCCTGATGGAAATGAGCTTACAAAGCGGAGACTAGACCTGAGACATTCCTAGTCTATTTGGCTTGGTATCACACTGGGTGATGCTTTTATCAGTGAAGCCATTGGGTGAGCTTAAGTAATTTTAATCATTTTTGACTGTCCTATAATGTTATATATTTTAGGTGAGTTTGTGTGTAGGTTGCCCTTTTGGCAAAATAGGATCAGTTTCCTTTCTAAAGAATTTCTGTGTAAAGCTTTATTCCTGTCATGACAAAAGACCTGAAGTGAATATTATTGAACGGTCACTTTCGTTATCCTTCACAGGTAACAACAACTACAGTCGGAGTCCCGATGATGATGTATTTAAATACTTGGCAAAAATCTATTCCTTTAACCATAAGACCATGTACAGAGGGAATTTATGTAAGATGAAATTCCTGGATGGTGTGACGAATGGAGCTAAATGGTACACCATAGCAGGCAAGCCATTAATATAGGAGACTGGCTCATATTGTATATTATGGAACACTCCTGTTCCCTCTTTGGACCTTTCTGACTATTTTAGTCTTCGCATTTTGAAGTTTCACAGTTAATGTTGTTAAAGTGGTGTAAAATAGCCCTGGTTTTGACTCACATCACACAATGTTAATGTTAGGTAATGTCATGGTGCTCAAGGGAATAGGGATTATAAACAACGAAACCCATAACACAAAATGCAGAATCTCAGGCCTTTATTTTATTCCGAGTTTTCTTTATCTTCAATCTACTTTTCCCTTTTTTAAAAAACTGATTTGTTCTCCTCTTCCTGGCTTTGCGTCAACCAGACACTGTTGACCATTTCCAAGCGAAGCAGAGTGGACATGTAACTGCCTATCAAGCCTCTAACTATACTGCTGTACAGCTGGTTGCTGAGAGGTTTGGCAAGGTGACTCATCTACTGTTTTATGTACCTTTTTTCATGCCCTTTGAGCGAAGACTTGGCCAAGATCCAGAACTCACTATGTGAGTGGCTGCGATGTTAACCTGTATCCTTCCACTCAGCATTTGGTACCAGAACATTATAACCCCTGGGCTTCCAGAACCTTGCACATAACCAGTTTTGAAGCTCAGTGCTATCGATTTGGTGCTTGAAATTTCTACAAGGATTATAAGTGAATTGATAATTCAGTTATCACTGAATAACAGTGATATGCTGATAGGGTGAGATGAAGGGGAGGAGGTTTGCATGGAGCATAAACACTGGCCTGGACCTGTTGGGCCGAATGGCCTGTTTCTGTGCTGTAAATACTATGTAATACTATGTAGTTCTATGGTCATTTAATCTGCTAAAACCTTCCCAAGCCTAGAACAATTGGCACCAACTCCGGAATCTTACACAAAGACCAAAGCAACAGTGAATGTAGAGAATGGAAGTACTGGCACAGTGAGTTGGTGTTGAGAAGGGAGGAGTGTAAGGTGATATCTCCATATTATATATCTGTGCTAAATGTGACCTGGGAGTGTTTAATGCTGACATTCAGTCTAAAGAGAGAAAATGAAGATCTCTCACTTCAATGGGCATAAAAAAAATCACAAAAAACAGCAAAACATCTCTCGGAGCTCACTATCTCGATGTTTTAATATTATCAGTTGCTTTGCAGCTATCACATCTTCTACCTCTACTTGCACAGCTGGATCAGATATGACTATGTCTGCAGAGCATGTTGGAAAGCCTGTGCAAAGCAACTTGCATGTGAAGATTTAGCATGTGTCTTGGCTTCAGATATGTCAGTCTGACAGTTTTCAATATCTCTCACTAGGTGGTATGCAAGACTACAATTATGTGTGGGGCCAGTGCTACGAGCTAACGCTAGAACTGTCTTGTTGCAAGTACCCACCAGCATCACAACTGCCACACTTCTGGGAACAGAACAAAGTTTCACTTATCTTCTTTATCAAGCAAGTCCATTTAGGTACATAGATCTATTGCTGTACATCTTCTAAATATGGCTTTTCGCCAGCGTCCCCCATTGGTAAACTTCTCATGTTTTTTCGTCCACGGATTTCAGTGGGTGGAAAACCGTGGCTAACGTGCCTGCAATTGTCGGGAATATGCACTGCCCGCAGATGAGGTGGGTGGAGTTGGGTGGGGAACCAAAGCAGCAACAACTTGCATTTATATAGCGTCTTTAACGTAGTAAAACGTCCCAAGGCGCTTCACAGGAGCGTTTTCAAAGATTTTTTGACATCGAGCCACATGAGATATTAGGACAGTTGACTTGGTAACAGAGGTAGGTTTAAAGGAGTGTCTTAAAGGAGGGGAAAGAGGCGGAGAGGTTTAGGGAGGGATTTCCAGAGCTTAGGGCCTAGGCAGCTGAAGGCACAGCCGCCAATGGTGGAGCGATTTCAAATTGGGGATGCGCCTGAGGCCAAAATTGGAGGAGCGCAGGTGGTTTTGAACTGGACAGGCGGTATCGCATCGGTCGCCCATTATACGCCCCACCCGATACTCAGTTCCATTGACTTCAATAGCACTGAATATCGGGTGTATCGTACAACGGTCGGAAAATACTATTCTGCCTGTTTTGCGGGCTTGTCCAAGTCCAATTTCAACCCCATGGTCTCCCAACTATTGGTGCGGTATTCAGAAAATAAAGTGGACTCATCACGGAAGGAAAATCAGACAGGCTCCATCATGGGCTTGAGATCGTCCCTGCCCGATTTTCTGCTGTGAGCAGGTGATACTTTGTAAGCAGGCGGTGAACACAAAAATCTACCTCAATAACTCCCAACTCCAGTTAGGAACAACGGGCACTAGCATGGAACTTACTGCATCAAATGTAAATCAACACCATTCTGCGTTGAGCCATTGACCAGCCCATATTTGGCATTATTAATAGTTGCCGTTAAAATAACATTAGTGCGAATAAGACCTTTTTTTACAGGGCGGTATGCTTGGAACAGCACTAAATCTGTCAGTTGAGGCTATTAGCAGTGTTGTTCCAGCTTTCCATCTGCTTTAACTCCAATCTCCATTGGCTCTAGTAGTGGAAAATATAGCCGCTGGTCTCCAGTTTCCTTAACCTTTTGTTTTACTGGAAATTGGTGCTGCATCTGAATTAGGACAATTGAACTGAGAGTCCAGTATTGCATACCTATTAAAGGGCACTGTCACCTATTGCAGTGTGTTACAATAAGTTCATGACGATCATACAATAATCCAGCTAATATTTTAATAATATACACAAAGTGATTTCAGTGGTTGGTCAATGGGTTATATGAATCCCGATACTGTATCTTTTTACTTTTTGTGAGGACCAAATGCGTTTGTTTATGTATTGTTAAAGTTTGACATTTTTTATAGATTGTCAATTCTAGGGCTCAAATTGTTCTAACAATGTGAATGCCAACAAATGTATGAGTAGAAATTAGGGTTGCTAATATCAAATTACCCACTTGGCTATTTTAATGGCGGTGTTAACACTTTATTTTAAATAGGTAAATGCCTCAGTTAAAATTGTAGAGAGAGAATTTTTTTATCAGTAACAGCAGGACATCACCAACTGTAATTTCTAATCTCAGGTGCTGAATTTGGATATTATAATGATTTTATATATATTTTTTGTTTGTTACTTTCAAAGCATCTTTATGATAAATACTATTTTTCCACTCGCACCACGATCACCTTTTCAAAAATGTGGAAGCAGTGGTTTGGAATGTGAGAGTCTGAAAGCAGAGACGCCTCTTTGTATGCTTAGCTGTTGACTTGAGGTTTACACGATAGATGACTAGATCGCAGCAATTTATAAATAGTAATCCACTTCATCTTTACCTTCCAGGACTAAAGGGCAGAATTCTGGATGAGAGGGGAAATCCTATTTCCAAAGCAATTGTAAACATATTTGGCAGGAGTAATCTTGTCCCATTCCAAACCAATTATTTGGGAGAATACTACAGGCTTCTAATACCTGGGGAGTATATACTTAAGGTAAGGCATGGGGGAGGTGTTGGTGTTGGTGTTAGATTTCCTACCCATTGACTATGAATGGGTTGGGAATCTACTTACATTTAGAAAACTGTCACAGCTACATAAAATATGATGATTTGTTTGTGGCGGTGATTGTGGGTATATATAGTTGTCAAGGTGGAGGAGGAGTAAGGTGCTGAGAGTAGATGGATTCATTACACACCTGAAGGTACAGCTGTCAGCTGTGTCTCAGTGGGTAGCACAGTTGCCTCTGAGTCAGAAGGTTGTGGGTTCAAGTCCCACTCCAGGGACTTGAGCACATAAAGCTAGGCTGACACTCCAGTGCAGTGCTGAGGGAGCGCTGCACTGTCAGAGGTGCCATCTTTCGGATGAGACGTTAAACCGAGTCTCCATCTGCTCTCTCAGGTGGACGTAAAAGATCCCATGGCACTATTTCAAAGAAGAGCAGGGGAGTTATCCCCGGTGTCCTGGCCAATATTTATCCCTCAATCAACATAACAAAAAAAAAAGATTATCTGGCCATTATCACATTGCTGTTTCTGGGAGCTTGCTGAGTGCAAATTGGCTGCCGCGTTTCCCACATTACAACAGTGACTACGCCTCAAAAAGTACTTCATTGGCTGTAAAGCACTTTGGGATGTCCGGTGGTTGTGAAAGGCGCTGTAGAAATGCAAGTCTTTTTTTTTCAAATGAAATTCTCTTCTACATATCCTGCATAGGTACTAAAATCACAGCATCACTGCTCCTTTCAGAAATCGTGAGCCGTTTCCCTCCTGTGATCGGGAAGGAGGGGTGGGTCGGGGAAAGGAAGACCCCTTCTAATATTTTGAGAGTTTTTTTGTTTGGTTTTGTTGATGAGAGTTGATCTACTAATAGCAGGAAGACATTTAAATTATGAAGCATTAAGAGCCAATAATAATGACAATAGTACAAGTAAAGACACCCAAAAACTAGAGTGAGGGATATGCTGGGCCATGAGGTTACAGATTGTGGTGGAATACAATTCTGCTGCTGCTGATGGCTCACAGCGCCTCATGGATGCCCAGTTTTGAGCTGCTAGATCAGTTCTGAATCTATCCCATTCAGCACGGTGGTAGTGCCACACAACATGATGGAGGGTGTCCTCAGTGTGAAGACGGGACTTCATCTCCACAATGACTGAGCAGTGGTCACTGCTACCAATACTGTCATGGACAGATGCATCTGCGACAGGTAGATTGGTGAGGACGAGGTCAAGTAGGTTTTTCCCTCGTGTTGGTTCTCTCATCACCTGTCGCAGGCCCAGACTGGCAGCTATGTCCTTCAGGACTCGGCCAACTCCGTCAGTAGTGGTGATACCGAGCCACTCTTGATGATGGACATTGAAGTCCCCCACCCAGAGTATATTCTGTGCCCTTGCTACTCTCAGTGCTTCTTCCAAGTGGTGTTCAACATGGAGGAGTACTGATTCATCAGCTGAGGGCGGTAGGTGGTAATCAGCAGGAGGTTTCCTTGCCCATGCTTGACCTGAAGCCATGAGACTTCATGGGGTCCGGAGTCAATGCTGAGGACTCCCAGGGCCACTCCTTCCTGACTGTATACCACTGTGCCGCCACCCCTGGTGCGTCTGTCCTGCCGGTGGGACAGGACATACCCAGGGATGGTAATGGAGGAGTTTGGGACATTGGCTGAAAGGTATGATTCTGTGAGTATGACTATGTCAGGCTGTTGTTTGACTAGTCTGTAGGACAGCGCTCCCAATTTTGACACAGGTCCCCAGATGTTGGTGAGGAGGACTTTGCAGGGTCGACTGTGCTGGGTGCGCCGTTGCCGTTGCTGTGTCCGTAGCCGGTGCCAAGGTCGATGCCAGATGGTCCGTCCGGTTTTATTCGTTGAGGACTATTATACTCAGTTGCGTATTGTAGCTTTTTTCTGCATTATTCTCCTAATACATCCATTATATAACACTCTCAGTTTTAACATAAGCCTCCTTACTGAGTATAGTAGTTCAACGGATTACTCAACAGACCATGTGGTCTTGGTCTTTGCTACATAAAACTTTTGAGTGACGAGTTTGCAATAAGCCACAATAATCTTGATGATCTAAGGAGGCAACTGCCCCAGGGAATAATATTTGCTTGAAAGGGCAAAGATACAGGAATTCAAATGCAATATCTGAAATATCTTTTTATGCCAAACAATAAGGAACTAGCCTATTTTTGTAATATCTACTGGTTCTCTTTCCCAGCTGTGGTGTGTTCATTAGGATCAACAGATCAGCTAGATTTTTTGAAACTTAAAATAAAAATTACATGAAATCTGTGCTTTGGTTTCTTACACTTTTATTTTGTTTCCTCTTTATATTTTAGAATTAATTATAACGTGAAACCAGTTTTCATTATCCAATGTAATAATGTTTTAATAATTTCAAAAACAATTTTTGGGAAACAACCTGGTAACAGTTTCATTTTTAGTTTGTTTTAATCTATCTAAGAACAATATATTGTATATTTCTAAAGGTGGGACTCCCCACCTTTCTTTCCTTGGTCTCTCCATCATGGCCCATACATAACGAACCAAGCAGGTGACCGACTCGGACCTGTCTGCCAATAACACTGGCAGGTTGGAGATATGAGACAGAATCTTTCTGCATCAATTTCATCCCTTCCTCCAATGGGGAGTATGTAGGCCTCCACTCAGGATCTCAGGGCATGGCTGAAACTGGGGTCACCCTTGGCTGCTCTTGTATACCCCCTAACATCCAGTTATACAGTGGTACTGTGAAGTGTGTGGGAGTAGGATTCCTGCCTGTTCTTGTTTTTCAGTAAGTTATATCATGTAGGAAGGCTAAAAGGAAGAAAAATGGAAAAATAAGAGTTACTTTAAAAAACACTCGAATTGAATCCACACCGATCACGTTAAGTTCAATTAAACAAATATTTTATTTCCAAATTTTTTAAAACTGAACTTACACCACAGCTTTTGTCAGTTACTTATTTGGTGAGCACCTTGATTTTAACTACAAAAATGGGGGAGAGGGTGAGCACTGAGTTACCACACCATCCTTTCTCCTCTGGGTCTTGGTTTTGAAGCCAGTCCAGACTAATGGGATGAAGGTTTTTTCTATCTGTTGGCTGTAATGGCCCTACATGAAATAAGTTTGGGCATCTCAAACCAATTTGTAGTGGGGCATGGGCCTACAGCTCCAACGTGTCTCTAAGGCACTAAATTGGCAATTTACTCAGAAGGGCCACAAGGAAATGAAAGGGTCAGAGAGGTGCGGTAAAGGGTGTTGTTCTGATGTTGGGGTTAAAGCACAATGTCAATGCACAGTAGAGAGTGCTTTTCTCTTCATTTATACCGAACCTCCGAGTGTTAGCCAGACTAGAAAACATTTATTTTCCAGTGCTAACATTCCTAACTTGGATGATCACAAAAAATGGAGGGGCTTCAGAATCACTAATTTTGTTTGTCATTCAAATTTAACAAGACTTTCTATTCTTAGACAGCTGTAGTTTCTGAATCCACGCATTGAGATTGGTAATTACAGAATTAACTCTATTAAGACTGATGAAATTACCTTACTGAGCAATCCTCGCTTTACTAATTTGCAGTGAATTATTATAACTCATGTCTCCCTACAGATTGAAGCAGAAGGGTTTAATTCTTTGGACAAGACAGTGGACGTGTTTGACACTATAAACCACTATTCTGCTGCAGTTTGTGACTTTGTACTTCAGAGATCGAAATGAAGCACTTGAAAATAGGACAATCTTTGATCTACTATAGAACATGGATTTGTATTAGTATTGACCGATTTTAAAAACTCCAGTGCTTCATAAATACTAAAATTAGAGCTGGGGCACAGTGATAAAGAAAGGAGCAAGGAAAAAAAATATTAGTAACAATACACTGAGCCTAGCAAATGTCACTTAGTATAAATATGGGTAGCATTTCTCGCTATAGAAATACACATATTTGTGTAAACAAGCATGTGGAGAATTGTATAATCATACAGGTGAATGTAAAAAGTTTTGAGGATCTGTCTCCTCATCATTAACCTGGAACAGAATGGACATTCAAATAAAAAATGTTCAGAAAATGTTTTCAAAGTACTCACCTTTTTAATAGCACAAAATGTTAAAAGGTCAGATGGGCTTGAGTCTTTTTTGCTTAATACTGATGCTTTTTTTTGCGTGTTTTGTAAACTGTGGCATCGTATCCACTCGTGACTCCATCTAGGGCTCCTTTATCATAGTTATTGCTGAATACACTACCAGCAGCTTGTGTAAGAGACATTGATCCCTACTTTTTATTGAATATTTTGGATCAGCTAAGTCATCCATAGATTTTGAGAATATCCTAACTCATTTCTGGGCTAGAACTCTAGAATAGTTTGGTCTCCAAAGTGAGCTGAGAAAACAAAAAAGGAAAACAAGTCCATTAAAATGTCACTAGATTCACATGACAGAATGATTCCCTACTAAAATACATTTGACTACTATATATGTTATTTTGGGAATTCCCAAGGTATCATAGGAACATTAGGAACAGGAGTAGGCCATTCAGGCCCTCGGGCCTGATCCGCCATTCAATTAGATTATGGCTGATCTGTACCTCAACTCCATTTTCCCGCATTTGCTCCATATCCCTCGATACCCTTATCTCACAGAAATATCTCTATCTAAATCTTGAAAGCTCCCATTGTTCTAGCATCCACTGCCTTTTGGAAGAGAGAGTTCCAAATTTCTACCACCCTTTGTGCGAAAAAGTGCTTCCTGATTTTGCTCCTGAATGGCCTAGCTTTAATTTTAAGATTATGTCCCCTTATTCTTGATTCCCCTACTAGAGATTCTCTGCATTTACCCTATCAAATCCTTAGACCTCAATCAGATCACCCCCTCAATCTCCTATACTCAAGGGAATACAAGCCAAGTTTATGCAACCTGTCCTCATAATTTAACCCTCTAAGCTCTGGTATCATTCAATGGTGTAAATCAGTTGCCCAGTATTATCCTGAACCAAGCGTAGAGCTGCCTATCACACTATCAAACCATTCCCATGAATAAGAACACCAACATTTAAGTGTAAGTGCCCATCCCTGTCTAACAGGACATATTTTTTTACTTCAATGAGCAAAAATATTCAGAGAAAATTTGAAGAAAATAAAAATCTAAAATTCAAAAATGAAGGAACTGGTACAGTAGTGATGAGAGCCAAAGGGAGTGCTAAGAAGTTCGAATGAGAAACACGGTGTACTAGGTTAGAAAATCAAGATGCAAGTTCTTTAAGTAGGGCTACAAACTGTATCAAAACAATGGATGAATTACCAAATCATTGGAGGAATTACCCAGCCACAGGAGCTCAATGCAGCACTTCAATCAATTTTATTGAAGAGTTAGATATGTCACAGCTCCAATCCAGTGTAGAAACAACACAAAGCTATTCAATGGACCACAGCCTCCCATGTGTGTGTGAGAGGTACAAGATGCAGCTGAACATGCCAATTAGTGGAAGCGGTAGAGACAACAGTGGAATCCATATAAAGGAAATTTTATCCATGTAAATTCTGTTTAAATAAAATATTTGAGCCTAGCCCCCAAACATAGAATCGGAGCAGTCCCTCAGCCCTAGCTTGCATCTGGACTATTCCTTTGATCTTTAATTTTTTTTGGTCAATTTTTTCTCTTTGCCCACTGACATTTCAGGAATAATGCAACAGAAGTGCGCGGTGAAAGAATATTTAAATTAAGTTTGGAGTATTGGCAGCATAAAACTTCACACTGCAGAGAAAGTAGAATTTTAGCACTATAGGGAGAAGGTAAAAAAGATAATTCAAATTGTCAGAATATCATATTGTGTCAGATGTTCCTGGAATACCCATTGTTGAACAGGAATTTTCTTGTCAATGAATATGGGATTCAAAGAGTACTGCACAAAAAGGGTTGAGAGTTTTTGGATACATGTTTCAGAGAGCAAACTTTAGTGCTGTACAATATTACTAACAAACATGTTAATGCCTTCATATTAAATTGCTTGTCCACTATTTAAAAAAAGGCACGAACCCTTTTAAAATAAATGGGTTACGGGTTTTGTCAAAATAGTGGTCAATGGAAATTTATACCAAAGTGTCAGTTAGCACGTTCGTTACTGATCACATCACAATTTCAAGATATAAGTTATTCAAATACAGAATATGATCTATCTGCTGACATTTTAATAAGTTTGTTCATATCTGATGTTATAGTAATATCAATTTACAAAATGAGACATACACTGCTGCCTTTCACATTTTTATTAGGGTCACCAAACAAACTAGTTAATGTCAGATACTAAGATTCCTGCAACACTTTCCTTGAAATGACAATGGAAGAGATGGTGACACTCAGGTTTCTGGGAATGGAAATTGGACACACCCATCATTTAGAAAATGCGGCTCTTTGCATTTCACATCTGTAACAGAGTGAAGGAGCTTTAGGTTAAGATGTTGTACAGATTCTACTACACATCTAACACTGTCCACAGGATAAACATGTAATCAACGTGACGCAGATGGAGGAATATACTGATATATTTTGTGGATCTATCCAACTCTCTTTCTGGGAAAAGAATTAAAGGTGCTAAACCCAAGTGAGAAGACAGAACATGTTGACTTCATGCTTTATTTGATGCTAGGATATTCTATTTCCTCTTATTAACTACTGTGCATGATGTCACTGAGTACTGCGTTGAACTCATCCTCCATGTCACTATTGAGATCACCTTTGGATTTATGTCAGGGAGGGTGAGCTCTACACAAGAAATACCAGACCTCACAGATATTTTGGATTTTCAGTAAGAAATTGCTTTTATTAGCCCAACATGTCTACATATAAAGTGTTTTGACTAAAGGGCTAGAAACACATTAGACACAAATAAATAATGAAATGAATGCTAATTTCATCTCTTGGGTTTAGTTCCTTTAATGTTTTCTACTTAAAAGAGATTAAATTTGTTTGCCTTATTGCATTAGACAAGCTCACTTGTCTAAAATTAAAAAAATATATGATCTTTCTTTCAAACATTTACTCCAAGTTATTGCAGTTCCACAGTTGTGGTTGTGCTCCATACTCAGCTTTTAATCAACAAACTCCACCGCATGCAATCAGATTCAGGCAAACTGTCAATGACAGCATCCAGTAATCAGTTGCTCCTAAAATGAATAACCTTTGTCCTCGAATAAATTGGAAGGGCTCGTACAAAAGCTGCGTTTGGTATTACTTTTGAAAAATTAACGTCGTTCATCTTGTATCACAAAACACGTGCTACATTTATATAGCAGTACTTAAAACTAGCAAATAAGCAAAGCAGTGCAGCTGGAAGATCAGGCACCCCATAAAGGCTTTGAAAGTATAAATGACCCTGGAACATGATTTAAAAGGATTGTTGGTGACTCTAACTACCTCCTGTGGCTGTAAAAGTTATCTGGAATGTTATCAACTGGGAGAATGTAGGAGAGAGAATCAAAGCTGCCATGAAATGAATAGTATTCATTACTTTTCTGGTTGTTGGGTCTTTCCAATCACCAACAAGGGATTTCTCTGGCAGCAGACAAAGTGTCAAGTCTACTTATTTTTAAGAGGAGACCGATGCACTGTTCTGCAAGGCCTATTAGATCCATACATGTCCATAATTGTGAAGACAATCAGCAACAGTTCTACGTCACTGCTGGTGTTCACGGGGTGTTGGGTGCTACTGAATGCTTGCATTTTATAGATAGGTACCAAAAGTCAATCCAAGGAGTTTCCAGGTTGTTTGCAATGCTCACAAACCATATGCACGGTGAATGTACAATACCTGGAGTCAAGACACGATTTCTTTGTCTTTAGCCAGTCCTATGTGCTTGGGTTGTTTAAGTGGGTTAACACCAACTCCATGGCTGGTACTTCACAACTGATAGTCTAAAATAATGGCTTTATGACTCCACAATAAAACCCACAATACCAGAAAAGCACTGGCACAAGTAGGCGCACAAATCAACACAATCCATCATATAGAACACACTCGGGGGCGAGTTTCCATGCGAGTTCTCCTTGTCCACCAAAGCGAGGAAACTACGGAAAAATCTGTAAACAACCACTTGGTATTCTCTGACAGCAATTATGATGCCTTGAGCACTCTGTGGCGCTGGGGACGGGGAATGTTTCAGGATAAACCAGCCGAAGTGGAAAGAATCTTTCTGGTCTGCTGCCCACTGCACAACCCTGACACTCATACAGACCTTCACTTCGAAATCAAACGAGGAAAGGTCCTGTGCGATGGTTATGGAGGATGAAGGAATCGATTGGTCTGTACTATATCGAGGAAGAGCTACCGTTTGAATGGGCAGATGGAGGCTCACAACAACACACCTTGACCTATCTTAGTTAAGGATATCTCCCCATGTCAATGTGAGGTGAGTCATCCACTTTTCCTGCATATATAAGTACATCTATATTCCCTGCTTACAAAGCATGATATAGAGGTAGATGCAGATATCTCCCCCTTTTTATTGATCTGAAAGATCATCTATATTTTAGAATCACACCTATCACTATCCCCAGCACCTGAAAATTGTTATGGTATTCTACAATAATTTATGTTCTAATCATTGTAATTGTGCATGCCATATATATATAATATGGATATAAGTATATAAATAACTAGAGCCTCAGTGAGAAGTGCATGGGTCATATGGAAGAAAGCACATTTCTGTTTTCTTCTATAGGACACATGCACTTCTCACTGAGTCCACACTTATTTTTAAATGTGCTTATCTTCTGGGACCAAGACCACTGGTGGAAGGTGCCACATTTAAGTGGAGACATTCAATTTGGAGCTGGAATGATGTACCAGCATGCAGAGTGATCGAATAATCCTCATAGAGGGCTCCATATCTTTTAGTGGGCCTTATTTAGTTACTTGAATGAGGTTCTCCAACATCAAGGTCAGGTTGCTGACATGAGGCCCAGCACCTGGCTCTGACATACTAAGTTTGGATTTCTGGTCCTCTGGTACGGTGCCTCTGCCCCTGGATGTTAACAATCTCACTGAGGATGGATTGCTGGATCTCCACAAATCCTGAAAACCCTCATGAGTGCAATATTTTCTCATGATCTGCCAGCTGCAACCACAGAGGTGTTTGGAGAGTTGATTTTATGTATTTTGAATAGAGGGCCTTATGTTTCAAAATATCTGGTTCACTGATGATTTAATTGCAGATTAAATTCCTCTGCACTGTACTGCAGTGCATTCAGTGGGCAGTCCGACACACCGTGTTTTGGGAAGGGGGGATGGCTTTTCATCCTTCCTTATCTCTCATCAATCACACTGTGTTGGCTGGCACTGTGGATGTTCAGTTGTTGCTTCAACCTTGAAGAATGGCTCACTAAATTCCATACCACCTGCTCATCAGTTAGCACCTCAATCCTGTGATGCCTATGACCTTGCACAAAGCTCTTTGACCACTAGCATTATCAGTGATGAGTAAGTGCTCACATCTTGGTGAATCATCACCATCGAATAGTGCAAGTGTCTCAGCATTTGGGCTGATGCCTGCTGGAGTATGCTTGGAAACATTTGTTTCAGTCTGTGGTGGTGCGGTGTGGCGTTCTGAGTGTTCTTTGGCTTCAGGTGGTCTAGGTTCATCTATGGAGAGAAGAGTATCATGTCGGTTTCACAACAGCGCCATCAATGGAACTAATGGATAGTGCCAAGAGTAATTGCATAACATAATGCATGACATCCGCATTGCTGCTGCTGTACTTTCCTATTAATGGATCTCCAATTTCTGATTGTATCAATGTTCTTGAAGGCATAACAAAATGGGGAAGGTTTTTACTACTGTCAGTAGTGGAGCCTCTCACTTCCTCCATTGATTCCAGCAAGATTAGCTACGACGTTTTGCTCTCCACCTTTGTAAGTGCTGATAGATGCTCACAACATCTCCAGTGGACTTTCTGGCATGGTGGTTGAATACAATATTTTCCTTAGCTGACATCTTCACATCATGGAAATGTCTCCCTTACTCCTTTTGTTTGTAGATATTGCAGTCTCCTCCCAGGTCTCTTTCCTGGTCTGACAATTTGGAGGATGGAGTGCAGACCGAGTTACTGCTACCACCTAGGGATTTTCCACCTCCACAATTTGGGTGACATCTGCCTTTCTGGTTTTCAGTGACATTGATGTCTGCGGTTTAATTACTGCCTGGTCACTTACAGGGGCAATGTTCCTCATTTCCTGTGGAGAGAGAAACAGAGCTAACATTTCCATTGACTCTGTTTCTCTCTCCATAGAGGCTGTCTGACCTGCTGAGTATTTTCCAACATTTTCTGTTTGTATTTCAGATTTCCAGCAGTATCCGCAGTATTTTGCTTTTGTGCCTCATTTCCTGCTTGGAAAGATGCAAAACTGATTATTGCGGCTTTGTGCTGATTGGGAGCCTTAACTTAAATTGGAAAGTTTGCCCACAGTAGCAAGTGCTAAAGTAAAAAATGAAACAGAACTAATAATTTTCAGATTAAAGAATATTTTACTGGAAACTATTCAATCCCACCTATAATACATTTGACGTATTGATAAAATTATCACAATCTTTTTGTAAATGTTCTCCTCAAAATGAGAGATATCAGGGCTAATGGTCCCACCTTTCCCTCTCTTTTTGCATTGTTATTTTCTTATCTTCACACTCTTCCCTTGGAGGATAGTGTGAAGTGGTGATTGGATTCGCAGGCCGATTAACAATCTGTTAGGCCACGACGTGAACACAATGTGAATGGCCATAGCCATTTGTATACCAGCCGGTTCTATACGGTAGGAGAGTTTTATGGGCTCCCACGACCCATGTTTACCAAACGCGAGTATCCCATTAGATACCAACCCAGAATTCAGAGCCGGAGGTCTGGTCTCCATTCGCCAGGACTGTCTGGAGCGGGGTTTGAACCCTACACCTTCTGACTCAGGTGGGAATCCTACCACTAAAGCCAAAAGCTCACTCCGCTATTTGCATTAAGTGTCTGTATCAAAGCTGGTACAGTACAAATAAGATGCAGAATAAAACTCTGCCCAAATAATGCACCTCAATCTATACATACATACATCAACATGAATGAGACCTAACGTTTTCATTTCCCACATATCAGGCTTGGGTAAGACTACTGTTTTGTACTATGGACACACCTCTTATAGGAAGTGGGCACATCTGCAGTGAGGCACAACACACACCAATTCTGAGATGCTATTTAAACTCTATTTGTGCCTCATGCTCCACGAAATTTTCATTTCCTTGCAATGTCTCACAGTAAGTGTTTAATACATTGAGAATGCTTGAACAAAACCAAACTACGATGCTTTTATTGACATTTATTTTGTTCCAAAAATGATTCCGTTTCAATTTGCCAATGAACTAATTAAACATAATGCAACTAATTTCTCTGAACACACATATTATAAATAGTTATCTATATATATATATATATATTAAATATGCAAACAAGATTTTTAAGCAATGTATTTTGATGGGGTTATAGCACTAACTTCCCAACCAGGCAAACTGTCACTCAAATCCACCTGATGGCTGGGCACAATTTCATCAGTTCTCCTCTAAGCCACAAATTGGAGAGCCTTCAAGGACAGAGGCTTTTGACCTCACTCCATCATAGTTGTACCTTGTTAGTTAATCATGATTTTGCCCATATTTTGGACCACTCTAGTTGAGCTGAAAGAATTACTGTTCAAAGAAAGAGTAGTGTGTTTGGTCATTTCTATCAGATTGGATTTGAGGAGAAACCAGTAACATTTTAAGCACAGAAGTGGATATCATTAGCAAGTCTAAACAATTGTATTTTTTCCCCTAATTTTCTTCCTTTCTTTCCCGAAAGTGGAGGGGGGGGGGGGGGGGCGGATTATGTTGGGATACTGCTTAACAGGTGTTGGCAGCCTTCTAGTGCCTCCCTCAAATGGCCATGCATGGGCCCAGAGAGTGAGTGTTAGTAGGCTATTCAAACATAAGGGCCAGCACAGCAGAGCTCAATCCTGACCTCACCCAATGTTCACAGATAGGCGCTTTCCATCAGGGGTCACTCGATAGCAATCAGAAGCAGGGACACTGGCTAATATTTCTTCTACCGAGCTCAGTGTGGCTGAGGGCAATTGTAATAGCCCACCACCAGTATCCTGGTTGAGGTCAATTAACTCAGCTTAGTTTAAGGATTGAAGGCAGGACCTCCTTGGCCTGTATGGTTCAGTATCAATGCAGCACTACATCTGGCCACTAAGGTGATGAGAGAGAACTAGGTGTCAGTCGTGGCTCAGTGGCAGCATCTTGCCTCCAAGTTAGAATGTTGTGGGTTTGAGTCACACGCTAGGGACATTGAGCACAAAATCTAGGCTGACACTCCGGTGCAGTACTGAGGGAGGGCGGCACTGTCGGAGGTGCCATCTTTCAGATGAGACATTAAACCAAGACCTCTTGCGTGAACGTAAAAGATTCCATGGCACTATTCAAAGAAGAGCAAGGGTGGGCTCCCTGGTGTCCTGGCCAATATTTATCCCGCAACCAACATCACTAAAATATCAGATTATCTGGTCATCATCACACATGCTGTCTGCAAATTGGTTGCTGTGTTTCCTACATTATAACAAGGACTACCCTTCAAAAGTACTGTATTGGCTGTAAAGCGCTCTGCGACGTCCTGAGGTCGTGAAGGGCGCTATATAAATGCAAGTCTTTCTGTTCTTAGCGAGTGACAAAAAAATAAAGAGAACCATTAGATTACAAAGGACCTCTTTTGAAAAAAAAATTGGAAAATGTGTTGTGCAGATATCCAGTAACAACTCGTTCAGTTTATTTCTACTGCAGGCAATATTTCTCCAGATTGGAAGGGATGCAACTATTCAATAACGGCTACCGAAGGCAAGCGGAACAATAGGTAAGCTCTACCGATGGTGCTGAGTGGGACGTTTGGGTATTGCAAGGGCTCAGAGACCATTGGTTTTACCAGATGGTACCCACGGTGGTTTGGACATTAACAATTTATTTTTCTGTTTGGTGGATGTTTTCCATTTCAGAGATTTGATTTCACAATCCTCCATCTGCATTGGAGCAGTTTGTGCGCTGCTCTCTATTTTCTTGGGTGGTTTCTTTTTCTCGGTGCACTGAGCATACCTGTTATTTCTTGCAGCTTCGTACTGGGCTGACTCGATGACGCCAATACCTTCTTTTAAGTAGTCTAGAACAATTGGCAGGACACTGATCACGGCACCGTAGTGGTGCTTTGATTCATCGCAGCTCAGGTGGTTCACTTCATCATGGGGATATCTGCATCAAAATAAAATAGCGCTGAGACTTACCACAGAAGAAGTTTACTGCAGCAGAGTTAGTCGTGAGACTTTGATTACTGTATATAATCCTTAACCCCAAATTAGAAGCTGTGACTCCTGTGTATTTATGCAAAGGAACTTAAAACAGAATTGGGCACAAAGTTCCCTCAAAAATCCAAAGCTGCTTTTCTTTCACAGGGTGTGAGATTAGTTTGGTTCTTTCATGAGTATCAAATAGGCTATGGGTGGGAAATGCGATCCAAACCAATATTTAACTAATTAGCTGCAGCTTCTAGTTTTGCTGGAGTTAATTATGGAGTTAGTCAGATGCAGAATTCTTACTAACACCCATCGAACCAGAGCCCCCGTGTCACAAACCATTGTAACCATTCTTATAACCAGATTGTATTCATGTAAACCCACATGTTTTGCCTGTCCACGGTCTGAACATTTCGCCCATTGTTATGAAAACGATGGTCATACAAAATCAATTGGATTGAGAGATTGCAATAACACCAAAAGCCTGTTGGTAGAGGTGTTGAGCATAGTGATTTTTAGGTGACAATTTGGAAACTAAATTCACGTAGAAGAAAATTGTCAGTGGCCGGACACTAGAGTAATTGGATATATAATAATAAGGCATAGAAAAGGTAACCAAAACTGACTATTAATGTCACAGGAAAGATGCTCTGCTAAACATCACTCAGTTGTAAGACGATCATCTTATCTGTGCATGGTGCATGGGCTATTGGCATCTCGCGTACATACAAACAAAAAACAACTCAAATTACCATCGTTTCTGTGAACTAGTGTTATGGTTTGATGGTTGCACACTATTTCGAGAGATTCCTTGGCTGTTATTATTTATAATATATACTGTTTCGATTTTATGTGGGTGTTTTATTCCGTTTTTAGTTGGATTTCCTGTCTGCTGGGCTTGTCAATACAGACAGCAACTGTCAGTGTGCTCCGTGCTCTTAATGTGCAATGATGCTCACACAAGAGGATTAATGATTGTGATGCTATTACCGCAAGTTCACTGAGAAGCAATCTGCATTTAATAACTGGAGATTAAATGCCCACTGTTTTTTTGTAAGAAAATGCCCCGAGAGCTTTGAAAATAAGGTCTGTTCACATTCTTTGTGGCACGGCTTGTAAAATTATGCATTTTTGGGGCAGGACAGAAAATACATCACGGTAACAAATCCATCAAATTTTCCAAATATATAAGTCACTGCTGACATTTCAAAGGTTTTGAAATTGGATTCCTTTGTCTACCTAATCAGCTCTCATATCCATATATCCGTCCACACATTTCACGTAACTTGGAAAAACACCATTAATTGACAAAATACAGTAAGCTCACAGAGAGATATGTACATCATTCAAGATTATTATGGAACACTTCAATTGCAAAAGTATGAAGCCATATCTCACGCCTGCCACCTGACACTGTTTAGAACTGTTCATATTTTGAGTGAAGGAACAAGATAAAATTTCACATAAGTAATTTTACTTATTTCACTTGTGTGTATAATAGGGGGCAGATGTTCTACGTGGTACTGGCGAGCACTGTGCAAGAGTCCCCAGTTCACAAGACTCATCCCCGAAGTGTACCCCTGGGCAACGAGTGTACCCCACCCTCCCTTCATTGGCCCCTCCCCTCTAATCGTCACGGGGGGGGGGATGGTCAGGGTCAGGAGTGACCTCAATCCTCGGGGTGGGGGTCGGGGTCAGGTGTGACCTCAATCCTGGGGGTCAGGTGTGACCTCAATCCTCGGGGTGGGGGTCGGGGTCAGGTGTGACCTCAATCCTCGGGGTGGGGGTCAGGTGTGACCTCATTCCTGGGGGGAGGGGGGTCAGGTGTGACCTCAATCCTCAGGGTGGGGGTGGGGGTCAGGTGTGACCTCAATCCTCGGGGGGAGGGGGGGTCAGGTGTCTGAATGCGCTTCAATAGTGTGATGCCACATCCATGGGAATTATATGCACATTTGTTTTGCATTTGTAGTGTAGATGTACAACTGTTAAAATATAGGCTGTTAAAATTTTTGCCTCGCTACGCAACCTATATTTTCCGTCCAGGCCAGTTTGCTGCGCTCCCATCATGTGTCTCCCCGGATTCGGTTTATAAAATATGGTCACTCTATTTAAACACTGCTGCTACAGCCTGCTTCCTGAGTGTTCGCGCCATGTTTTTCTGGGTGGGCTTAAGAATGATCAAGTCAAACACTCCCAGGCACCAATTTCCCAAAAGGGTCCTAATACAAGTGCAGGACCCCTCGTTAAATATTTTAATGAGCCCAGCATTCATTTCATGCGGCTGCCTGGGACGCCTATAGAATGCCTTAAATCAGCATATCTGTTTTCTGTTGCTTCCTCACTGTGTTGGGATAATGTAGATGGATATTTATGATATAGCTGGCTCCTGCAGGAGTCCTGGGAATAATTGACCACATCCGTGGTTGGGCGCATTTAGCTCCCAAGAGTTCAGTCTGGTTCCACAATCGGAAAAAAAATCAGTTCTGTGAATATACAGACAGTCATCACCCACAAAAAGCCTTGTATTTCCATGGGATCCTATTTCATTGTGTCCAGTTCTTTGTGTACTTGATGCTTTAGAACAGATGTTGGGAAGTATGTGCATCTTTTCATGTGAATTATTATGGAAAAATTCCATTAACAGCTTTTTGTTTTGGTGTGCCCACATGGACGACAGTTTAAGGACTGCAACCCTGACTGATGGCTCCTGCAGACAAAAAACCATAATGAGGCTCACTGTGCCACAAGGAGCATACTAGAATACTCGGCCGGACTTCTCAAGATGCAGTTCAATTCTTTTGATAGATTAGGTGGTCATCAAGAATACATTGAAGTATAACATTGTTTTGTGATGTGGGTTGCAATATATCACCATGTAACATGGTAAGCTGTTTATCAGTCCTGAGAAAGAATGAGCCCTTGGAGAACTACTGATAGCAATTGCAGTGTTTGTAAAACATCTTTTGGCCGCAAGTTTCATGCCATTTTCCCCCCATCCTTCAGTCAATCAAAACAACTGTATTTTTAGATGCTATTGCTTTGAACTATATATTCTATGTCTTGTCTGGAAATACATAATTTTACATGGTAGATCTCACATGATATGACACACTGGGAGTCAAGACCAAGAGTAGTTTTCAGGTGAAGTAGCGATCAAAGGGTGGTGGATAATTGGACCAGGTTCTACAGATTAATTCAGCCCCCATTATAACATCATACATTCTGTCCTCATTTTTATATAATATTTGATTTGGTATTATTATCCATTATATATATCTTGCTACTAATATATTAAAAATTGTACCTCTGCATGCACTGCCATTTATCTTTCCATTATAAATTCCTATGTCCACATTTATAATGGACATTTCCTATGTAAACTTTTCATACTGTAATTGCATGCTGCTGCCATTGTGGTGCTGCAGTGCTGTCCAATGCCTTCATTATACAATAGTGGAACCTAGGGTTTAATAATTGGATTCCCATTGTCATTTGAACTAGATAATGTGTCTTTTGCCCTCATGTGTGCTTCTCCAATCTTTCTAGAAGCAGACTGAAAAAATATTTTCGTGAGATGAAGCCAGATATAAATCATTAAGCTGCTTTATTTCACAGACAGCAAGTGAACATACAGAGTAACAGTTGTAATCAAACCTCCCTCACTTCACTCAATTTTCAGTTCTGTCTTTGAAAAATTAGTAAGAAATAATAAACCGGGCAACTTGTCCTTTTCGTGGGCTGACCTACTTGTTTTTAGTATTTCTTTTCTTTCTAGACAGCTTCTAACCACAGAATCCAATATACTACATCTTAGAGTCATAGGGGTAAAAATTGAGTCGCGCCCCATTTGGGGCGCTAACCTCGCCGGGGCGCGACTTTTAGCGCCCCGAAAAAATTAGCGGCCCCGCGCCGGAACTTCAGTGGTTGCGCCCCAAGAGGGA
Organism: Squalus acanthias; assembly: GCA_030390025.1. Classification (NCBI taxonomy): domain Eukaryota; kingdom Metazoa; phylum Chordata; class Chondrichthyes; order Squaliformes; family Squalidae; genus Squalus; species Squalus acanthias. The sequence goes on from CM059438.1 coordinate 86,853,731, forward strand.
AGCGGGGCGCCACTGGAAGCACCCCGCATCCCTCTTGGGGCGCTGCGAGTGAATATCCTGGCGCTACGTGCACGTCGCACCGCGGTATTGCAGGCCTTCCTCCCCTTCTTAAAGGGGAGGGACCCTGCGCAGCGCGAACTGGGGCCCAGCTGGGCCCCCAGGGATCGGGAGTGCCGGCAAAAGAGCCCGGCACTCAAGAGAAGTGCCGGGCTCTTGGAGCGCAGCCGGCACTTCACGGTGGGGGGGCTTCATGGGGGCCGGGGGCAGGTGCTGGCAGGCGGCCAGCAACAAAAATGGCCGCCTGCCACCTCCCCTTTAAATATCGCCGCCCCGGCCGCACGTACGCCTCCCTGAACCCGTCGGACATAGCGTCTGGCGGTAAATCAGGGGGCGCGACTGAAGATCGCGGCTGGAGCGCGAGCGGGGTGCTGCGCACGGCGATGACGTCATCGCCGGCGGCGCAGCGCCACAGGGCGCTACCGGCTGGCGCCGCCGCTAACCTCCCACTGAATTTTTCGGGAGGCGTGGGCGGCGCTGCGCCCGGGCGTTAGCTGCTTTACGCCCCATTAGCGCCCTCTTAAGGCGCTAACGGGAGGCGCAAGCAGCTGAATTTTTCCCCCATAGAGTTATACAGCACAGAAAGAGGCCCTTCGGCCCATCGTGTCCGCGCCGGCCATCAAGCCCTGTCTATTCTAATCCCATTTTCCAGCACTTGGTCCGTAGCCTTGTATGCTATGGCGTTTCAAGTGCTCATCTAAATGCTTCTTGAATATTGTGAGGGTTCCTGCCTCTACCACCCTTTCAGGCAGTGAGTTCCAGATTCCAACCACCCTCTGGGTGAAAACGTTTTTCCTCAAATCCCCTCTAAACCTCCTGCCCCTTACCTTGAAACTATACCCCTGGTTATTGACCCCTCTACTAAGGGAAAAGTTCCTTTCCATCTACCCTATCTATGCCCCTCATAATTTTGTACACCTCAATCAGGTCCCCCCTCAGCCTTCTCTGCTCGAAGGAAAACAACCCCAGCCTGTCCAGTCTCTCTTCATAGCTGAAGCGCTCCAGCCCAGGTAACATCCTGGTGAATCTCCTCTGCACCCTCTCCAATGCAATCACATCCCTCCTATAGTGTGGCGACCAGAACTGCACACAGTATTCCAGCTGTGGCCTAACTAGTGTTTTGTACAGCTCCATCATAACCTCCCTGCTCTTATATTCTATGCCTCGGCTAATGAAGGCAAGTATCCCATATGCCTTTTTAACCACCTTATCTACCTGTCCTGCTGCCTTCAGGGATCTATGTACATGCACACCAAGGTCCCTCTGATCCTCTGTCCTTCCTAGGGTCCTACCATTCATTGTGTATTCCCTTGCCTTGTTAGTCCTCCCAAAATGCATCACCTCACACTTTTCAGGGTTAAATTCCATTTGCCACTGTTCTATCCATCTAACCAACCCATCTAAATCGTCCTGTAGCCTGAGGCTTCCCTCCTCGCTATTTACCACTCCACCAATTAACTTCCAGCTCCAGCTCAGGCTTGCATCTCACAGCATCCTGTTCAAATTCTGACTGACTGCTCCATGTGTCTCCTTTTTTCCTTTTCTCCCTGTGTTCCCAGCAAGTGGGAGGGCTAAGCCTTCAACTCCTTCCCCATTCAGGAACTCACCAGTAGACCGGTCAACCAAATTGACTACTACTTCTTCTAAAAGTATATTCCCAGCAGACACCTCATGCTTGACTCGCACAAATAGGATTATCTCCACTCTAATAAGTGTAGTTGTTGTGTTACACCATTAGAGATGAGATAATGAATTGCTTGATGTCTCCAGTCATTGTAGATAACAATGAGAAGTCGCACAACACCAGGTTATAGTCCAACAGTTTTATTTGAAATCACAAGCTTTCGGAGCGCTGCTCCTTCGTCAGGTGAAGTGAAGGAATATTCCTTCACTTCACCTGACGAAGGAGCAGCGCTCCGAAAGCTTGTGATTTCAAATAAAACTGTTGGACTATAACCTGGTGTTGTGCGACTTCTCATTTTTGTCCACCCCAGTCCAACACCGGCATCTCCGCATTGTAGATAACAACAGCATAGTTGGCTCATTAACACATCAAACCCTCTTTGTCTTTGCCTGCAGCCTGTGGCTTTTTAAACTTGTATGAAACTCAACAGTTGTATATAACTCATTCCCAAAGCTTTTCCGTGAAGAAAAAACCCCCAAAATCCTAAAATATGACACCATCGTTTTACATTTTTGAATTATCTAAAGGAACAGATTTCAAAAAAAGTCCAAAAATTTATTTGTGGCGTGAACCATTGCGGTTGAAAATGGCTGAAGGGCGGCAACATAAGGCCCATTTCACAGATTGGGCTTTGTAGGTGTTTGTAAACAGCATCATGAAGAAACGCAAGCATGTTTTGTGGGGGGAAGCCATCAAAGAATTTGCCATGCGTGGCAATATCCCAGTGACAGAATGAATACTGACTCGATGCCTTGAAGGAAGTATGCAGGAAGGCTCATGATTTTTTTTTTAAATGCAAAGGTAAAGCATAAATATGAGGGCAAAGTTGAAGCACGGGTCTATATACACAAGAGAAGTTGTGGTTGTGAAAGATATATGCAAAAAAGAAGCTGGAAATAAGCAGATCTATCAGCGTCTGAAAAGAGAGAAGACATAGGAATCATTAGGATAGGGTTACTGCAATTTTTAATACTCTGAGATTCTTATAAACACAAGCCTGTTTCTGTCTGTAAGGTGCCATTACTGAAAAGCCAGGTCAGACAAGGTTCAGTACACAAATAAATGGCGAAGGAAGCAATTAAAAAAAGTAACTTCTTTGCTTCTAGTTATCATTTGCTCTTGTAAACATTTCTTAATTAATAATTACATATACTATATATACTTTGGGAACTTAGGCTATTATGTTAACTTGCCATAACAAATAGTAAATTTCTCTCTGAACTGCACTGAGTTCTTTTGATTTCTCCAAGCAAACTTTTTTTTTCCTTTTTCACTTGAAAGCAAGCAGAATCTCTGGCTGTTGCTGCTAAAAAAAAACTAAGGTAAAAACTGTCTTTCTTATATCCCAAAAACACACAGTCAATTTGACCTGGCAATACGGTGGAGGAGGATTTCCTGGAGTGTTTAAGGGATGGTTTCCTAAACCAATATGTTGAGGAACCAACTCGAGGGGAGGCCATCCTGGACTGGGTGTTGTGTAATGAGGAGGGACTAATCAGCAATCTTGTGGTACGAGGCCCCCTGGGGAAGAGTGACCATAGTATGGTGGAGTTCTACATTAGGATGGAGAAGGAAACAGTTAAGTCAGAGACCATGGTCCAGAACTTAAATAAGGGCAACTTTGAGGGTATGAGGCGTGAATTGGCGAGGTTAAATTGGCAAGCGATATTTAAGGGGCTATCAGTGGAAGGGCAATGGCAGACATTTAGAGATCGCATGGATGAACTACAACAATTGTACATCCCGGTCTGGCATAAAAATAAAAAAGGGAAGGTGGCTCAACCATGGCTAACAAGGGAAATCAGGGATAGTATTAAAACCAAGGAAGTTGCATACAAATTGGCCAGAAGTAGCAGCAAACCCGGGGACTGGGAGAACTTCAAAACTCAGCAGAGGAGGACGAAGGGTTTGATTAGGGCAGGGAAAATAAAATATGAAAGGAAGCTTGCAGAGAACATTAAAATGGACTGCAAAAGCTTCTATAAATATGTAAAAAGAAAGAGGTTAGTAAAAACAAACGTAGGTCCCCTGCAGTCGGAAACAGGGGAAGTCGTAATGGGGAACAAGGAAATGGCAGATCAATTGAACAAGTACTTTGGTTCGGTGTTTACTGTGGAGGACACACACAACCTGCCGGAAATAAAAGGGGTCAGAGGATCTGGTAAGAGGGAGGAGCTGAGGGAAATCCTTATTAGTCGGGAAAAGGTATTGGGGAAATTGATGGGACTGAAGGCTGAAAAATCCCCGGGGCCTGATGGTCTGCATCCCAGAGTACTTAAGGAGGTGGCCTTGGAAATAGTGGATGCATTGACGATCATTTTCCAACATTCCTTAGACTCTGGATCAGTTCCGATGGAGTGGAAGGTGGCCAATGTAACCCCTCTTTTTAAAAAAGGAGGGAGGGAGAAAGCAGGGAATTATAGACCGGTCAGCCTGACATCGGTCGTGGGTAAAATGATGGAAGCAATTATTAAAGATGTCATAACAGACCATTTGGAAAGTGGCGACATGATAGGTCCAAGTCAGCATGGATTTGTGAAAGGGAAATCATGCTTGACAAATCTTCTGGAATTTTTTGAGGATGTTTCCAATAGGGTGGACAGGGGGGAACCAGTAGATGTGGTGTATTTGGACTTTCAGAAGGCCTTCGACAAGGTCCCACACAAGAGATTGGTGAGCAAAGTTAAAGCACATGGGATTGGGGGTAATGTGTTGACGTGGATTGAGAACTGGTTGGCACACAGGAAACAAAGAGTAGGAGTAAATGGGTTTTTTTCAGAATGGCAGGCAGTGACCAGCGGGGTACCGCAGGGTTCGGTGCTGGGACCCCAGCTGTTTACATTATATATTAATGATTTGGACGAAGGGATTAAATGTAATATCTCCAAATTTGCGGATGACACTAAATTGGGAGGCAGTGTGAACAATGAGGAGGATGCTAGGAGGCTACAGAGTGACTTGGACAGGTTGGGTGAATGGGCAAATGTATGGCAGATGAAGTACAATGTGGATAAATGTGAGGTTATCCACTTTGGTGGTAAAAATAGAGAGGCGGACTATTACCTGAATGGTGGCAGATTAGGGAAAGGGGACGTGCAACGAGACCTGGGCGTCATGGTACATCAGTCACTGAAGGTGGGAATGCAAGTGCAGCAGGCAGTCAAGAAAGCAAACGGAATGATGGCCTTCATAGCAAGGGGATTTGAGTACAGGAGTAGGGAGGTGATGCTACAGTTGTACAGGGCCTTGGTGAGGCCACACCTGGAGTATTGTGCGCAGTTTTGGTCTCCTAACTTAAGGAAGGACATTCTTGCTATTGAGGGAGTGCAGCGAAGGTTCACTAGATTGATTCCTGGGATGGCCGGACTGACATATCAAGAAAGATTGGGTCAACTGAACTTGTATCCTCTGGAGTTCAGAAGAATGAGGGGGGATCTTATAGAGACATTTAAAATCCTGACTGGTTTAGACAAATTAGATGCGGGCAGAATGTTCCCAATGGTAGGGAAAACTAGAACCAGGGGTCACAGTCTAAGGATTAAGGGGAAGCCATTTAGGACTGAGCTGAGGAGGAACTTCTTCACCCAGAGAGTGGTGAATCTATGGAATTCTCTTCCACAGAAGGTTGTTGAGGCCAGTTCGCTAAATATATTCAAAAGGGAGTTAGATATAACACTCACAACTAAGGGGATCAAGGGGTATGGCGAGAAAGCAGGAATGGGGTACTGAGGTAGCATGTTCAGCCATGAACGCATTGAATGGCGGTGCAGGCTCGAAGGACCGAATGGTCTACTCCTGTACCTATTTTCTATGTTTCTATGTTTCTATGTCTTCTTTTCTATGACTGGAATACTTCCTTTCCAATCTCACATACCTAATTAGTATGGTTCGTGAGAAAGCAACAATAAGCCAAAGTAAAAACTTTTCCCTCGCCTATAAATAGAGGGGGGCGGGGGGAAGTCTTTCACATTTAACGATAAGCTGTGTGGTAGATAGGGGTCAGTCCCAATGCAGACTATCAACACGGCAATAGGCGGATTAAAGGCTGAAATTTTGATCAATGAAATTAACCCATTGCTGTTTGTGGGTTCTTGATTTGCACAAAATGTTTTTTGCATTTGCCTACATAACAACAGTCACCACACTTCATAGTCGTTAATTGCGCTTTGAGACATTTCGAGAGATGGGTTAAGGTACTGTGCAAATGTAAGTCTTTCCTTTTGCATTTCTACTTGAAGCCAGCACCAGCATAAGTAAATAAGGAGAAACTGTTTCTACTAGCAGTAGGGTTGGTAGCTAGAGGACACAGATTTAAGGTAATTGGCAATTGTAGTTGTTGTTGTATATTCTGGATTTTGTGCAAACAGTGGGACAGTCAACGTGACCTTCATGGCCTGATAGATACAGCAGAAAAACCTGCCACTCAGCATCCATTAATATGACAAAGGTTTTTCATACAATTAGCAGAGAAGGACTTTGGTAACAGCAGAACAGATTTAGCTGCCCTGATAAAATCATTAGCGTAATCAGGCAACCTACTGATAACATGCTGGGTACAGTAATTGCTGATGGTGACACCAGGACTTGACTACATAGTCAAAGTTAATACTCCAGTGCAATATTGGGAAGTAACGTATTGCTATAACTGCCATTTTTTGGAATCGGATGTTAAACTGAGGCCAGCCAGTTACTGTGGTTAAGGTGGATGCTGAAGATCCCACAGCACTATTCATCCGAATATCCTGCCCAACACTCAGCCAACACCATAAAACATAGATTAGTCATTCATTTCATTGCCATTTGTGGGATCAGCTGTGTGCATAATGACTACCATGTTTGCCGACATTAACTGTCACGGCACTTCAATGTAGTTCATATGTGAAATGCTTTGAAATGTTTGTAAAGGCATAGTAAGGTGCCAATATAAATGCAAATCTTTCTTTTCTCTATAGCAAATGGTGTCAAGCAAGGTTTCGTACTTTCCCTGAGCTTTTTCACAGCTATGCTGGATGATGCTGTAAGAGATCTGAACAAGGACATTTACATAGATTTTCAGGCAGATGGCAGGATTTTCAACACTAGCTGCATTTTGCAAACTTCTTATTTGCTGATGACTGCACTATATTTACATATTCTGAAACTGATCTACAGCATATTATCTATCGCTTTGATTGGTTGACCTTTCGTTATTGGTTAAATATCTCCTTAAAAAAAACCTAAAATTATGCACTAGACTGCGTCCCATCAACTTTACAACAAACCCGAGATTGTGATAGGGCAACAAAGTTAAATGTCATGGAGAGTTTTCTATAGCTAGGTGCGAGAATACTGGGAAAGTCTCCACTTCACATTCACGAACTAACTAACCTGAAATATAATCAATTCATACGATTATTAATTGTAGATGAAAGATTTCATTATGTAATTGTTGCACTTATAATCATACTGGTAAACCTGTTGTGAAATGCCCTGGGTAGCCCTGGTTTGGGAGTAAGATGGAGGAACACTAAAGGCTCATGGGTCCTTCTTGACCAAAATTTAAAAAGGCCATTTCAGCATTTTCTCATAAAAGAATAGCTGCCTGTAAAACAACAAGGCCAGCTCGGCAAGATTCCAGAGACCCTGATAAGGAACAAAGGCGAAGTCATAGCGAAGCCATAACAAAATCATAACTGTTCACTTCCCAGGCAAGATAAATGATGGACAAGGACATCATGTCTCATTTGAATTAGACACTGTTAAGGAGTGAAACACAGATGGTGTCAGGAGAAGGAGGGGGTCATGAGGGTGATGTCCTGGCTAAACAGGCAGGATCATTGACTTTAATTGGGTAGTGAAATTCAGGTGTAAGTCCATGATTGGGTTAACTGGTCCCCATAGACTTTGCTGTGAAGAAGGGGTATAAGAAGGGGGTCTCTTAGATACAAGGGTTGTAGAGGCATTCGGCTGAAAGCTTGGGACCATCCAACAGACGGGCCAAGGAGGGGCGGGCTGGATGGATGAGGAACCCACGTGTCTCACCAGGTGGATGAGCAAGCCAGGGGTGGACTCATGGAGATCGCAACCTTTCTACCCAGGGCATAACGGGTAATATAACACTTGATTGCGCCTTGTTAACTACTGCTCAGATACTGTAATATATGCCAGTGCAGCCTTCGGTCGCCTGAGGAAGAGAGTGTTTGAAGACCAGGACCTCAAACCCGGCACTAAGCTCATGGTCTACAGAGCAGCAGTGATACTCGCCCTGCTGTATGCCTCAGAGATATGGACCATGTACAGCAGGCACCTCAAAGCACTGGAGAGGTACCACCAACGCTGCCTCCGCAAGATCCTGCAAATCCGTTGGCAGGATAGGCGCACCAACGTCAGTGTTCTCGCTCAGGCCAACATCCCCAGCATCGAAGCTTTGACCACGCTCGATCAGCTCCGATGGACGGGTCACATCGTCCGCATGCCCGATACGAGACTCCCAAAACAAGCGCTCTACTCGGAGCTCCAGCACGACAAGAGAGCCCCAGGTGGGCAGAGGAAACGCTTCAAGGACACCCTCAAAGCCTCCTTGAAAAAGTGCAACATCCCCACTGACACCTGGGAATCCCTGGCCCAAGACCGCACAAAGTGGAGGAGAAGCATCCGGGAAGGCACCGAACACCTCGAGTCTCTTCGCTGGGAGCAAGCGGAAGCCAAGTGCAAGCAGCGCAAGGAGCGCACGTCAACCCAAGCACCCCACCCACCCGCCCCTTCAACCACTGTCTGCCCCACCTGTGGCAGAGACTGTAGGTCCCGCATTGGACTCATCAGTCACCTGAGGACTCATTTTTAGTGTGGAAGCAAGTCATCCTCGGTTCCGAGGGACTGCCTAAGAAGAAGACTGCTCAGATACTGTAATATATCAAGTCTTACTTACACTGAATAAAGTATAATCACTGTCACCAATACGGGTCAAGTCGAACCGTTCGGAACTTAAGAGTGAAAGGGTTAATTGGCACAGACCCAGAAACTCAACGTCGGTAGTGATGTACAGTTGGTTCAGGAAATCAACAGTCACATTGAAAAGGTCAATGACTGCAGGTTGTGTTTAGAACCAATGAAGCGTGAAGCCAAGAAGAAAGCCAAAGATTTGGGTGCACAATGCAAATGTGCTCACTACGTTTTGAAATGGTTGCAAAACCTTAACTCTTCACCATCAGCACGTGAAGCAGCAGGAAGCATCAAAGGCATTTACAATCTCGCATGAAAATTAAGTGGCATAAAAAGATAGAGTGATAAACACCAAAGTGCTACAGTGTGCCAACATGACTAGCATCAAAGCCATGAGGTGTTTTCTGCTTGTCAGATGAACGGCATCTCAAAGTCATATTCTATAGCATGTGATAGCAGGAAAGAGCACAGTAGAGAGTCAGAAGAAACTTTCCAAAGTTAACTTGAAGCAAACATCTAAGGTACGTAATGCTCATCCAGAAACCTGGGAAAACTTAGCGGAACATTACACAGTCTAGAAATTTGTTGTGAAGCATGACACCGCTTACTTTGAAGCAAACAAAGTGTTAACAGCAGAAGCAAAGAATTCTTGTAGAAAAGTCATCCAGCATAAGTTGGCAAATGGATAACAATGAACATCCAATACATGCGGCTGTCAATGTACTTAGCACGTTCGTCTATGAATCACTTCCACAAAAACTGTAGACATTGACTCTTTCCAATTCTTCGGTCTCATCATTTTGAAGTGATATTTTTATAGACTGCCGTGAATGGTAACATCACATGTAAGAGTTGTGAAGGGAAGATGTCAGTTGCACACCTCATGATCTTTAGTATAATAAATCATCACACTGCAGTCTCTGCCACACTTCAGGTGCCACATAGTCTATATGCAAACATCTGTGCTACTCTTTCATCTGATTGGCTCATATTTCATATTTGTAAAAAAAAACAATAAATCAACCATGAGGGAAATGTATTAAAAAAAAACAGAATCTGAACTAATGAAGTCACTTATTGTTTTCCCCAAAATCCTTTTGGCTGCAACAAATCAGAACTCAATAAACATTTGCCTGCCATTTTTCTTTCTCATAGTCAAATAGCCAGAACTCAAAACAAGGTTTATAATATAATAAAAACATTCAAAATGATATACTTCACAATACATGATTTAAACTTATCTATAAAATTGTCTTTTGTGCCTTTGAGTACCTTCAGTAACATTTTTCTCTTGGAGGACTCAGCTTCTCTCAAAAGCTTTGGCTTCCACTCGATATTCTTCCCAGCACTATCACTCCATCAGCTGAAAGGAATTATCAACTTGTTCCTGCAAATCCCAGGATGTCGTAGTCGGATCTTGTTCCATGTGTAAAGTTTTCCAGTATGCATCAGTATGATTCCCTTAGTGCAACAACTAGAAACGTGTCTATCCTCAGGTTATAACAGTATATATATATGTGTTTGTTTTACCAAATGATTTGAAAACGAGCTGGAGCATTGGAATAGTCAAATCTGGAGGTGACAAAGGCATGTATGAGGGTTTCAGTAGCTGATGGGCTCAGGTAGGGTGGAGGCAGGCATTGTTATGGAGGTGAAAGTAGGCGGACAGGAGGGCAGTGAATTCAAGGGAGCGAGGACAAGGGGAACTGAGATGGAGATGGAAATCACCAAGGATGAGGGGTCACTCAGTGCAGAGGCTGAGGGAGGAAAGAAGGGAAATATCTTGGGAGAGAAAAATGAGGGAAAGACTTGGGGTGTGGTAGATAACAAGGATTTCAAAGGAGAGGTGAGAGGGATGGAACAAGGTGAGGTGCTTGAAGGTGGAGAAGGTACCAGAAATAGATAAGAGCCACATGTCATCACTGCAGATTGGGAGGGGTATATGATGAAAAATATAACCAGGCAGGGAGGTTTCAGTAAGTGGAAAGGTGCTGCCATCCATAAGCTAAGTTTCAGTCAAAGCCAAGGTGTCAATGCAATCATGTACAAGAAGGTTGTGGATGGCAAGGGCCTTGTTCGCGAGTGAAAGGATATTCTGAAGGGAAATACGGAAAGGGACAGTGATTGTGGATCCACTGGCTGAGCCCAAGAGGGAGGTGGGGGAGTGGTGGATAGTGTGAGTGTGACAGGAAGAACATTACCAAGGTTAGCGCCAGTGGGCGTGCTAAGAGGAAAGGTCAGCGAAGGAGACGGATGGAGCAGTTGGGTTTGCTGCTCATGAGGATGCAGTGAGGACTGCCTTAATGGACCCTTCAGAGAATGCCAAGAGTGTAGAGCACAGAGTGTAGCTCTGGGCTTATTCAATGGGATTTCAAGGGCAGTGGTAGAAGGGTAGGAAGGCAGAGGAATAATGATGGGTTGGGATAGGGATTAGAAGGGCAAGTTACCCAAGAGGGGATAAAAGAAAGGTGGTATGACTGGGTGACAGGAGAGAAGGCCCTAAGAAGGGCCAAGAAAAAAAAAAGGAGATGGAAGTATTGGACTTGGGTCCGGAACAACAACCAATATGCATGCGCAAGGTATGTTTTTGTTGGACATGAATAAGCTATTAGCAAGACTTTGACACTTGAAGGGGTTATCCGGTCTAATTTTCCGAAGTTTAAAATCTACCAAAGGTTTTGACTATTATCAATATTCTATGTAAAAATCTGTCAGATAAACCCAGCTATGGGGGTCATAAATTGTCAGCTGTGGCTCAGTGGTAGCATTCTCATCTCTGAGTTGGAAAGTTGTGGGTTCAAGTCCCACTCCAGAGACTTGAGCACAAAATCTAGGCTGACACTCCAGTGCAATACTGAGGGAGTGCTGCACTGTCAGATGGGCTGCCTTTCGGATGAGATGTTAAGCCGAGTCCCCGTGTCTCCTCTCAGGTGGATGTAAAAGATCCCATGGCACTATTTCGAAGAAGAGCTGGGGCATTCTCCCCGGTGTCCTGGCCAATATTTATCCCTCAACCAACATCACTAAAACAGATTAGCTGATCATTATCACATCACTGTTTGTGGGACAAGTTGCAAATTGTCTGCTGCGTTCCCTACAATAGTGACCACGTTTCAAAAGTACTTCATTGGCTGTGAAGTGCTTTGGGATATCCTGAGTTCGTGAAAGGCGCTTCTAAATGCAAGTTCTTTCCTTCTTTACTGATCTGAGGTAAGCGAATTTCAGCAAATGAGATTTGGGATGTAACTTGTGACCGCTCAGTTTTAAGTGAAACATTTAACTGATTGAGCTACTGGACCACACCGCCTTTCTTTAGCAAAATTATGTACCATTGTGAAGTCAGGTTGGTTACATTGATGCAAGCCTTATACATAGATTTTTATAGTATTATTACTGCTTACTTGGCTCGGATGCTGGTCATGTCATTGTTGCAGCTAAGAAGGACTTTGCACTTCTCCAGTACATCACCAGTTGAGCATGATTTGGGATTGATATCCTGGAGTTGACTACAGAACTCACTGAGGTCTTTGCAAAGATCCAGGAACATGATCATGATTCGCTTGTCAGTTGCATTGTTACAGTAGTGGTCCAGGTAATTCTGAACCTACACAGAGAAAATTTAAAATAAAATTCTAAATGAATCTAATGGCATCAGTTAACAATGATAAATGGTTAGGTTTTACCATTACTCATGACTTGTCTTAACATAATTTCTAGTATTTAGACAGTAATAATTGGATAACTGAGAAGAGCACTTTTTACAGTGAAACTTCCTATTTTGAAGTATTTTTCCTACTTCCCCTTTCTTCAGTGTTCTTGTGTCATGGACTGTCTGTGGCTCAGATGGCAGGCATTCTGGGCACCACACTTTAGGAAGGATGTCAAGGCCTTGAAGAGGGTGAAGAAGAGATTTACAAGAATGGTACCGAGGAGGAGAGGCTTCAGTTACGTGAAGAGACTAGAGAAGCTGGGATTGTTCTTAGAGAAGAGAAGGTTAAGGGGAGATTTAATAGAAGTGTTCAAATTTATGAAAGATTTTGATAGCATAGATAGGGAGAAATTGTTTCCACTGGCAGGAGGGTTGGTAACCAGAGGACACAGAATTAAGGTAATTGGCAAAAGAACCAAGGGTGGGGGATGAGGAGATTTTTTTTTTTTTAACACAGCAAGTTGTTATGATCTGGAATGCACTGCCTGAAAGGGTGATGGAAGCAGATTCAATAATAGCTTTCAAAAGGGGATTGGATATATATTTGGAAAGGAAATGTTTGCAGGGCTATAGGGAAAGAGCAGGGGAGTGGGACTAATTGATAGCTCCTTCAAAGAGCCAGCAGAGGCATGATGGGCCATATGGCCTCCTTCTGTGCTGTATCATTCTACGATTCTGTACTCAGAAGTCACATTAAATAAGCACGTTAGATAATCTACATTATCCATGTTATCTAGAATTTTAAAAATCTGGATCAAGTTCCTTCAACCATCTTTTTCAGTTCTTCCGGTCGCTCCTGAAATCATCCATGTCATTCTTCTCTAAACCCTCCATTAACTGCCTCTTAAAAGGAGGGTTCCTAAAACAAAACACGATATTCCAAATGTGGACCTATCAATGAACTACACAGAGTTAAAATGAAACGAGTTTACAGCTGTAAAATAAATTTAATGAGTGACTGATTTGCATCACATCTGATAAACTATATTAGGGCTAAATGGGCCTTACATTATAGACATATATAGTAAATGGAAGTACTTTCATGTTTAAATGTAGATCAGTTGTAGATCTAGATGTATTTTAATTGATTTTCAATAGAAACAAACATTAGTCAAAAAATAGCCCCGTTAATACAGTTCTGATTTAAGCAGAATCGTCCTTTATGAGTACCCATAGTATAATAATCACATATAGTTACCTGTGCAAGGGTAGACACAGGTCTGGTCTTGTCATGGGCATTCTCACGTGTGTGGTCCAGAGCTGCAATAAATGTGAATTGCTGCTGTCTGAAGAGTGAGAAGCGTTGTTCCAGATCTCGCAGGGTAGCCTTCAGTTCATTCATGCCTTTATAGGAAGGTAGATAAAAGGTATCAGTTTAGATCTAAGAGAAACCCATGAGCAAAGTGATTCACAACAAACGTTTACAGTTCTGACGCTGTAACAAGTGTAACCTAAAGGACTATGAATAACAACGTGAAATTTGAAAATTGAAAGCTGCAACAGTTTGGTCAGAAATCTCACCATTTTGCTCTTAGCGCAGAGCATGATATTTGGACCAGAAATTCCCCTCAGAACACATAATCCTTTTTTTATCCGTTCATGGGATGTGGGCATCACTGGCAAGGCCAGCATTTATTGCCCATCTCTAGTTGCTCTTGAGAAAGTGGTGGTGAGCCGCCTTCTTGAACCCCTGCAGTCCGTGTGGTGAGGGTACTCCCACAGTGCTGTTAAGGAGGGAGTTCCAGGATTTTGACCCAGCGACGATGAAGGAACCACAATATACTTCCAAGTCAGCATGATGTGTGACTTGGAGGGGAACTTGGAGGTGGTGGAGTTCCCATGCGCCTGCTGCCCTTGTCCTTCTAGATGATAGAGGTTGCGGGTTTGGGAGGTGCTGCCAAAGAAGCCTTGGCTAACTTTCTGCTGCTGCTAAGTGACACTGCTTCTAAGCTTTATTAATTTATTCCCCCCACCCCTATTTAATACAATAGATACTAGTCGTCCTGTGATATAGTTCACAGGAATTGCAGGACGTGGAATGCTTCTTTTTTGAGGTTAACTACCGCCCCATTGCAAGATAAATATGAGAGTGGTTCACCCAATGCTGTAATACAACAAATTTACTGTAGCAATGGCCCATAATTTGCGCTCAGCAGTGAAGCGAAGGCGCTCACCGCAGACCTCGAAGAAAGCTGCCCACAGAGATCTCATGAATTTTTAGGAACATAGGAACAGGAGTAGGTCATTCAGCCACTTGAGCCTGTTCCGCCATTTAATTAGATTATGGCTGATCTGCATCTTAACTCCATCTACCCGCCTTAGCTCCGTAACCCTTAATATCCTTGCCTAACAAAAATCTATCAATATTAGTTTTTAAATTTCCAATTGACCTAGCCTCAATAGCTTGGGGGAGAGAGTTCCAGATTTCCACTACCCTTTGTGTGAAGAAGTCCTTCCTGACATCACTCCTGAACGGCCTAGCTCTAATTTTAAGGTTATGCCCCCTTGCTCTGGACTTCCCTACCAGTGGAAATAGTTTCTCTCTATCTACCCTATCAACTAATTTAATCACCATAAACACCTAAATTACATCATCCCTTAATCTTCTATGCTCGAGGGAATACAAGCCTAGTCTACACCTGTCCCCTTTTAGCCCTGGTATCATTCTAGTGAATCTGCATTGCACCACCCCCAAGGCCAATATATTCTTCCTGAAGTGCGATGCCCAGACATAAACACAGTACTCTAAACGGGGTCTAACCAGAGCTTTATATAACTGTAACATAACTTCCACCCCTTTATATTCCAGCCCCCTTGAGATAAAGGCCAATATTCCATTAGCCTTTTTAATTATTTTGCCCACCCACTTAATATGTCTACTTCCCTTTGCAACTTCCTGCTTCCATCTCCACTACTTAGTATCCCTCCTAATTTAGTGTCTTTACTCGTCCCTTCTGAAAATTTTACACTATAACGTAATATTTTGCTTTAACTCCCATGGTGGATTTGAAGTATTTGTTTAAGATTCAAGCGCTTTATTTACGTGTTTATTAATCCCACCTCCTTCTCAAACATCCTTCTTTTTCTAAGTTATGTACATGATTATAAAAGAGATCCTCGCTCCCCCTCATTTCCCACCATGGATTTGTAATTTTTGCTGAAGCTGTCAATGGTATACAGTATCCAGGGAGGTTTTGCGCCACTAAGACTCCAATAACCAAACACCTGAACATGTGATCATTCACCATGTCCAGGTTTGGCTGACTGACTCGTTGGTCAGGCCATAATGTCCAAAATACCTCATAAACATCCATCTTTAATTCCCCCCTCAGCAGCACAGGAAAGTCATCCCAAATAGCATCACTAGCTCAGGTGATTTTCTTTACTAGCTCAAACTGTATAAGCACTTTTTTCCACCACTTGTGCATCACAGCTGTTATTTGTAAATTCTGTGCCTGGGTTGTCACAGTACACTTTGGGCATCACAGTTCCACAGGAGGAAGTTGAAAACTACAGCTCTCATGAGGCATCTTTTTCTCTCTCTCTTGCTCACACACAGGAGTCATTTTCACTTTGAGCTGCTCATCCCATCATGGTGTGGGGCAGGCTTTTTTTATTTATTCGTTCACGGGATGTGGGCGTCGCTGGCAAGGCTGGCATTTATTGCCCAACCCTAATTGCCCTTGAGAAGGTGGTGGTGAGCCGCCTTCTTGAACCGCTGCAGTCCCAGTGCTGACTTTGTCGTAGCGGTTTGGTACAACCGAGTGGCTTGCTAGGCCATTTCAGAGGGCAGTTAAGAGTCAACCACATTGCTGAGAGTTTGGAGTCACATATAAGCCAGACAGAGTAATGATGGCAGATTTCCTTCCCTAAAGGACATTAGTGAACCAGTTGGGTTTTTACTACAATCCGGTAGTTACATGGTTAATTCCAATTTATTTAATTAACTGAATTTAAATCCCCCAGCTGCTGTGGTGGAGATTTGAACTCACATCTCCGGATTGTTAGTCTAGGTCTCTGTTACCGTACCCCTAAATCTCTTCTCAAGGGCAATTAGGGATGGGCAGTAAATGCTTGATGGACCAGCTGGTCTTTTCCTGCCTATCAATTTTGTATGTTCGCATGTCCATATGCCCTCTCCTGCACCCAAAGTGAAAATTGCTCCCAGAATTTCTCTACAGGAGCCAGAAACTCCCAGCTCCCAGGCTCATGTGAGATTTCCAATTCAAGCCGCAGGGTCCAGATAGATGGGCTGGCCTCCCATAGGGGAAACTTCTTGTAGGCATTTCCAATATTAAATAACCAATTTTGGGGTACATTTAGTGAGATGTGTACATTTTTTATGTGCATTATGTTATAAATGTCATTTCAAGCTGTGTGCACTGACCTGAGGGAAGAATAAAAATGGCAGAGGAAATTAATTCAGTTGTGTGGTACTTTTGGTTAGAATGGCCCAGTTTTGAAAAAAAAATTGAGGGGTTTGATTGCTGATTACTTTTCCTCATCGGCATTTTTTGCCACTGTTTGATTCATTCACATTTAATCAACTGACTATTTGATTGGTAACTTAACAGACAATGGGTTCTTGAAGCCAATTATGACTTTTTGACCTAAGAAAATGTAATGTTTGGAGATACTTCTGAGGTCACACTTGGAAGTGTAAGGCTTTGGAAAGGTGTAATGGGACAGATATGCGTTACTTGAGAGGCTTTTAATTATATGGATAAGATCCAGAAATATCAGGTTATATATGTGTGACATTGTTACATTAAAATGTGCTAAAAATGAATCCCAGTTGATTAGATGGTGTTTGCTCTGCAGTGCATTCTCGTTGTGCATTACGTGAATATCCAAGTGAACAGTTTACAAGTCAGCTTCAAATCATACTAAATGCAAGTGAGAACTTGTGCTAATATAACAACCCATTGTGCCGCTTGAATGGTATCCATGATAAGATCAACCGCAAACTTAAGGGGAAGGGGAAGTGAAACAAAGGCACTGACTTTGCACAGTGCTGCTACTGCAATGTACTGACTGCTATAAAGCTGATGAGTTCCATATGGGGCAATCTTTTACATAGCATAAACAATGAAGGTATTAGTTGCAATTTCATATTACAGTTTCGCATTCAGCCTTTGCAAACATACATGCCATAGTTGCACTTGTCCGATTTACTACGTGATTTGCAAGATTTTATTATTGATTGAAGGCAAAGTGGAGGATCGAAGAAAAACCGGGCAACAAAACAAATGATACCTTGCAGAATAAACAATTTCACAATGCGTGGTTCTCGTTCAGATGAGACGTATCGAATTTGCTTTTGTATTTGGAAAACGTAAATTTGCTCCGAGTATGACATTTATTTGCATTTACCACACTAATCTAAGGGTTGGGTTTAAACATGGAATGTAAATTTTAAAAAAATAAACTAACTCGATTAAATGTCAGTAAAATATGATAAAATTGATGTATTAACCTAAAGATTGTTTACTAATACAATACAGATTTGCAATACATATATATATATATATAAAATAAGAGTGTATTTCACCTTGACATTGCATTATTAATAATGAAACAATCGCCTACCTGAAACGGTAAAAAATGGATCTCAGATTATTCCCAAATCCTATTTCAGTCTGTTGCCTCTGGGTGGACTTTTACCTCCCAACCTGGTTAGTTTGTTACGTTATCTGGATACAATTTCAGCGACCACTATACTGCACTTAGTGACCATTGTTTAGCTTCATTACCTAGCAACTGGACTGAACCAAGACACGTAATTCACGTTAACCATCTCACTCACGTGTATATACATATATATCCATATTAACCCGTGGGTTTCCGAAAGCGTTACTCGCGGTTAAATACCATTAAAAATGTGGTCTGTATGAAAATTGAGCGTTGTAATCATTTTACTGATTTTATTTTTCATGGGTCTCTTAGTTACATGCCTTTCTTTTAGGCTTTTCTTTCCTTCGGTCCCCTCTGCAAAGATGGTTCTTTTTTATTTTATCTTGGTTTAATTGTCTTTTTGTTAAATGCGATCTCTAAGTCTGGGTGACGCTGGCAAGACTACATTTATTGCCCATCCCTATTTACGGGCAACACGGTGGCATAGTGGTTAGCACTGGTGCCTCACAGCGCCAGAGACCCGGGTTCGAATCTGACCTCGGGTGACTGTCTGTGTGGAGTTTGCACATTCTCCCCATGTCTGCGTGGGTTTCCTCCGGGTGCTCCGGTTTCCTCCCACAGTCCAAAAATGTGTGGGTTAGGTTGATTTGGCTATGATAAATTGACCCTTAGTGTTAGGGGGGATTAAATATGTGGGGTTATGGGGATAGGATGGGATATGTTAGGGGGAATTAAATACGTGGCGTTACGGGGGTAGGGTGGGATATGTGTACTGTGGGGATTAAAGCAGGGACAGGGTACTGGATTTGGATGATCAGCCATGATCGTATTGAATGGCGGAGCAGGCTCGACGGGCCGAATGGCCTACTCCTGCTCCTAGATTCTATGTTTCTATGTGAGAAGTTGGTGGTGGGTCATCTTCTTAAACCATTGCAGTCCTTGTGGTGATGATGCTCCCATGTTAGTCTAAGGTAGGGAGTTCCAAGATTTTGACCCAGTGAGGATGAAAGAACAATGATGAATGTCCACATCAGAATGGTGTGTGACTTAAAGAAGACCTTGGAGGTGATGTTGGGCCATATTTTGCGACCCCTACGGGTGTGCACGAGGAGCGCACGCGCCCGTAGGGGCCGCACAAGCGCTGGGTTTAGGTATACGAAGCGTATGCGCTGAAACCCGGCACTTGTGATCTATCGAGAATCCTCTTGACAGATCCTCCGCATCCCCAGGAAAAGGGCCTCTGCGGGTGGAGAGTTGCGCTATTTACCCAACTTCCACCCACTGAAAGGTCGTGGAATTCTTACAAGGCCTGCTTTTACTAGCATAAGAGTTTTAAAAAATAGAAAATAAAATGTTATCACTCACTTATACATTAAAAACCCTGTCCAATAAGGTAAGTTTATATTTAGCCCCGTTAAAACATACAATTTTTTTCCAAAAAGTTAAATTTTTGTTTAAAATATTTAATTAAATTCCATTTTAATTAATTTTATATATGTGTTTGTGTATTTTTTAAGTCATCCCCATTCATACTTATGGGAGTTCTGTACATACGGAACTCGCATAAGTATGAATGGGGATTCTCTTCTTGCATTGGTTGGGCCGGCCCACGTGATTCCAGGGGTGCTTGCGAACCGCATGCGCCCCTGGGATACGTGGGCCTCTATGCATTTCTACCAGAAGGAGGCCCAGGATCGCAAGCCTCCGTATCTCTCGGACCACCAGGTAAATGCATAGATTTTTTGATGATCGGAGGCATCCGCCCGTGGGAAGCCTCCGATCGCAAATTCAGGCCCGTTGTTCTCGTGATCTTGCTACTCTTGTCCTTTAGAGTTTGAGAGGCATGGGGTTGAGGTGCTGTTTTTTCTATTGCCCATTCTATCATAGAATTCATTTTAATTGTGGTGCCTCTGGTTCATCCTTACACCTCTCATATAAAATCCTTGTTGCCTATTGTTCAACACCCCCAAGCCCCATTCCAACTTCCTCTCTGAGATGCCCTCTCTTCTCCCTTCCCTTAGCCTTTGCACCAAGTGACTCTTTGTCCTTTCAAACTACACACCAAATTCCCAGCTTTCTCTCTTCTGACTTAATTGAATTTTTGGCAATCAATCTCACCATATAAATTCCCTCACCTATATCTTTGGCCACTCCTTTGACCTCATGGCCTCTCTGTATTCAAAGACTGGATCTCTAACAAGGGTATCTCTGACTACTTGCTCACTGCAATCTCCTGCCCCACCCTCTCATCAAACACCACATACCAGGAGCTCATTGGACATTTTTGTCTCCAAGATCATTCATGTAGCTGCCTCCTCTTCCTCCCACCTCCCCTGTTGCCCACCCACCCACCCTAGCCCCAGAACAGTTCTGACGAAGGGTCACAGACCTGAAACGTTAACTCTGTTTTTCTCTCCACGGATGCTGCCTGGCCTGCTGAGTGTTTCCAGCATTTACTGTTGTTATTTTAGTTATGGTGTACCTCTTCTGTAATTATTTTCTCAGGCCACAATAAAGTGCCACAAATTAATCAAAACTGCAGACATCAGGTTATGCACAGCATCTGTCTCAACAGGCCAAGCCTGATAACAACATCATGTTTCCTTTCCAACAATACCTATAAATTAATATGTCTACTGGCAAAAAGTACTGTTTATATGTGATCACTGAGTAAGTGGGAAAAGATGACAAAATAATGAATGACCACCTTCTTTATATTTCTGATAAGACAAGCAAGGCATATGACATGAAACATATAACACTAAATGCTCAGCACACCGTTATTAATCAGTGCTCTTAACCATAAAAGAAATAAAAAACAATATTATATATTAAGATGATAGTTTCTTTGTTATTAAAATGTTCTCTCCTTTTCTCCTGAAATGCCAACTTTCAGCAGGGTAAGTATTTGACGTGGGCAGCAACAGCCCTGCAAGTGGACATTCTTTACATGTATTCCACCACGAAGATTATCACAGCTGAGTTCTATCATGTCCTCAACCAATGTCCACATGCACATTTTACAGCAGGGGTCACTGCATAGTGATTAGTGAAGGAAACCTATCTGACTGTCTGTCACTCTAAATTACCTCCCACCTCACACTGGGTCAAAATGCTTGACTTGCTTACCATAGGTGCCCATTAGGTAACAAGGTGACCTTTACACACTCAACCTCCACCTACAAGTGTTTTTACCTTACAAAAAGCCAAGCATAGTATGTAGCTGCCTGTATGTCATCATACCCATGATGTGATCCATGCTAAGAAGTATGTATTACTGCAAGTTGTAGTAACCAAAGGTAATTTGGCTCTTTTTGCTTTCTATTGCAAGGATAATAATGTGAGAGAGAACTGTAACAGGTGGTGGACCCAAAACCTCTCACTCTCTCACACCTTATGAGTAAGGAGTGCTGTAAATTCATAGGAGGGAGGCCATAGATCGTGTCGGAGACAGGGATGTAGGAGGGTATGTGGAAGCTATGAGTGAGTGGGCAAAACTGTAGCAAATGGAGTTCAATGTGGGGAAGTGTGAGGTCATCCACTTTGGATCCAAGAAAGACAAATCAGAATATTTTCTTAATGGTGAGGAACTAGAAACTGTGGAGGAGCAAAGAGATCCGGGTGTCCATGAACACAAATCACTAAAAGCTAGTGCACAGGTACAAAAAGTAATCAAAAAGGCTAATGGAATGTTGGTCTTTACTTGGGGTTGGAATACAGGGGAGGAAGTTATGCTTCAGTTGTACAGAGCCTTGGTCAGACCCTATCTGGGGTACTGCATTCAGTTCTGGCCACTGGAAGGATGTATTGGCCTTGGAGAGTGTACAGCGCAAATTCACCAGAATGATGCTGGAGCTTAAAGGGTTAAATTATGGACGCATTGCAGAAACTTGGCTTGTAGAAAGTTATGGAGTGATCTAATCAAGATGTTTAAAATGACAAAAGGCTTCGATAGGGTAGATACAGCTAAACTATTTCCTCTGGTGGGGCAATCCAGAACAGGGGGCACTATCTTAAAATTAGACACAAAATTTGCATATAGAAAAGTGTGATGCCCATGTTTGACATGCATTAGATGCACTGTTTTTCATATATACTAGCAGGTTGTCTGCAACTTCGCTCAAATAAAAGTCAGGTGCATTATTCCATGAAGCAGCAGTATGTTTCACTGTTGTCTCTGTCTCTTGCTCACTCTTGCACATTCTATTCATAAACCAAAATGTTTATTTGCCGTATTAAATTCTTGGGCATGTGTACCCGTAAAATTCCAAAAATACCGTAATATTTTTTACAGTGAATTAATTTTCTGCAAAAATATTTAATAAAATGTATTTTCAACTTCCTTCTGCCCCACTATTTTCAATATATAATTAGATAAATATTCTTTCCATGCATCACCTTATTGTGCTACATCTTCTTTGTACACAGAGATGCATTTATTCTTACGTTATTCCCACAAGCTCTTAGTAAGTGTTAGGAGAGCTGAACAGCACCATCTTGTGGGGCCAGATGACATTTTCACTGTACGATAGCAAAATACTGCAGATGCTGGAAATCCGAAATAACAACAGAAAACGCTGGAAAAACTCAGCAGGCCAGGCAGCATCCGTGGAGAGAGAAAGAGAGTTGACGTTTCAGGTCGATGACCTTTCATCAGAACTGGGAAGAGCTGGAAATCAAATAGATTTAAGGCCAGGGTAAAGCTGGGAAAAGGGGGAGGGGATAAAGGAACAAAGGAGGAGATGAAGAGACATTAAGAGACATTAAGAGATATGCAAGGCTAGAGGTGGTGTTATCAAACACGAGAAGGGAAACTGAAATCAATGAAGATGAACAAGGTTGAAGAGCCAAACGGAAATCCCGTCGAAGAGAAGAGCAGAACTTCTTCAAGGTAGGCATTCCAAGAAGAGAGGTGGCAGTGAACCAAACACTAATACGATAGCAAAATACTGCAGATGCTGGAAATCCGAAATAACAACAGAAAACGCTGGAAAAACTCAGCAGGCCAGGCAGCATCCGTGGAGAGAGAAAGAGAGTTGACTGTGTTAGATTTGTTTTGTTTTGTACTATGTTGCAGAATGATATACTTTTTAAAGGTATTTCTCCCAACTAATCTTTAGCCTAATGAAAATCCAGTTGTACGCAACAGAATTCTGAAGTTGGTTAAGCGTTAATTTGTTGTAGAAATAGAAAATGCAGGATATGCACATGGGGTTTAGAATTTATAAAGAGAAAAGACAGATTAATATTTTGGGAGGAACACTTTATCAGAACTGACACAATGCAAGAGAGCCCCTTTGTAAGGTTGGCCAAAACAAGAGGGAGGGCAGGACAACAGGTAAAGATCAAGGTATGCTAAATTTAACAATTCTGGTTTCTTCCAGCACTCTTTATTGGGTACACTGCAAAAATTCAAAATCTTAGCAATTCCATCTAGAGCCTTTCAACTAAGTCTCTGATGAATGTAGGTGGGTACTTGATTCCTGGAACCCCTCCCACTGCCGTGATGCAGAATCAGGTAGATGGAAAAGGAGCTTAACATCCTAGGACTGCTGTCCAGAGATATTGGGGGTGAATTTAACCCTATTCACTCAGCAGAAACGGTGGGCAGTTAAAATCGCTCTGGTTCTTACTTGTCCAAAAACCACCAGGATTGCAACATCTGGAATTTGAAGCTGCTCTCCTGAGCAGGCAGCTCCTGGAGCCAGCAGGGTCCTTCTTTACATATGCATGTGGCGGCCCAATGGCATCATTGAGACCCGACTGTAATTTTAACAAAGGCCTGTGCGGGGAATCCACCTGGAGTTAAAATCGGGGTCTTTCCTTAATGCCATGTCAATTAGAGGTCAGACTGGATTTTTTCTTTAAAGTGCAGCTCCTGAGGTTAATTGGTTGAACGTGACACTTAACACGTGACAGACAGCAAGTGCATGCTAGACGCACCATTTTTACAATATTACTAGTAGATGCCCTGTGGTGTTGCTCATGGTGAGTCAGAGGATATGGTGTTTTATAACAATAGGG
Organism: Squalus acanthias; assembly: GCA_030390025.1. Classification (NCBI taxonomy): domain Eukaryota; kingdom Metazoa; phylum Chordata; class Chondrichthyes; order Squaliformes; family Squalidae; genus Squalus; species Squalus acanthias. The sequence goes on from CM059438.1 coordinate 86,877,760, forward strand.
GTGTTATGCAATGTAATACACAACACATTATCAGGGTTACTGATTTTTGGTGACTGAATAAGTGAAACTGCATTTTAATCACATGACATTCTGGGATTTTTGGTATTGAATTTCATGATTCTGTCCACTTTTCTGTGAAAACCGTAAATAGGTGGCCTTGATTATTCTATGTTCCTTTACTTGTGCACTCACTTTTACCTCTTTTCTTTTAAAACATTTATGATACAAAGCAAGACCTTAGGCAACATGTACTAGGCTGGAGGAAGGCATCTAGGGTTTTGCAGAACTGGTGTGGGTGTCCTGGAGCTTGGCAACACTGTGGCAGGGTAGATAGGTTCCATCTGAAAGAAAGAAAGAACTTGTATTTACATAGTGCCTTTCACATCTCCATCCGTCTAAAATGCTTCACAGCCAATGAAGTATTTTTGAAGTGTAGTCACTGTTGTAATAATATAGGTAAATGTGGCAGCCAATACGAGCACACCAAGGTCCCACAAACAAAAATGAGATAACGGACCAGAAAATTTGTTTTAGTGGTGTTGGTTGAGGATGAATGTTGGCCAGGACGCACTTTTTGAAGCAGTTTTGGCCTACTAGAAAGTTCTAAAATTGCCTTTCCTTGTTCTTCTTTATCCACATAGCTGCATTAATTCAAATATTTTTGATCGTAAAGTATGAACAAAGCACAGCCCACCCATAGTTAGTCCTTTTCTTTATAAAGTGCTTTCCTTAAAAGCTTTTAAAATTCAGTTCCATTTTGCCTATAAAAAGCTCATCATTGTACGGCATAAAGACAAAAACAGAACACTGTATTAACTAAAATATTCAATTAATTGTTTCAAATTCTGTGTCTATAGAGAATAATTGGTTTTGAACCAATAAAATAATAACCACAACTACTTGCTTCTATATAGAACCTTTAATGTGAAAAATGTCCCAAGGTGTGTAATTTTTTTTTTAAAGTCAAAGAATGAGATATTAGGTGACTAAAAGATTGGTCAATGGTGGGATTTAAGGAGAGTCTGGAAGGACGAGAGGGAGGCAGAGAGGTGGAGAGGTTTAGGGAGGAATTCCAGAGCATGGGACCTAAGCGGCTGAAAGCATGGCTGCCAATGGTAGGGCAAAGGGAGAGTGGATGGACAAGAGGCCAGAGGAATGGAGTGGTTGGGGGTGGGGGGCGGGAGGGTATAGGGTTGGAGGAAGTTACAGAGATAGGGAGGCATGAGGCCATGAAAGAATTTAAACATGAGGATGAGAATTTTTAATCTGAAGCCTTGGGGCCTGAGAGCCAATGTAGTTCAGCGAGGACAGGGGTGATGGGTAAACAGAACTTGGTGTAGGATAGTATATGGGCAGTAGAGTTTTGGAAGAGCTGAAGTTTACACAGAGTGGAGGATGGGAGGCCAACCAGGTGAGCAATGGAATAGTCGAGTCTGGAGATGATAAAGGCATAGGTGAAGATTTCAGCAGCAGATAGACTGAGATAGGGGTGGAGGTGGGTGATGTTATGGAGATGGAAGTAGGCAGTCATTGTGACAGAGAGGATATGGGGACAAAATCTCAGCTTGAGTCAAATAGAATGCTCAGGTTGCGAGCAGTCTGCTTCTGCTAAGACAGTGGTCAGGGAGAGTGATGGAATCGGTGGTAAAAGTATGAAGTTTGTGATGGGGGCAAAGACAATGGCTTTGGTCTTCTCAATATTTAATTATGATTTCAGGGAAATTTGCCAGAATGCATCAGGGAGATTTTATTTAGATGTATTTCCTTCTGTCCCATTCTTCCAAAATCAATGGTTTGTATAAAATTGAAACTAAATTATGAAAAAAAGTTTTCCCCCTTCCTGTGGCTTTGGTTAGGACAGTTTTGGTGCTGTGGCAAGGGTGGAAACTTGATTGGTTGTTTCAAACAGCGAGCTGTAGTAAAGATTGGCACAGAATTGGGAGGCATAGCTCCCTACTACAAAAAAAATCAGAGGTGGACATCCTGTTGCAAATTTTCACTTTTTTTGAGAATTTGCAAAAAAAAATCCAAATTTGCACTCCTGTCCCACTACTGTCTTCTTACTGAAATGGTTAATTCCTAGGGCATCAGGCTAGTGGTGGTGGGGGGATTGTTTCCTGTGATACTACTCTAAATCCACCAATAATAGCACAGGGAATAACCTCCGGTTCAGTAAGAAGACAATTGTAGCCAGCATCACTTGAAAGAAAGCCTCCTATCCTCCTCCATGCTGCATACCTTGGCCCCATCCACCCTGCTCCAAGTTTGGTTGCTCCAAACGTGCTGATCATCTTTGCCAATTTACCTGCTTTGAACTTTAAAACGCTATGCTGACTGCCCCTATCCTCCACCACTCCCAGGTTCGCTGGCCACTCTTGCTGGTGGCAAACTGATTGTTTGCTTTTAAAGTTCTCAGTGCTAATATATTTGCTGCTTAAAAATTACTTAGAAGAGCAGCCAGCAGGGATACTGTTAGGGGGAATGGGTGATGGAAGCAAAGAAGAGTGAAATGGTGAGGATGGCAAGGGGCAACAGTGAGAGGGAGAGAAGAAGGGTGAGGGAAATGGTGAGGGGCAACAATGAAGGGAGGTGGAAAATAAGGGAAAAGCATGGAGGGAGGGGACAAAATAGGACAAAGAAAGGGGAAGCAGTAAAGTGAGATCAGGAGGAGCAAGAGTAAGGGGTGAGGGAAAGAAAGGAAATGGTTGGAAAAACACGACAATTAAATCATTTTGCACCAGAATTTGCTCCAACAAAATTAGGTGTGCCCACTCCAGAAGGTGTTCTGCCACATTGCGGGCTTCTTTACTATATTCGTTTCAAAATATTTAATCTTCCAATTCACTTAATTGAAGTGATTTGTTAACCCTGTCCCTTTCGTTGAAGAAAACTCTGCTGCCGCTGAAAGCATCGCCTAAAAGTTGGATGCTTTGACTCGAGCCCTCAAAACTCTCCGAGGCTTCGCGGCCGCCACAAAATGGCGACTCGGAGGCGGGTCGTTTAGGGGGGGATTTGCAAGTTGGAGAGAGCTATGGTGCAGTTAGCAAATATTAATATTAAAAAAAAATATATATATATATTATTTCTTTGGAGGAGACTCCACTGGTCAGCTGGGGGACTCCAGTCACAACATCTCGGTCTCCATAGCAACGGGAACGTCGAATCAGTTTGCGCACCGTATAACACGCTCGCTCAGAAGCAGCAACACTTTAAATCACTAAATAAATAGGTTGGGATTTTTTTTTTTACCCTTTGGTTTCGCTGCGACGGTTGTCGGTGTCAACTCTTTTCAACAACCGAGCCGATCTGTTTGAACTTTGCCGCCGCCGCGTCAGATCGTTGCCCTGGTAACGCGGCCTACACCTGAAACGGGCACTTGGCGTTTAGGCGCAGAAGAAAACATAACTGCTGGAACTGGGCGGCCTCCATCGCTTCGTGAACCCCGGAATTGAACGGGCCTCGTCCCCACGTCTCTGTTTTATTATTTTTAATCTTAAAAAAGAAATGGACGCACGTCAGAAGTCGTTGCGGATTTCCCCGGAGCTCGGGGTCTACGCGGAGAAACACGGAGTATTTCAGATGCTGCAGGTAAACAGCGCCAATGTTTGTCATTTATTATCATATCAATGTCATTATAGATCTTATACGTGTAGTAGTTTTTCTTTGCTCTGAAATTAAAATCTGCGGCTTCCTTGTTCAGTTATTGCTGTTTACGTAGGTGCGAAGTTGCTGCAGTGGATATCAAGAAGCATCAACATGAAGTCGCAGTCCTTTCAGTTTTAACATAGAACCTATTTTGATGTAATTCGCTTCTGAAAATACAGGTAGCTGCATGTGTTTGAATGGTTTGGTGATCGGTGTCACTCTTTTTGATCACCTGTCTCACTCAGTATTAACATTTTGCCAATGTTAACAGCTCTGGAAAAGTTTCAAGTAGGATCAATATCTGTCTAAAAGTCTGGTGTCTACTGCTCCTCCTTCACACTTCAAAATGTCAGAAGTATTGAGGGGGAGAAAGAGAAAGAAAGCAATTATTTCCTGCTGGTTTCTTCTAAACTAAAACCAGGAATTTACAAACAGGCGCGTCTAGTGACAACAGCGTTGTCAATAGCGGTTTCTAACTCTAACTATTAACTCCCAATCCTAACCCTAATAATTCCCAATCTTAACTCTAACCATTAACTCCCAATCCTAACCGTAACCACTAACTCTAAATGGCACTGTATCAATAGCGTGATACAGGATAGGATGCGGTGTGAGTAGTCATTGTGGCATGATTGATGATGCAGGTCGGCTGCATTGCCAATGGTCACTTCGTTTAAAAATAGTCAGATGCATTGCAAATCCATTTAAAGATGTGGAACTGTGATTCATATTTTCATGGTGTGAGCTATAAAAACGAGTCTCACTCTAACCCTGAGGGGAAACTTGATAGATCTCTTCTCTTCACCTCCCAGACAAAAGTAAAGGCAGATATCGAGTAGTAGAAGTATTTCCATGTTACAGCGACAGATTTTCTGCAATGAAATTGCCCAACTTTATATTTTTGTGTCATATAGAAAATACAAAACGCATGGAAATGTTCCACACAAATCATTATATGATTTAAGGTTTTGGATATTTCCAGTGAAACATGAATAAAGATGAGCTATGCGTGAATAAGGGGACACAGCACAGCTGTTTTTGCTATAGTTACAGTTCAGCTAATTGGTCATGCTTATGTTTAGAAGAAAACATGGACTGGGAAATGGCCTTTGAGCCCATCAAGTCTATTTGTTCAAAAGCAAAATACTGCAGATGCTGGAAATCTGAAATAAAAACAGAAAATGCTGGAAATACTCAGCAGGTCAGGCAGCATCTGTGGAGAGAGAAACAGAGTTAATGTTTCAGGTTGATGACCCTCGTCAGAACTGGAAAAAGCTGGAGATGGAACAGGTTTTTAAGCAAGTGTAGGGGCCGGGAAAGGGGGGAGGGGAGGAAAGAACAAAAGGGAAGGTCTGTGACAGGGTGGAAGGCAAGAGAGATTAAGAGACAAAAGGGAATGATGGTGCAAGGCAAAAGGAGATGGTAATGGGACAAGTTAAGAAACAAAAGATGGCTCTAGATGAAGTGTAACTGGCGATGGCAGAATGAAAGACAGCTGCCATGTGAGAGAGAGAAAAAAATGGAAAAAAAAGATAGGGGCAGAGGTTATGGTCTGAAATTGTTGAACTCTATGTTGAGTCCAGTCTGTTTGTTCCACAGACCATTTTATGGTGGAAATGACATTGACCCAGGATTGTATGATATTTAGGTAGACCAAATATAGCTGATCATGTGACAGTAATTTAGTGTCATGACACCAAATAATTTTGGAAATTGGACCAAAAGATGGGATCATTTTGGCTTAATATAAGTATTTATATTGTTCAACAAAATATTAAATGTTTTATGTTTAACCAGGGGGCATAGTTTCAAGGTAAGGGGCAGGAGGTTTAGAGGGGATTTGAGGAAAAACTTTTTCACCCAGAGGGTGGTTGGAATCTGGAACTCACTGCCTGAAAGAGTGGTAGAGGCAGGAACCCTCACAACATTCAAGAAGCATTTAGATGAGCACTTGAAATGCCATAGCATACAAGGCTACGGACCAAGTACTGGAAAATGGGATTAGAATGGACAGGGCTTGATGGCCGGCGCGGACACGATGGGCCGAAGGGCCTCTTTCTGTGCTGTATAACTCTATGACTCTATGTATAGAGATTGAACTGAACAGGTAAATTTATTATATCCTTAAACTGAAAAGTTAAATGTGATTGATTCATATGCGTGTTAAAACAACAGTATAAAGATATTGAGTGGGGGGAGGAAAGTGTTAATTATTGGGGTAGGCATGGACTGTCGAAGGAGTTAAATTGATGATCTGAATAGTCTTTTCTTATTCCAAACTTTCATATGCTCTTATGATTGAAGATTTATATATCCAATTTTCTCCTCCTGTCATTTAGGTCCAGGCATGTGGAATATCATTCCCAGTCTGGGAGCAGATGGGAGAGCTTCTCATGATTTTTAAGAAGGTCAACAAGAGTATTATTTGTTGCTTTCATATCTGTGAAGAAGTGTCTTAACTCCACTTGCCACCTCCCCCCTGGCAGTTCCAAGATCAAGTGTGAAATCGTAGGTTTGAATCCATATCTTATCACTCTGTTAGTTCTCCAAAGTGCTGCACTACCCAGCTGCCACCATTATAATGAAATATAGACTGCTAGGCTCATTGTGAAATTAGGCTTGAAAAGTTTTGTTTCGTTGAAATGTATACTAAAAATATTCTATATTTGCATGTTTTAGTGCATTTAATGATCAACCAACATTTTCGTTAACAGATATCTCATAGAAACCTGTTTCTCTACTGGGAAAAAAGAAAAGAAAGACTTGCATTTATATAGTGCCTTTCACGACCACCGGACATTCCAAAGTGCTTTACAGCCAATGAAGTACTTTTGAAGTGTAGTCACTGTTGTAATGTTGTAACCTGGGGGCCAGATTTGGTTGAGCTCATAGCTAGTAAGGTTTTGCATTTGTAATAACTGGAGGTTGCCAGTAAGAGTAGTTGAGGCCAAGAAGCTGGACTGATTTAAGAAATAATTTGATGCTGTAATGAGAAGATCGTAGGGTTGGTCTTCGGGAAAGGCAGCGATCAATGGGCTGAAGAGTTCTCTTCATCTGAGTCTATCTTGTGATCTTAGGACTGAAGACATATCCAGCCGAACCTATTTATTACAAAAATGACTTTTCAATCTTTTTTTCAGCCTGGCACTGTACTTGTGCCTAATTCCTGCATACAATACACATGTATACACAAGGCTAACAGGGCGAGATGTATAGATGAGGGTTATCAGCAGCAAGTGTAACCACTTTTTTACTTATTTTCTTGTGTCCTTCAGAGAATGTTGCAGTGTCTGCTAGTGGATAAACCAATGGATCCCATTCAGTATATGATAGATCATCTTAAAAAAGAAAACGATGAAGGTGAGGACACTATTTTTCATCTCAGTGGAAATATGAGTGTTTTTCTGAAATGGTTTTCAGGCTATTTCAAAATTTTAGCACAGGACTAATTGTATTGTGATAAGTTGCAAACATTAGAGAGTCTTATCAAAGAAAAAACTAAAATTGCCAGAGTATCATTGCTTGGCATTGTGGATTGGACTAACCAGAGTTAGACCTCCTGGTTGAGGATGTCTAGAGGAAAGTAGCTTTGTTGAGGGAAAATAGGGGAGGAGAAAAAAAATCAATTCCTTTATAAATCATTATGACACTACTGACCTAAGACCATACTTTGCCCTACAATCCAGAGGCTGCAATGATTTATATCTTATTGTAAACACATCTTGTTCCAGTTTCCGTTAATTCATCATTTTACGAGAAAACATTTATAAATTATTGTACTTTAACTTTATATATAATTTTTAATAGTGTGATCAGAATTTGTTGTGTCAGATTATGTGATCTTAAGAACCCAAATTGATGCCTTTCAGTTCTATAACACATGGGGGTCCCCAAAATTACATTGTATTATTTGAGGGAAAGGACTAGAACTTATAGACTTAAAATAATCACTGAAACACTTTTGAAAATTTGGTTACAAATAAAACTATTTATGCATATACGCTTCATGTTGTGTTTCAGTGTCTTTATTTTAAAACTGATGGGTGCACTACTTATGTATACCTGCACACCAGTATAACAGCTGTGTACAAAATTTAGTGTCTGAAAATGTGGTTGCAGTCTTGTCAGTTAGAAATCTACAAGGGAAGTAATCCAATTATAGAATGATTTTGTTTCCTTTTATTGAAAAATATGACCTAGGGCAAGTATAGCTTTTTTTTTGTATAGAATAAACAATTACAATAGCCCAAGGCAGTGTTTCCCCCAAACAAGAGTTTGACCTCGTGTTAATAATAGAATAATTCTGCTTTTCACTGATCCCTTAACTGGAGAATCTGAGTGTAAAGGCTTGAATCACCTGAGGATTTATTCTTACAGATGAGATTAGACAATCCTCAAAAGAGTCTTGTCTGCCAAAGAAAAATCTGCTTTGAAGTAGTTTGAAAGAAATTTACTGATGATGGCGCTAGAGGTTGTTTTGTGCTGATTGTATTGAGTTTAAATAATTCATTGTTTTCTGTATTTACTTTGAACAGAAAGCAACACATTTACATATTGGATTCAGTTATGTTATTCCTGTGGCACCCATGTTGGTTCTGCATTAAATTAAATTTCAAGATAATATTTTGTGGAACCTTTAAAAATCCTATGCATTGCTAGTTATCTTTCATGCTTCAAAGTTCTCTGTTGCTTGTGTTGCATACACGAATTTAACTATGGTGCTCACCCGTAGAGCATTGTCATTGTCTTTTAAAAAAATGTTATTATATATTGTGTTCAAGCAACATAGACACAGAATTTGGGCAGAAGCCGTATTCCAAACTGAGCTAAGAACTGTGAATTTGGCAAATTAGTGGGCTGGATCCAGCTGACTTTTAGACTTGTTGCAATCTTCAACAGTTTTCCACCATGTGTGGAATTTAAATCTGATCAGACCAAATCAAAAATCACGTAGCACTAATCACCAATTAGTCTTGCATCCATTTTTACTGTATTTTACTGACACAAGTCCTGTTGCTACCCAAAAAAACACTTATTTTGGTTCAATCTTATTTTAGCTTTTAAAATGAATTGGTGGGGCTAATTTTCGTTCCAGAAATGATCCCATGGAATTCTTGCTGTTGTTATCTATTTTTTTAAATGTTGTTTGTTGGAGAGGAAAAGAATGATTTGAGAATCTGGAAAGCTTAGTGATCTCAAAGAATGGACATGAAAAAATTAAATTTAAAATCTGGAAAACGGTAGGCCAGGGTCATGATTAATGCAATGCTATAGGGGAAAGCTTAATAAAAGACGTTAACATCTATCAGAGAGCTGGGAACCAGCTTCTAACTACATTGTGGAAGAGTGTGATGGATGCTTTTGGCGGATGTTAGGGCACCAAGTAAACAGAGTTTAGTAGAACTGCCACAAAGATAGTCGTAAATAGTCACAAATGGGTACCATCAGAAGGTGAGAATAACCAGAGGCAGTGACTGACAAAAGAATCTGGCTTGAGTAAGCTTGATTGTGCTGATAATTAACTAGATTAAAAAAACTAGAGGATGGAGTTGTTCGGTTTAATTTAAGGCTTGTTAGACGCCTGTAACTCAAACAAAATACAGTGATACCTGCCTTAAAAGCAAGTTTTATAGAGTGACCACTTAATATCTAATCTCAACCTTAAATAAGTCATTCAGAAGTGAATCTGTATGAGGGGGCTGCTAAAAATCCATATTAAACTGCACTTACACTACAGCTGTAGAATTGGTCCCACTTTACACCGACACCAAGAATTTAATGTATCAATGCAGAGTCCGTTGCAACCTGATACTGGGGTGAAATGGATTTAGACTCCCTCTTCCTGGAGTTGCAGGACAACATTGGCATCAGTGCAAATTAAAATCGCTTTGTACCAATGCTGCAGTTGTACTGTGAATACAGATATGGACTGGTTTCATTGTATGACACAAAATAAACACTATTATTTCATAAGTTGAGATCAAATATATAATAATGAATAGGAACTAGTATGTTCATTTAATGAAATATGACAAAATATTATATGATATATGACAAGTGCATAAATCACTCTAGCTTGGCATAATTTTACACAAAACAAGCATTGGGAAGGAATTGTAATATTTATCTTGATTTTGATGTCTTTGTTTAATAAATTTAAAAAAAAATGAATTGACCTCAATTAACATATATATTTTCTTCTAAATGATTCATAGTTCCCCGGATTTTTCTGCTGGGTCCACCTGTTACAGGGAAGCTTACTATTGTAAGTGCATTCTAGATTTAAACTATTTGTTAAAGAGAAAAATCTTGTAACTAAGCGTGAATAAAGGATTCTTCTTTAAAATTTAACTTCCAGTGATGCAATGTTAGCTGTTAATATGTCTGTGTTGCCTAATATTTTTGGATACCCCATTGCTATATCAAAATTATAGTTTCTCAATCTAAAATGATTTAAGTTAATTTTCATTATTTGGAATGGAAGTAGTTATTTGTTATATATTCTTATGAAATTTGTTGACCTATAATTTGCTACTTTTATAGGCTTTTGCTGCACGGTGTCAGTATTGAAAGATTATTTAAATGGCAGCTTCAGTAATTGGACCCAAGCTTCCTCAATGGAATATTTCCTTTAATGTAATATATTTGATCTTTTTCTTCAACTGAAAAGGAGTGCTATTTTTACTAATTTAGTGCTGCTTCATGTTATTTTAGAGGGATTTTGTAATTTCTTGACATAAATGTGACATATCGCTGTGTTAACATTCACAGTAACTCTGTTAGGGCTGAGAGTGCAATCCAAATAATTTGATTTTCCTTATTTGAAGTTTGCATTAATCGTTAACTCCACTCTTTGTCTGTGTAGCTTTACTGGTTTCAAAAGATGAAATTAATTAAATGCAACTTAAAAATATTGTCGGTATCTGGTACATTACAAACCACAAAAATGGTTGTAATAATCAGTAACAAGTCTGCATGATGATCTGAAGTTTAAATTGCTGCATAATTGGCTTAGAAGGTAGAATGTTGCAGCTGAAAACTAAATTGCAGAGAAATGTGAAGTAGTACATTTTGGGAAAAAGAGCAGTGAAAGGCAGTATTCCTATAATAGTAAGATGCTTAATGGAATGGAGGAACGGAGAGATCTAGGGATGCAGGTATATAGGTCTTTAACTGTGGGAATACAGATAGAAAGGGCCATAAAAAGGCAAATAGGATTCTGAATTTCATACGTTGACTATAAAAACAGGATGTTATATTGAATTTGTATAAGACATTGGTTAGATCACAGTTGGAGTAGTTCTGGGTACCACTATATAAAGGGCATTAGGCCATTGGAAAGCTACCACAATGATTCATTTGAATGAGATCATAATTGAGAGATTATAGTTATAAAGAAAGGCTTAAAAAAATGGATCTTTTTCACTGGAATAGAGAAGATTAAAGGGGGATCTAATAGAATTTTTTTTAATTATGAAAGTTTTTGACAAGATAAGCAGTGAAATATTGTTTCCACTAGTTGCCAAATTGGTTAAAAGTGGGCAAAAACTGAAGATCATCATTAGATAAATGAAGGAAGATACTAGAAGACAATTTCTCACATTTGAATATGGAATGCTTTACCACAGGTAGCTATTGAAAAAATTAGGTAAAAATTGGCCCATTTTCGAGCCCAAAATATGTATCGAGGCTCACCTGAAATTAGTCCTCGGGCCTCATTTTAATAATATAACAAGCTGCTGACCCGTGTTGCACCTCCAGAGGTAGCTCGTCCAAAGTTGGAGGTGAAATTTGGGACTGCTGGCTTGCTGGCAGCAGCCCTGAGGTAAGTCCTGGAGGGGGAGGGAAAGAAGAACTGGCCCACGGGAGTGCTGTGGAGCTGGGAGGAGCTCCTTAAGCCTAGTAATCCCACCAAAACTTGAGCAGAGCAGGCGTCGGGCGCTAACCAATGTTGCTGAGGGGATTCTTAAACAGGTGCTAGCCCCCTCATTAGCATATGCAAGGTTCCTAACGACTGTTTAACATGGCCGCCCGGAACGCCTCAGAATTGTCTGATGCCAATATGGTGCCAGACATATTTCAGGCGACCTTGGGGGTGCACGGCATAGCCCTGCAAAATTGCTCATTTTTGTCCCCATTTTCCGCCTGGAACATGGTCGCAACGAAGACCAATTTCTACCCCAGAATTTATAACCTCATTTGTAATTAAATTGGATAAACGTTTGAAAAATAATGTAAAAAGGAAAGGGGGAAAAAGATTGCAGAAATTGGGTTGGAGTAGATAATTTCGGTTGAAGAGCTAGCACTAGTTTAATGAGCTGCATGGTCTTTTCCTGTGCTGTAATTTCTATGATTCTATCATTCATGTTGCTTTTAGTTTCATGTGAGAAAGTTTGCAACTCAATGGCCCAGAGTTTCTATGGTTGATCCTTTTCCCTTTCTTAAAAATATGTACTATATCAGTCATCTTTCACTCCTTGATATTTTGCTTGCCGTTAAATATAAATATTGATACTTCTGGTAGAGGTGCTCCATCTACATTCTCATTCTGCAGAAGCCCAACTGTCTAAATTTTCTTCCTGTTATGAATATAACTAAAAGTCAAATGGGAGGAAAATTGGCTCACACCCCCTTTGGGGCGATAAATTCGCCGGGGCGCTACTTTTAGCACCCTGAAAAAGTTAGCGCCCCCGCACCCGAAATTCAATGGTAGCGCCCCAAGCAGGAGGCGGGGCGCTACTGGAAGCACTCCCCCTCCCTCTTGGGGCTCTCCCATTGAATATCGCGGTGCTACGTGCAGCAGCGCCACGCACGCTGGCACGTAGCTCCGCGATACTGCAGGCCTCCCACCCCTGATTAAAGGGGAGGGGCCTAGCGCAGCGCGCACCAGGGCCCTGCTGGACCACCGGGGAGCGGGGTGCCGGCAAAAGAGCCCGGCACTCGAGAGGAGTGCTGGGCTGACCGATCGCAGCGTCACCCCGCAGGAGGAGGCGAGAGCAGGCAGGTGCTGGCAGGCGGCCCAAAAAAAAATGGCTGCCCGGCACCTGCCCTTTAATTATCGCCGCCCTGGCCACAAAAATGCCACCCTGACCCTGTTGGACATAGTGTCTGGTGGTAGGTCAGAGGGCGTAAGCTAAGTTTGCGGCCGGGGCGCAAGCGGTGCGCTGCGCACGGTGATTACTTCATCGCCAGAGGTGCAGTGCCGCGGGGCGCTACTGGCTACCGCCGCCGCTAACCTCCTGCTGAATATTGCGGGAGGTGTCATTGGCGCCGCGCCCGGGTGCTAGTTGCTTTGCGCTCAACGGGAGGTGCAAAGCAACAGAATTTTTCCCCCAAATGTCTTCTTTTTGAGTTCTGATTTTTATATCTTAATCTTTCTGCATTTATACTCCATCTTATTTTGATATTTTTGTGGTGTTAAAGAATCATTGAGAAATAGGGAATATGACACATTTTTCTTTCTGTCTCAATAGAGGGGTTAAAGGCAAAAACAATGGGAACTGGAATTTACTTTTTTATTCATCCAAGAGCATATTTATATAGATGTACTATGGACATTTTTATCAGTGATGCTTAGTGTTGCCCCAATTCTTTTAAAAATATCTGTATAGTATGGTATGGCATGGTCAATTCTTAAAGCCCTAAAGATTTAACCTTAAACTACCATCTGGCATTATTCCCAGATGTGAGATTTTGCTTTTCACTTTTACTAGGCCAAGTTGCTGTGTGCCCGGATCAATACCAACCTTCTCACTTTGGACGGTATGCTAGCAGACGGAAAATCTGAGTTTGCTTACAAAATTAACAGATTAAACAGCGAAAATAAGGTACAGTAATAGAGCTTAAGCTACTGCTTTGTGATATGTTGCATGCAGCCATTTCAAACATGTATGTGGCCTGTTCCATGTTGCCAAATAGCAGATGTTAGAAATTGATGATCACAACAAACTGCCAGCGTTATGTATACTTACACGTGCTGAAATAGGTTCATACAAAAGGAATCTTCAAGCTGAAATAACTAATGGGAAATATATTCTCTTCTAATTTTTTTCCTAAAGGTGATGATAACTAGGCATATGGCTTTATTAGCACTGGCAGCCCTTGGAAGTTGTATCTGTGGCTGTTCTTAATGTACAGACAGAAAAAGGGTGGGCTATTTAACCTTTGGGACTACCACAAGTGAGCATGATCGTATCCTTACTTGACATGCACACAAGTGTACTTGTCCTGGATAGCAGTTCGGTGCACAAATTCTGGCTGATGTCCCTCAGCTCCCCCTTTCTTATCCCAGGAATGCTTATGTCAATTGCAGCGTTCCAACTACTGACCAAGTTGAGTCACTACAGACCACGGTTATGAATCAAATGGTGTTCACAGTGACCTGGAAGCTGATGTCTAATTCATTCTCTTGGCCAAACTGAATTGTTCCTCCATGTGTGTTTGCAGTTTATGGATATATTGTGACATTGACATCCTTGCTGCTTTTGTCATACATTGCATCGGATGAATCTGGATTCAACTGCAGCAATTGAGAGAGTTTGGTCTTATTTTTTTTTAGTATAATAAATACTGCCCATTTAAATTAATTTAAGTAACGCTGTAGTGTAGAAATGGATGAAAATAAGTGGAGTTACTCAGTGCTAATTAGAAGAATAAAACTCTGCTCAAGGGAGATGACAGCTCTGGAAAAATGATTGTAGTGCAGCTCCTTAAAGAGCAGCAGGGGCATTAATTATCTTCTTAGTATACTAGCTCTTGACTTGAAAAATTGTAATTGTGAGTCAGGCTGTAATGATACCCTTTTCTGGGCTTTAACGTTTTGGTTGGCCAACACTTTTCTAACATTAATTTTGACCATGGGGAGATATGGTCAGTTCAGTATAGGAATTAGATCAGAGTTGATGTAGAGAATCCTTTCATAAATATTGATTTGAAACAGGAAGAAAACGATTTAAATATTGCTAATTTACAATTGCTTCAAAGTTGATTGCTACTACAACAACAACTTGCATTTCTATTGCATAGAAAAACGTCCCAAGGGGCTTGCTTCACAAAGGCATAAACAAAAAAATTACAAATGTTAATTTACAGGGCAGTTCAATTTACTGCTTGTGGGCACATTCACACATCATGTAGTTACTGTTTGACGGACATTCCTGCAACTAACTAGCTGGTACTTCAGATTTGTATTTAACTATTTTGTGATTCAAGATACTTTAGTACAGTTCTCATTTGTTCAAATAAAATAAGTGTAACATTAGCCCTATGGTACTGTACTTTTGTGAAGGTGGCCCTCAGTGTTGCCCTATTCATGCTTCTCTTCCTAATTGCCCTTGAGCTGGGTATTCCGCATGATGTGTGAATGTGCGCCTTCTTGAACCGCTGCAGTCCATGTGGTGAAGGTTCTCCCACAGTGCTGTTAGGGAGGGAGTTCCAGGATTTTGACCCAGCGACGATGAAGGAATGGCAATATATTTCCAAGTGTGACTTGGAGGGGAACTTGGAGGTGGTGGTGTTCCCATACACCCGCTGCCCTTGTCCTTCTAGATGGTAGAGGTCACGGGTTTGGGAGGTGCTGTTGAAATCTTGGCGAGTTGCTGCAGTGCATCTTGTAGATAGTATGCACTGCAGCCACGGTGCGCCGATAGGTAATGCATTTGGGGAGGGCTAACAAGGAAAGGGAATACACATTAAATGGTAGGACACTGAGTAGTGTAGAGGAACAAAGGGACCTTGGAGTGCATGTCCACAGATCCCTGAAGGTAGCAGGCCAGGTAGATAAGGTGGTTAAGAAGGCATATGGAATGCTTGCCTTTATTAGCCGTGGCATAGAATACAAGAGCAGGGGGGTTATGCTTCAACTGTATAAAACACTAGTTAGGCCTCAGCTAGAGTACTGCGTGCAGTTCTGGTCACCACATTACAGGAAAGATGTGATTGCACTGGAGAGGGTACAGAGGAGATTTACAAGGATGTTGCCGGGAGTAGAGAATCTTAGCTGTGAGGAAAGACTGGATAGGCTGGGTTTGTTTTCCTTGGAACAGAGGAGGCTGAGGGGAGACCTTATTGAGGTGTATAAAATTATGAGGGGCCAAGATAAAGTGGATAGAAAGGACCTATTTCCCTTAGCAGAGGGGTCAAAAACCAGGGGGCACAGATTTAAAGTAATTGGTGGAAGGTTTAGAGGGGATTTGAGGGGAAATTTCTTCACCCAGAGGGTTGTGGGGGTCTGGAACTCACTGCCTGAAAGGGTGGTAGAGGCAGAAACCCTAACCACATTTAAAAAGCACTTGGATGTGCACTTGGGATGCTGTAACCTGCAGGGCTACGGACCAAGAGCTAGGAAGTGGGATTAGGCTAGATAGCTCTTTGTTGGCCGGCGCGGACACGATGGGCTGAAATGGCCTCCTTCCGTGCTGTAACTTTCTATGATTCTATGAGTGGAGGGAGTGAATGTTTAAGGTGGTGGATGGGGTGCCAATCAAGCGGGCTGCTTTTTCCTGGATGGTGTCGAGCTTCTTGAGTGTTGTTGGAGCTGCACTCATCCAGGCAAGAGGAGAGTATTCCATCATACTCCTGACTTGTGCCTTATAGATGATGGAAAGGCTTTGGGGAGTCAGGAGGTGAGACACTCGCCGTAGAATACCCAGACTCTGATCTGCTCTTGTAGCCACGGTATTTATGTGGCTGGTCCAGTTAAGTTTCTGGTCAATGGTGACCCCCCAGGATGTTAATGGTGCGGAATTCTGCGATGGTAATGCCGTTGAATGTCAAGGGGCGGTGGTTAGACTCTCTCTTGTTGGTGATAGTCACTGCCTGGCACTTGTGTGGCGCGAATGTTACTTGCCACTTATCAGCCCAAGCCTGAATGTCGTCCAGGTCTTGCTGCATGCGGGCATGGACTGCTTCATTATCTGAGGAGTTGTGAATGGAACTGAACAATCATCAGCGAACATCCCCACTTTTGACCTTATGATGGAGGGAAGGTCATTGATGAAGCAGCTGAAGCTGGTTGGGCCTAGGACACTGCTCTGAGGAACTCCTGCAGTGATGTCCTGGGCTGAGATGATTGACCTCCAACAACCACAACTATCTTCCTTTGTGCTAGGTATGACTCCAGCCAGTGGAGAGTTTTCAGCCTGATTCCCATCGACTTCTATTTTACTAGAGCTCCTTGATGCCATACTCGGTCAAATGCTGCCTGTTTATAGGAATAGTTTGCATAGGTTTGGGAAGGTTGCAGGAGAAGAGCAGCTTCTGCAAGGAATAAAAACTCTTAGGTTTTGCTGTGCATTTTCCCCAGGCATGTTTAGCCGCTCAGTAGCTGTATATTGTGTGCACTATTCATTTTTTCTCACACCTTCCTAAATTGGAAGGGTGCAGTGGTTAGGGTCACTGATTGCTCCAGAAGTGCCATCAATCTCACTGTGTAACAGACCAATGATCTGTTTGCAGTGGGACCAATAAACTTTGTTCTTTCCTGTTCCTCAATTGAAAGGTAACATTCTAAAGATAAAATTAGTATTTTACTGGCTCCCTGAAACTCTTAAAATTGTTAACCAACTTCTTTCCATGGTCAGTGTTGCATGCAGTGGAATAAAGGTCAACTTTGCAAGGCAATAAATTCAATTACTTTAAGATTATGAATGCACTTTGTTAAAATTTTAATTTACTTTTTTGTGACTGAATACATTAGCAATTTATCTTTGTATTAATCCTTGAGCTGTACTATTACATTAGCATCAACAATGTAGTGACATTTACAATTAGAAAACAAAATTATTTCACATTTTAAATGGAGAAAAAAATTAAACAATTGGACAAAAATTCGAATTCTGACCTAAGCAGCAATATATTTTTATGTTGCATGTGATCATATAATTTCCATGAAATATTTAAATTTCATGGAAATGCCATTATAATTGAGAACAAATAACACTGTGGGGCAGGGGGGGAACGACATTCAAGATAATGATCCAGAAACCAATCTACGCATCAGTATAGTTCGCAATTAAAATTATTTCTGTTCTAATGTTTATTATTTGAATTTTACTTTTTTAGCTAATTTGTTGTATAAATAGGATACATGATGATGACCTGAGGAGATAATTTTATAACCCACTTTTAGGACTGACCGTCACTCTGGTTACTTTGTTCATTCACTGCATATAAATTGTATTCCTTGTGCATCCTCAATGTCCTGGAAGTTACAAAACTGTAGCTGCAGATGGTAGACATGAATCGTAACCATTTTGGACATTCTTACTAATTTTTTCCTCCAGATTTTCTAAAAACCCTAAAGCAACTTTAAAAGATCGCTTGGTATAGCAGGACTACACAAAATGAGTCTGTAACTTTCATAACCTCTGTCAATGTGACACTTCAAAGGGATGAAGCAGACACTGGCTGCTGCAGCAAGCAGCGTGATCCACCACAAACAGACAGTGAGACTAAAAGCAGTGAGTCCATACTCCCACTGCGCTGGACCATGGGTCTCGAGCCAAACCACCCCTGGGACCCAGTAACTGTCAAAAAAAAAAGTGCCTGCCGATTCTCTTCACTTTTCTCCTTCAGCCTAATCATGTAGGGGCTTTGGAATTCCTTTTGAACTTCGCTCTGAATATTCACCCTCTCATCTCTTTGCAATTCTCTTTTGCTTTGCAGGAAATTCCCAATACACTATGGGCAAAGCTGATCCTAGAATGGCTGTCAAAAACGGACTGCATCAAACGGGTAGGAATCGCTCCTGTAGGAATAGTCAAAGAGCAATTACACAGCATGCACACGTACTTGGTATTCAGCAGCGGAATGAGTGGGGGATTGGTTCAGGCAGTGGCTGATTGCTTTGTCGAACAGCAGTGGGGGAGTTTGAAAGTTTATTAAGAGGATAAAGTGCAGGATGAGTGTGTGCATATGCTAATCTGATAGTTGAGTGTTGATCAAAGACTAAACACAGAATCCAACTGATTGCCTGGAGCAGTATTCAGGGCTGGGATGGGCTGTGTCACCCAGAAACCAGACGAAACAGTCAAATAGAAACCGTACAGTCAGTTTCTGTTTGGTGAGTAAGCCATTTGCAGTACAGTTTTATTTAGCATGAGTATTTACTTGTTAGAATATACATTGCAATATTAAAATGTGCAACACAACACACATTGTAACAGTTATGAAAACAATTATATAACTGTTCAATTATTTTATTTTATTTTTAACTATTTTCTTAACTTCAACTTGCTGTTTTTCTGAAAGTCGAAAACAGGACAATAGTTGAGTTGGCCAAGATGAGTAGGTACCTCCTACTTCAGGATTATATTTTCAGTAAATTCCAGTTAACTACATAATGGCCATGAAATTTGTTGGCATTTGTTTTACAACTGGCGCCTAAGCATCCAATGTGACGGGTGGTGTGCGTGTGCACATTCTGCGCCAGAAGTGCGCTGCTCACTATATTGGTAAAGGCTCATGTATAGGCATCTAGGGCGCTTGCCTGAAACAGGTGTTGGGCCTTTGCATATGCAAATAGCGGGCCTAACACTTGTTTAAGGTCCCCCTTACAAGATTCGTTAGCAACTGACCGTGCCATCTGCTGTGCATGCTGAAGTCAGTAGTCTCGGGCACTTGACAGCCAAACCAGTGGTCCTTAAAGGGTCTGCTGAAGGTTGCCTCCTGAAAGGTAAGCTGTAACTGGTTTTACTTAACTTTTATTACGGAGCCGGGAGGAGCAGGAATTCTTCTCCTGGCTGCACATTTAAACTTGTGGACCGCTGCTGACCACCACTCATCACCTCTCCTGATTGCTCCCCTCCTCCACCCCCCCCCCGGACTCTTCTTACCATCTCAGTAAGCATCTGAGCCAGCCGATCTCTGCACTTCCCGGGACCAGTGAGCTGCCTCTGAGGCTGTGTCTGGTGCTTTCAGCTTGCTGGTAATAAACAATTTCCCGTGGACCTGCCACCGGCCTCATTAGGTGGATTGCGTACCGATTCGGGCGCGATTCAGTTTCTTGGCCAATATGTTCAACGGGGTATAAAGAAATGTAATATTTACAGTTTCAGGTCATACTTTAGCAGTTGTAGTATTATATTCAGCTTAGTGGTTGGGCTGAAAGTTCCCTCAGTTTTATTGTCATCTCTGTTTGGGTCCAGCTGATGTACAGTAAAAGAAATTCCATTTCCTTCATGCAGTTATACCGGTGAGATATTGGTATTGTGGCTGGACAGTGTGATGTTGTTTGGGCTACTAACAAGAAATTGAAGACTGCAGGCCCAAGAATCGTGTATATGCACTGCACTTTGTCACATCCAGAATGCCTGTGTTTGTGGCATGATGTACTCTGGACGAATATTCTCCCTATTTTGCATTTATATTACGGTTGATGTGCAGCACTAGCAGTGGAAATCCAGCTGTTCTAGGTTCTCTCCTGCCCATGCTGTTTTGGAGATTGAGCGGAACTGGCAACATTATACTTCACATTTAGCTCCTGTATGTT
Source organism: Squalus acanthias (assembly GCA_030390025.1). NCBI lineage: Eukaryota > Metazoa > Chordata > Chondrichthyes > Squaliformes > Squalidae > Squalus > Squalus acanthias. The sequence goes on from CM059438.1 coordinate 86,897,894, forward strand.
AGATAGAATTACACAGAAATGACAGCACAGAAACAGGCCATTCGACCCAACATGTCTATGCCGGTGTTTATGCTCCACATGAGCCTCCTGCTACCTTACTTCATCTCCCCCTACCAACATATCCTTCTATTCCTTTCTCCCTCATGTACTTATCTAGCTGCTTTTTAAATGCATCTATGCTATTCGCCTTAACTACTCCATGTGGTAGCAAGTTCCACATTCTAACCACTAAGATAAGCAGCAGCAATGTTTTTAACGCCAATTATTTTATGGGCGTGCTAACATCAGACTGGAAACTTGTGACATCTTCCACATGTTAAATTGTTGGGCCGAATGGCCTGTTTCTGTGCTGTAATTTCTGTGTAATTCTATCTAACATACAGGAGGTAAATGTGAAGTATAATGTTGCCAGTTCCGCTCAATCTCCAAAACAGTACTGGTATTCCTATTAGGAGTAAAGTGTGTGCATCAAAGGCTTGGGTTCCATGGATAAATAGAAGTTAGGGCAAAAATAAGGTAGTAATAAATGTGATTGGGATAATACAGAAGAAAGCAATGGCAAATAAAACTGATTAGGAAAGCTAAACATAAAAGGAAACTAAGGGATTTCATAAGTAATAATACAGTTACAGAAGAAATGGTTTACTTAGAGAGGAAGGGGGGCATCTTATTCTTGAGTCAGAGGATGTTGGAAATGCGTAATTAGTAATTTGCCTCAGTTTTTACAGAGGAGGGTGAAAGTGGAATCTGAGGAGGATATTGAAGAACAGCTCCCAGAGATAAATATTCAAAACAACACTACTGAAAAGGTTAATGGGACTAAAAGTAGCAAAGTAAGCAGGACCAGATGGTGTCTATCCCAGAATACTGAAGGACCTGGAGAGGAAATGGTAGAGGCACCAATCCATAATTTTGCAAAAATCTTTGGAAATGGGAATTGTGCCAAAGAATTGGAGAGTGGCAAATGTTACTGTTCAAGTAGGGGAATGGGATACATCAGAAAATTGTAGCCAAGTTAGTCTTACCTCAGTTATGAGTAAACTTCTAAGCCTAGATTTTCTGATGCTGATGGTGACCCATTTTCCACTGACATTACAACAATGGCAATTGGAAAATCTAAACTCTAGTGTCTATGATATGGGATGAAATTAATGAACACTTAGAAAGGCATGGATTGATCAGGGGCAGTCAGCATGGATTTGTAAACGGTAGTTTGTACTTGAATATTTTAATTGAATTTTTTGTGGAAATCAGTGTACAGCATTGTGTATATTTTCAGAAGATATTTGGTAAGGTGGCACATAAGAGATGGGAAAATTAAGGCACGTGGTATTAAAGGGAATATAGCTGCAAGGATCAAGAGACTGCTATGGGACAGAAAGCAAAGAGTAGGGGTAAATGGATGTGAGTACTAGTGTGCCTTCGAGATCTGTGCTGGGATCTTTTTTATTTTCCATTCATATAAATGATTTGGGCATATGCACGTCAGTATATGTAATAATATATGCTGTTGATACCAAAGTAGGGGGCTGTGAGGAAGATAGCAGGAGGACAAGGCAACTTCCACCACCCCCCCCCGGACCCCTACCCCGGGCCTGGAACCCCCCCCCCGGGGATCGGACCCCCCACACCGGGCATGGACCCCCCGCCCCCACCATCCTGGGCCCAGCACTTGCCTGTTGCTGCGGCCTCCTCTTCCGAGTTCCCCGCATGAATGGAAGCCAGCCTGTCAATTGGGCTGACTTCCGGGCGGGGAACCTGCCCCAGACGTCGCACGCATGCTGTGGAGTTAAAACCATGCGGGTGGGACCCGGGAAAATCCAGCCCATTGTGTTTGTAGAAAAAATGTAGCGAAGGGCAAGGAGGATGATTCGCTGCATATGTTCATTGAGCTATTGAGATAGACCATGCCTTGGGTTTGGATTTATCGGAGAGGTGTTAACTTGGAGGGGATCTGATTCAGGTATTTAAATTGATTAAGGGCATCAATAATATACAAGTCGATAGTTTGTTTGAATTAAGGGGGCCGGATAGAACATGGGGTCAGCCATTTCATTTGAGGAAGCAGGGACTGAGGTTGGATATGCGGAAGATTTATTTTTATTAGAGATGGTCAACCTGTGGAATGCTATTCCAAAAGGTGATGGTGAGGACTGATTCCTTGCAATCCTTCAAGAAGGAATTAGATGAATTTGTGGAAAACTATGAGATCACAGCAGAAGGAAGGTAAGATTTTGGATAACAACCAAGGAGTTTGGGGCCTCCAGGGGCTTGCCTTTGATTGGTCCGTGGAATTTTTCAGAAGTTTCCTGAATTAGCTAAGGATCTCTGTTTTTTGCCTTTGCCAGGAGGTGGGAATAAGGGGGAGGGAAGGGTGGGGATATGGGGTTGAATCCAGTAAGAAATAGGGTGAGTGCATTTGAGTCTCATGGCCCTTTCTCATCCGAAGTACAGAACATAATAATATAACATAGCCAGTAGCGATGGTAGCGGTAGACATAAGTGTCATTGGCGAACATGTAGAATCTTCTTCTTCTTCTTAGGCAGTCCTTCGGAACCGAGGATGACTAGCTTCCACACTAAAAATGAGTTCTCAGGTGACTGATGAGTCCAATGCGGGACCTACAGTCTCTGTCACAGGTGGGGCAGACGGTGGTTGAAGGGGCGGGTGGGTGGGGTGCTTGGGTTGACGTGCGCTCCTTGCGCTGCCTGTGCTTGGCTTCCGCTTGCTCCGGCGAAGAGACTCGAGGTGTTCGGCGCCTTCCCGGATGCTTCTCCTCCACTTTGCACGGTCTCGGGCCAGGGATTCCCAGGTGTCGGTGGGGATGTTGCACTTTTTCAAGGAGGCTTTGAGGGTGTCCTTGAAATGTTTCCTCTGCCCACCTCTCTTGCTCTCTTGCCGTGTCGGAGCTCCGAGTAGAGTGTTTGATTTGGGAGTCTCGTATCGGGCATGCGGACGATGTGGCCCGTCCATCGGAGCTGATCGAGCGTGGTCAAAGCTTCGATGTAGGGGATGTTGGCCTGTGCGAGAACACTGACGTTGGTGTGCCTATCCTGCCAATGGATTTGCAGGATCTTGCGGAGGCAGCGTTGGTGGTACCTCTCTAGTGCTTTGAGGTGCCTGCTGTACATGGTCCATGTCTCTGAAGCATACAGGAGGGCGGGTATCACTACTGCTTTGTAGACCATGAGCTTGGTGCTGGGTTTGAGGTCCTGGTCTTCAAACACTCTCTTCCTCAGGTGACCGAAGGCTGCACTGGCACACTGAAGGGGCGGTGTTGGACTTCGTCATCAACATCTGCCCTTGTTGACAGTAGGCTCCCGAGTTATGGAAAGTGGTCCACGTTGTCCAAGGCCTCGTCATGGATTTTGATAATTGGGGAGCAGTACTGTGTGGCAGGGGCAGGTTGGTAGAGGACCTTTGTCTTATGGATGTTTAGTGTAAGGCCCATGCTCTCGTACGCTTCGGTGAAGGTGTTGACGATGGTTTGGAGTTCGACCTCTGAGTGAGCGTAGACGCAAGCGTTGTCTGCATACTGTAATTCGATGACAGAGGATGGGATGACCTTGGATCTGGACTGGAGACGACGGAGGTTGAACAGTTTCCCGTTTGTTCTGTAGATTAGCTCCACTCCAGCGGGGAGCTTACTGAGGGTGAGATGGAGCATTGCAGCCAGGAAGATCGAGAAGAGCATTGGTGCCATGACACAGCCTTGCTTGACCCCAGTCCGTACGTGAATTGGGTCTGTGGTGGATCCATTGGTCAGGATCACTGCTTGCATGTCGTCGAGAAGCAGGCGGAGGATGGTGACAAACTTTTGAGGGCAGCCGAATTTGAGGAGGACACTCCATAATCCCTCACAGAGAGGCAGTCAGTGCCCGCTGGAAGGAGCACTTCGAAGATCTCCTTAACCGAGACTCTGTCTTCGACGCGAGTGTCCTCAACTCCATCCCGCAACATGCTACCTGCCACCGCCTCAGCACAACCCCAGCCCGGCATGAGGTTGAGAAGGCCATCCGACAACTGAAGAACAACAAGGCCTCAGGAGCAGATGAATCCCCGCCGAGGCGCTAAAACATGGCGGAGAAGCACTATTGGCGCGAATACATGAACTAATTTCTCTTATTTGGAAGGAGGAGAGCATGCCAGGGGATCTCAGAGACGCCGTAACCGTGACCATCTTCAAGAAAGGTGACAAGTCCGATTGCAGTAATTATAGAGGAGTCTCCCTGCTGTCTGCCACGGGGAAAGTCATCGCAAGAATCCTCCTCAATCGCCTTCTCCCATAGACTGAAGAGCTCCTCCAGAGTCGCAATGCGGATTCCGCCCACTAAGGGGCACAATGGACATGATCTTCACCGCACGTCAACTACAAGAGAAATGCAGGGAACAGCACCAACCACTGTACATGGCCTTCTTTGACCTCACAAAGGCCTTCGACACTGTCAACCGTGAGGGATGTAGAATCTGATGCAGTGCTTGTATGATGTTACCAGAGGGTAGTAAGTGGATGAAGAATCGGGAGGGCTCAAGAATGGAGCCATTGGACACACCAGAGGTGACCTTCTGAGGGCAGGAGGAGAAACCACTTGAGATGGAGTGGCTGCATTGTGATACATAGGATTGGAACCATGAGTGTGTATTTCACTGGAGGAGGACTATAGAGGAGAGGTAATGAAGGAGAATGGACTGTGATCTACAGTGTTGAAGGCAATGGAGAGATTGAGGAGGGACAGTGAGTTGCAAGCACAATGGATGCCACTGAGATAAGGCTCAGTGCTATAAACAGGTCAGATATTGTATTGGTTGGTGATGATGAGGAGGAAGTTTGAGATTGTCCTTGAGGATTGCCTTGAAAGGAGGTTCTGTAGAGGAAAAGGTATTACTGCTTGAGGTGGACAGCCAGATTGGTCATACAGCACATGCACTCTAGTCTCTACTCCCCAGATTTAAGACCGTGGAGATGGTTTTAATAGTGGGATACCATCTGGGATCTGATCGGGGTGAGGTAAAGTAATTATTGAGCAGATTAAAAGAAGAAAGAAGACTGAGGGGTGACCTAATAGAGGTCTTTAAAATTATGAAACATTTTGATAGAGTAGATACAGAGAGAATGTTTCTCCTTGTGGGGAAGAGCATAACTAGAGGCCATCAATGCAAGATAGTCACCAAGAAATCCAATAGAGAATTCAGAAGAAACTTCTTTAGCCAAAGAGTGGTGAGAATGTGGAACTCGCTACCACAGGGAGTGGTTGAAGCAAAAAGTATAGATGTATTTAAGGGGAGGCTAGACAAGCATATGAGGGAGAAGGGAACAGAGGGTTATGCTGATAGATTTAGATGAGGAAAGATGGGAGGAGGCGCGAGTGGAGCATAAACGCCAGCGTGGACTGGTTGGGCCGAATGGCCTGTTTCTGTGCCGTATATCCTATGTAGATTGATAAGAGGTGCTGACAACAGTAAGAGCGCTGGACCAAAGGTGATGGAGCTGGGAATTGGAAAGGGTGCTATTGAATGAGTTTGAGTTTTTTCCACAGTGCAGAAAGAGAGGATAGCGTGATTATCAGGAGGTAGGTTAAAGAGGTGAAGACACTATAGCTTTGCTGGTGATTGTAATTTTGTAGATAGCAAGGCATCATGTGATTGCAAGGTCAAGGCGTGATAATGGATTATAGATCGGAGAGTTTATTTTGAGGGTGAGGTTCAGGAAAGAAAGAGAATTGGAAGGAAATGGGGCAAGGTAACTTTAGGAAGGATGCTTGCAGGTGAATGCCAGTGTGAGGGTGTTTGATTATTAAATTGTGCTTGCTGTGTACTGTAAGGGTAATTTGTTTGTTGTACTGATGCCACAAACCGCTCAGTAGCAGTTGTTAGGAATGAGTTGCTATGGTTACAGCTGGCACTTGCTGTTGCTGAGTGGCAGCACATCTGTTTGAATTTTTTTTCCAACTTTTGGTGGCTTGTTAGAAAGTAGGTATGGCATGTTGTTACTTCATATAAGTAGAATAAATTTAGTATCTCACAGATGTAAGGTATTAACTTAAGTATTACAGCTGTATGAGCCATATGCTTTCAATTGTGTGAAAGTATTTTTAGTTAGATAAACTAGGATTGAACTGAAAAGTCGCAAGTTTTATTTGCTGCCACGAGAGAAAATGCTGTGCCTTTCTAAAATGTTTTTTTATTTTGGATGTTAAGCATTTGTAGTTTTTGTTTATCTTTTTTAATTAGCCTTCAGTAAGCTTTTTAGAGTTAATTGTACCATGGATTAAACAAAGCATATTAGACGTCCTTATGCCCATTTAATGGTTTTTCCAGAAATCATTTGTTCCCCTCCCAAAAAGAGGAAAAATGTAAAGAAAAAGTTCTGCTTCAGCTCGTTGATTCAAATAGTCTAGGTTTGTTTGATTAACATTTGAGTTGAAATATAATAAAAATACGGTTAAAAACTGTGAATAAATTATTGGGTTGCTTATCGTAGTCTGAACAATTGGCATCTGTTTAGTTTAAATGGGTTCCCAATACATTAACTAACTGTAATCACACTGAAAAGAACCAAGGGTCTAGTGAGAAGGAGGCTGTGGAGGCCAAGTCATTGAATATATTTAAGAAGGAGATAGATAGATTTCTAGACGCAAAAGGCGTCAAGGGGTATGGGGAGAGAGCGGGAATATGGTATTGAGATAGAGGATCAGCCATGATCATACTGAATGGCGGAGCAGGCTCGAAGGGCCGAATGGCCTACTCCTGCTCCTATTTTTCTATATTTCTATGAAACTATTGTACTATTATTGTATGCTGGCACTTTTTAAAAGAACGGCGCTCCAATTTCCAAATGTATAAAATACCTTGGAGCATTGCTACTGGTTTGTATTGCTTGCTGTAAGATTCTATTACTAGACTTAAGAATTTAAATTAGGAAATAAGTTTATTTAACCATTATTCTACCTGTGCAGATCTCATGGTCAATGCAAGTGTCTTAAATTAACTCTTAGGATCTGTCCATCAGCACCCAATTCCTTTTGATTCTATTTGATTACCTTTTTTGTCTTTCCTGAATTAGAATCTACTTTTCTTGTTGCCTTCAATGTTCTCGTGCTCCTGCATTTCTGCACTTTGTTTCAGTTATGTTCTCTCCTTCTTCTTTGATGTCCTCAGCTGGTCTGTTTAATTTGTAAGCAATTTATTTTGTAATTCCTTACTGTCTCCCTTTACTGTGCTCGACTATTTCTCTCAACCTGTTGATGCAATGGAAGAACAAAAAACAGACCAGAAGTCATTTGTATCCTTTGTCTGATGCTAGATTTTTTAATATTGATTACCTGTTTTGCTCCTGTTTCTCCCCGTTTTTTTTTTTAGCCCATCCCATTTCTCTCGACTCCTTTACCTGTTTTGCAAAATTTAGGTGGTAACGTGTAAGATACAAGAAGAATGTGAGTGATGAAATGTGCTATCTCAGGATCTATCTTGCCTGATGTTCTCAACTCTTCCAGCTTCCTAAGCCATGGAATTGATATTCAATGGTTCCTCTGGTCCAAAGGCTAACAGTCGAGAGTATATTTTTTTCATGGCTTGTCTTAATCCTTAGAGGCTTGTTCTGGAGTGATCGTTTTATGATACTTGTTTGCAAGTGCCTATACTTTTTTCTGAAAATAAAGTTTATATAGCAGAAGGGAACTATTGCAATGAGGCAGTACAAACTTTTCAACTAATAATATTTACAAATAATTGAATCGAGTGGGATAATTGAATTGAGTAGGATGAACCAGAAAAACATTCCAGATTCCACAGTTAGAATGAAAGAACTTCCATTTATCCCGCACCTCTCATGTCCTGATGACATCCCAGAGTGCTTCACAGCCAATGCATCACTTTGAAGTGTATTCACTATTGTTATACAGGCAAAAGAGACCGTCAACTTGTGCACAGCAAGGTCCTGCAAACATCAATGAGATAAATAACTAGTCAATCTGTTTTGGTCATATTGGTTGAGTGATGAATATTGGTCAAGACACTGGAAGAACTTTCTGCTCTTCAGATTGTGCTAAAGGATCTTTTATGTCTGCCAGCTCAGGTGGACGAGGCCTCGATTTAACACAATAACAACAACTTGAATCTATGTCGCGCCTTTAACGTAGTAAAATGACGCAAGGTGCCTCACAGGAGCGTTCTCAAAGAAAACTTGACATGAGAAGATATTAGGACAGGTGACAAGAAGTAGGCTCTACGGAGCGTCTTAAAGGAGGAGACAGAGGAGGGAATTCCAGAGATCAAGTCCTGGAGTAGAGCTTGTACCCATGACTTTCTGCCTCGGAGATGAGTGCTACCATTGAGCCAAGCTAACAGTTATGTAAGCAATCCTAAAAGTCAAATAAATGTACTTCACTCTGCTTTTATCCATCAAAAACTTGTAGTAGTGCCATTGGATAAAAGAGCTACAAACTGCACAAATACAAGGTATCCTGTAAATAATGGGCACAATTACTCTAGCAATAAAAACAGATAATGCTGGAAATACTCAGTAGGCCAGGCAGCATCTGTGGAGAGAGAAACAGAGTTAACTTTTCAGGTCGATGACCTTTCATCGCAAATATTCTAGCACTGTTGTTGGAACAGCAAGTGTATCTGATAACGCTGGTGTTACTCATGCTACTTGTGGGGTCTTGTAAGGTAAATAATCTATAATACCACTAAAAAAGCTGAAGTCTGAACACATAGGGCTCGATTTTAATAGCCCTGAGGAGGCGGTTTTGGAGGCGGGTTGGCAGCGAAAATCGGAAAAAATGGCTTCAGTCTGCCAACCCGCCTCCACGTGATTTTCGTGAGTGTTGGGTCAGCCGCTCCCAAACTGACCAAACTGGAACCGGTGGGACAGGTAGTTAAAGCAGTTAACAACCTGTTATAAAAACAGAAAATGCTGGAGATACTCAGCAGGTCAGGCAGCATCTGTGAAGAGAGAAACAGAGTGCACGTTTCAGGTCGATGACCTTTCGTCAGAACTGGAAAAAAGCAGGAAATGGAACAGATTTTTAAGCAAGTGTAGGAGCTGGGAAAGGGGGAGGGGATGAAAGAACAAAAGGGAAGGTCTGTGATAAGATAGAAGGCAGGAGAGGTTAAGAGACATTAAGAGATATTCAAGGCAAAATGAGATGGTAATGGGACAGGTTAAGAAACAAAAGATGGCTCTAGATGAAGTGTAAATTGCGCTGGCAGAATGAAAGACAGCTGCCATGTGGGAGAGAAAAAAAAAGAGGTGTGAAAAGAAATATATATGATAGGGGCCGAGGTTATGATCTGAAACTGTTGAACTCTATGTTGAGTCCAGAAGGCTGTAAAGGGCCTAATCGAAAGATGAGGTGCTGTTCCTCGAGCTTACGTTGAGCTTCAGTGGAACAATGTAAGAGGCCGAGGACGGTGAGGTCTGAGTGGGAGTGGAGCAGAGAATTAAAGTGCCAGGCGACCGGAAGCTCGGGGTCCCCCTTACGGACTGAACGGAGGTGTTCCGCAAAGCGATCACCCAATCTGCATTTGGTCTCCCCGATGTAGAGGAGACTGCATCGTGAGCAGTGAATACAGTATACTAAATTTCAAGAAGTACGAGTAAATCGCTGTTTCACCTGGAAGGGGTGTTTGGGGCCCTGGACAGTGGGAAGGGGGGAGGTATAAGGGCATGTGTTGCATCTCCTGCGCTTGCATGGGAAGGTGCCGGGTGAAGGGGAAGGGATGTTGGGGGTGATAGAGGAGTGGACCAGGGTGTCGCAGAGGGAGCGGTCCCTTCGGAATGCTGAAAGGGGAGGTGAGGGGAAGATGTGTTTGGTGGTGGGATCACGCTGGAGGTGGCGGAAACGGTGGAGGATGATCCGTTGAATGTGGAGGCTGGTGGAGTGAAAGGTGAGGACAAGGGGAACCCTATCGTGGTTCCGGGAGGGAGGGCCAGGGGTGAGGGTAGAAGTGCGGGAGATAGAACGGACACGGTCAAGGGCCGTGTCAACCACAGTAGAGGGGAATCCTCGGTTGAGGAAAAAGGAAGACATGCCGGAAGCACTGGTATGGAAGGTGGCATCGTCAGAGCAGATGCGGCGGAGACGGAGAAAGTGGGAGAATGAAATAGAGTCCTTACAACCTGTAAACTGCCTTGCTAATCCTATTTTGATAGTGGTTTCCCATTTACGTGCTTCTGGCTCCTGTTTCCTGTCTTGTCAGAAACAGGCCAGCTGCAAGTTGCTGGAGACGAGTTGCTGGAGGAGATGATTTGTAGTAATTGGTGCAGCACTTTAAAAGCGCTCCTGTAACAAAGCTGACATCCAAATGCAACAACCTTGTTGTTGGAGGTTTGGGATAAGATTTTGTAAATCTACTGACCTTGACTGTTCAAGCTGACAGCCATCTGCAGTGTGACCTGATTGGAATAATTTCAGGCACTTCGACTGTGCGCTTGCAAGCTTCTTGCCTCAAGTGAAATCTATAGCTACGGGATGGGAAATGTTTATATCCTCTCATCCTGGTCGTCAGATTTGGAGGAAGAGCAGCCGCGGCAGCACCACAACCAGCCACAACAGCAGCACCAGCACCAGCACCAGGAGCGCCAACCTCCCCCTCACCCACCTGATGATGCACAGGGCAGAGGGCCTCAGCGCAGGGCTGCACCTTGCCGCAGGAGATACCCCCAACACAGGGTTTACAGGCAGGGGATCAGCTTCCTCAGCATTAGTGAGCATCAGTGCCAAAGGAGGCTGAGACTTTCGAGAGATGTAGTTGCTGACATCTGCGCACTGCTGCACCAACACCTGGAGCCCAGAGGAGCATGTGGACACTCCATGCCAGTTGCTGTCAAAGTCACCACCGCACTTAACTTCTATGCTTCGGGCTCCTTCCAAGGATCAGCTGCAGACATCAGCGGCATCTCCCAGTCGGCCGCACACACCTGCATCACACAGGTCACCGAGGCCCTCTTTGCAAAGGCACACAATTACATCCACTTCTCCACGGATGGCCCAAGTGTGACGGCGTGTGCGGTTGGCTTTGCCAATATGGCAGGCTTGCCAATGGTGCAGGGCATCATTGACTGCACACATGTAGCCATTAGGGCCCCCTATCACAACCCAGCTGTATTTGTCAACTGCAAGGGATTCCACTCCCTGAACGTCCAGCTGGTGTGCAACCACAGGAAGATCATCATGCATGTTTGCGCAAAGTACCCTGGCAGTTGCCATGACTCCTTCATCCTGCGCCAGTCTACTGTGCCTCAGCTCTTCCATCCGCCAAACCAACTTTCCGGATGGCTTCTTGGCGACAAGGGCTATCCCCTGAAAAAAATGGCTTATGACACCGATGAGGAGGCCATCAAACGATGCTGAGGAGCGGTACAATTTGAGCCACATATCCACCAGAAGCATCATCGAGCAAACCATCGGCTTGCTCAAAATGGGCTTCCGATGCCAAGACAGATCTGGAGGAGCCTTGCAGTATGCATCAGTCAGGGTGTCCAGAATCGTCGTGGTCTGCTGTGCCCTGCACAACATCGCACAGCAGTGCGGTTTAGTGCTGCCGGATGAACAAGTGGCTCAGCACACAGCCTCCTCAGAGGAAGAGGACGAGGAAGAGGATCAGGAAGAGGACGGGGAGCGACGCCTTGCGGGGCCAGATGTGGCCAATCCAGCAGCAGGCGACCACATTGCTGGCCGTCAGGCAAGGGATGCACTCATCCATGCCAGATTCGCGTAAGCTTATGCTTCAACCACAGGTGGCTGGAACATGGAGATGAATATAAGTCCGACATTCTCAAAACCCAGGCATCATCTGTCTACTAAACGGTGGTTTGCGCACAGTGTCACCACCAACATTCTACATGGCATTCGCCCTGAGCCCTCACTCTTGAACTTCCATTTCCCAGAACACAGAGGCCACACTTTAGGTGATCTCAGCAGATCATTAAACCTTTTTCGACACTGAACCCATGTGCGTCTGCACACAGACCTCAAACTCACCTCCTCAGCAATTTGCAGCCAAGCTGCCTTGGTTTGCTGAGGAGGCCTTCTCCTTCCGTTTCCAGGGAAGAGGATCTCCTGACGTCCTCTAACTCCCTCCACAAGACCAGGTTATAGTCCAACAGTTTTATTTGAAATCACAAGCTTTCGGAGCGGCTGCTCCTTCGTCAGGTGACGAAGGAGCAGCTGCTCCGAAAGCTTGTGATTTCAAATAAAACTGTTGGACTATAACCTGCTGTTGTGCGACTTCTCACTTTTGCCCACTGTCGTAAGAATGAGCCTTACGCGTGGTGAACTTAAAGTAAGCTTTAATCAACTAAAAAGGTGCTACATACAAAAGAGGTCTTACTCTATGCCTCTCCAGGATCCAACTGATCAGTCCCGTATTTATCCTGGACTAATCACAGGAAGTGATGCAATAAAGTTCGAGTCACAGGAAGCTGTATTGTGTTACCACACCCACCCCAGTCCAACACCGGCATCTCCGCATCATCCCTCCACAAGAGCATGGAGGGAGCCCTCATTGAACCTGGCTGCAGCCTTAGTTTTTGGGGCTGCCATTCCTGCAGCAGCCAGCACCTTTAAGAGAAAAAAGCATGGGGGAAAAATTCAGTTGGTTGCGCCTCCCGTTAGCGCCTTAAGAGGGCGCTAATGGGGCACAAAGCATCTAGCGCCCAGGCATGGCGAAGTTTGCACCGCTCGCGAAATTAACTAGACATTTTGCGGCGGTGCTAAACACTACCGCCACGATCTCCTGCGCCAGCAGATCGTGACGTCAGTCGAGTGCGCAACGCCCCGGAGCAGATATTGAGTGGCGCCCCCTGCCTTACCGCCTGACGCTAGCAACGACAGGTTGAGGGGAGCGTTTTGCAGTCATGAAGGGACTGGGGGAGCGCTATTTAAAGGTGACCGCTTCCTGCCTTTTATTGTTGGTGCCATTTTTGATCCACGCATTCTGAGAGAGAGAGAGAGAGACTTCTGGAGAGATTCAACGTTGTGTGAAGGAGTTTTGGGTACTGAGCAGCACTTTGCAGGTTCATTTTGATTTGCCATTCCTTGTATCGATTTAGAAGAGACTGTGGGGGCTGCACTCTGAGCTCTTTGCCTGGTACTCTCCATTGTTCTTTCCAGCAGATTTGATGTGCAGGTCTCTCCAGGCCGAGATTCAAGGCTGCAATGAGCAGGATGTGGATGGAAAGCAAGATTAACCATCCCCTTTAAGAACTGGCCCGTGCCATTGTGTGTGTGTTCCATTGCTGACTGACATCACATGAGCTTCGCCAGCACTCTGAGGTAGCGCCTCGCTCCTCGGCCTTTGCGCCTTAAGACAGGTGTGAAGCGCCTGATTTAGCGCTCCAATCACCTCCAGGGGCGATAAAAGTCAAGTTTGCAGTCGGTGGCGATAATTAGCACCAGGCGCTAATCTTTGCGCCCGGCCGATAATTGCGCCCCAAATGGGGCGATACTGAATTTCTCCCCCCATGAATTTTACTAAGCCAATGATTGTAACACATCTGACATATTTTTCATTTCTTAGTCACGTACTAAATTGATAGATTAAAAAATCATAAATGTGTTTCTGGAATAATATGACCAGCAATTTCACTCAATACATTGTGTTCAGACCAGTCAACTCCCCTCTCTAAATAATACAGCACCAAGCCATCCCATCCACATTTTTTGCAAAGGGACATGGCCCCTTTAAATTTTTACTCAAACAACGTGTCATCAGACGCGAGAAACTGACATGCTCCAAGCAATTGACTGGCGGGACCCGCACGTCGGCTGTAACGAGGCCAGTCAAGCATAAATCGAAACTGCGGGCCGGCGGCATCCTGGAGCGGGTCCGAAAGCTGCCGACCAGTTGACCCGCCCCCATCCCGCCTCCAGAATTACATTCGCGGCCTTAGTTCTCCCAATATAATGTACTAATTGAGATATAAAAGTGCTAACTGGTGATAATGTTTTATAAAGTTCGTTTTATTAGTTATTTCTCTGTTTGCATTAAATAGTAAAATCTCATGACTACTCAAGTAGAGGGATCAAAAGTGACATCTGTCACTGGAAGTAACAAAATTCAAACCAATAATTTTCTATATTGAGCTTAAAACATTTTACTGTAATTTAGGTTCTTTATAAAAGGTGAAATTGATTTGAAGCCTATGAATGAAAAGGGATTGAAAAAGATTTTTGTAAGACAATCTTTTAAGCGAGATCCATGTATTACAATAAATAAAGCAACATTTGTTGCCTTTATTAATGCAAGGTTCACTTAGCTTGCACCGGTGGACCGATGTCAGAAGCACATGCAACGGCCACTCTTCCCGCCCCCATCCCCCCCTCCCCCCCCCTCCCCCCCCCGCAATGCCACAAAGATAAATACAATAGCAAAATACTGTGAATGCTCGAAATCTGAAATAACAACAGAAAGTGCTGGAAACCCTCAGCAGGTCAGGCAGCATCGAGGAGAGAGAAATAGAGTCAACGTTTCAACGAGTCAACGTTTCGGGTCGAACCCTTCGTCTCCTCGATGCTGCCTGACCTGCTGAGTGTTTCCAGCACTTTCTGTTGTTATGCCACAAAGACAAAGCCATCCTGCAAACAACCAACCACCCCTTGCACATCCCCCCCATTGGTCCTCGTCAATTCACATCTTCCCATTCATCGTCAAGCAAGTTAAAACGTGACTTGTCACCCAGCAAGCAAGAATGAGCAAGATGGGAAAATGGTGCAAATTAATAAAATTTATGTGATTCTACTAAAGAAGTGAAACTTCACAACATAACATTTTCTCATACACCCATGTGCATACCATTGTGCAACTACAAAGCTTTACTCTTAGTTTTCCTACTGCTCCTACGTGGTACAACCCATGTGGCTTCAGCAGAGGTAGAGGTAGGCTGCTCAGATTCCTGCTCTGAGGTGCTCTTGGCCAATGTCCTCTGGGTTTTGGAGCCCATGAGGGCCCTGCTGAAGACTGCTCCACCTGCATCTGTGCAGGGGCATACTCGGCCATCTTCACTCAAAGGGTTGTGAATCTTTGGAATTCTCTACCCCAGAGGGCTGTGGAGGCTCAGTTATTGAGTATATTCAAAAATGAGAAGTCGCACAACACCAGGTTATAGTCCAACAGATTTATTTAATTTTACAAGCTTTCGGAGCAGTTCGCTCCTTCGTCAGGTAAGTTTAGGAGTATATTCAAGACAGAGATCGATAGATTTTTGGCTATTAAGGGAATCCAGGGAAATGGGGATAGTACAGGAAGGTGCAGTTGAGGTAGAAGATCAGCCATGGTCTTATTGAATTGCGGAGCAGGCTCGAAGGGCTGAATGGCCTACTCCTGCTCCTATTTCTGATGTTCTTATGTCCCACCGAAGTGCAAGTATCCGAGCTGGTGCATGGTAAGCATGAGTCCTGTGACGGTGCACCCTCAGAATGAATCAGCTCCTCTGAGGATTCGTCGTCCGTGAGGTTCATGGCCTCTGCTGTATGCATGAAGGCTCTGGCGGAGAGAAAAGATATGAATTAGCACTGGCAAGGTAAGAATTTTGCAACTTATCATTATGAAGATGATCATATTTCACTCACTATTGAAATCAAGTCAACATGACTGATTGTTGTATGACATGTGGGTCGCTGATAATTAATTGTCACCAGGTAGCTCAGAGGTCCCAATGGCTGACGGCTCGGGACGCCGAAGCACCACTGATCTCCAGCGCTTCCTCCTCTGCAGTTGTTAGCTGTGTGATCTGTGGAGGATCACCTCCGGTTCTCTCCTTCGTGTTCTGTGCTCTCTTCTCCTGCAACGGGGGAAAGAACAGACCTATGAATGAGTGTAATGGCATGTGTTCACCCGATGGATGCAGTGCATTAGGTGAGGGTGAGTATCGGGGAGAGGCATGAAATCGCATAAGGATGAGGGTGAGTGGCAGTGGTGGATGGATAGATGGGGATGTGAGGGAGTGCATAGAAAGAGAAGGATGGATGCGCTTGCCAGCTAAGTAAGTACGAAGAGTGATGTGATGGAGTAGGCTTGACAAGGCAGAGTGAGGGGGTGGGGTGATATTTAGAACGTAGATGCATGTGCAACTGTACTCCCCTTTCCTGAGCTGGTTAGGTCATTAAAGCGCCTCCTGCATTGAATCCAGGAGCGTGGCACAATGCTCCTGCTGCTGACCTCCTGGGCCGCCTCCAGCCACGTCTCTTTTGTGGCAGCAGCAGGTTTCTTCCTCCTGTTGCTGGGGAACAGCATCTCTCACCGGCTCCTCACTGACCCCAGCAGTACATCAAGTATTACATTGTTAAAGCAAGGTGCAGCCCTTGGCTGTCCTGAATCCATCATGAATTTCTTCCTCTCTTTGTGCAAACTCTTAACTCCTCCAAATTCCATCTTTGGATTGACCCTTTAAATGCTGGTGTTGCGATCGCGTCATGCAGGTCCTCATCATGCCTGCTGCCGAGCAATCGACACCAAACCCGGAAGTAAAATGATAATGTGGTGGCTGCATTGAAATGCCACAGATAGACGCGCAGAAATTCCTTCCGGGTTTCCCACGCGATATCGGACCCCCATGCCCAACGCACCTCCGAGTTAATATCGAGGCCAACATTTCAGCACTCAACACAATGAAAACCACTGTAATATGTTATTACTTTAGCTCAGAATTACTATAGCTACAAATAGTATCTATTTTGTAATTCAATTCACAATCTCATGCTTTAAAAAGGGGGTTTCTATTGTTTATGACTTTGTTAGACAGAAGTATTTTAACGCATTATTTAAAAATAATTGCACTGTACTTTAAGTGTCAGTTTGGCAGTGGTAGTACCCTCACCTCTTGAGTGAGAAGATTCTGAGTTCAAGCCCTATTGCAGGACTTCAGCATATAA
The DNA here is from genome assembly GCA_030390025.1 of Squalus acanthias. NCBI lineage: Eukaryota > Metazoa > Chordata > Chondrichthyes > Squaliformes > Squalidae > Squalus > Squalus acanthias. The sequence continues at coordinate 86,914,772 of CM059438.1, forward strand.
TCTGGCTGACATTTCAATGCAGCGGACCTGAGCGGGAGCGGAGCGAGAGTGAAGCAGCATAAAAAGTGTGGTGACAGGAGGCCTGAGACCAGAAGGAGCGGACCTGAGCGGACCTGAGTGGAGCAAGAGCAGAGCTGGGAGCAACTCAACACAGGCAGAATTTGAACAAATGACATCAGAGTAAAAAACCTAACATGACGCCAGAACAAGGGAAGGAGCTGATTGGTGAGTAGCTGGTGAGTTTTTTTTTTAAGTCTGAAGTTTATTTCTGCTAAGTTAGTTAATAGTCTATTAAATAGAGGCATGGCAGGGCACCTCAGTCCTGTGGAATGCACATCTTGTGCCATGTGGGAACTCCAGGACGCTTCCCATGTCCTGGACAACCACATGTGCAGGAAGTGTCGTCAGCTGGAGGAGCTCGAGCTCTGGGTTTTGGATAGCACATTTCAGGAAGTGGTCACCCTGCAGCTTAAGAGTGTGCAGGCAGAGAGGGAATGGGTGACCGCCAGACAGAAAAGGAGGACCAGGCAGGTAGTGCAGCAGTCCCCTGAGTGCATCTCACTCTCTAACCGGACTGGTGAGGGTGATGGTTCCTCTGGGGAGTACAGCCAGAGCCAAGTCCATGGCACCATGGGTGGCTCAGCTGTACAAGGGGAGAAAGAAGATTGGGAAAGCAATAGTAATAAGGGATTCAATAGTTAGGGGAACAGACAGGCATTTCTGCGGCCACAGACGTGATTCCAGGATGGTATGTTGCCTCCCTGGTGCCAGGGTCAAGGATGTCACTGAGCGGCTGCAGAACATTCTGAGGGGGAGGGTAAACAGCCAGAGGTTTTGGTCCATATCTGTATCAGAAAGAGGGATGAGGCCCTGCAGGCAGATTTTAGGGAGCTAGGAAAGAGATTAAAAAGCAGGACCTCAAAGGTAGTAATCTCTGGATTACTTCCGGTGCCACGCGCTAGCGAGTTTAGAAATAGGAGGATAGAGCAGATGAATGCTTGGCTGGTGAGATGGTGCAGGAGGGAGGGCTTTAGATTCCTGGGACATTGGGACCGGTTCTGGGGGAGGTGGGACATGTACAGGCCGGACGGGTTGCACTTCAACAGAGCCGGGACCAATATCCTCGCGGGGCGGGGGTTGCTAGTGCTGTTGGGGAGGGCTTAAACTAATTTTACAGGGGGATGTGCACCAGGATATAGCATTAGAAAGGAGCAACATGGTACAGAAAAGAGTGGGAGATACAGATAGCACTAGAGTAAGAGATAGTACGGTATTAGGTGGGGTCAGAATAAGAGAAAATACAAGATGGTGTAAGATAGGTTTACAGTGCATGTATGTAAACGCACAAAGTGTGTTTAATAAGGTTGGTGAGCTGCAGGCGGAAATAGCCACATGGGAATATGATGTTGTGGCAATAATGGAGACGTGGCTCAAAAAAGGGCAGGATTGGGTACTAAATATTCCTGGATATAAGGTGTTCAGGAAAGATAGGAAAGGAAAGAAAGGAGGTGGGGTGGCAGTATTGATTAAGGAGAATATTACAGTGCTGGAGAGAGAGGATGTCTTGCAGGGGTCAAGAATTTATTTGGTTAGAATTAAGAAACGACAGAGGTGCCGTTACACCACTAGGTGTATTCTATAGGCCACCTACTAGTGGGAAGGATATAGAGGAGCAAATTTGCAGGGAAATTACAGAGAGGTGCAAGATCTATAGAGTAGTGATAATGGGGGACTTCAATTATCCTAATATAGACTGGGATAGTAATAGTGTAAAGGGCAGAGAGGGGGAAGAATTTCTGAAGTGTGTTCAGGAGAACTTTCTTGATCAGTACGTTTCCGGCCCAACGAGGAAGGAGGCATTGCTGGATCTGATTCTGGGGAATGAGGTGGGTCAGGTGGATCAAGTTTCAGTAGGGGAACATTTAGGGAACAGTCATCATAGTATCTTAAGGTTTAGGTTAGCTATGGAAAAGGACAAAGAACAATCTAGAGTCAAAATACTTAATTGGACGAGGGCCAATTTCAGTGGGTTGAGAATGGACCTCGCCCGGGTAAATTGGACTCAAAGATTGGCAGGCAAAACTGTAATCGAACAATGGGCTGCCTTTAAAGAGGAGATGCTTCGGGTACAGTCGAGGTACATTCTCACGAGTAGGAAAGGTAGGGCAACCAAAGCCAGAGCTCCCTGGATGACGGAAGAGATAGAGAGTAAGATAAAGTTGAAAAAAGGGGCATATGACAGATGTCAGGTTGAGAATACAACTGAGAAACAGGCTGAATACAGAAAGTTCAGAGGGGAAGTGAAAAAGGAAATAAGAGGGGCAAAGAGGGAGTATGAGAATTGACTGGCAGCTAACATAAAAGGGAATCCAAAAGTCTTCTATAGACATATAGGGGGAAAAATTCAGTTGGTTGCGCCTCCCGTTAGCGCCTTAAGAGGGCGCTAATGGGGCGCAAAGCAGCTAGCGCCCGGGCGCGCCGATGTTTGCGCCGCTCGCGAAATTAACTAGACATTTTGCGGCGGCGCTAAACACTACCGCCACGATCTCCTGCGCCGGCAGATCGTGACGTCAGTCGAGTGCGCAACACCCCGGTATCACCCCGGAGCGGATATTGAGTGGCGCCCCCTGCCTTACCGCCTGCCGCTAGCAACGACAGGTTGAGGGGAGCGTTTTGCAGTCAGGAAGGGACTGGGAGAGCGCTATTTAAAGGCGACTGCTTCCTGCCTTTTATTGTTGGTGACATTTTTGAACCACGCATTCTGAGAGAGAGAGAGAGAGAGAGAGACTTCTGGAGAGATTCAACGCTGTGTGAAGGAGTTTTGGGTACTGAGCAGCACTTTGCAGGTTCATTTTGATTTGCCCTTCCTTGTATCGATTTAGAGGGGACTTTGGGGGCTGCACTCTGAGCTATTTCCCTGGTTCTCTCCATTGTTCTTTCCAGCAGATTTGATGTGCAGGCCTCTCCAGGCCGAGATTCAAGGCTGCAATGAGCAGGATGTGGATGGAAAGCAAGATTAACCATCCCCTTTAAGAACTGGCCCGTGCCATTGTGTGTGTGTTCCATTGCTGACTGACATCACATGAGCTTCGCCAGCGCTCTGAGGTAGCGCCTCGCTCCTCGGCCTTTGTGCCTTAAGACAGGTGTGAAGCGCCTGATTTAGCGCTCCAATCACCTCCAGGGGCAATAAAAGTCAAGTTTGCAGTCAGTGGCGATAATTAGCGCCAGGCGCTAATCTTTGCGCCCGGCCGATAATTGCGCCCCAAATGGGGCGATACTGAATTTCTCCCCCATAAATAGTAAACGAGTAGTAAGAGGAGGAGTGGGGCCAATTAGGGACCAAAAAGTAGATCTACGCATGGAGGCAGAGCGCATGGCTGAGGTACTAAATGAGTACTTTGAATCTGTCTTTACAAAGGAAGAAGATGCTGCCAAAGTCATAGTGAAAGAGGAGGTAGTTAAGATATTAGATGGGATAAAAATTGATAAAGAGGAGGTACTAGAAAGGCTGGCTGTACATAAAATAGTTAAGTCACCAGGACCGGATGGAATGCATCCTAGGATGTTGAGGGAAGTAAAGGTGGAAATTGCAGAGCTACTGGCCATAATCTTCCAATCCTCCTTGGATACGGGGATGGTGCCAGAGGACTGGAAAATTGCAAATTTTACATCCTTGTTCAAAAAAGGGTGTAAGGATAAACCCAGCAACTACAGGCCAGTCAGCTTAACCTCGGTGGTGAGGAAGCTTTTAGAAACGATAATCCGGGACAAAATTAACAGTCACTTGGACAAGTGTGGATTAATTAAGAGAAGCCAGCACGGATTTGTTAAAGGCAAATCGTGTTTAACTAACTTGATTGAACTTTTTGATGAGGTAACAGAGAGGGTTGATGAGGGCAATGCGGTTGATGTAGTGTACATGAACTTCCAAAAGGCGTTTGATAAAGTGCCACATAATAGGCTTGCCAGCAAAGTTGAAGCCCATGGAATAAAAGGGACAGTGGCGGCATGGATACGAAATTGGCTAAGTGACAGGAAACAGAGAGTAGTGGTGAACGGTTGTTTTTCGGACTGGAGGAAGGTATACAGTGGTGTTCCCCAGGGGTCGGTACTGGGACCACTGCTTTTCTTGATATATATTAATGATTTGGACTTAGGTGTACAGGGCACAATTTCAAAATTTGCGGATGACACAAAACTTGGAAGTATAATGAACAGTGAGGAGGATAGTGATAAACTTCAAGAGGACATAGACAGGCTGGTGGAATGGGCGGACTCGTGGCAGATGAAGTTTAACGCAGAAAAGTGCAAAATGATACATTTTGGTCGAAAGAACGAGGGGCGGCAGTATAAACTAAAGGGTACAATTCTAAAGCGGGTGCAGGAACAGAGAGACCTGGGGGTATATGTGCATGAATCATTGAAGGTGGCAGGGCAGGTTGAGAAAGCGGTTAAAAAATCATATGGGATCCTGGGCTTTATAAATCCGGACTCGAGTCGTCGTTGGCTTGTTCACAGATGTGATTCCCAGTAAAAAAGTAAAAATTTTCCCAGTAAAAAGTAAAAATTTTACAGCTTATCGTTTTACATACAGACGGCAGCTTTTGACACGTTAGACCCTCTGCGACTCCACCTCATTGTCTCAGTTGTATCTTGCTATGTCTTTGATGTGGTACCTTCCTGGCTGACCTGATTAACTTTATCACACCTCGGCAGATAGTCAGGATGATTTAATTTAGTTGTCTGCAATTGTAAGGTACACATGCATTGTTCTCTATCTATATATGCTTTGTCGAGTCTGTATTTCTTTACTTCACCTGAGGAAGGGGCGATCGATAGCTCCGAAAGCTTGTGATTTCAAATAAAACTGTTGGACTATAACCTGGTGTTGTGCGACCTCTCAATTTTATAAATAGAAGCATAGAGTACAAAAGCAAGGAAGTTATGATGAACCTTTATAAAACACTGGTTCTGCCTCAACTGGAGTATTGTGTCCAATTCTGGGCACCGTAATTTAGGAAGGATGTGAAGAGAGGGTGCAGAAAAGATTTACAAGAATGGTTCCAGGGATGAGGGACTTCGGTTACATGGATAGACTGGAGATGCTGAGGTTGTTCTCTCTAGAGCAGAGAAGATTGAGAGGAGATTTGATAGAGGTGTTCAAAATCATGATGGATTTACACAGAGTAGATAGAGAGAAACTGTTCCCATTGGGGGAAGGGTCGAGTACCAGAGGACACAGATTTAAGGTGGTTGGCAGAAGATCCAAAGGCGACATGAGGAAAAGCTTTTTTAAGCAGTGAGTGGTTATGATCTGGAATGCACTACCTGAAAGGGTGGTGGAGGCAGATTCAATCGTGGCTTTCAAAAGGGAATTAGATAAGTACCTGAAGGAAATTTTTTTTCAAGGGTACGGGGAAAGGACGGGGGAGTGGGACTAGGTGAAGTGCTCTTGCAGAGAGCCGGCATGGGCTCGACGGACCGAATGGCCTCCTACTGTGCTGTAACGATTCTGTGATTCTATGTATACTAGGGAATGCTGCATTCTTGGAGGAGCCATGGTTTGGATGACGTTAAACCCAAGACCCTATCTGCCTATTCAGGTGGATATAAAAGATCCCATTCAAAGAAAGGGAACTCTCCCAGTGTCCTAGCCAACATTTATCCTTGACCAACACAACCAAAACAGACCAATGGGTCATTTATCTCAGTTACTGTTTGTGGGACCTTGCAATTTGCTTAAATAACAGCACTTCAAAAGTAATTCATTGGCTGTGAAGCTATTTTGAAAATCCTGAGGATGAAAGGCACCATATAAATGCAAATTCTTTCTTTTAGATTTTGCATCTTTAATTATGCTGTTACTCTTCGTTTGTCCTAAGTGGTTTTAAATATCCAGAATACAGTTCTGATATTTAAATACCCACATTTTGTAGCATTAGCTATAGTAATCTATGTACAAACACTTCAAATTTTAAAATAACTCAACTGTTTGCTTCAATTTCAACCTAAAAGAATGCCATTGTATTGTAATAAACAGCTGAACGTTGCTAAAAGCGCTCCTATTTATAATACGAGCCAACTATTTTTATGAATTCTGATTTTATTCCTTTGAAGATGGAGAACTCCTGAAATTTTTATTTCACCCCCAACAGATCTTCTACCTCAACTCCACTTTGCCGCCCTATCCCCTTAGCTTTAGTTATTTTTTTATTAGCTGTAGTGAGCTTTGTTTATTTTTAATAAAATAATATGGAGCAATAGCTCAAATGTAATTGCAATCTGTTTTCTGTGACGTTCAAGGGAGAGTTTTAAATTGGAAAGTTACCACAAACGTTTGGTAACATTTTCCTACTCGCAATCAGACTCAATTTTTTATGCATTGTTTGTCATTTGTAAATGATCAAATTGCCTTGGAACCATGATTCTTCCATAAGGTCACAGTCCAATTCAGGACAAACTGTTACAGATAATAACATCTTTAGGCCAGCAAGCACAGTCTTTTTGCAATCAGTATTCATAATCCCAATTTAACAATCACAGATCCAGCTGTGATTGGCAGTGCCAAAGATCGCATTAATATTTTAATTTAAGGTTTACTTTTAAAATGTAAAAGCAATTACAGGTGATGGTAGAAAAGATTGAGATACTGTTGGTTCTGAGTATTTCCAGCATTTTCTGTTTTTATTTGAGATACTGTTGGTTCAGCAGTAGCATATGAGAAAATATGATTAATCATCAGTTGAAAATGGGAAAATATGTACTGTCAAGTGGTATTCAATTGCCAGGAAATTGGTCTGGCGCCAAAAGCTGCCGTGAAGTGGGCAGCACGCCTGCAATGTAGGCCCGAAGATGAAGGCCCGGGACTTACTGGAAATCGGGCTTCGGGCCTCATTTTCGTAATACAGGTGAGTTGCAGACGCCAATCGGAGTCCCAACGCAGCTCAACATAAGCAAAATACTGCGGATGCTGTAAATCTGAAATAAAAACAGAAAATGCTGGAAATACTCAACAGGTCAAGGCAGCATCTGTGGAGAGAGAAACAGAGTTAACATTTCAGGTCGATGACCTTTCATCAGAACTGGAAAAAGTTGGAGATGTAACAGATTTTAAGCATGTACAGAGGCAGGGAAAGGGGTGAGGGGAGGAAAGAACAAAAGGGAAGGTCTGTGATAGGGTGGAAAGCAGGAGAGCTCGCCGTTCAGTGCCGTGGAAAATTCTGCTCCTCCCGGATCCGCATTAAGGTAAGTTTAATTGTTTTTTGGCAGCCTCCAGTGATCCCTTTAAGCACCGCTGGTTAGGCCGCTGTAGAAGCGGAAAAACTGATCAGACTGCCTACCTAAATAAATACTGCAATAAGTAAAGTTTTAAAGTTTAATTCAACTACTTATACAAAGATTTCAATTACTGTTGAGACTTCAATATTTATCGAATGAAATTACCCCCAAAAGCATTGCAAACTATGTAGAACAATCCTCAAACATGAATCTGCAGGAGATTGCCTTGCAGCACTTCATTTGAGAATGGTGTAAAAAAACTGCATATTTCTGTGTTATTGAAGCAAAAACAGAAGCTTATTCAAATTAATTCCTGATTTCAAAGGAATTATGTGGTTTTACTTTTCCCCAGGTACACCTGCAGCAGACGTGTTATTAAGCTATGTCAACATTTTGTTGCCTTTATAAGCTATTTATTTTGTCCCGTAAGGTTTTGAAACCGATCAGGTTTTTTTTTCAAGCATGCTTTGTAGTGCTGCAAAGCCTGAGGGTTTTTCTAAATTCAGCCTCAAGGTATTAAACAGATTGTGTTCAATCGTTAAAGAAGTCCTTCCTTCATATCGCCTGTCTCCGCCCCTGCCTCAGCCCATCTGCTGCTGAAACTCTCTTCCATACTTTTGTTACCTCCAAACTCTACAATTCCAATGCTAGCCTGGCCGGCCTCCCACTTTCCACCCTCTGTGAACTTGGACTCATCCAAAACTCTGCTGCCTGTATCCTAAATCGCACCAAGTCCTGTTCTCCCATCACCCATGTGCTCACTGACCTACACTGCCTCCCGGCTAAGCAACGCCTCAAATTTAAAATTCCCATCCTTGTGTTCAAATCCCTCCATGGCCTCGCCCCTCCCTATCGCTGTAACCACCTCCAGCCCTAGAAACCACTCTGCGTTCCTTCAATTCTGGCCTCTTGTGCATCCCCGATTTCCTTCTCCCCACCATTAGGGGATATGCCTTCAACTGTTTAGGCCACAAGCACGGGAATTCCCTCCCTAGACCACTCCCTCCTCCTTTTAGGACGCTCCCTAAAACCTACCTCTTTGACCAAGCTTTTGGTCCCTTGTCCTAATATCTCCTTATGTGTCTCAGTGTCTAATTTTGTCTGAATACTCCTGTGAAGCACCTTGGGAGGTTTTACTATATTAAAAAGGGGCTATATAAAAGAAAGACTTGCATTTATATAGCACCTTTCATGACCACCGGACATCCCAAAGCACTTTACAGCCAATGAAGTACTTTTTGAAGTAGTCACTGTTTTAATGTAGGAAACGTGGCTGCCAATTTACGCACAGCAAGCTCCCAAATCTGTTTTTGTTATGTTGATTGAGGGATAAATATTGGCCAGGACACCGGGGATAACTCCCCTGCTCTTCTTCAAAATAGTGCCATGGGATCTTTTACGTCCACCTGAAAGAGTAGACGGGGCCTCGGTTTAACGTTGCATCCGAAAGACGGCACCTCCGACAGTGCAGCACTTCCTCAGTACTGCACTGGAGTGTCAGCCTAGCTTTTTGTGCTCAAGTCTCTGGAGTGGGACTTGAACCCACAACCTTCTGACTCAGAGGCAAGACTGCTACCCACTGAGCCACTGGCTGGCACACAAATGAAATTTGTTGTTGTTGAAAATCTTCATCATCTGCATTGTCTATTTTCCAGATTTTCCCGTTAGATTTTATTCAGAGAATAATGAGAATGAAGAAATGTTCTATTTTCTGTACATTGGACCTGGTTGGGCCGAATGGCCTGTTTCTGTGCCGTATATCCTATGTAATTACTGTAGTTCTTTGTGTAGAATAGATTTCTACATATAGGCATTGTAGATTAAGTATATGCATTTTTGAAAGATACAGAATAAACTTCCGATACTGTAAAGGTTAAAAATAAATAGAGTGCAGCTGATACATGCTGTTAAGGACAAGAAGCAATTAGAAGAATTTAACCTTCAGTAGGATATTTATGCTTGTGGGTATATGTTGTTACTGATCTAACTCAGCTAAATTTCATGTAGCAGTTGCATAATGTGTTGGGAAAAGCTAACCCTAAATTTTCCAAAATTCAATAGATTCTAGAATGGTTCCCGTGGATTGGAAGGTAGCAAATGTAACTCCACTATTTAAGAAAGGAGGGAGAGAGAAAACGGGGAACTACAGACCAGTTAGCCTGACATCAGTAGTAGGGAAAATGCTAGAATCTATTATTAAGGACGTGGTAACAGGGCACTTAGAAAATAATAATACGATTGGGCAGAGTCAACACGGATCTATGAAAGGTGTTTGACGAATTTGTTAGTGTTTTTTGAGGTTGTAACTAGCAGAATAGATAAGGGGGAACCAGTGGATGTGGTGTATTTGGATTTTCAGAAGGCATTCGATAAGGTGCCACTCAAGAAGTTATTAAACAAAATTAGGGCTCATGTGATTGGGGGTAATATACTAGCATGGATTGAGGATTGGTGAACTGACAGAAAACAGAGAGTAGGAATAAACTGGTCATTTTCGGGTTGGCAGGCTATAACTAGTGGGGTACCGCAATGATCAGTGCTTGGGCCTCAGCTATTCACAATCTATATCAATGATTTGGATGAGGGGATCAAATGTAATGTATCCAAGTTTGCTGATGATACAAAGCTGGGTGGGAATGTAAGTTGTGAGGAGGATGCAAAGAGGCTTCAAGGGGATATAGACAAACTAAGTGAGTGGGCAAGAACATGGCAAATGGAATATAATGTGGAGAAATGTGGTAATCCACTTTGGTAGGAAAAATAGAAAAGCAGAGTATTTTTTAAATGGTGAGAGATTGGGAAATGTTGGTGTTCAGAGGGACCTGGGTGTCCTTGTACACAAATCACTGAAAGTTAACATGCAGGTACAGCAAGCAATTAGGAAAGCAAATAGTATATGGACCTTTATTACAAGAGGATTTGAGTATAAGAGTAAAGACGTCTTACTGCAATTATATAGGGCCCTGGTGAGACCACACCTGGAGTACTGTGTACAGTTTTGGTCTCCTTACCTAAGGAAGAATATACTTGCCATAGAGGAAGTGCAACGAAGGTTCACCAGACTGATTCCTGGGATTGGGGGGATTGTCCTATGAGGAGAGACTGAGTAGACTAGGCCTATATTCTCTAGAATTCTTACAGGGCTTGACAGGGTAGATGCAGGGAGGATGTTTCCCCTGGCTGGAGAGTCTAGAACCAGAGGTCACAGTCTCAGAATAAGGGGTCAGCCATTTAGGACTGAGATGAGGAGAAATTTCTTCACTCAGAGGGTGGTGAATCTTTGGAATTCTCTACCCCAGAGGGCTGTGGAGGCTCAATATATTCAAAACAGAGATCGATAGATTTTTGGATATTAAGGGAATCAAGGGATATGGGAATAGTGCAGGAAAGTGGAGTTGAGGTAGAAGATCAGCCATGATCTTATTGAATGGCGGGGCAGGCTCAAGGGGCCAAATGGCCTACTCCTGCTCCTATTTCTTATGTTCTTATGTTCTTAAGTATTCAGAAAGTAGTTGCAACAGGAAGTAACTGAGCATGGCATATGATTGCAACATATAATTATTGTCCAGAATTACATCACCACGCTCTACGAAAATGTCAATATTAAGTTCGTTTTTTATATACCTTTTATTATTATCTAATTTTTCATGGTAGGTTAGTACCTGTTTCTTCACTCTGTCTGGCCTCTACGCCTATGCTGCTGACAGAATGGGAAAATAGCCTGCACCCAGACAACCACAAGTGTCCCCACATAACCGACTTAACTGCCTTCTGATCTTTCCTTGCCTGGCAGGAAAATTAACAGCCGCCACTTGATATTTCCCGGCTGGTGCAACTCAGATTGGAAGCTGAGCAGAGTGGGAATTGGACCAATAATCATCTCACTCTGTGACATGAGGATTAGGACATGCTCTAATGCACTGTGACTCTGTCCTGAATGAATTAAATTATTGCTATTATGAATTTATATAGTTTTTCCAAGTTGTTTCAGTTTTATGCCCCTTGCCGATGGTCTGCCAACATTATATATCACCCTATCGTGTAGGCAAATGTGTGACCAACCTGCTTTTTGGTTTTATTTTTTGCTCTTCAGAAGCATATTCCAAACAAAGCTGGTTTGTATGTAGTTTTTACCAACAGTATTATAGAGCTGGCCACAGGCACTGACCATGTGTAAATGGCTTGTAATTATAATTCCTTTTTAATAGACTCTGTCTGGTTTGCTTTTTGTGCCTAGTATGTAATTAACCCCTGATAACTGAATTTGTGTTCGTGCAGTCAGGTGTGAAATCTAGCAAGGATAAATTTTAGTACATTATTGTCTAATGTTGAGCTAGGTCAAGTCTGTGTGTTTTATGCTCGTCCATTTGACTCCCAGGATAGCTCTTTTCCCTGTGACATCTGCTCAGTTGCCTGTCCCTCCTCAGTTCCTTTGCACATGCAGATGTTCTGTCCATAGATCAGTGCCGTGCTTAAGGAGCTCAGAGTACACAGGCTTTTGATGTCTGATAAAAAGAACCAACTCGCTGGAGGTAAGGAGAAGATGATCAGAATGTCAATTAACCTTGGCTAAACAAGCTGGAGATCTTCTGTGATACATTGTTCAGTTTATAATCAAGTACAGTTGACAACCATTGCACAACTATAAACTTCACATATGTGTGTAAAGGTTTTTTTCCCCCCCCTTGCTTTATCTGCAATGCATGGTAGTGATATCTGGTGACAATGAAAAAATATATATATATTTGTTTTACTGACTTTGAAGAAGTGACTGTAAAACGGCTCACAACAGAGACATTCGGTTTGTCAGTGGGTGCGATTTTAACCCTGCCCACCCGGCAGGAATGGGGTGGGCGGTTAAAATTACTGCAGAGTACTTACTGCCGGTCTCCATTTTAACTGTACAGTTTTTTTTTTAGTTGGCCGAGACGCCTGCCAGAGGCAGGCAGGGGCCTCATGAGTACATGCAAGTCGGGGTCCGATGAATCAAGTAGGACCCCAATGCCATTTTAACACAAAATCACAGGAGTCCTATCCAGTGCCCAACCCACGAATAAAGCCTAGCGGGTTTGGTTTCTCAGATCTACTGCAGTAGTATTTAAAGGGCCACTCACATGCATGTAATTGGGTCACAGGATCTGTGTGCCATTGTGCTGTTTGGATTGCCAGGAGAGTTTGCAGCCTCCTGCAACAGGACCTGCTGCCTGCTAAACCAGGGCCCTATGCTTTCCCAGTGGCTCTCAAAGTCACCACAGCCCTTGACTTATTTGCCACTTGCACATTCCAGTCTGCTGCAGGGGACATCCTCAGCATATACCAGTCTGCAGTACACAGCTGGATTAAGCAGATCACCAATGCCCTGTTCACCAGGGCTATCCAGTACATCATCTTCCCCATTGACCTCAACAGTCAACAAGAGAGAGCTAGATGATTTGCAGCAGTGGCTGGTTTCCCTTGCATCTGGGTCGTCATTGCCTACCAACATGTTGACATCAGGGCACCAGAATACCAGCCAGCAGCATTCATGAATAGGAAGGGCTACCACTCCATTAATGTCCAGCTGTTCTCTGATCACAGAAACAGGATTATGCACGTTTGTGCAAGGTACCCAGGCAGTTGTCACGATGCTTTTATCTTGTGATACTCAACCATATCCCCAATATTTGACCCTTCACCATCGTCACAGGATGGTTGCTGGAGGACAAGGGATACCCACTGCACACTTGACTCTTGACCCCCTCAGCAACACCATGACGCCTGAGCAACACAGGCATAATCAATGTCATGAGTCCACCAGGATGATTGTTGAGCACACCATAGAGCCACTCAAGCAGAGGTGCAGGTGGCTGGACAGGTCTCCTGGGGGCTTCCTACGATATTCCCCACATAGAGTCTCCCACATCATAGTGGTGTACTGCATACTGCACAACGTTGCCATCAGAGTGGCGTGCATTTGGAGGAGGCTGAGAAACAGCAGCAGTCTTCATTGGGCAAAAAAGACCAGGGTGAAGGCGAGGAAGCAATAGAAGAAGAAGGGCCACCTCAACACCTTGCAGCAAGAGATGTGTGTGATGTGTTAATTGCTCAGTGATTCTGATGACCTGCCCTGAAAACCTACGCTAAGCCCCTCTGCATTAACAGTCCTTGTTACATCCTTCACCACCCCCTTACTCCTGCATTAAAATCAATGAAACCTTTCAGTCAACTTCGATATCAATGACATACTGGCAGTGTAGACTCAGAAGCTGCTATAATACAACACTGCAGACCCAAGTGCCAATTTAATTCCCAACACAATAATTGCCTTCAGTGCATTTCTTGTCTGTATTAAGGCTGATGACTTTGAATCCTGTTATAAGGACATGACTGCAGTGTCCCTGGAGGTGGCCATACTCTCCAAGGTAGACTGCAGAGTGCTGATGCCATGCGAGACGACATCACACAGGCTGGAAGCGGACTCCTCTATACTTTCAGCCAAGTGCTGAAACTCTTTGGAAGACCTGACAATACCCTTACAATACCTGGTATAACCGCTTGTGAGAGGCAAGCAGTTTTCTTCTCATGGCTGGCCCCTGAAGTTCTCATCTCTGTCCTGCTCAGCAGAGCTCTCTCCTTAGTTGTCCCTGCTACCAGTACCTTCTCAGTCATGCTTGGTTTTTCACCACGTGCAGACCTCTCTGGCTCACTATCTAACCCACGTAGAGTACCAATGCCTGTGCTGGTGCTTGGGAGGGATGGAGCGCTTGAGGGTGTATCCTTAAGAGAATTGTCCTCCTCCGAGGTGTCTTCTGCAGGAAGCCCTTGCTTCTGAGATGGACCTAGAAGAAAGAGTAAAGGGACGAGTTAGAATGGCACTGTGAGGCTGGACCTTAGCAGATGACTGTCTTGAGCATGCAGCTTGAAGTTGTGAAGCTTGCTGAAAATTTGCTGAAGTGAATGAAGGGTTACAAGTAATAGGCAAACGCTTTGTTCAGTTAAGCTGCCAGCTTCTACCTCCCCTCTGCTCATTGCTTTGTCTGGCCATTAATCTACAGGACTAAGATGTTAGGTACACCTCCCCTGGACTTCCTCCTCTCCCTGGAATTATGTAATGTTTTGTCTTGAAGAAAGAGGGTGCGTTTTTAAGCTGAACATGTTTAGGTTAACCATCATATTTTTGCCATTCTCCTCTAGCTGCCCATTTTGAAGGTGAGAGCAAGCTGTTTTTGGAAGGACAGGATTCTCATTGGCTAAAAACCAGCTTTAAAGACCTGTGGCAGCCCACTTCTTGGTTTTGATGCGTAAAAGCAATGTGTATATTCATCCACAGCACTCAAAGGACAATATGAATAGCTATATTACCACACTAAACAGTACATAAAATAATCTCGTGAAAGGGACTGAAAGAATGAAAGCACAAAGGGACTGAAAGTAAAATGAACACTTCTTTTGTAACATTAAGTGCGTGGTTACAGTAAGAACAGATAGTTTTCAAGGCTTTTTTGTTTAATTTGTAAACCAATAAATTATTGTAGTGGTGCATTTATGAGCATAGGTAGTTTTCTAACTTTTCTGTTTGGGGGAGCCTCTGAAAATATTCAGTCGCAGGGAGCCCCTGTCTTAACTTCCAAAGCAGTGTCAGTTAGCTAAAGGAAAATGCAGAAAACATGTTTTATTTGTATACAGCAACAGGAGCATCGTACTAATAAATCAACAAATAAAGGAAACTGCTGGCATCGAGAAGTCTCATGACCAATGTTCCCTCTCATTTTTTTTGGTGCGCGGTCCCTTTAAATTTGCTGCAGCGGGCGCTTTTCCAGTGGCGGCAGCTGGTGAGCGGTCTGCACGGGACCTCCTGATTGGTGCGTAGTCATGCACCTTGGGGGGGGATCATTGCTCACGACCCCAGGACCTCCTAGGGATCTGAATTTGAAAATCTATCCTGTACGTAAGATTGTAATTACTTCCACACTTTTACCTGGCTTTACTTCATGAGCAGGCTCGAGGGGCCGAGTGGCCCACTCCTGCTCCTATTTCTTGTGAAAGACCGTTAAACATCTGCTTCTACTATATTATGACCGGAACATTTTCCAAAACAATTTTAAAACTCCTCCTGGAAAGCTTAAGTATTTTTTTTAATCAATGACTAGTACGTACATAATCATGTTTGGAACATAACTTTAGAAGCTACACATACAAATAAGCAGTATTTCAAAGAAAAAGAATGGCTGGAAAATTCCAATTGTGGCTCAGCCATTGATTTATCAAAATAATTCTTATCCTACTGGGGATACTGTACAGTATTTATTGAATTGTCTAGTTTTATATCGAAGAAGCCACTCCGTTACTACATAGGGCCAAACACAGAGCTACATGATACAGAGCATCAATAAATATGTTTCTTCAAAGTTTCTACCCTTTGGAGTCCATTTATTCCAAGGAAGGAGTCTTGAGTGTTACAGGATGAGGTATACCTTGAGTAAATAATTTTATTTTGTATGAAAAGCATACTGATGACACGCAGCTTGTTTTTGTAAAGAACTATATGGGTTTAGTGGAATCTATATTACTAGGTTTCTTTACATCCTTATTTCATCATTACTTTTACAGCAAATGTCTTCAGTATTGTGAAAAAGCAAAGTGATCTGTGTCTGTCACTACTCTGGCATTCAAAACACATTGAAATTTTAACAAAGAGTGCTCTTGAGATAATAAATTTTAGGTCTATAAATGCGGGTTTTCAAAGAGTGCAGTCTGGTAATACATTTACATTTACTTTAACAAGGGCATGTGGGAAATGACTATTTTCAGCTCTGTTACTGTATGTAGTCCTAAGAGTGAGTTTTCCATTAGCAAGATGCTCTCATTTGTAACTAACGAGCCTCAGCTTTTGGTGATTGTTTTACTGCTGCCTTGACTCTTATTCCTTTGCTGTTTTTCTATTCATAACATTTTAGTTGGATTTTCTTCCTTTTGCTTGTCATTATATAAGTTAAATACGCATTAGACTGATTCAATATAGTGAATTTCTTTTTCATTCTGCAATCTGAATCTTTAGCAGTTAAGCATGCAAGCAAAAGACTGACGCAAAAGCATGGAGACATAAAATATCACTTACAAAACAGTGCTTAATTTTAAAAATGTCTTGCTTGAAACTTGAAAAATGTTTGCCTAATTCCATCTGAGAATAGTACAGATGTTATTCCACTGTACCTAAGAGTTGCTCTGGAGGTCTCTTTGTTCTCACTTTTCCTAGCTTATTATCAATGCTTGCTAAATCACAGGTACAGTAACCATGAGTTTGGGTTTGGCAGCATGTGGCATGAAATAACAATTATAATATATCCTCACAGATGATACTGAAATAAGAATCAAAAGAAATAGAGTTTGAACACTGCAACGTGATTTGCAGAATTTCCAAATTCAATCAGAGTTAGAATTTTGTTTTCTAAAATTAGGCAGATAAATGTGTTAGATAATTTTAAAATACAAATTTCAAAGAAGGATATACAAGAGTATGTTCAGGTAAGACCACACAATCCCATTGTATCAATAGAATGATGCTGATAAATCCCCATATATACATTTTTTTTTACATCCGTATAATGCACTCAGTAGTATCTTTTCATTTAGAAGTCTACAAAGAATTTAAAAAGAAAAGGGCATCGGAGAAATAAGTCTAGAGGTGACAGAACCGTGGATGAGGGTTTCAGTGCCAGAGGGGTTGAGCTGCGCAGGTGATGTTGCAGAAGTGGAAATAAACACTCTTGGTGATGGATAGGATGTGGGTTTTGAAGCTCAGTTCTGAGTTGAACAGGATGCCAAAGTTTTGCATCATTTGGTTCACCCTGAGAGTGGCTGTGTGGTGGTGGTCATGGGTGAGAATCCGTGGCAACAGCATGGGGTTTATGATTAGGGGTTGAAACCAATGGCTTTAGCCTTCCTGGTGCTCAGTTGAACAAAGTTTATATTCGACCATGATTTGATATCGGACAGCCAGTCCAACAGCATGGAGCGATCAAGGGAGGTGGTAGAGAGATAGGGCTAGGTGTCATTGGAATACATTTTGAAGATGACCTATGTAGATGAGGAAGGGGAGGAGGCCAACGATGGATCCTTGGGGACTTCAGAGGTACCGTGCAGTGGTGGGAAGAAAAGCTATTACTGGAGATGTGTTGGCTGCATTTGGACAGGTGGGAATGGAACCATGCAAGGGAGAGGAGATGGAGAAGGATGGCACGGTCTGTATCAAACACTGCAGAGATGGCAAGGAGGGAAACCACACCGCAGGCACTGTTTGTGACTTTGGCCAGAGCAATCTTTGTGCTCTGAGAAGAGTAGAACAGAACAAAAGGATTCAAACAGGGACTTTTTGGAGTTATGCACAGAGATGGGAGGCAATGACACACTTAAGGACTTACAAAGGAAGCAGAGATAGCATAATAGTGGGAGAGAATCGATAAATGGAGGGTAGCATTTTAAAATATAGATTTATACCATGGCTTTAGACGGGGTATCTACTGAATTTTTTTGCCCGACCAAAAGCATGGTGATTATCAAGTGAGGCTGAAGATTAGAAGACATTTTAGAGTAGTGATGAATATGTGGAATAGACTCGCAACAAAAAACAGTGAATACTATTCTAATTTCACTCCTTCAGAAATCATTGGGTAAACATCAGTTATAATAAGGAAAGGCACAGATACTTGAAAACTTTCTGAAACAAGACAGTTCATGTGCTCCTGGGAGAGTCAATGAGTCACCTGTAGAGTATAAGTAAAATACAAATTGTGGTTAGTAGAGTTGAATAAATATTCTGGGGTTTGTCTGATTACCATTGGGGTGGGAGCGGTTTCACAGAGCTTATTTTGCTGGACATTTACCTATGGTTGGTTTCCCTTCTCAGGAGATTGAGTGGGTTTGGCAGAATCCATAATGAGCCATATGTACATGTCACTGGCAAGGAGCAGCTTGCTGGGTTGAATGGCCTTTTCTTGTTCCATACATTTCTTATATGTTCCTTTTATTTCTTATGAGACCAAATGAGTTACTGTAGACAGATACTAAACCATGAAGTACAGTTGCAGAAAGATTGTATAAAGAATACAATGTAGCACTAATAAATTCATCTCCCTTTTACTAAAGTAATGAGAGCTATATTTCCCCCGTTCGGTAATTTTAAAGAAGGCATAGATGTGACTATAAAGGAGGGAACACCACTTTATAGTCACATTTTCTTTTTCACAAAAAGTAGCATAAAGAGTAAAAGTCTACCCTTGTTTTATCTTAACATTGATTTGCTCTGAGAGGAAAGCACTAGAGCAGGTTAGAACCGTAACCTTCCCCTCTGGTAATTGAATTTAAATGCAGCTCAGACTGTTGAATAGAAACATTTTTTATAAGGTTCCTGGATAAAATTAGTTTTGTTGATGAATTTCAATCCAGTTCTTAGTAAGTGTGGGCCCAATGGGGGTGGGGTGGGAACTCAGAGAAGCCACATAGATGGTTGGTGAGTAATATAGAAACACAATCCTCTACTGAAGTTAAGGTTAAGATGTACTGCTATTACATATCTGGAGCACTTGATGCTGATTCTAAGTGCAAAGAGTGGCAAAATTATCAATTTCTCAACACTGACATTAACAGGTAGCTAATCTTGTGCTCTTAACAAAGCCATATAGTATATTTAGTATCATTTAAGTTGTAAATTCTAGCACTGCATACTTCCCTCTCATCCCTCTATTTATAATCAACTGCATTTCTGTTGTTTGTTTTCTCAGGGCTGGGTCCTGGTGGGTTTCCCCAGAACACGAGAACAGGCACTTGCATTACAGGAAATGGGAATTGCACCAGAACATGTTGGTAAGTTGTCATGGATAGGAATATCAGCCAAAAGCAAAGGTCTTGGAGATTGATCTGAGTAATAGAACAACATAGTGTCAGATCATTGCAGCCTAGTCAAAATCATTTATTCCACATTTTTCCAAATTATTTTATATTCTTTAATGGTTTAGATGCAGGCAATAACACCCCCTCCCCTTTCCGTGTATGCCTCCACTAAAAAGCCTTAAGTGTACAATGCTGAATGCAGTATTGTTAAATCACATGTCTACTAGCTCTGCTACGTTATGTGCACACTTTGTGATAACATCACATCTTCTTCACCAGTTCCACGTGAATTTTAAAGCACAAATTAAATTTAGAATACTATTTTTCTATCTAGCTAACCACAGAGAAAGTTTAAAAACAGTATTAGCCTTGCATTTGGCAGAAAATCCTTGTTGGTGAGCTTTTTTTTGAGTTAAGCAATGCTATTGTAAACATCTTTCCACAAACATACTCATAAAGATGGATGGGATCAGCACAGTAACAGTCCCTTTGGTCCGACTAAAGAGGCTATTGACTTAAAAATGAAAGCTACTGGTTTCTCCGTGTATACATCTACATTAAGGAACATAGTTACAAAAAAAGTGGACAAAATAACATTGAATAAGATAGCTGATCCATACTGTGGGGGTGGAAACTTAGTTTAATTCTAAGGACAAAAACATTTAAAATTTCTTTGGCTACTGGAAGGCTTCTAGCTCAAAAGAATAACATATTAAATTATATGCATCCACTCATACAAAAATGTCCTACTTCAAGATGAGAAAATGCTTTTGGTGCTGGTACCGGACCAGTGGGAAATTAAGAATTGGTGGTACTTCTTCAATCTGCATTAAATCCATATTTGTAGTACCTCCTGGTACATCATGTTTGGTCTTGCTACAGGCAATGTGTTCAATAAAAATGTGCATTTCCAATTGTTTTCTTATTCCATCCAACTCCGATGTGTAAACTAGTCAGTGGTAGAAATCAAGTGAATTAATTCAGATCAATCTCTTTTTTGACAGTTGAAAGAAAATAGACTTTTATCTTTTTGGGGGAATTTTGTGTTCATTAAGCTGCTGGAGAATGGAATGTTTGTTTTCTTTGTATTCAACAAGCGTGTCAAGCTCAGATGTGGTGCAAATTAGAGTTTTTGATACACTGCATTGGATGTTAGCTTCAAAGAATCTCCTATTACATCAGTGCAACATTGCCATCTCCCACCTTGACTCTCCTTATGGCTTGTCTGATTGTGACCGACCATTTACTGCCAGTTGTACTGAATTTGAAGCCAGTTTTGTGGAACTTGTGACTGTCGGGAATTGGCTTGGGACTGCCCAAACTGATTTCATTTAGGACCCTTAACAGCTGTCAGAGACTTTCATCCCATCTGTCTGGAGCTAGATTTAAAACCAGGCCAGTGTTAATACCCATAGCATCACCCGGTCCGCTGGACAATCGGTTTATTTTAGCCTTTGAAACTCTTTCTGTAGAAACCTTTGTGTTTTAGTTATATGTAAGCATTGTGGCCGCTTAGTGATTGGGTGAATTTGTTTGACGCTATCCCTGAGTGCGTCAATATCTAAAGGAATTCCTATATACAGATAGAGGAATTGGAATGAGGAAAGCTGAAAATCTACAGGGAAGTAAATACATGAAAAAATTAATGATCTCCAGGAAGTCTAAGCCTGATCAGGGAACACTAAAGTTATAAATATTACATTGTAAGCTTGGATCAGATTGATTCTCTGCATGCATACTCGTAAGACCAAACTTTTTTTTTAAAAAAGGTTAAAATTATATTGCTTCTTTGTTCTTAGTATATTTGCAGTTGCATGTTCAGGAAAATATACCACAAAAACAACTGAAAAATACAGTGGTGTAGAGGTAAAGTGTGATGTACAAAAGTCTGAAGCATGGTCTTAATAAGCTCACAGTTCAAACTCCAGATTGAACAGACGTTTACCTAAAGTGGCTAAAAGCTCTTCTGTATTTCCAACTGTGCTGTAGCCTTAAGATTTCATACTGGATCATATGTATCAGATAACAATTATAAAATTTTCTACATTTCAATTAGCAAAAATTAATCTGACACGTAAAACCATAATAAAATATATCTTCTAATCTTGAGCAAAATGTCTTTATTCCGCTTGGTCTAATTTTTTTAACCCCAGTGGTGATGCAAATTCTCCTAGTTTTGAAGAGCATGTTAATAATAATTGCTTGTCTTCCTTGTCAAAAGAATTTATATTTACAGCTCTTAACAAACTTGTGAAATTGACATTTCATTAATTGCATAAGAACAAATCTGGATGTTAGCTGGTAAGATATAATTATCAGGAATGCTTAGCAGAAGAAGTAAAAATAGAGGTATCAGGAAAGTTATGCAGTGGAAGCCAAGAGATAAAAAGAAAAATAATCTGGTTATTCTATAGTTGCCAGTGGATGGTGTTCTTGCAAATCCCTAACTAGTTAAATGTACTGAATTTTTCATTTTAGGTAACTAGTTCAGGTAATCATCAGAGTTTGAAAATTTCAAGGGATTTAATAAACATCTTTGAAGCCCCTGTTATTGAATGAAAAGTTTCAAAGGAATGCAAAGCTTTGTCCCAGACCTAATAAACAGAGTAATAGATGATGGCAACTTGTGGTATTGATTTTTTTCACTCATGAATTAAAAAATAGAAGAGAGAGAATTTCTGTAGAAGTCATCTTTCACAGATATAACACAAGACTCAATTATGTACTTGGCAAGGGTAACTTTACAAAATCCCGCTCCTGTGGAAAATCATGAGGATGTGGGCACATATTCCGAAATTCCTGATATATTCTCCCAGTGGGTGAGTCTGCAATTTTGTTAAATTATGCATTTATTTTGCAGCTATTGTCTATCATAAAAAACATTTTGATATGGCCATGGGAAATAATATATTTTCAAATTCTGTGCCACATCATTATTATCTTTTCTCTGTGTTACACACTACCTCTACTTCACTCATCCCTGCTATAAAAATGGCAAGCAAAATAATGTTTTAAGACTATGTACCACAGACCATCCTCAAAAGCTGTAGGGTTCTAGGGACCATAGAAAAAGGGTGGCCCTAGCACCTTACAGCCCACCGAAACATTCACGGGAAACATGTGATGCCCAAAACCAATGTCCAGCTGGGCCCTTGACTCAGTGCACCCAGACCCCAGATTCCCTGCGCTGTTTGGACCTCAACCCTGTCAGCAACTAATAGCATTCAAATACACAGAAGCATGTACAGGCTAGGCACATTCCAACAAGAGGGAAGGGTAAGGGAACCAAAGCAAGGGCTCCTTCGAAGACGAGGGAGTTAGAGAAGATGATGAAACAAAAATAGAGGGTGTATGATGAATGTCAGGTGAATTCTTCAAGGGAGAATCAGACCAAATACAACAAGCTGAGAGGGGAAGTGAAGATGAAAATAAGATTGGCAAAGAGAGAATATGAGAGTAGAATGGCGGTTAACATAAAAGGGAACCCCAAAATCTTCTACCGGCATGTAAACAGTAAGCGGGTAGTAAGAGGCGGGGTGGGGCCTATTAGGGACAAAGAAGGTGATATATGCTTAGAAGCGCAGGGCAAGGTTAGAATACTCAATGAGTACTTTGTATCTGTGTTTACTAAGGAGGTGGATGCTGACAAAATATCAGTAGAAGTGGAAAAGGTAGAAGCAATGGAAGGGGTGAAAATTGATAGACAGGATGTTCTAGAAAGGCTGGGTATGCTTAGAGTGGATAAGTCGCCTGGTCCAGATGGCTTGCATCCCAGTTTGCTAATGGAATTGGGGGAGGAGATAGCGGAAGGGCTTGCCATAATTTTCCAATCTTCCCCAGATTGGAAAGTAGCAAATGTGACACCATTGTTCAAGAAAGGGTGTAAGGACAATCCTAGTAACTACAGGCCAGTCAGTTTAACATCAGTGGTGGGTAAAGTTTTAGAAACAATAATCAAGGAAAAAATTAACGGGCACTTGGAGTGCTTTAAGCTAATTAAGGAGAGCCAACACGGATTTGTAAAAGGCAGATCGTGTTGGACTAATCTAATTGAATTTTTTGATGAAGTAACAGGGAGGATTGATGAAGGAAATGCAATGGATGTTGTCTACATGGATTTTAGGAAGGCGTTTGACAAAGTACCACATAGAAGGCTGATTAACAAAATTGAGGCTCATGGAATAGGTGGGTCAGTGGCAGCTTGGATAAGGAATTGGCTAAAGGAGAGAAAACAGCGAGTTGTGGTAAATGGCTGTTTTTCAGACTGGAGGATGGTAGACAATGGTGTTCCCCAAGGGTCAGTGCTGGGGCCACTGCTTGTTTTGAATGACCTGGATATTGGAATACAGAGTAGAATTTCTAAATTTGCCGATGACACCAAACTTGGGGGTGTGGCAAACAGTGAGGATGATACCAATCGACTGCAACAGGACATAGAAAGGCTAGCAGAATGGGCAGACAAGTGGCAGATGGAATTTAATACAGAGAAGTGTGAGGTGATGCATTTTGGCAGAAGGAACAGGGAGAGGCAATATACACTTAATGGCACAGTTTTAAAGAGTGTGCAGAGACAGAGGGATCTGGGAGTTAATGTGCATAGGTCCCTGAAGGTGGCGGGACATATTGAGAGAGTGGTTAGCAAAGCATATGGGATCTTGGGCTTCATAAATAGAGGTATTGAGTACAAAAGTAGATAAGTTATGCTGAACCTTTATAAAGCGCTGGTTAGGCCACAACTGGAGTATTGCGTCCAGTTCTGGTCACCACACTTTAGGAAGGATGTGAAGGCACTTGAGAGGGTGCAGAGGAGATTTACCAGAATGGTTCCGGGGATGGGGGATCTTAGCTACAAGGACAGGTTGGAGAAGCTGGATTTTTTTTCATTAGAGCAAAGGAGGTTGAGGGGTGATTTGATAGAAGTGTACAAGATTATGATGGGTTTGGATAGGCTAGACGGGGAAAGGCTGTTCCAACTAGTTGATGGTACAAGGACTAGGGGACACAGATTTAAGGTTTTGGGCAAGAGATACAGGGGGGATGTGAGGGAAAACTTTTTTACGCAGCGAGTGGTGATGACCTGGAACCCGCTGCCGACAGAAGTGGTGGAAGTGGAGACATTCAGGGCTGGATTTTCAATGACCCGTGGAGTCGGGTTTGGAGGGGGGGGAGGGGGGGGGGGTGGTGGGGGGGCGTTAAAGTTGCAGATTCGGGGGTCCCGACCCCATCCCGCCTCCATGCCAGTTTCTCTGGCGGCGGGTACCTGACCTGTGCTGAGACCCGACTCCCCAAGGCGGGAAGGGATTAGTGACAATTAACTGCCAGTTAACAGGCAGTTTTTTTGCATAATCCCTATTTTAAAAAGAAAAGTGTGGGCTTCCCAACAGGTGGCAATCACGCCAAGTTATCGGGGCGGGCCGTGGGTCTGCAGGGGTTGGAGGGGTCGATATGTCCGGTGGGCAGGTGAGTGATGGGTGCATGTGTGCAGAGGTAAGTGTGTAAGGTAAGTGCTAAGTGTTGGAAAAAGTTTTACTTACCTTAACTTCCTCCTGCAGGTGTCAGCCCTTCAGTTCTCGGGAGTTAGAAATCTCACTGGCACAGAAAGCAGGAAAGCCGTGGTTCTGTCAAAAACTGCAGCCTTCTGTTTTCTGTGCTGGAATGATTTCTAACTCAGCCTGAGAGGAAGGACTGAAGTTAGAAATCATATTGTCAGTGTTTGACAGCTTCACAGAGCTGTCAAACGCTGATATTTCATCTGTCAAAAGCTCTTGACATGTGAAATGTCAGTCTGTGACGTCACCTGTTGTCGGGTGGCCCTTAATTGGCCTGCTGAGCCCACTGGGCGGGCTCAACAAGGTCAATCAAGGGAAAATACAGTGGGTTGGCCACATCTCGATGGAGGCGGGTTCACAAGCCAGAATGTGTGATTCCCGACCCCAACACGACCCCAGTTTCAAAATCCAGCCCTCAATGTTTTCAAGGGGAGACTGGATAGACAGAAATAAACTTGCAGGGCTACGGGGATAGAGCGGGGGAATGGGACTGACTGGATTGCTCTGCAGAGAGCCGGCACGGACTCGATGGGCTGAATGGCCTCCTTCTGTGCCGTTATGACTCTGTGGAAGCGATTTTCCCAATGGAGGCGGGTTGCGGTTTGGGTGGGTTCCAAACCCGCCTCCACTGAGAGATGGGAAAAAATTGCGATTTCCCCCCCCCCCCCCCCCCCCCTAATTGGCCAGTTGATTTCAGAGGTTGCCCTGGGCCAATTAGTGTTTCAGGACTGAAACTCGCCTCTGCTGACGTCACTTATCCAGCTTTATTTAAGGGCTGCTTGCTGCCTTGGCTCATTCCACTGGATTTTTGTCGATGGTGCAGCATCTCCAAAAAAAATTCTGCTTGAACAGTGGCCAACTCCAAGGCAAGGGCCTCCCCGAGGTTCTTCGATGAGGCGCTGGGAATGCTGGTTGAGGGGGCGAGAGCAAACAGGGAGGTGCTCTTCCCCTCATCTGGGAGGAAGAGGCCTCCCAAAGAAACCAAGGCTGTCTGGGTACAGCTGGCAAGGGAGATCACCTCCAGATCATTGTACAGCAGAACATGGATGCAGTGTTGTAAAAGGTTCAATGACCTTGTAAGATCAGGCAAAGTGAGTATACCTTCAGCTTGACCCTCCTCCTCTCATCACCCGCACTCTGCATTGTCAACCTCCTCCTCCACATCCCACTTTACCCTTAGAACCCTTGCACCCTTCACCATCCCTCTCACTCTATGAACCCAATCACTTCACTATTCGACTATGCTGCCCTCACACTCCCTTTCAATGTTATGCAATGACAACAACTAACAACGCACAGGGAGGGCCCTTGGACATGGAACTTCACTCCATCTTTGTCTCCTTCTAAGCATCTATGCTCTGGACTCTCTACACTCACTCCATCATTCTCACTCCAACTCCACTTGTCTCCCTCACTGCAGGAAAAGAAAGCCCACAATAGAAGGGAAAGGGCGAAGACGGGAGTAGGGCCACCTCCCCTCGCCATTCTCACCCAGGCTGAAGAGGGGGCACTAGACATCGCCGACGCAGAGGTGGAGGTGGAAGTGGGGGACGGATGACGCAGAGCAAGCTAGTGACAGAATAGTTTTGCCTCTCACTCATTTACACTGCTTGAGTGACTGAAATGGCTGCTGGTGTACATTATTAGAATGCCACTTGAGCATCTGCACTATTGCATGTGCATGCCACACTTCCGTCAAATGTCTAACCTATGCCTTTACTCCCCCACAGGACCATCCACAGAGCCCCACCCCACTGTCGACGAGGAAGAGGCTGAGCAGCAAGACTCCTCAGGGGAGCCTGCAACCTCTGAGGATGCAGCGTCAGCAGAATTATGCGCACCCAGCACCAGCGCAGATACGCACACCTCGGTGGGACCTTCGGGACATAGATTAGTGTTGTCACCGTGTTTATCACATCTCACAGGTGAGCATCAGCAGGTGGTGGAGACAGGGACAGCAGTGGAGAGTCCTCGACGGAGGGCGCAGGACTCTCCTAGCTCTGCTCCGCTGCATGTGGACCCTGTGCCTCTGGGTCCATCCAGAAGGAGAGCGATGCTGGAACTCCAGGAGCAGGTGTAGGAGTCTCTGCCAGGGTCACTGCGAGTGTGGAGAGGATGGTGGAGTCCAACTCTAACCTGAGCAGTGCCATTGGGGAGGCAATGGCGCATATACGCAGCACCACAGAAAGGATGGCAACCTCCGTGGAAAGGCTGGCTACGGCCATGGAAGCAATAAGTTGCCAGAGTGAGGAAAACATGGTGATTGTTCAGAATAGACTGACATCTCTGGAGGAGCGATGGACAGCTATTGAACAGAGAAACTAGAGCTTCATGGAAGTCCTTTTGAGTAGGACTGCCAGTGCAGATACGGGTACCCAGGGCCCCCGAGATGTGCAGCAAGGTGCTCTCAAGCCACTTGCAAGCGCTGAGGTGGACCTGACCCATGAGAGGGAAGTTGGTGGCAGACAACAAGGAAGTGGGGGCTCCTCTCCAAGCGCTCACACTTTCATGCCACTGCGTAGCCCTCGGTCAGAGCCCCACCAGAGTCCGCACCCAACTGAGATGGGCGTTTCAGCCCCTGCACTGCCACAGGAGGAGCAGACGTTTGGCGAGCCCTCACAGGCTCGTAAACCCAGAGGACACCCGCCAAAGGTGTCGAAGCAGGAGCAGTATGAAAGTGAGCAAGGGGCCTCCACTTCTGCTGAAGCCACAGGGGGAGCACCACGTAGGAGCGTGCGTAAGAGAAAAATAAAGCACCATTAGTCACAGGGGTAGCCACTTGGGTGAATGTTTATGTTTATTGACGAAATGCCATCCCTGTTTGAAAGTATAAAGATGATTTGATGGCAAACTGTTGGCATGATGCCATCTGTTATTTCTCCTTAGGCAGCTCCACATTGCGGGCTCCACAACACTTGCGTGGTCAGGTTGGTGGCCAGAGTGAAAGGAGGCCAGAGAGTCATGTCCATTGTCTATCATCTTAAGATGGAGCCTAGGACATGTGCCAACATGGGCAACCTATGCAAATCTGGCCAGGATAAGTGCATCCCTTGCATCACAGGCAGCCATGTGCTTGCGTGCTGCCGCTGCTGCTGGTCGATAGGCCGGCGCTCGGTCCTCCTCCTCCTCCTCCTCCTCCTCCTCCTCATCCTCATCTGAGGAGACTATGAACTGAGCCACTTGCTCATCAGGAAGCTGCAAGCCACGACGCTGTGCCATGTTGTGTAGTGCACAGCAGACCACAACCATTCTGGAGACCCTGGCTGCTGAATACTGCAGGGCTCCACCTGATCTGTCAAGGCATCGGAATCGCAACTTCAACAAGCCAATGGTTTGCTCGATGATGGACCTGGTCGAAGTGTGGCTGGCGTTGTAGCGCTCTTCAGCCTCGTTAGCTGGCCTCCTGATCAGTGTCATTAGCCACTTCTTCGGGGGGTATCCCTTGTCACCAAGGAGCCATCTGTTAAGTTGGTTTGGCAGATTGAAGAGTGGAGGAATACTAGAGTGCCGCAGGATGAAAGAGTCATGGCAACTACCACAGAACTTGGTGCAATCATGCAAAATCTCCTTCTTGTGGAAGCCCTTGCGGTTGACAAAGATAGCTGGGTTGTGATGGGGTGCCCTAAGGGCCACGTGTGTGCAGTCTATGACGGCCTGCACCATTGGCAAGCCTGCCATATTTGTAAAGCCAACTGAACGCGTGGTTACACTTGCTTGATCCCTTGAGAAGTGGATGTAATTGTGGGCCTTTGCAAAAAGGGCATTGGTAACCTGCATGATGCAACTGTGGGCGGCCGACTGGGAGATGCCGTTGATGTCTGCTGATGATCCCTGGAAGGAGCCTGAGGCAAAAAAGTTGAGTGCGGTGGTGACTTTGACAGCCACTGGTAAGGGGTGTCCACCCGCTCCTCTGGGCTCCAGGTGTTGGTGCAGCAGTGCGCAGATGTCTCCGACAACCTCTCGCGAAAGTCTCAGCCTCCTTTGACACTGCTGCTCACTCATGTTGAGGTAGCTCATCCTCTGTCTGTAAACCCTGAGAGGTGGGTATCTCCTGCGGCGACGTGCTTCCATGCGCTGGCGCCTTCTGCCCTGTGCAGCATTAGGTGCGTGTGCAGGAGGTTGGGGCTCTTGCTGCTGAGCTGCCTGGTTCTGCTGCTGCCGTGGCTGCTCCTCATCCGAATCTGAGCTCCATGGTGAAAGGAAATAAATGGTTCCCATGCTGCTGGCAGATACCTCCGTTGGGGAAGCGCTCAGTCCAAGCACGGAGGGGGTCTTCCAAGGAGTTCCCACAGATGAGAGATAGAAGCTGCAGCACCTCCGACTTCGGTAGGCCTGCTAAAAGTGCTGAAAGACCTGTGGAACTAAAGTTCTGCCACCTGCAACTGATCCCTGATGAAAGCTCAGTTTTAATGGTGGAGGTGCAGCTGTGAGGAGGCCACCCACTTGTCAACCCGCCAGGTTTAGCCGGCGTGGTTTAGGAGGGTCATGGAACATGCTGAAAATGTGGTAAAATAACGAGGGCCTGTCAAAATAGGATTATAGAGGCCCTTAACTACTATTTAAGGGTCTTAACTACCTCTCTGGACTGATGGAGGCGGGACCGAATCGCACCCATCAAAACTGCCTCTGGCAAAATTGCGCGGAGGCGGGTTGGAGGCGGATTCTGAACCCGCCCTCAGTTTTTGCAATTTTGCCAAGTGTCCCGCCTCCTCGGGGCTGGGAAAATCGCCTCCTTTAAGGCTCTATGTAGGATATCAGTACACTGACCTGCAGGTACCATACAATTTGTAAAGTAGAATGCATTTTATAACACAGTGCAACCTGGGAAAATAGTTAGTCAAGAAATTTGGAAATATTACAAATAGCTGTCTGTAGGTTGAAGGCAGTAATTCAATGTAAGGTTTCTGTTGGCCACCTTCTGATAAGAAGGTGACTTGCTAAAATCATGATCATGTAACTCTTTTCTGAGATGAATTGAAACTAATTGATTTGCTACATGGTTTTGCTAAAAGTAGATAAGATTTTTAAAGGGCAATATAGCTACCATAAACCTGTCTGGGGTCAAATTACAGATAGGCAAAGTTAACTGTGAGGGAGGAATATGCCTCCATTTGCATATTAATTTTTTTAAAAGCTGTTTGCTTGGGCAGTTTGTCCAAGTTGTTTTCACTCGGGAAGTTTTATTTTTGATCCAATTAGTGAATTTGTGCCTTGTCTGTTCAGAAAGTATTACTGATAAATTCTACTGTTCGTGCAGGATTTATTTTTCATTGGTCCCTCAAACTTAGATGAGCATATTGAGGACTATTGTCATAGCTCCTTCTCTTTGCTCCACCTCAGCCATGAATCCTTCCTTTTCAGGTGCACTACAGCATGAGCATGATGACATTGCACTTACCCCTTCTCTCTACATGTATGGTTGAAACATAACTTAACGACTGCTGTCTACTCAGAATTTTTAAGCTCAGTCAAGCTACACAGTCTAGCTAAGTCTAGAAATTTATGCGATATCATGCTGCAACAAATTACTTGTAGCTCCCATGTAGTATGAAAATGCTCATGGGATCCATTGGACCTCCTAGACACTAAGGCCTAGAAATTCGTTGGTGCCACGCCCATTTAACGGACGCCTAAGTATTCAATATGGCGAGCAGCGTGCGCGCGCACATTCTGCGCCTGAAGTGCACAGCCCGCCATATTGGTAAAAGTTCCTGTATAGGCTTCCAGGGCTCGCGCCTGAAACAGACGTTAGGTCCTTTGCATGTGAAAATAGAGGGTCTAACGCCTGTTTTACGACACCATCCTGAAATTGGCCTCGATTTGCATATTTAAAGAAGGCCGGTGCCTTTGCCGCCAGCTCAGAAGAGCTGGTTAAAATGGATGCTGGTGTAACCCAGGCAGGGCATCAGTGGGTAAGTCACCTAGCCGACTTTGCCTGTCAACCCACCCGGGTAGGCTTAAAATTGCCCCAAAGTTTAAAAATCTAATTATTACAGTTTGCTAACAAAAAGTGACTTCTTGTGTTTACCAAATAAAATGTCTTTCCAACTGCAATCGCTAGTCCCAGGAAGATGCCAAGTTGAATTATATAATTGTATATTAGGGCTCAGTTCGCTTTGAAGTTGTTGTGAGAGTTTGCTGTGGCTCAAAGTGAGTTCAGTATGGTTTCTGCCCAATTAATGATCCCATTGTAACTGTACAGTTGTACATTAACTACATCTTTTCCATCCATAGTCATACTTGATGCCCCTGATACGGTACTAATTGAGAGAAACCTGGGGAAAAGGATTGACATGATCACGGGAGGTAAGATATATTATTTATAAATTAACTCTATCAAAGGTACACCTTATACTAGTCTGTAGCTAGCTCCATTTCTCTCTGCCCCTTTCTCCTCTTACATTCTGTATTTCTTTTATGCTGCATTATTTTAACCATAGAAACTGTAATTTTCCACAAGGAAAAACAAATTGTTTCATTATGTTTCTGCTGTATTACAGTTAATAGGGTGTCCAGAGGTGTCTTTGTAGAAATACTATGAGGAATCATAAAACTTCCTGAATGATACAGGAAAAAAATGTAGTGTTTATTTGGTATCCCTAATGCGATGGACAAGTCTCATTTGTTTCTCAATTGACATCTCAAGTATCAGCCGTGGTTCAGTTGGTAGCACCTTGTCTCTGAGTCAGAAGGTTGTGGGTTCAAGTCCCACTCCAGAGACTTGAGCACAAAAATCTAGGCTGACACTCCAGTGCAGTACTGAGGGAGTGCTGCACTGTCGGAGGTGCCGTCTTTCGGATGAGACCTTAAACCGAGGCCCCGTCTGCTCTCTGAGGTGGAAGTAAAATACACAATGTCACTACTTCGAAGGAGAGCAGGTGTGTTATCCCCGGTGTCCTGGACAATATTTATCCCTCAATCAACATCACTAAAACAGATTATCTGGTCATTATCATATTGTTGTTTGTGGAAGCTTGATGTGCACAAATTGGCTGCTGCGTTTTCTACATTACAACAGTGACTACACTTCAAAAAAGTACTTCATTGGCTATAAAGCACTTTGGGATGCCCGGTGGTCGTGAAAGGCACTATATAAATGCAAGTCTTTCTTTCTTCTTTCCTTCTTGTGCCCTGAGAAGGAGGAGATGTAAGAACATTGAACAGTGAGGCTTGACGGAAGAGAGATAAAAGAAAGGACTTGCATTTATATACCACCTTCCACATCCTCCAGACATCCCAAAGCAACTTCACAGCCAGTTAAGTACCGTAGAAGTGGAGCTACTGTTGAAATATGGGCAGCCAGTTTTCCCACAGCAAGATCCCACAAACAACAATGAGATAAATGATGAGATAATTTTTTGGTGGTGTTGGTTGAGGAATAAATATTAGATATGGGATATTTTATGTCCGTCATCTTGGTTCAACAGTTCCTCCAAAAGATGGCACCTCCCTCAGTACTGCACTGAGGTATCAGCCTAGATTATGTGCTTAAATCTTTGGAATGGGGCTTGAGCCTAGAACCTGCTGACTCAGAAGTGAGAACGCTACCAACTGAGCCAAGGCTGACACTTGCAGGAGGTCATCTGGTTGTTAAAGAAAAAAAGAGAAATTTAATAATTGAAAAGAAGCTTACAAACTCACTCGGGGAAGTCTGTATTTTGTTTCAGTTCAGTCCATAATACCAATTATTTTACAATTGATTCACTCTGATTCCTTTGGTATAGGTACAAATGCAGTTGTAACCATCAGTTCATTAGCTGCTTACTTAACGTTCATCCCTGTAATTTAGTTATCATTATGGGAATCACTTATGGACATTGTCTAAAATATGGAGCCTCGTTTCAGTTTTTGTTAGGTATATACATCATTGTCAAAAAGCCCACCCTCTATCAATTGTGCCACCACCAACCTCCCCTTTCTCTCCAATGTCCTCACAGCTCCACACTGACCTTTCCACTTGAACCCCTTCAGTTCAATTTCTGTTCTGCCCATAGTACTGGTCAAGTCAGTAATTACGTCCTTTGTGACCATGACTGTGGTGCTTTATCCATTCATTTCCTCCTTAAGTTCAACGCAGATGACCCCGCCATCTTCCTTCACTGTCTCTCCTCCATGGTCCAACAATGAGGCACCACTCTTGTTCAGTTGCAGTCCTATCTGTCCTAACATAGTTGGCACATCACCTGCAATGATTTCTGTTTCCACTCCTGCAATTTCACCTTAGGAATACCTCAAGGTTCCACCCTTTTCTCTCTCCTATTTTTATCTATATGCTGTCCCGCAACATCACCCATAGGCATGGCTCATCATCCATATTTTTTTTAAATGAGCATATTATTCATTGTCTATCAATTTATGTGTTAGAACTATATTGAATTTATTATGTTCCACCGTTTTCTTAATCTTTTATACCTTGTTCTTTTTATGCAATTCTCTGAGAGATTTTCAATATTGCATTTATGAGAGGTGAAATTTGTCTCATGACATATTAAAGGGTATTTGTCATTGTCCCCAATTAAAATGAAATTAAAAGTATTTTCCAAGAACTATTTTCGAAACTTGGACTATAAATACTCAGTTTTGGATATCACTATAACATTTTTTAATCACTGTCTTTCTAAGGTAATAGGATAGAATATTGTTCTGCAGCAATCTTTTAAGTATTTTTATAGCACTTTTCCTATTATTCATTCATTTCAGATACTCTTGCATAATTGCACTCTATCCCATTATCAACTGATCTAAGTGTATGTTCGCTATCACCAACTCACTTGTTCAAGTTATAGCTAGAATATTCTCAGAGAAAGTGTTGATGATTACTGAATAAGAAAGGCTACTGATGCATCTTGATCAGCCCATATTTATGTGTAACCAATGAAGTGGGTTTTATATTCTAATTTTTGCTTTTTTGCACAAAGTTAGACTATTGTTCCTTTAAACAGAGTAGTTGATATTTCGTATCGCACTTTACCAGTGCATTCTTCAAATGTTACCTTTGCCTCTATACTTTAGAAATATATCATACTACCTTCAACTGGCCAACATCCAATAAAATACAGAACCGCCTAGAGAAACCCGACGGGATAACGGAGGAAGAGACTGTAAAAAGACTATTGGAATACCGCAGAGTCAGTCATGGGATACTGAATAGCTACAGTAAAAAATACCATATCATTAATGCTGATCAGCCCAGTGTTGATGTCCTTTCACAGGGTAAGTAATATTACATCAACTACCTTTTGTAAGAAAAGCTAGTAAGTTATCATCTGTATTGCTGAGAGCTGGCATTTTGGTAGCAAGTGAAATCATGAGTGGAACTGTGAGTTGCACATACTATTATTTCTGGGAATTGGTTTGAACTCCAACCCAGACTAATGAGATGGGACTCTCCAATATATGCTTTATGAAAGGTTCCTAATTTAAAATGAGTTGGGGCATTCTGTATAAAATCCCTAGTAGGCACGAGTTTGCAACATAAATTGGCAACCTTTTTTAAAGAAGCCACAGACTTTTGCTGGTAGAAATCTTACATGTGCTGTAGGTAGGGTCCTTCTGGGGTTGGGGTTAAGGTATTTCTTTGGGGTAGTGTAAAGCGTAAGCTTTACTCATGAGGGTATTAGGTGCAAAAAATCAAGACGTGAACTGTTCACCTACATTGATATCTGTCACCTTTGATGATCACAAAAACATGAAAAATGCTGAGGTATGAAGAAAATGAAGAAAATATAGGATTGCACATCAATATATTATTATCAATAAGATATTTCAAAAGAGTAGTGTCTATAAACTTGAGTGCAACGAGGGAATCCAGTTGTACAGTGTTGAACTGGCAGTTCCCCACTCTGTGAGTTTTCATAGTTCTCGTGATAGAGCACCATGTGGCCACAGAGTACTCTTCCTTCCAGAGGCTTAGGGGGAGGAATGGAAAAAATTGTCAGGACCAATCATGTTGGTGCAAACTAGACCTCCTGTTAGACTATTGCAAAGCAACAGGAGGTTTTGAAGGAAGATCTGTTTGGGCATAAACTTCTCCATGGCTGTTATGAATGTTGGTTTGTGTTTTGGCCAGCAGGTTTGTGTTTTTAAAACTGGACTTCTCCTGCTGGTTCTTGTTCTTTGTGTTCTTGTTCTTATCCTTCCTCTCCCCCTCCTCTCCTTTTTAAAGTGCCAAAATGGAATTTAGCAAAACTGACACAATAAGGATAGGCAAGCTGAGATTATGATTCAAACTGACGCCTCTAGTTAGGACTATAGTGCCCTACTGCTAGACCTTCCAAATCTCCCGTCCAGCTCTCCTTTATTTATTTAGTTCAAATAGGAATATTCCAATGATCAGCAGCCAACTATCACTTCTTTCCACTGCTATACTTCCTTGTTAAAAACACCAATTCATAACTGAGAGTCAGGCATTAATCCATAATAGTAAACAACTGAAAGTGCTACAGAACATAACTACCAGATGAATGATACTGTCAGATTGATATTAGTGGGTGCTTTATAACCACGTATTAAAAAAACCCTATTGTTAACAAAAAGACGTGTAACAGCATTTTCCTTAAACAGTTGAAATCATAATTTAGCTACAATGGCCTCACAGTTCTTGTACAAACTGAGTATAGTGAACTATGGAATAGAGAATTTTGGATACAGGGTTCTGATTTATTCAACTCTTTGGTGCTATTCCAGAGTAGTGCTTACTGTGTTGTATATCACAGCTCGGGTGCATGTACAAGCGATGGACTGGATCTGAGTCCAAACTTTCCAGCACTTTATTTGACAGGCTGATCCTTTTAAACCATTTAGTTAGGGTTAATTTCACTTTCTACACATTGGGCTAGAAATTCGGCTCCTTTGCACCTGCTTATCACCCAGGGGGTGGGGCGAGAAAAGTGCCTCCTGAGAAATTCAGCAGGGCGTTACTGAGGCGCTACCCGATAGCGCCCTGGGTCACTGCGCCGCCGGCGATGACATCATTGCCGTGCGCTGCAACCCCTTAGCTCCCCGCGGCAGAAATTCAGCTGCGCCCCGCAAGGCTGCCGCGGGCGATGTTAGCGCCAGCCTCGCGGGCCGCGAACCGGTCCGACCTCCGCTCGCGGGGTGCTATTTAAAGGGGAGGTGTGGCCGCGACCCGCACCGCCATTCTCTTTTTCTGGCCGACCTCCAGGTCGGCCCATCCATGGTGGGCCATGACGTGGTCCTGGCTGCCATCGCGCAGCCCGGCACCGCGTCTTGGTGCCGGGCTGCGACCGTGGCATCACGCCACCACGGTGGCCTAGTGTGGGACATTGGAGGCCCTGCAGAGTGCACAGCAGCCCTCCCCTTTAACTGAAGGGTAGGGGCGTTGAAACACAGCAGTGCTCTGGAGCGCTGCCGATCGCACCCCGACATCGCCTCGGTTACCACCCCACCAGGAAATGGAACGCCCGACATTGCGCTCCACTTCCTGTGCGGGGCGACGAGCCAAATTTAGCGGCCGGGGCGGTACTTTCGCGCTGGGTGCTAAATGTCTGGCCTTAACTCGGTTATCGCCCCCATACGGGGCGTAACTGAATTTCACGCCCATTAACTTAATGAATATCAAAGCACCAGGAAACATCACTAATTGTTCTTAAACATATATTTTTATCACTGGACTGGGCAGTATATTGTGTTTAAGGAATATAGAATCATAGAATAGGACAGCACAGAAGGAGGCCATTCGGCCCATTGAGTCTGTGCTGGCTCTTTCAAAGAGCAATCCAGTTAGTTCAACTCCCCCACTCTTTCCTCATATCCCTACAATTTTTTCTCCTTCAAGTATTTATCCAATTCCCTTTTGAAGGTGACTATTGAATCCATCAGGCAGTGCATTCCAATTCCTAACCACTCATTGCGTAAAACAGTTTTTCCTCATGTTGCCTCTGGTTCTTTTGCCAATCACCTTAAATCTATGCCCTCTGGTTATCGACCCTTCAGCCATTGGAAACAGTTTCTCTTTATTTACTCTATCTAAACCCTTCATGATTTTAAACACTTCTAACAAATCTCCTCCTAGCCTTCTCTACTGTAAAGAGAACAACTCCAGTTTCTCCAGTCTATCCATGTAACTGTAATTCCTCATCCCTGGAACCATTCTCGTAAATCTTTTCTGTACCCTCTCCAAAACTTTCACATCCTTTCTAAAGTGTGGAGCCCAGAATTGGACACAATGCTGGGGCCGAACTGATGTTTTACATAGGTTTAGCATAACTTCCTGGCTTCTGTGCTCTATACCTCTATTTATAAAGACTCGGATCCCATATGCTTTATTAATTGCTTGTTAACCTGTCCTGTCACCTTCAAAGATTTGTGCACAAACACCCTCAGGTCTCTCTGTTCTTGCACCCCCTTTAAAATTGTACCACTTAGCTTGTAATGGAATGAATTAATATAGGCTTCTGTTGTTGAGCAGAGATATTCTTTCATAAGTGTACTCTTAGCTAAGTGGATTCCACCAAACTGTGCAGCCCTACCATAACTGTTAATAGCTAGATATTTTGGGAGGATATAAAACCTTCCGTTTTCTGCCTAATACCTCTTGATCTCCCGAGCTATGCATCTCCGATGATCATGAGAATGGTCAGATTATTTGTTCTTGGCATCCACCATTTACCACAATGGTGTGTGGGATGGCCCATGGATGACTACTTTTTCCAACATAAATTAAATTATAGTAAGCTATAAATGTTTACAGAAAGATGGAGATATTTAGTCCCTTTTTTCCATCCCATAACAATGCAACAGATTGAAAGTCAGTGGATTACGTGCAGCGGTGGGGTGGGGGAAAGGGAGTGGGGGGAAGAGAGGAGAATCAGACCACTCTGGCGCCATACTTTGTTGTTTCAGTGTACTGTGCCATCACTCCGTTGAATAACTATATCATTGTTATGTTGGACAAAGTACTCAAATAAGGTAATAGTGGTGAAAGTGGCCCCAAAAAATGAACACGAAATGTATATATATTTATATCTGCAAATTCTCCATTTTGTTGACTTTTACTCACCTACTCCAATATTAATAAGTAGGAAAACAAAAGAAAGATGTCAGCACCGACACGGTATGTAAAGTCCACAGATCACGAACCTTGTTTCTTTGTGGGTGCCCATCACCTGTCTTATTGTTTGCAGCCATCATATTACTGTAGTGCTGAGTTTTATATTCCCATTCACAAGTAGAGAAATCCTGCTGAACAAAAACATGAAAATTTGATGTTGCATTCCATAGATTTCAGTCCTGTTTTTTCAGCATAAATTCTTATAGTAATTTGCAGCCGTAAGTGGAACGATAGGAACATTAATCTATGTAAACTCATCGTCTATGCAGGATAGTTTTACATGTGTTGCATTATCAAACCAGTCAGAATATATGAATTTTGCCATGTGCTGTGATTAGTTTAACTGACTGTGCCCTTGTTTTTTTTTAAATGTGTTCTGAATTGTCTCATACATGAAAGACCAGAAAACACAAACCAGAAACAGTAAAGCTATTTGATTTTTAGTAAGATTTTAAGCAGAACTTTGCAGAATCAATTTTAAATCTGAGGGTTTTTTTAAAATCAGTGCTCTGATGTACTTTAATTTTGCAGTGAAAAACTAGGGTAACGCAAGTGTCTGTTGAGCTGTATACATAATTGTTTGTATTTGTACAATTAAATTAATTGAAAAATTTATTAAAAAAATTAAAATTCTACTTGAATCTGATTTCTTTAAAGCTTCGGGCAGACTGTTCATGTGCGTCAAGCTTTCTACACTTTTGCAACTGTGAAAGAAATCAGTGGGGAATCATTACATCTAATTAGTCTGCAGTTAATTACTACAAATGGGTCGGTGGGGGGGGGGGGGGAGGAACCCCCTACAAATGGGGCTTAACAGCATTCATACTGCATGAGCTTGCTTGTCTCTAAGTATTATTAGTGTTCAGGATCACCACTGATTTTTGTTTTAATATTTCCACTCTACACAGTTTTGAGCCATGTCCAAAGCCGACATCGATCCATCGCCCCCTACACACCAAGAATCATTCTCTATGGTCCCCCCG
Organism: Squalus acanthias; assembly: GCA_030390025.1. NCBI lineage: Eukaryota > Metazoa > Chordata > Chondrichthyes > Squaliformes > Squalidae > Squalus > Squalus acanthias. The sequence goes on from CM059438.1 coordinate 86,953,522, forward strand.
GCTGTGGTAGGAGCCTGCAGGCAGCACTGATTGCTCAAAAATACAGAATTGTTAACGGTGAGCACTAACTCAGTCGGACTTTTTGTCTTTATTGAACTCTTGTCTCTCCCAGTTTTTGTCTTGTACATTCTGCTTGTATAACAGCAGTACATTTGAAACTTTACAATCTGGCAGTAAATACGTGGTAAGTCCATGGCCTGTTTATATTACAGCACTGCCTCCAGAGGCACCAAAACACACAGCACAAAAGTGTGGCTGCTAGATCAGTGCTTCCAAGTTTGATTTTCAGTGACTTGTCGTAAATACACCTTTTGTATTTCTGTCCACAGGAATGTAGGTTGAAATTTTTAGCGAAGAGTCTGGCTCGCACAGTTTTATGCAATGATGCCGTGTGTCAGCTCAACCAGTGCTGCCAATGATAAACTATAAAGGAAAAGTGCAAATACTGGAAATACAAGAGCAGCAATATCGTGGGAACACTATCATCTCCTAGTTCCCCTCCATGTTACACACCATCCAGACTTGGACATATATCACTGTTCCTTTGTTGTCACTAGGTCAATATCCTGCAATTCCCTACATAATGTTACTGCGGAAGCATCATCACCACAAGGACTGCAGCAGTTCAAGGAGAAGCACCATCCACCACCTTCTCAGGGTAACTAGGATGGCCAATTATTGTGGCCTTGCCAGTATCACCCACATCCCAAAAACAAATTAAAATAAGCAGTTACTTAATATAACATGCTTTATAATGCCCAACATCAATAACAAAATCAGTTTGAAAAACAGAACAAGGATGTTAAAAATTCCATGGTGGCACTATTTCAAGAACAGAAAGAAGTTCTCCCTGTGACCTGACGAACAGTGCTCTGAACAGGATTGAGAAAGAAACAGAGGAACAACGGAAAAGGAAATAGGGTGAATTAGAGTTAAATCAGGTACAGAAAGAGAAATAAAGAGAGGGAAAGAAATAATGGATTAAGAGAGAGAGAAAAAAGAGACAGAAAGGAAAAGTAAGAGAAAAAATTTAAATTTAAAATTTAAAAAACCTCTAGGAACAATTTACTACCTGCAGGAGTGAGAGTCCATAGTTTCAATTGTTCCCTTTCTGGACCTCCGAGGTTGAGCAGCATTGCAGGAACATAAATCTCGTCAGTAAAAGGGTCCTTATGTCGTTAAATACCAGCCCTAACTTTCAGCAGCGAGTTTAATTCATTTTAACAGTGCAATGCAACAATTTCTTGAAACTCCTGGGGAGGTTGACGGCGAGTTCCGTTTTTTGCGAGGCTAACGGCGGAGCGGCACAAATCGTAGCGATTCGCAACTCATGTCATATCTCTTTCTCGGCACAAATTGCTGGTTTTTTTACACACTAATAATAACATGCGCATTTAACTCGCTGCTATTTTCCCGGCAAATTCTGGGCCATTGTTTTTGTGGGATGCTGCTGTGTTCATAGGGCTGCCACCGTTAGCTACATAACAAAGGTTACTACAATTAAAAGTAATTCATTTTATGTGAAATACTTTGAGACTTTTTTGAGAGATGTGATCAGCCATTACATAAATGCAAGTTTTTCTTTGAATTCCGTTCTTGATTGCAGGTATGTTTCTTATCTGATGATTCAATAGTGATGTAATTTTAACTTTGTTTATCCTCTCGGCCATGCATAATTCCATTAGATTAACTTTGCACTGATCCAATCTGATTGCGCTCTCTTAATGTCTGTATGACTAAGAGTTAGAAATTTACCAGCAAGTCAGTTGACAGCTTTTCTGTGTTAAATCAGGATTGAAAATTTGGATCAAGCCATTTTATAGCAGCCAAATACAAATCTTTGCAGCCCAGATCTACACTGAGGGTACAACAAGGATGTTTTTTTATTTTCTGTGATGTGATATGCAAAGGAAGTAAATAATCCTGACTCTCTGCTGAGTATTTTGAAGTAAAACAAATGCAGATTTGTAGCTATCAGATACAGGGGGGCTGTGAGGAAAAACTTTTTTACGCAGCGAGTGGTGAGGACCTGGAACCCGCTGCCGACGGACGTGGTGGAAGCGGAGACACTCCATGTTTGCAAGGGGAGACTGGATAGGCACTTGAGGGAAATAAACTTGCAGGGCTACGGGGATAGAGTGGGGGAATGGGACTGACTGGAATGCTGTACAGAGAGCCGGCACGGACTCGATGGGCCTCCTTCTGTGCCGTATGACTCTATTGGGTAAAAATTCACTTGGTTGCGCCACCCGTTAGCGCCTTAAGAGGGCGCTAATGGGGCGCAAAGCCGCTAACGCCCGGGCGCAGCGATGTTTGCGCCGCTCGAGAACTTAACTTGAGATTGTGCGGCGGCGCTAAAACTTACCGCTGCGACCACCTGCGCGCGCAGATTGTGACGTCATTCCATGGTGCAACGCCCTTGGGGCGCCCCATAGCGGAAATTGAGTGGCGCCCCCTGCCTTACCGCCTGGCGCTTCCAACGACCAGAAGACTGGAACGCTATCAATCGCTGTGGGGCTGGGGGGGGCGCTATTTAAAGGGGGCCTCTTCCTGTCTTTTATTGTTGGTGGCATTTTTGAACTACGCATTCTGAGAGAGAGAGGGAGAGACTTCTGGAGAGATTCAACGTTGTGTGAAGGAGTTTTGGGTACTGAGCAGCACTTTGCAGGTTCATTTTGATTTGCCATTCCTTGTATCGATTTAGCAGAGACCGTGGGAGCTGCACTCTGAGCTCTTTGCCTGGTGCTCTCCATTGTTCTTTCCAGCACATTTGATGTGCAAGTCTCTCCAGGCCGAGATTCAAGGTAGCAATGAACAGGATGTGGATGGAAAGCAAGATTAACCATCCCCTTTAAGAACTGGCCCGTGCCATTGTGTGTGTGTTCCATTGCTGACTGACATTACATGAGCTTCGCCAGCGCTCCGAGTTAGCGCCTCACTGCTCGGCCTTTGCGCCTTAAGAGAGGTGTGCAGCGCCTGCTTTAGCGCTCCACTCACCTCCCGGGGCGGTAAGAGTGAAGTTTCCCGTCAGTGCCGATAATTAGCGCCAGGCGCTAATATTTGCGTCCGGACGATATTTGCGCCCCAAATGGGGCGCGACCTAATTTCTACCCCTATGACTCTATCATTGGGGCTTTAAAATTGCCTGTAACTGTGACTTATAAGGGTGAGATATTAACTTGCTTCTTTGCTTTCAGTCTTCAGTTTTTAGGGATTTTCATCAAAAGAACTGACAAATTTGCCAATTTCTGCAATCTCCCTCTCATGATTCTTATCTGACAAGGTTTGGTTTTGTACGCCTCCTTTAGTTGCCAGCTGCGATGGTATCTGGTTTTATCTGCAGTCCTTTTATATTAAAAAGTAAAAATGATAATGTGTCTTTATTTACCTGTTGAAGTTTCCAATGGTTCATGATTTTCCTCTTTTGTTCCTGTTTGTTATCTTTTTCTTCCTGTATTTTCCCCAGCATTCCCTTCTCTGCCAGGTGGCCTCTGGCATCAGCATTATCTAATTAACAGCTAATGCCTATCAAAAATTGAATATTTAGAATAAAGTAGTTTTCCTCTCCCAAATGTTGCTGTTTGACACAGAATGTAACAACCAAGAGGAACAGCTGCTTGCCAATGATTACACATAGTTGTGTCGTTCTTCACAGCTGCAGTAACTGGTCTGTGGAACACTTGAGTTTTTCAGAATGTCTTTTTATGAATGGGTAGCATGTTGTGTTCGAGTAAATACTTGTACCTTCAGTCATACTGTAACTCTGCTCCGAAGGAATGATAGACGGGGAATTATAGAGTGCTTTAGTTTTACCCGCTGAAAGGGGAAATTGGCTTCGTTGAATGACATTGTTTAAAGGGATGAATGGAAGCCATAATTTTAAGGGAAATTCTGAAGTAAAAGTCAAGGGAGACATCTAGGAAAAAAAAAAGCTGAGGCTTTTAAAAAAGATATGTTAGTCCTGTTTCTGTTCTCAATGAGAAAGGTATCTCTACCGAAACATGTCAATGTATTTTCTAAATGAACACTTTGTTTAAGTTAACATAAAATTATTAATTTTTAGGAGGGTGCATCCACATTTTCTTGTGGCTTACCTCACAAAAAGTTTTGTACTGTTTCTCTGTTATGAAGAAAGTGTTGTGGAATTGCCAGTGCTGGTGAAAATCTGCTCCATCCCTGTTAAGAGCCTAGACCTAGATGTTTTTGGAAACACATCTTTGACAGGCTTGTTGTACTTGAAGGAAAATGGGAGTTGAATGTGTGAGTTGTTGTAGAGCCAATTTACTGTGTTACTTAGTTGTTCCTTGCTAGCCGAATGCATGCTGCCTGCATTGTTACTAGTTTTTTTAATGTATGCTTACTTTTGTTTTGCAAGCCAGTATACACTTTGTAACCCTTTCTCATGATATTCCAGCAACTTCAGAGCTAGTATCTCCTATTGGTCATATCTGGTAACTCAGTTACTCTACCCTTCAGAGAGCACCTTGATTTGACATTGGTTAGTTTATCCTTTGTGTGGCATCTAATGTAGCTGTATTTTTCCAGAACTCTAACTGCAGTGACATTACAAATTGTAGCCATCTGTTTCTTTCCTTCCCCTCCCCTCTCCCTTTTGTGTGGGAACCTAGACACTAAAGATTATTCTTTGATGTTACATCATCAGCAACCTTTCGTCGGATTTTCACCAATCCTACTTTTTTACGTGGTTAACACATGTATATTTGTATGTGATTGATTCCATTATGTTATGATTTACATCTCTGTTCTAAGCTTTGATGGGTGTGCAAAAAATAGACCTGTGCATGGCTTGCACACCCATGCACTAGCTTTGCGCATGTTTCTAAAATATGGGCAATAACTTTCACTCAGTAAGGTAAAAATATTTGTCTATGAAACCTATTTTTCTACTAAACAACACAATATGATGTGTCAAGTTTAGTGTTCACTTAGAGTACTGCATACGGTTCTGGTCGCCATATTATAAAAAGGATATAGAGGCACTGGAGAGGGTGAAGAGAAGATTTACATGGATGATACCAGAAATGCGAGGGTATACATATCAGGAAAGGATGAACAGGCTGGGTCTCTTTTCTCTTGAAAAAAGAAGGCTGAGGGGTGACCTAATAGAGGTCTTTAAAATTATGAAAAATTTTGATAAAGTGGATACAGAGAGAATGTTTCCACTTGTGGGGAAGAGCATAACTAGAGGCCATCAATATAAGATAGTCACCAAGAAATCCAATATGGAATTCAGAAGAAACTTCTTTACCCAAAGAGTGGTGAGAATGTGGAACTCGCGACCACAGGTAGTGGTTGAAGCAAGTAGTATAGATGCATTTAAGGGGAGGCTAGACAAGCATATGAGGGAGAAGGGAATAGAGGGTTATGCTGATAGATTTAGATGAGGAAAGACGGGAGGAGGCTCGAATGGAGCATAAACGCCGCATGGACTGGTTGGGCCGAATGGCCTGTTTTTGTGCCGTATATCCTATGTAATCCTATGCAAGTTGGACTAAAGTGGAATGGGATGTGAGATCAGCCACTTCAAGTAGAGTTAGTCATTGTGATCTGCTGCTTACTAAGCATGCACGAAGTTACTACTTTTAATAATGGATTCCCAGTCGACACTGTCTGACTTGGATTTAAACTTAGTTGCTGTGCTATCCATTTTGTAAATTTTGAATAATGAATCTAAGAAAAAAAACTTGCATTTATATAACACCTTTCATAGCCTTAGGATGTCCCAAATCACTATACAGCCAATTAACTACTTCTGAAGTGTTGTAATGCAGGCTAACACAGCAGCCAATTTGTGCAGCAGTTAATCGGTTTTGGTATAGATTGAGGGATAAATGTTGGCCATGACACCAGGAGAACTCCCCTGCTCTTCAAAGAGTGCCATGGGAGCTTTTTATGTCCACTTGAACAGACATACCTCTCATTCGAAAGATGGCACCTCTGACAGTGCAGCACTCTCTCAGTACTGCACTGAAGTGTCAGCCTAGATTATGTGCTCACTTCAGCAGTGGGGCTTGAATGCAGAACCTTCTGACTCAGGTGCAAGAGTGGCATCACTAAATATATACAAGAGTTGAATGTTTCTTGAGTTAAACATAATTAGAATAAAAATGTATCATTTAAAATGTTATTTTTGTGTTAAAATACATTTTCAGTATTGATGTGATGTCTTGTTGATTATGTTTTTTTTTCATTCATTCATGGGATGTGGGCGTCGCTGGCAAGACCAGCATTTATTGCCCATCCCTAATTGCCCTTGAGAAGGTGGTGGTGAGCTGCCTTCTTGAACCGCTGCAGTCCATGTGGTGAAGGTGCTCCCACAATACTGTTAGGTAGGGAGTTCCAGGATTTTAACCCAGCGATGATGAAGCAACGGTGATATATTTCCAAGTCAGAATGGTGTGTGATTTGGAGGGGAACTTGGAGGTGGTGGTGTTCCCATGCCCCTGCTGCCCTTGTCCTTCTAGGTGGTAGAGGTCGCGGGTTTGGGAGATGCTGTCGAAGAAGCCTTGGCGAGTTGCTGCAGTAAATCTTGTAGATGGTACACACTGCAGACACAGTGCCTCAGTGGTGGATAGAGTGAATGTTTAAGGTGGTGGTTGGGGTGCCAATCAAGCGGGCAGCTTTGTCCTGGATGGTGTCGAGCTTCTTGAGTGTTGCTGGAGCGGCACTCATCCAGGCAAGTGGGAGAGTATTCCATCACACTCCTGACTTGTGCCTTGTAGATGGTGGAACGGCTTTGGGGAGTCAAGAGGTGAGTCATTCGCCGCAGAATACGTTAAGTTTCTGGTCCGTGGTGACTCCCCAGGATGTTGTGGCTGTACTTTGATGAATGGTTTCTAAAGACCATTGGCATGTAGGACATGAAGTAGATACTGATCAAATGTACATTTGGATGTAACTAACATAAGATGTGCAATCTGAGCAAGAAAGTCTTTACTTTTAAGAGTTTACAGATAAAGGTATTCAGCTTAATATGATTCATATAATGATTTGGTGTTTCAAATTCATATTCATTTATTAAGCATTTAGTTATGTATAATCATATGGCTGATTGTTCTATTTCTGGAATTTTGCTTCTGACCATGCCCTTAATTAAAAAGAATACTTTGTTTTTCAGTTTCCTGTGGACAGCTACTGAAGGAGTCTGTCGCTGCTGAGACAAGATTCGGCGAAGCCATTAAACCCTATGTTGAAAGTAAGCAGCCAGGTAAGGTTCCTGACCCCCCTACTGATAGTGTTCTGATATTGAACAAAGGGCAAGATTCAGACACCACCAGAGCTTTTCTCCCTCGTTATTAACAGGGAGTTCAGGAGACATTGAACAACTGAATATCTCAGAGTGAGATCCACAGGGACTTCCCCTGCACTTCCCTCTAGCCCTTGCTTAGAGCATGTTTGTACTAGCTGAAGGCAGAGAAGGGTTACTGAATAATTTACTAACTGATTAATAGACTCACATGGGTATAATTAGGACAGGCATAGGCAGCAGCTACAGTAACCAGTACAGTGCTTAAGGGAGCTGGAGGCTGCTTTAGCTTCGCCTGAAAGAAAGTTTCTGGGGCGCTGCTGTTTGAAGATGAGTCAGGAGGAGAGCAGAGCCCCTGCTCTTTTGAAGTGGAAATAGGACAGTTTGAATCTGTCGAGTTTAATTTTTCAGAGGTGCAATGGACCCTGTGGTGCAACACACTTTCCTTTTTTGTCAAAAAAGTTTTTTTTAATGTTATTTTCCATACGTAAAGTTTATTCTTTATAAATATCTGAAACAAACTTTAAAAAAAATCATCAGTAGCTAACAGCGTAAAATTATATTAATATGTGTTTTTAAATCCCATTTCTTATCCTTTATCACCCCTTGCTGATATCTATCCTCCTCCAGAAGGGCTTATGGGGTGGTCTACAAGTTAATTTTAAAGTTCAGATATTCAAGTGGGATGCGATGAGCAGGTCTCATTATACTCTTTAAAGTAAACCATTTTCAACAGTGCTAGGATGTAACATTTTTGAAACTTAAAAAATTCAAATCTTTACCTTCTTAAAATGTAATTTAATAATTGAAATTAGTTTTACCACTTGAATTGTATTCATATATTTTTCATCATGAAATAATATATACATCTTTGGTGCCAAATATTATTTAGTATTCGAATAACATTTTTTGTTGGTCCTGAACCTTTAAAAATGGATTGTTGCATTATACAGGGTATTGGTGTGTGTCAGATATCCTTGGTTTATAGGGGCAATAACTAATTTTGCCCACATACATTGCAAGTCAAATATCCAGTTAGACGTGATCAAATAAATTCCCCGGGTGTAACCTCAAAAGCAGTGACCTACACTGCTAAAACAAATACTGCTAATTCTCAATTAGTAGATTAAATAACTATTAACCCAACAATACCCAATGTGTCAATTTATAGTCTTTAACTGTTAATTAGTATTCATTACTCTGATGATCTTGGAGGCTGCTGTGATTTTTTTTTTGTTCTGTATTTGTGCTTGTCATGGTGAGAAGATTACCCAATGTGGGGAATGGAACATATAAATTTTCATAGGATTTTACAGACTGGTTTTGATAATACTATCGATTCAATCCGCCAACACTAAAAGATACCAAGCACATCTGAAAATCGAAATATCAGACAGTTGATATGTCTTTTGACTGGCTTGCTAAATCTATGTTCTACTGTATTATCGAGCCCTATGATTCCTGTGAGTTTGCCAAGTGTGCTGAATTTGAGGCACGTTGCATCCTGAGGATTCTTATTCACTGGAAACTTGGTTGAGACAGCCCAAATTTGTTTTAATTTAGGACCCTCAACTGAAATCAGAGAGAGAAAACTTGCATCCAATCAATGTGGTCGATTTTTACTCCTGGGAGAGAACGCAGCCTAGCAAGTGGCCAGCCCATCTGGGAGCGATAGCAGGGAGGGTCGGACGATTTTAACGGCTTATTAGCATGCCGCTTGCCGACTTCCCAACCAAAACGGCTGGTAGGTCAGTGGGAAGCGGTTGCCTGGCCGTTAAAATCGGGAGTCTCAAATTCCGCCACCAGGCTCCTTCAGAAACGGTCCCCGGCACAAGGTAAGTAGATAGGAGGAGCTCGACAGGGTAACCACGGATGGAGGGAGGTAGCCCGGGACAGGGGAGGCCCAAGGTTTCCATGTGGGGCCCAGAGGAGCTCTTTAAAGCAGAGAGTGCGGCTTCTGTTGTCTATCTTCCCTACTTTTTCTCCTGCCAATGGTTGACTTCCCATACCATATTTTTATTTTTTGTTCTCAGGATGTGGGCACCTCTGGTAAAGTGGAATTTATTGCCCATCCGTTGTACGACTGAGTCACTTGCTAGGTCACTTCAGAAGCCATTATGAGCCAAACCAGTAGTGTGGACTAGAGTCTTTTGTAGGCCAGACCGGGTAGAAGTGGCAGGTTCCCTTCCCTAAAGGATGTTAGTGAGCCAGATGAGTTTTTACAACAATACAGCAGTTTTCATGGTCACTTTTTCTGGTACCAGCTCACAAATGACCAGATTTATTAAATTCAATTTAATAACTTGCTATGGTGAGATTTAAATCTTGTGACTTTTGGGTTGCTTGTACAGTACCATAATCACTACACTACCACAGCAAATTATTAACCTGGTTAGGAAATTGGCTGAGCGGCAGGAGACAGAGAGTAGGGATAATGGGCAGGTATTCTAATTGGCAGGATGTGACCAGTGGTGTCCCGCAAAGATCTGTGTTGGGGCCTCAACTATTCACCATATTTATTAATGACTTAGATGATGGGATAGAAAGCCACATATCCAAGTTTGCCAATGACACAAAGATAGGCGGCATTGTAAGCAGTGTAGATCAAAGCATAAAATTACAAAGCAATATTAATAGATTAAGTGAATGGGCAAAACTGTGGCAAATGGATATCAATGTAGGTGTACAAATGTGAGAAGTCGCACAACACCAGGTTATAGTCCAACAGTTTTATTTGAAATCACAAGCTTTCGGAGCGCTGCTCCTTCGTCAGGTGATAGAACAGAGTACTTTCTAAATGGTGAAAAGCTAGAAACAGTGGCGGTCCAAAGAGACTTAGGGGTTCGTGTACATAGATCATTAAAATGTCATGGACAGGTGCAGAAAATAATTAAAAAGGCTAATGGAATGCTGGCCTTTATATCTAGAGGACTAGAATACAAGTGGGGTAGAATTATGCTACAGCTATACAAAGCCCTGGTTAGACCACACTTGGAGTACTGTGAGTAGTTCTGGGCACCACACCTTAGGAAGGATATATTGGCCTTGAAGGGAGTGCAGCGTAGATTTACCAGAATGATACCTGGACTCCAAGTGTTAAATTACGAAGAGAGATTACAAAAACTAGGGTTGTATTCCCTGGAATTTAGAAGGTTAAGGGGTGATTTGAGCGAAGTTTTCAAGATATTAAGGGGAACTGATAGGGTAGATAGACAGAAACTATTCCCGCTGGTTGGGGAGTCTGGGACTAGGGGGCATAGTCTAAAAGTTAGAGCCAGGCCTTTCGGGAGTGAAGTTGGGAAACACTTCTACACACAAAGGGTTGTAGAAGTTTGAAACTCTCTTCCGCAAACGGCAATTGATGCTAGGTCAGTGGTTAATTGTTTAATTGTTAAGGGATATGGGGCAAAGGCAGATATATGGAGTTAGGTCACTGATCAGCCATGGTCTCATTGAATGGTGGAACAGGCTTGAGGGGCTAAATGGCCTACTCCTGTTCCTATGTTCCTGCACCCTAATTGTATAAGAAGTGTACTTTTTGCCCTGTGGTACCAATACAAGAGGTTAGACATCTTGATCTGAGATGCCTTGGGTCTTACAGAACATGCTGGACAGAATGATATAAACCTAGGTCACTATATACAACTGCCAGAGAAAAATTCACAAAGCTCACCCCAGTCATAACCAGTGAATAAAAGTATCCCTAAAACTTGCATATCCTTCTAACTTGTCAAATCAGGGCACATATGGTCAGTCCCAACATTTAACCAATCAGATTTGAACCTATATTAGCAGCTCACCTATCTATAAAGACCACTTCAAGTCATCCCAAAGGTGGCCGTTATGGACAAATTTCTCAATATTTATGAACCCCATACTGTAACAGATCACACTGTGTAAGTCAACTATTTTGATTTGCTTTTCTTATCTGGGTGGTTGGGTGGTGGTGGAGGGAGACAAATAGGAAAATGTACAACCAGATTACTGAATGGTAAACCATGAAGGGGAAAGGATTTAAGGAGGAAAGTAATAAGAATATTAAAGAATAAAATACTTTGCTAAACCACTAAAATATTTATATCCCATTAAATACTAACATTCCTTTTTCTTGATTGGCCAAAGATTTGTCATACTTTTAATCCAAGGTCAAGGTATCAGAAATACAAGAACCAACTTTGAGTAATGTATTTATTTTATATAAATTTTTACTTTAATTTCATTTTTTAAAATAAATCACATTAACATTACTTAACTGATTTTTTTTAACTTTAAAACTGAAGAGAACATACCAGGTATGCTTTTTAAAATTTCCTCTCACATTCCCTTTCATTTGTACTCAATATAATTCTATACCCATCGGGAGTGATGAAGCCGCTTTATTAATACCAGTAATCAATATGATGAAAGCCACTGCATGACCACCAGTCAATGGGGTAGATCTTGACTTTGTGCAATAGTGTAAAATGGGTGTTAGCGAGTCGGCAGCCCATTTTACATCTCTCCCGATTTTAATTTCTATTGACTTCAATGGAAATAAAAATTGGGAAGAGATGCAAAACGTGGTGCCGACTCACTGTGCCCGTTTTACACTGTCGGAAAAGTCAAGATCTACCCCAGTGATTTAATTTCCATCTCGTTTTTTTCTTGTATAAAATTCATGGATTGTGTAGTCCTGTCTCCACGTAAATTCTCTTTGTTTAATCAGCTGGCCACCACTTAAGAGACTGTATGCTAGACATTCATGAGGCAGCCAATTTTATTGTATTATATATATATATATCTATATATATATATATATATCTATATATATCTATATATATCTATATATATATTTATATTAAGCAAGCAAGTCCAATGCATGCAGTAGGAGCAGCACAGTGCAGTCGACTGATGTAAGATGTGTTAAAAGGTAATGACAAACAGAAAGTTGATCCACTTCAACAAATTGATGTGAACCAAGGATTAAATTTAAATATGCATATGTGGCGAAAATATGAACTGTTGATGTAACTTAATTGGAATAAGCATTAAAACAGAACTTTAAAATAAGTGAGATGGAAACTAAGCATTGTTTCATATTTGATTTACTCTAAGCGCCACAGCCCGGGCTCTAGCCTTATTTGACATGCTAAATCTAGTGAGAGTAGCCAAGGAGTATTGCTGTAACACTTAGCGAATTCCAGACTTCTGAAACCGAAATCGGCCCCATCGTCGCTCCTGAGCTGATGGATGGGAATTTAGTAGTAGTAGCACATAATATGACTAGGTTAGCGAAACCAGTTGTAACCGTGACCGAATTCTCATTTTTCCATCTCTCTTTCCATGCCCTTTTCTGTCTTTCATCTGATGAAAAATTTCAGTTATCTAATTGAACTTGTGCTCGTATACAATGAAGCTACTGCAGCTTTCTTACCCATTTCCATGATTGTGTTTTTGCAAGGGCAACCCCAAAACACAAATTGCACGCACATGTTAATGGGTGAGGTAGGGTCGTGGCTATGTTACTGGATTAATAATCCAGAAAATTTGAGTTCAAATCACTCCGTGCCAGTTTGAGAATTTGAATTCAGCATTAAAACAACTATAAATCTGGAATAAAGCGCTGGTATTAGTAAAAGTGACCATGAAGCTGTCGGATTGTCATAAAAACCCAACCGGTTCCCTAATGTCCTTTAAGAAAGCAAACCTGCCGTCCTTACCCAGTCTGGCCTATAAGTGACTCCAGTCCCATACCAACGTGGTTGACTCTTAACTGCCCTCTGAAGTGGCCTAGCAAGCCACTCAGTCGTATCAAACCGCGAGACAGAAAAACAGGAATCAAACTGGACAGACCACTTGGCTGTGACCTAGGCATTGAATCAGGATAAAACAAAGACACACCCAGCAAAGTTGACTCTGCAATGTCCTCCTATCTAACATTTGGGGACTGATGCCAAAGTTGGGAGATTTGTCCCACTGACTAGTCAAGCAATCGCCTGACATAGTCATGCTCACAGAATCATACCTATCAGCCAACGTTTTAGACTCCTCCATCACCATCCCTGGGTATGTCCTGTCCCACTGGCAGGACAGACCCACCAGAGGTTGGGGCACAGTAGTATGCAGGGGCAAGGACTAACCCTGGTAATCCTCAACATGGGCAAGGAAACCTGATGCTGATTACCAGCTACCGCCCTCCCTCAGCTAATGAATCAGTGCTCCTCATGTCGTATGCCACTTGACGGAAGCACTGAGGGTAGGAAGAGCACAGAATGTACGCTGGGTGGGGGACTTCAATGTCCATCACCTAAGAGTGACTTGGTATTACCACCACTGACCGAGCTGGCCAAGACCCGAAGGATATAGCTGCCAGACTAGACTTGTGGAAAGCGGTGAGAGAACTAACTTGAGGGAATAACCTACTTGACCTCGTCTTTTACCAATGTACCTGTCATAGATGTGTCTGTCCATGACAATGTTGGTAGGCGTGGCCACAGCACAGTCCTCATGGAGACCAAGTCCTGTCTTCACACTGGGGAACCCCTCATTGTGTCGTGTGCCACTACCACCGTGCTAAGTGGGATAGATTAAGAACAGATCTAGCAGTTCAAAATTTGGCATCCATGAGGCGCTGTGGGCCATCAGCAGGAGCAGAATTATATACCACCACAATCTGTAACCTCATGGTGTGGCATATCCCTCACTCCTCCATCACCATCAAGCCCGATGACTAACCCTGGTTGAATGAGATCTGTAGAAGAGCATGTGGGAGCAACACCAGCCGTGCATGCATGCTAAACAGCGAAGGCATGCTATAGACAGAGCTAAGCGATCCCACAATCAACAGATCAGGTCAAAGCTCTACAACCCTATCACATCCTGTCGCGAATGGTGGTGGACAATTAAGCATCTAAGGACAATAGGAGGCTCCATGAACATCACCATCCTCAAAGATGGCGTCGCCCAGCACAAGTGCAAAAGACAAGGCTGAAGTATTTGCAACCATCTTTAGCCAGAGGTGCCGAGTGGATGATCTTTTTCGGCCTCCTCCTGAGGTCCCCACCATCACAGATGACATTCTTCAGCCAATTCGATTTACTCCACGTGACATCAAGTAACGGCTGAGTGCACTGGACACTCGGGCCCCGACAACATCGCAGCTGTAGAGCTGAAGACTTGGGTTCCAGAACTAACCACACCCCTAGCTAAGCTGTTCCAGTACGGCTATAATACTGACAATTATGCGACAGTGTGGAAAGTTGCCCAGGTATGTCCTGTCCACAAAAAGCAGGACAAATCCAACCTGGCTAATTATGGTCCTATCAGCCCACTCCCGATCATCATCATAGGAGTCGTCAACAGTGCTATCAAGTGGAACTTACGAATAACCTGCTCAACGATGCTCAGTTTGGGCTCCGCCAGGTCCATTCAGCTCCATACCTCGTTACAACTTTGATCCAATCATGGACACGAGCTGAATTCCACGGGTGAGGTGAGCATCACTGCCCTTGACGTCAAGGCAGCATTCGACCAAGTGTGGCACCAAGGAGTAAAAATGGGTATCAGGGAAAACTCTCCAGTGGCTGTAGTCATACCTGGCACAAAGGAAGATGGTTGTGGTTGTTGAAGTCCAATCAACTCAGCCCCAAGATATCGCTCCAGGAGTTCATCAGAGCAGCGCCCTACGTCCATCTATGTGCAGCTGCTTGATTGCACAGGGTTCAGTTCCATTCGCAATTCCTCAGATAATGAAGCAGTCCATACCCACATACAGCAAGACTGCGAAACCATACAGGCTTGGGCTGATAAGTGACTAGTAACATTTGCGTCACAGAAGTGCCAAGCAATAGCTATCACCAACAAGGGAGACCCTAACCACCTTTCCTTGACATTCAATGGCATTACCATTGCCGAAACCCCTACCGTCAACATCCTGGGAGTCACCATTGACCAGAAACCCAACTGGCCCAGCCACATAAATGGAGTGGCTACTAGAGATGGTCAGAGGCTGGGTATTCTGTGGCGAGTAGCAGACCTCCTGACTTCCAAAAGCCTTTCCACCACCTACAAGGCACAAGTCAGGAGTGTGATGGAATACTCTCCACTTGGCTGGATGGGTGCAGCTGCAATAACACTCGAGAAGCTCGACACCATTCAAGTCAAAGCAGTCCGCTTAATTGGCACTTTACCCACTACCCTAAACATCCACCCCTTCCACCACCGACGCACTGTGGTCGCACACTGTCTACAGGATGCTTTGTTTTTCAGCAAAGTATCTACAATGCAGAATGTGTAATAATAAATATTCCTTGCAAACAGTGCTGTATTTAAATCTGTCTCAGTTTACAACTCAGCCTGCCTATCTCCTGACAACATTTTGGCTAAGGACCTCTAACTATTCATCAGTGACAAAAGGTTTCAATTCCTCCCCCATATATGGAAAATGATGTGCACAGAAGTCAAATGACACACATCACTATGGTTGCCTTAAGATTCTGTGACACACATGAAATGACTGCGTGGGATGTCTTAAGACAATAGTGATAGTCAAAGGTTCAAAAAGCATTAGAGGAAGGCTCAAACAGCATTTAATTTAGTGGAGTAAGATTGAGCAAATTGTTAAAATTAATGTTAATTGGATTATTGATTGCTGATACAATCCTTTTTCCTGACTAAATTTAGATTCTGTGTACTCTCTTGTGTGCATGCTCTCTCTTGTTCTCTCTCTCTCTCTCTCTCAATCTCACTCTGTTTCCTTTCTCAACTGCAAGACTTATCCTTGGTAAGACAGGGTCCTGACAAATACAGTATAAACTACTCAAAATGGCATCTCTCCTTTGTTCAGTATAATGGTAAATAAAACATACAAATCACAGCATTTCATTCATGCATATGGAGAAAATGTATTTCTTTTCAGTTAATCTATGTTTTGCATCCAAAATCGAATCTATTCATTTGAGGCACAATGGAACAGCTTCTTGTCCATCTTTCTACAGGGGGTGGTGGGGGGTTGGGGGGGTGGTGGTGGTTAATGAACTCCTGATAATAACAAAAAATGTCTATTTTAATAACTTGTTTTGCCGTAACTACTAGTGTGTAATTAAATTGCTGTTAAAAGCATTCACCAGTAGATGGCAGGCAGTACCAAAAATCCTTTGTTAAGCATTTGTTGGTGGTAACTTCAGATCCCTTTTTGTTGACTCTGTTTTCAGCACTAATATGCACAGTTTCCCCTCGAATCATTGAAGTTGGGGCAGGAGGATCACATTGCATGGGCATTTCAATGTATATATGGAACGCTACTTACCAACCTCCAATCGCTGCTGATATTTTTCAGAGAGCTGATGGTATAGTCTGGACTTTTTAATCATTAAAATGCGAGTGGTGGTACAGTGGGAAGCCAGAGTTTGTTTTAACCTTTATATTTTCTTCTTTTGGCAGCCTTCACACCAGCTGCTTTTAAACCTGGGCCAAAGTCAGCTTGGCTCAGCAGTAGCACTCTCGTTATGAGTTCAAGTCTCCCTCCAGGATTTGAGCACAGAATCTTGGCTGACTCTTCAATGCAGTACTGAGGGAGTGCTTCATTGTTGGAGGGACTGTCTTTTGGCTGAGATGTTAAATTGAGGCTCTGTCTGCCTGTTCAGGTGGACATAAAAGATCCCATGGCAGGGGAATACTTCCGATGGCCTGGCCAACATTTATTCCTCAACCAACACCACTAAAACACAGATTAATTGGTCATTTATCTCATTGCTATTTGTGGGACCTTGCTGTATGCAAATTAGCTGCCACGTCTGCCCACAAATCAGCAGTGAAACTACACTTTGAAAGTAAATCTTTGTGAAGCACTTTGGGTTATCCTAAGGTTGTGAAAGACCCTATATAACTGCAAGTTCTTTCTTAATGCGCACCCAAGACAATCTCTTTTTGAATTTACTATGAGTGCATTGTCCATTTATTGGTTGGTTTTTATACTACAATTTTGGCATTGCGGTAAGGCTTTGATATCAAAAATGGAAAAGATTTAAAGTAGACAAAATCATTAATACGAATGATGCTGAACCATTCTTACTTTCCTTCTCACTTCTATCTCACCCTGCACACTCTGCATGACAAACTGCAGCTGCTTTCAGCATCTCTCTCATCTCTCTATGCTCTCCCTTCACACTAAAAGCTTGTCTCTCACTTTCATGTCAGGTGCTGAAAAAGTTGAGGTCCTTATGCCACTTCAGGAAGAGGAGGCCAGCCTTCCTGAAGCTGCAGCATCACTCAATCTGACCCTAGCAAGCACCAGTTCAGAGAATGGCACAATGCATACTTTAGAGGTTAGCTTGGAGAATGGGCCTTCACGTGGTGAATTACCAGCCAGAATTGCGCAGAGAGATAGGACATGTTCCAGCTCGCCGGATGGCAAGATCACATACTAGCTCTACTGCAGAGGATTCAGATGCTGACACCAGGAAATGCTAGGTGCACTGTGCAGCCTGCCAGCGAGCTTGCATGCAATGACTCCGAGCATAGAGGAGTCCAGCTCAAACGTCTTGGGGCTTCGTGCAGAACATGGAGACCATTCTGTCCAACGTGGAGTGAGTGGTCAACTCCATGAACATGACCGTAGCACTCCTCACGATGGAGCCTATGCTGACAGCTTCCATGGCAGCACACACTGCTGCCATGGAGGCTCAGGCAGTTGCCATCGGTTCTGGGGGCCAACGTTGACGGTGTTCCCACGCAGAGCCATAGGAGTGCTGAGGCGCTGTCCCAGGAGAGTGGTCTTGGCTCCATGGGAGAGGTACCTGCTGTCCTCTCTCAGGATGACAGCATGCCAGCTTCCCTGCCACCTAATCCCCTAGTGCCCTTGTAAGTGCCACACAGCCAGCTGGGCCAGACTGCCCATGTTAAGATGCTGCAATCTGCAGCCAGGCCCACAAGCTGCTTGAGGTCACCCACCACAGCCATTTGAAGTGTCCTTAATGGAAGCTGTAGCCACTGGGGATACACTTTGTAGGAGCACTAGGATAAGTAAAAGAGTGCACAGGATAGTCACTCAGGGGTTGCACAAGAATGATTCTTAATTATTCTTGTTAAATATTATACACAGAATTGAGCTGTTGGATTAATTATATTTTTTGGATTTAGTGTTGCTGTTAGTATTTGTAGTGAAGTGAGGACAAGACCCATAAGGCTGAACTGAAGGAAGGCAATCAGATGACGGTAGTTAAGGATGGTGATGATAAGGATTGCGGGAATGTTGGTGTATTTGGGATGGGAGGGATGGTTCATGTGGAGCGCACTCGGATGAATTGCTCTCTAAGAGCTCTGACAGATAGGAGCACTGGTGGCCGATGCTGCTCATCTCCTCCTCCTGCTTATGCTGTTCTTCCTCCTCCTGCACCTCTTGCTGCCCAGGTGGTGGTAAGGGCTTGTCCTTCATTATCGCAAAGTTATACAGCATGCAGCACACAACCGCAAATCTGGATACAATGCCTGTGGAGGTGTCCGATCTAATATAGCGGGGTGGGGGGGGGGGGCACACTTCTGGCGTGGAATGATCTTGCGCACACCACCAGTCATATTGGACCCTTAAGCGCACATTTTATACCTGTAAAAGATCCCATTTCTAGGCCCTTGTTTAAACAAATGTTCCATTATTTTAACTGAGTTGAGACACGAGGTTATAAATGAGACATAATGCACTTGAAGTGCCGTAACCTGCAAGGCTATGGACCAAGAGCTGGAAAGTGGGATTAGGCTGGATAGCTCTTTTTCGACCGGTGCAGACATGATGGACCGAATGGCCTCCTTCTGTGCTGTAAATTTCTATGATTCTATGATAATTCAACTAGTTTTATAGGTAAATATAACACAACAAATTGAGCTTGAATAGAATGTGATCATATAGGTTGATCATAAATTTAAAAGGAAACATTCACTTGGACACAGATTTGTTCTCTCTAAGTTCCATTGGAAAAACTGGTAGGCCGCAGAAATGGATTTAAATTACAATGGCCTGTAAGGATAAATAATAAAAGAGACAACAATAACCTCAAGGACAGATTTGGCACCCGACTATTCATGATCTTCTTGAGATTCCATTCATCATGTGCCTATAAACCTCAATATAAATCATTTCTATAATCCTTGAGATTCTTTTACCTTTAAACCTCACAGGCTATTTTAATTCTTCTTGTATTGTGAATGATGACTAAATGGTGAACTCATTGCATTGCAGTGAATGCTAAAGATTGCATAATTATGAAAACATGAATTGCGAAAAGAGTTGCGAAAAGAAAATACATATAAGTAATGCAAGAAACTAAATAAAATATTTTCACAGTAATCTGCAACATTGCATGGAGGGGCGAATTAACAATGGGAGGAAATTAAAAGGTTGAGCTATACTAAGAATTACTCTTCATGATATCTGAATCTATAAGCCATAAATAGAGCGTGTATCATCAGTCCTAAATGAGAGCATCATGTGAATGCAGAAATATAAACAGGCTAGGAAGAATGTACTGTTCATATGTACATGTCAACCATCACCTGAATACTGAGTGTGAAGTTGGCATCAGACTGGGAAAAGTCTTTGATTCAATTACCTACTCTGTCAAATATGGCATGTGGCATCTAGGGAAGAGACCTTGAGGCAAAAACATGCAGGTGGGATGGAAAAATTTGCAAAATTATAGTTTTCATCTTAGTGAAACTCAAATGTAACCATGGCCACATTATGTAATAACCGTGCAATTCTGTTTATTTTGGATATAGTTCCAGATGTTATGGTCTTGAAGTGCATGTCTCAACGGCTAAGTAAACTGGACTGTTCCACTCTGGGCTGGGTGATGTATGGATTCCCTCAAGATGTGGGACAGGCTGAAATGCTAAAAGACGCAGGATTCATAGCAAATAGGTAAGTCTTTATAATGTAAGATTTTAAACCTTTGCGTAAGTAATATTGTAACCAGCACATTGTAACCAGGGTTATACGATTCTGACTTTAATATACTACATGATGTAACTCACTCCTTACCATGTGATCTATATAGAATCACTGGTAAATAATAGAATGGCCTGGATTTTGTGGTCAGCAGCAAATGGATGGCGCTTGCCGTTCGTTACACTTATACTTGCCTATGACTTTCTGTGGGCTATTACACCACGATTTGAGGTAATTAGAGAGCTGAAACAGCACGGCGCCCTCTACAGGTGATCTGAGCCTGTGTAAATAGGGCAAGCAGCGTGTCTCCTCAACCAATCAGATTGGAGAATCCTTACTGAGACACACAGGGGGGAATTTTTCGGGGGTTCAGCGGTGGGTTGGGTAGGAAAACATTTTTTTGACAGCGGATCAGCAACCCGCTGCCACACGCCTTTCCCAGATGTCAGGGCTGAACAGACCTGACACGCAGCGGCGGGGGAGGCAATTCAGGTCATTATGACCTTGTTAACAGCCCATTAAGAAGTATTTTGAGCTCACCTTTACATTTTACGAGGTCACCCACAGGGTCTATGCTGCTCAGGGATCACGTCAGGTAAGCAGGTCGGGAGTTGTATGACCATGGAATCATCTCATTACTTGACAGCTGTAAATCTGCTATAAAAGCTCCCATCTCACAGCTGTTCACTTTCCAAGCTCATAAGCTGTTGCTTACTGCATTTGGAAGACAGATTGAGCTTTATGCAGGTTGCAAATGTTTGGAGTAAACTCTCTATCCAGTGTCACCTCATTGGAACAACCTCTCTCACCATTGACAGATCACTTCTGTCATCTCAACTTCACCTGCCATCTATTACATCAGCATCAATGCCCTTGAAACTATCTCACCTTGGTCCTCAGAATCCCACCACGATCAGCACCAGGCACACCAGCAGCACCAACAACAACACCAACCTTCTCCGCAATCAACTGATGCTGTACAGGACAGAGGGCATCAGCACCCGACCAGATTACTGCCCGGGACGCCAGGGATGGCCTCACCATAGCCAGATTTACTTCACTTGACGCTGTATATCCTGGCTGCCACATGATGCGCCAGGTTGGCACCATCCCCACACAAACACCATAAAGCATTCCTACAATGCCCAGGCCATTCCTTTCACACACATGACCATTGTGGGGGGTACCGTTATGTCTCACCATTCACTGCACCTCAGTAAGTCACTTCCAAAGGTGCACACAGATCTGTCCAAGAACGCAAAGTGTTGAAAATAAAGGTTTCAATGTTTGACACCACATTAACAGAAACTTTACATGAACATTGCATAAAACACCCAAGTGCCTACCCTTGTGTGTTATTAGTTGGTACGATTGCACTAGGATGAGGGTGAGTGTGAGGGGTGGCTAGTGAGATGGGGATGTGATAATGTAGATAGAGAGGGATGGGTGCAGGTGCAAGATAAGTTGGTGTGAGTAAGGATGTGCAGGAGTAGGGTAGGGAAGGCAGAGTGATGGGGATGTGATGAGAGGCACAGCAGGATGAGGTTGAGTGTGGCTTTGTACTAACATTTCGTGATCTACTGAGATCATTGAAATGTTTGCAGCACTGCACCCAGGCCCTCCTGACCACATCCCTGCTTCTGTCCTTCTCTGCAATGTGCAACCAGGCTGTGTTGTTCTCCTAGGGAGGTCTCTTCCGCCCATGGGAAGGGAAGAGGACCTTCCTATGTGCTGTGACTCCCTCCATACGCATATGGAGGGAGTCATGGGAGAGCCTGGGTGCAGCCCTGCACCTCTGTGCAGTCATTGGGTGCAGCACCTCAATGCTGTAGAACACTGACAGCACAAATGTCAGAAGAAAGTTGGCCATGGTCCCTTTAAGGAAACTGGCTGATGACGCGTCATCAGTCACCTGGCCTGCTTCCTCTAATTGGCCGGGAAATGCGCTGGGCGGGCTTAACAAGCCCAATCAGGGGAAATTCATTTCAGAGGCCGGGATGGAGCCAGCAGCGGGGTCGGGACCCGCCACCGACGTCGCCTACCACGGACCCGCTGAGGTTCATAAAATCCAGCCCGCAGAATCTAAACCAAGAAGTGTAAGTTAGAATATTTAATTCAATGTAAAATCATGTACAGAAAGCGAAATAGGAAGAGGGAGAGAAAGATGGGATTAAGAGAGAGATAAAAGAGACAGAAAGAAAAAGTAAAAAAAAAAGATCATTTAAAAAAAAATCTCCAACAATAATTAAAATCTGAAGGAATGAGACTCTACACTTGTAGAAGTAAATTTTCAGTGCCAGAGAGGTTGTTTGGCAGTATTAAGACTTCCCACGCCACTAAAAATTCACTTACATTTGAATGGACAAGCCCTAACCTTTTCTGGTGTTTAGTGGGTATGTACCCCAACTTCACACCGTTGCATGTGTGTGAATGCCGAGTCTCTCAGCAAGGTACTGATGTAGTGAAGCTTGTGGAGGAGCAAGGCAACTCTGATAGCAACTTCCTGATTTCCGTGTTTAACTGCGCCTGTGTGGACGGCTGAAGTTGCTGTCCAATATTCTCCTTAATAATGGTGAGCGCTGATAGCCTCACTGTTATTTCTACTGCAAAATCCGGGCCATCTTTTTTTTTTACAAATATTTGATCAAATTCTGCCACAAAAATACATTAGGACATTACACATAAAGGGGTAGATTTCCCCCCTTCAGCACCAGGGCTTAAGAGATTGGTGGGGCAGAAGCTTTAAAATGATGCAATTAGTTTTAAGAAAATCTTGAGTAGCTGGTGCCCAATTTTGCAATTGGGGCTTCTACCCTGCCAAGCTCTTAAGCCCTGGTGCTGAAGAGGAAAATCTACCCCCACGTGACCATATGCCATCATCACTTCACATCAGTGCACAGTAGGCATTCTTTAGAGTTTTTAGATAATTCGCAGTGCCCTGTCAAGATACTGCCAGAATTGAGAAATGTGGTCCATTTACATTAGTTAGGCTTGAGCAGGTTTTTTTTCATTTGGTGGCCTCTGTTAGCTTCGCTGTATTGAGGATAATGCTTCTACCATAAGGGATTTTGCCTTGTGATATCTGGAAGAATGATCTTTCTATGGAGTAAGCAGTTAATAAGAAAATATGCGGCAAAGTAGACTGAGAGGAAAAGAAATGAGGGAGAGAGATAGAAAGAAGACAAAGCAAACCAGAGGCAGAGGAATTAAAGCTTTTTAAAAAAAAAAGCTGGGGTGAGGCCCTCCATGGTGGCAGTCACCTAGTAGAGCATGGGTTTATATTTGAGGTTTTTTTTCCCTTCTTTCTCTCTCTCTCTCTCTTTCATTCATTCTCTTTCTCCTCTTTCTCGCTCTCTCTCTGTCTCATACTTACATTGTATACACACACATCATGACAGGGGTTAGCCTAGTGGATTGGTAAAGTCATATGCAAAACGGAGAAGCTATCTGATTCCAGATGCTTATTAGGGAATTCGAAGATTGTGAACTTTAGTACTGGTACTAAGATGCATTTGACTGGTATTGAATTTTAAAGTTTTGGATGTGTCCCAACAGCATTTAAGGACAAAAGAAGGCAATTACTGAATTTTCCATTGTTGGACACTTTCTAATCATCCAGGGCTGGGAAGCTTCTTGATATGCTTCCAGGTCAGTCTCTGCGCTGACCTGATGTGCTAGTTCCCATTTAATGAATGGAGCTGTACCAGGATGGGTGCTGACTCCATGTTGACTGTGTTGGAGTATGGTTTGACAAGTAACGTTGAGTATCAACAGGCTACCCAACAGCAGAGGGAAGTGGCGCTAAGTCTGATCCTGTCCTTACCTGCCATCCACAAATGAGGGGTCACACTGGATAATAATGGGAAGCAGGAACCCTAACTATTTCCCCCTCCCTAACTCAGAGACTCTGAGGCCAATTGTAGTGTCCCTTCTGCTGCCTTGGCTGAGATCAGATAACTCAGCACAGTCCAGGGAGTGAACCTGGTCTGTATAGCTCAACTGCTCACTGAATAAACTCACTGATACCCCCAACAAGTAAAATAATGTCGGCCAGGGAGACTTTTTACAGATATCATCTGTTTCTCTAAACAAGTGACTCTTAATGAGGCTAGTACTGGGAAAGGGAGAGGCACCTGAAATTTAATCTAATTTCCCTGCACAGGGTTGAATTATTTTTTTCTGTACTGCCTTATGCCATAACTATCATGAATGCACGTATTTCCATCGAAGCAAAACTAAAATGACAGAATTAAAGCTGAACTATCAAAACATTGCTAATAGGTAGTCTGCTGACCAGTAAGACTGGAAAATCTATGACTACCATTTTACTGGTCAACTTGGACTAAATTCGAGCTCTGTCCAGGGAAATTCAGCAGTAGACTTTTGACTGCTTGAGCACAGGTAAGTGAATTCATCAGTGTGTTGTGTTTGCACAGACTTCAGTATTCTCCAGTGCTGATCCCCATATGGATTACTGAGAACACACAGCAGATTAATAGAAGGTTCAATGGGAAAATGGAGTTGAAATCTCCAGCACAATCTTGGGGCCAGCAAGGTTAATAACCACATTACCAGCTACTCAGTCTTTAGCCATTTCAAGTGGTAGGTGTCGCTCTGCATGCTACAGCCCTATCTTACTCCTCATTAATTGTACTAATACAGCTGTACCTGTCCTCTATCCTTGCCATTTACAAAAAGTTTGTTGGGCATGCGGTGGAATATTCATCGCTCTTTAGTTCTGTGTGCAGAGAAAGCACTTTCATAAGGTGTGATTTTAGAGGATTATTGTGCTGCTTCCACAGTGAAATAGAAAACCGAACAAGCCAGGAACTTGGTTGTGAAATTGTGTCCATTAGAGACAGGGGATTCTGGAATTTCAAATAAGCATTTCATGTAAATTCACCACCTTTTCCGTGTGTTTTCCAATTATATTCACCGTACAAACATCACTGACTTTGTCCAAAGCAAAATTTCATCAAATATGCAATTCTACCTGGGCCTGTTTCTAGGCTTCCTCTCTTGGGGTTGAAGTTCCTCTGAGCTATTTTATAGCACATTTGAGTCAATGTGTGCATTATTTTAATAAAGTTATTTTAAGAGGAAAATGGAATTAAAAAAGCCATTTATATTAAGAGATAAATGTGAGGTGAATTTTCATTTTAAAAGTTTCGTAAGAGGAAACAGCAGCAGAGTACCAGCTTGGTGCAGTTGGTAACACTCTTGCTGAGTCAGAAGATTGTGGGTTCAAGTACATAATCTAGGCTGTGCAGTACTGAGGGAGTGCTGTATTGTCAAAGGTGCCATCTTTCCGATGAGATGTTAAACCGAGGCCCTGTCTGCCTGCTGAGGAAATATATCGCCGTTCCTTCATCGTCGCTGGGTCAAAATCCTGGAACTCCCCCCCCTAACAGCACTATGGGAGTACCTTCACCACACGGAATGCAGTGGTTCAAGAAGGCGGCTCACCACCACCTTCTCGAGGGTAACTAGAGATGGGCAATAAATGGTGGCCTTGCCAGCGACGCCTACATCCCAGGAACGAATAAAAAAAAATGGTGGATGTACAAGATCCTGTAGCACAAACCAAGAAAAAGCAGGACGCCCTTCCGGTGTCATTATTCTTCCCTCAACCAGCACCCCCCAAAAACAGATCATCTGATCATTCATTCATTCACTCATTTTCTGTTTGTGGGACCTTGTGCACAAATTGGCTGCCACATTTGCCTATATGAAAACTGTGACTGCATTTTGAAAGTAGTCCATTGGTTCCAAGGTGTTTTGGGACATGATAAGGTGCTATGCAAATGAAAATTCTTTCCTTACCAAAACAAGCAGGCCAGCAACAGCATTTGGTAGCACATTCTGGGAATGGCATCTACAGTCTTACATGGTCAAGCTACTGCTACAAATTCCAGAATACCTCCTTGTTACAGCTAAAATCATAGCGCTAACTTTTAACTTTCCAGTCATAAAGCAACATTAATTATGATGATCCAGAAATCTGTGGTCTTGTAATTGTTTGTTCACTAGAATTGCAAAGATAGAATACATTTAAATAAATGATTACTTCAAAATCATTAACAAGATTTAGAATTTGTGTTACATTACTGTGGTACTTAGAATGAACTTGTCGCCATAATTGATTTTCATTAGCAATCACTGTGATTCATTTAAGACTTGAATCTGTGGGCCCGATATTTATGGAGAGGGTGCGGGTGAGGCCGAAAATGGCCGAAGAACCCGGAAAGGCCGGGAACATGGAGGCCCTGCTGATCTTAATGGTAGGACCTCATTTGCATTTTGTAGGCTTGCCTCCCGCCTAGCAGCCGGCCAAATGGACAGCCTGGCCGGCAGGTGGGAGAGCTGGCAGCAGGAGACTTGCTATTGGGAAGCCTAGGGGGAGGAGGCCCGCCATTGGGAGGGCTGGGGGGAGGGGGAGGAGGCCCGTCATTGGGAGGGCTGGGGGGAGGGGGAGGAGGCCCATCATCGGGAGGGCTGGGGGAAGGCGAGGAGGCCCGCCATCGGGAGGGCTGGGGGGAGGGGGAGGAGGCCCGTCACCGGGAGGGCTGGGGGGAGGGGGAGGAGGCCTGCCATTGGGAGGGCTGGGGAGGAGGCCCGCCATTGGGAGGGCTGGGGGAAGGCGAGGAGGCCTGCCATTGGGAGGGCTGGGGAGGAGGCCCGCCATTGGGAGGGCTGGGGGAAGGCGAGGAGGCCCGCCATCAGGAGGGCTGGGGGGAGGGGGAGGAGGCCCGTCACCGGGAGGGCTGGGGGGAGGGGGAGGAGGCCTGCCATTGGGAGGGCTGGGGGAAGGGCGAGGAGGCCCGTCACCGGGAGGGCTGGGGGGAGGGGGAGGAGGCCTGCCATCGGGAGGGCTGGGGGGAGGGGGAGGAGGCCTGCCATTGGGAGGGCTGGGGGGAGGGGGAGGAGGCCTGCCATTGGAAGGGCTGGGGGAAGGGCGAGGAGGCCTGCCATCGGGAGGGCTGGGGGGAGGGGAGGAGGCCTGCCATCGGGAGGGCTGGGGGGAGGGGGAGGAGGCCTGCCATCGGGAGGGCTGGGGGGAGGAGGAGGCCCGCCATCGGGAGGGCTGGGGGGAGGAGGAGGCCCGCCATCGGAAGCCTGGGGGAAGGAGGAGGCCCGCCATCGGGAGGGCTGGGGGGGAGGAGGAGGCCCGCCATCGGGAGGGCTGGGGGGAGGAGGAGGCCCGCCATCGGGAAGCCTGGGGGAAGGAGGAGGCCCGCCATCGGGAGGGCTGGGGGAGGAGGAGGCCCGCCATTGGGAGGGCTGGGGGAAGGAGGAGGCCCGCCATCGGGAGGGCTGGGGGGAGGAGGAGGAGGCCCGCCATTGGGAGGGCTGGGGGGAGGGGGAGGCCTGCCATCGGGAGGGCTGGGGGGAGGAGGAGGAGGCCCGCCATCGGGAGGGCTGGGGGGAGGGGGAGGCCTGCCATCGGGAGGGCTGGGGGGAGGGGGAGGAGGCCTGCCATCGGGAGGGCTGGGGGGAGGAGGAGGCCCGCCATTGGGAGGGCTGGGGGGAGGGCGAGGAGGCCCGCCATCGGGAAGCCTGGGGGAAGGAAGCCCACGATATGGAGGGCTGGGGGGAGGCCAAAGGCTTCCTGGAGAGACCACTCCTGCTCCTCCTAGCCCACAAGGAGTGTTAGAAAAGCAACTTACCTTGGGGAGTCGGCAGCTCCCGCTTCTGTTTCACTGCCCCCCTGGAAACCCATGCAGCACTGGTTAATTTCAAATCGGGCTCCAATTGTACTGTGGGAGCCTGATTTAAATATTTTAATAAGCATCCCGCCTCTCCACGGCGGGACACGCCGACACCCTGATATCCGCCGCTGTAAAAATGGCGGCGTGCGCAGTGTGTTGGGGTCGGGTTACTCAGATTTCACATTTTAACCCCTCTCCCGCCCGTCGTAGGAGGATTAATATCAAAGCCTATGTGACTTTTTTAAAATAGCTCCATTTATTTTATACATTTCAGTGTTGACAATGATCTCACCCTACCAATTATGTTCAATGACTTCATTTTGTTACTGGGTTGCACGTAATTTTATCATTCTGATTTAAAAAATCCTTTTAGTGACTTTGAGTAGTGAGATTTTGGTTTCAGGCACTGCAATCCTTCCCAGCTTTTTTTTTTAGGTTTTATTGTACAAAATGGAGTAGTTTTATTAAGTAAGTTGTACATCCTTTACCAGAAAGCACTTCTAGAAAAAGTTCATGTTAAATAGAGATACAGTAGTGCGTTTGAACACCCAGCTTCAACTCATTTGATCTTGGCAGTTTTCAAGCCTGCTCCCAGCAAGCACACTACAGAAGTGGATCAGAGAGTCAGCTGATCACACTGGCACTGGTGGAGAAAACTATGCTACGCTCCACTCCGATGAAAGGAGCATGGTATTGAGCAGATATATAGGGCTGTGAGGAAAGAGAAAGGAAGTCAAATCTGTATGTGGGGGGGTGCAAAGAATATAACGGCAACACGGTGGCATAGTGGTTAGCACTGGTGCCTCACAGCGCCAGGGACCCGGGTTCGAATCTGACCTCGGGTGACTGTCTGTGTGGAGTTTGCACATTCTCCCCGTGTCTGCGTGGGTTTCCTCCGGGTGCTCCGGTTTCCTCCCACAGTCCAAAAATGTGCGGGTTAGGTTGATTTGGCTATGATAAATTGACCCTTAGTGTTAGGGGGGGATTAAATATGTGGGGTTATGGGGATAGGATGGGATATGTTAGGGGGAATTAAATACGTGGGGTTACGGGGGTAGGGTGGGATATGTGTACTGTGGGGATTAAAGCAGGGACAGGGTACTGGACTTGGATGATCAGCCATGATCGTATTGAATGGTGGAGCAGGCTCGATGGGCCGAATGGCCTACTCCTGCTCCTAGATTCTATGTTTCTATGTTTCTATAAGTAATAACTCAGGTGAGAAACTTAAAGCAGTATTTTTTTTAATGTACTGAATACCCGTGACGCCAATTGAAATATACTTGCACTCTGTCACAAATAATTGGTAAACGTAATCAAAACTCCCATGTAAGGCATGCACTCCCTGTTTTTGAATCCTGTCTTTCTAGGGTTCATTGCAAGGTCCCATCATACATGCACAGTGGTATTTGGTGGTTATTGAATAACAAACCAAATGGTCACATAATTGATTACCCTAAATGATGAGTGACTCCTGTAGGCTCAACTCGCTAGTGGCTTTTTTTCCTTGACAGCCATTGTCCACCTTGTTTATATTACATGTTTACTGCTTCTATGAGTCTGTTTTGTATTTTTTAAGGTTTGAGACAGTACAGTTGATTTATGCAGGGGAGCATGAAGTCACTGTTTAATTATAGCAGCAATCTTCAAGAAATGGTATGTTGCAGCAAAGATTAAATAATTGTAACTGAGAGAAAATCTTGGCGTAACAGAGGTTAGTTTAAATGGATGTGGTTGTTGGTACAAGGGCTCCTGCCTTTAGCTGACTCAAACCAAACAGAGATCGCAAGGTTAGCCTCTCTGAATGGACAATCTTGCCGTCTATCATATAAAAGTCCCTGGCCTATTATTTCTCCACTTGTCCCCTCGAAATTTGTTGTACATGCCTTAAAAAAAAAAGTTCAAGATGTTTTTAATTGCGTCATACACAATCCTATTCGGTATTATTTTAGAATACCGACCCCGAGTGTGGCTGCTAGATAGCAGACTTCTCATATTTTCTGAACTCAGGACTGTTTTGAAGGTGTCCCGCTTTCTTCACTTCGAGTGGCAAATCCTGATTTTTATCAATTGAGCTTTAGCTCCATATTTAAAGTATTTTTTCCAGTTGTCATTCCTGCCACCCACCTACAGATCTGCTGCCACCTCCTTCATGACTCCTGATCTGGCAATTTGTCTTGGTTTTCTCACAGGGATTGCCAGGGCCATGATCAAAGCCCTTCCATGGCAGTGCAAGAAGCAGTGTGAAGGTTGGCAAAATGTGGAAACCTCCAACATGACTACTTTGTGGCATGATGGGCTCACTTTCTGCTACATCCTCCACCACTTCAGACCCAGTTTCATGTAAGGTAGAAGTTAATGGCCTGGAATTTGCGGTCAGCGGCAAAGCGATGGCACTCACGCTGACCTTGAAGAAAGCTGTCCACAAAGATCTCGCAATCTCTGTGGCGTGAATTTCAGCTCTCCTGACCTTTGTTTGAATCTGCCGCCAAATCAAGTGAATCTCCAGAGTCCAGCAACAGTGATGTCATCAAGCAGGCTAAGCAGCCAATCACATTGAAGAATTCACACAGACAGCAAACCAGGAAGTAAAATGCACAGATTATAATTTTCATTTTATAAATTTTACAGAGAGTGAAATAAAGATTGGGACATACACAAGATTAAGCTAGAAACTGAAATATCACAAACAAACTTAAAAAAATTATATTAAAAACCATGTAATTCTTATCATAGTAATGGAAAAATGTAACATTCCACAAATATAAAATTAGTTTTTCAGGGCTAGAATGGTTTTCAATCAATACGCCTTTAAAAACCTAGTTATACCTCTTTCAACAAGGCTTAAGTTTTTCATTGTGGGGGTGTTAACAGTGATATTCCAGTGTAATAGGGGAAGTTTTCACCAGGAACTGTGATATGAATTAGAATCATAGAATGGTTACAGCACAGAAGGAGGCCACTCGGCCCGTCGAGTCCATGCCGGCTCTCTGCAAGCGCACTTCAGCTAGTCCCACTCCCCTGCCCTCTCCCTGTAGCCCTGCAATTTTTTTTCCTTCAGGTACTTATCCAATTCCCTTTTGAAAGCCATGATTGAATCTGCCTCCACCACCCTCTCAGGCAGTGCATTCCAGATCCTAACAACTCGCTGCGTAAAAAAGTTTTCCTCATGTCGCTTTTGGTTCTTCGGCCAATCACCTTTAATCTGTGTCTTCTGTTTCTCGACCCTTCTGCCAATGCGAACAGTTTCTCTCTACTCTGTCTAGACCCCTCATGATTTTGAACACCTCTATCAAATCTCCTCTCAACCTTCTCTGCTTAAGGAGAACAACCCCAGCTTCTCCAGTCTATCCACGTAACTGAAGTCCCTCATCCCTGGAACCATTTTTGTAAATATTTTTTGCACCCTCTCTAAGGCCTTCACATCCTTCCTAAAATGAGGTGCCCAGAATTGGACACAATACTCCAGTTGAAGTTGGACCAGTGTTTTATAAAAGTTCATCAGAACTTCCTTGCTTTTGTACTCTGTTCCTCTATTTATGAAGCCCAGGATCCCGTATGCTTTTTTAACCGCTTTCTCAACCTACCCTGCCACCTTCAACAATTTGTGCACATATACCCCCAGGTCTCTCTGTTCATGCATCCCCTTTAGAATTGTACCCTTTAGTTTATATTGCCTCTCCAAGTTCTGCCTACCAAAATGTATCACTTTGCACTTTTCTGCATTAAATTTCATCTGCCACGTGTCCGCCCATTCCACCAGCCAGCCTGTGTCCTCTTGAAGTCTATCCCTATCCTCCTCACTGTTCACCATACTTCCAAGTTTTGTGTCATCTGCAAATTTTGAAATTGTGCCCTGTACACCCAAGTCCAAGTCATTAATATATATTAAGAAAAGCAGTAGTCCTAGTACCGACCCCTGGGGAACACCACTGTGCACCTTTCTCCAGTCCGAAAAACAACCGTTCACCACTACTCTCTAGTTTCCTGTCACTTATCCAATTTCGTATCCATGCTACCACTGTCCCTTTTATTCGCTGGGCTTCAACTTTGCTGGTAAGCCTATTATGTGGCACTTTATCAAACGTCTTTTGGAAGTCCATTTCTTGATTGCTGGCTCTGGGGAGTTCCACAGCACAACCTGCGGAGGAGCAGGGACTGGATTTCCATGTTTATCTGTGCATGCGCTGATTCCAGAAGTTGCTGTCATTTTTGGAGGAGTAATGACGGCGAATGATGACAGTTTCATTGTCATTATCACCGCAAAATCCAGGCCAATATAAACATTTTATTGTTGTTTTCTAATTGAATGACCTGTCGAGCCAATTTTGCTGCGTAACATGTGGAATTGCACGTGTGAGGAAACATTAATTTGTACTGAAAAATATAGATCTCTACAACATCAAACAGATAAATGCAAAATTTATCTCTGAACTGGTTGTTTTACATAGAATTACGTAGAATTTACAGCACAGAAACAGGACTTTAAGCTCAACTGGTCTGTGTCGGCGTTTATGCTCCACACGAGCCTCCTCCCACCTCTCTTCATCTAACCCTATCAGCATAACCTTCTATTCCTTTATCCTTCTTGTGTTTATCTAGCTTCCTCTTAAATGCATCTATGCTATTCGCCTCAACCACTCCCTGTGGTAGTGAGTTCAACATTCTTACTACTCTCTGGGTAAAGAAGTTCCTCCGGAATTCCTTATTGGATTTATTAGTAACTATCTTATATTTATGGCCCCTAGTTTTGGACTCCCCACAAGTGAAAACATTTTCTCTACATCTACCCTTCCATAATCTTAAAGACCTCTAGCAAGTCACCCCTCAGTCTTCTCTTTTCTAAAGAAAAATGATGAGCAGTGCAAAAATGAATTTTGATTTTTTTTTACTCAACCTGAAGCAGACAATAGCAAATTGTATTAAGTCTGTATATGAAAGTAAAATTCGAAAAGCAAATCTGGAAAACTGTTGCAATACCAGGCATTGGTTAAACTGCGCAACATTTATTTTCAGAGCACTAGTTGCACCTGGAATGTGATCCCTAAAACACACGTAAAAATACCAGAATCACATTTAATTGAATCTGATTTTGACTTAAGCCAACTTGGGCCCTGATTATTATTATGGAGACAGGTCAGTGCAGGAAGTTTGCAACTACGTGAATGAATGTGGATGCTCCAGGAAACTTCTGAGAATGGGTGGAGTTCACAAGTACAGGCTGCCAAAAAAAAAATCAAAGTGGATGGTTGTAAAGTGTGGACCAAAACATTCAAAGTTGTGGGAGTACACACTTCTGGAACATGGGAAGAATTCTGGAATTAAAAATAGCCTTTATGAAAACTAAATGCATCCCTGAGCTAAAAATAAAAAATCTGGCATATTATATTGAGGGTACTGCATTTAAAGTTATGCTTTTTTAAAAGTCCCACACTGTTCTGCAGAATTAATAATCACACATTATGTGTGTTTAGTGTGTATTCTTCAGACAGCTGCCCCTCTCTATTGTAGCCTTGGGATGTAGTCCCTGTCTTCTATTAACAATAATTAGCCTTGTAAGACTAATGGAAGGAGCCTTGTCTAATTGCCCCATTTGAGGGCCCAATTATGCTATTAACATTGTGGGTTAAGCTGATGATGAGAGCATTCATTTGCATAACATTAAGTTAATTGAGCTGGAAGTAGCACTGGATACTGTTAATGATATTGGGATACAGTTTCTGAATAGATAATGATGACCCAAGATGAGGGATTCACCTGACATTTTCATTAATTAACAGCTATCTGATTACCTGAAGTAGCACAATGCACAGTGGAAGACTGCATAACTACAGGCCGTTTAGAAATGCATAGGAGCTCCTTTTAAAGAGAAAACATTTTCTTTGCCAGAGGATTTAAAACGTAAAGTCAAAAGTGAACAAAATTATGTTGTGCTCCAGCCTTGTGATCACGCGTTGATATTTTGACGCTAGTGAAAAGATATTTTAGTTAGTTGGTTATCTAAAATAAAAGTACTGGGCCAGTATCCTGATAGAAAAATTATTATTGTTACAGCATTTCTCTACATTGAGCTCTGTGACAAAAAAAGTATTCAAAAAGAACATTATTCTATTTTTTTAAATTAATGTATATTTACAAATCTGACTAGTCAGTTTACAGTCAGTCTACATAGTGTTTCACAAATTGATAACTTGTACATGTGTAATTGTTGAGTCCCCTAAAGATCCATTGTTGACACCCATGTTTTACTTGTCCAAATGTTGCTCCCACAAACATAAGGTCAGCTTCTATGTGTACACTGATGACACCCTGCTCTATCCTTCCACCATTTCTCAACTCTTCCGCAGCGCCTGTGCTACCAGACTGCTTGTCTGACATCCAGTCTTGGATGAACTGTAATTTTCTCCAGGTGAACATTGGAATGACTGAAGCCATTCTCTTTAGCCCCTGGCACAAACGCTGTAAGCTTGCCACCAACTCCAGCCCCCTCCCTGGCTACTGTATCGGACTGAGCCAGACTGTTTGCAACCTTGGTGTTCTGTTCAACCCTGAGCTTAGTTTTTAAACCCATATTGTTTGCATCAAAGTTGACAACAGCAGCAATTACTTCCATTTATATAGCACCTTTATATAGAAAAATGTCCCAAGGCACTTTACAGAGGCGTAATAAGCTGAATATTAATGCTGAGATTTTAGAAGGGCTGACCAAAAGATTGATCAAAGATGTGGCTTTTAAAGAGGGCCTTAGAAAGTAGAGGGAGTTGGAGTTAGAGAAATGGAGATGGAGGGTTGTAGGGCGAGAGGAGTGAGGCCATGAAAGGATTTAAATACAAGGATGAGGACTTTAAATTGGAGGCTTTTGGGGGACCGGGAGCCAATATAGGTCAACAAGGACAGGGGTGATAGGTATAGGTGAGCGGGACCATGGTGCAGGATAAGATATGAACGGGGAAGTTTTGGATAAACTAAAGTTTACAGAGGGAGGAGGATGGGAGGCCGGCCAGGAAAGCGTGAGAATAGTCAAGTTTGGAGGTGACAAAGACATGGATGAAGACCGGTGGCAGATAGGCTGAGGCAGGAATGGAGCTGGGTGATGCTAGAGGTGGAAGTAGGCAGTCTTTATGACAGACAGGTTATGGCATCAGAAGCTCAGCACAGGGTCAGATAGGAAACCAAGATTGCGAACAGTCTGGATCAGCCTGAGTCAGTGGCTGTGGAGGGGGATGGAATTGTTGGCTAGAGTACGGTGTTTGCGGCAGAGGCCGAAGATGGTGGCTTCAGTCTTCCCAGTGTTTCACCGGAGGAAAATGCGGCTCATCTACAACCGGATATTGGACAAGCAGTGGGACGACTCTAGAGCAGTGA
Organism: Squalus acanthias; assembly: GCA_030390025.1. Classification (NCBI taxonomy): domain Eukaryota; kingdom Metazoa; phylum Chordata; class Chondrichthyes; order Squaliformes; family Squalidae; genus Squalus; species Squalus acanthias. The sequence continues at coordinate 86,988,782 of CM059438.1, forward strand.
TCGAGAGTTGGTGGAGAGGTAAAGCTGGTTGTTGTCAGCGTACACGTGGAAGCTGATGTCATATCTGTGGATGATGTTGCCAAGTGGCAGCATGTAGATGAGGAGAGGGCCAAGGAAACATTATTGAGGGACTGTGGAGATAATGGTGCGGGGCAGGAAGAGAAGTCATTGCTGAAGATGCTTTGGCTATGATTGGATAGGTAAGAGTGGAACTAAGCGAGGGCAATCCCACTGAGTTGGACAACAGAGGAAAATCTACCTTTGTAATATTGCCTGCATCTGCCCCTACCTAAATCCATTTATCACTGAAGCCCTTATCCATGCCTTGGTCACCTCCAGACTCAACTATTGCAATCCCACTATTGTAGACACCAGTACCCAGCCAATTTTATTTACTTCAGATGAAAATAAGGGGGAGTGAAATTCAACATCGGCAATAGTACAAAGCACCTCTGCTTTTACTGACTCCACTGAAATGAAACTATTGAAAAGTTTACTCACCTTTTTTGAGCGGTCCCTTTAAGGAGCACTGGTGAGGCCACTGAAAACCAGGAAAAATTGGGTGGAGCAAACGTGGCAAAAGCCCCACCCACTTGCTGACCAATTTTGATTGGGGTCCTACAACCAGCATTAGGACCCCAGTTCATGTATGCAAGGCACCTGTTTAGACAAGAAGGTAATGGCAGATTTATTAAATGAGTATTTTGTATCCTTTTCACAATAGAGGAAGTGAGGATAAAATACCAGTGATAGAAGGCAAACTAGAAATAAATCAAGGGGAGGAACTTATTGGATTCAATATAAGTAAAAAGAATGGTAATGGAGAAAATAATGGGATTTAGGATAGATAAATCTCCAGGACCTGATGGTTTCTACCCCAGGGTATTAAAATAACTAGGTGAGGAAATTGCAGAAGCATTAGTCACAATCTTTCAAAGGTCTCTTGATTTGATAATTGTGCCATTAAATTGGAAATTTGCTAATGTCACTCCATTAATTAAGATGGGTGGGAGAGAGAAAGCAGGTAACTCTAGGCCTGTCAGTTTAACGTCAGTTGTGAGGAAGCTAATAGAATGTGTCATTAGGGATAGAGTGACTGAGCACTTGAGCAAATATGAGCTGATCAGAGAGAGCCAGCATAGCTTTGTTAAGGGTAAGTCATGTCTGACTAATCTAGTTGAATTTTTTAAGCAGGTCCCTAAGGTAGATAAGGGAATGTCTGTGGATATTATCTATATGGACTTCCAAAATGGGTGCAGCAATGCTGAATTTCTCCCCCCCCCCCCCCCCCCCCCATATCATGAACCAAAACTAAACATATTTAATGGTGCCAGGAGGGAACATACCAAGCTTCTCTCTGCACAAATGAAAGGAACTACTTTTGACATTCAGTGACCGTTGTGTAGGCAAATGTGGCAGTTATTTTGTAGACAGCAAGATCCCACAAACAGCAGTGTGATCATTGATTACTTAGTCCGTTTTTTGATGACGGGAGGAATGTTGGCAAGAACTCCCTGCTTTTCTTTGAATAGTGTCGTGGGATCTTTAACATCCACCAGAACCATTGAAACAGGAATATGGGTCCTTGGTTTAACATCTCCTCCAAAGGACAATGTATCACACTCTCAGCACTGCATTGGAGTAGCAGCATAGATTATGTACTCAAGTCTTGGACCTACAACCTTCGAGACAAGATTGCTGCAAAATGAACCAATGCTGACAAATGCAAGGTGTATATTAGAAATGACAAAAGATTTTGCCCAGTGTATTTTAGTAGGAAATTTGCATAATTTAATCAGTAAAATTAAAATAACTTTTATGAAGGAAAAATCTTGTCTGTCTTAATAAATAAATCATTCTTGCATTGATAATAAAAACCTCTTTCTAGTAATCCTCAAGGCTTTTCTGGCAAGAATTAGATAGTAGAAATGACATGGGTATACTTGTCAGCAAAATAATACCAGAAACAAAATTTGAAATATCCAGATCAAATCCTCCAGATAATTTATAGTACTGTAATGAATGCTTGAAATCAGGACTAGTAAATTTTACTGAATTTTCAGCATCTTGTAGTAAAACTATCCTTGGAGAGAATTAAACCCAAGAGGTTAACATCAACAACCCCAAGCTGTGAACAGGGTATTTCAAAGAAAGAAAGACTTGCATTTATATAGCGCCTTTCACGACCACCGGACGTCCCAAAGCGCTTAACAGCCAATGAAGTACTTTTTGAAGTGTAGTCACTGTTGTAATGTAGAAAACACAAAGCCAATTTGCACACAGCAAGCTCCCACAAACAGCAATGTGATAGTGACCAGATAATCTGTTTTTGTTATGTTGATTGAGAGATTAATATTAGCCAGGACACTGGGGATAATTCCCCTGCTCTTCTTTGAGATAGTGCCATGGGATCTTTTAAGTCCACCTGAGAGAGCAGACGGGGCCTCAGTTTAAGGCCTCATCCGAAAGACGGCACCTCCGACAGTGCAGCACTCCCTCAGCACTGCACTGGAGTGTCGGCCTAGATTTTTTGCCCTCAAGTCTCTGGAGTCGGGCTTGAACCTACAACCTTCTGACTCGGAGGCGAGAGTGCTACCCACTGAGCCACAACTAGACATAACCTAAAATTTGAAAGAACTTCCTCGTTGAAATTTCTTAAAGATTTGAGTTTTTCTTACATTACTAAAATTGTACGTTGTCTGGTTATCCCACTTGATGATGTTTGGTATTTTATTCCTGGTTACCACTAACGTTGGCTGCCTTCAGTTACTTTACCATATCTGAGGTCAGCGCTGGAGCATTCTTTCAAATACTGTAAAGTTGATCCTCCTGAAATTTTGAGGAGTCGTTTCCATTTCCAACCATTGCGCCATCTAAGTTGTAAGTAAGCTTTAAATACATTTACTGCGAAACTGACATCCTCGATTAGCAGTATCTGCTCAGTCACCGAATGTCAGTAATAGTGATAGATTTGCTACACTGACTTTGTGTGCTCCATATCAAATATTAAACTATTTAGTTTGTATCACATGAATGCACCAAAGTGCTGTACATGTATACTGTGCAATGCCTTGATAAGCTTAATGGCTTCATTCAATACAATATTCTTCAAAAGAATTTCCCAAAAACAGTCTCTCCAGAGAAAACCATAGGCTTGGGTCAAATCAATAAAATCAACTGTCATTGAGTTGCCGTTTATTATTTTGCTGATGAGCATAACCAAGAAAATCCGAATCCTAAATTTTCAAAACTGGGCAAATAGAAATTAGTTGTTTATATTTGGCTTTTCTTATTTTGTGAAGTTCATCATTTTTGTAAACTATTGTGCACTATGGCTATTGAATAGGTACAAAACAGACAATGCTGTATTTGTGGAGTCACCTAATGTTGATGTCATTCACCCAGAGTACTGTAAGTATAGTAAGCTGTTTATCTTCAGAAAATCTTGTTGCTTTGTTGTTCTGTAGCATATTTTTGAAGTTGTTAATATCCGTGAAATGCAACACATAAGTAATTAAGTCTGTTCTTCATCGGTAGATTAGGAATTCCTTCTAGAACAGTGACTGGATGTACAAGAAATTGTCTTGTAAGAGCAGACTGTTCTAAAAGTTTTAATCATATCCATCATGAATAACACCAGGCTGAGGAGTACATACAGCATTTTTTTTAAATGGGGTAGATTTTCATCTTTACCTTTTATAGAATCCATCAGTTTTGCTTCCATTAATTCAAATAGAAAGAAAATTAGGCAGATTCTGTTCGGGACGTGCAATCCACCCTGCCGGATTTTCCTCTCTGCTTAATCTCTAAGCAGTAAAGGTGAAAATCTGCATCAATATTTTTTCCTTTTAGTTTATTCGAGGGACTTAGTGAACTAAGAAATGTTCTTTGGCTTCAGATATTTCTCTAGTCCTTTGTGAGAAACTTGTTGGTGATCTATTTTTTCAGTGTTTCATGATTTGAATCAGTCAGTTAGTTGTCGTCACCAGGTTGGTCGTAGATGCCAGAGTACTTTACCATTGTGTTCTTTCCTCCGCCCCTCCCATAATTATCTGCCTGTTGTCACTCTTCCATGCAGATCTTTCTATGCACAGTCCCATAATCAGCGCTTTCATTTTACATATGATATTCCATCACCTTCTAAGGACACATATTTAAGGTGATTGGCAAAAGAACAAGAGGCGACATGGGGAAACATCTTTTTACATGGCAAGTTGTTGTGATCTGGAATGCACTGCCTGAAAGGCTGGTGGAAGCAGATTCAATAGTAACATTCAAAAGAGAATTGAATACTTAAAGGGGAAAAAATTACAGGGCTATGGGGAAAGAGCAGGGGAGTGGGATTAATTGGCTAGCTCTACCAAAGAGCCGGCACAAGCACGATGGGCCAAATGGCCTCCTTTTGTGCTGTATCATTCTATGATTCTGTGACACATCTTCAGCCATACAGCACACACTTCCTGTCTATTGCAAACTTTTCATTGTAACATGCCTTGTTAATGCACACAGACCTCTTAGCATTACTTTAGCATTTAGTATTCTCAGGTGATACCTAAAATCCTCCCTGCCAATGTGCTTCATAAGCATCAGCCTTTGCTCCTCTGCTTTCTTCAGGTTCCATCTCTCGATACCTTGCAGAAATGGTGCCTCGACATTAGCCTTGTATAAACATGTTTCATACCACATGATACATTTTTCCTCCTGAATAGTGAGTTCTATAGTTTATAAAGGGAGGGCAATCACCTCCCAGCAGGTGAAGATGAAAATCTATCTCCATCTCTCACATTCCTTGATGACTTGAGGTGATCCAAAACTCTGCTGCCCGTGTCCTAACTCGCACCAAGTCCCATTCACCCATCTCCCCTGTGCTCGCTGACCTACACTGGCTCCTGGTTAAGCAACGCCTCGATTTTAAAATTCTCATCCTTGTTTTGAAATCCCTCCATGGCCTCACCCCTCCCTATCTCTGTAATCTCCTCCAGCCCTACAACCCTTTGAGATATCTGCGCTCCTCCAATTCTGGCCTCTTGAGCATCCCCGATTTTAATCGCTCCACCACTGGCGGCCGTGCCTTCAGCTGCCAAGGCCCTATGCTCTGGAATTCCCTCCCTAAACCACGCCGCCTCTCTACCTCCTTTTTCTCCTTTAAGATGCTCCTTAAAACCTACCTCCTCATCTGCCCTAATATCTCCTTATGTGGCTCGATTTCAAATTTTGTTTGAGAACATTCCTGTGAAGCGTCTTGGGACATTTTACTACGTTAAAGACACTATATAAATACAAGTTGTTGTTGTTTCTATGTGAATACAGTAATTTAAAGTTGCAAAGAACATTCAGTAAGTAAAGAGGGAAGTAGCTGCCTTCTAGTTGGACTGGGGTGGACAAAATTGAGAGGTCGCACAACACCAGGTTATAGTCCAACAGTTTTATTTGAAATCACAAGCTTTCGGAGCTATCGATTGCTCCTTCCTCAGGTGAAGTAAATTAGATACAGAATCGCCAAAGCATATATAGATAGAGAACAAAGCATGTGTACCTTACAATTGCAGACACACACGACAACGCAAAATCATCGAGCAGAAACTGATAGCCAAGTTCCGCACTCATGAAGACGGTCTCAACCGGGATCTTGGGTTTATGTCACGATACATGACGTGATCCGGACTCGAGTCGTCGTTGGCTTGTTCACAGATGTGATTCCCAGTAAAAAAGTAAAAATTTTCCCAGTAAAAAAGTAAAAATTTTAAAGCTTTTCGTTTTACATACAGACGGCAGCTTTTGACACGTTAGAACCCCTGCGACTACACCTCATTGTCTCAGTTGTATCTTGCTATGTCTTTGATGTGGTACCTTCCTGGCTGACTTGATTAACTTTATCACACCTCGGCAGATAGTCAGGATGATTTAATTTAGTGGTCTGCAATTGTAAGGTACACATGCTTTGTTCTCTATCTATATATGCTTTGGCGATTCTGTATCTAATTTACTTCACCTGAGGAAGGAGCAATCGATAGCTCCGAAAGCTTGTGATTTCAAATAAAACTGTTGGACTATAACCTGGTGTTGTGCGACCTCTCAATACTGTTAAGTTACAACAGTGACTATTCTCCAAAAGTACTTAATTGGCTGTAAGCGCTTTGGGAAGTCCTGAGATCGTGAAAGGCGCTTTATAAATGTAAGTCTTTCTTTTAAAAGTGACATGTTAGTATTGCAAAGAAAGGCAGAAATAAACCATCGCCCTTAAGGATGGTCACAATGGTTAGGTTAAAGGCATGCACTATAATTGCTACTATTTCCTGTTCATGCTTCCAGTCTGTCAAGCAGAAATGTGACTGTAAACATGAACTGACAGTAACAAGATTTTACTTTAATATGTTGTAGTTTTCCTTAGAGAAACCTTGTTTAACCATTTAGCAATAAAACTACTAAACAGTAAGTCAAGCCCTGTTTGGTATAAGTGTTATTACAATTGTCGGATATTTTGATTTTGCTATCTTTCAATAGAGATCTCTGAACACCTAACTGGTATGCATAGATATATGTTTGGAAAAATTGATCGGTGGGAATTTACAAAACTGTAAATAAAAGCTCATATCCATTTACAAAACTGAGATCTATTGGACAGAATGAGTACTTTAATTAACATGAGAAGTAACAATAAGAGAGACAGTAACTACTAGAATCTACTGAATCTGGCTGGTGTGTCAAGACTGTTAATCCCTTCAATGGATAGAGTAATAATCTTCTGAGCACCTCTGCCAATCTCTCTCCAGGCTGTTATGTCTGATGCTGTCACATATTTCTGTGCAGAGTAAAATCACTCTTTCATATTTGTCCGCCTTCATATTTGTTCACACTTCCCCCCCCCACCCCCCCCCCCCCCCCCACTATAATTTTGTAGAGTTCAAAATGATTGTCAATAATTTTAGAAAATGTTAAATGACCTGCATGGGAGGCACTAAAGTTTATTACTATTTCATCTAATAAATTGTGTCTGGGTTGAAAGATATTGCTTATTTAAAAACTTTCACCATATGTAGTTTCCCAAGAGCTAGTAGCATCCATGTCTTCTTTAAATGTTCACAAGAATGGGAAGATTAAAACAATGTTGTTGCACACAAAATAATATCAAAGCAATTATTATAAGCTGATACAACTGAAAGAGCTTAACTAAATCTTTGTGCCCCTCAGTTGCATTAGTCCAGGACAATTGCCCTGATGTATTTCCAACCGGGGTAATGTTTGCCAATTTGATTAAATCAACAGTGTACGTACCTTAAACAACTACTGTATGTCAGACCTAAAGATGAGTCCTAAGACTTTACTGTACTTTTTTTTGATGGAGAATAAAAAGATTCAGTATGTCAAGGGTTGTTCATTAAACCAGTCCTTTGATAAGATTTTGAACCAATCAAATAATACAGAGAAATGTACGATTGGATTTCTGGGGCTTGCAGGTTACATGCTGATCACATTTTAGAATCCAATCAATCAACCTTTGATACTAGTAATTAAATGGACACATGGGGCATTGGAATCTATGGGGTCTACAAGATGTCATCTACAAACAATAACCAACTTAATGATACTCATACACAGGAGGGAGTCGAACTGACGTTGTAAAATATTGAACAATTCTATGGGCCTTTTGGAGAGTTTTCCTAGTGGAGCAAAGGACCCCTACTATCCTTCCTTCTTGTAATGTGTAATAATGACTGTTGTATCGTGGAGCCTGTCAAAGATGGACAGGATTTCAAACTTTAGGATGCTTCATTTCTTTAAACATCTTTGTTCCCATGAATCTAAACATTTTGTAAATAGTGAAGTATGATGTTGTTCTCTCTCTTTGTAACAATATTTTGCAGTTATTCTTGCATTATGAGCAATAGAGAGAATATTCCACAGTATTTGAATTCACCAGTGTGTGAAAACATGTTAAATTACCAAGATATCTTATACAGCATGATTTTAAAAAACAACGGTGTGCTTGTCGTGGACTATAATGAAATATTGTATGTTGTATACTAGACAATGTACTGCTACCCTTGGACTACAGGCAGTGTTGGGAAATCAATGGAGCAGCATTTTTAAGTACCTGTACTACTCCTAATTGGGTTGATGATGTGTGCTCCCCTGTGATATGCCTAGAAACCACTGTCTTATCACAACAATGTGCAAACAGTATAAAGTTACCAAAATAATGTTGAAAGCGTCCTTCAAAATGGTTGTACCTTTTACCTCATTGATTTCCACAGTGACAGTTGCTGCGACTGTCTTTAAAAGTAGCTGTTAATTCCTACTACAAGTTCCAATTGCTTCTATTCCTAATCTGTAATTTTGAGCCACGACTAATGTATGATCGACACACCCGCCTCAGTATGGCATCTAAATTTCCTAATATTTGTTTGAAAAGCAAAATAATTGTTAATTAGGTTGTTCATGACAGCCTGATTTGTTCTAGAAAATTCTGCTGCAACAAAAATAAATGTAGGCTCAAATAAACAAAGTAACCATGCCATTATCCCGTTAATGGTTAATAATCCTCTTCTGGTGGAAGTCCTTTTCCTAGTTACCAATCTGTGGAGTTTCACATGCTCACATGGCAAAAATTTGGTAGCTTAAGAGCAAAAGCTGATCAGTGAGGAAAGGGAGATCTGATGGGATCTAAAAAGGCTAAATATGTTAATACTTTTAAAGGCAATAGAAAAATATCCTACGTACTTTAAGGAGAAGCTCACTTTCCAGGTAAGCACTGAAAATAGAAAGTACTTACCCATGGATTATTACCTCTAGTGTTTAAATATTACTTTAAAAAATATTCCTAATCGACGGATTTCAACATGGAGCCTCCATTTCATTGGGGTTGATACTCTGGGGTGGTGTCAGCCAAGGAAATCTCCGAGGAGTGTTTTGTCTCTATAAAACTGACCGGAGTGGAATGAGTTCCTTTAGAGGTATGTTGATTGTGGGTTCCTCTCTCTTCCCCCCCCCCCCCCCCCCCCCCCCCCCCACCCCCTCCTCCTTCTTTGCCAAGCATTATTTGCTGTGTCCTGATGGTCAAAGGAAAATTAAGACTGCTCCATCAGGATAAAAAATATATTGCAGGAACAAACAGATCGCTACCAGAATATTATACTATTAACAAAGACTGTTTTAACCTCAAGTATGGAGACTATTCCAGAATATTTCAATTAACTACTGTGTGAAAACCACATGTTAAATGATCAAGATATGTTATACAGCATAATTATAAAAACAACAGTGAGCTATTATGGACTATAATGAAGGACTGTATGCTGTATACTTGACAATGTGAAAGCCAGGTCTAGTGACACCTTCTAGACCAGAACTGGTTATGTAAATTCAGAAGTGATGGAGCAGCTATGATATTCATTTTACATGGCTGTTGTCAGAGATTCATAATAATTTCTGTGGCTGATGCTTGAATCCTTCATCCACATGTGTGCAGTGGATCTTGTCAGCTCTCAGCCAGAATCCTAAGGGGAATGTAGAGGCGGAATGTCTCATCACAGAAGAAAAATGGCATTAAATAAATTTTGCCCCACAGCAAGTGTGACTCATGTCAGTGGAGGAAGGAGCTGTGGGTCAGTCCAGACAGATGGGATGAAAGTTTCTTCCCTCTCTGGTAAGCGTTAAGGGTCCTTACTGAAATGAATTTTGGCATGCAATCAGTTCCCAGTGGATGCAAGTCTATAACGTAAAACTGTCCAAATTTGGGTTCTAATTGGGCAATCTCACTCAAAGAGGCTGTAAGGGTAGCCGGTGTGGGCAATGGAAATGTTGTGTTGTTGAAGGTTGGAGTTGCTTTTCTGAGGTGAGAGCCAAACCACATTTGCTGGAGCAGTACGCAGAGTGCTCTACACCGCGTCTAACTTCACATAGCAGACCTGGAAATGATTGATATTGTCACTGGATGCAAAGAGGACAAGCTCTATTTTCTGCTTGTGGTCACTCTCCACTTGATGAGCATACAAAAGAAAATAGGATTGGAGGAGACTACCACGCATTCCCCAGCTGAAAGCGGAGGTGAGTAGGCATGATGGGAGAGGAAATTAAAGAAAAATGAACTCCAAAGTAGATCTAAAGAGATAAGTGGGCTACTCTTTCAGCCATCTACGCACACAGCCAAAAACTGATTCAATTCCGGATGGTTTTAACTACACAAAAGCTTGGCTTAGCTTCTACATGTTACAGGATCAACAAGAAAGTAAACAATTGAAGTCTTTGAGAATGATGAAATATGCATGGCTATCTGTGACAGGCAGATAAAGTAAAGCAATTAGGCACGTAATCCGAGCGGTAGGTTGCAGCAGCCCCAAGCTCTCTATTAGTTAATGTAGTTTGTACCTCCTCATCCCATCAAATCAGCTAACACTTCCACTAATTGGTTCATGAATTATACAGCTCCCATTATAATTTAATCACCAATAAACATTTTGGGCCGGTGTAGAGTGTATCTCTCATTAATTCGTTAATTTAAGCAGATGGAAGGGTGATCGGATGAACGGGTGGCATACATTGCCTGAGGCAGAGAAAAAGTGGACAAATAAAATATAAAATAAAGGGAGGGGGAAACCTTTCAGGATTTCAGTTGTCAGAAACCCAATCTTCAAGCTGACAGCCGCCTTCCTCTCTGACACTGAAATTGAGTGACAGATTCATATCAGCGCTTGTCAACTGCCTAAACATCAGGCTGGTTGGTAAACAGAGCACAATGTAAATTAATTCTCATCTTACAGCCCTTTCTCTGTTCCATGAATATTTCAGCACAGGCAGCATAAATATTAATACTAATAGCTTTGCTCAGTAGTTATTATTTCTGTTTTATGACAAATATTCATAAAATATTCAGGACCTTTTAGAACATTTACACAGTTGAATGTGAGATTGCCAGCTTCCAGGGAAGTTTGAACATATTGGGGTGCTCTTGATGTTTTTTCTAAATTAATTTATAATGAATGGTTAAATATGTAATCAATTTTGAGCAGTGATTCACCAAAATCTATGTTGGGGATATTGCTAGATTCTCTCAACAGGTCGCCTATTTTTTGTCTTTTCTTTTCTTTTTAATTGGATTCATGAGTTTTATATCTGATGTTGTAATTTGCTTGAAGTACTTGCTAATTTAGCAGTTAATGGCAGCCAAATACAGTGTCTCTTCTGCCCCTGGAGAGATTTTATTCACAACTGGGGTAGATTTGTCACAATCAATTATGACTTAAACAAGAAATGGCCAGCGGGGGCTGTGCTGGTGGAAGTCGATCTCTGAGACAGGGCCAGTACAGCTGGTATCTGAGCATTACTCAATGCACCAACCGTCTGAAAGGAGCAACCAAATAGTACCGAATATGATATATTTGGGGTTTTCCAAAATGGCCTATACGGTATATGAGTTATTACAGTTCCATTTACAGCACTTTTTTGTACATTGTGGACATGATTAAGAATTATATACATCTTTTACGCTTTGCATTTTTGTTTCTGTAAAGAAATTTAAATCAAGTTGTTTTAGACTTGGGGATTTTATGCCTTAGACACTGGTGTTTAAAATTAGATAACAAATTAGATTATTGATCATTGCACAAACATTAATACAGTCTGGCAAGAATGCAGTGTCATTCTTTATTCATGAGACTCTGTATATTTTGGGTAGTTCACCAGGGAAGTGTGGTAGGGTGCCTGTCTTTAAGACAGTTTTGAAGTGGACATACGTGACTTTCCCCTTCCTGCGCTACACCAGAGCTCCATGCGGTGACGATCCTTCTTTCTTCTTGTCATCTGCTGCATTGCATCTGCCTTCAGCATTTCAGCTTGATTCTTTTTTAGACCATTCTCCTAAAATGTTGCCATATTTGAAGTTCTGCATTATCTGGAGAAAGCTCTCTTGCATTACTGACATCCACACATTTCCTTGGCTGCCTGACTCTCGACTACAGCACTGCCTAATGGAAATTGCAAGAAAAAGGTGAAATTAAAGATTTGAGTGGGTATTATCCTTCATTTCAGTTGATACAGGGAAGTCTTACTAGGGACTGATGCACACGAATTTGTAATTAGAGTTTAATCTGGGATACCTCTGCACTACAATAGGTTGTTGGCTTCCTCTGACCACTGTGCAGTTTGACTGGTTTCATTCTGCTTCTGATTTATAAACCTTGGACAAACCCACACTACTTATTTTCTGTGTTTGATTTGCTGCTTTTTCATAGGGTGTATTTTCTGGATGTTCCTGATGATGCTGTCATTGAGCGTCTAACAATGAGGATGACTGATCCAGTTACAGGTGAAAGGTCAGTGTTTCTTTTTTCCAAACGATCAATTGTGTATGCCATTTTATACCACATATTTAGCCTCAAGACCTATTTTATACATGTTTATTATATAAACATAATTATACTATATTTTATTATAAGGGACCGTATGGCCTACTCCTGCTCCTATTTCCTATTTCTTATAACTGGAGAGGTAAAGGATGGATAGAAACCTTTGATGTTTTACCAGCTTCATTGATTTTCCCCTTAGCTAGCTTAAACTTCACTGATTGTATTTGTTCTATATAAAAGTCAGGATGTATTGTAAATATTTTGTAACAATTAGTTTTGAAGTCCCTGCCTCCCCCGCCCCCAAATTTATATTCCCTTGTTACCAACCTACAAACCACTGAAAATAATCTTTCATTGTTTACATTCTCAAACACCTTCAAAATGTTGAAATTTGTATTAGATCTGCTCTTGACCTTCTCTGCTCCAATGAATACAACCCAAATTTTTCAAGTATCTTGCCATAACTATATCCTGTCATTTCTAGTATTATCCTCGTGAATTAATGCATTCCTTTTCCTTGGCTCCAATATCCTTTTTATAATGGGTGCCCAAAAACGACACAGTATTCCAACTGTTGTCCAGGAGGATGATGCTAAGGGTGAGGAATTTATGGAGTTTTTTGTCTCAAAGACTATCCAAACAGCAGCTTAAGCCACTGCCTCCTCCTCCTCTTCCCCATCACGCCTTAACCAGGTACATCTCCTCTATGAGACTAACCTCCTGTAACCTCAGTCCCTTCGCCACCCAAATCCTTGCCACTTAACAAGCCGCGTTTCAAACTCCATATTCATTATCAAAACTGCTTTCTTCCACCTCTTCAATAACATCCGCCTTCACCTCATCATTGCTATCACTGAAATGCTGTCTATGTTTTTGTTCTCTAATACCCTGCCCTCTGGCCTCCTGAGCTCCATCCTAGATGAAACATAGAAACATAGAAACTAGGAGCAGGAGTAGGCCATTCGGCCCGTCGAGCCTGCTCCACCATTCAATACGATCATGGCTGATCATCCAAATCCAGTACCCTGTCCCTGCTTTCTCACACAGAATCCCCACATCGAGCCTGCACCTATCCCACCCTATCCCCACGTAACCCCACGTATTTAATTCCCCCTAACATATCCCATCCTATCCCCATAACCCCACATATTTAATCCCCCCCTAACACTAAGGGTCAATTTTATCATAGCCAACTCCAGCTCATCAAATTGCACCTGCCCTGCATTAAGTCCTGCTTGCCCTTTACCCCTGTCCTCACTCACGGCAATTGGCTTCCTGTCCCCTAGTGCACTGAATTCAAAATCCTTCTCCTCATATATAATTCTGTCCAAAACCTTACCGCTCTGTACCTCTACAATCTCCTCACCTTGTGCCCTATCCATACCCTTTGATCCTCCAGCCCTGGTCACCTTGTGCATTCCACCCTCCCTTACTCCACCAGCAAAGGCAGAGTCTTCAGTCATCTTGGACCTTCTGTCTGCAGTCATCTCCCTAAACCTTTACACCTTCTCCCGCTTCTCTCAAAAGTCTCCTTACGCGTTTATGGTTATCTTTCCTAACTCTCTTGCTGCTTGATATCTGTTTCTCCTCTGTAAAGTGCCCTGGGACATTTTATGTTAAAGATACTTTATAAAATAAAGACTTGCATTTATATAGCACGTTTCACGACCACCGGATGTCTCAAAGCGCTTTACAGCCAATGAAGTACTTTTGAAGTGGAGTCACTGTTGTAATGTGGGAAACGTGGCAGCCAATTTGCACACAGCAAGCTCCCACAAACAGCAATGTGATAATGACCAGATAATCTGTGTTTGTTATGTTGGTTGAGGGATAAATATTGGCCAGGACACCGGGGATAACTCCCCTACTCTTCTTCGAAATAGTGCCATGGGATCTTTTACATCCACCTGAGAGAGCAGACGGGGCCTCTCGGGTGGACGTAAAAGATCCCATGGATAAATATAAATTATTGTTGAAGCAAACATTTTGAGACACTGTAATGTCTGGGCATATTTACATTATGTTTTTTTAAAGTGATCTCCACCCTTAACATCATCAAAATATATAAATATTCAAAATTGATCGCAACAGACAATCCATTTCCCATCATTGTGTTTAATTTTTCTTTGAGATGAAGGTGGTAGAAATTTAATGAAATGTGCTCCAAAAATGGTACAGGGGCAAAGAGTTATTTGGACTAGATCTAATGAACATAATCTAATTAAATAATCTCTGTGTAAATTAACCAGTGGTTGATATGCATATGTGTATGTGGACAACCTCAAATATGCAGACATTAGGAAAGGAAAAGACTTGCATTTATAACGCACCTTATTGCATCTCAAACCACTTCACATACAATGATTTGCTTACAAGCATAGTAATTATTATGTAGGCAAATTTGGCAACCGTTTTGCATATAGCAACGCTCCACAAACGGCAATGACAATCACTTTTTGCTGCTATTGGTTGAGGGAAGAATGTTAGCTACAATACCAGAACTCCCTGCTCTTCAAATATGGCCATCGGATCTTTAATACGACCCATTGGAACAGGCAGATGGGCCACAGCTTAACACCTCATCCAAAGGACCTCACCTCCAGTGATGCAGGATTCCACTAAATTATGTGGTCCTGGAGTGGCCCTTGACCTCACGCCACTCTCACCTCTGAGTCAGAAGGCTATCGCCAAGTTAAGCTCTCACATTCAAATAAGGTTCCCTGAACCTAGACACAATAACACTGTCATCAGCAAAGGCAAAAAGATACACTAAAACTTAAAATTAAGAAAAGATCAATAATGAATCAGCAGCAAGCAATAAACTGTTGTCTGTTTAATCGTCGGTGTTTTTTACAGTTCCTAAATTACTTATAATTGGAGTAATCTACCTGTGACTGAAAATAGAGTATTTTATAATACATCATTATTGTGCCATTTGGAACCAGATAAAAACAGATTATTCCAGCATAACTTGCCAACTAAGGCACAACAGGTAAGATACAAATGCTAAACTCACCTTTAAGTCAATTATTCAGGATTTACTTTGTTTACTTGTTTCTGTCAGCTGTTGTAATTGTAGTGTGGATGAAAAATTTCTGAAGACTGGTGATTAAAGGAGATATTTTCTGCTACCAGTGAAATTTAAGTTTTTTTGCCTATTGCTGGAACAAAGCTAGCAGGCAACACAGTGAGCTGGCTGCACCCAATTTTCTGTGGTCAGCTCTTTTGAATCATTTTTCATAGCTGCCTGTAAATCTTTGACCTTATGCCAAGCAGGGAAGACAGAATTATCAGACAAGCAGGTCCAAGTTAAAAGGATGTGTGCGCTTAAAGGTAAGTGGCTGCATATGGAATCAAATATGGTTTTGGCCTTTATAAAGCTTCAAAATTAGTTTTAGATATTTAGCAGCCTGGGCTAAGGCTGGAGCTGGGGAAGAGTTACAGTGAAGTGAAAGGACCCCAGATGCATAAGAAGACACTTTAAGTAATCTGGCAATGCAAGATTACTTGGCAGTACCATATATCGGGAAGCTGGCCCAAGATTGCATGAGACAAAATGTTACCTGTTAACCTGTTCCATACTTTTTTTTCACCCACGCCTAGTCCTCACACAAACGTGCCACTGTTTCATTGCATATCATTCATAACCAGTAGGGCACACACCTTTAAGTTGGAATGCCTTGCCATACTCGCATCTTTCAATAGGGCATCACACCTCAAGTTATTGTAAAACAACCTAGCTGCATGATGCATAGTCACTTGCTGACACTCAGATTGGCAGGAATGTTGAGCACCTATCTGTCATTCTGCATGTGTTCCTCCAGTTTCCAGCATCGGAAGACTGTTGTTCTGCTTTTACAGCAGGATGGCACATCAAGGGCCCAAACACCACCTGCAGAAAGGTGTTCCTGTTGAAGCGTAGGTAGGGAAAGCACACACCTCCTGTGACATGCCCAAGCCGCAATGGTAAGGCTGTGTGAAAACACATTCCGCCTCAGTTGCAGGCAGACCTCCCTCTGATTATTGCTCTGCAACTCCTCCTCGCCCATAAATTTACTGAGTCGAATGAATTCCCCGAGTAATGTCCATTCTATCCAGGGTGGTTGTTTCCACCCAGTGGACAACAATTGCCTATGTTGTAAATTCTACGTCATACTTTCAACAGTAGGTGATGAAAAAAATGAGAAATAAAAAGAACAAAAAGGAGTAAAAAAAAGTCAAAAGATGCAACTTAAAGAGGCAGCAAAACCAAATCGTGAGGGCAAAAATACAACTTCACTGTTACTTACAAAATCAGAGGACGTACATCTTTAAGAACTTATATTCTAAAGACTTAAATGTCATTTTGGTAGTGGACCCATTGTGTGCAGGCACACAATGGTGACACTGGCCCCGATTTTAACGGAGTGCAAGTGTAGTGTGGGGTTGGGGGTTGGGACAAGTGACAAGCTCGTACGACTGCGCTGGCGTGAGGCCTCGGATATTTTAACCCCTGGGCCTCATCACCCAGGATGGACTCTCACCAGAACCCAGTGGGAATGACGAGAGTGCCAACGGGCAGGAGCGAGATTTCAGGCATCAGGAGGTCACAGCCAGAGAGCCCAGGGAATGGTCCCCATTTGGTAAGGTAACACTAAGGCAAGTCTTCGGGGAGGGGCGGGGGGTTAGTGGGAGGCGATAGAGGGAAAGCTCAGGGCAGGGGCAGCCAAAGGTTTCCTTGTGTGATCCGGAAGAGCGCTCCTGCTCCTCCTGGCCCACAAGGAAACCATTAATACCGTGAAAAAATCTTACCTTGCTGAGCATCTTCTGGCCCTGGATTCATCTACTGGCAGCTTTCCCCAGCGCGTTCCGCACACTGCGCAACTTGCACGGCCCAGGATTAAAATCGCGTTTGTTCCAAATGACTTCATATGACGCCGACTTTTGAATTTTGATTAGTTTCTCTTTTAATAAAATGAAATATAGAAATTCAATTCAGACCAGATAATAACCCTTCTCAAATGAATATCCTCATACCTGCAACAGAATGATTGTTCAGCATCTGATCTGTTTCTTTAAGCCAACTTAAAGTTTGTGAACCATTAATCCACATCATCTCATCGATTCTTATTCACTCTACTTTTTGTAAAAAGTGGACCAGAATATAGATCAGTAATATCATAGAGCTCTTCTGTATCAAATATCCAATATCCCTTTGTTCCTTTGCTTTCCCTTTGAAATCTTATAACCTGAATTTGGATCTTGTCGCACCTGATCTTTTATTGAGAGTAGGTTTGTAAGTGCTCCAATGAGGTTCTCTGAATTTGCAAATGTGCAATGCCCTGGCAAATGGAGAAGAATTCTCAATTACTCTAAATCCCAACTTCTGACAAAGGACAAATTGCTCCTAACTTAGAAATTCCAGATGCAAAATTCAGTCTTTTTTCTCTGCTCCTCCGGTCTATTTGCCCCTCATTTTAAGTCAGTAACACTATGCAGAAAGTACTTTTTGCCCAGATATTTGCAACCATTAGAGTAATACAGGTTGAGCGTCCTGAATCCGGCAACCTCGGGACTGAGGCCAAGCCGGTTTTCACGTTTTTCCGGACTTCGGAACGTGTTTCTGATGTCCAAAGTCCGGAAATATCGCAACCTGGGCTCAGGCATTTCCGGACTTCGGACATCAGAAACACGTTCCGAGTCCGGAAATGCCTGGGCCCAGGTTGCGATATTTCTGGTTTTTGGACGTCACCTTGTAGTTCTTCTCCTCGCAGGTCTTGTAGTCCTCGCTTCTTCGCAACGCATGGTAAGCCTCCCTCTCTTGTTTTTGTAACGCAGTACTCTGTAACTGTACTTAATGTGTGCTTCCCCGCCTGTATCTTTTGCTACCATCTTCAAATTTGAAAAGGAATGTACAGTACTCAAAGCATGAAATATAATAAAGGTTTTTATTTGTAAAACAGTTAAGTTATGACATATAAAACAGTAAATGAAGGCTTTTATTTGTTAAACAGAGTAAAAATAAACAGGTACAGTTACAATTGGCTGGAGGTTGTGCTTGAGGTAGCGGGCTCAGCTATGATGTCTGGGGCTGATGATGGGCCAGCAATAGGATTATCAAATGTGGAAATTACTGGTGTAGGTCTTGGGCCTTCTGTTGCGACATCTTTTGAAAGATATTTAATATTGTTGTTTGTTTAAATAATTTGGGCTTTTCTTTCACTAATCTTTCCCGAATTCTGTAGACCTGCAGTATTTCTTCTTCACTTATGAAGCTTCGTTGCTCTAAGGCGTGAATTAATTCTTGACAAAGATTGATTGCTTTGTCAATCGGCCCTTTTTCGACTTGATCACAGACATCATCATCATCCTCACTGCTGTCATCCTTTTCTTCTGGATGCAAAACCCTCTGCATGATTTCTTCATTTGTCACTGCATGCACAATGGGAGCATCGTTGTCTATGTCCATGACTTCTGCGACATCGTCCTCATCAATATAATTTTCAGCTGCCTCATGATAAGCTGAGGCTTTCTCACCACATACTTTCAGTTGCCTGATGCCATGACGCCTTTTAAATTTGGCTAGCCAACCAGAAGAGTACTTGCATGGAGTTTCAATCCCCAGTTGTGCATGGAATATTTTAGCTTGTTGCACCACCATTGGGCCAGACAAAGGAACCTTTTCACTTCGCTTCTGTTGCCACCATTCCATCACTGCTCGATCCAAATCATCACATTTCGGCTTATGCATACTTTTTCTCTTACTCATTTCCTTATGAACATCACTTTCCGCATAAAACTTCATGAGCTGTTCTTTCTGTTTTCTAATATCATAGATGGTAGAGAGTCCAACACCATACTCCTCACTTAATCTTCTCACTGAAGCACCTCTATCTAATCTCTGAAGTAACTCAACCTTCTTGGCAATTGAAAGTGAACTATGCTTCCTCTTTCCTTTATCTGAACCCATTGGGGTATCTGTTGGCCTTTTTGACATGTTTGCAATGACAACACAAATTCACAATCTTTACCTGTGCAGATCTTTAAATCGGGAAAAACACCACAGCAATGGAGTCAGGTTGGGTGGGGTCTGATCATGGGGTGTAGGTGGGTCACCTGGGGTTAAGTCTGGCCAAAGGAACTTGTGTGCTGTGCAGAGTTGCTGCGGACCCAGGAGCAGCGGTACGGTGACTGTGAAGACCTGGCCTGGAACCAGTAGGATTGGCGTTTTTATTCTTGCAATTTTTGTCACTGTACAGTAGTTGGATTTCATTTTTTGGCTTTTCACTGGGCCCGGCTGGCGGCGGAAACGGTTTGACAGGGTGTCCAGATTCCGGAACATTTTACGGATTCCGGATGACCCTGCCACCAATCGTCCCGGATTCCGGAACATTCCGGAACTCCGGATTTTGGATGCTCAACCTGTAACTCAAAGTTAATCTCTGCTTATAAGCCTGCTTTTTTTGTTCCTCCAGTCACTATAATATTGTGATATTCCCCACAGTCAGATAATCTGCCCACACTTAATACATGAAGAAAGGCTTTTTGGGTAAAGTACACAGGGCTGCCACAAACCACAGAAGCTTATGGCGGGGCGGGGGAGGGAGGGGGGTGTTGGGGGCTGGGCGGAAATGGCACAAGATCAGCTTGAGGAGATGCTCATAAATCCAGGTGATGTGTCATAAGCAGCCCACAGAGGGCAGCAGATATATTAAAAGTCATTCCTTCTGACATAATTCGTAAGGAAATATTACACAACGGCCTAGCAATTCGGGCACGCCCAAAAATGGGAACAATCCCTGCGCCTGAATGGATAGGCCTGAGGCGCACGTAATATTGGGCCTCAGGCCTCGTTATCATTGAACCGGTGAGCTGTGGGCACCTAATGGGCGTCCCCAGGTAGCTCGCCGGAGAAGAGGATTCGTAGATTGGGTGGCTGCGACGCCAGCAGCGACCCTCAGGTAAGTCATTAAAGGCAACTGGTAGAGGGGGCGGCCGGGAGAGGGGGATTGCGTGAGGGGCATCGATGTCCGGGATCAGGAGAGAAGGTGGCGGTGATGAGCAAAGGGTTGAGGCTGGCTGCCTCAGGGCAACCCAATATAGGGGTCTAAAACAGGTGTCAGGCCCTTTATTTGCACATGCAAAGGACCTAACGACGGTTTTTTGCCTATACCAATATGGCCTCCGACTCGTAATGAGCGTGCACTTCCTGCCCGTCATATTAGAGGTTTAGGAGGCCGTTTAGCACCTGAAACCAAGAAGACAATAGGACAGAGGAATAAGAGCATAGAAGTTCGCAATAAGATTACTGATATTTAGTGTTGTCTGTCTTGGACTGCTGTCCATTCTAGATTAATATTTGATGTATATGTGTCAAAAGTTTTTGATATGTTGAATCTAAACTTTCTTGCCTGCCCTTAATGTTTGTCAGATTGGCAGAGCCTGCTTCTGCCTGATGTCAGCTTCAAGCCCTCTCATTTCTCAGCCCCATTCCTTGCATTGGTCCAATGTCTCAAACCTTACTTAATGTGCATCTCAATCATCTCCTCCCGCCCCCATCTGCCAGCTTGCTACCTTCTTTCCTTGCCTGTTATCTGTCAAGATTAATGCAATCAGGCTGCTCTCTTGGTGCTGCTGCGTTCTCTGCCTTGGCCACTGTGCTGCTGCTCCCACTCAACGTGCTGTCACAGGAAATATCTTGATATCCTCCATGCTAGTGAAGAAAATTCCCTATTTTCCTTGGACGCTGTCTCGCTGTGGGGCAGAATCCTGCATGTGGGACTGAAAAAGTGTGGCAGCTGTGATGAAGGGTGTTCTGGAGAATAAGACTTGGGGAGGTAGGGAGGGACAGAAGCAGGAGATGGGTTTGATGCTGTCATTGGTTAGGTGGGGAGGGAACATGGAGACATAAAGGGCGCGATCTTGCCAGCCCTGGGGAGGCGGGTATGGAGGTGGGACTGCCGGGAAAATGGCAGAATTTGGGAGTGGGTGCCCAATCCGCCCCCAACCCGCCTCCATGCCATCTTGCCAGGAGGCGGGTAGCCGTCCCGCGCCGGGTCCCGTCTCCTTGGAGGCGGGAAGGGATTACAGCCATTTAACTGCCTGTTAACAGGCAGAAAATAGGCTTATCACCATTTTGCCCACACAAGTGCGGGCTTCCCGAAGGCTCCAAAACCCGCCAGGTCAGCGAGGCGGGTAGTGGGTCTGCGGGGTCCAAAAGTGTGCTGTGGAGGTGAGTGATGGGTGCAAGTGTGGAGAGGTGAGTATCTGAGGTAAGTGCAAAGTGTTAGGAAAAAGTGTACTTACCTTTGTTTCTTCCTGCAGGCTTCAGTCGGTGGGTATGCGGAGAGTCTCGCACCTCCGCGGTAGAGATGACAGATGGCCGTTGCATTTTCCAATGCACCAACCATCTAATTTCTGCAAAAGAAAGAGGTTTGATGAGGTCTTGAACTTAAGACCTCATCAAACTACAGAGAATGTCACTCTTTGACAGCTTCACAGAGCTGTCAAACGATGACAATTCATCTGTCAAAAATTTTTGACAGATGAAACGTCATACATTGACATTCTCTGCAACCGGCTTTCCCTTAATTGGCCTGCTAAGCCCGCTGGGCGGGCTTAACAAGATCAATCAAGGGAAAATAGCATGGGTTGGCAAGAAGTTGATGGAGTCCCGCCTCCAAAAGCTCCCCATTGGCAAAATCACCCCCAAAGGGTTTGAAAATGGAGAGAATAGATTTCACAGACATGTAGAGAAGGAAAGATCTCCGAGCCTCAGATCTCAAAAGCATGGAGAAGGTGGAAAGGGAGAAAAACATTATCTGCCCTATTGAGATCACATTGTTCTTAAAATTGTGGAAAAATCTCCTTTATTTTTTAGCAGGAGATTGGGAAAGGGAATTCAGAGGGTTATCGGGCAAACAGGAGAACAAGGGCCTATCAAAACAAGTGGACAAACTCCATTGCTTACCAGCATAACCTTTGTGCCAGTGAGATGTGGGTGCCCACTCACATTAAGTCTGCTTATTGGTTATTGAACATGTAGACAAAAATATTTTGCTAAAGTGCAGTTTGTAACTGGACCTACTTCCTGCACTGAGACTCTTTTTCACTCATTGATGGATGTCATATTTCAAACAGTGGTTTCCCTCCTTTTGGTGGGAAGGCTTATTTTGGGGCAGTTGAGGAACAGCAACTACAAACCTCTTTAACAGCTGCTATTGATACTTGCCAAGCCGTCTCAAGAGCCGCCATCAACTGCTTCACTCGCAAAGGCAGGAATCCTCCCACCTTGCCACACAATAAATCCATCCCACAATCAATAAAAAGAGAATCCTTCCACTCAAATCTTCAGTGTATACACCCAGACTTGTTTTACCTGGACTGCCTAAGAGAGAAGAGAGTTTTCCTGTTCATCTACATTTAAAAACCCCCCACAAATATAACAATGAACGAGTTCCGATAGTGATTTATTAATAAACGTTGTGTCTACCACGGTGCTTCCCTTTTACCCACTGTTTCCATGGTGGTGTTGCGGATGCACGTCTACCTATCCTAGTGCTCTTTCTAAGTGACCTCCCACTGACAGGGAACTAGGAGGGGGTTAGGTTGGCATATGCTGTGTCCCCAGAATGTGGTGCTGGGATACGAGATAGCCCTCGATCCTCATAAGCCTGGACCCCGGATGCTTCCCCCTACAGTCTGTGAACTCTCCACAAATGCAGTGGTAGCCTGGCCCAGGTTATCAAGGGATAGAATTTTAAAACCAAGAAAGAGCACAAGTGCCAAGGCAGGCTTCAGTCAAGAACATGTGTGAAGTATTATTAGTAAAACCATCAGGTACCTTAATTTTGAAGGCTGTATGCTACAAGGAGGAGCCAAACCACTCACTTAGCTTCTTTCATAGAAACATAGAAAAATAGGAGCAGGACTAGGCCATTCGGCCCTTCGAGCCTGCTCTGCCATTCAATATGATCATGGATGAACCTCTATCTCAATACCATATTCCCGCTCTCTCCCCATACCCCTTGATGCCTTTTGTGTCTAGAAATCTATCTATCTCCTTCTTAAATATATTTAGTGACTTGGCCTCCACAGCCTTCTGTGGTAGAGAATTCCACAAGTTCACCACCCTCTGAGTGAAGAAATTTCTCCTCATCTCAGTCCTAAATGTCCTACCCCATATCCTGAGACTGTGACCCTCGTTCTAGAGCCCTCAGCCAGGGGAAACATCCTCCCTGCATCCAGTCTGTCTAGCCCTGTCAGAATTTTATACGTTTCAATGAGATCCCCTCTCATTCTTCTAAACTCTAGTGAATACAGGCCTAGTCGACCCAATCTCTCCTCATACGATAGTCCTGCCATCCCAGGAATCAGTCTGGTGAACCTTCACTGCACTCCCTCTATGGCAAGTATATCCTTTCTTAGGTAAGGAGACCAAAACTGCACTCAGTACTCCAGGTGTGGTCTCACCAAGGCCCTGTATAACTGTAATAAGACATCCTTGCTCCTGTACTCAAATCCTCTTGCAATGAACGCCAACATACCATTTGCCTACCTAACTGCTTGCTGCACCTGCATGTTTGCTTTCAGTGACTGGCGTACAAGGACACCCAGGTCCCTTTGTACATCAACATTTCCCAATCTATCACCATTTAAATAATATTTTGCCCTTCTGTTTTTCCTACCGAAGTGGATAACTTCACATTTATCCACGTTATACTGCATCTGCCATGTATTTGCCCACTCACTCAACTTTTCTAAATCGCCTTGAAGCCTCTTTGCATCCTCCTCACAACTCACAATCCCACCTAGTTTCATGTCATCAGCAAACTTGGAAATATTACATTTGGTTCCCTCATCCAAATCATTGATATACATTGTGAATAGCTGGGGCCCAAGCACTGATCTCTGCGGTACCCCACTAGTCACCGCCGGCCATCCTGAAGAAGACCCATTTATTCCTACTCTCTGTTTCCTGTCTGTTAACCAATTTTCAATTTCCAGGAACCTCGGGGCCTATAAACAAGGATTCTGCAGTAATTTGGCCAATTTTGCCTCCTGTTGATCCGTGCCCATTTAAGCAGGTCGGGCCTTAAGGCGTATCCAAAATTCTTGTCACCTGGGTCTCTCCATCAATTGTACGCCTCCATGTACATCCAAAGTCTGACCTCTCTCTTCTAATGAGCACTTCCAGACACTCCAATTCTGCCCAGCCACTGCTGTACACACACTACTCCTGAACAGTGCCTTTCCAGGAAAATTGGCCCTTGTAACTGTCCTCTAGATGCCGGAACAATGCCACTCGAGATTGGCTAGTATTATTAAATTATAAAAAAGGACTTGCATTTATATAGCGCCTTTCACGACCACCGTCTCAAAGCGCTTTACAGCCAATGAAGTACTTTTGAAGTGGAGTCACTGTTGTAATGTAGGAAACGCGGCAGCCAATTTGCGCACAGCAAGCTCCCACAAACAGCAATGTGATAATGACCAGATAATCTGTTTTTGTTATGTTGGTTGAGGGGATAAATATTGGCCAGGACACCGGGGAGAACTCGCCTGCTCTTCTTCGAAATAGTGCCATGGGATCTTTTACATCCACCTGAGAGAGCAGACGGGGCCTCGGTTTAACATCTCATCCGAAAGACGAATAACCATCAACAAACAGGAAACCTTTTTTAAAAAGCAAGAATACAGAAAATATTCACCCCTCACTAGATCTTTAGACTATATACTGTCAATCTGAGGCATCGATGGGTGTTTTTCTAGAAGTTGCTATTTTCATTCCTTCGAGGACTCTTGCCTGTTGTAAACTGATTTTCAGGCAAGGTTTGTGGATCGGAGACTCGGAGAGACATCAAGAATATTGCAGGCAGTTCTGTGGAATGCACTGGGTTGAAGGCTGCAGCCTTTTCGTAGATTCTTTTATCCCCAGTGCTGACTGGCTCAGTGCCATATTATAGGGCAGAATTTCCATGAAGTTCCATCAATCCCACCATAACTTCGGCAGAATCGCTGCAGAAGCAGCGGCAACAGCTATTCCCGCCATTTAAGAATACTGTATAAGAACATTACAAGTAAGAGCAGGAGTAGGCCATACGGCCCCTCGAGCCTGCTCCGCCATTCAATAAGATCATGGCTGATTATCGACCTCAACTCCACTTTCCCGCCCGATCTCCATATCCTTCGATTCCCCTAGAGTCCAAAAATCTATCTATCTCAGCCTTGAATATACTCAAAGACTCAGCATTCACAGCCCTCTGGGACAGAGAATTCCAAAGATTCACAACCCTCCGAGTGAAGAAATTCCTCCTCATCACAGTCTCAAATGGCTGGGTTTCTACCGAAGGTATAGCAGGAAATGGAGAAAACCCCAGCAGAAATTCCTGACGCATATATTTGCTACACATATGAATTTGAAGCACAAAACCAGCTCATGGCAACCATGACAGAAGATGACTTGGAATGACAGGCAGCTCAGCAGTGCTGATGAAGTGAAATGTTCACTTCATGAACTTTTAATTTTGTTCAGAGTCTAGTTTCAATCAGGAAAACAGCTCCCTGGGTTGAATGGCAGCTTCATTCACAGACCATCAAAAAACAGAGCGAGCGAAACGCTGACTGATTCCTTTGCGTAATTTGTAAATTAAACTGCCAGTCAAACTATGCCGTTTTCTAGATTGAAGCCAGATACTGAACAAAATGGTAAAATACACCTGCTGCATTCTTTTAGTGGATGTCACCTTGAAATACGTTTGCAGCTGTCAAACTTTAATGCAGGTTCTTGGGTGGAGGGGGACTGACGGATGGAGGGAAAGGGTTCATGGGTTACTAAGTGTCAGCGAGTGAATTGGAGCTCCCTTGAGGGTTAATGTACACTACAGATGGAGCGTTAGTGTGAAGCGGTTCCCCCTTTGCACCAATTTTAAACTTGTGTAGTGTAAATCTGCAGTTGAGGCCCAACCTGACTTCTGAACAAACTACAAAGTATTTACAACACAGAAACAGGCCATTCGGCCCAACAGGTCTGTGCCAGTGTTTATGCTCCACGCGAGTCTCCTCTCACTCTACTTCATCTAACCCCATCAGCATATCCTTCTATTCCTTTCTCCCTCATGTGCTTATTCAGCAAACTGATATGCTCAAAATCCTGGCATGCGCGTTTGTGAGCAAAACTCCACGTTAATAGCGCAAATTCATAAAATCTACCATTCTAAGTGTACTATGGTGGTAATTTTCCCAGTTAGGGCTCCCAGATTTGCCTCTCGATCGTGTATATCAGAAATTCAGGAGTCCACTGTCCTTGATTTTCCATCCTTTAATAGGATCCCCACTGGGAGCCACACACTCAGAAAATTACTCCTTATGTGTTAACAACAAAGACAGGGTTTCTAGCTCAGGCTAGGAAGTGACGGTTGGAAAAGTTTTTGGGTCAAAGAGGGGGGAGCTTGATGAAAACTGGTGGCCTTCATTTTCCTGCACGTTTCTCTCCACCAAACATACAGACGGACCTCAGCCCCCGCCCCCCCCCCCCCACCCAACCTTCGAACACCACCGCTCACTTCAGTCCTCTCAGAATCTCAGACGCCTCCCTCCTCCCCAGTCCTTCCCACCCTGCAATGCACCCCGCGCCCTCCCCCCCCCCACCGCATTTCTAGATCCCGTGAGCTCCTCCCAGTAGTCACACAGCCCGGCACTCCCTTCCAGATTTCAGCCCCCGATTGGCTGCTCCCAAACTCCACCTTCCATTGTTCCTAGACTTCAGGACCCCTTTTGTGGTGTTTCAAGACCCTGACCCCATCCAAAGTTCCCAGACCATGTAATCGCCCCTCAACGTTCCCTCCTCCTGATCCTCCTTTCAGTACTCCGTCGTCCAGCAACCCTGCTTCCCCAAAGCTCCTTACCCTAGCACCCCATCCCAGTGATGCTACACCCAAGACCAGTGCCATATCTCAGCAACCCTTTCCATCACTTTCACACTTGCAACACACCACTTCCAGTACTCGCACTACTAGCAGATCTCAGAAACCCCTCTCCCCAGTACGCCCCACACTCTTCCATGCCTCTCGCACACACTATCAGTAAATAAATATCCCCTGTACTTATGTTCTGATGAAGGGTCATCGACCTGAAACGTTAACTCTGCTTCTCTCTCCACAGATGCTGCCTGACCTGCTGAGTATTTCCAGCATCTTCTGTTTTTATTTCAGATTTCCAGCATCCGCAGTACTTTGCTTTTGTATCCCCTGTACTTATGTTGTTTCTACGTTCCGAGAAGCTGTTAGTATTTATCCTACTGTGTCTAGTTAAGCTTCGGAGTTTGTAAATCATTTTTCCATTAGATCTGCCATGTGGCATTACTGGGATTCTGGGAAAGATCATAAACTTGAAGGCAAGGCATATTCTGCTCATGGCTGGTCCTACAGGATGACTCAGTTAGCTCCTAAATTAGGTTAAAGGTAAGTACCACAGCTCACAGGTGCAGCAGTATTCCGCGAATAACAGGCAATACAACAAATAAAGCTGAATAATTCATTACATAAGAAAAGATTTCCTCCTTGCTTCAGGGACATATTAAAATTAGGCATTCTATTTTTAATTTATAATGTTGCCTTGCAGACTGGACACACATACAGCTTCGAAAAGATCTAGACAACAAGTTAATAAAGCTTTGAAGTCCCTGACAGTGCAAACCATTAAAGCTTCAACACACTGTGTCACGCTGCAGGCTTTATTGCGGTATTTATGTCACTATTAGAACAGACTGGTACAGCGTAGGCTGTTTCCAGTAGCAATGACTAATCGAGATGTCTCCTGCAGCGTCACAAGACAATCGTATTCGGTTGGTAATTGACATTGTGTTGACGCTCAGGAATCGTGTCATGTTGTACTCTTTAATGATACAAGTTATTTGCAAGCAAGCTAACAAATGTAAAGTACAGGATCTTTAAAAATAGAAGTGTTTCTACTGAGTTGTGATACAATTGAAGCTATAAAGGAACCAGCAGAAGCCTTAACTGTGCCTTTCAGTCACTCCTGTTTTATGCTTTAAGGCTGATGGTAAGAGGCACCTTGGCAACAGACATCTAGTGTAGAACGCTCACTGATGAGGCATTATTAAGTATGAATTTGTTTCCCCTTGTTGCCCCTATTACCACCCCAGCTGAGATCGACAATGCACGTAACATTCGCAACAAGGTGGATGAATTAATGGCACTAATAGAAGTAAATGGGTATGATGTAATTGCCATTACAGAGACATGGTTGCAGGGTAACCAAAGCTGGGAACTGAATGTTCCAGGGTACTCAACATTTTGGAAGGACAGACAAAAAGGAAAAGGAGGTAGCGTAGCGCTGTTAATAAGGGATGAGATCGGTACGGTAGAGATAAAAGATCTTGGCTTGGCAGATCGTGATGTAGAACTTGAATCAGTTTGGGTGGAGCTAAGAAACAGCAAAGGGCGGAAAACATTGGTGGGAGTTGTGTATAGGCCACCAAACAGTAATGGTAATGTAGGGCACAGTATCAATCAAGAGATTAGAAGTGCATGTAACAAGAGCAATACAGTAATCATGGGGGACTTTAATCTACATACTGACTGGGCAAATCAAATTACCACTAATGGTGTGGAGGACGAATTCTTGGAATGCATGCGAGATGGTTTCCTGGATCAGTATGTGGAGGAACCAACCAGGGAACAGACTATTCTGGATCTGGTACTGTGTAATGAGAAAGGGCTAATCAATAATCTTGTGGTAAAGGGGCCTTTAGGGACAAGTGACCATAATATGATTGAATTTTACATTAAGTTTGAGAGTGATGCAGTCCAATCTGAAACTAAGGTCTTCAATCTAAACAGAGGAAACTACAAGGGTATGAGGGACAAATTGGCCATGGTAGATTGGGAGACTACACTAAAAGGTATGAAGGTGGACATACAATGGCTAACATTCAAGGAAATAATGCATAATTTGCAACAAACATATATTCCTCTAGGGCATAAAAACCCAAAAGGAAAAGTGATCCAACCATGGCTAACAAAAGAAATTAAAGCTAGTATTAAGTCAAAGGAGGAAGCTTATAAAGTTGCCAGAAAAAGCGGTCAGCCTGAGGATTGGAATCTTTTTAGAAATCAGCAAAGAGGGACCAAGAAATTGATAAAGAAAGGGAAAATGGAATATGAGCACAAACTAGCGAAAAATATAAAAACGGATTGTAAAAGCTTGTATAGGTATGTGAACAGGAAAAGACTGGCGAAGGTAAATGTAGGTCCTTTACAGTCAGAGACGGGAGAATTTATAATGGGGAATGAGGAAATGGCAGAGAAATTAAATAAATACTTTGTTTCTGTCTTCACGGAGGAAGACACAAGAAACCTCCCAGAAATACGAGAAAACCAAGGGTGTGACGAGAATGAGGAACTTAAAGAAATTATTAGTTAAAAAACAGTACTAGCAAACTTAATGGGACTAAAAGTCGACAAATCCCAAGGACCGGATGACCTACATCCTAGGGTTTTGAAAGAGGTGGCCATTGGAATAGTAGACGCATTGGTTGTCATCTTTCAAAATTCTATAGATTCTGGAACGGTTCCTGCAGATTGGAGGATAGCAAATGTAACCCCGCTATTTAAGAAAGGAGGGAGAGAGAAAACGGGGAACTACAGACCTGTTAGCCTCACATCAGTAGTTGGGAAAATGCTGGAATCTATTATAAAGGATGCAATAACTGGGCACTTAGAAACTAATAGTAAGATTGGGCAGAGTCAACATGGATTTATGAAAGGGAAATCCTGTTTGACAAACCTATTGGAGTTCTTTGAGGATGCAACTAGTGGAGTAGACAAAGGGGAACCGGTAGATGTGGTGTATTTGGATTTTCAGAAGGCCTTCGATAAGGTCCCACACAAGAGGTTGGTGAACAAAATTAGGGCACATGGAATTGGGGGTAATATACTAGCATGGATTGAGAATTGGTTAATAGACAGAAAACAAAGAGTAGGGATAAACGGGTCTTTTTCAGGATGGCAGGCTGTGACTAGTGGGGTACCGCAAGCATCGGTGCTTGGGCTCCAGCTATTCACAATCTATATCAATGATTTGGATGAGGGGACTAAATGTAACATTTCCAAATTTGCTGATGATACAAAGCTAGGTGGCAGTGTCAGTTGCGAAGAGGATGTGAAGAGGCTTCAAGGGGATCTCGACAGGCTCAGTGAGTGGGCGAGAACATGGCTGATGGAATATAATGTGGATAAATGTGAAGTTATCCACTTTGGTAGAAAAAACAGAAAGGCAGAGTATTTCCTAAATGGTGAAAGATTGGGGAATGCAGATGCTCAAAGGGACCTGGGTGTCCTTGTACATGAGTCACTAAAAGTGAATGTGCAGGTGCAGCAGGCTATTAGGAAGGCAAATGGTATGCTGGCCTTCATTACAAGAGGATTTGAGTACAGGAGTAAAGAAGTCTTACTCCAATTATATAGGGCCTTGGTGAGACCACACCTGGAGTACTGTGTACAATTTTGGTCTCCTTACCTAAGGAAGGATATACTTGCCATAGAGGGAGTGCAACGAAGGTTCACGAGATTGATTCCTGGGATGGCGGGACTGTCGTATGAGAAGAGATTGAGTAAACTAGGCCTGTATTCTCTTGAATTCAGAAGAATGAGAGGGGATCTCATTGAAGCATACAAAATTATTACAGGGCTTGATAGGATGGATGCTGGGAGAATGTTTCCCTTGGCTGGGGAGTCTAGAACCAGGGACCACAACCTCAGGATAAAGGGTAGGCCATTCAGGACTGAGATGAGAAGAAATTTCTTCACACAGAGGGTGGTGAATCTTTGGAATTCTCTACCCCAGAGGGCTGTGGAGGCTCAGTCATTGGGTATATTCAAAACAGAGATCGATAGATTTCTGACTAGTAAGGGCATCAAGGGATATGGCGATAGGGCCGGTGAATGGAGTTGAGGCAGAAGATCAGCCATGATCTCATTGAATGGCGGAGCAGGCTCGAAGGGCTGAATGGCCTACTCCTGCTCCTATTTCTTATGTTCTTAAGTTCTTCTGACTCCGACTGGGGACCAAGCCTGGCCTGTCTGGATCAGTTCCTCACCCATTAGTGCACTTCGCAACTGAATTCCCGTTTAACTGAAACTCTTGGTTAAACAACGCCTCGATTTTAAAATTCTCATCCTTGTTTTCAGATCCCTCAAAGGCCTCGCCCCTCCCTATCTCTGTAATCTCCTCCAGCCCCACAACCCCACGAGATATCTGCGCTCCTCTCATTTTGGCCTCTTGAGCATCCCCGATTTTATTCGCTCCACCATTGGCAGCCGTGCCTTCAGCTGCTAAGGCCCTAAGCTCTGGAATTCCCTCGCTAAACCTCTCCGCCTCTCTACCTCTCTTCCCTCCTTTAAGCTGCTCCTTAAAACCTATCTCTTTGACCAAGCTTTTGGTCATCTGCCCTAATTTCTCCTTATGTGGCTCTGTGTCAAATTTTGTTTTATAACGCTCCTGTGAAGCGCCTTGGGACGTTTTTCTACGTTAAAGGTGCTATATAAAAGAAGTTGTTGTTGTGAATTTCATGATCAGAGGTCAAACATGGGCCACGATGGTGAGTGCCTAATTCTAACCAGTACACCACCAGACTATCAAAAATAGTAGTTATTTCTGGATCAATTGGTACTTTTAAAATGAATTTAGATCAATATGTGGTAAGAAAGGTGATTGCAGATTACACAGATATTAACGATCTATTCAATTCATGTGGTATTAGGAATAGATTACAGAGCTCCTGGAGGTTGGGGGAGTGGTGGGTGGGTGGAACAATCCTTGATTGAAGCAGTGGAAGCTGCAGGCTTGTTGGGCCATGGCCTTTTATCATTTTTAACTTTATGTTCGTACTAGTGGATCTCGCATCCTGTTCCTCATAGGTAGTCTGGGATCTGGAGTGCATCTGTGGGAAAGTGAGCTCTGAGCAGCCGCAGTCTTGGTGTTACTGGTACAAGATTTACAGAGTGATGTTAGAGCTTTCGTACAGAATGTCTTCCCCCAGCTGTGTCTATCTGGAAGTTTTAAAGCATGAAACATGATAACAATGCCCCCTGAAAAACACTGATAAGTGTATTATTAATACCCTTTCTTAGCACTTAGGGTTCAGCACCATGTCCTTCCGGTTTGTTTACATTCACCGACAACACAGCAACGTAATGCATTGGCTCAACACACAGTGTCACAGAGTATTGGCCCAGAAATTGATCTCGCTCTGTTCCCGCGGGGGTAAGGCTTTCCCGCGATCTCTCACCTCGCTTGTGCTTTTTCAGATCCAGCTCGCACGAACTTCATGTTCTAGAGATCAGCTGGGCAGTGCTTGCGTATCCCAGCGGCGTAGTGAATTAGTGCGAGCTGTGGGATCACGTGACTCAGTTAGAGCCAATGGCAGCACGCCATCTTCCATTCATAAGTTTCACAGCACCCTGTGAAATCTATGAATCTTACACCCCCCCAAAATAACAGCTAAACCTCAATTAAATTTTAAAAAAAAACCATCACATTAATAAAATAAGTATAGTTAATTAAATTAACCATTTTAAATAAAAAATTAAATTTTTGAAAAAATTTAAAATCTTTTAAAAAGTTATAAAAATAAACTTACCTGTCTTTAAAGTCTCTAAAAAAGATATACCTGTAAAAAAAAAATTCAAAAAAATACTTAATTCACTACTTACCTTCTTAAAAGCGGGTCTTACTCCTCCTTTTTACATTTCCAAAATCTTCCCTACTTACCTGCGCGTCCAAAGCATGAAGTGCACAGCGTGTGCGCAGCCTGTAGCGCGCACGCGATGCACCCAGGACCCGCCCCCTTTTCAGAAGAGCAATTGCCGGTTTTCAGCGCATGCGCAGGGCATGCAGAAAACCGGCAATTGGAGTGGGAATACGCGAGAGTACGCAGTGCGTACTCTCGCGTCCCGGGATCAATTTTCGGCCCATTGAGTTATGGTCTGAGCCTGTGTTCTCCCACCCTGCTGATTTCCCCATCTCAGCCGTGCCACTGTGGGCAAGCACCAAGAGATACTTAGCTTTTGAAGGAAGAGTTGTCACCCAACTAATACCACTTGCCAACTAGCTTGCAGTGGCATCAGTAGAGGCCTACAAGCAGGTTGCTTGCATTTGATATGTGAAATAAGAGATCAGGAAAAAAGGGGAGAAAATAACTCTAAAATGAGAAGTGCGTGCCTTTACCAAGAAACAAAAAGCTTCTGTCATCTACCAGCATTTTCTGACTTATCTCATTGTAGTGAAGAGGCTGATGGTGTTGCATCCCAGCTTTCACTCTCATACAAACCTGATTAGATGCATTTATGGGGAAGCTAGATAAATACATGACGGAGAAAGTAATAGAAGGATATGTTGATGGGGTGAGATGAAGAAGGGTGGGAGGAAGCTCCTGTGAAGTATAAACACCGGCATGGACTTGTTGGGCTGAATGCTTGTTTCTGTGCTGTAAATACTATGTAATATGTAATAATCTGCTCCTGCCCCTACCTCTTGTAAGAGTGTAGAAAATGGAGAGCAAATAAGACATTAAACTGAGACCTTGTTGGCATGCTGTGGTGGCATTGAAGGTCCTATGGCACTATTCAGAAAAAAGTATTAGAGTTTTCCTGCTATCGTAGCCAACACTTGGCCTTCAACCGATACCATCAAAAATAGATTAATTGGCCATTCATCTAATTAACTGTTTGTGGGATCTTGCTCTGTGTAAATTGGCTGGAGTGTTTGCCTGTCTAATTTGTAGTATGTGAAACACTTTGAGATGTTTCTGAGAAATTTGATGAGGCTCTAATAAATGCGAGTCTTTCTTTTAATAGAGGAAAGAATTACATTTTCCTGTAGAATATATTGGAATCATGCAGTCATTTCTCCGAAACATTTTTCTTCTTTCTATCCCTCAGCTTTGGGACTATAAAATTCTGATATTTTTATGCTTCCCACATTAGGAAATGGCTTTGGTTTCTACTGTGGAATTTTGCCAAAACATTGTTATTTATGGTTAGTTTATATTTAGCAGTAGTTGGAAATGAAGCTGAAAGATAAGATTGTGTTTGTGAACAAAAATAAAGCAAAACAGCCCTATTCTTTATTAATACAAAGTAATACAAAGTATTTACAGCACAGAAACAGGCCCTTCGGCCCCACAGGTCTATGCCAGTGTTTATGCTCCAAGCGAGCCTCCTCCCACCCTTCTTCAACTCACCTCATCAACATCCTTCTATTCCTTTCTCCCTCATGTGTTTATCCAGCTTCCCCTTAAATGCATCTATGCTATTCACCTCAACTACTCCCTGTGGTAGTGAGTTCCACATTCTAATAACTCTCTGGGTAAAGAAGTTTCTCCTGAATTCCCTATTGGATTTACTAGTGACTATCTTATATTTATGGCCCCTCGTTCTGGTCTCACCCACAAGTGGAAACATCTTCTCTACGTCT
This sequence comes from Squalus acanthias, assembly GCA_030390025.1. NCBI lineage: Eukaryota > Metazoa > Chordata > Chondrichthyes > Squaliformes > Squalidae > Squalus > Squalus acanthias. The sequence goes on from CM059438.1 coordinate 87,023,602, forward strand.
ATCCTATCAAACCCTTTCATAATCTTAAAGACCTCTATCAGGTCATCCCTCAGTCTTCTATTTTCTAGCGAAAAGAGCCCCAGACTGTTCAATCTTTCCTGATAGGTAGAACCTCTCAGTTCTGGTATCATTCTAATAAATCTTTTTTGTACCTCTCCAGTGCTTCTATGTCCTTTTTATAATATGGAGACCAGAACTGTTCGCAGTACTCCAAGTGTGGTCTAACCAAGGTTCTATACAAGTTTAACATAATTTCTCTGCTTTTCAATTCTATCCCTCTAGAAATGAACCCCACTGCTTTTTTTTATGGCTTTATTAACCTGCATTGTTACTTTTAATGATTTGTGTATCTGTACCCCCAGATCTCTCTGTTCCTCTAACCCATTTAGACACTTATTTTCCAAGGAGTATGTGGCCGCCTTATTCTTCCTACAAAAATGTACTACCTCACACTTATCTATATTGAAGATCATTTTCCAATTACATGCCCATTCTGCAAGTTTATTAATAGCTTCCTGTATTTTATCGCAGTCCTCCTCTTTATTAACTACACCCCCCAATTTGGTGTCATACGCAAATTTTGAAATTATACTTCCGATTCCCGATCATTTATGTAAATGGTGACCAACAGTGGTCCCAGCACCGATCCTCGAGGAACACCACTTCCCAATCTGAGTAACTACCTTTAACCCCTACTCTCTGTTTCCTGTTTTGTAGCCAGCTTGCTGATCCGTTCTGCTCCTTGTCCCCTGACTCCACATGTTCTGACCTTAGTCATGAGTCTCCTATGCGGTACCTTAATGAAGGCTTTGTGGAAATCTAAATATATTGGCCCGGTTTTTGCAGTGGGTAATAACAGCGAACCATTGAAACTGACCGCAACTTCAGGATGTAGCGCATGCGCATCCTAATATGGAAATCCTGAAGAGTTACGGTCAGTCATTCACAGCTCTGACACTGGCTACACTGTGCCCCCACCCCCCCATAGCCAGTAATCAGTTAAATCAGTGAAACTGACGAAAACTTGGGCTTTTCCGCGGTAATATCGCTGTTAAATACCCCATTAAATGTTGGACCTTGTTGGATTAGGTGTAACTGGGGTTTTAACAGCGTATTGACTGTTAAACAAACGTTCTGGCCCTGACAAACTAATTTTAATTTTGCGGAGTGTCAAATTTATCCATTATAATAAAAATTATGGGGGAAAAATTAGGTCGCGCCCCGTTTGGGGCGCAAATATCGTCTGGACGCAAATATTAGCGCCTGGCGCTAATTATCGCCACTGACTGGAAACTTCACTTTTACCGCCCCGGGAGGTGAGTGGAGCGCTAAATCAGGCGCTGCACACCTGTCTTAAGGCGCAAAGGCCGAGCAGTGAGGCACTAACTCAGCGCGCGAGCGCAGCGCAGGTGCTGCCAGTTAGCGAGGGAACACAGACACACTGGCGCCGGCCAGTTCTTAATGCGGGGGGGGCCAACTTGCTCCCCAGCCACACCCTGCTCATTGCAGCCTTGAATCTCGGCCTGGAGAGACCTGTGAATCCATTTTGCTGCCAAGGATGGAGAGGGTGAGAGAACGAGCTCATCGCTTCACCGAGCGGGCCTTGGATGCTCTGGTTGGCGCGGTGGAGCGCAGAAGATCTATACTCTTCCCTGAGAGTGGCAGGAGGCCTTTGCCACGCGAGTACAGAAGAGTGTGGAGGGAGGTGGCTCAGAGCGTCTCCTCCAGGAGCATGGTGCCCAGGACCCATGTTCAATGCCGCAAAAAGTTCAACGACCTCACTCGGGTCGTCAGGGTGAGTGGCTTTTTCTCAATACCTCTCCATCCCTCCATCTCAACCTCACTCTATGGCCAGAGGGTCTTAAAACCCCAATGCACAACACTCATCCAACACCTATGGCCCTTTCATGAAACACACACACACATTCCACACTTTGCATACAGTAAGGGCTATTCACCTATGGGAGGCACATCAGGCAAGACCATGGCTGCATACAGTAAGGGCTATTCACCTATGGGAGGCACATCAGGCAAGACCATGGCTGTATATTTACTCAGATGCTGTCCTTTTTCTTGCAGGCCAAGCTGGCGCATAATCGGAGACAGCAGCAACGGACAGGTGGAGGGCGGCCTCAGCTGCAACCCCTCAGCGATCTTGAGGAGCGCGTCCACAGGATTGTGGCAAGCCGGGTGATCGGTCCCGTCGCCACTGGAGACGCCGACCCCGTTCTGGACAGCAATGGTAAGGTCAACACCTTTTTGTCCTCTGTCCTTCCACTTGTCCCTCACAACACCAGCCTTTGACACTTTCAATCCAACTTGCTAACTCGCTGCACTTATTCCTCCCTTACTGCCACCCTGTCCTCACGCTAAAGCCACTCTTGTACCTCCCTGCTTTCAGATGGTGATTCACCAGCTGAGGAGACGGGCCCTGAAGCTGCCACTGGGAGTGAAGCTGCAGCCGAGGAGGAAGAGGAAGCCGGAGCATCAGTGCCACCCTCTCCCGAGGAAGCCCATGCCCACACTGGGAACACGCCTTCCCTGGAGGGGAGCAGGGGGGAAGGGTCTGATGAGGGTGAAGCTCCAGGACCCAGCGGGCTGCAGCAACGCCATGGGGGGGGTAGGGAAGAACGGGGGCCTTCTCCCCAGAGGGAGAGTATGCCAGAGACTCCTACTGCAATGGACGCAGAGGAGGAGCGGCTGATCGCAGAAATGAACACCCAGGCGGTGGGCATGCACACTGAGCTCATGGGTGCAGTGGGAAGGGTGCCCGAATGCATTGAGTCACTGGCAAGGAGTGTGGAGCACTTCGCTGTAGCACAGGCGGATGCCACACTAACGCTTAGTGCTGCAATTCAGTCACTGGCTGCCGTGATCCCATCTCTGACTGCTCTCATGCAGACTCAGATTGAGGCCACGCGAGCACAGACTGCTGCCAACCTCGATGGTTCGTTCACATGTCCCCGGGGCTCTCACCGCGCCGCAGCAGGCCAGCAATCTGTTCTCCAGCAGATTGCTCCGGATGCTGAAGTGCTGCCCCGTGGGAGTGCCAGTGTGTCGGGCGAGCAGGGAGATGCTGTCCTCTCTCACGATGACAGCATTCCTGCTGCCAACACTGTCACTTCTCCACTGCACTTGCCACCGCCTGTAGGACAGACTGCTGCCGCCCATGCAGAGTTGGTGCAGTCTGCAGCCGGGCCCTCCAGGCCCAGAACTGGTCGAGGCCGTCCTTCAGGGGCATCTGCAGTGTCAGGGTCTGACGATCAGCAGCCTTCCACCAGCCTTGCTGCAGCCACTGAGGTCCCATTACGGAGGAGCAGTAGGGTTAGAAGGGGGGAAGTGCGCAAGGGAAGGAGATCACCCTCGAAGGGCAAAAAGTAGGAGGTGTGACAAAATGCTGGTCATTTTTTTATTAAAGGCCGAGGTTCATGGTCCAACTTTTGTTTAGTGTTTTGGACATTATCTCCAGGTTGTGAGAACCAGTTATGTTATTGACTGTTTTTTTGTGTTTATTTCTATGAGTTTGTCATGAGGAAATGACACACACAGAGTTTGTAAAATAAATAAGTTTCTGTATTCAAAATATACATGGTTGGTGTTTGGAATTATTGGTGCCTTGGCCGGCTTAGGGGTTGCGTGCTGGGTTCATTGATGTTGTTAGCAATGGCAGAAGCCATTTCCACAGCAGGGGCCCTAGAAGCGGCTTGCTATCAGCCGTTGACGGACGGCCCTTGCAGTTTCACCATTGTGGGCCGCCCTCCCGCCTTGGTGCTGCTGATGATCATCCTCCTCGTCCTCTTCCTCCTCTTCCTCCTCCTCCTCTGGTGGTGCTCCAAGGCCTGGTGGCATTGGCTGGGTCCTGACGATTGCCATGTTATGCAACATGCAGCACACAACTACGAAGTTGGATACTCGTTCAGGCGAGTACTGCAGCGCTCCTCCAGAATGGTCGAGACAGCGGAACCGTTGCTTCAGCACGCCGATTGTGCGCTCAGTGATGTTCCTGGTAGCTTGATGGCTCTCATTGTACCGCAGCTCAGCAGGGGTGTTGGGCGTACGGAGCGGTGTCATCAGCCAGGTGCTCAATGGATACCCCTTGTCCCGGAGAAGCCAACCAACTGGCTGATGCGGTGCCTCGAAAAGTTCTGCCACAGTAGTCTGGCGCAGGATAAAAGCATCGTGGCAGCTGCCAGGATAGTGGGCATTGACAGCGAGTATCAGCTGTCTGTGGTCACAGACCAACTGAACATTCAAGGAATGGAACCCCTTTCTGTTCCGGAATTCCTCGGCATTCTCATGTGGAGCACGCAAAGCCACATGCGTGCAGTCAATGGCGCCCTGCACCATGGGGAAGCCCGCTATCCTCGCAAAGCCCAGAGCGCGGTCACGCTGCTTGTCTGGGGTCATGGGGAAAGAGATGAACTCTCGTCTCCTTTTAAAGAGGGCATTTGTGACCTGCCGGATGCAGCAATGCACCGCGAACTGGGAGATATTGGCGAGGTCCCCAGCAGCAGCTTGAAATGAGCCAGTAGCATAGAAGTTGAGAGCCACTGTGACCTTCACTGCCACCGACAGAGACGTCCTGGACCTCAGTTGAGGCTGCAGATCTGGCTGCAGCAGGTGGCAGAGCTCAGTGACCACCTCCTTGCTGAATCGCAGCCTTCGCAAACACAGCTCCTCAGACATATGAAGGTAGGAGAGCTGTTCACGATATACCCTGGGAGGGTAAGCTCTCCTGTACATACGCCTGTTGGCCCTCCTCCGTCTGGCCATCATTGCCACTCTCTCTCTGCGTCTCTGTGTCCTCCGATTCAGCTGGAGCAGGACGACGCCCCCAATCAGTGCAGCCCCCATAGTCTCTTTGCAAGCAAAGTAATGAAGGACAGCAACCAAAGTAGCAGCGAAGTTAGGATCAGTTGGCAAAACTACCTCACAAAGCGTTGACTCAATGCAGAAGTCTCTCTTTCTCTCTCTCCGAATCTCTCTCTCTCTCTCAGAACGAGTGGTGCAAAAATGTCAACCACAGAAAAAGACAGGAAGAGGCCCCCTTTAAATAGCGCCCCCCCCAGCCCCACAGCGATTGATAGCGTTCCAGTCTTCCGGTCGTTGGATGCGCCAGGCGGTAAGGCAGGGGGCGCCACTCAATTTCCGCTCCGGGGCGCCACAAGGGCGTTGCACCATGGAATGACATCACAATCTGCGCGCGCAGGTGGTCGCAGCGGTAAAGTTTAGCGCCGCCGCACAATGTCTAGTTAAGTTCCCGAGCGGCGCAAACATCGCTGCGCCCGGACGTTAGCGGCTTTGCGCCCCATTAGCGCCCTCTTAAGGCACTAACGGGAGGCGCAACCAACTGAATTTTTACCCCTATAACTTTTAAGAAACTTTTAAAAGAAATTATATTTTTTAAAAGTTTGTTCATATTTATTTCAGGTTTACCTTTTCCCCATGTGAGAGCGCCAATCATTGTTTCGCTCTCCATAGCATTTTTTAAAAGTCAGAATAAAAGTAATTTGTTCACTTCCTGGTTCCGCCTGAGAATTCTGCATTGTGATTGGCTGCTTAGACTGCTTGTTGACGTCACAGCAGAGAGCAGTAGGAATTCCCCACTATATTGCACTGATCTCAATTGAACATTGAAAAAGCCAAACTTCTCACCACAGAGATTGCGCGATCTCTGTGGGCAGCTTTCTTCAGGGCCAGCAGCAAACGCCTTTGCTTTGCCGCTGACCACAAATTAGGGGCCATTATGTTTACTGCATGACCTTCCCTTTTGGAATCCGTGCTGACTATATTATATTTTCAGTTTCTAGATGTTTTTCTATTACATCTTTGAGTAAGGATTCCATTATCTTTCCTACCACTGACGTTAAGCTAATTGGTCTATAGTTCCCTGGATTTTGTTCATTTTCTGTGGGTGAATGTTTTCCATTGCAGTTTAAATAATCGCAATGTTTAGGAGTATTAATGTTTCTGTAAAGTAGTTGGATTGCAATGGAGAACGTTTGGTTTAAACACATTGGGCAGGATTTTCATTGACCCGTGGAGGCGGGTTTGGAGGCGTGTGGGGTGGGAAAATAGCAGATTCGGGGGTCCCGAACCCATCCCGCCCCCAACCCGCCTCCATGCCAGTTTCACAGGAGGCGGGTACCCGACCTGTGCTGGGACCCGCCTCCCCGAAGCGGGAAGGGGATTAGTGCCAATAAACTGCCTGTTAACAGGTAGTTAACAGGCAGTTTTTTGCCTAATCCCTATTTTTGGCCCTGAAGTGTGGGCTTCCCGACAGGTCTGAACCACGCCGATTTAGCGAGGCGGACCGTCGGTCTGGAGGGCTTGGAGGGGTCGAGATGTCCGGTGTGCAGGTGAGTGATGGGTGCATGAGTGCAGAGGTAAGTGTGTTTGGTGTGTGTAAAGTGTTTTAAGAACTTGTACTTACCTTAACTTTGTCCTGCAGGCTAAGGTGTCGGGAGTCCCTCACATCCACGGCACAGAAAGCAGAATGGCCGCGGAGCTGTCAAAAGCTGCAGTCTCTGCTTTCTGTGCTGGATTGATTTCTAACTGAGTCTAAGTACAGGGACTCGCGTTAGAAATCATATTGTCAGTGTTTGACAGCTTCACAGAGCTGTCAAACGCTGAAATTTCATCTGTCAAAAGCTCTTGACAGATGAAATTTCAATGGCTGACGTCACCTGTATCCAAGGGACCCTTGATTGTCCTGCTAAGCCCACTGGGCGGGCTTAACAAGGTCAATCAAGGGAAAACACAGTGGGTTGGCCACAAGTCGATGGAGGCGGGACTACAACCCAAAAAGTGGGAGTCCCGCCTCCATCACGTCCCCATTGACAAAATCCAGCCCATTATATGTGAAACAGGTGGAGAATAAAATAAATTGAGTACATTTTCTTTAGTGGATCCAAATCTCTGGTGGTGGGCTGCCACCGGACACCCATTCAATAGACCAATGCCATAAATGACTCCCACTTTTTTGCATCACAGTAGAATGTTTTTCTGTATGAATGTTCAGCAGGCTCCAGACGGGTACAGTGCTAACCTCGGCCAGTGGATGCCTTGACTTTTCTCGGTAGTGTTTCAAAGTTTTCAAAAAAAATCCGATCGTATTTGCAAATTGGATAAATGTTTAATGCAATTTTATTTCAAAGGCCTCAATTAATGTGGACATTCTAATCTCTATATCTACTGATAATGTGCTCTCTGTGACATCCATTACTGCTTTTCTTTTAGGTTTGATTTGTCTTTGTTTAATCAAGCCAACTTCAATAACACCACGTGATAAATTATTTACAGTAGTACTAATTTTTTGTCAAATATAGTTAACAAAACAATAATATACATTAACTAATCAGTCCAGCTCTATTTACTACAGCACAGCTCAACATGGTGCTCAAGAATTTATGATATTTATTACATTATATATTTAATTAGTCATTGCAAGTATTATCTCAATTTAAATCATTGTCATGTGATTGAGCATAATTATTTGCTATAGATCTGGTTATTATCTCTAATGTGTTGTGCATAATTTTAATGTCCTCAAAGTTGTTTTGAATATTCCCTGACAATGTTGTGAGATTTATTCCATTAATGTCCCTGTGCTATGGTAGCATTCGATATTTCCAGCAATTTTTCCTAATATTAATTTATTAACTTGTACTTTTATTTAACAAATATTATTAAATTTTCCCTTGCTTCCTGTCTGTGAACTACACAACAAAATTATTACATTTTCAAGATATCTTCAATAAGTTTTTAAATTAGGATGAATTCATTATAAAAGTGATATGTTTTAAAATTTCTGCAGATGGTATTCCATAACCGTTCAACCCTATGTCCTGCGTAAGAATATAGAATTAGTGCTAAATTAATAACTATTTTATGCTGTTCTACTAAACTCTGATTGGAACCAGATAAAAAAATAACTTCGTAACAATCTTGGCTATCAGAAATTGGAAATCCTAATAACATCCGTCTGGGCTTGATTTAAACCCAGGTTATGAAGGTAAAAGGACAGAGTTCTAACTCCCTGTGATATTCATTCTTTTGTAATGTAATTATTATCCTGCTTTCTAGATATCACTCCATATACAAACCCGCGCCAACCAGTGAGGTTTGCAGTCGCTGCAAAGTAAATCCCAAGGATTTCGAGGAAAATGTGCAAGCAGCACTTGAAGTGTATCATGCCAATGTTGAGGACTTGGAGCAATTCTACAACTCTGTCATCCATGTCAATGCAGACCAGGATCCTCACACAGTGTTTGAATACATTGAGAGCTGTGTTGTCAAACCTCTGCCAAAGCAAACAAATGTCTTCATTTGAGTGATATTGTAGATGTCTTTCCTACAGTTTATGTTCTGCATATTTAAATCCTATTGATAGTCATTTATTTAACAATAAATTTAATTTCAGACTTTCCCCTAAATATACATTTAGTTTCCATTGTTCTTTCTATCAGATCTTGCCTTACAACATATCCAGACAAATATGGGTTAACCATTGGAAATTACATTGCAGAGGGCTGTTCATGTTTTCGCAAACCTCTGTCAGATAGCTTGGTACGAAAAATAGCTATTACATGTTCTTGATCTAAGGGTTGCAGCCATTACAATAATGCTATATGTAAGACTTTTCATGGGAAGGTGTAACTCAACCTATGATCGCAGTGATCTTCTAATCATGTACTTGGTGTTGGTAAGCTAGGTCTGAGTATTGTACCCGACAGATAAACCCTTGAGAAAACATTCTTTCATGGTGTAAGTTGCAATCACCGCCTCTGATCGTGATGCACTACTCAGGAGGTCTGCGAGGGCATCAGATTTTTATCTGTCCATTATTAATATTCTGTATTTTTTGACTTGCAAGCATATTATTTCTGTTGCTGTATACAAATAAAAATATTTTCTAGAATGGTAATGCTGGGCTTCCAGACCTGCCTTGTGTTAAAACACATCCAGATCCAGATACATAACCAGTCAGCTCTTTATTGGATGGGCAATAAAGGTGCTACATCAGTAAACAAGGCCCAGCTAAGGCTGATTCTATCCCAGAAAAGTTGGGATGTTGGCAAGTAAGATCAAACAGCCTCCAGCTGATAGATGGTACTAAAGGTAAATAAAATGGCCAGTCGATGCTTGCTTCAGTTGTCGTTACTTGCTTATTGTAAACATTTTGCACAGCCTACAAGTGAAAATGATATGCACTATTGTTATGTCAGGGCAGAGACCAATTGTGTGTAAAGTGGCACAAGTACTAACTCAGTTGAGTAATCAGTGGTAACAACTAGCCAATGACAGACGACATGTGAAGATATGGGGTGAAAATTCGGTTGGTTAGTGCCTCCCGTTAGCGCCTCCGGGGGGCACTAATGGGGCGCGAGGAACTTAGCGCACGAGTGCGGCGATTTTAACGCCGATCGCGAAATTGACCAGTCGTTTTGCGGCGGCGCTGAACACTACCGCCTCGATCTCCTGTGCCCGCAGATCGAGACGTCAGTCGAGCGTGCAACGCCCCGGTAGCGCCCCGGACCGGATCTTGAGTCGCGCCCCCTGCCTTTCCGCCTGCCGCTAGGAATGACCGGTAGAGGGGAACGTTTTCAAGTCGGGAAGGGGCTGGGGGAGCGCTATTTAAAGGTGGCCACTTCCTGCCTCTTCTTGTCAGCAAAATTTTTGGAACACGCAAGTTGAGAGGGAGAGAGACGTCTGGAGAGATTCAACGCCATCCGAAGGAGTTTTGGGTCCTGAGAACCACTTTGGAGGTTAATTTTTATTTCACCTTCCTTCTAACGATATTTAGAAGCTTCTATGGGGGCTGCACTAACTCGGGGTGTCGTCGTCCAGCTGCACAATCGGAGGCAGCAGAGGTGCAGAGAGAGAGTGGCAAACGTGGCAAGAAGGAGGAGGGCCAACAGGCCTCTGCACAGGATACCTTACCCTCCCAGGGTATTCAAGGAGCAATTCTCATACATTCATTTGTCCGAGGAGCAGTGTTTCCAAAGGTTGCGCTTCAGCAAGAAGGTGGTCACTGAGCTCTGCCACCTCCTGCAACTAGATCTGCAGCCTCAGCTCAGGACCGGGACGTCTCTGTTGGTGGCAGTGAAGGTGACAGTGGCTCTGAATTTTTATGCCAGTGGCTCCTTCCAGGCTTCTACTAGGGACATAGCGAATATCTCGCAGTTCGCTGTGCATTGTTGCATCCGGGAGGTGGCAAATGCTCTGTATAAGAGGAGACGCCAGTATATCTCTTTCCCCATGACCTGGGACTTTGCGAGGATAGCGGGCTTCCCCATGGTTCAGGGTGCATGTGGCATTGCGGGCACCGCATTAAACCGCAAGGACTTCCACTCTTTAAATGTCCAGTTGGTCTGTGACCACAGACAGCTCATACTCGCCGTCAATGCCCGCTATCCTGGCAGCAGCCACGATGCTTTTATCGTGTGGCAAACCTTTTCCAAGCACCGCGTCACCTAAGTGGATGACTCCTCGGGGACAAGGGTTATCCACTCTGCACCTGGCTGATGACACCGCTCCATAACCCCAACACCCCTGCTGAGCTGCAGTATAATGAGAGCCATAACACCACCAGGAACCTCATTGAGCAGACAGATGGCAGCTGTGCTAGCGGCGGACTCCTCCACACTCCTAGCCAGTCCATCCATGCTGTCGGGCACCCTTGCCATTGCACCCATGAGCTCAGTGTGCATGCTCAAGCCTGGGTATTCATGGCGCGATGTCGAGGTCTTCATCCAAGTCCTGTGCAGCAGAACTCGCGCGCCTACTTACCCTCCGGGGAGCTGGCCCCCGAGCTTCCCTACCCCCATGGCATTGCTGCAGCCCGCTGGGTCCGGGAGCTTCGCCCTCATCAGACCCTAACCCCCTGCTCCCCTCCAGGGAAGGCTTGGCCCCAGTGTCTGAATTGTCACCCTCGGGAGATGCAGGTGGTGAGGCTCCGGCTTCCTCTTCCTCCTCGTCTGGGGATCGCTGCCACTGGCAGGCTGAGGGACAGGCTGCTCAGCTGGTGGTTCACTATTTGAAAGCAGGGAGGTACAAGAGTGGCTTTAACGTGAGGGCAGGGGGGCAGGAAGGGAGCAAGGACTGGAGACAGTTAGTTGGATTGAAAGTGTAAAAGGCTGGTGTTGTGAGGGGCAAGTGGTATGAGAGAGGAGAGAAAGCTGATGAGCATACCATTGCTGTCCCCAAGGGGGTCGACCTCTCCAGCGGTCACAGTACCAATGGCCTGGCTGGCAACGATCCTGTGCACTCTCACCTCCAAATCGGTCAGGTGGTGTAGGTCAGCCGGTCCTCCTCCCGTGCGTTGCTGCTCCCGCCTGTTATGAGAGAGCTTGGCCTGCAAGAAAAGGACAGCGTCTGAGTGACTGTGCAGCTATGTGTTTGCCTGATCTGCCTCCCATAGTTGAATAGCCCTTAATGTATGTGGCCATGAGTTTGCCCGATGCGCCTCCCATGGTTGAATAGCCCTTCATGTGTGCAGCCTTGTGTTTGCCTGATGTGCCTCCCATAGTTGAATAGCCCACAATGCGTGCAAGGTGTGGAATGTGCACGTGTCTTTTATGAGATGGCCATAGGTCTTGGATGAGTGCTGGGCATTTGGGTTTTTAAACCCTCTGGGCACAGAGTGAAGTTGAGATGGAGGGATGTAGAGGTATTGAAAAGCAGTCACTCACCCTGACCACCCAAATGAGGTCGTTGAACTTCTTCCTACACTGAGTTTGACTCCTCGGCACCAGGCTCCTTGAGGAGACGTGCTGAGCCACCTCCCTCCACACTCTTCGGTACTCCCGGGGCAGTGGCCTCCTGCCACTCTCTGGGTACAGCACTGCCTGTCGCCGCTCGACAGCGCCAACCAGAGCCACCAAGGCCTGGTCGCTAAAGTGACAAGCTCTCTCCCTGGGCCTATCCATCACTCCTCCCAGCACCAGAGTCACCGCTGCAATGAGAAGGGTGTGGCTGGCTAGCAAGATGGACCCTCCCCTTTAAGAACTAGCCAGCGCCAGTCTGTCTGGGTTCCATGCTAATTGACATCGCCTGAGGTCCGGTAGCGTTTTGAGCTAGCGCCTCGCTCTCCAACGTTAAGAGAGGCGTGTAGCGCTTGATTTACCGCTCAAATCACCTCCAGGGGCGAGAGAGGCGAATTTTGCAGTTGGAGGCGATAATTGGCACCAGGCGCTAAACTTTGCGCCCGGCCGATATTAGCGCCCCAAAAATGGGCGGTACCCAATTTCTCCCCCATGGTGTCCATCATATAAAATTATGCTTTCAACTTATGGTGAGAAGACTCAAGTCCCTCTTTGCATATTTAAGAGACCTGGGCCCTTTACTGTTGAAAGATGTGATATCAGATTGAAACCCCTTTTCTGTGTAACATCCTCTACAGACCTACTTACTTGCAACCTGTATTTCCAGAGTTTCTGCTGTAAGCGCTGTTACAGTTCAGGCTCTCTTCAGATACTTTTAATTTGTGCTGAGCACAAACATCAGCTTCCATAGACAAGCATGCATTTCCTATAAACTGAAACTTAACCTTGTGTGAAAAGTATCTTAAGATAATGGGCGCCCGGTGAACAATGAATGCTTTTACTATTGAAATAGAATGAGATACCTGGCATGCGATACCTTGATTGATGGTAAACACACTGATAGAGCTCTGTCTCTGACTAAAGCTACTAGTTATAAGAACATAAGAAATAGGAGCAGGAGTAGGCCATTTGGACCCTCGAGCCTGCTCCGCCATTCAATAAGCATCATAGTTCATGCTTATTCAGAAATAAGATTAAACAGAAACAAAACTAGAAGAGTAGGTTTAGATAAATTACAGTGCTTCACCTAAATTTATTCCTGTTTTTAAAAAAAATAAGCGTTCCAAAGCATGGGAGTTCTCTCCTGTAATGCGAACCATGTCTCTGTTATGACAAGTTTTATAAGAAATAAGAGCAGGAGTAGGCCATTTGGCCCTTCGAGCCTGCTCCGCCATTCAATAAGATCATGGCTGATCTTCTACCTCATCTCCACTTTCCAAACTGGGACCAAACTGTCAGGGAGCACCCTACCATCTCCCAGCACGTATAGCTGAACAACAAAATAGGATAACACTGAAGCAACACAAGCAGATGTCACATTTATTTCCAGATTCAGATAGCTTCTGGCTGCAGGATTATTAATCAAAGCCAAGCACACACACAATTGCAGAATACCATGTTAATAAACAACAACGCATAGTGCCTGTGATTTTCAGAAAATGTTAATGCTGACGTAATATCTGCCTGCCTTTGTTATACAAACACAGTGCCTTTATATCTGATCAACTACCAAGATCAAACTATCTGGCCTGCTCTCTCTCAAAGACAGCGTGCCTCTGTTCTCAGCTGGTGGCCTCAAGAAGAAAACACAGCCAGTTCAGAAAAATCATTTGCCTATTCCCTATATGTATATAAATTAAGAATAAAGGAAGAAATATATACCAGTTTTGTCATTTCTACCCGGATGGTCCTTTGTTCTGTCACTACCTACCTTGGAGAAATACAGTCTCCCAGTATTGAGTTATCATAGGCAGAGATTCATGAAACCATACTATGCTAATATTACCCATCCTGACATTAACACAGCATATCTTTCTCATCGTGATTCACTAACTTGGAATCCAAGATCACTGAGTGATAAATGTTTGGGAGAAAAAGCCTCACAATCCTGAGAAGTATCAGAATTCTTCTGTGAAAGGCTCGGAGCAGTAATGGGAAAATCCTTTTGAGGAAGGTCAAGACAATGATTGTGTAAATTAAACATTTTGTCGATGGCGGATTATTTATTGGTTCACCGGATCAGGTCATTCCATTCAATTCTAACCATCTTGTGGGGGTTGCTTACAGTAAATGTTTGTTTGGCAGCTGTATTTGTGGGGACAAATGTCATTTTGAATCCAGTAAATGGCTGACCACCTATTCTAGTTAGGAGATACGAAGGGTGAGGGGGGGGGGGGGGGGGGATGATTTTTGACCCTGTTTTCAGGCTGGAACGGGGTGGTAATGCTCTGAAAACCGAGCGGCTGAATTTACCGCCCCATTCCTGCACGTAATCCGCCTGCCAGCCTTTTTTGTTGGGGATTTCACATGAGTGTCACAAGTGCCTGGCTATTTCATGCAGGTACCTACTTATAATATCCGGGTGAATTCCAGACATTGGCAGCCTTGGGACTCTAACCTGGAACCGTGTGTGTTCACAGGCTGCTGAACCTTATCCTTGCTTGATTTTATATTCAATTATTGGTATTCGCTTTCATTAGTTCCACTAAGGCACTTAAGCAACAATGCAACATAAGGGTAGGAGGTATCAAAGAAACAGAAAATAAATGACATGTATTTGTTATTTAAATGTATGCTGCTTTTATTGATGGAGCTTCATCTTTCACTGACACTAGTGTGCCAGCTGATGATAAAATACATTAAGTAAATATACCAATTATGCAATATGCTATTCTCTTAATGACAGCACATTTGTAGTAAACCTGGTTTATGCAGTGTCTCCATTTTTTTCCCCCCCCACACTGGTGAGTACACAGATGAATGCAAACAAGGAACTGAGCTCTCTGCGACTGCTCCTTTCCATGTTGTACATGCAGACTCAGGTCAGTCAGTGACCCTCTGGGATCCACTGGGAACAAGCGCTGAGAACAAGCGCTGAGCCGTGGGGCAGCAGAACATGTTAATACTCTTGTTTAATGATCCCTCAGAAATGGAGAACAACAGAGATTGCTCTTCGTTATAACTGTGTACCAAGGCAGCCTAATTACTGCTCTGGGTATTAAAAGGCAGACAATCTATGGCAAACGCTTAATTTACGAAGCAGCAGTGTTTTCCTCTGCGCAGAAGAGTAATAAATGAGGGTAAAGTACCAGGATATTTTTAGGCTGCTACAAATGGCATTTTATGATCCAAATATATATTTGAAAATTAAAACCAAATCAGAAATTAAAGAACAAGAAATTACCGTTTAAAGCTACATTTTAGAAGGGCCTCAAGAGGCTGACACCACCTGCCTTCACCAAACAGGCTTGTTGTATGCTTGAGCAGAGACCTCTCCCTAAGAGGATTCCACAATCTGCTTGGTCCATAAAAAGGAAAATACAATAAATCCGGTTTTCTATAGAAAACAATCCTAAACTTGCATCTCTGCTCTATTTACTTTCCTTTTACCGCCTGAAGTACATTCTCTCTAGGCGATACATTGTATATGGCCTAGCAATGCATGGAAGCTTGTTAGGGGATAGTAGTGCAGGGCAGATTTCTGAGGAATGAATGATTCATTTTTTCAATTTAAAGGTGCATTGTCGTTAAAATTCAACAGCAGAATTCCTGTGTAGACACTGCAGCTAGTTCAGAATAATTATATACACAGGGACGTTCTCCATGACATTTACAATATCAATGTTTATAGCAGTTTTGAAAACACAATTATAGAAAATCTTTACTGTGCCAATATCATTCTAGCTGCTATTTAAAAGTGTGGTCACTGTAAGAATTACAGTAAAACTTGCCTGTCCTCAACCACCTTTGATGCTGTATTATAAATTTGCTAATTTGCTTGTAATTTCTGGCTTGTAAGCCAGAAATGGTACAGCACATCTTTGAGAAAAGAAACATTTGAACAAGTATTAAATGAAACTAGTAGTCTATCTTTCGTGGCATTGCCCACAGAGTTAAAAAAGTGCCTCTTTTTCTGTAACTCCATAATTCTTTGTCTCCTGCTCTTTTTATCTTCTACTCAGTCTCCTCTCTCATGCTCCTCGAACACTTTCTCTCATTGTCTCTGTATCTATGTTCAACTTTGCTGTTGCTTGCAGATAAAAGTAATTAGTACACAGGGCTAATGCACTTATTGGCCGGAATTTTTACTTGGAGGCAGGTAGGGAGCGGTGGGGGGCGGGGGGGGGAGGCTGGAATGCGGATGGGAAACCGGGAGAACGAGATTCCCTCAGGCCTTGCCGAATTTAACGGCAGAGCCTGATTTTATTTTATTTTATCTGTTTCCCGCCCGCAGCCAGCCAGATTGAGAGGCTGGCTAGCTGTCGGGCAGGTAGGCCTGGGGAGCAGAGAGGAGGAAGGCCGGGATCGTCAGAGGGGGTCGGGGACCATTATCGTTGGAGGGAGTCGGGGCCAGGATCGTCGGAGGGGGTCAGGGCCCAGGATCATTAGAGGGAGTCGGGTGCCAGGGATCGGGCCGGGGGGGGGGGGGGGGGGGCGGTGCGTGGGGAAGGCCGGGATCGGAGGCCTCGGGGGAGATCGGGGGGAGGTCAGAAGGGTTGGGAGGGGGTGACTGGCAAGTCCGGAATGCTGGATTCAGCAGATAAGTGGAAAGGCACTTAGCTCCTGGATCCAGCGGTTCTCGCCTTCCTTTAGCTGCCGGGTTCCCCATGGCCCAGGAAGCCCGGACGCCCACAGGTAAATTTACAATGGAGCTTCAACATGAACGGAAGTGGGCGGGTTGGAGACAGGATTCAGATTTTTAAAACATTGGAAACCTCCCACCTGACCCCAAGCCACCTGTTTTTTGGGGTTAAAATCCCCCCCATTATGTTTGTATTGTGAACCCTCTCATGCCACATTGCCCAGTTCCGAGCTCGTGTTTCTCACACCTGTATGATGTTGCCCAAACCCATGATTCAATCTGTGGAACGGCGTATCATTCTCTTCCCCACTCAATACAGCCTCGTCCACCACCTCTGAGCAGGTTCGTGCCCCACCCAATAGGTTCTCTTTCTCTCATCCCTGCTCATTTCGATCTCCCTTTCCCTCTCAATAGGATCTATTCACACTCCCTCACTCGGCTGTCGTCCAACGACCCAAGCAGGTGGTACAGTCAGTAGTATTTATGAGGAGAAGGTGCAGATGAAACTCACCATGCTACTGTTAATGGAGGTCGGGCTTAGCTGCTCCTACTGAAACAATGCCTGATGGGCGGGGGGGGGGTGGGCAAACATCCAACTCTCAATTTAGCTTCAGATACTTCTCCTTCTAATTCCGCTACATTATGGGCAACATCACGGAGGTCAGAATAAACTCATCGTGAGCCTTAAGCCCAGCCTTAACTGACAGTGCAGCGCTGCATTGTCGGAGGTGCCGTCTTTCGGATGAGTCGTTAACCCGAGGCCCCGTCTACTCTCTCAGGTGGACGGAAAAGATCCCATGGCACTATTTCGAAGAAGAGCAGGGGAGTTATTGCCCTGGCCAATACTTACCCCTCAAGTGACATAACAAAAACCAGATTATCTGGCCATTATCACATTGCTGTTTGTGGGAGCTTGCTGTGCGCAAATTAGCTGCCACGTTTCCCACATTGCAACAGTGACTCCACTTCAAAAGTACTTCATTGTGCCAACTTATTGGTCCTTACTAACCGCATGACTGATTGGTCAGTGTAAATGGTAGAATCAAAAGGGACAAATAGGAAGACAGCATTCAGATCCAGAGAAACTTTTAAAACATAGATTTGGTTGATGTCTTCTTCTATGATCATACCAATACAACATGTGACAGCCAGCTGCGATAGTTTTCTGAGTGAAAAGGTTTTAAACATTGTGTAACGGTTAGATTTGTTTTGGCACTTTATATCAGTATGTTTTAACCATATTGCATACTGCGTTTACCTTGCACGTGTGGTTTGCTGATGTGATTCCACTTGTGAAAATCACCATGTCACTGATGAAAGACTGTACAGCTCTTTTCTTTCCCAGTATCAAGGGTGGTACACGGTTAAAGCATGGCATAACTGTACACGCAAACACAAGGACTATTTACTGCATGGCCACAGATAAGGAGGGCTATTTATTTGCCTCTCTTGCCAGATAAAATTATGAAACTGAATTAGCATTTCTGGCTAATGTTCGTCCCATTTGTAGGCTTATACTCCTGGGGTAGAGTTGTACAACCATTGGAGAATCCTCCGAAGTTATGCGTGAACTTCGATAGTGTGTCAGCAGGCTATCTAATCACAACAGGCATGACACTAACTCCACTCCATAACTACATACCCTCACTTCCAACCCGGGTCACTTGATAGTGGGCAGAAGGGGAAACCCGAGCTGCTATTCCTCTCCGAGGCCAACTGTAGTTTCTTTACCACTGCCCTGGCTGGAATCAGCAGATTGGGAAATCAAGCCTGGGACCTTTGCAGTTTGCTTCAGAAAAAACAGAGGAGACTATACCTTTCTATTTTAAGTTTTGATTTACAAAACTAACAACCAGGAGACATCCATTGCCTTTACAGAAAGGTTATTTTTGTAATCTCCAAAACTGTCTAATTTAGGAGTTAATTAAATAAAATTTGGTTTGTAAGGTCACTGGAAAACAAGTAAAATGGTACAAAAGGTTCCAAAAATTGTGATTTTAATACTAGATAAATTAGTCAGCGGTTGAAGATTCTTCTAACAATAGATTGAATTACAATTGTATTCAACGCGATTTATGTGCTTGAACTGTCAAATCATTGTGAGCATGGTAGGGAAGGGGAAAGTGCAAATAAAGGGCAGCATGGAGGAAATCTCTGTGGCGTGTCAATTAAAATCTAGTAGCTGAGAACCCCCTTTGAGTTCAAATCTTTGTGGCAAAGCAGCCCCTCACACCTGATGTTTTAAAAAAAAAATCTAAAAAGCAGAATGGCATGAAGTACACAATATACCTGGCAAGCAAGGTGCAGGCCTTTATCATAGCCTACCACAAGATAGAGTCATATTAGAGTATTTGATTGCAAGAGTGTGATTCTCCTCAAAGAAAGTACGAAGGGTTAGCTCCAGCACTCTGATACTATTTGATTATCATTGCGCTCAGCTGGATCTGCATGGGGAGAATCTTTGGTGATAAATTGCTCTTTGAAAAAAGTTGAGAAAGTGCTCAAGCTAAGCAGACGCAGCAGTCCAGATCTGAGCTAACCCCCAAGGCAAAACACCCACAAAATGGCATGGCCAACCTCAACAAGGGGTCAAAGATTTCTCACTCGGGTGCAAGATTCCACAACACCCACAAAGAACTGGCGGTCAGCAGATCCCCCGTTGCTAAAATCCCAAATACCATTTTACTATCTGAAATGAGTGCCATTAGGTTTTGCTTCATGGAAGAAATCTAAAAACTAGTATACGATAATAAAATTGTGCTATTTAACAGCTTCAGCCATACTTAAAAAAATAACAGGATGCCCAAGAGACTTTCGTTTATATTTCACAAGATGGTACATTTTATCCAAACAGTAACAGATTTATTGAGAAAACAATTTTTATTGTACAAAAAAAAAGTAGTTTACCACGTCTTAAGTTGCGTTCACAAATGTACGCAATAGTTGCAGTCGTTAAACAAAAATTAAAGCAAAACTTTAAAATGTGAAAACATACATTAAATGAAGACGAAAGAGAAAGTCTAATGGACTGTCCCAAGCTAGCAACCAACCAGCCTCTTAATGACTGGTACGGATCCTCTGAAGGCCAATAGTGTGTTATTGTATTTCACTTTTCCCAGCCTAACTTTTAAACACAGGGTTACTTTACATTATGGCTGCTACTTGTCCAACCCCAGCCCATCCTGGATTATAGTTCCACTATAGGCCTGATATTTGTGCCATTCATTCACCAGTGATCAGGAGTACATGTACTGGAATAGGACTTCTAAATACCCTAGCCGCCTTGGATATACCACAACTTCCAACACGTATCACACATTACTCAAATCCTCTAATGGTGAAGTAATATAAAAAGCTTCCTGTTCGTATTGTTCCCAAAGACAACCTTAGAGTCTAGTGTAACTATTCTTGCAGATGCAAAAGTAGGCAAGTGTTCTTCAGGAAATTGTGACATAGGTTAACTTTGACAGTTATTTCAATTCACTGTGAAAACTTGATCTGGACAGACAAGAACTTCACCTGTTCAAAACGGATTCTACTTCAAACAGATAGTTTCCTCGTTTTTCCTGCACTTTCTATGCTCGACTGTGCTAGAAATATTCCCATTATCTACTGCACTCTTATTCTCAGACTGAAGCAATAATTTACATTCATTTTCTACTCCTGAAGAATAAGGATGAGAACGATTAACACACTGTCCTCTCTCCAATGCCCTTGAAATTCATGAACATGATGTTGGTGGAAAGGTGCGAAGAACCCTCCAATTTTTCTTTTAGTGTCCCATAGAACACAAAGCTGCATCTCTGAACTTCTCTAGATAGGAGACAATGCCACTATCGAAAAAACACAATACTCCCCTAGGAGCAGAGTAAATATCTTAAGCATCATCCTCCCAATGCTAAACTTAAGATACAGATGTGCGCTCTGATCTTCCTTCGTCCGATGGTTTGAAAGTTTATCAGAAGAGAGGAGAGTCGCAGTATGTACACGGACTCTGGAGCAGACGCTTTATCCAATCAGGGTCTGGAATTTGAGAAAAACATTTTCAACAATTAAAGCAAAGCATCACATCACCAAATAAATATGTTAAATAGAGTGAAATCAAAAAGCTTCCATTTTTGAAAAATTGGTTTTACAAGACTGGTGGTTATTAAATCCAGGTTATAATGACATGTTCAGTTGCCTGAACCCACCACAATCAGACCATTCCCCACCCTAAGTGGCGCAATTGGCAAAATTCAATAGAATACTGTATGAACCTTGCATGCATTATTGTAAAGATGAGGCCGATTGGCAGGCAATATTATATGCCACAGCGTGCATGAAACCGATCTTGGAAAACTCATTTAAAGAGAATGCTTTCACTTAACAGTTCAGATCTTAAGAAAAAATTTGTTGCAAAAGAAATATCATGCAGTGGTGATGCATGAATGCTGTGCATCACTGATTCATTCACACAATGCATTGCACCACAGTCTCTAAGCTTGCTTTTTTTTTTAAAATGTGGAAATGTGTAGAATCACATCTGTCAGCCAAATTCAAGGTGGCCTTTCATAGTTTACTGGCAACTCTAGAACTCGTAATTCATCAACCGCCCATCTGATTAGAAGTCATTAGTAAAGATAAACTACTCAGTAGGAGCTCCATCCAGGACCCAAACTTGTGTGAACTAATCTGGGTAGCACTACCAACAAATTATATTGTTGAGACGCAATTGTACTGCTGGAGCTGCATGCAGTAGCACTAACTTCTTAATATGTAAAAATACAATCACATCAAAAGTTGACCTGGTTAAGTGTGGTACAACCACGTCAATCTTCACATTTCTAGTCCTCAGCGGACTAGGAATTTCGGCCACAGGCCAGTTGTTAATGATGTGGTTCCCACCTCCAAAGTAGCAAGTAAAAATCTCATCTAAACTGGACAGTAAGCAACTTAATGGACCATGCAATCTCAGCGCTCAGCATGAAGTTGTATTTTTGTGAAAAACAGAGAGGTTTTAAGATGGTCATATTCATTAAGATTTTCTAGCTGAAGCATTAAGTGTAAAATTTGTCCTGATGTTTCTTTTAACACTTCTTGTAAATGAACAAATCAAAAAAAAAATGCAAAGCAGTCGACTTTCAAAAGTTCAGCAAAGTTGAAGTTAACAATTTACAAGATTTCCCCCCCCCCCCTCCCCTCACTGTTCTTTATTAGGAGTCACATAACATTCCCCAAGTACCAGGCATGTGGTTTGCAACTTTGTGAATGGTGCCTTTGAATGTGTAATATCGAAGAACTACATTGTATCATTTCCCCTCAGTATCCCTGGAGTAAAAAGAACAGCGTACAGCTTGCCATGTGGGAAACGGCAGGGGTAAAGCTACATCCTATCTACCAGCTGAAGTCTCAGCTTGGTTCAGTTGGTCGCACCCTTCACTTCTGAGCCCAAAGATTGTGCGCGCGCAAGCTCCACTCCAGGACTTGAGCGCATGATCTAGCCCGATACTGCAGTGAAGTGCTGAGGGCGTGTTGCACTGTCACAGGTGCGGTCTTTTGGATGAGATATTGAAGTGAGGCCCCCATCTGCCTGTTCCAGTGGATGGTAGACAGCCCCTGGCACTATTTGAAGAACAGCTGGGAGTTCTCCTTACACTGGCCAACATTCTTCCCCCTAACCAAGACCACCAAAAGCAGATTAATGGTCATTCAGCTCATTAATGGTTTGTAGGACCTGCAGGCAAATGAACTCAGCTGTCAGGTAACTACCTAATAATCACTGAATAATTTATTGCATGCGAGGCATTTTGGAATGTGATGAAAGGTGCTAAATTAATGTACGCTCTTTCTTTATGGGCATAGTTTGTTAGTATCAGTGAGCTGTACTGCCAGGCTTCACAACAGTTCTATTAGCAACTTCATTTCTTCTATTTTCCTGCAACAAAAACCAAGTTTTGTTTGAAATCACCCATTTATATGAACAATCGTTTTACTTGAAGATGAACAAGGTTAATACTGATAGCCACTTTGAGTTTATCACAGCCAAAGATGTGAAGCACAACACTGCTGTTAATGAACAGTGTCCAACGTTAGAGACATCAGCGATCCATAACACACACACACAACGACCGAGTGCATCACCAGTCCTCCATCTTACAGCTCATATAGAACATGCACTCTCCTCTCTGGTCAATTGAGGACGGACACCACACAACAGAACATTCAAGCTCACCTAGCTACATTTATGAAATTTCAAAAACTCAAGACTTTAAAAAAATCAGTTGCTTTGAAGGTTTTGAACTTTTCTTTACAGATAGCTCACCTGAGGGCAACTGCTGTCGAGCAATGCTGTCTTGTAGCAGACATCTGCGATAGGTCAGACTCTGGCAAGCATGGTACGTCAAAACACATCTGTAAAGTGAATTAGATCATCAAGACGATACTTTACTAATGCACCATTTACATCATTATACCTTCAGCTCCAGCCCTTAACTCTATTCCACCTACTCAAAAAGAAGACGGGGGCCTCGGTTTAATGTCCCATCTGAAAAAACAGCACCTCCGACAGTGCAGCATTCCCTCAGTGTTGTACTAAAGTGTCAGCGTGGATTATGTGTTCAAATCTCTGGAGTGGGATCTCTTACATCAGTGGCGGGCAAAATATGGCCTGTATCTGGCCCGCCAAGGCCTGGCTTCGAGGCAGAATGTCCACCGCACCGGACCCCTAGCCTGACCCACCTCGCGTAACGTCAGGAGGCGGGTGAGTCTCCGAGGTAGCAGGGGAGTCATAACCAAAAACAGAGGCTGGCAAATCGAATCTGCCGTTAGCTGCATCAGTGTCCCCGCCTCTGTTCCATGGAGGAGCCACCAGATTTCCAGTTTCACCCCCCCCCCACCCCTCTCCGATCTGCAAGTTACCTGCGGTTGTAGCTGGATATTATACAGATGAGGCCCGGCCATCAAAATGGCTGCCCTCAGCGAGGACATTGGACAGGCAGCACCATTGCCCTGGCCGCCCGATGTCCACCCAGATTGAAAATCGGCCCCAAGAAGTCTAAGTTCAGCATTCTCATAGCAATGTCAAGCATATCCAAGATCCTAGATCAGCTGCAAGAGAAGTATGTACATTCCATTCTTGCTGATGTGGCAGTTGCAATTGAACCTTTCTTTGCAAATGAGCATGACTGAATATATGATCTGTGGTGAATCATATTTGGAAATATGCAACTGAACCTTGTATTTATTGAAAATATCAAATCGACCTTGTTCAGCTTACTGATGCTTCTCACTGGCAAGAGCATTGTGATAATAAAGGTCTGCAAATCAGTGCTGAATGAGATATTTCCAATAAAATCAACCTAAATGTTTCTCAAGTTCAAGAGGTTTCAAGTGTTTTCAATGTAGGGGACCAGACTGGATTATGATAAATATTTGGACAACATCTCCAAGCACATTGCCCGACACAGGATTGTCTTCCACATTACAAGTTGTCTTATTCTCTTCAGCAATGCACATCTTAAAATGAGAGAAAAGGTAGTCACGTTTATTGGTTTCTTCCTCCACAATGGACCTCCAGTTTATTCCCATTTGATCACTGCATGTGAAGAGATTACTGCTTTGCTATCAGATCACATGCCAAACGTCAGAATTAAAGTAACTGGGTTGAGAAGAGTAGCTCTAACATTATTAAGGATCAGAACAAAACTGTTGCAGGGAGAAATTTGCTCGGGTTGTGTTTGGAAACAGCAGGAGGTAATTTTAACCCAACACACGATGGAAAACTAGAATATGCTCATCAAAAAGATTGTAATCATTCATACAGTAAAATGGATTAAACTTTAAAACTGTTAAGTAATTTTTCAGAAGTTATTGGTGGGCTAGAAGAGGAAATATTCTGTAGGCTGTTAATACACCAAGGTACTGAGCAACAAAAGTAGAAATAATCAGGAACATTTTATGCTTGGTCTAAGATCATTTAAATGTTATGTCTGGACCAGAAAATCTAGGCCATGCTAAAAATGGAAAAAATATTTTCTACACTTCAATAGTATATTCATTGTGGGGGAAAAAGAGACAATTAAATATCAACTCCTTCTCATCCAGGGCAGGGGGAACAAAAATCAAGCAATCTCCAGCCCTAAACAGTATAGGCCAACCAACATACAGGTTGAGCCTGGAGGTTCTGGAAAAGTTGTTCTTAGCACTGTTGCCTCATTGATGGATATACCCTAAATCAGAACACCAGGATCTAACAGTATCAGCAACTTGAAAACTAATGGGAACATAGATTTAGACTTTATGGCCCCAATTTTAACTCTTGGTGGATTCCTTGCTCAGGCCAGAGTTAAAAATTAGTCGGGTCTCAATTGTGTCATCGGGCCGCAACGTGCATATGTAAAGAAGGATCCTGTTGGCTCTGGGAGCGAGTCAGGAGAGCAGGTTAAAATTGCAGATGTTGCGATCATGGCGGCTTTCGGACAGGTAAGAGCCAAGGCTATTTTAACTGCCCACCCGTCAGGTTTCTGCTGAGCGAGTGAGGTTAAAATCGCCCCCTATATGTGGCCCCCGAGGTTCCATGGCACACACCTATGTGGCCCATGAAGACAAAAGCTTGCACACCCCTATGAAGTATCCATGTTGAGAAAGGGTGGACTATCGAGAAAGTGGGACTATAGAAAATAAACTAAGTGGTGAACGGCCACATAACTAACAAAAAGCACAGGTATGGGCATTTTGCGCTATAATTCTGTTTCCAATATGTATTTAATTTATATCAGTCTGTGCCAATATTCATATGAAAGAAAAGCTCAGGTGCAATTGTCATAGCCAAAAGCTGTATTTTAAAAAAAAATTCCAGAGGGAAAAAACGAAGTAAAAATGTTAGTGTCCTCAAAGGCTGCAGAATCAAGTTCTTATCACCGCACCTTTGTACAAAGCTACAAATCTGGCAGAAAGTGTTGCAATCAATGTTCCCGTCAAGCTGCGCGGCTGCACAGCGGTCTGGAGGTCCCGCGCAGGCCGGCTCTTAAATGCGCGGAGATTTGAATGAGCTGCACACCCCTTCAATTTTTTTTTGGAACATTGGTTGCAATGCCACCATGACTTTTAACTATACAAAATGCATGGCTAACATATGTACAAGATACTCAAATCATCGGTTTACCCTTATAGGATACATACTGTACCTCTAGCATTTGGCTGCTGACAGTGATTACCTGTGCCAAATGTGCCCATTGGGGCAGACAGCCTTGCGTCGATCCGTAAATGGCAGAATCTCTTTACAGAGAGAACAGTGCTCCGGAAACGTCTGTTTGGTCAACTTCTTCAAATTGTGAGAAATCAGAACCTACACCCAAAAGGAAGATAGAGAGAGAGAGAGAGATTAACCACTCATCACATCAAAAATATAATCCATTACAGAACAAGATTTTTAATTTTTCAGATTACTTCACATTGCGTCAACCAGCTCCAGTAAAGCAATCGCTTTCTCAGTACCAGTGAGAACAAATGGTCATGATTTTTTTTTTATAAATGCTGGCCAAGGTTTCCACTTTGGACGCAATCGGTGATCCGGGTGCAAATTGTGCCCAAAACTGCACTAGTTTAAGAAGTGGGTTTTATCCTCAAGTTTCCGCTCACTCATTTACAGATCACCAAACGTAAAATCTGCCATGAACCAGCGCACTCGGGCAGCATTTTAGAATACAATTTTTTTTTTTTTTTAAGTTTTGCATTAAAAAAATTCCCTGATATATTTAAGAGCGGTAATCTGGTGCAGTTTTATTAATACAGCTGAAAATGGGTTTAATCACAAAAAATAAGCATTTTTAATCAGAGCATCTAGTCCACCACTTGTGAGTAACCCGATTTTAAATAACTATACAGAACCATTTACTCCTTACATTGGTGTACAGTTGACAGTTTCTTAATAAATTAAAAAATATATTGAAAAGCTTTTAAAACATGCCTATTAATGTCCTTGTGTCAAAAAAAAGCTTAATTTTAAGAGCCTCCTCGAAGGCTCACAAACGGGGCAATTAGCGGAAACTCGCTGTGGTGATTAATTCGATCTTGGGGTGTGGACAGTTTTGTGGACAGGGCTGGCTTCTAGCATGTTTTTTTTTTAAAAAGATCGCAGAAACTTGATTTGAGCTGTACATAATTTGCGCTTGAAATTCCTCGATCTTTTGCGCTGGTTTGACCGACTTCGGGCGAATTGCCTCGCGGAAACTCCAGGCCGCTGTGTTTTAAAGAATGGCAATACCGTAAATTACAAAAGCTTTTGAGTTTTAACATTTTATAATGGAATTGGCTTTTATGGTCCTGAAAGACTGCCTTTCTTCTATATAGTAGGATCCTATTACACTGGTCATGGAAAAAAAAAAGATATATTATACACCGAAGCAACAATAATGATCAACTTGGTTATATTAGTTGTGCCATATAACCAGCATAACCAATAACATATCTATCTACTTGTTTAGTGTTGGTAAAGCCATGTATCATGTCACTTTTGACTAAAGAAAAAAATGCTCATCACTGGCTGACATGAATAGGTCAGATAATGGAGCACACAACTGAAGAGGTTATTACCCCTGTACGATGTTATTCACACCTCACTGCAAAAGATCAGGAGGCAAACCCCTTTCACTTCACTGTGTGCACCATAGACATTCATGAAGAAAATTGGGACTTAAAACAACAGCGCAGATAGAGACGACACAAGGAAAAACTTTTTTACGCAACGAGTGGTTAGGATTTAGAATGCACTGCCTGATAGGGTGGCGAATACAGATTGAATAGTAGCCTTCAAAATTGAATTGGATAAATACTTGAAGGAGAAAAAGTTGCAGGGATATAGGGAAAGAGCCGGGGAGTGGGACTAACTGGATTGCTCTTCGAAAGAGCCAGCGCAGACTCGATGGGCCGAATGGCCCTCTTCTGTGCTGTACTATTCTGTGATTCAGTAATTTTGTATGCAAGCAGGGATACATTCAAGCAGATTTCAAACCCAGCTTAATCTTTCTGCTGTAAACTCAGAAGTCTGATATACAAAATGGAACCATCACAACAGTACAGTAGAAGGAGCTCAGCGCAAGTCAAGGCACATTGTTGGAGCATAGTAGGGAGGGTGTATCTAACCCATGGTGTACCCGGCTGGACTCCAACACCATAAGAACGTGAGAAATAGGAGCAGGAGTAGGCCATTCGGCCCTTCGAGCCTGCTCTGCCATTCAATAAGACCAAGGCTGATCTTTGACCTCAACTCCACCCTCCCGCACTATCCCCATATCCCTTAATATCCAGAAGCAAAAAAAAGTAGAGGATGCCATTTTTTATACTCTTCTCCCATAAAAGGATTTAGCAATGAGTTTTAAAACAAGATGCCATAGGCTGTAGCCAATAGTTTGTGGAATGTAAGGACTCTGAGTCTACTTGAATCAGGCAATGAAAGTCATGCCAGGATGATCCTTATTCATTGGGAATAACAGGAACTGGTTCGAGACCCACACCATAGGGGGAGGCAGCTGGTTTTATTGATGAGCCTACTGGTGAATCATGAATGGGGAGAGGTCAAAGGGACACAAAGAATAGAGAGAGAGACAGTCAAGTTTAAACAGGAGATGGTGAGGTGCAAAAGCCTGTGAGCTTGAAGTTAAGGTACAGGAGATCAGTTTTTGCAATTAAAAGTTGTCTAGAAAGAAAAGCTATTGCCAGAAACAAATCAGCCAGCCCATGAAAGGGACAGGATTTGTTTTCCCATTTTTGAGGACAAAGGAAAGTGAGGTTTGCTTACAACTGTTACTCTGTAGGTGTCCTTGCTGTCTGTAAAATAAAGCAGCTTAACAATTAACATCAGGCCACGTCTCAGTGCACTCCAGTATACCTAAAAGATTGGAGAAGCGCAGAGAGGGCATGTGTGAAAGGGACGATATCCAGTTTGGATCGCAGAGGGTTCCTATTGTATAATTAGGTATTGGGCAGTACGGGCATGCTCCTGAATGTCTGATGCTTGGATCACTTATGGAAACGACCAGCGTTGCTGTACCTGGGAATATATCTAAGACTCAAAATCTGTAGCAGTGTTTGACAGGGAGGGAGAGAACACAAAAATGGAGGAAAAAATTCCCAGCTCAGACTTCTCTTACCTTCATCAACCAAAAAACATACACCAGAACTGACCGGGTGACAAGTATGTAAACATACAAATTTATGGCTTGCCTAACTTGACCTTTCTTGTGCTGTTTATAATCAAGACTTTGAATACACATTACATTCTGTTTGACTAGTAGTGGATCTTCTATGGCATTGCTCACAAGTGAATCAATTATGCTGTTTTATAAGGACAAGGAGCATTATAGGAAATAATGGCCAACATATTCTACTGCTAGGGTGATGCTGTCACTGAGCCTACAGAATCTAACTGCTGTTAAGTAAACATTGAGATATTTCATACACCTGTAAATTACCAAGCTTCAGACAGAGGCAACAGTATCTCTACTGCTGACGAATTTGTTTGTAGATCCCAAGTGACTGCCTTGGTTTCTTTCTTGCCTCACTACTAAGATGACGCAGAAATCTGCATGAGACACTGTGACCTCTGAAGTACGCACATGTGCAAAGTTCTTCTATTTGCACACTGGGCAGTTTTACAAACAACAGCTATCTAGGAGGCTTAGCAGGCTAAACTGTCCAGTCAATGCAAAACAGCAATCAACAAAGTCAATAGGATATTGAACTACAAACTGCAAACTATAAGTCAGAAGAGGTAGTGATCAAACATTATGGTGCTCTGGCCAGATTGCATCTTGAATATTGCGTGCTGTTCTGGCTTCTTGGAAACAAGCACTGGAGACAGTGCAGAGAAGAGCTACCTAGTGCAAGAGATCCAAGTCGAGGAAAGGTAGAAAAAAATTGGCGTTTTCAGCCTAGAAAAGAGGCATTTGAGAGGTTTATAAGAGTTAAGGGCATGGAAAAAGTAATTCTGGAATATCACTTTAAATTGCAAGTGTAACTAGAGGACACTAGTTCAACTAATAAAAGATAAATTTAGGACTGATATCAGGAAGTTTCCCAATACTCAAAGAATGAAAACGTTTGGAATGGACTTCCGGATAGAGCAGTGGAAGCAAAAACTCTGGAATCATTCAAGAAACAATTAGATGCTGCAACAGAGGCAGTACTGTTAGGGTCTTTCAGAAATGGATGAACTTAAAGGGTCTAAACGGTCCTCATCTGTAATGACCTTGTATACGGAGGGGGAATATCAGCACATTAATATCAAAAGTGGTCAAGATATAACTTTCAAATATATTGACCCGGATTTGCGGTCAGCGGCACAGGAACAGTGCTCGCCGATCACTGCGCTTACAGCTGCCCACAGACTTTTCATAAGCTTTGCACAGCAACTCATCGGGAGTCCGGTACAGTGCGGCACCCTCTACGGGGATCTGGGACCTGTGTGAGCAGGACAAGCAACAGCGTGTCTCCGAAACCAATCAGATTGAAGAATCCTCACCAAGACACGCAGAGTCTAAACCACGAAGTGCAAGTTAGAATATTTAATTCAATATAAAATCATGTTCAGGAAGCGAGAAAAAGAAATAAAGATGGCATTAAGAGAGAGATAAACTAGAAAGAAAAAGTAAATTTTTAAAAAAAAATTTGAATCTCCAACAATAATTAAAATCTGAAGGAATGAGACTCCACACTTTTAAAAGTAAATTTTCAGTGCCAGAGAGGTTGTTTGGCAGTAATTAAGACTTACCACTGTTAAAAATTCACTCACATGAATGGACAAGCCCTAACTTCTTCTGGTGTGCTTAGTGGGTATCTAGTGAGCAAGTACCGCAACTTCATGCCCTTCATGTATTTTAATGCCGAGTCTCTTGGCGAGATACTGGTATAGTGAAGCTTGTGGAGGAACAGGGCAACTCGGACAGCAACTTCCTGATTTCCGTGTTTAACTGCGCATGTGCGGACGCTGGAAGTTGCTGTCCGATTTACTCCTGAATAACGATGAGCTGGTGACCGATAGCCTCGCCGTTATTCTTGCCGCAAAATCAGGGCCATTCTCACTCATTCTGGAGGCATATTTAGGGTTAAATATTATATCCAAGTGAGAGTACCCATTGATTCACAAATTTCCAGAATTTCATTGTGCAAACAAGGAGCAATTCTTTCTGCAGCTAATGAAGTACACAAAGCATTCCTGCAATATTTAGGAGAACAATTTCTCTCTCTCTTTCTGATTTTACACAACTAAAAGACCATTTTCCATTCCATTTTAGAATTTTTAAAAGAATGATTTCATTTTGTGGTGCAGAATAAGTGGCCCATTTTCTAAAACTGGCAAGCTTTTGTATACATACAGCTTTCAAATATGCGTCAAAAGTCAGAGGGGCAGGGGCTGATGGTTCCTTTTTAAATAGCAAATCTACAGAAAATCTAGGCATGAGTTTTACATGCAAAAAATCATGTTCAACTTCAAAAACCAGGATTGCTTGAAAAAGGCGAGCACAACAACTTCTCTGCTCTCACTTCAATCTCTCCCACCACCACACTGCTGGGAATTGTAGCAATCCCACTGGAAGCAGCACACACAATTTCTACAACCTGTAAGACATTTGTAATAGTGGAGAAGGCATCTTGCTGATTTAAATGAGTCATTGGCAGTTCTGTTTCAATGAAATGTTTTTGTTCTCAAATTTACGGTTAACACCTGCCTCCCCAACAATACCTCTCGCCTCTAGACATCCTTTCCCAGCTGCAAGAATGGCGATAGCTCATCTTCCGCCACTGATGATCCTGCTTCCTAAGTCTCTACCTTCCCATTGAGGTTTTGGTTCTTGCAAGGCACTGCGCCTAGTGACCGACAAACATGTTCATATTATGGAAGGCGGCTTCAAACAAACCCTGGGCTTCAAGTTACAAGTATCTTCCTACTGCTGAAAACGCTAGAGCTGTTGAAAATGCGAGAGCGACTCAGGTGCTTGTTACATACAGTTGCGATTAGTGATAATTATGAAGGGAACGAAACGGTTCATGGATTGACACGCCAACAGATGTGGTCCAAGACAAATTAAGCTACTTTATTTTTTTTTTCTTTATTGCCATTTACTGACATTATTTTCAGTACTCCCGACACCAGCAAGAAAACAGTGGTCTGCATTGTACATTATTTCATCCACTGTGCAATACTTTTCATTTGTCACTGTTAAATTTAATTTGCCATCTTAACTGGAGAGTTTAGTTTTTGCAAGGGATTGCACACAAGTGACTGAATCAAGAACTAAAAAAAACTTAAATCAACATTGTAGCCATATGCAGCATTACGAACAGGCACATGTATTGAGGCCTAGAGCTTATTTGAAGCAATTTTCAATTGGATAGCTTGGTCAATTTTTTCTTAGTCACTACATACAGTAGCTACTAGGCAAGATGAGATACTAACAGGAGGACTTCAATCAAGAAAAAAATGAAAGACTTGCATTTATATAGCGCCTTTCATGACCACTGGATGTCCCAAAGCGCTTTACAGTCAATGAAGTACTTTTTGAAGTGTAGTCACTGTTGTAATGTAGGAAACACGGCAGCCAATTTGCGCACAGCAATCTCCCACAAACAGCAATGTGATAGTGACAGCCAACAAGTGATGTTGACTGAGCGATAAATATTGGCCAGGACACCAGGGATAACTCCCCTGCTCTTCTTTGAAATAGTGCCATGGGACCTTACGTCCACCTGAGAGAGCAGACGGGGCTCTGTTTAACATCGCATCGGAAAGATAGCACCTCCGACAGTGCAGCACTCCCTCAGCACTGCACTGGAGTGTCAGCCTAGATTTTTGTGCTCAAGTCTCTGGAGTGGGACTTGAACCTACAACCTCTGACTCAAGAGGCGAGAGTGCTGCCCACTGAGCCACTGCTGGCACCATATTATTTTTAATGTTACCTCAAACAACAACAGCAAACTCCAAAAAAAATAATGTACAGTCCTAGGAGCTTTCCAATGAATAACATACTGGTGGAGGATTAAAAACAAAAAGTAGTACTTTTATGTTGCAGGACAGAGACATTACTGCATCTATTTGCACAGATATATTCTGGTGACGTCCAGCAGCCTTGGCGATCCCTCCCTGTTGGGGAAGAATTTAGCATCTCCGTTCTTCCCAGTTAGCGAGATAAGTTGGGAATCATAGGTGGCAGAGTTCCAATGGACTGAGTGATCTCCATAACATATTTAACTTCACATAACTTTTAATGAACAGGGGGGGGGGGGGGGGGGGGGAAAGAGAAGGAAAGAGTTAAACCAAAAAACAAAGCCACCCAAGTGAGACCTACCTTGGCTGTCCTATCATCGTAGCTGGGGTCAGAGGTCAAGAAGTCACAAATGCCTCTGGTCGGGACACTGGTGTTCTCCGTAATCCAGGTGTGAAGATACACTTCACCCAGAACTCGCTTCATGTGTTCACGCGTCAGGTGGAGCTCCACTACTTCAATCTTAGTCTGAATCGCATTCAGTTTCTTCGAAATCCTCTCTCGAATCTGCTCTTCAGTGTTGCCTTCTTTCGGGTCCACTGTCAAGTCCTCTGCTTGACTCCCAACCCCTCCACTTGGTGGATTACCTTTTGCACTCGTCTCTGCCTCATCTGGCTGTCGACTATCCTCACTTGACAATGCAGAGCTGTCACAAAGCAGAATCTTTGACTCACGATGACTTGGTCTCCAAAGTGCTTCAGAGGGAGCCTTCTGTAAGGTCTGAAATAAAATCTTTAAGAGAAAAAGTCTTAATCGCCATAAGTAGTTAGATGGATTCGTCTGGAGCTTATGGTCTAGTGCTTCATCGAGTTCTGGAGGAATACATTTTTCAGTCAACACTCGCCAGCGTACAAGGTCAAGTAAGTCCACCTGTTTGAATAAATTGTGGATGGAAGACTCTAAAATCTTAGAAGCTGCTTCTTCTGGAGTTTTTAACGTGATAAACTGCACCTGGTACGTGCGGCTGGCTGGATGGAGGCCATTATTTATACCTTCTGCGGTCACAAGAGCTAGGTATGCATCATTGGGGCTGAGACATATCCCATGAAGCCTCACTGAGCCAATCGACTCTGGCAATTTGATTAAGATATGATCAAACTTCACTGCTACATCTGTGAAGACAGGAGTCAGCTTTTGGATGGTTCCATCAACAGAGCATGTATAAAAACTCCCAGTTTGCTTGTTGGCTGTCAGAGACACAATGGGAAGCGTGTGGAGGCCTGTCACATGAGAATTGTGAACATTCAGTCCAGCTTTGGATATCAGTAGCAGGCACCAGAAAACATACGTTCCTCTGGCTGCTACAACCAAGCTGCAGCTGCACTTCTGATAAGGGTGGTAGAGAGAGATACATTTAATATTGTGCACAGGTAACTGATCCATCTCTTGCCAAAGAACCACTGGTTGTCTGAGAGTGAAGTATCCTTTCACTGCTTTTAAGTTGACTGGCAGAATCTTAACAGGTCCTTTGGAACTGCCAACAATCAACCCACTCATTTTGCGACTGCCATGCTCATATTCCCACCATGACAAAACACTTGGGTCATTAATACCTGATTCAATGGTACTGCACGCAATGATGGAATCTTTGCCATGAAATGGGATCAGAAATTGCCATATTACAACATCGCCATTTTCAAGTAGGACGGCCAACAGCACAGTGCCCACATCTTCACACTCATTATTGGCTTTTACACGCTGGGTGTTGCAGATACTGGACCATTCCATTCGAACAGGAGTCTGCATATAATGTCTCCTTTGGAATTCAGAGAAATTCTTCAACTCCCCACTCAGATCCGCATCCAAATGCCCGTATTTGTTCTCGTACAGCATCTCACCATACACTTCCGTAATATCTAAGGCTGGCGTCCACTGCAATCTATTCACATTCACCTGGATGGACAGTCTATTGTCCAGTGTCAAAGATGCCAATAGACACCTTCCATTGAGGTCACAGCCCAAGGGAGACCAGCTGGTAAATTTAAACCCTCGCAATGGCGATAAGGCACCCCCTTCAGGATTA
The DNA here is from genome assembly GCA_030390025.1 of Squalus acanthias. Lineage (NCBI taxonomy): Eukaryota > Metazoa > Chordata > Chondrichthyes > Squaliformes > Squalidae > Squalus > Squalus acanthias. The sequence continues at coordinate 87,058,054 of CM059438.1, forward strand.
AAGACCCTGTCCATCATTAGGGAGTGACTTAGAGTTGGATCTTTCTTATTCAGGAACTTGTCCTTGCAGTCACTTACTTCTGCCTGAGAGCCAACCTTAAAATAGAAAAAATATAACAATTAGCATTTTCTTTCAGCATGAAAATTATTCTTGTGAAATTAATAGAATTATTTATAGAATGAATGTTACAGTAAACATAACTTATTACAGTTTGACTGTAGCAGTATACCCATATGAAATAATTAGTTGTTGTCAAATACCAGAGTCATTTTAAACCATAGATTCATTTCAAGTCTCAAATTCCTTTTGGGACCTTGTTCACTGAAGTGTTGAAATAGGGATTCCCCCCCCCCCCCCCCCCCTTATGTAAAAAAAAATGCCTAGGTAAATTGCAGCTAGAAAATGTTTATCGTGCGAGTACAACAACAACTTGCACCCCTCAAAGAACATTTCAGAACTCTCTACAAAGGGAAGAGAACAATGCCAAACAGGAAACCGAAAAGATTAAAGATATGAGGAAAAGGGTTAGAAAACAGTTGAAGAGTTAGGTTCTTAGGAGGCTTTTGAAAGAAGGCAGAAAGGTAGCAAGATGAAGTAGCTTTGGAAGGAAGTTCCAAAGAGCAGGGATGTAGTGGTTAAAAGATGATAGCTTTCGATAGTGGTGCAGACAACAAACGGCAATCTAGTGTCAGAAGGTGAGGGCTAGGACAAATAGCTGGAGAAGTGAAGTGAAACCAATATACTAGGGGGCAGAGATCTAGTGAAGTTTGGCTAGGATGGGAATGATGGGCATTTCCACAAGAGGGAACTTGGACCAGAGGATTCTGGATTAACTGAGATTTGCAAATGGCAAAGAAGAGACGAGACCAGGGTGGAGAACTTTGGGGAAGTTAATCTTCAAGGAAACTAGGGTGCATGCTGTATTATTTTACATACATGCACTTTATTTTAAACAGGCTTAAAATTTCATATATAAATTTCATATAATGTGACATGAATTGGGAATCAGTTTGTCATGTAGTTATTATTTTAGGAACATAGGAACAGGAGTAGGGCACTCAGCCCTTCGAGCCTGTTCCGCCATTCAACGAGATCATGGCTGATCTGTATCCTAACTCCATTTACCCGCCTCGGCTCCATATCCCTTGATACCCTTGGCGAGCAAAAATCTAGCGATTTCAGATTTAAAATGATTAATTACTACTTTTTGTGGGAGAGAGTTCCACACTTCTACCACCTTTTGTGTGAAGAATTGTTTCCTAACTTCTCTCCTGAATGGCTTGGTTATGATTTTAAGGTTATGTCCATTTGTCCTATACTCCCCCACCAGCAGAAAAAAATTCTCCCTACCCCATCAATCCTTTTCAAAATCCTAAAACCACAATCAAATCACCCCTTAACCTAGCATATTTCAGAGAATACAAGCCAAGTTTGTGTAACCACTCCAAATAATTTAACCCTTGGAGCTCTGGTAACATTTTGGTGAATCAGCACTCAGCCCTTCCAAGGCCAATATCTCCTTTCTAAGGTGCAGTGCCCACCTTAGTTAGATCTGAAATCTTTATATTAAAATAAGCATCTGATTATAATTCTTACAAAAATTATGACCCCTTCCCCCAACTAATCATCAAATCTATCATATTGAAAAACTATGATAGCATTCAGTCACATTGCCTTTGAACTCTGATTATGTTCACAGATACCCAAAGAGAGGGGTGACCATAAAATGAATAGAATATCTTTCCTGTCTGCACCAGCATCAAGCTCGGCAAATCAGGTACAATGGATCGAAAGTAACACATTCCTGGAGTACCCAATAGCCCCTGAAGAACAGCAACATTAGTTTTGCTGTGTACTGGGAACTGTGCCACAAAAGTATTCAATCCTGTAAGAGCACTCTTAATCGGTTTTCAAATCCCGACAAAACTAAATTCAAATCAAAAAAATCCCCGAGGTAAACTGCTAGAATTCACGCCCAGTACACCATGGAATCCCCTTTTAATTATCCTAAAGCAACTCAACTGTCATTTTAAATCTAGTTGCTATCGAATTCCTACCTAAAATGCAACACAAGTTTATTGAGCTGGAAGAGTGTGATTTTTTTTTTTACAAGTTGCATTTATTATAGCGCCTTTAACGTCCCAAGGCGGTTCACAGGAGTGTTATAAAGCAAAAAATGCTTTCTGAAGAGTTATGTTTTTTTTTTAAAAAAAAAAAGCAGAATCAAGTGGTACATCTGACTGGGGAGATAGTAATGCAGAGAGGCTGCGAGGTGCTGCTTCCCTCGTCTGCCTGCGAGGAATTACCTTCAGGGAGCAGCTCTGGCTGGGTGCGGGCACCGAGGTCCTGTGGATCACCATGTCCAGCCCGTTGTTGTGGATGTCGCAGATCTGCTCCAGGACGTAGATGTTCTTGCCGGTGGTGATGGAGAGCCGGTTGTCCTCGGACCAGCCGAGCGGCTCGGGGCCGCTCACCGGGTACTGGAGCTTGACGCTGGGCTCCCGCTTGCTTGTCAGCGCGACCCCGCTGGCCGGGCCGCCGCCGTTCTTTCTCTTCGCGGGGGCCGCCGATGCCGCCGCCATCTTAAAGAAACCCAACCGCCGCTCCCGGAAGTGACGCTGAAACATGGCGACAGCTTGCACCAAGAGGCCCCCCACCTACCCGGCCTTGCTTAGCAACCAGGGCGCCCGCTCCCATTGCCTGATATCACCAACCGACTAAAAAACTTAAAAGAGCAATAATCCCGCTTGAAAGAGCAGCAAACACCATTTGCATGGAAACAAACTTGCAAACTGCCGAAAAGTAACTGGCAGGAGAGTCCCCTTGGCCTATTTTCTTTTGTTAGAACACAATTTATGACTTTATATTTAATGTGGTTTGTTGGTGAAGTAAATCATCTTTGTAATTATTGGTTGAAGAAACACGCGGTTTCCAAAGCGTTTCTGGCCGCCGATGTTTTGCTGCTCTGACGGTGGGCTCCGGGTTCCTCACGTGTAGCTGGCGTGCTTGAGAAGCTGCAGCTCCCGGAGTTTGTCAGCATCCAGCGAGCTTTACATTTAAAATTCATAACCGACATGGCTGCTGCTGCTGATGATGGTTTGATGTTAAACATTACCAACAACCCCAAAGCACCCGTTTTCAATCAAGGAAAGAAAAAGATCTATCAGCGCAAGCCTCTGAGAAATGCAGCAAGTTGGGTAAGGTGTATTCCATGTGAATTCTGCCCAGTCTTTCATTGGCAGTGTTCTGCCAGCATTAAGAATGAATATTGCTGTAAGTGATGGCAAAAGTGGCTACAGAGCAGCTAAGTTGGGTTGAAGAGTATTTTCTTTCAGGTGAGTTTGTTGTATGCAAGGGATGGTGGCTGATTTGTATGTTTGGTTTTGGTCTCTGAGAGCAGCGTTGTGGCATTTTCACCATCTTTAGAGATGAAGAAGGCACTTCGGCCCATCCAACTAGAACAACCCAACACTCCAGTCATTGCTGCATCTAGTTGTTTCTGAACTGATTTTACGGTTTTCGCTTCTGCCCCTCTGTTTGGAAGTCTGTTCCAATTGTTGATCACTTGCTGTGTGAAGAAGAAAGTTCTGATATAATTCCTAAAGTTCACCTTTTACTAGTTTGAACCCATGTCCCATTGTTCTACTTCCATCATTTAATTTAAACTAGTAATAACCTTTTCCATAACCTTTATTATCATATGTACTTCTATATGATCATCTCTCCAGGTGAAAAGCCTAAATCTCTCCAGTTTTTCCTCATAACTCAAGACACCTGACATGAGGGACCAGCCTGGTAGCTCTTCTCTGCACTGCCTCCAGTACTTGAATGTCTCCTTTGTTTCTTGGCGGCAACCAAACCTGGACACATTACTCAAGGTGTGGTGTGACTAGAGCACTGTACTTCCTTTGACTTGTAATAAAAACAGAAATTGCTGGAAATACTCAGCAGGGCAGGCAGCAATAAAAACAGAAAATGCTGGAAATACTCAGCAGGTCAGGCAGCATCTGTGGAGAGAGAAACCGAGTTAGCGTTTCAGGTCGATGACTCTTCGTCAGAACTGTAAAAAGTTGGAGATGGAACAGGTTTTTAAGCAAGTGTAGGGGCAGGGAAAGGGGGAAGAGGAGGAAAGAACACAAGGGAAGGTTTGTGATAGGATGGAAGGCAGGAGAGATTAAGAGACAAAAGGGATGATGGTGCAAGGCAAAAGGAGATGGTAATGAGACAAGTTAAGAAACAAAAGATGACTCTAGATGAAGTGTAAATGGCAATGGCAGAATGATCGACAGCTGCCATGTGAGAGAAAGAAAAAAAATGAAAAAAAAGATTGGGGCAGAGGTTATGGTCTGAAATTGTTGAACTCTATGTTGAGTCCAGAAGGCTGTAAAGTGCCTAATCGAAAGATGAGGTGCTGTTCCTCGAGCTTACGTTGAGCTTCATTGGAACAGTGTAAGAGGCCGAGGACAGTGGGAGTGGAGTGTAGAATTAAAGTGACAGGCGACCGGAAGCTCGGGGTCACCCTTTCGGACTGAACGGAGGTGTTCCGCAAAGCGGTCACCCAATCTGCGTTTGGTCTCCCCAATGTAGAGGAGACCGCATTGTGAGCAGCGAATACAGTATATTAAATTGCAGGAAGTACAAGAAAATCACTGTTTCACCTGGAAGGAGTGTTTGGGGCCCTGGACAGTGGGAATCTGTGAAGAGAGATACAGAGTAAACGTTTCGGGTCGATGACCTTTCGTCACAACTGACTGGTATTCTACTGTTTTGGCTCGGTGGTTAAACATTCTGTTGGCATTGTTGATTGCCGCTCTGCATTGGCTGGACATGTTGTGTCGACTAAGACGCCTCGGTTTCTTTCAACTTCACCTTTTACTATTTCACCACCATTCATGAAATATGCTCGTGCTCATTTTTCCTTACACTTGCATGCATTAAATTTCATCTGCCATTGCCTGGCACACTCGCACATCTTCTTTTGTTTTTCTCATTCTGTAGTGTTTGGGCTGGGTTTTTTTCCACTGCCCCTCAGAGTGTCGGTACGGTACCATCTGCAAATGTAGCCAGTTTGCATTGAGTTTTAGAATCCAAGTCGTTGATGTAAATTAGAAGCTGTAGTGAAAGATAAGAAAGAAATGGCATTTATTTATATACTGCTTTTCATGACCTTGGGACATCCTAAAATGCTTCACGACCAATGAAATATTTTGGAAGTGCAGATGCTGTTGCAACATAAGGGAACGTGGCAACCAATTTGCGCACAGCAAGGTCCCACAAACAGCAATGAAATAAATCACCAGATAATCTGTTTTACTGATGTTGTTTAAGGGATAAATATTGGCCGGGACAGGCACCCTGATCAGTTCTTATCCCCACCCTGACATTACTCCTCTAACCAGTATCTGGGGTTTTCTATCCTTCCTCCAGTTTCTTATCCATATCCAGGTTTTTTTCCTGAATCACCACCACTTTGAGGTTAATTAGAAATATTTCATGTAGAACTTCATCAAATGCCTTTTGGAAGTCTAAATACACAACGTCATAGGGTTTACCAATTTTCTCGATCCAATATACTCAGCTGACACTGGTGACCCTTACAGAGCTCCGCTTGCAACACTCCGGTACTTTGTCAAAACGTTCGTTCTTCATGTTGAAGCGGAGACCATGCACGGGTCAACGGGCTATTTCACCATAGAGGGTCTCGCAGCTGATCATGATCTTGTCCTTATCTGATGCCCACATGGAGTTTCCAGTAGGAGTTACTGAATAGCAATCAGGAGCAGGAATCCTGCCTGAATTATTTCCCCCCCCCCCCTCTCCTTCATCCAGAGGCACTGACCCCAACCGCTGACCTGGCTGAGGTCAGCAATCTCAGCACAGACCAGCGAATGAAACCGTGCCATTTCACAATGAGATTACTTTCATTCTGTTGATGCATTACAACAGACACGTACACTGAACCTTCGAAACTAAACATGCAACACAAGAATGAAGGAAAACTTAAAAAATGCCATTTTCTTCTAAATAATTGTTTCTGTCCTTGCTGTCAACCTTTTCTATTAACAAGTCTGGTTTTCTCTTTGTGATCTCATCTCTCTCTACTGTTGGGAATTATCTGTCTGTATTAAAAATCTTGGGTCAGTAATTCTGTCATTGTTTCTTACTGGAGTGAGCCAGTCCTGTTGCCGATTAGTCTGTGATGTTACTTGATTAGCACGGACCACTCAAATGCCCACAGAAGCACATAATCCAGCTGTTTTGTTTCCTACTTAGCTTTCTACTTTTACATTATTGGGAGACAGAAAGAGAGCAGGGGTGAATGCTGAGAGACAAAGATTGTATTTTACTTTTGTCCATGAGCAATGCCACCCACACGCAATCAGCTAGTTATTTATTTTACTTTTTTTTAATCATCACTTTGCTCTTCATTTCATTCCCTCAACTCCTTTGGTGACACTCCTGACTGCTGTAACACATCCGCCCACCTCTGCATTGGCACAGGTTAATGCTTGTCAAAAAATAAGAAAAATAACCTTTTCATATTTTATGTAAACAGAAATTGGGGGGAAAATGGAACATTGAAGGACAGGCTCCTGCTGTGGCTTAACATTTTACATGACTGGGGGAATCTGACCTGATGTAATGTGTATGCGGTTCAGTCAGCTATGTAGACCATATTTTGTACCATTTTTTGTGTAACAAAACGTAAATGACTAATTCGGTAGGTATAGTGTTTTTGGAGAGAAGAGTGGAGGGGAAACGCTTAATTAGCTTTTGAGAAGTTGGGCGTGGTAGTGTAGTGGTTATGCTACTGAACCCAGATGCTTAGAGTTAAAATCCCACCATGGCAAGTTGTGAAATGGAATTCAATAAATCTGGTCATTTGTGGGCCACCACCAGAAAACACGACCATGAAAGTTGCCAGATTGTCGTAAAAACCCAATATGTTCATCAACATCCTGATGTTGATGAACATATTGGGTTTTTACAAGTCTGGCCTATACGTGACTCTAGTCCCCAAAAGTGGTTGGCTTTTAATGCCCTCTGAAGTGTCCTAGCCCACCACCACTTTCTCGGGGCAACAGGGAATGGGAATAAATGTGGCCACCACCTTCTTCGGGCAGCTAGGATGGCCATTAAATGCAGCCTTGACAATGTTACTCACATCTCCAGGACACATCATTTTTAAAAACACGTTTGATTGTGATCGCTATCAAAATGGATGACAGTTTGGGTAAAGATAGATTTTTTTTTAAATGCTCTTGATGACAGCATTGAGTATTCGAGGCCATATCCAGTATCATTAATCAGATGCAACACAAAACTGCCTGTACATTACCATGACAATGTATCACACTGAACCATTGAAGAGATGTTGCTGCCACAAACTTGGTCTTTTAACTTCTAGTCATGTAATTGGTATATAAAGTAATAAAGCAACCCTACCAACCCAAAAAGATTCATGGAGTCGACCGAGTTGCAGGAAAGGAGGGAGGGATGCTGAACATATGAAAATGCAAAATCTTTTCTTTGCTATCAGGACTTTTTATCTCTAAGCTTTGACGTTTTCTCTACTGCTTTTAGAAACAGACGCAGCCTAATGGAGCAAAACATCGAATACAGGAGAGCTCTAGAAGTGACCCCTCCTCTTTAAACCGACCAAACCAAACAATTCCTACTACAAAAAGAAAATACAAGAGCGCCGAGAAACAACCTTCATCTGAACGGTTACCCAGCCTGGCTCCAAAGAAAAGGAAAGTCGAGGAAGAGCCAGTGGAGAATGAAGAGAAGAAGGGGGTGGATTCTGTCAAAACCTCCTCTTTATTTAGAAACAACCCTGAGATCCCAGAGATACAGAGGTAGGAGCTGAGCTTAAAATAGGGATTTTGTTACGAAATGTATTTTCTGTGCTTTTTTCTTCCCCAGAAAGACACTTATCTTCACTTAGCCTTTTTAAGCTGGAAAGTGGGACAGAGCGGACCAAGGCCTGCCCCCTGATTCCCAGTACTATTGCTTCCTGATCAGCAAAAAAATATAAATGCAAGTCTTTCTTTCTTTTCCTTTAAAAGGATTCTCCCTGGAAAGTGTGTAGATGGTGGTGGGGGGAGGGGGAATTATGTGAGTACAAGGTTGTGCTTGGTTGTGATTCCCCAAATGGTTGAATAGTCTGCTGCCTGTCACTGGAATGGCCGTCGTTCATATAGCCCACATGATGAAAGGCCGTTGGACAGGTACTGAAGGGCTATACTGGCACCCATGGAACCATATCCCAGTATGAGTAAGCACCTTCACAAGAGAAGGGAAGAGCTTATTTTTGTTATTTTTCTTCCCATCCCTTTTATGGAGTCTCCTAATCCAATTACCTTTCCCTGGCAGAGAAGATGAGGCAGTGAATAAAATGGAAATGTGGAATAGTGGGGGAGAGAATCGGAAACAAAAAGATAATGGAAAACGCATATAGCAAAATGGAAAAAAAAATATAGGTATTTAACAGGTGATCAGAAATTCAAAAGAAAAATTTCCTTGTAAATACCATTTCAGTACATGATTTTTAAATGGTCAGTTAGTCAATCTGAAGGCATATTTAGTAATAAGCTAAATTGGATTCATCATTTAAAGCCAACTACTAGAGAATCATTTGCCTGCGAAAATCCGTGTGAATATTTTTATCTTTACAAGTTTTCTAATTTTTCTCACTTGTTCTGATTTTTATTTTCAGACAGGCAGTGAAAACATTGAAGGAAAAGATTTTTACAACTAACTCTTTCAATGAGCTTGATCTCCATCCATACTTGGTGAGTAGAGGGTTTATTTCCCTTTGGTTATTCAACCATGAGGTTTGGAGTAGTGATGGATTAAAGTTGGACTGTTTGTTATCTGTGCGGGTACTTAATGTGTTGGTACTGGACCTATACTGACAACTGTAATTCTGATCTTGAGGTTTTAATTTCTAGTTTTATAGCAAGTGATGGTAGGAAGCAAAATATGAACTGAAATGGACTGGTAATTTGGATAGCAGTCTTATCCTAGATCAGGTTTGGTATATTCGACCTGGAAAGTAAGGTAACCGGTCTGTTAATATAACTGGCCTGTGGACTGATTTTAAACTGGTACATGTATTTCTTCTGTCTTATTGAAGAGCAGCACGAGTACCACCAATTCACGGGAGCTGCTGTATTTGGAGTTTGATTCGGTGATAATCCATAATTGGTTTGTGTGATGTTTGAGGACTGAGGGATCGAGGATCATTTTAAACTAAATTCACTGCAAAATTTATCATCCTCTTTGGTCATAGACTCTTTTTCTGCCTTATTATTCAGGTCTCCACACTCAACACTGTCCTGAAGCTCTCTAACATGACCAGGTAGGGCCCAAGACCCTTCATTTCTTTGTATTGCATTTTTTTAAACCATGGTTATCATTTGAAGGTTTTACGGCATTGGAGATTCTTACCCATGCTCAATTGATATAAAATTGAGAGGTCGCACAACACCAGGTTATAGTCCAACAGTTTTATTTGAAATCACAAGCTTTCGGAGCTATCGATTTGCTCCTTCCTCAGGTGAAGTAAATTAGATACAGAATCTCCAAAGCATATATAGATGGAAAACAAAGAATGTGTACTTTACAATTGCAGACCAATAAATTAAATCATCCTGACTATCTGCCGAGGTGTGATAAAGTTAATTAAGTCAGCCAGGAAGGTACCACATCAAAGACATAGCAAGATACAACTGAGACAATGAGGTGTAGTCGCAGGGGTTCTAACGTGTCAAAAGCTGCCGTCTGTATGTAAAACGAAAAGCTTTAACATTTTTTTACTTTTTTACTGGGAAAATTTTTACTTTTTTTTACTGGGAATCACATCTGTGAACAAGCTAACGACGACTCGAGTCCGGATCACGTCATGTATCGTGACATAAACCCAAGATCCCGATTGAGACCGTCTTCATGAGTGCGGAACTTGGCTATCAGTTTCTGCTCGATGATTTTGCGTTGTCGTGTGTTTCTAAGGTTGCCTTGGAGAACGCTTACCCGCAGATCCGAGGCTGAATGTCCTTGACTGCTGAAGTGTTCCCCGACTGGGAGGTAACAATCCTGCCTGGCGATTGTTGCGCGGTGCTCGTTCATACGTTGTCTCAGTGTCTGCATGGTCTCGCCGATGTACCATGCAGTTGATATAACCCATGGACTCCATGTGCCTGTATCAATTCAACAGGATCAACCTTTGTGTTAGTTTCTGGAGGCTCATCTGAAACTATCCAGTGTTTTTCCTTTATCAGAATCTAGTGATAGCCTGAGAATACCAGACTGATATTAGATAAACATATGTACTTACAGCCATAGATTTATACTTTCAGCGCATGAGGTTTTGGTTTCATGCAAAAGCATTATAGCTATAACTTAAAGCTTCCAATAATTAATTCAATATTTATTGTCCATTATAGAATCATAGAATGATACAGCACAGAAAGAGGCCATTCGGCCCATCATGTCTGTGCCGGCTCTTTGGTAGAGCTACCCAATTAGTCCCATTTCCCCTGCTCTTTCTCCATAGCCTTGTAATTTTTTCCCTTCAAGTATTTATCCAATTCCCTTTTGAAAGTTACAGTTGAATCTGCTTCTACCATCCTTTCAAGCAGTGCATTCCAGATTACAACAACTCGCTATGTAAAAAATTGTTTCCTCATGTCGCCCCTGGTTCATTTGCCAATCACCTTAAATCTGTGTCCTCTGGTTACCAACCCTTCTGCCATTGGAAACAGTTTCTCCTTATTAACTCTATCAAAACCCATTGCCTCCATTAGCTGGATCTAAATATTTTTTTAATGTTGTATATTTTCTTGCCAGACTATAATTACTAATATAGTGTATGTTGGCTTGATTCAGGTGGTAGCACATTCACCTGTGGTTCAGAAGGTTGTGGGTTTGAGCATCTGCCAAGACTTGAGCTCATATTCTAGCTTGACAGAGAGAGTGATATATAATCAGAGGTGTTGTCCTTGAGATGAGACATGAAACCAAAGCTCTATCAGCTATCTGTTTAGGTGGCTGTTCTAGCTGCCTTAGCACAATTTAAAGAACAGGTATACAAAAGCAAAATACTGCGGATGCTGGAAATCTAAAATAAAAACAAAAAATGCTGGAAATACTCAGCAGGTCAGGCAGCATCTGTGGAGAGAGAAACAGAGTTAACGTTTCAGGTCGATGACCCTTCGTCAGAACTGGAAACAGCTGGAGATGGAACAGGTTTTTAAGCAAGTGCAGGGGCAGGGAAAGGGGGGAGGGGAGGAAAGAACAAAAGGGAAGGTCTGTGATAGGATGGAAGGCAGGAGAGATTAAGAGACAAAAGGGATGATGGTGCAAGGCAAAAGGAGATGTTAATGAGACAAGTTAAGAAACAAAAGATGACTCTAGATGAAGTGTAAATGGCACTGGCAGAGTGAAAGACAGCTGCCATGTGAGAGAGAGGAAAAAAAAGATTGGGGCAGAGGTTATGGTCTGAAATTGTTGAACTCTATGTTGAGTCCAGAAGGCTGTAAAGTGCCTAATCGAAAGATGAGGTGCTGTTCCTCGAGCTTACGTAGAGCAACACCTGCCCTTTTACCTCCTCCCTTCCCACTATCCAGGGCCCCAAACACGCCTTCCAGGTGAAACAGCGATTTACTTGTACTTCTTGCAATTTAGTATACTGTATTCGCTGCTCACGATGCGGCCTCCTCTACATTGGGGAGACCAAACGCAGATTGGGCGACCGCTTTGCGGAACACCTCCGTTCAGTCCGTAAGGGTGACCCCGAACTTCCGGTCGCCTGTCACTTTAATTCTCCGCTCCACTCCCTCTTACACTGTTCCAATGAAGCTCTACGTAAGCTCGAGGAACAGCACCTCATCTTTCGATTAGGCACTTTACAGCCTTCTGGACTCAATATAGAGTTCAACAATTTCAAACCATAACCTCTGCCCCTATCTTTTTTTTCCATTTATTTTTGTTCTCTCTCTCTCTCACATGGCAGCTGTCTTTCACGCTGCCAGTGCCATTTACACTTCATCTAGAGTCATCTTTTGTTTCTTAACTTGTCCCATTACCATCTCCTTTTGCCTTGCACCATCATCCCTTTTGTCTCTTAATCTCTCCTGCCTTCCATCCTATCACAGACCTTCCCTTTTGTTCTTTCCTCCCCTCCCCCCTTTCCCGGCCCCTACACTTGCTTAAAAACCTGTTCCATCTCCAGCTTTTCCAGTTCTGACGAAGGGTCATCGACCTGAAACGTTAACTCTGTTTCTCTCTCCACAGATGCTGCCTGACCTGCTGAGTATTTCCAACATTTTCTGTTTTTATTAAAGAACATGTAGTTCTCCTGGTATCATGGCCAGCATTCCTCCCTCAACCAATACCACCAGAAACAGATTAAACGGTCATTCATCTCATTGCTTTTTGTGGGAGATTGCTAATGTAAAAAAAAAAAAGACTTGCATTTATATAGCGCCTTTCATGACCACCGGACGTCTCAAAGCGCTTTACAGACAATGAAGTAATTTTTTTTTGAAGTGTAGCCACTGTTGTAATGTGGGAAACGCGGCAGCCAATTTGCGCACAGCAAGCTCCACAAACAGCAATGTGATAATGACCAGATAATCTGTTTTTGTTATGTTGGTTGAGGGATAAATATTGGCCAGGACACCGGGGATAACTCCCCTGCTCTTCTTCAAAATAGTGCCATGGGATCTTTTACGAGAGAGCAGACAGGGCCTCGGTTTAACGTCTCATCCGAAAGACGGCACTTCCGACAGTGCGGCACTCCCTCAGCACTGCACTGGAGTGTCAGCCTAGATTTATGTGCTCAAGTCACTGGAGTGGGACTTGAACCCACAACCTTCTGACTCCGAGGCGAGCGTGCTACCCACTGAGCCACAGCTTACACTGACACTGACTCTGACATGTAAAATGACATTAACAGTCACTGCACTCCAAAAAGCAACTCATCGTGTGAAGCACTTTTAGATGTTCTGCTGACATAGTAGGGTGCAGTATAAATGCAAATTCTTCTTTTTACTATAATAAAAGCAGAAAATGCTGACAATGCACAGCAGGTCTGTCAGCATCAAAAACACTGTTTCCAACGTTTTCTGTTTTTACTTCAGATTTTCAGCATTTGCAATATTTTCCTTCTCATCTGTTTCTATATGAGTAAGTGCACTGCTCAGCCAACTGTAAACCCCCACTGAATGACCGTAGGCGTTAAACTGAAGAAAGAGTATTTATTCTCCTAGGTTGATTTTAATAATAATCCTTCATAATCAGCTTTTTTTCTTTTCCCTGAAGCATCCAGAAGCAAGCAATTCCAGTGCTGCTTGATGGAAAGGATGCTCTGGTACAATCACAGACTGGCTCAGGTATTTAATGTATAATATAATGTGTTATTACATAAGTTGCAGTAGTCAAATAAAACATCAAAAGATAGCTACATACAGCTGAAATATGATAAGTCAATAACACTAAGACAAGAAGAAGATGGTGTTCTGTAAAGAATGAAAGGGCTATAGACATCCTGTAAAAGAGCTGAGGATTATCCCTTCACTGGCTGTGGCTCTTTGCTATGACACTGGATTTGATTAGTTTGAAATAATGTTTCATTTGTCTGTCAAAACTAACAATGAATTCATAAGCTTACTAAAATTTCCTTTGAAATTACGCCTGTTTAATATGCATGTCTTTCATTGAATACCATGACATTTTGTTGGTAGAATAAAAATAATGACTGTGTTGTAAGCATGCTGAATGTCATCTGGAGTGCATTTTGTTTAAATATAATGTAGGACTCTGACAGCCAAAAGTGGAAAGGACCAGCGTAACATTACAGGCTATTTGTGTGATCATTGTGTATCCACTCATGATTGATCTCGGGGACTTTAAAGTGTGGATGCACGCTTCTATATAAATAACAATTTGAGAATTTTGAATAATTAACACTGCGCTGCACGATTATGGAAACCTCTCATTATTAGTGGGATGAAGGCCCTAGCATATGGTCAACTGACATCGCCAACGAGTCTTTTCAGTGAGCTCTTGCACCAGTTCAACAGATCGGCATTTATCTTTGCTTCTGGAGGCTGTTCTGAATCAGCCAGCCATTACATAACTGTACAAGTTGAGTACTTGGTGCCGAGAGCTGCTAGTAAATCATAGAAGATTAACAGAAAAAACATGTCAATTAAGCAACTCTAGTATGATAACCCTCCTGTGTATCTCTCTTAATTTAAAAAACATTGTTCAATTTTACTTTTCAAAGGATAATGATTGAGCTGAATCAATTCATCTAAAAAATCTGAAGCTATAATTATAGGTTTGGTTAATTAATGTGTAACAGCAGCTGATTATTGCAAAGGGGGAAGAAAACAGTGTCGCTTGTCCAATCTCATTTTGTTGTTTATATGCAGGCAAAACATTAGCATATGGTGTCCCTCTGGTCCAGTCCTTGCAGTCTGTTCAACCTAAAATCCAGGTAAGTGGTACTTGCCTGATGATCAGTAAATATTTAAGTGCTAACTGTTGCACAGCATCTTCGGTTTTATGTGCGAGGTGTGATTGGGTTCTAATTGGTTACATAGTGCGACTGTACCCGAGATCTCTGCGCTCCTCTAATTCTGCCCTCTTGCGCATCCCTGATTATAATCGCTCAACCATTGGTGGCTGTGTCTTCTGCTGCCTAGGCCCTAAGCTCTGGAATTTCCCCCTCTAAACCTCTCGGCCTCTCTAGCTCTCTTTCCTCCTTTAAGATGCTCCTTAAAACCTACCTTTTAGATAGAAACATAGAAAATAGGTACAGGAGTAGACCATTCGGTCCTTCGAGCCTGCACCGCCATTCAATGCGTTCATGGCTGAACATGCTACCTCAGTACCCCATTCCTGCTTTCTCGCCATACCCCTTGATCCCCCTAGTTGTGAGTGTTATATCTAACTCCCTTTTGAATATATTTAGCGAACTGGACTCAACAACCTTCTGTGGAAGAGAATTCCATAGATTCACCACTCTCTGGGTGAAGAAGTTCCTCCTCAGCTCAGTCCTAAATGGCTTCCCCTTAATCCTTAGACTGTGACCCCTGGTTCTAGTTTTCCCTACCATTGGGAACATTCTGCCCGCATCTAATTTGTCTAAACCAGTCAGGATTTTAAATGTCTCTATAAGATCCCCCCTCATTCTTCTGAACTCCAGAGGATACAAGTTCAGTTGACCCAATCTTTCTTGATATGTCAGTCCGGCCATCCCAGGAATCAATCTAGTGAACCTTCGCTGCACTCCCTCAATAGCAAGAATGTCCTTCCTTAAGTTAGGAGACCAAAACTGCGCACAATACTCCAGGTGTGGCCTCACCAAGGCCCTGTACAACTGCAGCATCACCTCCCTACTCCTGTACTCAAATCCCCTTGCTATGAAGGCCATCATTCCGTTTGCTTTCTTGACTGCCTGCTGCACTTGCATTCCCACCTTCAATGACTGATGTACCATGATGCCCAGGTCTCGTTGCACCTCCCCTTTCCCTAATCTGCCACCATTCAGGTAATAGTCCGCCTCTCTATTTTTACCACCAAAGTGGATAACCTCACATTTATCCACATTGTACTTCATCTGCCATACATTTGCCCATTCACCCAACCTGTCCAAGTCACTCTGTAGCCTCCTAGCATCCTCCTCATTGTTCACACTGCCTCCCAATTTAGTGTCATCCGCAAATTTGGAGATATTACATTTAATCCCTTCGTCCAAATCATTAATATATAATGTAAACAGCTGGGGTCCCAGCACCGAACCCTGCGGTACCCCGCTGGTCACTGCCTGCCATTTTGAAAAGTACCCATTTACTCCTACTCTTTGTTTCCTGTGTGCCAACCAGTTCTCAATCCACGTCAACACATTACCCCCAATCCCATGTGCTTTAACTTTGCTCACCAATCTCTTGTGTGGAACCTTGTCGAAGGCCTTCTGAAAGTCCAAATACACCACATCTACTGGTTCCCCCCTGTCCACCCTATTGGAAACATCCTCAAAAAATTCCAGAAGATTTGTCAAGCATGATTTCCCTTTCACAAATCCATGCTGACTTGGACCTATCATGTCGCCAAGCTTTTGTTCATCTGCCCTAATTTCTCCTTATGTGGCGCAGTGTCAAATTTTTTGTCTTATAATACTCCTGCGCAGTGCCTTGGGACGCTTTACTACTTTAAAGGCGCTATATAAATACAAGTTGTTGTTGTTGTACCTACTAAAATCCATGGAAAATTCCGGAAGTAAAACCTATGAAGAACGGTATGGTTGGCAATATTGATTACAACTGTTGGTGTGGTTTATTTTGTGGGTTGACAGTGGTCCTGTGCACAGAAGTGAAAGATTAATCTAGTCCTGCAGTTATTATAGTTGAACTTGAGATTGAACAAACAGGCAAATAATATTGACCAGGCTTCCGTATAACAATTGATTGCAACTGAATCCCACAACTACACCCTTCTGTAGGCTGCAGTATTATAGCTGACCAGGCTCCAAAGTACGAGATTATAATTCTCCATTCTCAAAGGCTGTACTTTAAACTGGGATCTGCGATCATAACATGATCCAGTTCAACATAGCATTTGAAAGGGAGAAACGGGAAACAGCTACTAAGATTCTAGGTTTAGGTAAGGCCGACTTCAACGGGATGAGGCAGAGACTGTCCAAAGTAAATTGGGAAAATCTGTTAATGGGTAAAATGACAGAAGATCAGTGGGAGATGTTTAAAAAAGAATTTAACATGATACAGAACCAGTTTATACCCCTGAGGGGCAAGAGCTCTACTTGCCAGAAAAAACAGCCATGGACGACTAAAGAGATAAGGGACCTCATAAAATTAAAAGAAAGGGCATACAAAAATGCAAAAACTAGCACAGATCCTGGCGAATGGGAAAGATACAAAGAACAGCAAAGGGTCACAAAACAGATAGTAAGAGCTACAAAAAGGGAGTATGAAAAGAAACTTCCAAGGGATATCAAAATCAATATGAAGAATTTTTATAGTTACATTAGGAAAAAGAGGGTGGTCAGGAGTAATATTGGCGCCTTAAAAACTGAAAGTGGTGATATTGTCAGTGACAATGGGGAAATGGTGGTCATGTTGAATAATTGCTTTGCGTCAGTATTTACAGTAGAGGAAGAGGATAGCATACCGGAAATCCCAAAGAAACTAATATTGAATCGGGGACAGGGACTCAATAAAATTAACGTAAGTAAAAATAACAGTAATGAAGAAAATAATGGCACTAAAGAGTGACAAATCCCCAGGGCCAGATGGTTTCCATCCCAGGGTTTTAAAGGAAGTAGGTGAGCACATTGCAGATGCCCTAACTATAATCTTCCAAAGTTCTCTCGATTCACAACCGTCCCTTGAGATTGTAAAATTGCGCATGTCACTCCGCTTTTTACGAATGGCGAGAGAGGGAAACCAGGGAATTGCAGACCAGTTAGCCTAACATCTGTTGTGGGTAAATTGCTAGAGTCTATAATTAAGGATAGGGTGACTGAACACCTCAAATTTTCAGTTGATCAGAGAGAGCCAGCATGGATTTGTGAAAGGTAGGTCATGCCTGACAAACCTGATTGAATTTTTTGAAGAGGTGACTAAAATAGTGGACAGGGGAATGTCTATGGATGTTATTTATATGGACTTCCAGAAGGCATTTGATAAAGTCCCACATAAGAGACAGTTAACTAAGGTAGAAGCCCACGGAGTTGAGGGAAAATTATTGACCTGGTTAGGAAATTGGCTGAGCGGCAGGAGACAGAGAGTAGGATAATGGGCAGGTACTCAAATTGGCAGGAGGTGACTAGTGGTGTCCCGCAGGGATCTGTGTTGGGGCCTCAACTATTCACAATATTTATTCATGACTTAGATGATGGCAAAGAAAGTCATATATCCAAATTTGCCGATGATACAAAGATAGGCGGCATTGTAGACAGTGTAGATGAAAGCATAAAATTACAATGGGATATTGATAGATTAAGTGAATGGGCAAAACTGTGGCAAATGGATTTCAGTGTAAGCAAATGTGAGGTCATCCACTTTGGACCTAAAAAGGATAGAACAGGGTACTTTCTAAATGGTAAAAAGCTAAAAACAGTGGATGTCCAAAGAGACTTGGGGGTTCAGGTACATAGATCATTAAAATATCATGAACAGGTACAGAAAATAATCAAAAAGGCTAATGGAATGCTGACCTTTATATCTAGAGGACTAGAGTACAAGGGGGCAGAAGTTATGCTGCAGCTGTACAAAACCCTGGTTAGACCACACCTGGAGTACTGTGAGCAGTTCTGGGCACCACACCTGAGGAAGGATATATTGGCCTTGGAGGGAGTGCAGCGTAGATTTACCAGAATGATACCCGGACTTCAAGGGTTAAGTTACGAGGCGAGATTACACAAATTACGGTTGTATTCCCTAGAATTTAGAAGGTTAAGGGGTGATCTGATCGAAATTTTCAGGATATTAAGGGGAACAGATAGGGTAGATAGCGAGAAACTATTTCCGCTGGTTGGGGATTCCAAGTCTAGGGGGCATAGTCTAAAAATTAGAGCCAGACCTTTCAGGAGTGAAATTAGGAAACACTTCTACACACACAGGCTGGTAGAAGTTTGGAACTCTCTACTGCAAACGGCAATTGATCCTAGATCAATTGTTAATTTTAAATCAGAGATTGATATTTTTTAGTTAACCAAGGGTATTAAGGGATATGGGCCAAAGGCAGGTATATGGAGTTAGGTCGCAGATCAGCCACGATCTCATTAAATGGCGGAACAGGCTCGAGGGGCTAAATGGCCTATTCCTGTTCCTATGTTCCCTATGTCTACTCTATAATTTAATGAAGCAGTTTCACAAGTTAGCTATTGTGTGAGACAGTAAAGGCTGACAGAAGTGCAGGAGAGTTTATGCTGCAAGCTGAATTGTTGAAACAGTAAAATAGGAAAAATTTTGACTGAACTATGCAGCCTCTGCTTTGCAGTTTATAATTGTTCCTTTCTGCCCTCTCTTGCTCTATCTATATCTAATATATCAATGAGCTACTCATTAAATTAAACTGGTTTACTACATTTTGAAACGTGGATTTTTTTGTTACATTGTTGATTTGGTCTTTCATGAATTGAGAGGTCCTCCACTGCCCCCAACATTCAGCTCGTGTACATGTTTATTTTGACAAACTACACACATTTTCCACGTATGAAGTTTGTCAATAGATTTCCCACCCTGCCAGAACTGGCGGGCTGCAGCAGGGCTCCCACTTGGTACGCACAGCTCACTGAAGGCGTGTTAATGAGGCCAGGGTTTCAAGTGGCGCGAGCCTCGTGCCAGCACGAATCTGGGGGCAGAGCAGCCGCTACGCCAACTTTGAGTCCATTTAGGCCGTTATTTGCAAATCGTCCCCATTGATTCTGTAAAGACAATCAAACCATCTATCTTAAAAATGTGTCTGTGACAGTGTCACTAATACAGTAGTGAATCTGTATTGAAATGATTGGTCCATATTAACCACATGACACCACTGACCATTCAAATTCAGCTAAGTCCCCAGAACACCTGAGGCAGCCATTTTTCAAATGTCTGCATTTTATTATTATTTTTCCTTTTTTAAATTAATTTTTAACGTTCTTCCCTCTTTGTTTTCTCCCCAGCGACTATGTCCTGACATGCTCCACCTCTCTACTATTGTCAACTAAACCCTCTTTCCCTCTCCTCTGAGAACAGCTATAGGCTGAGATCCCAACTCGCTATATCCATCGTGATCTCTGTGCTCTGGCTGATCCCGTCCTGACCTCTCCCTCTAATTGAACATCGATCCAACCTGGTGCCTTCCTACCTGCTTGACTCAAGGTGACATGTATTGTAGCAGCCAGTCTACAACTATCGCTTCCCAGTCCCCAGCCTGAAAACTTCCTCCCCAGCCCTACTCCACAGTACTCTGAACAAAGGGACACTGCATGAGATTCTCCAGTATATTTACTTAAAAATGTTTGAAAGAAAATACATTTTTCTCCCCAAAGTTTTTCAATCCTCTGTATAATTAAAATATAATTTAATATGTTTCGAGGCTCCAGTATCAATTTGAATTGGCCCCTGCCTTGGATTAGAGGACAGAGCTGATAAAGCACGTGATGATAAAACACAGTGGGATCTTAACACTTGATGGGTATGACTGAGCTGGTTGTACACCAAGGATGGAAGGAAGTTGGCTGTGCATTAAAAGGCTGATCTAGTTTACTATTGCAAAGAAACTTCTATTCAGTTCTTCACATAGCCATTAGCAGGTAATATGGACTAAACCTTTCTAATGTCTACACACTTTTTTAGTCCGTAACATCAATTGTAGATTAGTGGTTAGCAAATCTCCGTGTTCCTTACGCACCTTTTTTCAGGGTTGTGTCTGTTGTTTAGTTTCCCCTCCTCCGGCTGAGGGCAGGCAGATGAAATAGGAGATGCGACAAAGCAATCTGGGCTGACGCCCTCTCTTCTTCAGAAGTGACTTCATCTGGTCAGGCACTGTTTTACTCTGGCTGGGACAGCTGAGACCTGGAGCTCCTTCTGTACATGGAATCAACTAACATTTTGTCTGTGGAAAAATAAAATTGTCCATTGCATCCACTACCAAAAAATACTTCTTGTGGGGAAATAATGATACTCGGTCCCTTAAGTATTCTCTCTTTTGTTTCTGTTTCATAGCGCAGTGATGGACCATATGCTGTGGTCATCGTTCCAACCAGAGAGGTACGCTATTTGCAACAAAAAAAAGGTGTAAAAGTTATAAATAATTTGTATTTAAATTTACTTGAGGATGGAATATATGGTATACATTTAAGTTTCCTCGCTCTGCATCAATACTACCAGGTCAGGTATCGCATGCACCAACGGTATCGCAAAGTCTGCTTTACCCTAGCCAGCAGTAAACCTGAACCCTAACCTCAGAACATCACCCTAATGCACAGCTGTGAACTGATCCACCTCTTGCATCTGCCTGAGTGAGATTGCCAATTGATGTCAAATACTAGGCAGTTTTAAGCTGTGTGCCTGCACCCACCAGGAACTGACTTCACAGCCAGCAGAGAGAGGAGTTGTTCATGTCCTGCCGTCACATCTCATCCCAGAAGGATTGGTGTGCTAACTCAAGAGTGACTGATGCTGTAACTGGGTATAACATGGAAAATTCTTTGATATCCAGCACTCAACAAGAACAAATATGCACACATTAAAGAAAAGAAGGATGCAATTTGTATAATCAGAGAACTGAAACATTAATATTTTGTTTACTCTCTCCTTGTCAGCTGGCCCTGCAAAGCTTTGCTACCATACAGAAATTGACCAAGGTAAGAGAATCTCATCAGCAGTGAGAAATAATATATGCATATTCCTTTCAAAATTGACTTTGTTGGAAATTTTCTTCAAAAGATGACACATACCATGACCTGGTTATGTGGCAATTAAGATATAGGGCCATATTTTGCGACCCCCCCATGGGTGCATACGAGGTGCGCAAGCGCCCGTAGGGGCCACACAAATTCCGGGTTTAGGCATGTGAAGCACATGCGCTAAAACTCGGAACTTGCGATCTGTCTAGAATCTTCTTGACAGATCCTCCGCATCCCCGGGAGAAGGGCCTCTGCAGGTGGAGAGTTGCGCTATTTGCCCAACTTCCGCTCGCTGAATGCCTGTGAAATTCTTACACCTGGTAAAAGCAGACGTAAGGCCTACTTTTACCAGCATAAGAGTTTTAAAAAATTAAAATATAAAATTTTTATCACTCATTAATACATTTAAAAACCCTGTCCAATAAGATAAGTTTATTTTTAGCCCTGCTAAAACACATACTTTTTTTCCCAAAAAATTAAATTTTCGTTTAAAATATTTAATTAAATGGCATTTTAATTAATTTTAAATATGTAATTAAAAAATTTTTATTTAATGTGTTCGTGTATTTTTTAAGTGATCCGCATTCATACTTATGGGAGTTCGTACGTACAGAACTCCCATAAGTACGAATGGAGATTCCCTTCTTTTATTGGTTGGGCCGGCCCACATGATCCCAGGAGTGCTTGCGAACCGCCTGCGCCCCTGGGATACGTGGGGCTCTGTCCGCACGGACCCGGAGAGGCCCAGGATCGCAAGCCTCCATACCTCCCGAGCCACCAGGTACATTCGTAGATTTTTACAGGTCGGAGGCATCCGCCCGCTGGAAGCCTCCGATCGCAATTTCAGGCCCTATGTAGCGTTTTAGAAAGTACCAGAGTGAGGGGGGACTGAGAAAAGGGAGTCATCTGTCATTCAGGTATATGTTGTGGGTTGTATCTCCATACTAAGCCCATCTCCACCTACTTGCTTTTAAAGTTTTATTAGAGACTGTAAGCTGACTGCACTTGAATTCAGCCACACCTGTGAAGTACCATTTGCTGGCGGTACAGCTGAATCATCCTACAATGGATAATAGGCAAAGAAAATCTGTCCTTGTGCATCTTTGCATTATTTTTTTTCTGTAACCATCATGTTATAATTTATCTTCTTTTATCTGGTTAATTGGCTGTGTCTTTATTGATGTAAGTAGGTCGTTCTCAGTGCCCATTGAAAATCATTATGGAAACAGTAATGGCTGTTTCCATAATGATTTTCATGGGCACATCTGACATCAGTGTGATATTCAGAACAATTGCAGGTCCCCCAGTGGCTTAATAGATAAATGTACTACCCAATGAGGTACTTAGCCAAACAGACCACCAAAGTTTCAAGTTTGATCCATGGGCTATTTGGCTTGGCTGCTTTCAACCAGGTCAGTAATTGGGGCATTACTAAAATCATTGATGCCGGTGTTGGACTGGGGTGGACAAAAATGAGAAGTCGCACAACACCAGGTTATAGTCCAACAGTTTTATTTGAAATCACGAGCTTTCGGAGCGCTGCTCCTTCGTCAGGTAACGTGAGGGAATACAAATCAGCAAAGCATATATAGACAGAGAACAATGTGTTTCTGACTGCCCTCCATCACACCTCGGCAGAGATATAATCAGTCAGGAAGGCATTACATCAAAGACACAGCAAAATACAGCTAAGACAATGAGGTGGGGTCACAGGGGGTCTAACATGTCAAATGCTGCAGTCTGCAGTTAAGCTTTTTACTTTTTTTTTAAACTGGAAATCACATCTGTGAACAAGACAACGACGACTCGAGTCTGGATGACTCTACGTCATGTAGCGTGACATGAAACCAAGATCCCGGTTGAGGCTGTCCTCATGGGTGCGGAACTTGGCTATCAGTTTCTACTCGATGATTTAGCGTTGTCGTGTGTCTCGAAGGCCGCCTTGGAGAACGCTTACCCGCAGATCCGAGGCTGAATGTCCTTGACTGCTGAAGTATTCCCCGACTGGGAGGTAACAATCCTGCCTGGCGATTGTTGCGCGGTGTCCGTTCATACGTTGTCTCAGTGTCTGCATGGTCTCGCCGATGTACCATGCTGCGGTGCATCCTTTCCTGCAACGTATGAGGTAGACAACGTTGGCCGAGTCACATGAGTATGTACCATGTGCCTGGTGGGTAGTGTCCTCACGTGTGATGATGGTATCTGTGTTGATGATCTGGCATGTCTTGCAGAAGTTGCCGTGGCAGGGTTGTGTGATGTTGTGGTCGCTGTTCTCCTGACAGCTGGGTAATTTGCTGCGAACGATGGTACTTTTGAGGTTAGGCGGCTGCTTGAAGGCGAGTAGTGGAGGCGTGGGGATGGCCTTAGCGAGGTGTTCGTCGTCATCGATGACATGTTGAAGGCTGCGAAGAACATGGCGTAGTTTCTCCGCTCCGGGGAAGTACAGGACGACGTAGGATACTCTGTTGGTTGTGTCCAGTGTTCGCCTTCTGAGGAGGTCTATGCGATTTTTCGCTGTGGCCCGTCGGAACTGTCGATCGAACCTACGTCGTCCAGTACTTCCCCGGAGCGGAGAAACTACGCCATGTTCTTCGCAGCCTTCAACATGTCATCGATGACGACGAACACCTCGCTAAGGCCATCCCCACGCCTCCACTACTCGCCTTCAAGCAGCCGCCTAACCTCAAAAGTACCATCGTTCACAGCAAATTACACAGCGGTCAGGAGAACAGCGACCACGACACCACACAACCCTGCCACGGCAACCTCTGCAAGACATGCCAGATCATCAACACAGATACCATCATCACACGTGAGGACACTACCCACCAGGTACATGGTACATACTCATGTGACTCGGCCAACGTTGTCTACCTCATACGTTGCAGGAAAGGATGCACCGCAGCATGGTACATCGGCGAGACCATGCAGACACTGAGACAACGTATGAACAGACACCGCGCAACAATCGCCAGGCAGGATTGTTACCTCCCAGTCGGGGAACACTTCAGCAGTCAAGGACATTCAGCCTCGGATCTGCGGGTTAGCGTTCTCCAAGGCGGTCTTCGAGACACACGACAACGCTAAATCATCGAGCAGAAACTGATAGCCAAGTTCCGCACCCATGAGGACGGCCTCAACCGGGATCTTGGTTTCATGTCACGCTACATGACGTAGAGTCATCCAGACTCGACTCTTCGTTGTCTTGTTCACAGATGTGATTTCCAGTTTTAAAAAAAAGTAAAAAGCTTAACTGCAGACTGCAGCATTTGACACGTTGGACCCCCTGTGACCCCACCTCATTGTCTTAGCTGTATTTTGCTGTGTCTTTGATGTAATGCCTTCCTGACTGACTGTATCTCTGCCGAGGTGTGATGGAGGGCAGTCAGAAACACATTGTTCTCTGTCTATATATGCTTTGCTGATTTGTATTCCCTCACTTTACCTGACGAAGGAGCAGTGCTCCGAAAGCTCGTGATTTCAAATAAAACTGTTGGACTATAACCTGGTGTTGTGCGACTTCTCATTAAAATCATTGAATCATAGAAACTTACAGCACAGAAGGAGGCCATTCGGCCCGTCATGCCTGTGCTGGCTCTTTGAAAGAGCAGTCGTGATTAGTCCCACATCACCGCTTTTTGTCCCTAACCCTGTAAGTTCCTCAAGTCCCTGTCCAACTCCCTTTCAAAATTATTTATGGAATCGGCTTCCACCACCTTTTCAGGCAGAGAGTTCCAGATCCCCACAACTCCTCTGAGTGAAAAAATTTCTCCTCATCTCCCCTCTAGATCTTTTGCCAATAATTTTGAATCTATGGCCTCCAGTTATTGACCCACTCGCCAGAGGGAATAATTTTCTCTCTCTACCCTATCAAAACCTCTCATCATCTTGAAAATCTCTATTAGGCCACTTCTTTACCTTCTCTGTTCCAAGGAAGAACAGTCCTAACTTTTCCAACCTCTCCTCATAACTGAAGTCCCTCATCCCTGGTAACATCCTGGTATACCTCCTCTGTACCCTTTCTAAGGCCTTTACATCTTTCCTGAAGTGTGGTGCCCAGAATTGTCCACAATACTCAGCTGAGGCCTAACCAGTGATTTATAAAGTTCTAGAATGATCTCTTTGCTTTTATATTCTATTCCTAGAACCATCTAGTATATCCTTTCTATTTAAAACTGTAACATCATCCTTAATCAATACTGCCATGCCCCCTCCTCTTGTTCCCTTCTCTATCATTCTTGAATACTTGGTAACCAAGAATATTAAGAATTCATTCCTGGTCTTGTTTGAGCCATGTTTCTGTTAATGCAACCACATCATAATCACATGTAGCAATTTGTTCCTGCGGCTCACCAACCTTATTAGTTACACTACGGACATTGACGTACATACAATTTAATACCTCCCTCGTCATTTTTGCTATTTTCCTCATTCTGGTCCCTGTAATTTTTGGGATATTTCTAATTTTACTGCTGATATATATATATATATATATATATATATCTCTGTCCTCTGATTTAATTTCTGCTAATTGAAATTAGCAGAAATTCTGCTAATCCCCCTGCTAATTGACTTCAGTACCCTCCACCCTGGGTGAAGCAGGAGAAAAAGGTCAGGCAGGCTTCATAGGAACAGGAGTAGGCCGCTTAGCCGCAACGCCCCCACCCCGAGCCTGTTCCGCCATTCGATGAGATTATGGCTGATCTGTGACCTAACTCCATATACCTGCCTTTGCCCCATCATTTCCCAATGCCCTGAAGTGGAAAGTTTCTATGTGTTGACATCAGATGAGTCCCAGGTGTAGTGCTTGATGACACTTGTAACACTCACTATCGAGGCTCACAAGTGAAGAATGGACATTTGTGAATGGCCTCTGGAGTGTGTGGAGCCCTATCCTAGCAAGAATCAGTGCCCTCGAGAGGAGGGGATAAAATTGGTGGGGTAGGGAGAGGTAACAGGATTAAGAAACCTAGAACCATAGAAGTATACAGCACAGGAGGCCATTCAGCCCATCATGTCTGTGCTAGCTCTTTGCTAGAGCAATCCGAAACTAATCTCACTGCCCCACGTTTTCCCATTAGCTCTGTAACTTTCTCTGCTTCAAATATTGATCGAGTTTTCCCTTAAAATATGCAATGGCCAACCACTCCCTGAAGCAAAGCATTCTCTGCCCAACAACCTTCAGTGTAAGGGAATTTCTTCTAACTCCTCTCCCCACTCTCGGTGACAATTTTAATTTGATGATCCTTCATTACCAACTCCCCGAACAGAAGAAATGGTCTTTCCCTATTCACTCTATCAAAACCCTTAATAATTTTTTTAAAACTCTATTAAATCTCCACCTTAGCTGCTCCAGTGGAAATAGTCCCAATAGCTCAAGTGTCTTTTCCTTAACTTTCCTCAATATAGTCTAACGGTGGCTTAACCAATGTCTGTACAAATTTATCATTACTTCTTTAATTTTGTACTCTAAGCCACTGTTTATAAAACCAGTGCCAGTGAAGTGGACAAATACAGATTGTACAGTTCGTGCTCTTACTTGACTTCTTATTTGAGCAGTTACATCACTTTCTTTTTACTTAATAGCCATTTACATGGATTGTACCAGGAGTGCTGATGGGAGGAGAAAAACGAAAATCTGAGAAAGCCAGGTATGTCCAGCCCGGTCGGCAAAGTGAATAGAGAATGCGAAACAAACATGAACTTGCTGAGTAAAGCACAGTTTTCGGATCCTATTTCAAAGTTGACGGAAAAATTAGTATGACTAATTAAGAGCCGGCACAGGCACAATGGGCTGAATGGCCTCCTTCTTTGCTGTATGATTCCAACAGTAATTAATGTGTCTCAACTCAGTAGTTGAGTTAACTATTTTCACATTTGACTCCTGTCCTTGATTAGCAGTTATTAGAAATAGAGAAATTTGTAGAATTAAAGAAACAGCCACACATTTGCAGTAAATGTGCTAGATCTCACCCCCTCTTTATAACGCTTTGTGTTGTAACCCTGCCATGGCACTGCTGGAATGGGGTTGCCACCTTTTTCTTTTGAGGCTAATTTCTTGCTCTGTTATTGACATTCACAATAGCACCCCATTAAATGAAGAAAATTGTCGGCCTTGTGAGGTCTGTTATAATGAGACTAGGACATCAAAAACTGCAACCTTAAGGTACTTAAAGAAAGCCGTACCACAGAGTAAAAAGAGCAAGTTGATCATTTATTGGCATTTTGGAGATTAATTTTACATATAGAAAATGACTCCTTTATTCAAGTAAATGGCTTCTTTATGGAATGAGTTAAACATGATGCAGTACAATATTATAAGTTGTATATGTCAAGTGTACATGTGCGCATGTAACATGAAATTGTTCTACATTGTTGTGTCAGAATATTGTTGCATTTTTATTGTAGGAGGTGTACTGTCAGCTGCACCCACTTCTTGCAGTCAAAAGATTATGGGTTCAAGTCCCATTCCTAGACTTGAGCATGACACCTCAGTGCAGCACTGAGGGACTGCAGCATTGTCAGAGGTGCCGTCCTTCAGATGAGATGTTAAACCCAGGCTCTGTCTGCCAGTTCCAGTGATCCAGGTGGACATTAAAAGATCCCATAGCCCTATTTGAAGAAAATCAAATAATTCTCCCCACGTCCTCCTCAGCATTCCTCCCTCAACAGTACTCAAAACAGATTAACTGGTTATTTTCATTGTTGTTTGTAGAATCTTGCCGTGCGCAAAATAGTTGCTGGTTTTGCCTATGTAACAGTCAAAGTAATTCACTGTGTGTGCAGTGCTTCAAGAAGTATCTGAGGCTATATAAATGCAAATTTCTCTTTTTAAGATTTGTGTTTTCTTGTTCCAGGTTACGTAAAGGTATAAATATTCTTATATCAACTCCCGGGCGACTGGTGGACCACATAAAAAACACAAAGAATATTTGTTTTACCCGTGTGCGATGGCTTGTTATTGATGAAGCTGACAGGTAAATGAGCGCGTGTGTGTGTGTGTGTAGTTCAATAAAGGTAGGCAAGATTTTTCTAACCCGTGGCTGAGTGAGGTTTGATTTTCTGCGTTAAACTAAAATCGGGTTTCAAATTTGTTCTCTCAGCACCATCCTGTACAATTCCTTGTCTGAAATGGTGGTTAAGAGACCTGATGCCAGCCCTGTGCCAATATAACCTGTCACAAGGAGATTTGTCGAGTTGTGTTCTTAGATTGGGAAGAGCATCTGAATCCCTGTCTTCCTTTCTTTCTGGTACCTGTAGCATTATAAGATAGCAGGAATAACCTGCCTGCTGATGTTTGCCACAGTAGAGCTATGCAGCTATAATTAAAGTTTTTTTTTCTACTTCTGCAATAATGTTTTGCAACCACTAGATGTCTCTATTGTACTTTACAGTGCCTCACCACAACAAACTGGAGAAAAGCATTTTTGTGGAGGGGGGTGGGGTAGCCTAATTATGTCAATTGAACTGAGGGAGGTTGCAAACTAATTTTCAGTCATGAAGCTTTGAATTTCTGGGTCTTACTTGCAGTCTTAACTAATGTCTGGTGTTCAGGAGTATCATTGGGCTCCATCTTAACATCAAGTCATTTAATATCTTAGTGAGACCACAAAAAATAATTCTTATAAAGGACAATATTTGTGACGTCTTTTTCTCTCTCTGAACAGATTGCTGGACCTGGGTTTTGAGAAGGATATCACTGTGATACTGAATGCTCTAAATGCAGCACATGAGAAAAGGCAAAACATTCTCCTCTCTGCCACCCTAACAGATGGTGAGGCTTTGGTTCCTGGTGAATAAATATGTAATTTCTTTAAAAGGGGGGGTTTTCTATTCTGCTGTTGTACAGCCATTAAAATGCCAGCCTCCGATGCTAGCTTTAGTCCCAGGACTGCTTGAGATTTGAATCTGCCAACCACACATTATGAATTTTGCTTCTTTCATGGTCGCTGGGTCAAAATCCTGGAAATCCCTACCTAACCGCACTATGGGAATACCTTCAGCACATGAACTGCAGCAGTTCAAGAAGAAGGCTCACCACCACCACCTTCTCAACAGCAACTAGGGATGGGCAATAAATGCTGACCTTGCTAGTGACGCCCATATCTCCAGAATGAATAAAAATAAATTTCAGTCTTTGGGACGGACCAGATGGACTGCAGGGTCTTTTCCAATCTTGGACTTTCCTACACGAAACACACCAACAGCAGTGTATGGTGAAATCTATTAAAATGTCATATGACTCTCCACAGTGCCTTTGGTTTTAAAAGCTTTATGTTAAACCAAAATTAATGAATTAAAAAAATCCAGGCTGAAGCTGAATGCAAGTTATTGGAGTATAATTCTGTTCAGCTCTAGGCTGCTATTGTTTTTAGTACCTTCTTTTCAGGCACTGTGCAGGCCTCTTTTGCCTCCTCGCACTCCGTTCAAGAATTTTATTTGGCAGTGTTAATGGAATTGTGCACATCACAAATAATCTAAAACAAAGGTGAACATTTTCTTCTAAACGCTCTGTGTTTCTACCCCAGGAGTGAATCGATTAGCTGGGATCAGTTTAAGAGAGCCAGTCAATATACAGATCACAGAAGCAAACCAGTCCAAGCCTGCATTCGCGACAAAAGGGATGAAGACCGAGCACGAGAATATCAAGAAAGATTCAGAATGCTATTCAATTCCAGAACAACTTCAACAGTTTATGGTGCTGGTTCCCAGCAAACTGCGTCTAGTTACGCTTTCAGCATTCATACTCCAAAAATGCAAAGTAAGAAATGACTCCGAATATGGTAGTGTAGTGGTTATGTTACTGGACTAGTAATTCAGAAGCTTGGACTAATGATCATAGAATCATAGAAATTTACAGCACAGAAGGAGGCCATTTGGCCCATTGTGTCTGTGCCAGTCGAAAAAGAGCTATCCAGCCTAATCCCACTTTCCAGCTCCTGGTCTGTAGCCTTATAGGTTACGGCACTTCAAGTGCATATCCAGGTACTTTTTAAAATGCAATGAGGGTTTCTGTCTCTACCACCCTTTCAGGATGTGAGTTCCAGACCCCCACCACCCTCTGGGTGAAAAAAATTCTCAACTCCCCTCTAATCCTACCACTTACTTTAAAGCTATGCCCCCTGGTTATTGGCCTCTCTGCTAAGGGAAATAGGTCCTTCCTATCCACTCTATCTAGGCCCCTCATAATTTTATACACCTCAATTAAATCTCCCCTCAGCCTCCTCTGTTCCAAGGAAAATAACCCCAGCCTTTACAGTCTTTCCTCATAGCTAAAATTCTCCAGTCCTGGCATCATCCTCGTAAATCTCCTCTGTACCCTCTCGAGTGTAATCACATCTTTCCTGTAATGTGGTGACCAGAACTATACGCAGTACTCTAGCTGTGGCCTAGCTAGTGTTTCATACAGTTCTAGATTAACCTCCCTGTTCTTGTATTCTATGCCTTGGTAATAAAGGAAAGTATCCCGTATGCCTTCTCAACCACCTTATCTACCCGTCCTGCTGCCTTCAGGGATCTGTGAACATGCACTCCAAGTCCCTCTGTTCCTCTGATCAAGAGTTCAAATCCCATCATGACAGTTTGAGAATTTGAATTCAGTTGGAGGGTGGGCATTAAAAAGAGAATTATTGTCTTGCATTTCATTTATTTTGTCCAGTATAACACAGACTAAACTAAGACTCAATCCTAAGACTGTTCCTCCTAAGAACAAAAGACCATTCATTGTTGCATTTCCTTGTGTAGTATTTCCACTCCTAACAATTGTGAACGATTAATGGGAACTACTTTTACTTCCGACCCTGCCACATATCTGATAATTCTTTCTATTCTTTACAGTTTGAAAGGAATCAGAAAATGATCATATTTTTCTCCAGTTGTGAGTCTGTGGAATTTCACTACACCATTTTCACACACGCCCTTACTCCATATTCCGACAGCAAGAAGCTAAAACAATTACCTTTCTCAGCTTGTAAGATGCTGTTTCTGCGATTGCATGGGAACATGGAACAGGAGGTGAGTGTGCTTTTATTTGTGTGTTGAGGCTTGAAGGAACTGACCCCTGACATTAGGAAATGATTTTCCTTTTGCCTCCTTCGATTCCCCACTATCCAACACCACTCGGTAACCCTGGCAGTTTCCACAACCTCTGCCTGTGCTACTCTTGAAACAGCTGCTAAGAGGTGTGCAGGACTGCCATGGTTGATTCTACTATTTATCACCCAGACTCTGTGGGTGAGATCAGAAACTCTCTGTGTGGGGGAACTGCAGGGAAGAAGCACCATGGTACAGCATGCAATGTGCATCAGCAGGTCGCCAGACAGCCATTGGATCTCACTTAAATGGTTGCAGAAACTCCCCAGTCGATGAGACTTGCTGGTTCTTGGCTAGTCTGTTCAAGGGAATACCTTGGAGTATTGCAGAGCTCTGTCTCTGACAGGTGAAGAAAATCACTGTGGGAGGAAGGGGATGTGGAACCGTCCTATCCCACAAGCCAGGAAGTTTTATTTTTAAGTTGCCATTATTGCTGCAGCCTGTGTAAGAACCTATAGTATGGCTTTAAACTGTGTGGCATTCAACACTCCTAGATGTGACCTGAGACATTTCTATTTCAACTGTGCTCTGAGGACCAGAGTTTTTGGCAGCATTTGTAGCCTTATCATTTGGGAAAACTCAAATGGTTGCTTATGAATGTGGCTGCCCATGGGCAATTACATTTAAAAAAAAACACCACAAATGTTCCAGGGCAATCAGCATTTAAAATCCTGAGATTTCCAACCAGGAAACGCAAGTTAAAATCCTAGCCATTGACTAACTGTTAGTGAGTCAAATAGTCAATGTAAGGGAGGAAGGGAAAACTGGCTGGTGAATGGTCCATACCTGCATTACTGGAACAAAACTGCCCTACCTCTGTGATTGAGGAAGATAGTGTGGATATGGAGAAAGGAGAAAATAGTTTTATTTTTAGGAAAACAAACCTGCGCTGACAGCTTTGATGCCCATTGTAGTTATTGCAGTTCATGAGTCAGAGCAGGCTGGGTATGTAGGCCGCACACACCCTGACCAGCTGTTATCTAGCAACACAAAGATTAAGTGGATGGGTGTCAGGGGAGGAATTTTAATGTTTATTACCTTGAGTATAATTAGTGCATTATGTCTTCAAATTAGAGCTTCAATTGAGCTAAATAGCATACCCCATATGGCACTGCTGAGTGGATGCACGGCTGCATTTCAGATACAGTGAGATTCCTCTTACTGTCATTGTCTGTTGTCACTAGCTGCTTACTGATACTTATTTCTAAGTTGCCCAATCTTTTCAATCTACCCCCATTACCAGAAGAATGTCACTGTCATTTCCATGCATTGGACTTTTTTTTTCTGGACCATTTTCATGCATGTTAAAAATACACGTTTTATAATTTTTATAGCCCAGTAATCAGATAGAGGTGTTTGCGACTTGGTTGAAATATGGGACTGTGATTCACGCTCCCACAACTTGCCGGGTGATTTGATTTGTGATGGCGATTTTATTTCAGAATGGCTCATTTGTATTATTCTATCAGGAAAACCACAATGAGTCTTGGCTACTGTCCCTGTTAGAGTTGAACAATGGTGACAAGTGTAGGAATGCACTGTACACAATTGCACACTCTGATCATGGTACTAGTGTCAGCTTCTTTTATCTTGCAGGCACGGAAGCAAGTTTTCCTGGAGTTTTCACAATCAAAAATGGGTGTCCTTCTCTGCACGGTGAGTACACATCTGAAAGGGGAGTCTCGGACAAGGAGACACAACCTTAAAATCAGAGCCAGGCCATTCAGGAGAGAAGTTAGGAAACACATCTTCATGCAAAGTGTGGAACACTCTCCTACAAAAAGCAGTAGATGCAAGCTCAATTAGTCATTTAAAATCTGAGATTGATAGATTTTTGCTAGCCAAGTGTATTAAGGGATATGGAGCCAAGGCAGGTAAATGGAGTTAGGATACAGATCAGCCATGATCTCATTGAATAGCAGAACAGGCTCGAGGGGCTGAATGGCCGACTCCTGTTCCAATGTTCCTAAAAGAATGGAGAAACTCTAATTCTTTAGATTATTTTTGACTAGGAAAGTGAAAATCAATCTTCTAGTGGCCTATACAAAACATCTTTCAGTGAATCTGCATGATTTTCTCTGAATATTTGTCCAGTCCTTTTTTCTTTTTCTGTCCTTCAATTTTTCTCTTGTTTCCTTTTTTTCCCCTTCCTTGTGCTCCTTTTATTCTGATGATCCCTGTTTTCCCTTCACATTTTTTGTTTTATGCCTCCTCTGCACTTCTGTCTTTCCAGGTAGGAAGAACGAGGAGAGGCACTATAAACTAAAGGGTACAATCCTAAAGGGGGTGCATAAAAAGAGAGACCTGGGGGTATATGTGCACAAATCGTTGAAAGATGGCAGGGCAGGTTGAGAAAGCGGTTAAAAAAGCATACGGGATCCTGGGGTTTCATAAATAGAGGCATAGAGTACAAAAGCAAGGAAGTTACGATGAACCTTTATAAAACACTGGTCCGGCCTCAACTGGAGTATTGTGTCCAATTCTGGGCACCGTAATTTAGGAAGGATGTGAAGGCCTTAGAGAGGGTGCAGAAAAGATTTACGAGAATAATTCCAGGGATGAGGGACTTCAGTTACGTGGATAGACTAGAGAAGCTGGGGTCTTATGTTCTTATGTTTTGTTGTTCTCCTTAGAGCGGAGAAGGTTGAGAGGAGATTTGATAGAGATGTTTAAAATCATGAGGGGGTCTAGACAGAGTAGATAGAGAGAAACTGTTCCCATTGGTGGAAGGGTCAAGAATCAGAGGGCACAGAGTTAAGGTGATTGGCAAAGGCGACATGAGGGAAAACTTTTTTACGCAGCAAGTGGTTAGGATCTGGAATGCACTGCCTGAAAGGGTGGTGGAGGCAGACTCAATCGTGGCTTTCAAAAGGGAATTGGATAAGTACCTGAAGGAAATTTTTTTGCAGGGCTAAGGGGAAAAGTGGGGGAGTGGGACTAGCTGAATTGCTCTTGCAGAGAGCTGGCACGGGCTCGACGGGCCGAATGGCCACATTCTGTGCTGTAACCATTCTATGCTTCTAGGTGTCTCCTGACATATTTGTTTTCTGAATAACATCATTAACCCTGAGCAACGAAAGCTAATTAAAGCTTTCAAAATAACAAGTGGTAACTTTTACACAATTAAGAATAAAACTCAAGAATGATTGGCTGATGCAGTGGGTATGGATGCACAAAACAAAATGTTCATAACCTAGCACCAAAATTGGCAATCACACTCTGAGGCCATAAGGATGTTTAGTGAGGGATGTGGACAAATTCACACTTATGAGGTAGAGTATACAGGGAAACTTTATTCTGTCTCTGCACAACAATATAGTTCATTCAATGTCAAGTGTTTTGAGACATAGGGGGCTAAATTTGGTTGATTTGCGCCTCCCGTTAGCGCCTTAAGAGGGCGCTAACGGGGCGCAAATCAACTAGTGCCTGGGCGCGGCGCCGCTAACGGCTCCCGCGAAATTCAGCGGGAGGTTAGTGGCGGTGCTACGCCGCTGGCGATGACATCATCGCAAGCGTCCTGCTCACGCCCCAGCTATAATATTGGGTGGCGCCCCCCGACTTACCGCCGGGCGCTATGCCCGCCGGGGTCAGTGGGGTCTACCTGAGGCCGAGGCGGCGGTAGTTAAAGGGGAGGTAGCGGGCGGTCCATTTTTGTTGCTGGCCGCCTGCCAGCACCTGCCCCCGTTGCTGTCCCCGGCCCCCGTGAAGCCCCCTTGTGGGGTGCCGGCTGCTCTCTGTGAGCCCGGCACTCCTCTTGAGTGCCGGGCTCGTTTGCCGGCACTCCCGATTCCTGGTGGTCCAGCTGGGCGCCGGGACGCTCTGCGCCAGGCCCCTCCCCTCATGTACTTAACTAGCTTCCCCTTAAATGCATCTATGATATTCGCCTCAACTACTCCTTCTGGTAGCAAGTTCCACGTTCTAACCATTCTCTGGGTAAAGAAATTTCCTTTCTGTCTGATTTCCTTTCCTTTTTTACTTTGTTCTCCGGTTGTAGGAAACACTGGCAAGGCTATATTTATTGTCCGGAGAAGGTGGTGGGCGGCGATAGTTTTTAAAATGCCACATCAGAGGGTAATAATGGGAATTTGACTGGAGCCATGCATAGGCCTGACCCAGGCTGGTTCCTTTCCCTGAAGGACATGAGTGAAATAATGGTGGTTTTTTGTAACAATCATGGTCATTTTTCCCCCAGCCCACAAATTACCAGTTTTATTGAATTCAGTTTCACAGCTTGCCATGGAGGGTTTTGAACTTTCAACCTCTGGGTTGCTAGTCCAGTGCCTTAATCACTGCCCTACCCTGTATTCTGTACAAAGCAATGCAATGCAATGTGAATTGCATATGTTTTTAAATAAACCACCTAACAACATATTCTGCCTTCTCTAAAGTAAATGCTGAAATTATTTTTATTAACTGGAATTTATATTTTTGGAACAAAATATAAACCTTGTTAAAGCAGTTTATTAAATGTTGCAGTTACTATTGTGCCATGAAGCCAGAAGTTCAACCAGCTCTACAACCAGCACTAGATTGGTTAGATTTAGGGTTTGATAACATAAATTCCTGCTCGGAGAATCTCCAGTATGTCAGCCAGATAGCTTGGGGGCCAGCATGAATATAGTAGCAATGTGTTCTATTTTTTTAAACTATGGAATAACCTAATTTATTTAACTCTTCCACCATGTAAACAGTATATAATATACTATACCCCATACTAAGCTATGAAATAAGAAGCTAGCAGTGTTTTTTTATTGACTCGTAGCAATGAAATAAAGTATAACTCTAAGTTTAGGATTTCTTATTGAGTTAGCAACCTATATAGATGTAATTAATAATGGGTCTACAAGATTGTACTTATGATTAGATACTGGAAAATCTTTACCATAGTCTATATGAAGCTTTCTTTATTTGTTCTTGGGATGTGGGCGTCACTGGCCAGGCCAGCACTTATTGCCCATCCCTAGTTGCCCTTGAGAAGGTGGTGGTGGGCTGCCTTCATAGACTGGCCAGTCTGGCATAGTAAAGGTGCATTTAACCTGCAGATACCAGTTAGGGATTGGTCGCTGCAGATTGGGTAGTAGTCAGGCAAAAATCTGTTTACATTGCTTGTCTGCTGCTTGGTTAGTTAG
This sequence comes from Squalus acanthias, assembly GCA_030390025.1. Lineage (NCBI taxonomy): Eukaryota > Metazoa > Chordata > Chondrichthyes > Squaliformes > Squalidae > Squalus > Squalus acanthias. The sequence goes on from CM059438.1 coordinate 87,094,702, forward strand.
AACAATTAAAAATTTAAGGGGTAAAAATTGGGCGCTACCTTCGCCGGGGCAACACGGTGGCATAGTGGTTAGCACTGGTGCTTCACAGCGCCAGGGACCCGGGTTCGAATCTGACCTCGGGTGACTGTCTGTGTGGAGTTTGCACATTCTCCCCGTGTCTGCGTGGGTTTCCTCCGGGTGCTCCGGTTTCCTCCCACAGTCCAAAAATGTGCGGGTTAGGTTGATTTGGCTATGATAAATTGACCCTTAGTGTTAGGGGGGGATTAAATATGTGGGGTTATGGGGATAGGATGGGATATGTTCGGGGAATTAAATACGTGGGGTTACGGGGGTAGGGTGGGATATGTGTACTGTGGGGATTAAAGCAGGGGACAGGGTACTGGATTTGGATGATCAGCCATGATCGTATTGAATGGTGGAGCAGGCTCGACGGGCCGAATGGCCTACTCCTGCTCCTAGATTCTATGTTTCTATGTTTCTATGTTTAGTGTCCCGAAAAAGTTAACGCCCCCGCGGCCGATTTCCCCAGGTAGCGCCCCGAGAGGGAGGAGGGGTACTACTGGAAGCGCCCCGCGTCCCTCTTGGGGCGCTGCGACCCAATATCGTGGCGCTACGTGCCACGGTACTGCAGGCCTTCCTCCCCATATTAAAGGGGAGGGGCCTGGCGCAGCACGTCCCGGCGCCCAGAGCAACCGGCACCCCACGGGGGGGCTTCACGGGGGCCGGGGACAGCAACGAGGGCAGGTGCTGGCAGGCGGCCAGCAACAAAAATGGCCGCCCGCTACCTCCCCTTTAACTAGCGCCGCCCTGGCCGCAGGTAGGCCACCCTAACCCCGGCGGACATAGCGTCCGGCGGTAAGTCGGGGGGCGCCACCAAATATTACAGCCGGGGCGCTGCGCACGGCGATGATGTCATCGCCGGCGGCGCAGCACCGCACGCGCTAACGGTTAGCGCCGCCACTAACCTCCCGCTGAATTTCGCAGGAGGTGTTAACGGCACCGCGCCCAGGCAATAGTTGATTTGCGCCCCGTTAGCGCCCTCTTAGGGTGCTAACAGGAGGTGCAAATCAACCGAATTTAGCCCTCTAAATGTTTAGATAGCAGAGAAGGGAGAATCTCTGATCTTTTCAATAGTTAAGTTGTGGGCAGATAGGTTTTAAAAAATGCCCAGAGAATTCAGTAATCTCCTGAGAAATTTATAAACTAGATTTGGCACCATACTGGATTTACACTCCATGCGATGTCAAACCAAAGCAGTGTAAGACTAGCCCTTTCAGGGTATCTCGCTCCACTTCACTTGAGATTGAATCCTGACTCCAGCCTTGCACTGGTCTGAAGTGGAAGTTACTTCACACTCTGATGCTAAACTTGTGGCCTAAATTTTTCAATTGCCGTTGTTTTACAAATCTAGTGTAAATGCACCCTAAGGCTGCTCTGCTATGAAATCACCCACTTTTGATAGCTCTTCAGTATGGAACTGTTTCTATTAAGGACTAAGTCAGACCTAAAATGTGGCAATTTATATATGCAAATTGACGTTATCAGCAAGAGTAAATTACTGGGTGGCCCAGTTTAGTGCTTGTGTTGCACTATTGGAATGAAAGGAAAAGGTGCGTGAGTAGCCCTCAGCAGTACCAAACCCTGTTCCCGTGGACCTCACTTTTTTCTCTCATCCAATCCCCACAATCTGCAGCCATTTAGTCAGCTCACCAACACATGCTATTGTGACATCACACACCTGCTGCTTCCAGCGCTGTTCCCCTCGGATTGCACTTAGATTTAAAAGCGGCTCTTTATTTTAACTGTTAAAAAATTTGCATTGAGTTAAGTTTTCACACAGATGGATCAATGTGAAATAAAAATACTGGAAATACACAGAAGGTCCATCAGCATCTAAAAAGAAAAAAGGCAGGTTCATGTTCCCAGGTGTAGGCCCTTCATCATAACTTTTTTTTAAAGTCAGAAATTGACCAGTTAAAAATTGAAATGCTCCAGAAGCCAAATTTATTTTGAGGATCAATGATGAAGATAACAGAAAGTTTGTTTCTGCAGAATTAACTGAACTTAAATTTTATACGAATTCAACTGATAATTTCTATCTTGGCTGTAGAATTGTTGGTTGCAGTTTGTTAGTGCTAAACTGTCACTTAAAGGTTTAAGAAAACGTCTTAAGTGTATATTTATAATCGTACGTTCAGTCATTTCTGTAATTCGAGGGGTGATAGATTAGTGTAAAACTTGAGAACTGTCATCAATATTTATTATATCCGAGACTTAAATATGAAAAGCTAAACAACAGAGAGTAAGGACTGACTGAAGGTAGTGCAGCTTCTAGATACCACAACAGTAGTCTGTGGTGGGAATGTGCTTGAAGGTTACAGTCAATGTTCCCCCTAAGCTGGGCGGTGGTGCAGTGATCTGGAGGTCCCGCGCAGGACACTCACCAGCTGTAACGCATTGTAACATGCACGGCTGTGCAGCAAATTTAAAGGGACCACGCACCCAAAATAAAAATTAGAAGGAGCATTGGTTACAGTGCCATTATTTACACTGGTCTAAGAGTACGCTGTGCTAAAAACCCTTTTTCCGTGATTTGACCACACTGACAGCAATAGAGAAAGCCAGGGGGGAATTGTCACCTTCACTACTTGGGCAGTAAACTGGCAGAGCGGATCACCCACCCGTTGTAGAATGCGCCCAGTTTACCACCCAAGCGGTGAAAGTAGTAATTACCTGGCCCCCCTCCTCCCCATGTTGTGTGATGTCAGCTGATCTTAGTATCGATGCTCCTCTGTCACTCTTTAATTGTTACAGATTGATGTCAGTTGCAGGAAATCATAAGGTCTGTTTTCTCCTGGGTGATGGGGTCTTTAGTAAACCACTATTTTACTGAAGATATAATAAAAGCAGATATCCGGAGTGCTAGTTATTATAGAATTAGAATATCCCAAAAGACTCTGAAAAATTACATTTTGATTAGTTCAGGAGCTCTTTCCAAAGTTTGGGGAGAATATAAAAGATAAAATAGCTGAAATTCTTTAATATGAAGCTGTCAAAAATGTAAAGAATAAGCCAATCTTGTATATTAAAAAATGTTTTTTTTTAAAAAAGGGAGGATGCAACCTTCCCATAAGGGGAGGTCACCAGGTTGCTCTTCCTCACTGTTTCCCCCCCCCTCCCCCCCGTTCTCCATGCTGATATCACCAGGCCATTCGCCTCCTGCAGCCAGGAGGGAGGGTGGCTGACTTGTTCCCAAGCCTATACTAACTGTTTTTCATCTGCTTGCTAGAAGATACATGACGGCAACCTGGTGACCTCCCCTTATGGGAAGGTTGCAGGCCTTTGCTTGACATCTCCCGACACAGCATGGCTTACTCGGCACAGCATCGAACACTCAGTGGAATAACGGGGTTTTATTTGCAGGTTTCATCTCCTTAGCACTGTACGGTCATGCTTTGTAAATTTAAGACTATGTGCACTACCTTCATTCTGTTCTGTTCTTCCATTCTGCTTGTTTTCAACTAACTGCACTCGTATAATAAAGAGACAGGTGTGTCTTGTCCACTTAGAGCTAGAATTGACCAAGCTGCTGCTGTCAGGTATTAATCTGAGCCGTGTGTTGGATTGTTTTGGCTCTCCTTGCTACTGCTCAGACTGCAGAAGGTGGCATTCTGCACTCCAAAGGTGGCAGATGCTGATCTCTAAACGTGTGAATCTTGACTATTTCCACCCACCGAAAAAGTGTAAATTACAGCTATCGGGAGTAATTAGCGCTGATAAACCCTTCCGAGCTCATCCTGTTTGTAATGACGCACTCCTGAACTGCTCTTTCAAGGCAAGCTGTCACCAAAGAAAGCATAACCGAGCAAAGAGCACCGGGTTTTACTGCGTAGGGTTTTACTTTGCCTTTCACGCTTAATCTGGTTCGTACATTTCAAGTTTCAGCACAAGGTTTTTTTATGTTGTGTAATTTTTCAGGTACCTAGTAAAAAGATTTTAAGTCTATAAACATATGAAAATGTACAGCTTAAAAGAAAAGCTATACACAGCTGTCCCTCTGCATAACATTCTATGATACATTATCATCCCTGCTACAGCATGCACTGTTAAGGTTCCCTATAAAACACCTGAACAAATGAAGATATTTTTTTCAAGAGATTCCAAGACTTGCATAAATGTATACAACCGCCTTTTTATGTAGGTATTGACCCGTGGGTTTTCATATATTTATGGACTTTTTCTAAACTAGGCAGCAGAAAAATTACACAAGATAATATCTTGCAATTTGTAATGGTGTATGGCTGCAAATATAATGCCTTAACCAGATCAAATCCAAACGGTAAAACAAAACCCAGTTAAAATAGGTGTGTGTGCGTTCACGCACTTGCGCACTGTAGAGTGCGACGAAAGTGTTGACCTTGAGTTACAAAACTACTGAAGAGAGTTAAAATGCCCAAAGCAGAAGACTGAGGGCTTGTATGTTTGGTCAGTTTTATAACCTGAAGCTTAACAGTGTTACCTTTTTTTAATGGAAATTTGTCTTGTTTTATACCCTTGAAATTAGATTTTTATTTAAAAGCTGGGACCCATATATTGTAGTGGTGTGCCTTGGCGTGCCAGAATGTGGGTGCATGCCCACATTTCCCCATGTGGTGAGTTCTGAGCTGGGCCGTACCAGCAAGGCCCATTAAATTATAACCACTGAATAACATTGTGACCAGAACAGATGACCCAAGTAAACTTTCAGCATGAGCTTAATCCAGCTTGGTGCTTGTCACCTCGATTAACCCCTGACAGCACTCCGTGCTGGTTCCTGCCAGACTGTCCCTTTCCGTCCAACACAGCAATCAGTAAATAATACAACATTTAAAAAAATATCTGAAAATCCTCCTGTCACTAACCACACAGTCCACTACCTAAACAAGTCTCTTCGGTCCTCTCTCAGTTCTGACCCTATAACAGGTCCACACTGGGAAACCCATCGACACACTGATCTTCCCTAACTCACACCCCATGCACTTTGTGGAATCTTGAGTGTTTCCTCATCATTTCAAACACACATATCCTCCCCCCATCCTCGCCTGTACTTTTATTTTGCAGCCTGCAGCTGGCCATTGCTAATGCTACTAGTCGGAGCGCAAGAGTGTTGCATGTTGAGCCATCCTGCAGTTTTCCCTCTTTCTCTAGGACAACGCAGTATAGTTCATCAGTGCATTATTTATTTACTGAACCAAATGCTTATTTAGTCCTATTGATTGGTACTAATTTGGAGCCCATTTCTGACGCGGCTGAGAAAATCTCTTTTGATCTTATTTTGTATAGGCGTTCTCTTGGTGATGGTGTTACGCTGAGAACGAGATGGATATTCCCTTCTCCTCCATTTCTTCCCGCCCCCACCCATTATCAGCTGCCCTGTCAGTGACCTTCACCCCATAGCTACATTTACCTCTTGAACTGTGTACATTTCTATTCACCCTTTGCACGCCGTCCTAGTAACCTATTCCAAGAAAAATTGTTGGAATAACACCACAACGTTGATTTTAGGGCTGTGGGTGTGAGTCCACAAAGAACTGGAATGAAAAAATTAATCAAATTGTTTGACTTTCTATTCTTTCCTGCTGTGGGGCAACAGACCTTTTATCTCCTTTCTCTGGGATGGATTCAATTTTTGGTCCACTTCAATGTTTAAACAGCCCTTCCTATATCGCTTTTGCACAGCATATGTGACCCGCAAAGCCCAAATTTAATGGAGCTTGCAGCAGTTAAACTTCAATCAGCTACTGCACGTTTACAAATAACCTTTAATGATGCTTTAATTGTTTGTTTAAACCTCTATGCAGATTTCCCATTTTTGTAATTTTTTGATGGAAAATTTCCCAGCTTGAGGTTAAAAAGCTTCAGTTCATTTTGGAATTAGTCCTAGAAATGCAGTGTTGACTTGCCTCAAGTCAAGCCTGCTCACATTAAAATGTTACACAGATTTTTAATTACATATAATATTGTCTCTGTAATTGTGCATTTGGACCCTGTTCTTTTTGGTAATGGTACAGTTTTAGAAAAGGTCATTCATATGAATTGTGTGCACCTTGGACTGAAGAGCTAACCTAAGATGCCAGTTTCCTCTGGTTTCAAGCAGTTGTAGGCGCTTCTGACAGCTTTAACTCCCTCTTATTCCTTCACTGATAGCATGGTACAATCTGTCGCCCGGACGACGGGGGCCACTACCCTGCTGCTGGCTTTCTGCAAAAGGCAATAATGACTTTTGGCAGGATGGTGGGATGACAGTGGCAAAATGGTGGCCCCTCCTAGTGAATCGTTAGGTTCCCTCTCTCCATTAGCTTGCTCGCTTTGCAAGCTTCTGCACCAAATAAATGAGTCATTTGAATCCAACTGACAAGCTGGCACCGATTGCCCTGCGGTCCATCTGTACTTTCAGGCATCATGTAGCCCACCAAGTGGCATGCTGGGGTCTTGTCTCAGCACCATGTAATCTTCTATTCTGTCTGTCTTTTTCCTCTGAAAGGACGTAGCAGCACGTGGGCTGGACCTGCCAGAAGTCACGTGGATTGTTCAGGTAAGAGTCCGTTCTTAAGCGGCAAACAGCCTTCCTTCATAAAGTACATGAAATGATTCATAAGCACTGTGTATTTTTCAAATGATCTCTGTATCTGTTAGTACATTAGTCATTTATTTATTTACTCATTTTTTTAATCTTTCTGAGATTAAGGGCCTGTGGTATTTTACTTTTTAAAGTCACATCACTAACAGATATTTTTGTGCTTTCGGTTATAAAGAGGTTCTTCCCAGACAAAATCTACCGAGATATTTTTTTCTTTATTCTAGGTGACTGATTTCAAAATTTGATGACATGTTTGGAAGGTGAGGGGTGGGGAAACCTTTATGCTTTACCATCCCACTCTCTATTCGAAGGCCCTTGCCAGTGGTGCTTTGCAAACAGCTTCAGCAAGTGTCAGCTTGGCTCAGTCGATAGCATTCTAGTGTGAGTCCAAGCCCCTGCTCAAAGACTTCAGCTTGTAATCTGGGCTGACAATAGAGCCGTACTGAGGGAGTGCTGCATTGCCGTTGTTGGCATCTTTCGGATGTTATACTGAGGCCCCATCTACCTGCTCCAGTGATCCACGCGGGGGGTTCCAGTGACCATTTCTTTCTGGAGGGCAGGCAGGGGAGGGTAAAGAAAGCCTGACCTCTGCTTCATGCCTTTCTGTAATGGCACAGCTGAAATTTAAATTTGACACATTTCCAAGTAATAAGTATGAAGCCACATCATGCCAGAGAACTGGAAGGTAATCAAAGTAACATCTCTGATCGTGAATAAAGACAAGAGTAAACTGGATAACTATAGCCCAGATACTCTAATGGCAGTTATGGGCAAACTTTTAGGCCCCGATATTTACTCGGGGCCGTGAAGAGAGTGGAAGGGAGGGGGGGGGGATTTTCAGACGGGAAACCCGGAAAGGTTTCCCGCACATCCTGAAGAAATTAACTGCAGGACGTCTTTTAAATTTTTTCTGCAGGTTTCCCGCCCGACAGCCAGCCAGATTGACAGGCTGCCTGCCTGTCGGGTGGGAAAGCAGCCAGGGAGCGATGTCAGGCAGGTCTAATGTCGAGTGGGGGGGTGGGGTCGGACATCAGAGGGTTGGGGCGAATCGGACCGTGATGGGTTGGGTATGAGAATTTTACAATTTTTACCTTCCCACCTGCCCGCAACCCACCCGTCCTTGGGGGTAAAATTCCCCCCCATAGAATCCATAATTCAAAGTAAAATTATTGAGCATTTAAACATGCATAGGTTAATCAGGGGTAGTCATACAGATTTGTTAAAGGCATGTGATGTTTGAGCATGTTAATAGTTTTATTGAAGTAATTGACTGGATAGTTAAAGGCAATGCATTAGATGTGGGGTATATGGATTTTCAGAAGGCATATGATAAGGTGTTTCTCAAGAGGCTTGTTACAAAAATTCAGGTGTATGAGGGAAATTTAGCAGCATGAATAAGAACTCCTTTCTGGACAGGAAACAACGGGTTCAGATTAATGGGTGTTGCTGGGAGTGGAGAAGTGCTGGAAGTTGTGTACCCCAGGAGTCACAGTTGGATCCACTTTTGTTCCATATATAGGAAACAGCATGACAACATTTGCTGACAACACAAAAGTTGTGGGTTGGATAATTGTAAAAGACTTGAAGCAAACATACAGGTTCATGGAATGGGCAGGCAGGTGGCAGATGCAATTTAATGAGGAGAAGTGTGAGAGAGTACATCTTGGAAGGAAAAACCTTCTAGGAGGTTACTAGATGTATACACTAAATGGAAGGATGCTGAAGGGCGTGAATGAACAAAGAGACACAGAGGATTCAAATATATGATGCGGTGCAAGTGCATGTAGCTAAAGCCATAAAAAAGGCAAATAGCATTTTGGGGTTATGTAGGGGCATAGAATCCAAGAGTAAAAAGGTTAGGATAAATTTGTACAAAGCACCGTCTAGGCCAGAGTTCAAGTACTGTGTGTAGTTTCGGATGCCCTGTTATAGAAAGGAAAATAAAGCCATAAAAAGTACAGTGTAGATTCACCAAGATGAGGAAAACCAAAGTTATAAGGAGAGGCTTGGGATACTGGGACTATTTCTACTGGAGCAGGAAAGGATAAGCGGGTATTTAATACTGAGAGTGAAGAAAGAGGTTAGGAGAAATTTTTTTGTGCATAGGGTTGTTGGAATATGGAATGATTTGCCACCAGTAGTAGTTGAGGTAGAGACTATTGCATCCTTTAAGAGCAAAGTGGATGAATATTTGAAGTAGTGGAGATACAAGGATACGAGGAGAGTGCAGGGCCGTGGGATTAGTTTTGGATTACTCTCGCAAAAATCTGTCACTGACACAAAGGATTGAATGGCCACATCTTATGCTGTAAGCTTCTGTGCTTTGCAACACGGTAATGTTGAGGAACCATTGTACTGCTTAGATTTGTATGGGTTGACTGAATTTAAACACAACAAAAGTTTTGCGTTTGGAGTGAACTTAATTTGTTTAATGTCTCTTTAAACAAAGTGATCGTGATATTTGACTGCATTCCCTAAGGTACCACCTTTTCAGATTAGGTATTAAACTGAGGTTGCGCCTTCCCACAAGCTCGATGGTGGGGATTCTGCAGCACTAAATGTCATAGTGGGAGTGGTAATGAGCTCCAGAACTGTATTTCCCAAGAAACGCAGTACCTTCCCCCTTCCTGCCATGTAAGTGAGATCCTATCATATTGTACACGCTGGTTAAATATTTTCCAAGAACTGAACAATGAAATTGGGCTGTATTTGCAATCCTGGGGACTGACTAGAATACCCCTTGCAGGGAACCCCATGGCCCCGTGGGTGAAGGTATCGGAAGTTTACACAGGCTCAGGAGCACTGTCCGCTGAAGGTGACCTTTAGGGAGTAATTATTTGCCTTCACAAATAAGCATTTCTAACTACAACAGCTTGACAACTTGGCCAGGATGTCGAAACCTGTCCGAGGTGTAAGATGCGTGGGCTATTTTGGGTCTGTTTCACTGGCTTCAGCCACAGTTTAACTGTGACATCGCTGTCTCTTGTTTCCATGGAGATGAATGGCAATCCTGCAACCTTGGCATGTGTGTGCATATTTTTTTTCCCCTTCAATGACAAACATGTTTTTATTTAATGGTCATATTAGCAACCTTGCAAATCTTGTGAGGAACATATTTTAACTCCATATTGAAATCCTTCCTTGTCTTTCTTAGTCATGGAGCACTCAAAACCGTATTGTACCTACACTTCAACAGCGGGATTTAACTGTAGTTTTAACACGGGACTTAGTCGTCTTGCACAGTATACCTACTATTTAGTTGTATTCTCAGCTCTGCATATATGTGTTGCATTTTAATATGTGTATACTTCTGTAGTGCCCTTCTCAATTGAAATTGATGACCACAATATGGCGCTTTGGTGGAAGAAGCTGGTCATAGTGTTTGATTCACAAAAACCCACCAGAGCCAAAATGGCCAAACCAATTGTTCTGTTTTTTAAAATAAAAAATGATATTGTTGAATTCCAACTCTTTTTACACTGCGGGAGCAGCGTAGACATGCTGATGAGGCATCCAAGATAGGTATTTTCTACTATGAATATGTGGACAGGTCATCTTGGCATCATATAGATATGTTAACAACATTAGCAATGGTCCATTTTGTTGCTGATCTTGCTGAGTTGCTCCCACTCGCTCAGTGATGTGCACAGAAGCTGAAATGGCAGTGAGGAGCTGCTCCGATGGATTGCAGTATCCTCCAAGCTTCATAATTAAAACCGTTGATGTAAACCTTGAATGAAATAGCATTTGTTTTTTATAGTTTCTTAAAAGCAAACTAATTTCATTAAAAAAAAAATCCATACCTTGATCCAGATCATGCTTACATTCTTCATTGATCTGTTTTATTTGGAATAGTGGGATTCCTGGTGCAGTAGGCTGAAACACTTGTCAATGTCATTGCCCTCTGACGTCACTTGTGGGAGATGATGAGAATATGGGTGTTGGGCTCCCCACGCCAATCAGACTACCTTCAAATGTAGTGTGTATCGGAATAAGTGATCCTGAAATACAGCGCTGATGTTCCAGCAACCTTGGTTGAAAACCAGGCCCGCTAGCGGCTTAGTGTCACATAACTAAAGAGGGGAACTTAGCATGTTACACCTCCATCCAGTACCAGCTGGCCCCTCATCAACCCTCTCCACTGCTGCCCCTTCATCAGCAGTGCTTAATGCCTTACTATCTCCTACCTCCTCAGCATCATTATGATCTCCTATAGTACAGTATCTGCTTCATATAGGGATAATGATAGCTGCTCTCAGGCGGGTGTTGCTTTCCAGCTTATCTGGTTAACCACTGGATTCTCCTTTTTAACTGAAGAAACCAGGTGGACATCCTGAGTGCCTAAGCACAGTTACCTATTTTAGTGTAATATTGTAATTACAGGCACCATTAGTGGCATGGACATGTTGTATATGTGTGTTGGGAATTGGATATACACTTGAAAAGGAAAGATTTGCAGGACTATGGGGAAAGAGCAGGGGGAGTGGGACTAATTGGATAGCTCTTTCAAAGAGCCAGCACAGGCACGATGGGCTGAATGGCCTCCTTCTGTGCCGTATCATTCTATGTTGATGTAACAATGTGCGGATCATAGAATATATGATAAATAAATAAATTGGTAGTTCTGCACGCCTCTCAAATCTTCAAGCCCCAACACCTTCCAGACTCTGTCTCTACTGCATCCCCATATGGCATCTTCATGTAATAGGGTTCATCTTTTCCTTTCAGTGAGGTAACTAACCTTTGTGCCTCCTTTTCTTATTTGGGGATTTGCTGGGTCAGTTGAAATTTTCAAGACTGAGCGCAAAGGATTTTTGTTAGATTAAGCGTATTGAGGGATGTGGACCAAAGCTGGGTAAACGGACTTGAAGTACGGATCAGCCATGATCTAATTGAATGGCGGAACAGGCTTGAGGTGCTGAATGGCCGCCTTTTGATCTTATGGCCTTTTCACCAAATATCTGCTCGCATTTCTCCATAACAACACTTTCCAGAATATACAGGGCATGGTAATTAAAACAAGCTCTTCTCAATTCCCGAACCATTGCACACAAAAAAGTGCTGCTCTATAGATGTATCAATGAACTTTTGAACTGTTCTAACGGGTACGTGGGCTCATTAGTCCCTTGAGGAGCATTGCGGTGATTGGCTCCTAGTTTTTCCATTTCCTTCGGAAGTCCACAGTTCAAAAACCACTGGGGGAAATTTTAACTGTCAGCGGGAACCTGCTGGCTTCAGTTTGATTCCCGCCTGCGGCAGAGTGAGGCCACGCCTATTTTAATCACCGGGCCTCATTAACATGCCGCCGGCCAACTTTCCGCCTGGAACGGGCGGGAAGCAGCTGGCCGGCCTGTAGAAATTTCTCCCATTTTTTTCAGAAGAAGAGGAAAATCTAACATCACTGAGCAGCCTTGTTAGAGGGAACGGAGTACATGTATTAAAAATCAGTTTCTTTTTCTCCCTTTTTTCATTCTTTCAGTATAATGCCCCGACCTCGCCTGCAGAATATGTTCACAGAGTGGGACGGACGGCCCGGATTGGGTCCTGTGGAAACAGTCTCCTTTTCCTCACTCCCTCGGAAGCAGAATATGCAAATGCCCTCGTGTCTCACCAAATCAGGTCAGTCATGTCAAAAAGGAACAGAGACATTTTTTCTGAAGTTACAGTAGTTTTATTCAGCTTTTAATTATTTAAAGTTATGTTATTGGAAAAAAAAAACTTTTTCTGTTGCAGTTACTTTAGCATTGCAAAATTATACTTGTTGACCTGGTGGTTAGGGCTCTGGACTACTCAGATTGTGGTGTATATTCACTTAAAGCAGTGTAAAATTTAGTTTGAAAACCATATAGAGCAATTCAATCACAACTCAAATCAACTATCTAATATCTATTGAAACCCACCCAAATAGATAGCACAGCGCTGGAGTTAGCTCTGTGTAAACTAAAATAATAGTTGAAATGAGGCTGTATCTTGCAGGCTTGGCCACCAATAATGGGGTGAACGGGATGGGAGGTGCACAAAAGGCTAGAGTTAGAGGAACAGAGAGTGCGGGGGGTGGGGGGTGGTTATATGGATGAAGGAGATTAGAAATCTGGAGGGGTGAGACCATGAAGGGATGCAAACGCAAGGTTGAGAATTTTAAATCAGAGGTGTTGGGAGACCGGGAGCCAATGTAGGTCAACAAGAGCAGGGGTCAAAGATGAGCGGGGCTTGGTGCCAGATACGATATGGGCAGCAGAGTTTTGAATGAGCTGAAGATTATAGAGGATCGGAAGCCAGCTAGGAGATCATTGGAATAGTCGAATTTGGAGGTGACAACCACATGGATGAGAGGTTCAGCTGAGGTAGGCGATGTTATGGAGTATTGAGATTAACTTATCTCTGGTCTTTCAAATAATCATGATCAAGTGCAAACCAATATGGTGGGTATATGTGTTTAATCGGTGTTTAGGATGGAATATAACACACTAGTTATACAGCAAAAACATACAACTGTGACAAGTAGCTGGTACTGGACCCGATCGGACAGAGGGCTGCCGTGCATGAACAGCTCTCCTTATTCCTCTCTCTTCCTGAACTGCCCAAGAATGTTAGACCGAGGTCAGCATCAATCCACTCTCGGGAGTCCTTTCTGAACTGCCCAAGAGTATTAGACCAAAGTCCACATGAATCCACCCTCAGGAGCTCTCCGCTCCACTGTCTGAGCTAAGGGCTCTTTAGGTCTTCCTTTTACTTTTTTAGGGGTGAGACTGGGGTAGAATATGGACAGGACAATTTAACCTATAGAGGTTCCACTTAAAACAAGGTGCCCAATGGCATGTCGAGTTCTTTGTCTAAACTTACAGATGAAGACCCTCCCTCAAGTGGTCCTATGCTTTCCCCTTGCATATCTTTCTTGTTTATACATTTTGAAGGCCAATCCATCTGAATTCCTCTTATCTCGTCCGTCCTGTCCTCCCTGGTGTAGTCAGTGCGTGCACCAGGCACAGCCTTGGGCCATTTAATCAGAGGCTCAAGCTAGAACTGTCTTACTCAACTAACCATCATCCAAACTATCTCCCCTTACTCTAACGGACTATTTCATCCTGAGATGATACCTTAACTCCCATAAATTCCTTCTATTCTATGTCCTTTATACTAATTAACTTTTACATATCTTCGCAAGCAGTTCTGTTAAACGAACTCCAATTCCTACCATAGCATTATAATATGGTTATTGGCAATAATGGAAGAAACATAGGTTGGGCCTTAGTTGACCAAATTAAAGATACATTAAACAAAGTTAAAATCCTAGAAACAGCAGACAGCTAGCCTGGGAGGCAAGGCCATATGTGGTGGCCCCTGTGTGGAATGTTATGCATCAACTAATCTAACTAGTCTGAAGACTCTTTGTCTCAAGCTTCAATACAAGTTTCCAGGAAAGTGAAACTTAAGCAGTTCCAGTAAGACACAACTTATACATTAACCCCTTACTTGTCTTGAGCAAAAACATACAATCATTTAAACACAGTATTATTCACATCACAGTTTCATTCGCATAGCCATATACATTTTAAACACCCCTAATTTCTAACAGGAGGTGGACATAGGAAGTCTTTATGATGGAGAGTATATGGGGTTAGAAGCTTAGCTCGGGGTTGAAATAGGATGTCACGATTGCAAACAGTCTGGTTTAGCCTGAGACACTGGCTGGGGAGGAGGGGGGATGGAATCGGTGGCGAGGATATGGATTTTATGGAGGGCTCCAAAGACAATAGCTTCAGTCTTCCCAAAGTTTAACTGGAGGAACTTGCAGCTCATTGGACAACCAGTCTGACAATGCAGAGGCAGTGGAGCAGTCAGCTGGATGTCATCAGCATGTGGAAGTTGACTCCATAGATAACAGCAATAACAACTTGCATTTATATAGCAAGAATAAGGAAGTGGAGGGGGTCAAGGACAGATTCTTGGGGGACTCCAGAAATAACGGTGTGGTGGGCGGGAGATGTTCTGGCTACAATCCGATAGGTAAGGATGCAACCAAGTGAGTGCAATCCCAATGATCTAGACAACGGAAGAAAGGCATTGGAGGAGGATGGTGTGCTTGACTATGTCAAAGGCTGCAGCATGGTCGAGGAGGAGAGGGAGGGATAGATAAGGCGTCACAGCCACAGTCGTTTGTGACTTTGGGTAAGGCCGTTTCAGTGCTGTGGCAGAGACGGAAACCTGATTAGAGAGATTCAGACATGGAGTTGCAAAAAGATGGACGTGGATTTGGGAAGCAACCGCACGTTCAAGAACTTTGGAAGGGAAAAGGCGGTTGGAAATGGGGCGGTAGTTTGCAAGGACGGGGGTCGAGGATAGGTTTAGCTCTATTACAAATGACTGCCTCTGCATATTTATCCATTATTCCTTAAATAGTAAACTTTTGTGGTATCTTTTTCTGCCCCGAACTCCATTGAGCAGCATACTTTGCACAGTCTGTCAAGCTGTGGGTTTATTTTTATGTTGAAAGATATACTTTGAACTAAAGAGATTTGATCTGCTGGAATGGGTTCGGTACAATACACAACCATGCTACTAGTTTTACTACACCCAGACTAGCACTAGAACAAGTCCAATATCACACAGCTTCAATAAATTTGTGTCAGAAGTATACTCTGGAGATTGACAAAATCATGCCTAGCCAAAGGCACTGAGCAAATGTTTTTACTGAAAGACGATTTGTACCAGTACTCAGCAGTTATTTAGTTATGTGACTTGGTGAACCCCTGCTAAATAAGGAGTCCTACATTAGTATTGGTCAGTCTCTTGTCCTAAGCACTTCTATTGCAAAGATCGTGCTTACTGCAAACCCCTTTAAAATCACTGTGTTAGTGTCCTCTGTACTAGGAAAAAAAAACTACATACTGGGTTTTTGGCCCAAATCTTAAATTAAATTGTCAGAGCTGTCTCCATAATGCTCTGTTTATAATACCGGACAGCAATTTATTTTGACGGCGTGTGTTGCACCATGCTGCAAGCTGCCTTTATGGATCATTGGTGCAATTCATCAGCTCCCACTGTCCGCTCATTCATTCACTGAGTCAGGTGTGTTATGGTTCCCAGCACTGATCGCAAGCTCAGCTGTCATGGGCTTGCTGCCTAGCTTGTCTATGTGTGTACAGTGTAGTCTACATTGCTTTTATTAAAAACAAAGTTCAAATCAGAGTGTAATTGTACTTTTTGCAATGGGAAAAGGCAAAAAGAAATTCCTTAAATAATATGTTTTAACATTGGAAAGAGGGATTTTAAGTTATTCCATGTGTTGAAAATTCCTAGTTTATCCTATGCAAGATTGTTTCAATGTCTTTTGACAAAGAACCAAGTTGTGGACTGGTCCAGTATCTTGATCTAACTGGTCTTTCACTGTTGCTTTTTCAAGCCGAAGACATCCTGATTTTAAGGTATTTTTCTCCCTTACCGCTCTTGGTCTCACCAATAATGGCCAGTGCTCCCATACCACCATGAGGGATACTTTGAAACATAACACACAGGATGCTTCTGCCTCCTTCTCTATGGGAAAGTTCCTGGCTTCTGTTCAGTGTCTCCTTGTGGTGGTACTCCCGAGACCGCTAACTCACTGTGTCGAAGGTTGTGGGTACTAACTCGTCCTATCACTCTGTAGCATGCTGCTGTAGTTTTCTATTCCATGTCCTCGCAGGTAACTAATGTTTTAGATATAGGCTTCTATCCTCCACAAGCCAAGAGTCACAACATGAAACTTTGACACCTCATGGTTGCAACTTGCGCACTGATCTCAATGTATTTTTTTCCAGTGTGTGTTTTATTCATAAAGAATAGCGTACAAAAATATTTAATTCATTACGCACACAATAAATATGGAATAAATGTTTATCAGCAGATGGCACTTATTTTATCATCGTAAAGTATTGCATTTATAGCTGCTGATTTTGTCTCTGGTGTTCAGTGTTAGATAATACCTGTTGCATGTTGATCAAAAAATACCCAAGTCACCCATTCTGCAACATATTCCTAAAGTTTACCAGTAATTACCTCAGCACTCAGCTACTATCAGTAGAGTTTATCTGACAGGCCTAAAATTGCATGGAATCAGGCTGCTTGGGAATGTTGTTGTCTCCCAATTAGTTTGTTGCGAAGCTGCAGTTTAGGTGCAGAATTCCATTAGATGCTTTCAACTTATTTCATGAAAAGTACCGAATCCTGTTGATTGTGCCACAGAAATTGAAAGCTGCTTCACAGTGAAATAGAATTTCTGTGATTCAAGTGCCTGGTTTCAAATCTGACCAGCGGGCACAATAACTTGGTATTTACAGGGGAAAGTGTTTCATTTGTTTTGACTTAACTTTCTCTTTGCTTACATAGAACAGTTTAAATTGGTTTACTGCCTGAGGGGGCGAGGAGAGAAGCAAAGAAAGAGAAAGTGACAAAAACATTGCAGTGCTGGTGTCAATAATTTGGGGGAAAGGGGGGGAAGGCTGCTCCTAGTTGAGGGCAACAATACTGTGCACACCTTGCATGCAGCAGAAGTTTTCGGGAATGATTATTATAGCAACAGCCTAAAAATAAATGAAGCACATCTGTAATTGGCATGCTTTAAAAACCTAAAAATGTACAAGAGTTATTTACAACCTGCATGTGTCAGTGAGGATTTTGTAAGCAGGATTTTTATGTATTTTTACTCTTGCAGATGGGTTGTCTGTTCCAGTTTCTCGTCAGTTAGCAAATATGAATGTAAAGATCACTGAAACTGTAGCTTGGAGTGGCAGATCTGTGTGGGCGGTTGTTCATGGGTTTGTGTAAAAGTGAGCCAATGTGTGCTTAAATAAGTAAATAATGTGGACGAGCGTAGGCTAGCTGCTATAAGTGTTTCTTTTTAATTCAAAAAACCTAGGTAAAGAGTAAAGTCATTTAATGCAGACCATCGCCAACAGTGAATAGAGCAGAAGAGAAATCAAGAAGTAGTAGCTAGCTGATGCTGTGCTTGGGTTTTAAACGCCCATTGTAGGAGGATGGGAAGGCAAACTCCGTTCCCTAGTGACCGACTCCATCCCTCTCCCTAACATCTGTCTGAGGCTGAACCACACTGTTCACAACCTTGGTGTCAGATTTGACCCTGAAATGAGCTTCCAACCACATATCTGCGGCATAACTAAGACCACCTATTTCCACCTCCGTAACATTGCCTGTCTCCGCCCTTGCCTCCGCTCATCCGCTGCTGAAGCCCTCATCCATGCCTTTGTTACCTCTGGACTTGACTATTCCAATGCACTCCTGGCTGGCCTCCCACGTTCTACCCTACGTAAACTTGAGGTCATCCAAAACTTGGCTGTCCGTGTCCTAACTCGCACTAAGTCCCGTTCACCCATCACCCCCGTGCTCACTGACCTACATTGGCTCCCGAATAAGCAACGCCTCGATTTCAAAATTCTCATCCTTGTTTTCAAATCCCTCCATGGCCTCGCACCTCCCTACCTCTGTAATCTCCTTCAGCCCCACAACCCCCGGAGATAACTGCGCTCCTCTAATTCTGCCCTCTTGAGCATCCCTGATCATAATTGCTCTACCATTGGTGGTCGTGCCTTCTGTTGCCTAGGCCCTAAGCTCTGGAATTTCCTCCCTAAACCCCTCTGCCTCTCTACCTCTCTCCTCTCCTTTAAGACGCTCCTTAAAACCTACCTCTTTGACCAAGCTTTTGGTCACCTGCCCTAATTTCTCCTTGTGTGGTTGGGTGTCATATTTTTGTCTTAATACTCCTGTGAAGCGCCTTGGGATGTTTTACTACTTTAAAGGCGCTATATAAATACAAGTTGTTGTTGTTGGACGTCTTTGGGGAGGTGAGAAGCTGCAGGGTTTTCAGGCCCTTGGAAAGGATGTGTTACACGAAGCAGTGGCCTGGAGTTGATGGTTGTACCTGGAATTTTGTTTATATTCTTTTTACGCAGACGATTTAAAAGTGCACGTGCAATTCCTGTTCCGATGAACGTTTTATTACAGTAAAACACGTGAATCAGCAGAGCCTGTAACTGAATAATCTGGACCGCTGCCTTGCTTTCATATTTCCTCCAATCGGGAAGAAGGATGAGCAGGTCAATTGAATAGACCACCTGCTATCCCCCTACTGTCAGTGCCATTGGCTTTCTGCCTCGGGCTGCACTTATTGCTGGTCAGGATCGCCTATGACCATTTTTAATTAGCAATTCTAATCAAAATTACAATTAAAATCTTTTTGCACAGCAGTTGCGAAACTGTGCGCATTATTCTGTGTTTTTTCCCTAGTGTTAGGAAGAGTTTTAATTTTGTGATTATGCTAGATTTGAGTTTGCAATATATTGAATATAAATTTGAAGACTGATGCAATATAGTATTGTGTTGCACTGTCTCTTTCTCCCCCCCCCCCCCCCCCCCCCACTTTTGTTGTATCACGTATATCATGCTCTGTTTGTGAACTGCTCACAGAAGCTCCACAGCCAGCCTTGCAATTTCTCAGCTCTATGATTGCTCATTCACTGATTCATTAAGACAAGTGCGGCTTCAGCCTGGCACGGCCACTTGGCTGATGGCTTCCTGCTGTGATTCAGTTCAAATATCTTGGAGATTGGTGCCTGGCAGGTTGCCAGGAGAGAATGGCATGGAAACATCAGTGCTATCACTATTACCCCCTCCTCCCCACCATTTTAGTCCATGATGTTTTCATTAACCTTTCACAATAATTGTCGTACAGTACATTTCACTTAAATGTACCCCTGGCACATACGTAGCCAGTTAAAGAGGAAACGTGGATTTCGAACCGCCTGAAACAGGACTTTGCATAACTTAAACTTGAAGGAGAAAAAGGGCAATCTGCAAAGTAAAAATAAAAAGGAAAACAACCAACAGAAAGCCGAGAAATAAAAACACTGACCAAATGGGAAATAGGGATATGAGGGACCAAAAGAATATGAGGGGCGGATGGGGGGGAAACAGAAAAGCAACAGAGGCCGCATTCATTTCCTTTCCCTAGTTGCCACTCCAGAGGACATTTAGGGTCATTGTGAAACTGGAGTCATGTGAAGGCCAGTCCGGGTAGGGGGCTGGCAGACTTCGTTCCCTGAAAGGCATTAGTGAACCAATCCAGCACTTTTCTGGTGCCAGTCCACAAATTGCCAGATTTATTGAGTTCGATATCATAACTTGCCATGGTGGGATTTGTACAGTCCTGACCTCTGAGTTGCTAGTCTAGTGCTATAACCACTAGGCAACCATACCCACGTTTACAATAAGAGCTGGCAACTCTAGTCTAAGGGTGAATGGGTGCCCCAAATTTCAACAAGATACTGAAAATTGGAGCAGGGGTCCTGAATTCCTGGAACATTTTTTGAGCAGAACAACAATTCTAACCATAACGTCCGCCTACAATAGATAACAGTGCAAAAGTAACTGTAGCTTAGACTGCATAAGTAGCAAAATCAGCTGTAGAAGATGTATTCATTTCATTGGAATTTGTGGCTAAAAGTGTTGAATTTTGTGTGAAAACAGAAGTGAGTTTAGTTTTAATATCTGTCCTCTTATTTAAGTATTCACACATTGGGTTTTGCAGAGTAAAGACTATATAAGGCTTTCAGCATGTGGGTAAAGATCCTGCTCTTCATGCTCAAAGTAGTGAATTCTTGTGGCAATTACAAGAAGGGTCTGGACAAAAATTAAGCTGTATTCCAACGGGGGAAGTGAGGAGGGAATTGGGGAAGTTGGGTCGTCCTGGTCCATTCTTGGACCTATTTGGGTCCATGGGGATAATTGTTGCCTCCTTTCTCGACTGAGGAGTGGTGTGGGGTAACCCAGAGAGGAGAACATAAATAAGAACTGGGAGGCAATGTAGAAAGATGTATGATATCCATTGAAATGTTGAATACGTTCACAAAAATGATCTTCGTAACCTACTAGCAGCATCAATGCTTAGCAGTGTTACTGAACAGTAATTTTAAAAATTGATTCTATAGAGCAAACTTGGAAGCATGGTGCTCCGTTTGGTGATGGTATGATAATGGAATTCGTGCAAAAACCAGCCTGGTCTGATGATCAAGTGAACCCATGGTCTCTTGTTCCCCTTCTCTCTCTCTCTCTCTCTCTCTCTCTCCTCTCTCTCTCTCTCTCTCTCTCTCTCTCTCTCTCTCTCTACTTTCAGGTAAATTAAATCTGTTTTAACAGTACTGCATTACCATTAGCTGTTGGCGGAAAAGATGAATTAAACTGTTTTCCCCTGTTTCTTTAGTGTATCTGAAATGAAAATGGAGGGCATACTTTCAACTCTGTTGATGGAGGACTTTAAAGGAAAAAAATCTGGACACAAGGTTTGTGATTTTTGTTGCCCTTTACATTACAGCATTGTGTTCAAGTTCCAGTGTCTTGTGTTAATAGTGCTGAAATTTCCTGGATGGGTAAAGGCAGTTGCCACCAATCCTCTCGGACCTTATCCTGGACAGTAATGGTGGCAGGCCATTTTAATCAGTGGGTTTGCAATCTCCTCATGAGCCACTACTGAACTGCTTGTTTTTGTTGTTACCACAGGCAACTATAAAAAAAAAAGTCTTGTGAATTTATTCCAGGAGCTCGCAATTTGGAAAATTGGTATGTCGGAGGCCAAATCAAGGATTTTCCCTCACAAATGCTCCAACTACTCTGGTTCAGCTGGTTAATTCTACATACAAGGGACAGAGTTTCAGGCAATTGCGCTGACTGATAGTCCCAATACCTGATAAGCATAAAACAAAGCTTTAGCACTCGTATTCTGTGACTAATTTGTTGAGTGGGTACAAAATAATTAAGTGCTGCCTCAGCAGATTTCGTGCTCCTTTTTATAGGTGTCAGCCGTGGCTCAGTGGGTAGCACTGTTTCCTCTGCGTCAGAAGGTTGTGGGTTTAAGTCCCATTCCAGAGACATGAGCACAAAATCTAGGCTGACATTCCAGTGCAGTACTGAGGGAGTGCTGCACTGTTGGAGGTGCCGTCTTTTGGATGAGATGTTAAACCGAGGCCCCGCCTGCCCTCTCAGGTGGACGTAAAAGATCCCATGGCACTATTTCGAAGAAGAGCAGGGGAGTTATCCCCGGTGTCCTGGCCAATATTTATCCCTCAACAAACATCGCTTTAAAAAAACAAATTATCTGGTCGTTATTACATTGTTGTTTGTGGAACCTTGCTGCCATGTTTCCTGTATTACAATAGTATTTCAGAAGTACTTAATTGGCTGTAAAGCACTTTGGGACGTCCTGAGGTCGTGAAAGGCAGTATATAAATGTCTGTCTGTCTGTCTGTCTGTATATCTATCTGTCTGTATATCTATCTGTCTGTATATCTATCTGTCTGTATATCTATCTGTCTGTATATCTATCTGTCTGTATATCTATCTGTCTGTATATCTATCTGTCTGTATATCTATCTGTCTGTATATCTATCTGTCTGTATATCTGTCTATCTATCTATCTGTATATCTGTCTATCTATCTGTATATCTGTCTATCTATCTATCTATCTGTATATCTTGTATAGATATAAACTGGGAGGCCGGACTTAATCACTGCTAATTCTTGTGGTGAAGTCAAGACCTTCTATAGGTCTCACGGCCCTTCAGGATCTATGGTGATATACGAATGGAGTAAGTCGGCCTCAACCAGTCCATTGGTTGGCATAACCAATTTATTGCACCTAAGCTGCAGAGAATGTGCCGTGTGACCAGGTGATGAATGGGTTTTATACTCCATTATTTTGTTGTCTGTAAAAGGGCTCATCCTGGGTCACAGAACCCTGAAGACGTTCCTTTTAAAAGGAAAAATGATTGGCCCATTTTCACTTGCCCATTGAAGACTGCCGTAGAAAGTCTCTATATGGACTTCTGGAAGACTATGCCAGCCCAGTAGTGTACAAGAAATTAGCAAACTTCTGCTAGTTACCCCAGTGAAGTTGTGGCTTAGCTGTTAAGGGAAGTAGACTAACTTCTTAGAGGTCAATCTCCCCCATATCCTTGCAACTCTGGTGGCCTCTCAATACTTTGATGCTGTAGTACCAAGCTCAAGGAATAGGTCTGACTATATTCTAAATAATGGGCTTATACTCAATGGGAGACTGAGCACCAAGTCTATTTAAAGTATATCCAGTGCCTGTCTCTCTGCTTTTCACATAGCTGTTAATGTGGTTTTCTTGGTTTAGAAAATCTACTGCTTTTGAAAACTGCAGTTCTCTTGGCTCTGGCTTCAACTCTCCAACTTAGCAAACTGCAAGCCTACATTACAGGTGAATACAGTCACATTACATACAGTCACATAAGAGTTGAACTTACTGACTAAAATAGTTCTTTACATTAGTTCGTAATGTATGAGAAGAGTTGTTGATTACACTGCACGGATGTTGGATTGTGGTGTTCTCTTTCCGCCCCCCCCCCACCCCTAACCCCCACCTTGAAGAGAGATGTTACCTGATGGCAAGTTTATTCTCTATCAGAATTGTAGAGTTGGGGCTGTATCAAACTATCACATATGGGAGCTTAAATATCCAAAAGAGAGTGGCTCACTGACTGGCTGACTTGCACTCTGCCACGATGCCAGGACCAGAACTGCCTCCGTGAAGAAGCTGGGAGGGCACTCTAGATACATAGAATTACATAGGGCTTGATTTTGCCAGGCCCGAGGAGGCGGGATTGGAGGCGTGAGTTGTAAAAATTGCAAAAAATGGCGGGCGGCTCCGAGCAATTTTCCCACATTCGTGGTTTCAGACCCCGTTTCCATCCCGCCTCCAAGAGGTGGGATAGGCCCTTAACTACCAGTTAATTGCCTCTATAATCCCATTTGAGAGGCCATTCTGATTTTAGCACATTTCCCCCGTCCTGCACGTCGCCTCTGGAACACACCAGTTAATCCTGGCGGCCTCACAAGTGGATTGCTTACTAACAGCTGCAGCTCCACCATTAAAAAGGAGTTTTCACCAATGATCATTTGCAGGTGGCAGAACTTTGTTGTCTCAGGTCTGGGGGAACTTTTAGCAGGCCTACTCATTGTTGTGGAAGTTTGGAGCCTGACACCCATCTCCAGTGTGACCTCCTGGGAAACCCCTCTCCCCACCTTGACTGAGCGCTTCCTCAACTGAGGTATATACCAGAAGCATGGGAACCATTTATTTCCTTTCCTCCTGGACATCAGAATCGGACGAAGACCAGCCGCGGCAGCAACAGAACCCTGAACAACAGCAGGAGCAACAGCAGGAGCAACAACAGGAGCTCCAAGCTGCTGCTCACCCACCTGAAGCTGCACAGGCCAGAAGGCGCGACCACATTGCTGGCCGGGATGCAAGGGACGCAATCATGTTGGCCAGATTTGCTTAGCCTGCACAATCAAACACTTTTGCCTCGCACCTTCTTACCAGAGCATCAACAATGGACAAGAAGAACCTGTGGATTCCTATCACTGACCACCATACTGACAATTGCAAGTCGCCCTAAGCCCTCAGTATGGAAGTCCCATTTGTGAAATGACACAGGCCACAACTTCAACAGTTTGCCATCAAATCTGTTTATCATAACAATTTAAGGATGGCTTGTCAAAAATAAATACAACAGAACACCCAAGTGACTACCCTTGTGACTACTTGTGCTTCATCTTCCTCTTATGCATGCTCCTATGTGGTTCTTCCCCTGTGGCTTCAGCAGATGTGGAGGCCCCTTGCTCACTTTCTTGCTGCTCCTGTCTCGACACCTTTGGCAGCCATCCTCTGGGGTTGCGAACCTGTGAGAGCTCGGCAACAGTCTGCTGCTCCTGCGGCTGTGCAGGGGATGAGACGCCCATCTCAGTTGGGTGGGGCTCTGACCGAGGGCTTTGCAGTGGCATGGTCGTGTGAGCGCTTGGAGAGGAGCCCCCACTTCCTTGTTGTCTGCCACCAACATCCCTCTCATGGGTCAGCCCCACTTCAGAGCTAGCAAGTGGCTTAACAGCACCTTGCTGCACTTCTGGGGACCCATAAGGACCCGTTTCTGCACTGGAAGTCCTACTCCAGAGGACTTCCATGAAGGTCTGATTTCTATGCTCAATAGCTGACCATCGCTCCTCAAGAGATGTCAGTCTATTCTGCGCAATGACCATGTTTTCAATACCCTGGCGACTTACCTCCTCCATGGCTGTAGCCTACCTCTCCTCTACCATAGCCATCCTCTCCTCTACCGTAGCCTACCTCTCCTCTACCGTAGCCATCCTCTCCTCTACCGTAGCCAACCTCTCCTCTACCGTAGCCATCCTCTCCTCTACCGTAGCCATCCTCTCCTCTACCGTAGCCATCCTCTCCTCTACCGTAGCCATCCTCTCCTCTACCGTAGCCATCCTCTCCTCTACGGTAGCCAGCCTTACCACGGAGGTTGCCATCCTTTCCGTGGTGGTGCGTTCATGCGCCAATGCCTCCACAAAGGCTCTGCTCATGTTCGCGATGGACTCCTCCATTCACTCCACACTCGCAGCGACCCTGGAGACAAAACCTACCAGAGACTCCTGCACCTGTTCCTGGAGTTCCGGCACCGCTCTCCTTCTGGATGGACCTGGAGGCACAGAGTCGACATGCAGCTGAGCCGAGCTGGCAGAGTCCTGCGCCCTCCGACGAGGACTCTCCACTGCTGTCCCTGTCTCCACCATCTGCTGATGCTCACTTGTCACCTGGTGTATCGCAGATCACAACACTACTCTATCTCGCGAAGGTCCCACCAAGGTGTGATTGTCTGTGCTGGTGCTGGGTGCGCTGAATTCTGCTGACGCTGCGCCCTCAGAGGTTGCAGCTTCCTCTGAGGAGTCTTGAGGCTCAGGCTGTTCCTCCTGGACAGTGGGGACGGGGGCTCTCGATGGTCCTGTGGGGGAGTAAAGAAAAGAGTTAGAGATGTGAGGTAAAGGTTGCAAGCACATTGAATTGTGCAGATGATCATAAGTCAATCTGTTAGAGCATCAGAATCATTATCAGTCACTCATGCAATGTCAATGAGATGCTAAACTATTCTGTCACCAGCTTGCTGTGATGCGCCCGCCTGTCCGTCCCCCACTTGCGAATCGTCCTCCACTCCGGCGATCTCCAGGGCCGCCTTCTCCGAAGTGGTGAGCTGGGCTACTGAGGGTGGCCCTCCTCCTGTCCTCGCTCTTTCCCTCTTATTGTGGGCTCTCTTTTCCTGCAATGAGGGACACAAGTGGAGTTTGAGTGAGAATGAAGGAGTGAATGTAGAGAATCCATAGCATAGATGCTTAGAAGGAGACAAAGGGCCTTCCCTATGTGTTGTAAGTTGTTGTCATTGCATCACTGTGATAGGGAGTGTGAGGGCTGTATGGTCGAATAGTTAAGTGAATGTGACCATAGAGAGAGAGGGAATGGGTAAGGGTGCAGGGATGTAAGGGTCAAGTGGGATGTGGAAGAAGAGGTTGGCAAAGCAGAGTGCTGGTGATGAGAGGTGATGGGGATAAGATTGAGGCTCATGGGAATGTCATACTCACTTTTCCTGTGCGGAGAAGGTCATGAAACCTCTTCCTGCACTGCAGCCAGGTTCTGCTGCACATAGAAATTGCGTTTACCTCTTGGGCCACTTGCAGCCACACAGCTTTATTCTGCTGGGGAGGCTTTTTCCTCCCTGAGGAAACATAGAAGATAGGAGCAGGAGTAGGCCATTCGGCCCCTCGAGCCTGCTCCTCCATTCGATGAGATCATGGCTGATCATCCAAACTCAGTACCCTGTCCCTGCCTTCTCCCCCTATCCCTTGATACCTTTAGCCTTAAGAAATATATCTAACTCCTTCTTGAATATATTTACTGACTTGGCCTCAACTGCCTTCTGTGGTAGAGAATTCCACAGGTTCACCACTCTCTGGGTGAAGAAATTCCTCCTCATCTCTGTCCTAAATGGCTTACCCCTTATCTTTAGACTGTGACCTCTTGTTCTGGACTCACCCGCCATCGGGAACATCCTTCCTGCATCCAGTCTGTCTAGCCCTGTTAGAATTTTATAAGTTTGAATGAGATCTCCTCTCATTCTTCTAAACTCCAGCGAGTATAAGCCCAATCGACCCAATCTCTCCTCATACGTCATTCCTACCATCCCAGGTATCAGTCTGGTGAATCTTCGCTGCACACCCTCCATGGCAAGAACATCCTTCTTCAGATAAGGCGACCAAAACTGCACACAATACTCAAGGTGTGGTCTCACCAAGGCCCTGTACAGCTGCAGCAAGACATCCTTGTTCCTGTACTGAAACCCTCTCGCTATGAAGGCCAACATACCATTTGCCTTCTTAACCGCCTGCTGTACCTGCATGCTTACCTTCAGCGACTGGTGCACAAGGACACCCAGGTCTCGTTGCACTTCCCCTTCTCCCAATCTATTGCCATGATGTGGAGATGCCGGTGTTGGACTGGGGTGGACAAATGTGAGAAGTCGCACAACACCAGGTTATAGTCACATTATTCGCTACAACAAAGAGCACAGCCAAGACAATGAGATGTGTCCCAGGGGGTCCAGCGTGTCAAACCACCTGCTGGCTGCATATCCTGTCAATTTGTGTTCTGGTGTTTTTTAAAAAAAAAACAAAAAAAAAAAAAAAAAACACCTGGGAAGACCGGCCATGATGTCAAGTCACGTTCTGTATCGTGACATGAACCCGATATCGCGATTGAGGCCATCCTCATGAGTGCGGAACTTGGCTATCAGTTTCTGCTCTATGATTTTGCGCTGTCGTGTATCTCGAAGGCCGCCTTGGAGAACGCTTACCCGCAGATCCGAGGCTGAATGCCCCTGGCTGCTGAAGTGTTCCCCGACTGGGAGGCAACCCTCCTGCCTGGCGATTGTTGCACGGTGTCCGTTCATACGTTGTCTCAGTGTCTGCATGGTCTCGCCGATGTACCATGCTCTGGAGCATCCTTTACTGCAACGTATCAGGTAGACAACGTTGGCCGAGTCACATGAGTATGTACCGTGTACCTGGTGGGTAGTGTCCTCACGTGTAATGATGGTATCTGTCCAACAGCTTTATTTGAAATCACAAGCTTTCGGAGCGCTGCTCCTTCGTCAGGTGAAGTGAAGAGATGCATATAGTCACAGCATATATAGTCCGAGAACACTGCCAGATGATTACAGTTAATCTTTCCAACTGCCCTTTATCTATTGCCGTTCAGATAATAATCTGCCTTTCTGTTTTTGCCACCAAAGTGGATAACCTCGCATTTATCCACATTATACTGCATCTGCCATGCTTCTGCCCAATCACCCAACCTGTCCAAATCATACTGGAAGAGAAGAACACCTCCTTATTTGATCTTGCTCCCTCACCAGAGCTTGTAGGGAGGCCTCATCGAATCTTGGAGCACACTTTGGTCTACTGGTGGACATAATTGGTGAAGGAAGCGCTCAGAACAATGGGCATAAAGTTTAAAGGCTGAAAAAGAAGCAAGGCTGCTTGCAGGCCTTAAATCCAGCAGCATTGATGACGTCATCGGAGGCGACTTTCTGTATGAAAAGGCTCATTGGGCCAGGGGTTCCCACACGCTGGAAATCAAGTGCCCAATTAGGGCAAAATCACACTTTTGTCCCACTTTACATCGGAGTCGGGATCCTGACACGACGACCACCTGACACGCCCCCAGCCTGCCCCCAATGACAAAATCCAGCCCATAGAGTCTACAACACGGAAACCGGCCCTTCGGCCAGCTGGTCTGTGCCGGAATTTCTGCTCCATGAGCCTCCTCCCTCCTTTCTTCATCTACTCCTAATGGCATATCCTTCTATTCCTTTGTCCCTCATTTTATTTTTTTTTAATTTATTCATTCACGGGATGTGGGCATCGCTGGCAATGCCAGCATTTATTGGCCTTGAGCTGCCTTCTTGAACCGCTGCAGTCCGTGCGGTGAAGGTACTCCCACAGTGCTGTTAGATAGGGAGTTCCAGGATTTTGACCCAGCGAAGAAGGAATGGCGATATATTTCCAAGTCAGGATGGTGTGAGACTTGGAGGGGGTGGTGTTCCCATGCGCCTGCTGCCCTTGTCCTTCTAGGTGGTAGAGGTCACTGGTTTGGGAGGTGCTGTCGAAGAAGCCTTGGCGAGTTGCTGCAGTACATCTTGTAGATGGTGCACAGTGCAACCATATTGCACTGGTGATGCAGTGAGTGAATGTTTTTTAAGGTGGTGGATGGGGGTGCCAATCAAGTGGGCTGCTTTGTCCTGGGTGGTGTCGAGCTTCTTCAGTGTTGTTGGAGCTGCTTTGTCCTGGATGGTGTCGAGCTTCTTCAGTGTTGTTGGAGATGCACTCATCCAGGCAAATGAAGAGTATTCCATCACACTGCTGACTTGTGCCTTGTCGGTGATGGAAAGACTTTGAGGAGTCAGGAGGTAAGTCACTCACCGCAGATTACCCAACCTCTGACCTGCTCTTGTAGCCACAGTATTTATGTGGCTGGTCCAGTTAAGTTTCTAGTCAATGGTGACCCTCAAGATGTTGATGGTGGTGGATTTGATGATGATAATACCATTGAATTTCAAGGGCAGGTGGTTAGACTCTCTCTTGTTGGAGATGGTCATTGCCTAGCACTTGTGTGGTGCAAATGTTACTTGCCACTTATCAGCCCAAGCCTGAGTGTTGTCCAGGTCTTGTTGCATGCGGGCACAACTGCTTCATTATCTGAGGAGTTGCGAATGGAACTGAACAATGTGCAGTCATCAGCGAACATCCCCACTTCTGACCTTCATGTGCTTATCTAGCCTCCCCTTAAATGCATCTATGCAATTCGCCTCAACTACTCCTTCTGGTAGCGAGTTCCACATTCTAACCACTCTCTGGGTAAAGAAGTTTCTCCTGAATTTCCTATTGGATTTATTGGTGACTATCTTATATTTATGGCCCTTGTTTTGGTCTCCCCACAAGTGGAAACATCTCCTCTACGTCTAGTTGTGCAGTAGCTACTAATGGGTAAGCTTCAGACAGGTGGCGTTTCGAAAACAGAACAGCTCGGACTAATCTGTGCCTTCACCAAACGTTACTGCCCAATCTAATTGCTAAAGTAAGACCTGCAGGTCAATGTAGCTGTGCTAAGCCCTGCCATGAATCCCAGGCAGATAAGTTCTCCCTCTGTGAGGTACCACTGTGAGAGAGTTAACCATGGTGCGTCAAGGACAAACAAATGAAGAAAAGTGATAGATTGCTTGGCTGTAGGTAACCTGAAAATCTTTAGTACTTAACTTTAGTCATCATTCTTTGACTGAAGGTTATACTGCACATCTTGGTACACCAACCTGCTGTACTGCCATGCTATTAGGATAGATGTTAGTGTTCCAACACCAAACATAAGCTTTAAAGTAAAGAGTGTAGGTACTTTTGAATAATAAGTACACATTATTTCCACTACGCACCATACTCCATTGGCCCACAAAATGGTGGGCGGGCAGGCAGGCTGGTAGGTGACTTCTGCCAAAACCGCTCTGTAATGCACTACATGAGAGCTGCCTGGGCTGACTCCTGCTCTCTATCCAATCCTGACTGTGTGGAAGTACCTGTCCTCTGCCCTGCGCTCCCACACAAAGAACAGCTGTGACTAGAAGCTCAGTGAACGAGGATTTGTGAGCACAAATCCCCACTTTCTCCGACTACTTTGGCATTTTTAAAATCTTTTTTCAAAAACAAAATGACTCTGTCGCCAGGATGGAGAAAGAAACAGACTGAACACACAGGCGTGCTCGGCGGGTATCTCTTTGGCTGACATCACTCGATTACGTCCGCTTCATTGTTTTCCCACAGCAAATGGCTTACCTTCAGGACTCTACAGAGGGGCAATTAAAAGCCGATTATTTTAAAAACCAATTTGTAGGGAAATCATAGTAATACCAGGAGCACATCTAGGGGTAAGTACTTCAAGTACTTGCCCTTGGAGTTGCATTTTCCGATAAGCAAATCCTACTCCATTCATATAATTGTGTTTGTGTCTACTTGTTATTGCTGCCATTCTTTCCTTGTCATCTGGGACATGTTTTTCATGGAGACAGTATTATTGACACAATCCTCCAAATACTTGGGAGGAAAAAAGCACATTTAAGAAACTTTTTAACAATTGCCTCTTAATTGTCTAACTCACCATTTCTTTCAGTTTAGCTTCTTGTGTACTGTAGCCTGGTGCCACAAACTACTTGAACTAAATTTTCTGGATTTATTTGTCATTGTGAATCTATAATAATACAGTATTAAAATGTCATTGTTTAAGGAAACCATATCTATCGCCACTAACTAGGATTCCCAAGTAGAGTTTTACATTCAGTACAAAAATATTGTTCATCAGATTGCTCCATTTGAGAGCAATACTGATACAAGCTTGTTTCCTCCACTGATTTTTGTTTATTTATCTGAATGGTGCTAAATTCCTTGTATGTTCTCATATGCATGTCATTTTGGACACCCTGCGTTCTAAAGGGTATTGATGCATTGGAAAAGAGCAAATGGGATGATTCGAGAACTAGGGACTCTTAAGACATGAAGAAAAACTCTTAGCACTCAATTTATTTTCATTGGAGAAAAGATGATTGATGAGACAGACATGAACCACGTCTTCAAAATGCTGAGGAACATTGATAATGTAAATGCAACCAGGTCGCAATTTGGACGGCGAGTAACGAACTGGAGGACACATACAAAATGAAGAAGCCTCAAGTGGAAGTTAGAATATTCTCTTCACCCAACCCCCGCCCCCCCCCCCTCCCCCTCACCAGCCCTGCGGAGTAGTGGATATGTGGAGCAGCCTCCCAGCAAAAGCAGTTAATTACATAGTGATTAACTTGCTTTTTGTAGAGAAAAAAACAAAAAAGGCTGAATGAGTGTGTAGTTGGGTGTGGGATTGAAAGTTATAGGAATAAGGAAAAGAGATGCTCAAATATTTCATCCACAATGATATTCCTGTACTGCTGGACTTGTGGAATACAGTTCTGGAAAACAACAGGCCGCAGTTAAATAATACGTTGCGATGTTAGTGTCATATTTTAGAGATTTCATACAAATAAGTGTACTTTTGAGGTCGGGTAAAAAAAATTGCAGAACTTCTGCTTAGGAGATTTCAGTTCAAAGTTCACCAATCTTGCACTCCCAGCTTGGAGGGAGTACAGGTCACAGATAGGGCCCCAACACTGTAGTGCCAATTCTCCAAACCTTTGTGCACTCCCAGTAGGAAGTCTTGCTCAGTCGATGAATTTACCCTTAAATCTATTAAGTCAAGTCCATGATGGGACAGTTTATCCCTGGACTATAAAAGAAGCGACTGTTGGGCCTAATGGCCTTTCCTTACTTCATGCTTTCTTGGATTCTTCACAATGTATTTACTCTATCGGTGACAAAGACTACTTGATGCATAAGTGAATTATACAAGTGGAATAAATATTCAACAATATATCTGATGGGATCACCTGAGTCAAATGGCTAATTACTAACTAGCTTCAAAAGCTTTGAAAAAGAAAGATTCGCATTTATATAGCTCCTTTCACAACCTCAGGACGTCCCAAAGCATTTTACAGCCAATGAAGTACTTTTTGAAATGTAGTCACTGTTGTAATGTAGGAAATGCTGCAGCCAATTTAGTTACGTGGATAGACTGGAGAAGCTGGGGTTGTTCTCCTTAGAGCAGAGAAGGTTGAGAGGAGATTTGATAGAGGTGTTCAAAATCATGAGGGGTCTGGACAGAGTAGACAGAGAGAAACTGTTCCCATTGGCAGAAGGGTCGAGAACCAGAGGACACAGATTTAAGGTGACTGTCAGAAGAACCAAAGGCGACGTAAGAAAAAACTTTTTTACTCAGCATGTGGTTAAGATCTGGAATGCAATGCCTGAAAGGGTGGTGGAGGCAGATTCAATTGTGGCTTTCAAAAGGGAATTGGATAAGTACCTGAAGAAAAAAAAAATTGCAGGGTTACGGGGAAAGGACAGGGGAGAGGGACTAGCTGAAGTGCTCGTGCAGAGAACGGCTCAGGCTCAATAGGCTGAATGGCCGCCTTCCGTGCTGTAACCATTCTATGATTCTAATTTGCACACAGCAAGCTCCCACAAACAGCAATGTGACAATGATCTTTTTTTTAGTGATGTTGATTGAGGGATAAATATTGGCCAGGACACTGGAGATAACTCCCCTGCTGCTCTTCGAAATAGTGCCATAGGATCTTTTACGTCTACCTGAGAGGGCAGACGGGACCTCGGTTTAACATCTCATCTGAAAGACAGCACCTCCAACAGTGAAGCACTCCCTCAGCACTGCACTTGAGTGTCAGCCTAGATTTTTGTGCTCCAGTCTCTGGACTGGGACTTGAACCCACAACCTTCTGACTCAGAGACGAGCCTGCTACCCACTGAGCCACGGCTGACACAGTAATATTACTGGGTTGTACATTTTAGGTTTCTTCTGCTAACAACATGCTGTGTTGTCCTTGGGATCAAATATTGTATTCATGCAAAGGGAAAATTCCTGGTTTTTAAAAAAGCAATCCACAGTAGAAGGTAATTTTTGAGTTTGGTAAATTAACATGAATTGACTAGTCTCATTTCTTCCAGTATAATGTCCTGATATACTTTTAAGTAATCCAGTGTAATATTCTGGTCCTTCCATTCAATAGGGAAAATCCATTTAAAACGCCAAAACTTGATCTTTACTCAGAAAGTCAAAACATTTGCGGTTTATAGTATGTTCCTAAAAATGTATTGAATTGCAGCTCATGCCTTCTACATTGCAAAGTTGAGACGTGTATTACTTTAATTAGTCAAGTTTTTCTGAGAAATTAAGCTTCAGACAATAATTCGTGGGCTGCCATCTCTTGTCTCCCCAGCATTTAATGTGCACTGCTGGAGTTCGGTATCTAGAGCAGCTGGGCTGGGCCTGCTACATTAAGCAGGTATCAACTGATTCTCTTTGTAATTGAATGTTGTATTGATTAATGAAATGACAAATGGAGTATTTGGATACATTAAGCCATCAAAATGGTACTACTTCCTGGTTAAGCGTGTAGTCGGCGTCTTGCATAGTAATGAGGCGACATCCTACTATTGAAAGTAAAGCTACATTTCAATAGCTGGTGAGTTACTGATACAAGATCTGCAGAAAAGAGCACATCACAAATGACCCACTCAAATGCATTTATTTCATTATGAATTTGTTTTTAATGGATTATAATTAATTGACACGGCATATTTGTCATTGTATTACCAGAAACTCTTTTGAAAGAACTGTAGAAAAATAATTGAACTGCACAAGGCAAAGGATTCAGATAACCGAATAAACCAAACAACCTTAGGACATCACAAGCACCCTACTACTGTTCAAAAAATAATTTGAAACCTCTTTTTGATCATTTTCAAAACTTGCTGGGGACAGGGTGGTGTCTGCAGTTCCATGGGATGATTGTGTGTGGAAATAAATAGGTGGATTATTCCTGTGCGTTATAGGAACACTGGGACAGATTTTCGACCTTATCATTCATTCTGTCTAGTTTTATTGTTACTAGACCTGATATTGTTACTAGACCTGGTGCAACATATTCTGAGAGGTGAGCAAAGTGACTACTACAGTAGTACTAATATGTTGTCGTCTTTTAAAATGCCTGTAATATTCTGCATTAATTGGGTAACCTTGCTCAGCAAGCATGATGATACCTCGTGTGACAGAAGTATCAAACTTGTACAGTAGGGGGTGTTTTTCAGAGGCTGAAGTAGGAGAACTTCTAACTATGCCAGACCACGGCTGGGTATGCATGATGCTGTCACTGTGTATAAAGACGGAGAGTTTTCATCTCTAAATACTTCACTTTTTAGCAAGAAAAGAACAATTATGATAAATCCTGTATATTTTCACACTATTTAAGCTATTCTCACTGGACCTAAAATTAGACCTGAGTCCTGTGAGATCTTGTGGTGCACTTATATTGAAAGTACAGTTTGACACCAGCACTGTTTTTTGAATCGTGCAAGTGGTCAGTATGAACACTACAAATCAAACAATTCTTATGGATTAGAACAGCCATTCAGTCCACCAAAGCTCATCCCTCCAGTATGCCAACATTTTTACTATAGCATCCAACCTCATTTTCTGCCTCTACTACCCTGCCTGGCAGATCGTTCCAATAATGTATTTCTCTCGCAGTAAACACATCTTACTCTTTATACAAATTCTTCCCAATACAGTTTTAAAATGATTTCTCACTAATTTAAATGTATGTCTGCTGTTCCTACTGTTGAATAGTAAACATGGCGAAGTGTATTGATGTTGCTGTGCTGCTGATTTGTAAGGTGCCGGTTCTTAGCTGTGTGATCTTTCCCACACAGTTCATTCACCTCTTAGCTGGTCTGTCTGGGAATGGCAAGTCTCTCGCCCGCCAGGAAGGTGAGCTGTTATGCTACCTCCTTACACCACTTTCTAATTGGGCAGTCGAAAGTACTGTGCATGCATACTTAAGCATGCATACAATGCTCTGTTCACTGGCCACCTGGTGAAAATCGTTTACTTTCATTGAATATTCAATATGAAACTTTACGGCACTTTGCACCATTTGAAAAAGTTCAAAATTCAGCTTTGCACTGATTGCAGTATAACTGCAAACCAAGCTGAGGCTGAAGCGATGTGACGTCATGTCCCCCAAACGCAGAAAATGTAAATTACCACTTTAGCACTGGGGAAACTGAAATTATACTGCATTTCTTGTGTAAGCTGCATCACACCTAAGAGCACAATATATACAGTATTACAACCCTATCAGTGCTGTACTAAATTTTCCAGTAAGTGCAATAGGGGCTGTGGTAGGGCGTTCCTTCTTTCAATACCATTGCTGTGTGTTCGAGCTAAATAATGAAAAAGTGCTTCCATTTTGAGGATGAAAGCTGTTGATATAGTGAGCGTGTACAATATGGTTGTGCGTTGTGTTGATTTGTTAATGTTGCTGTGTCATTGCTGGCTTGTGGCTGTGACCATTCAGTTCCAATCGCTGCTGCTCTGTTTGGGGAAAGACAGGCCAGTTGCCCTTGAGGTGTGTGAAATAAATTGAAGGAGAATATTACCTATGGCATTCTTGCATGCCGCCTGCTATCCCCCTTGAGGCCTGGGCACTCGCTTGGTCAAAAACTGAAGTGAAGCGAATTAACAGATTAATTTAAAAAGTAATTGCATTTTGTTTATGACGCAGTTAAGCACGTTCCTTTTTTTGCCATTTTATCTCAAAGACGCTGATTTGTTACTGGAATTATGGTTCCACTGGTGCTGGGTAGCCCTCTGTTACTTTTTCATGTCTCGGTCTAGAATTTGGCAAACTTAGCAACCGAGGAGGGTGTCACAGCCCAGCCTTATTCTGACCGTGCCCAACTTCCACCCACATTCACATTCCAGCAGGTCTCACTTGATCAGAAGCAGGCCAACTTGTTTCTTTTCCTCCTCACTACTCCAGGGGCATTGAGACAATATGTTACCAAGCTTACTACTGCCTTGGGTGAAATCAGCTAACTCAGAGCAGACGGGGGATCAGACCTGGGACCTTCTGGTCTGTGGGACTTAATACTATTTGCTTAGTACTACACTAGGCGGCACCTATACCCACAGAGCTATCAGGAACTGGTGCCCATCTTGTACCTTCAATTTTACTGCGTCAAGGACGGGCATGATCACTCGACCTGTTTATTATGATTATTTTAAAAGATTTGGGGGTAGAAATTCGTCTCGGATAGTGGTGCAAAACGTGCGGTATCTGATCGGCCGCCCGTTATACGCAGTGCTAGATGTTCAGTTTCACTGACTGCAATAGAACTGAATATCAGGCTCTGCGTATAACAGGCGGCCAATCCGATACCGCCCGTTTTGTGCCACTGCCCGAGACAAATTTCCACCCTTTTATCTCCAAAATGAAAACAAATTAATTTTGAATGAGCTTTCCTTAAATAAAGAATTGTAGGGGGAGGGGAAAGCACCTGCATCTTAAATTCATGGTCTCAAATTACGGCATTGATGGGACCATGTGACATATAATTGGCTGATTTTTATAAAGTGAAAAACTATTATAACTAGGCAATAATAGATGTGTTTTGTAAGTCATGATGTATATATGATTGATCAAAGTACTGTGTAGCACCTTGTGCTAAAGGTGATTGTGTCTTCTTCAGACTCATTAAAATCGGAACAGTTATTGTTGCTACCCAATCTTATACTGTGTGTGAAGGGCTTAAATCCCACTCTATATCCCAGACAAATATCACTTGCAAGTCCCTGATTAGACCCAATTTCTGCTGGAATCCACAGCAAGCTCTTAGCTCTTGATGGAGGCCATCTTCAATATAAAAGTGGTTATTAGAATTCTAAAACCTTTCCACCAGTCAGCCCCCCGATCTATTCGAAGACGTGTAACACATTGTATACAATATCCAGCTCAGGGATCAGCAGCTGAATCTGTGTTTGCTCAGTGCTCAGAAGGATTTCCACTCTTATTTGGTGCTGGCTGCTGAGTTCAATCTCATGCCAGCAACTGTTACACTTTCTCATTAATTTTAAACAGTAAAAAGGAAAGAAAAAACATACCTTCCATTATTAAAAACTTTATTCCTTTAATAACATGATGCTAGGTCCTCGGGGAAAGGTCAATCATCCTTTAAAAAGTAATTTGACATTCATATTAAAAGCTGAGAAATTGCAAGAGGCACTGGGTGGGAGCTGTTGCAGTCCACAAATAACACCAAGCTGTCTTATTCTATGTGATCTTTAGCGACATTATATTATTTCTTTTCAGTAATATTGAAGGGATTAACCTCCGTGCCCCTTTGTGATTATTCTGTAATTTTCTTGTTATTAAATCTGCTATAAACCCATCCATTATTTCTCACTGAAATACTCATTGTTTAGTTAACCCTTTGAGGACTGCAGTGCTGTTTGTCAATTAGAATGAAAGTCTAGCACCAATTAAGACTTTAATTTTATTTTGAAGTGCTCAGAGAATACTGACTGAAGAAACATTGTTAGATTTGGGGTGTAATTCTCTCTATATTTACTTTAGAAATGAGTGCTTATTATTGCCACAGATGTTGCATGATGGATAACCCAGGTGTATTCTGCAAGTTTCAAAAATAAATGAACTTCAATAGTTAATGAGCACCTTTTTTTTCCACTCACGCACACACAGTCGGATGGTGTTATCCTGCAGGAAGTAAGGGAATCGGCAACAACCTTGCAAAAAGAGTATGAGAACTATGTCCATTCATCCAAAGAAACCCTCCTGCAAGCCAAGAAAGGTCAGTTGCCATCTACTGCTCTTTGGTTATAACCCTATGAAACCATTGGTGGTTTTTCATGAGCAAATGAGAATTAGAGCTTTTTATAAATGGAGACCTTTTATTAGTTCATCATTAATGAAGAAACTAGCACTTAACACATTTTTCATACACAAACACGACAAGGAATAGAATAATTTGATATCCACCGTTTTCTAAACTAAGAAACTGAAGAAGGGATCATGGATACAGCGTTAAATCCACATCAGTACCAAATAACTAATTGGTAAACTTAGACTGAACAAGTCAAGGCTCTGGAGCAGAACTGGATGATCCTATACCAGTCACTGTTTGCATATATCTTGTGGAATTTTTTTTTGCAATGCCTGTTTTACCAGTACTGAACAAACTATTTGATTTGTTGCTATCACGGAGAGTACAGAACACGTTACTCAACTTACAGTAATCATTGTCACAACCAAAATACCTCCTAATATCTACACTCCTCCTGTTGGATTATACGTTGGATATTAATCTTTAGTCACACGGATCAAAATTAGGAGACCATGTTATTAATCAATGCATGACTCTGTCACACCTGTATTTACAGGCAAGGCAAACAGGTGTACTCCAATTTCTAACACGTAGAAAATGATGGTGCCAAATTTTTTTGAATTCATTTTTTTATTTACTGGCCCAGCCATTGTGATTCATGGCTCCCTCCAGCATAGAGGATTTCAATGCATAATCTCCTAAATAGACTAATGTGACATTTAAAAAAATATATAAATATGGAATGTTGCAAAGTTATACATAGTGTGTGCAGTGTTTCATGAGTAGTTTAATAGTCATTTAATTTGCACTTGTTAGCAAACAATACATTAAATGCACAGCAAAACCCGATCCTAGAGAAGAAATTGTTCTGGTTCTTTTTAAATGCATTTACATTGATTGTACGACCGGTGCAGTTCTTGCTCTTCCCTGTCCTCACCCCACATCCACAGGAAGCAGCTAGATAGCAATCAGTAGTGGTAACCCTGGCTGATTTTTTTTTTCTCTTCCCTCTTCCAACCTCTCCCCACAACACACGATCCAGGACGCTGAGGCCAAGTCCTTCTGCTGCCCTGGCTGTGCTCAGCTACACCGATCAGGAATGAGACGTATGACCTTCCTGGTCTGAATGGCTCAGTTCCTCACTAAGCATTGCATTTACTGACTCGGCCATTGGGGGAGCTTTTTTTTAAGCTGAATTAATGGCAGCCTGAACCAGGTCCACGTAAATCATTTACTGCAAAGTGAGGAAATGTTGAATTCAAAGTAAATTTGATGTGTCCTCTGCCTGCGTGTAAAAATCTGACTGGAAAATGCTTCATTTCCCATTCTGGCCATCCCTCGTCTTAAGGAGTGCATGTGCGCGATAAAGAGGTGAATGAATTATTTAAGTGCTTAGAAGGCATTGCAGCTTTAACTCAGATGGTATTGATCTGAAATAAGCGCACTTTTCCTTGTAAACAGAGCTTTAAAATATTCCCTAGGTCCTGTCAGCCACAAATCCATAAAATGACACATTTTATTACTGTTCATAAACACTGACGTGCTGCTACTCTGACTCAATTCTACTTAAACTTTGTGCAAACAGGTTTTCAGCTGAAGTTCTCCACTGTAGAAAATGTCTGTGACTGCAGTCCATTATCTCTGGATATTTTTCCAATTGTATTTTTCTCGATCTGCTATTTAGGCTTGATTTTAAACAAGCTATTTCAGTATTAGTTTATAGTTCTATCTCATTATATTTCTGTTTTAAGCAGTGATCCAATTTCCTTTTCGAAGGATACTGTACCTTGATACTCTGGCTGGCTGTACCTCTCTAATGTGTTGGACTTGATTTCCCGTTTTATGTATAGTGTGTGTTTTTATTCAGCATATTCACAGCTCAAGTGTAGTGCTAGGATCTCTCTCATTCAGAAGGAGCCCCTAGTCAGCTGCTTTACAGCCCCTCCCCTGCACCAGTTTTCCCACTCAACCCTCAGCTGTGTTTTGTACAGGAGATATTTGTGCTCATCAAGTGAAGGATGTCCTTTCTGGGCAGTGGAACATTCTACACCTAGTCTCCGGTAATAAGTACTCATCTATCCAGTACAGCACAGGTTAGAGGCAGAGAAAAAAATGGTTTTCTATCCTGGCCCAACGTTGGTGTAAATGCCAACTTCAGAACATCACTCTTGCTGCACTAGTATGAATTTTCCACTTCACACACAAGCATCCAGGTGGCCTAACAGGATTATTGAATTGTGGATATGTTTGTGCCCCTGCCCCCAGCCCCTTCAGATATTGATATACCCATGTAGACCCTTTACAGAATCCAAGAAAGAAGACTTTCATCCTATCAGCCTAGAGGTGGTTCAAACCCAGATACCAGAGGAGAAAAGACTTTGTTCTTATCTATTGGTAGCACCTGGTGTGTCTCTCTTTTTTTTTGAGTAACCCATTTAAAAAAAAAAGATGACTTGGCAATATTTGATGTTCCCTTGCTTATAGTTTCCAATATCTATTAATCTTAAAAATTATGAAGTTTCTGCCTTGTGAAAGCCGTGCACGGAATACTGAGCGTGGAGTTCAGCACTGCAAAGGATTAAAGTACATGCATTGTTGGGGGCAGAGTGAGTAGATTTGTGAATCCTTCCCATTGACTGCAGGCGATACCAAAAAGAAACAGTTGAACCTGGAAGCGACTTGCTCTTTATTTTCTGCTGCAAAGAAACGTCCTGCTCGCTTTTTATTCTCTTTGTGTTTTTCTGGCTCTTAACTCACAATTTCATCCTTCAGTAAGTTCTCTTGTGGAATTACACCCCAAACTAACTAGTAACTAGTTTATCTCCTTTGGCGTTGCACACAGGGAGTCAAGACCAAGTATAGGTTTCGGGTAAAGCAGGGATAAAGACCAGGGGATGTTTGGACCAGGGCATGCAGACGAAATTCAGTTCCCATTTTAAAATCATACATTCTGTCCTTATTTTTATATTGCCGTTATAAATTCCATGTCTGCATTTATAATGTGTAATTACACCCTCCTGCCAGTGGTGGTGCTGCAGATTTTAAATATATTGGGCCGGATTTTGCGGTCAGCAGTGAACTAACGGCGCCAACCGTTCATTACATTTACACTTGCCCACAGACTTTCTGTGGGGTTTTGCGCTGGAACTTGCTGTGATTAGAAAGCCATTTCAGCGCAGCGCCCTCTACAGGGGATCTGGGACCCGTGTGAACAGAGCAAGCAACTGTGTATCTCCTTAACCAATCAGATTGAAGAATTTTTAATAAAGCGCGCAGAATCTGAACCAGGAAGTGTCAGTTAGAATAGTTAGTTCGAATAGTCAAATCATCTACAGGCCAGGAAGCGAAATAAAGAGAGGGAAAGAAAAATGGGATTAAGAGAGAGAGCACAAAGAGACAGAAAGAAAAAGGGGGAAAAAATTATTTACGTTTTTTTAAATCTCCAGCTATAATTAAAATCTGAAGAAATGAGACGCCACACTTGTAAAAGTAAATTTTTAGTGCCAGAGAGGTTGTTTGGCAGTAATTAAGACTTACCACGCCGTTACAGATCTACTTACACTGGAATGGACAAGCCCTAACTTTTTCTGTCAGGTTTAGTGTGTATCACACAAGTACAGCAACTTCCCGCCATGCCATGTGTTTCAATGTCGAGTCACTCGGTGAGATACCGACCGGTATAACGAAGCTTCTGGAGGAGCAGGGCAACTCAGACAGCAACAGTCGCTGGAATTTGCTGTCCAATTTATACCTTAATAACTTAATAGCCTCACTGTTATTTTTACAGCAAAATCCAAGCCACGATAAATGTGTCTTCTAAATGGGAGTGGGGGGGTCAGTCCTTCTAATCTCCATTCCACCCCCGATGACACATGACTATTTGCTTTAGAATAATTTAGATGCACGCTTAAAACAAGCAGCAAATAAGAATTTTCTCCTCCTACAAAAAGTGCAAGTTTATGTCCTGCTTGTATAATCTAATTAAATTTGGTGTTGCTGATTTGATATCACTAATTCCACTTTCAGCACAGGTTACTAATAAGGCGTTAGGTTTGGTATTCATGACACAGTAGCAGACCATGTTACTACAGACTCACTAAACTTAGTGTCTGCAATACGCCTGTAGCAGGCCATAATTTAGTCTGTTTTTCCACTTTATGTGAAGTAAGTGCTTCAAAAATTCTTCAATGATAAACTTGCTTCATAATTTTCACACGTTACAATTTAGAATATAATTTTAGATCCCTTGGAACTACTGTTTGCAGCTGTGCAACACTTTAAAACAATATTAAATTCGCACACCTTTATTCTATCTCAAACAGAGCTTGTGGCATAATAACAGTAAACCCTTCCAGGCTCCCTTAAAAGACAGAACATTTGTGCATTAATTTTCATTTTTCATGTATAATTGCTACCACAATGTGGTTTGATTCCTAATCACATTTTAAAAATGTTTTTCAGCATTTCAGTCATTCATTCGAGCATATGCCACGTATCCAGCAAGCCTAAAGCAGATCTTCCATGTGAAGACCCTTCACCTTGGACACACTGCCAAGAGCTTTGGACTCAGAGATGCTCCGCAGAACCTGAGTAGCACAATAATGGCCAATCAGCAGAAGAAGAATTTTAAACCAAGGGTAAAAAGGTGAGGGCCTTGACTCTGCATGTATGTCTATATATGTATGTATGTATGTATATGTTCTGCATTTTTGCACGTTAAATGTTTCTAGTTACCCATAAGGGCCAGGGCTACAATGTGACTGCAAATATAGTGTTATTTCTGACTCACTTTCAATGCTACACACAAAAGTAAGGCATTGTTCCAAACAAAATTGTGATTGTTGCATGGTTATTGGGGTCTTTCAGTTTGTATAATCTAGTTTTACATTTACCTGTGCAGCATTCAAATGAAATTGTGTTGCCCTATTTGTGAACATTAATTTGAATGTACACTGAAAACCTTAGGTTAGTTTTGTTTGAATTTTATAATGTTTACATACTAGTGCAGTTGTAAATTTTGCTTGCCTGGTACTTTCAGATGCAAGGAGCCTGTCTTTGTTCGTTATACTGTATTGTAATGTCACATGCTTCAGGATCAAGGGAATAAATTTCCTCAGGGACTTCTCCCGCTCTGCTATCGTAACTTTGGCAGAAACCCCAGTTACGCGCATATATGGGGTAAATGCCGAACTTTCCACCAAAGTTGCACTAGCGGAGCGGGAGAAATCCTGAGAAAATTCTCTGCCACGGTGTTTTGTTAATGGTGACTGAACAGAGTACCAAAAGGCTACTCTCCCTTGTCTAGGTGTACATTTGGGGTAGGTCGCTATTGCTACCCTGGGGCTAATTGAAGGGTTTATTGCCATCTTCCCTGTTGAGTCCAGCTACCCCACACTCTATAGGAGTGAGCGGGGTCTTGTTGTATAGGGATCCAGAATGCTTGGTACTTTTCCAGTCTTAGCTGGAGCACACTCACTCTGACTAACATATATGCCATAGATAGATGCTTTATGCACAGGTTTGTGCTGGGCATAGTGATAGATCTACTAGCTGCTGCAGTAAACACTGTGCTTGTCTGTTGAGATTCTCGTTCCCTTCAGGAGAAGCCTTACAGATCCATTATGGATTTGTTTTATAATTTGTTTTTACTTTTCAGTAGTAGACACTGAACCAAATATATGTATTATTGCCTTAGTCTTCCAAAAGGAAAAACCCATAATTCATAAGTGTCAAGAAGCGGGTGGCACAGTGGGTTGGCATATTGTTCCTTCACCTCTGGGTTACTTGGGTTCAAGTTCAGTCTAGACATACATGCTCAAAATCTTCTTCCTCTCAGTTCTCAGAAACCTTGTTCTTACTGGGCATGGCTCCATAGCAAAAAACTGTCCACATTTTGGCACAAGCCAGTACTACGTTGGCATTTACTCAGAGAAACCACAAGGACACAAAGTTCGTACTGGTGCGGTAGGGGGTGTTTCACAGTGGCTCGGGTTAAAGCACGCCGTTGGAATGGAGTGGATGGAGTTTTACTTTGCATCTGTCCAGATCATTGCTGACGCCATGTGCCCAACATAGAAGTGTTTAATTTCCCCAGCACTCGCATTCCTCACCTTGAATGACAAACATCAGCAAAAAATATAATGAGCTCACAAGAGTCACAACTGCAAAATAACAACAGAAAACGCTGGAAAAACTCAGCAGGCCAGGCAGCA
This sequence comes from Squalus acanthias, assembly GCA_030390025.1. Lineage (NCBI taxonomy): Eukaryota > Metazoa > Chordata > Chondrichthyes > Squaliformes > Squalidae > Squalus > Squalus acanthias. The sequence continues at coordinate 87,138,823 of CM059438.1, forward strand.
TCCGTGGAGAGAGAAACAGAGTTAACGTTTCAGGTCGAAGACCTTTCGTCAGTCACAACTGCAGTTGTATTCAGGTGTACCCTGGAATGAGTACACTATTCTATTCGTTATACCTTTTCTAATGTATTTATGTGGAAAAAAGATGGAAACAATTCTTGTAAATTTTTTCAACCAATTTATTTGCAATTGATAAGAACACTGGTGATTGCCACAATTGGACCCTCTCCCGACTCTTTCTCTCCCCATGCTCAAAGTAACATGGCAGTTAGTTTCCAAAGATAGACTCGCGCCTGCTACAAACCAAAACTCTTAAACCTCATATTCGGAGTGAATAGGTTAGTGTGCCACGGGATCAATAATGACTCTCTTACCAAGTGATTTAGACCTTGAAGATGCCTGTCATACACTCTTAATTGACAGAGAAACACTGCACTGACAGACCATAGTGTGTAGGCTAAAACTATAAACCAAATTCATTCGAAGACATTTATATAGTAGCAAGATTCAGCAGATAAACAGCAACACCATTTTTAACGTACAGCAATGCTGCACACCGCTTCCTGATACCAAAAATAATGAAGTATAGCCCATTTCACATTCTCAGCATGTGCCAAAGTGCTTCACAGCCAATGAATTACATTTGAATGTAGTCACTGTTATGTTGGCAATATGTGCACAGCAATGTCCCACAAACAGCAAATTATATAAATGGCCAGTTAATCTGTGGTGGTGGTGTTGTTTGAAGGATAAATGCTAGCAGGAAACTAGGAGAGATCACCTTCTTTCTTCAAGTGGTGCTATGGGCTCTTTTGTGTTCACCCGAATATTTAATATCTTGTGTGAAGGATGGCACCTCCAACAATGCAGCATCCCCCACAGTACTGCACTGAAATATCATCCTAGATTATATGCTGAGGTCTTGGAGAGGGGTTTGAACTCTCAACCTTCTGACTCTGAGGCGAGAGTGCTATTACTGAGCCAAGCTCACACAAAATAACAAGTATTTCAAAAATTCCTAAGAGTCCTTTTTTTTGTTGTTGAGTATTTTACCCAAATCTTGAGTGAATGTAACATAGAGTTTTGCCTCACCGCCAAGCTGTGGAAATACAATTGAGTTCAGTGAATTCAAGAACTTAAGAGAGCTAGCAACAAAAATACCTCTCCAAGGAGCATATCACACCTCAGATCAAAGAAGAACTTTCATACTGGGCAAGTACTTCTGAAGAAAGCCCAAGCTGTTTCTGAACAGGCTGGTGATGAATACTAATTATTTCTATCACCTGAGGAGGGGTGAGAAGAGAAAAGCACCTTCCTCTCTGTCTGTCTGATCATCTGTTTACTGGCTCAAGCCTGAAACAAAGCCTACTGGAAACTTTGACTACCATGACCGCCTCTTTAGTGGCTACGCCAATCACAGACAATTAGCACCTGTCTGTCGCTAGCCAATATCGTGTATTGGATTTACCCACAAGGCCACCAGTCATATCTCCATTTTAAAATCTGATGTATTTGCCTAGTTAAAATTCATATCGAGAAGGTGTAATATAAAAATATTTTATAACACTAGTTGGTCTCCCATGGTGTTGCACATGAGGAGTCAAGATCAAGTGTAGTCTTCAGATGAAGCAGCTCCCATGGTGTTGCACATGAGGAGTCAAGATCAAGTGTAGTCTTCAGATGAAGCAGAATGGAGAAGCATAATTGGACCAGGGCACACAGTACACATTTTAAAGTCATACATTCTATCCTTATTTTTTTTATAATACTTTTATACTAGTTGATTGCACATGGGCTGTTGAGACATAATTCAGTTTCCCATTTTAAAGTCATACATTTGATCTGTATTTGGGAAGCTGAAAGGTTAAAGTTGGTTGGAGCATAGGAATTTCTTTGCAGTACAGACTGTGGAGCTCAGAGGCACACAACTTGGGTGCTACAGCACCACCATTGGTGGGAGGATGTAATTGCAGCATGACATCTTTACATGAGCAGTGTCCATTATAACTGGGGACATCGGACTTTGTGATGGAAAAAAGTTGACAGTGTGACAAAAACATGACAACGGGAAGTAAGGATTTGTGGGTAGGAAATACATACAATGTGAGATTTGTAATATATTTTGGATAGATTTCCTGAAACCATGATGTTGTTATTGGCATTTTGCGCCCAGTAAAGTGTTCACTGTCTAAAAGCTACCACATTGATGAATGATTTTTCTTTATTATTTTGCCTTGGTTTTTTGTTTTGCTTCTTTCACTTCTGTCTCGCTTTCATGCTCTTTGGGCTCTAGGCAACAGGTTGAAGTGCGGGGGTGGGGGAGGAGGGAAGGACAGAGGGGTATATGTTCAATTCTACGCAGCTTAAATGCATCAGTTTCACCCTGTGCACCAATGTGAATGCTGATTTCTTTGTTTTAGTTGTACATTATACCCTTGGCTGTTCAAAATGTGACGCACTGTTTAATGATCTAAACTAATCAGTCTTCCATGGCATTGCGCAAAGATAAGGCCAGGTGTAGTCTTTAGTGGTTAGAGGGCAGGGTATAATTTGGCCAAGGTGCGCAGATGTCATTTGGTCCCCAGTTTAAAGCCATACATTCTGTCCTTATGTTTATATAATACTTGCGCTAATAAAGCTAATTAGCAAAAGTTACAGTAGTTTGGGAAGCAAAAAGGTCGAGCGGATTGAAGAGAGAGTTTCTCTGCAGTACAGGCACATAACCGAAGTGCTATAGCGCCGCCACTGATAGGAAGGTGTAATTACAGTGAGACAAGTTTACGTAGGCAGTCTCCATTGTAAATGTGCACGTAGGAATCTGTAATGGAATTGTGCACAGACAAAAGATGTAATATTGATGGTGCAGGATGGAGCTCACATCTGTCACAGAGGCTATGGGGTTTTCTTCTTTTGTTGCTTTATTGTTGTAATATCTGTTCTAATGCGTTGGTTCTTTTCTAGAACAGTAGTTTACAAACCTTTGAGTAGGAGGGCCCCCTTGCAAATATGGAAACATTCCCAGGGACTTTCTACTATAACTTATTAAAAGAAAACTGTCAGATACCCACAGGGAAAACAGTACTATCATTGCAGAAAACACTTTTTTTCCCCCAAAGAAACACTGAGCCATGATGTGTGGAACGACTGGCCCCAGACGGACCAAAATCTGGCCTAACAAAACATTTGGGATGTCTTCACAACCCCAGTTTGAAAGCCAATATTCTCGATAGACAGTCTGTTCTAGTGGGATAGTTTGTTTTGTCAGGCACTTTGGCTACAGTCAAAATGTAGAGATTGTGAGTTATTTTTATTTTTTAGATTGTCACTTTTATTTTTATAATTTTATTGTGTATCCGGGAATGTGAAAATTAAAACATGCTTATATAATAAAGGCAGGGTTGCTGGGTTACTGAGCCATGTAGACCAGGAAGTGCTGTGGTCTGATCTCAGCCAAGCCAGTAATGGAGTGCTCCTGAGCTAGGAAAGGGAAAAATAATCTCTTGCTTCCCACTCCTGCTCACTATCCATTGCCCTACTGGAAAGTGTGCACATCCAGGCATCAAGTGATGACCGATCTGGCCACAAAGTCAAATAATCCACAACAACAACTTACATTTATATAACTCCTTTAACTTAAAATACTATCCTAAGCCACTTCAGAGGTGTAAAGAAAAAATGGAGCTGGGTATCATCCGTGTACAAGCTGACCCACGTCCAGGGATGGTGTCGCCAAGGAGCAGCATGCAAATGAGGAACAGGAAAGCCAAGAATGGATCCTTGGATGACTCGTGAGGTCACAGTGCAGAGGTGGGAAGAGAAGCCATTGCTGGAGATACTCTGGCTACCAAGCGAAAGCCATCCCACCGAGCTAGACAACCGAGGAGAGGCGCGGTGTGGTCAATCCTGTCAAAGGTTGAGGAGGGATACTGCATCATGGTCACAGTCCTTTGTGACTTTAGTTAGGGCTATTTTAGAGCTATGGAAAACATATTCACAATCGAGCCGCCTTAATTAGCTCGCATGATGTGGGCATCGCTGGCAAATCCTTCATGTTCATTTAACTGCACCTTCTAACTGCATGGTGCAATACAGAAATAAGAGCCTTTAAAAAGCTCAGTAGGGGGAGCACTGTTAGCAAAAAAAATCCAAACCATTATGTAGCCCAATTGCTCCTCTATCCTGCTAGTCAGAAGGAGTAATGTTAATTAAAAGAGTCTATTTTTAAAAGGTCTGTTTACTGATGATAACTTCCTTTATTATTCTCTGTAATGCCTGTAGTAATGTGTCAGATCACAGCTTGTGCTGCGACTAATAGAATAGACAACGATTTAAATTTGACCCCATTCAAAACACTCACTTGTCTCCCTCTGTGTGTCAGGGGATTGCTTGGAGGGAACTGGTGCAGTAAACAGCTGTTACCTAGTACAATAAGCAAAAAAGAGGTTTCTGTAAACGGAGCACCTGTTAGATAAGGATGCTCCTGTCAGCTGGCAAGTTGGGCCTCTTTCTTTTGAATGAAACCTACGTTGTCATTTGGTTCTGTTGGGTTCCCTGGTGAAGAAGACGCACCAGGGTCTCATCCGACTTTTGTTAAACAGACTAAGTTTGAGTTCTAATTAGCTCTTTTCCTGTATTGCTTAGCTGTTGATAACTGTTGCTTAGAAGTAGACTGATGGAACTGTCTCTTTAAACCCGCTGTTCACTAATTGGAAGCTTGACTTGTTACATTTTTTTTTCTTCTACCCTTTTCCATTTTGTTCTTAATGTAATTTCTTGGTGTGGTTCTTACCGCATCACAGGGCTCCATTACGAGCCTAGTGTGGAAATTAGGTTGTTTTAATGATTTTAGCAGCCTGTGCAGGTTTGACCTATTGATTTATACTTGTCCACCGGTTAGAAGTTTAAAATGAATTAGTGATCTTCACCTTGGGAAAAATATCAAAATCAGTATGGGAATTGTTTTGATAATTTGTTTTTGCGATTTTCCCCACCTCTCCTGAAGGCACTGACTTACTGGGGTTACAGATTCATGGGTGACAACAGCCCTCCAGTACCACGCTCACCTGATCTTTCTTTTGTGTGTGAGGAAGTCTTTGTTCCTCTGGCTGCGACCTCCTGTGCACCTCCACCCCCGCCCCCCTCCTCTCTGTCTCACCATTGCTGGCCAAGCCTTCAGTCGCCTGGGTTCAACACTCTGAAATTCCTTCCCTAAAGCCGTCTGTCTCTCCACCTCCATCTCCTGCTTTGACATTCCTTAAAGTCCACCTCTTTGAGCAAGCTTTTGGTTACCCCTCCTAATAGCTCTTCTGCGAAGCGCCTTTTGACATTTCTTTTACATTAAAGGCACTATATAAATGCTAATTGTTGGTGTTTTTTGTTGTTTGTCAAGCCTAGACCATGAGTGTTGACCGGATATTTTAACATAAAGGGCTTCACAACTAGGCCTGATCTTGTCCTTCGCTGATATAGGTTGACATGCATTTTCCAGAAGGGGTCACAGGATAAGCAATCCGGATCAGATTTTGCCTCCTTCCGCCCCCTCTACCAGCCCAGAGGTAATGGGGCTAATTGTGGTGTTTCTTGAATAAGCCATAGGGAGGTGCCAAAGAGAGGTTGGCTGTTTCCCAGCCACTTGTCTAATTTTCAGCCAGGCAAACGTGTGTGGCATTGAAAGACCTAAAAGAGGAATAGGAAAATAAATTTGATGAGGTATTTTTTAAGTCTCCCATTATGCTAACCATGATTATTTTATGGAATTATATTTAATCCTACCTTGACACAGTCTGAACTACATTTACTTTCTTTCTATTCCCTTGATTATTATGTTTTGAGCTAATTGTGTTCTCTCATTAGTATCAGCCTGGCTCAGTGGTAGCACTGACCTCTGAGTCAGAAGATCGTGGGTTCAAACCCCACTCCAGGACATGAGCACATCAATCTAGTCTGACACTTCAGTGCAGTACTGAAGGAGTGCTGCATTGTCAGAAGATGTGCGGGTTAGGTTGATTTGGCTATGATAAATTGATCCTTCGTGTTAGGGGGATTAAATACGTGGGGTTACGGGGATAGGGTGGGATATGTGTCGGTGCAGACTCGATGGGCCGAAATGGCCTCTATCTGCACTGTGGGGATTCTGTGAATTCTGTTCTGTTCTGTGAAGTGCCATCTTTTGGATGAGACGTTAAACCGAGTTCCCATCTGTCTCTTCCATTGGATGTAAAAGATCCCATGGCACTATTCAAAAAAGACCAAAGGAGTTTTCCCAACGTCCTGGTCAACATTTATCCCTCAATCAACACCACCAAAAAAACAGAGTAACTGATCATTTATCTTATTGCTGTTTATTGGACCTTGCTATGCGCAAATTGGCTGCTTACCTATAAAACAGTGACTCCATTTCAAAAGTAATTCCTTGGTTGTGAAGCACTTTGGGACATCGTGAGGCCATGAAAGGCGCTAAATAAATGCTATTACCGTAAGTGTTGCATCTTGCCGTATATTAACATGTCATGACATCCTTTGTTGTTTAGTCTGCACAAATGTGTTAGTAATGATAGCACCCTTGTAAATTCCTTCATGAACTTTTTTTTCATGAACATAACTGGTGTGAATTGTTTATAAGATGTGACATAGTCAAGAAACAACTGATTGAGAATCCATTGAAAAGAAATAGAACTTCAGGGGAAAATTACCAGAAGATGGAATTTACTCTAAACCCAGGGGAATTGTCTTTGAGGCTGAAGAGAACTGATAGAGGGGCTAAAATCCTGAAGGCTGGGCAGGTACACATTTTGCAGGTCTATGGTGAAAAAAGAACCAGCTTGCAATTTTCATTTTTTTTTTAATGTTCTTATTTAATTCTTTTGTATTTTTTCTATTTCTCTGTCTTCTCATGAAAGTGGTGAAGAAATAACAAGAGGATAGATAAAGGAAGTGCAGTAGGTGTGCTTTGCATGGATTTTCAAAAAGTATTTGGTAAAGTGCCACATAAGAGACTTGCAACAAAGATGGAATTATGTGGAGTGTGGCCATATCAAAGAGCCGGCACAAGCACAATGGGCCAAATGGCCACCTTCTGTGTTGTATCATTCTATGAATAGATGGATGTTGGAGGGCAAAAAGCAAAGGATAGGGACAAAGGGAAGTTTCTCAGACTGGAGAGATGTGGTAAATAATGTTTCACAGGGGTCTGTGTTGGGCACAGTGTTGCCTGCTATATATATAAATGAACTGGACTTGGGAATTGAGGGAACAATATTGAAATTTACTGATGACGTTTAATTGGGGGCTATGGCAAATTATGATAACAACTGTGAGAAACTGAAGAAGACCGCAGATAGTCTAGCAAGATGGGCAGACAGGTGGCAGATGCAGTTTAATGTAGATAACTGTAAAGTAATACATTTTGTAAGTAAGAATATGGAAAGGAGGTACACCTTAAATGGTAAGATTTTAAATGGATTAATGGAGCAGAGGGACTTGGCTGTGCAGGTACACAGGTTTTTAAGGTGGCAGTGAAAGTATATGAGGCCATGAAATAAGCAAACAGAATCCTTGGGGGTAAAAATTCAGTTGGTTGCGCCTCCCGTTAGCGCCTTAAGAGGGCGCTAATGGGGCGCAAAGCCGCTAACGCCCGGGTGCAGCGATGTTTGCGCCGCTCGGGAACTTAACTAGAGATTGTGCGGCGGCGCTAAAACTTACCGCTGCGACGACCTGCGCGCGCAGATTGTGACGTCATTCCATGGTGCAACGCCCTTGTGGCGCCCCGGAGCGGAAATTGAGTGGCGCCCCCTGCCTTACCGCCTGGCGCATCCAACGACCAGAAGACTGGAACACTATCAATCGCTGTGGGGCTGGGGGGTCGCTATTTAAAGGGGGCCTCTTCCTGTCTTTTATTGTTGGTGGCATTTTTGAACTACGCATTCTGAGAGAGAGAGGGAGAGACTTCTGGAGAGATTCAACGTTGTGTGAAGGAGTTTTGGGTACTGAGCAGCACTTTGCAGGTTCATTTTGATTTGCCATTCCTTGTATCGATTTAGCAGAGACTGTGGGAGCTGCACTCTGAGCTCTTTGCCTATTACTCTCCATTGTTCTTTCCAGCACATTTGATGTGCAAGTCTCTCCAGGCCGAGATTCAAGGTTGCAATGAACAGGATGTGGATGGAAAGCAAGATTAACCATCCCCTTTAAGAACTGGCCCGTGCCATTGTGTGTGTGTTCCATTGCTGACTGACATTACATGAGCTTCGCCAGCGCTCTGAGGTAGCGCCTCACTCCTTGGCCTTTGCGCCTTAAGACAGGTGTGCAGCGCCTGATTTAGCGCTCCACTCACCTCCCGGGGCGGTAAAAGTGAAGTTTCCAGTCAGTGCCGATAATTAGCGCCAGGCGCTAATATTTGCGTCCAGACGATATTTGCGCCCCAAACGGGGCGCGACCTAATTTTTACCCCTTGGTTTTGTATCTGGAGGCATAGAATACAAAAGCAAAGAAGTAATGTTGAACGTGTACAAGACTTGTTTGGCCACAGTTGGAGTATGTGTATAGTTTTGGATACCCTACTATGGGGATGATATAAAAGCAATGGAAAAGAGGCAGAGTATATCCAGTCAGGTATTACCAGGGATAAGAGGTAGTTATGAAGAGAGACTTGAGAATTTAGGGCTTTTTCACTGGAGCTGAGAAAGTTGTCAAGACTAGAGGGGTTCTGATCAGGTAAATGAGACAGTAAAACAAGATCATAAATTTAAGATGATCAAAAAAGAATTAAAGGGGAGATCAGAGAAATTTCTTTTCACAAAGGGTGGTGAGAATGTGGAATTCTCTGCCACAAACTGTTGCTGAAGGCAGTGTCCATTAGTACTTTAAAAGGGAAATGACTCCATTGTTTAATAAGAAGACTATTAAAGGGAATAAGAACCGAGCAGGAGATTCGGATTAAACTAGATATTTTATATGGAGAAAGACACCAGTGCAGACTTGATGGGCCAAATCACTTCTTTCTGTTCTGTAACATTCTGAGAGAGGATATGTGACCTTCCCAATGCATTTGTGAACCAGCTGCTAGACTCCCTTTTTCTTTATCCTTCTTCCCTTGTCAGGAAGTTTCCAGCCTTCACTTTGCCGCAATACCATATAACATTATAAATAACTGACACTAAGGAGCGGATTCAGTACGGTCATCTAAACTGTAGAGTCAGGCAATTGTTCTTCGTCAGTTGCACTCCCATGTTATAACATCCTCAGATTAAATATCTACCTTATTAATGGTCTATGTACATTTAATGTTGAACTATCTGGTAACATGAGCAGTGGAGTGATTGTCACCCAGCATTAAGGCAGCAAGCAGAGTTTAAAATTCCAGCATTGTATGGCCCTCACATCTCCCTACCTCACTTTGGGGCATTTCACTGATTCTTGATTAATCTGGTAGGTGGCGTACCAAAGAGTAAAAATTGCCTCAACTGAGTTGCACCTCCTGCTGGCTGAATATAGAATAGGGGCTGAAATGAATTGTGGAGAAGTAGGTGGTCCAGATTGACTAAACCCGAGAAGAACCTGTGGTGAGTGGCCTGCAAGACAGAGAAATCAGTGATCAAAAGTAGAGGGCGAGAACAAAACAAATGTGGCTTGGGGTGGTTGCTCCTAGTGTACGCGACTAACTGGCTCCCATTCAGCTGATCAGATTGTATTTAGCTTCTCATGCTGCTGTCTGTTTGTGAATGGTGCACCCTCTGTTGCAGGGATCCCCGAGGGGTTATTCTATAATCCTTGCAACAGAAACAGTGGGGAATCGTTCTCTCATGTAGCTGCCATTCTTTGAGCTTCGTGCCTGTTGTGCTTTGACTGTTGGCAGCAGTTTAGGGGCCTAGATTTATTGACTTTGTATCCATACAACTTCTTTTTCCTTCTGTAAGTACAAAGATAAAACTTCTAGTATCTCCCATTACAATCGTTGTGTACAATCTCTTTTGCCAAGAAATTTGGATGGTATGTGCGGCCATAGCATTGTGTCTATGATCAGCTTAATACAAGCCCTCAGTATTTATGTTGCACACTATATAAGAAGAGTTCCTATTCACTGAGCAAGAAATTAAACCAATTGCAATTACCAGCAGCTGCTAAACAATATAAAATTATTAGGGTACAACCCGTCACTCCTTTATATCTCGTGTTGTATTTTAGGCAAAGTGATTTATTTTTTTAAATTGCAGTTTGCACCGAATTCACCAAAACTGTAGCGCTAGAGTCCGAAGTTTGAATCTTGAGGTACATTTTTTTCCGACTGCATTGGATAAGTTGTGGCAGTTCTTGCCTCGACCTTTTGACGAGGCAGTGCCCAACGCCACAACATGAGCCACTGGGGAAACGTGCCTCTCGCCTGTCTGTCTGTCATAAAGCAGTATTGATGACAGCCATGGCAGACCCCGCAGCTCGTACTGTCCAGTTATCCCATAATCCCATTTGAAAGTGAAAGCGTGTCAGAGTGAGGCAGCCGTTGTATTTTGCTTTGGTAATGGCCCATGACTCGATTTTATTTTTTCCCCCAAGGACAGGGGATCCACACATTCTGAGAAAGTTCTGCGCTCCAATCGGTTTTACGTTTTTCTCACCAGGATATTAAGGCATTGTATATGCTGGCTGGGAAAATAGTGCGTCTCAAGTCACAAACAAGTAATGATAATGCTCATATATTAAGCAGGAATAAGAATTTTCAGCTATTTGACAGATTTTAACATTTTGTCCTTGGAAAGTGGATATGGAGAATCTTGGTTTTTTTAAACATAGGATGTGCAGTATTCACATTCAACCCTTTGATGTCACTCGTGTATATATTTATAGATTGTGCTAGTGACATCTAGTGGTGGTAAAAGAATGATGCATACCCTAGAAAGTTGTTTTACTGTTGTCATTCCTGGTGCATTCAGGGTAACACCTGACTCTCGTACTTAAATAAAGAAGCAATATATCTTATTATGGACACTGACATTAGTTTTGTATTCCATTTTTACCTGGATTTGGGATCCATTAAGTGCCTCCATGAGGTGAGAACTGGAAAGATTGTGAGAATTTTATTTCAATCAAGAGACCTAGGAGAAGACCCAAGATCCATAGGGAAGCACACCATCAGGATAAGCAGGAATAGGAGAGGAAATGAGAGAAATCAAGAAGTAGTGAATGCAGCGTGCAAAGCTTACATTTGAAAAGCCTGTGGACTGTAGGGGGAAAGGGAGACTGAGGGAGTTAAGGACTTCCAGTTTTACAACAATGTGGTGAGTGACACTGTGATTGAAATTCTGCTGTGCCACATTTGTAACACGTCGGTTAAAGGATCTGTAAATGGGTGAACAACTTTGTTAAAACAGCAAACAGAAGAATTTCACACAGACATGTTACCGAACCATTGAAGCCTACTGCAAGAAATGGTCTGACAGTACCTTTCTACCCACTCGAATCAGTAAATTGCCTATCTTTACATTACTGATAACGTGTTTACTTAAATTAACTACCATGAGAGTAAATAAACAATTAAAAACAAATGATCACTATCGGTTGATTATAATGATGGCAACTAATGGGTTAAACGCCGTTTCACCAATCTCACAAGGTGAGATCACCATGATTCCCTAATTGTCTTTTAACTCGCTTGCAGCCATCTACTAATGTGTCTGTAATGCTGAGGAGAAAGTGCTGACAGGGAGCAGACTTCCCTAGAGAAACCATTGGGGACAAGAGGCTGTACTCTGCTGCTTGACCCTTACCGGCAGATGGCCATCAGGAATCAAATACCCATGTGCTGGGAGATAGGGAGAGGATTTAGCAGAGTGATTATTCAGAGATGAATAGAGTGATTAGCTGATAAAGAGCATGTGAGACAGGGTTTGGGGGCTTTGATCCTCAGTAATAATGCACTGACTGTTGTTAGTGCAGTGGGATGCTCCATGACGAGGGACAGCAGTGTATCACAGGATTACACAGTTTGCTGTTGGCTTTAACCCTTTGAGGACTGGTGACTATTTCTGTTCTTAACAAAAATTCTAACGAGATTTGTGTGGGATATTACGTTGCGCTTGGTGTCTTGTCATTGCTCTCTCAAGTGTGGTTTTGGGGAAAGGATTTTGCAGGCAAATAATCCTTTGGGGAGAGAGCTCACCAACCGTGCACTGAAACATTTTGCTTCCATGAAATGTCAATGAATCTTCTCCCATGAGTGATCTGCTTAGGCCTCTCTCGTGAGTGAAAGAACACGCTATTATATAGTGTGAATCTGTTTTATGGGCATTGTCAGCTTGGTGTTAAAGTAGTTGGGCAGCACTTTTCTTTATATAGTGTTTTGAATTATAAAGATGTGTGGTACCGTTATTTGCTTTCCAGTTGTGTTTGTCCATCTACCTTGAGTAGGTATGGGGTGTGGAATGGTGGTTCCACGAATTGGTCCTCCACAGAATGGAAATACACCGGTCATTCACATATCAAATTACAGATCTTGCCCGTGCTTTTGGAAAGACAGCTGGGGTGTTTCAAGATGAGATGGGGAGGGAGGAATCGGGGAACAAGCCACTCCGGTGGACTTGAGCACCTCCTAGTGGCTGGTTGCAGTATAGCTTTGTTAGTAAAGTATGGGGCTGGTAGATGGAGTAGAATTTGATGATATGTGAGGTTCTTCACTTTGGTAGGAAGAATAGAAAAACAGCTTATTTTTCTAATGGTGAGAAACTATTAAATGTTGGTGTTCAGAGGGATTTGGGTGTCCTTGTACACGAAACACAGGAAGTTAACATGCAGGTACAGCAAGCAATTAGGAAGGCAAATTGTATGTTGGCCTTTATTGCAAGGGGGTTGGAGTACAAGAGTAAGGAAGTCTTGCTGCAATTGTACAGGGCCTTGGTGAGACCACACCTGGACTACAGTGTATAGTTTTGGTCTCCTTACCTGAGGAAGGATATACTTGCCTTAGAGGGGTGCAACGAAGTTTCACTAGATTGATTCCTGGGATGAGAGGGTTGTCCTTTGAGAAGAGATTGAGTAGAATGGGCTTATACTCTCTGGAGTTTAGGAGAATGAGAGGTGATCTCATTGAAACATATAAGATACTGAGGGGGATTGACAGGGTAGATGCTGAGAGGTTGTTTCCCCTGGCTGGAGTGTCTAGAACTAGGGGGGGCATAGTCTCAGGATAAGGGGTCGGCCATTTAGGACTGAGATGAGGAGAAATTTCTTCACTCCGAGGGTTGTAAATCTTTGGAATTCTCTACCCAGCGGGCTGTGGATGCTGAGGCTTTGAGTATATTCAAGGCTGAGATCGATAGATATTTGGACTCTTAAGGGAATCAAGGGATGTGGGGATCGAGTGGGAAAGTGGAGTTGAGGTCGAAGATCAGCTGTGATCTTATTAAATGGCTGAGCAGGCTTGAAGGGCTGTATGGCCTACTCCTGCTCCTATTTCTTATGTTCTTAAAGTAAAATGCCCACGTGCCTGCTCAGCAAGGGACCCCCAAAACAAGAGTGTGAGGAAAATACAACATAACTTGAAAAGGAAGTGTCTGGACACAAATAGGTTTACAACTATGGAGTGCTACCAGTAAGTTATCTCATTGTCGTGTAGTCGCAGTGTCAGAGTTACCAGCAACATCTCTTTCTATTTTGACATTTGAAGTGTTGATCTGGTTGTACAAATGCCTCTAGGCCTCGATTAGCTGATCATTTGGAGCCAGTTTTCAGCGTCGGGAGGAATTGTTTTTCAATATGGTTCCCACTTTCAGAATGGAAGCTGGAACCAAAAATGTAAAAGGAGGTGGGGGGAGATAAGGTAGGTACAGTGATTGCAGTGATCTTATTTAAGAAAATAAGTTCTGTGTATCTCAGTAGATTGCCTGCCTTTACTGACCTATGTCAGAAGTCTAAAGTCCACATAGGAGGATTTCCAGAATGATGATAGTGCCATAAAGTAATATGTGATTTGATTATTTCTGCTTGATTCCCTGTACTACTCCCTGTAACACTTTGATATGAGAAATCAGAATATAACCCAGGCTGCGTTGTTCTATTTACTTACTCCACTCCTCTTTCCTCTCACTGTTACACGATGGTAAATGTGGGCAGTCTAAGTCCACATTGGCTCAAATTACATGCTGAGACATATATTTGATGTCATGTACTTTCAAAATGAAACTGGAATTGAATTTTTAGGAAACTGTAGTGGGATAGTAGATTTTAACCCTTCCACTCACCAACTGCAGTGGAAAATGTCCATGTGTCATTTACCTTGTCATAACAAAGGTACGTATCTGAGTTAACCTTTAGTTTACCAACTACGAATACAGTGGAGCCTATGCCACTAACATGAAATGCCATCTGCCATTGTAAAGTTCACCCGGAATCGGAGTTTTGATACAGCAGCAGCCAACTGAATGATGAGCTACAGTGGGTCTTGAGAGAGTTGTGTGAGGGTTTCATAGTCATTATGATTTTATAGCTTTGCTAAAGTTCTGGCTGAGTTGATTTTGTTCCATGCATTTCACTCAGAAGGTCAGCTGCATGTGCAGTGTTGATTCCAAAGTAACACAAGTGCAAACTGAAAGCTAGGTTAGTGCTGCCCAAGCTCTGTTGTTCAAATCTAGATAGTACTTTGTGCTGCTAGAGGGCAGAAGAATATCTGGGGACAAGAGAAGGCTGTTGGACCCACCAAGCCTTTCCCGTTTTGATAGATTATCCTCACGTAACTGCCTTCTCACGTGCATATCCCCAAAACTTCTTTTTTTTCCCCCTTCGCAAATTGCAATAGCCTCGATGGCAGAAAATGCAATCCTTAAAGCTTCTAATTGACGTTCAGGCAGTGGGCAGGTTAGTGTTGAAGACCAGTGGCTTCCTCCTGGAGGGGGTGTGCCACAATTCTTAAATGAACCATCAGTGGAGAGGGCAGAATTGTCCATGGTTGGCCTTCATGGGCTGTTTAAATGCATCTCCTGGGAGGTACAGAAATGGTTGGAGTTTATTGCCCATGGCGAACAGTTTAACTACAGGAAGCTATGTTGGGGAAGGGGGAAAACATAAGTCACAAAGTATGTTTATCATTGTCTTCATACACTGAGAGTGTATTTCCCTAGAGGCTGTGTCCTGTTTTGCTTTAGATTAGGGAGTGTGTTATAACACAAGCTGTCTGGAATGTGTTTATAGTTAATGGAGACTCGTTATAGAGTTTCATCTCTAATGTCCTTCTATTATAATACCAACCAATTCAGTAATGAAGTGGTGGAGTGATGGGGAGAACGTTCTTCCTTGCACCAATTAGTGATAATTAATGGTCAGCTTGCTCTGTCCTCCTGTGTGTCTGATGCAAACTATGGTGTGGTAGCAATTACTGGTCAACACATTCATGTATGACTGTGTAATTGCACTAATGGTTGGTCAATCAGTCCCTCTATGGCTTGTCTGGCACTGAGCAGCGTTGAGGTGGAGAGCCGCCACCTCAGTGTCCCACATTCCCGATTTACTTTACTTCCTGCTGCCTCGCCTAATGAAGCCTGAAGACCTGTGATTCCCATTGGCTAAAAGGGAAGGTGTCTGGTTCCACACTTCTTAGGTTTGAACTGGAATCCTGATGGCAGCTCATGAAACCCTCAAAAACGTGGAGTTGACTCAAATCCGAGTCATTTATCTCAGAGTGCCATCGACTGCACTAAAACTGTCTGTAATACAGAACTCAAATAAGGTGTATAATTTGTTACCCTTTTAAAGATTCTCCTCCCGCCCCCGCCCACTTTGCTTGGCTGTAATGCAGTGCTAATGACCTGGTTATCAGAGAAGTCCATGGTCTAATTACAGGTGTGTGTATGAATTTGATGAGGCCTGTCTGCTCTTCACTCTCGCACCCAGCAATTACTGACCCAAACCTTTCTAATAAGGTGATTAAGCAACCAATCATTTGCCAGCCTGTCACCTGGGCCATTGCTCAGAATACAAGAGCAACAACACACCGGCTCAGGCCTGTAATTGAGCTCTCACTGAACCACATCAAATGTATTGTTTCAGAATGAAGGAGTACACAAGATGCATTCATGCGCTGTTGTTCTGTACATTTCCATCACTCCTGCATGAGATAGTGGATGGAAGTTACATTTTCAGGATTTATGTTGTTGGCTATGATAAATTGACCCTTAGTGTTAGGGGGATTAAATACGTGGGGTTACGGGGATAGGGTGGGATATGTGTCGGTGCAGGCTCGATGGGCCGAAATGGCCTCTATCTGCATTGTGGGGATTCTGTGATTATAATGGCTAAGGGGATCAAGGGATATGGGGAGAAAGCAGGGACACAGGGTACTGAATTTGGATGATCAGCCATGATCGCATTGAATGGCAGAGCAGGCTCGAGGGGCCGAATGGCCTACTCCTGCTCCTATCTTCTATGTTTCTAATTACAAAAATAAAAGAGAAAGTAGTATTATATGAGGTAGAGCACCGAAATCCCAATCAAATAGGCAGTGGTACTAATCCCAGGGCTTCCTGTAGCTGTTACCATTGACTGGGCCAGGATGTCCTCAGTCCCTGGTCAGACTGCCGGTAGAATGCTGTGCTCTGTGCAACACTCTATCTCAGATTGCATGAAGATTGAGCTGGTCGCTGTGAGCACACATCCTGTCAAGTGATCATGAGGGACTGTTGACAGTGGTATTTCTAAGATATAAGTTCAGGGGGAAAGCAAATGTCTCGAGTGTGACTGAGGCGGACAGGTGTCAATCAATGTATGGACTCAGTCTCACACAGTAACAACAACTTGTATTTATATAGTGCCTTTAACATAGTAAAACGTCCCAAGGCACTTCACAGAGCGTTCTAAAACAAATTTGACACCGAGCCACATCAGGAGATATTAGCGCAGATGACCAAAAGCTTGGTCAAAGAGGTAAGTATTAAGGAGCGTCTTAAAGGAGGAAAGTGAGGTGCCGAGGTTTAGGGAGGGAATGCCAGAGCTTTAGGGATTTGGGCAGCTAAGGTGGGCCACCAATGGTTGAGCAATTAAAATCGGGGATGCTCAAGAGGCCAGAATTAGGCATGTGAGAAGACCCTGATCAGGAATTGTAAATTTTTAGAGTATTGTGTAAATTTTAAGAGGTGAACAATTTTACCTGCTGTTTAAAAATGCAATATGGAACCCTATAAGAGCCAATCATTCTGGGTAGAGCATGGTTTATTTATGGGGGCGTATTCTCCAGCTTCTTAAACTGGATGCTTGTCAGTGTAGGATCCTTTACCACATTTTACAAATGTTCAATATTTCAGTAACAGCCATGTTGCATGTCCCCTAATATTGATCTCTGAAACACAGCCCAGAGAGGTCAGCACTAAAGGAATCCCATCTCTTTTAGTGTATTAAGAAGAGTTGTTTTCCTTTAGTGGCTCCCTGTGATGGGTCAGAGAGCTAAGCCCTTCCTACATCATTCTTTCTCTGTTACTGATCAGAGTAACTATTGATTAAGTACTAGCCTCTTTTATTTGTCAGATCACTAACCAGAATGTTTAAGGGGCCGTGGGATCCTTGCTGTGTTACAAAGTGTTCTTGCACAGTTGCAACTGGATTGCTTTAGTGAGCATTCTGCCTTGAGTATAGAACATGCAAGTCAATGTTGTGAACCTCATCAGTTTAAAAAGTGTAAAAATTCCAATTAACTCCGATATTAAAACAGCATCTAGAAATGCATGAGGCCAGCATAGGCTTTTTAAAACGTCTTCTGAAGCAGTAATTTATAGTTGTTGCACTCGGCATCTGGTGAACTCCATATAACACATTAAACTAGATCGACTTGGATCACAAACAGCCCCTCTGAAGAAACACTGATTCTAAAAAACTTAATACGTAGTTTGTAACATTTCACGCGCAACTGCTCTCCTATAATAAACATCAGCACAAAGAAAATTAACCTTTTACCTTACACCCTTCAGATTGTAGTGTCTATTCCATTCCGCTCTCTCACATCCAGTCTCTATACCGCCACTTCTTTCCAATGTCGGTACTGCCTTCTCATTTTTAAAAAAGATCTCCCAACTGTATTTATTTTTAAGATATATTAATAATGGATGCAAGCAAATTCTTGTGTTCCACCCTAAACTTTCCTTAATTTGAAAATTCAGCCCAGAAGTTTGCTGCACCAATATTCGCGTCTCCTCTTCTGGAGCAAAATAGAAGAAGTGCAGAATTTTTTTCTAATCTTTAAGGTGGTCATAGATAAATATCTAATGTGGGAACAGGACTGGAGCTCTGGGTATGTGTATGAGATATTGATATACATGTCTGCATTCCAACAATTTTATGACTTAAAATATTTGCTGGTGTATTTTTGCACCAGATGTGGAGTTTGTAGATATCATGGTTGTATAAAATTGGGACAGTTTGAATTGATGCTACTGTAAAGGAATCTGGACATGCAGGGAATCTCCATCTAATCCAGATTTGTTTACATCGTGCTGCACAAAAGTGACCTTGTGTCTTTTTAGTCTTTTAATATCTAAACTCAGACATGATGCTTGTATTAAACAATTGCTCCTTTCAGTTTTTGTCAGCCTTTCTCTCTTCCTTCCTCAGGTCTGGCTTGGGTGGGAATCTGTCTGCTAAGAAACAAGTGGCTTCAATACTACATTCTGAATATTCAAATGGATTTGGAGCAAAGTTTTATAAGGTAAAGAAGCAGCGGAAGCCTTTAAAAGGCCGCAGACCGCAGCCTGCAAACATCTGACGCGAGTTCCAAACAGCTGGGGACGCATCGTCAAACTTGATGCTATTAACCCAGGTCAAGTGACGTCAAAATGAAGCGAACAACACGGAGTGGGGTCCAGCAAATTCACGAATCATCACTGCCCTGAATCTCAGTACTGAACTGAAGGGCAGGGCAAACTGACTGTCGGTGTCTGTTGGAATTGTGCTTGTTTTTAGGACATTTTAAAAAAATTGCTTGTCACTTATATTTGCGCGGAGATGAATAAAATGGACTTGAATTAAAATGGATTTGAACTAATTTCACAGAGGCTGCTTTGCAGCTCTTGAAGCTCCCCTCCTAAGTCAGATGCAAACCCAGGTCCCAAAGATGTGCGGTTAGTATTCTAACACATTGTGATATGCAGGCACGCATCTGAGAGAATAGACATTCAACCCATCTGTCTGCTCTGGATACAAACCCAGGTACCAAAGATAAGCGGAGCAGTGTTCAACGTCCCTACAAGCAGCTCCATAACAGACAAGGAAGATGGGTGTGCATGAAAGTGGAACAAATCACAGTTGCAATCTTCCAAGTACTGCGTCTAAAGCAAAGAATCACAAATTCACTACGTCCACTAGATAATAGATAGCTGGCTAATGCAGGAAGCTAACAAGCTAAAACCATCCCAATCCTTTTACCAGGTAATCAGATAGCACAGTCTCAGGTATATCAAATCTGGTGTATGATCTGCACAATCTTGATTTCATGGATGTTCCATAACTCTCACTAGTTTATAGGTGGGTGCCCTGTAGTGTGAGGGCTTGAACTAGACATCAGATGGTGACTTATACCCCAGATTGTACTGTCTTAGTTCCCTATTTTTCAGCTCAGTCGTCCAATGTGTTTCACCTCCATCTTAATACTTCCCAGGCAGCCTGAAGTCCCCTTTGACAATACCTGTAATCCAGCCTAAAGACGCACCATAACCTAGAATACTGTCAATCACATGTACTTAATTATGTTCTGATTTCAGAGAAAGAATGTTGACAAAACTCCATGTCTGTTATGAAATTGAAGAACAGGCAGAAAGAAGGTTGCATGAACGGATAGGACTGCCTTTTATTAAAATTCAAGGTGGTCTTTTTATATACAATAAACAAATTGTGAATTTTAAAATGTGGATTTCATCTTTAAAATTGCTATTTATCAAAATTTATGTCATTGAAATTTTTAACTCATTTCCATACCTTGTTTTTTTTTTATTAATACCAACATGTATTTAATTGATGCAAGTATTACCAGTGACTGAGACAGTGTAAAAGAGAAGAAATAAACTGGAGATGTTTTGATCCATTTCAGTTGTTGTCCAGTTTTAAACCTCAGATTTTCAAAGCTCTGTTATTACCTTTAATGTTGATGTAAGTTTTTCTTGGAAGCTTTTCAAACTGGGCTGCACTCTCTCTTGCTGGGCTGGCGTGTTCTTTCATTTCCAGCTTGTATACATTATACATTTTTTGAAAGCTATTAGGTTAATTTCACAACTCATCAAAACAAAAAAAAAAAGTCTTAATCTTCAGATTTTAATTACAGGTTATTTGTAAACCTCATCCTGTGGAGTGTTTCTCTTTTTTTTTATTCTTTGAGAGAGGTTATAAATTTAATTTAAAAAAAAAACTTTGTTGTGCCCTGATTTGATTTCATTATTAAGCAATGAGATTATAAGCAATGAGATTATAAGCAACCTCTCATCATCCCCTGGGTTTAAGTCAATCCTTGCAGAATCCTCTCGTTTTGTTGTGCTGTTTTTTTGTTCTGCGAGTCTCAGAGAGACTCTGTCCGTCACTTCATTAACCCTGAGTCGGCTAGGATCCTGCCCAAGGCCGGGGGGATTTGCCCAGACCCTTTCACATGCTAACAAGCACAGATAAACAGCGGATTTTCCCCAAATAAATATATTTTTTCAAAAAAAAAACTTCTTGATTTAATCAGCTGCTGTGCACTTAGCCATAACTCTCTTCTACACACTCGGGCAACTTTTTTTTCCCCCTCAAACAGCCCTTGGAGAGCTGCAGCAGTCTTTCTGCACTGCTGTAAACACACCAATATATATTCTCTTGTATTTCTGTTCAAATAATACAGTAAAAGAGCTGCACGCAGCTCAGATCTTCAACATGAGGAATGGAGCATTCTCGCTTTGAATTGTAGATGATTGAATGTGGATTCTGAAAGTTGCAAAAGATATGAAAGGGCCAAACTAAACTGCCCTGGTTTGTTGGATCTATTTTTGATTGTATTTTCTTTAAACCCATGTCTGTTTCCTTTCCCTAAGCATTCCATTTGAGACCAGCTTTATTCATCAGTACATCAAAGGCGGCATCAGTTTACTCAACTCGGCGCTGAAATGTGACTTTGTTGAGAGGAATTAATTACAGAAATTAAAAACTAAGAAACGGGTACATTTTGTTCCATCGTATAATTCACCCAGGGGTTGGGTCTGGAAAACATGAAATATGACCGAATTAAGAATAAGTTTGTACATTTATTTTTACAAGTTTGAAACTACTGACACCGATTTACACACACGATAAGACTGGGTGCAAAAGCGTATGGCGTACATGACAACGGACGGATTCCTTCCAAGGCAGCGAGGAGTTGAGATAATGCTGTTCAAAGGCAGTTTCAGTCCCCAAATTCCAGTCGAATGTCCTAAACCACAAGAGCAAAGCTGGAGCACTTTCTCAGAGCCATCTCAACCCCGGGACGTGCTCCGTCCTTGAAGCATGTTCTAGCCTGTGTTGTTTCCAATTGATGTACAGGTGGAATTCACGGGGGTGGGTTTATTCCCCCCACTCTTGTATTTTTCTATTGTTGGTGGTGGATATTATGGGCTGGCTGTAATTGACAGCAGGCTCCTGCCACAAAGTTGCGTGACCTGAATGAAACTTACAAGATGCGAACTACTATGATACTGGGTTACATTTGTTTGCTAGTTCCTGGGGGATAGCATACCTGGTATACATTATACAGAGAGTAACAGAGGACTGGGAGTGTGCTGCAACACAAGAACTCGAGCCAGGTTGGGGCGGTGGGGAGCACGGCAGAACAACTTAACCATTCACCAGAGCCCGAATCTCTGCCATCCTCCAGCACACCAGTGGATATTTATTTTTATGCTTCTGTGGGTTTTTTTTTAATATTAATGAACTTTCCAATTTGAGGTACTCCGCTACTTCCACTATTTCCCTCCCCCTGTGCCAGCTCCTTCCACTCTGATTGACGGGATATATCAGTGTGACTTTGTGTTGCATGATTGAAATGGGGGTGGGGGGAGGTTCACAAAAATGGTTACAGTTTAGTGGCTGGTAAAATGTGTGGTTGGTTATTTACTGGAATAATAATTTTACAGGGCTTCATACCGTACAGTGGGACAGCACTCATCCAAACACCGCTAGTGATGGCACTTCCTATTGCAAAAAGAATCCTTCCTAGTGTAGTCTTTTATCAGATTGAGTAACTTATTTGGTAGACTATGTAAAAATGTTTATCAGCTTTTGAGTATTAATCTGTGACTTTGGTACTCAGAAACTTAACGCTACTCCACAGTGTGGGACTGGTATTTTAAGCTATGGACGAAGTGGCATTGGGTGTGTGACTGGTCCGATAACTGATGGCAGCGAAATATCTTTCATAGTTAAAAGATTCATACTTAAATCCAGCTTTGGAAGTCGGGAGGGAAAATCGCTCTTTAAACAACACATTGCTGGAGGAGCAGAATGCCTCCGCTATCAGCTGTTTCTGTGCTGTATTCTTCCAGTACTGTGATATTTAAATAGCGATTCTCTCTCCTAACTTCCACCCCTCCGTTTTCTTTAGAGCCATCAGAGTGTGAGCGGTAAATCGCTAGTCTGAGCTGTATTCGGTGCTGACACGTTCGGATTAGTGGCTCTGTTGTACTACAGACTCTACCTATTAATGATGTTTATATAATCTCATTGTTCATTACCGGCGATCAAACCACCTAACTAGAAAATGGACATTATCACAGAGCCAATTTTTTTTTAATGTGCATTGAAAATACCCTGGTTAATTTTAATGTTTGCTGATTTTTTTAAAAAAAATGTTCATTAAAGAGAGGAACCCGTCATTCTGATCACATCATCCTTACGGTAATGTTTTAAACCTAGAGCAACGGAGAGGTTGTTTTTTTTTCATATTCTATCTTAATGAGATGGATCATTCAATCAACAGAATTTCCAAATTGAGAGTAAAGTGGCAACTTTGAAAGTTCCACTTTATGCCCATTTTTTGTAAAACCCCCCATTTAATTTAGAAATCTAGGACCTGAACTGAGACAGCGGGATATTTGTGTACGAATGATGAAGGTGTTTGTCTGAAATTCCTCTCTCTCTCTCTCGTTTTACTGGAGGCGATGGCCCATTTGATTTAAACAAGCAAAGATAGCGGAGAGAGAAATTTCGGAGGAGCCAGGGTAGTATCCAATCGTGCCATTTCAGGGCTCTGGTCTAATTCAAGTCACATTGTTCCAAACTGACTATCACCCAGTGTCTACACTTTGTGGCTGAACTCGGCCACACACAGCATCAGGTTAATGGGCAGAACGCAGGTACACCGCACAGACGATATAAAATCGGCATCACGAAGTGAGTTTTCAACTCCAGAGTGACATCCGAATGGATACATGTCCACAGGAACGATGCTCAAAGTCTGAAGAGCTTGAAATCAGACCAGTCTGGATTTACACCTGTTGCTGTAAATGGGGTTTGAGAGAGAAACGAGAGTGTTTACAACACACGAGGTTCTACAAATATACTCTAACCAACTATGATCAGAACTAAATGCAGAAAGTACAACAGGTAGTGTACGAATGCCCTTTAATAAACCTCGTACAATCGCCAGCTAATCGGGTGTGTAAGAAGCCACTAGTGAATATTTATGGTGTATATATTTGCTATGAAATACAACACCGTTGACAAACTATGTGCTATGTTCCGTCACATTAACGAGAGCTGTGAAGTAAGTATTCGGTTGTAGAGGTCAACACTCTGTCGGATTTTTTAAACTTGCTCCTGACTCTCTCGTCAGGTATACCACAGCCTTTGAATTCTCCATGAATACAGGACTTAATGCGTGGAGTTTTATACCCTGAACCTCTTAACCTGACAGCAAAACGCCTTGAAGATGCAATGGTAATTAGAGTTTTTGTTTCCAACCGTGCGATATGCAAGTCAAACCCACCCAGTCGCAATAAGCAGATTCCCACAGGCTTGTTCTTACAAGATGTACACTGTCTGTAAATAGGGGAAACCGCAGACAAACTATTATATAAACAACCAAACAGCCGCCGGGTTTTGCCCATGATTCCAACTATTTGGAAAGAAAAACTTACTTTTGATAAAACTCTGAATTTCCAAACATACCCGCAAATTTATCATTAAAAAAGAATGATGTTCCTGTTTAGGGGGTGTCTGTGTCACGGGCTTGGTGGAGAAACAGGTCATCAGGAGGCCTGGATTATTGTTTAAAAACGAAATCAAATTTCATTTAAAGTTTTGTCAATTCATTCCTTTTTGATATTTATCATATTTACATATCTGTGTTATGTTTTCATGCTTTTTTAAAAAATAAATTCTATTGCGTCGAAATGCAATAACAAATGACAAGTAATGCCCTGGTTATTCTGTTTAAATTGTGATTTTAAAAACATTGAACAGCAATTTTAGAACGATTTTTGTGATGCAAAATATATCAATCCAAATAAAATCGGCATTGGCTGAATACAAACAAAAACAATATGTTCACGGGTTTCAGCACAACTGAACTAGCATTCATGCCCATCAGGTTACAAGAAGCACCGTTTACCCCTTATAACCCTGTGTCGATAGAAATTATTTACACCAAAAAAATTGAAAGACAATATTACCACCCGGATGTGTGGGATGGTCACTAACTCTCGCCCACTACAAGAAGCAATCTGGTTCTGTTCATCGGTCGCCTGGTGCTGCAGTGATTACATCACAGGGAGGTGTCATTCCCTTAAGTGAGTCAGGTGGTCTCACTAAAGGTGTTTATCAAGCTTCAAAACTCTTCTTACAAACCCGAGCTTACAGCCAACATTTCCCCCAAGGTCCCCACGGATGCCCCATCTATAGAGCAGCGGAAACCTTTAAAAAAAATAACTCCTGTAAAAGGACCAATTTCCCGCCTCTCTCAAATTGAAATAAGTTTGACAATGTTATATAAAACAGCCAATACCCAACAGTCACCAGACTGTAACCTACATCAAGACAGAAACTGCCCAAACCTCAGGATCAACATTTATAATGTTCCCCAAACCCTCTTAAGTTACTCTTAAGTATCTGATGATTATGTAACCTCATTAATATTAAAATAAAAAAACAAGATATTAATATTAATCTAATATAGGTTTCCCAGCACTCAGCTGACTGGTTAACTGTTGCCACTCGAAAAACGCATTTAACTGGCTCAATTTGGTTCAAGGGGGTAGTGGGCTCCCTCCCTTCACCACACAAACTAAAACTGCAATTGGGGCAAAAGTGCCATGGTGCCATTAAATGTGATTGTGGGCTAACTGTACAGCTACATCCAAAGCACCTCAAAGAGATGCCTCACCTTTCCCCACAATGGGTTACTGATCTCAGCTGGGTTCCCTGAGGGTGGGGCATATCTCTCCGCACAGGGAAGGAAAATGGGAGGACAAGTCCCCCCACCCCCGGGTCTTGTGTACCTCTGAACAGCATTTACAGAACACAGAGCACAGACTTCGAAGTAGATCATCTGCTCGCCCTGCCAGCATAGAGGGAACAGGTAAAAATAGGGAGTGAAATCCGGAGCTGGCCTGTAAAGGGATCATGTCGGGGCCCTTCGGAGGAGCCAAGAGCGTCGGACTGTGTCCCCCTAAAACGAGCATCATCTCATCCCCGGGACGCTTTATTCTACAAAAGTTGTGTTTCGAACCCCGATCGTTAGCACTTCAAAAGGTTCTAGAATTGAAAATGCACATCTGAGTTTTGCCAGTACACTTTTTTTAATAAATAAGAGCGAATCCTTTATTGACCGATATATAATTAAAAAAAGGATGGAACTGTGTTGCACATTCTTCCATAATTTGCCTTTCAATATTTTACAAATGACAAGTGTAAACAGAAATAGAGGAGATTTAAACGGAGAGGGTCACTCATTCTGGAAAAACCTGCAAGAAAATTGTCTTGACGTTTTGAAATTCTCCATTGACAATCTACCGGTATAAAAATAATAATGTTTGGGAACTCTCGAAGCGGAACATTAGACGGTGAAACTCGGTTTCTTGTTCTCTCCTTGTTGCTGCGCTCAGTTCCTATTAAGTGGAATACTGAGGTGTGACAGACAGGTTGCTGACAGTTACAGGAATTCACATTTAAACACACTGTTCTAAAGGACAGTCATTCCATTTAAACAGCAATCAAGACTTTTTTTTGTGGTCACGATTATTGTTGAACAGCCAGGTTGCAAGATGAGCTGTGGAAACTGACGATGCAATTAGTGCTGTAGATATTTTTAAGATCTATAATTGGAAAGGGGGAGATTTCACTTAACAGGAACTTGAAGCAAGGGTACTCAAGACAAATACCAAAGAACGGGGATGTAGATAGAAAATGGATTGATTGAATTTTTCAAACCGTTTTTTTCTCTTTAAACCCGCAGTGCTGACTTGTTGAGTATTGGTAAGTGGAACCAAACGGTTCCCGGATTTTTTTTTGTTACGAATGTCTTTTTTTTGTTCTTTGTTTCTTTCTGCTGGGAGCTGAGTGCGCCGGGGAATGCCAAGACCCGCTGCCCATCTGTCAGTCTCCCGGAGCCGGGGTGCCGCTCCCAGGCTGCCGCACTAACAGCTGCCGGCTCCAACTCCACTGCTGCTGTCAGTATTCAATAAATAATCATATTTGTAATACAGGGGGTGGGTGTGGGGTGTTAGTGATCTCTCTCGTCTTCAATCTACACCCAGCTCAAATCAAAACACAACATGAAACTGTACCAAAAAATGTGCACGGTTAAAAAATCAAGCTCGATAGGCTCACAGGGGTATATACAATATAATACACAAGACTCGTCCATCGTTGTAACTTATTTTTAAAATAAATAAATTGTACAATTTAAATGTTCAATAACAACAAAAAGTATTTTTTTAAATAGTGCAACATTACTGGGGACCAATTACTGTTTCCATAACATGAAGTTGATTTCCATTTTGTAAAAAACTATAAATATTTTTAAAAGAAAAATAATAAACTATAGATGCCGAGGATGAATTGAAACAATTTTAAATTAAGACTATGTTTGTATCACAGTTAAAAACCTCTCACTTTTTACACAAAAAAGTTTGAAAATAAAACCCATAAATACAGTAGATTACAATCTTTTTTTAAAAATTGTTTCACTTATTTTTTTTAAATACTGGAGCATTTTTTTGTATTTTGATTTTTTTTTCTGTTGGTGTTTCCTGGGTTTCCCACTAAAGTCCAAGCGGGGGGGAGAGGGGGGGAGAGGGGGGGAGTGGCTCACCGTGGCTGCGGCGGCCGGGGAAGGACACCTGCGAGGCCGGGAAGGGGCGGCGGCTGCTCGCCCCCCGCTGCCAGTCCGTGGATGAGCACCCGGGGAACGATGGGTCGCTGGATGACGGGGTGAGGAGCGGCGGGACCCCGGTACATGTACATGGCCGTCGGGTCCAGGTTGGAGACGACGTTGGGGTGATAGAAATAAGGTGATGGGAACATGCGTTGCAGGGCCGAGTAGTTGCCAGCCTCTGCTAAAAGTTCCAGTCCCACCGCTGTCTGTCTTTTCCACTTGGTCCTGTTGGGGGGAAAAGGGGCAAAGAATGAATTCCACAGCTCGAGTTAAACCTGCATTAAAGAGCTTCCAATCTTAACACTTCAAATTCCAATGTGCTCCCCACTCCACAACATAAAGCGAGTTTATTCTCTTATTTCCTCGTTGCTTTGATCAGTCTCCGTTGAATGAATACAAACCAGATTGCATCACAACTCGGCTGTTCAATGACTGGACCCTGTTCCTAGCAGTGAATGGAAGCCGGGGCCAGGGTTTGGAGACACTGTCCTTTGATTGAAAGGGGTTCAGGAGCCACCTCATGAACCAGCGTCTGAGCCCAGTCTGTGAGATCAATGTGTGTGTGTGTTTGTGTTGTGCAGCCCTTCGTGTGCTGGCCATCATCATTCTGGCCATCAACATTTGAATGTATTTATCATAGATTATAGATATATGTGATTCTTAATAACTGGAATAAATAATCACTGGATTTTAAATCCAAGATTTCACACAGCTTGGTCAGGTCGGCACCGATAACGAGCTGTAAATGATATCTTTATTTTTAAACTCTGACAATATTAACTGAGATCTCAGCTAATTCCTGCAAACTTTAAACCTCGGAGTGAGAATCAGTCTGATCTGGGGAGGGGGGGGGGAGGAAACCGGCAACGAAAACTCATTTCCAAACAGCACCTTGGCTATTTCCCAAAGTGTGTATAAAGGAATGAGCGTTGGGAGAGCGTTTCCCTTTCTGAAAGGGAGGCCCTTCCTCCAATGTTTAAATCGTTCTTAAATTCCTTCCATTGTTCTTAATTTCGCGTTCGGTCATTTTATATTCAGTCTCGGTATTTCTAAAGTTCTATTTCCTGCCGGGCGAGAATGTTCAGAGGGGGTGGGGGCGGAATAAACCGAATGGAAAAGATCGAGATCGAGAGAGCCCATTGCTCCGGGCAGCGCCCTGTTCATTCCCGGGACTGGACAATCTGATTTGTACCGGTTTATGTATCATCTGCATTGCAGAATCTTTATTAAATTGCTTCCTTTTATCTGGGACCTATTCTCAGCGCGCGCCGCCGCCGCAATCCCCGAGTAGTTTCAACAAGTAATGTGACTTGTCTCCAGACTCTGAACTTCCTGCCATTCCTGGTGGGACAATCCGATCCCAGAGCCCCGCTGATCCGCCGCAATCAGCCCAATTGTCACCGTCCTTCCCATTAAACCATCTCACCGCCACTTCTTTCAATGATCCGCTCCACCTGCATCTCTCTCTCTCTCTCTCTCTGTGTTCACAGTTAGAATGGTGGCAACCAGAATGTCATTTATTCGTCAATAAACTGGTTTTAATAAAAAAAACATTGCTGCTTTAGGGGGGAATTCTTAAATTCCCCAACACTTTAAGAAAGGCGGGCGTGTGTTTAGTTGATAAAATGATGGTTGTGGCTCCCATTAATGAATTTATGAGCTGTCAGAATCCCCACTAATGGGGATTTGTCAATCAGCCTAATTTTTAAAGGCAGGCTGTCTCTCGGAGGATCCCAATTCTGTCACCAATCAATCGATCGATTAACTTTTAATTATGTTCCGCTCCTCGCCGTCTACAGTTCAAGGATGTCTTAATGGAGTGAGATTGAGTGTGTCAGGGCACAGGTCGCAAGCCCAGGCACGGGTCTCCGGCAGGTCTCTGTAACTGAATGTCAAGCGCTGGGGGGTAAGGAGCGGCAGACGTTACACCGAGCCTGTCTCCGGGTCCACGGCAAGGTAAGGGCCGAGCCCCCCTCTCAGTCTCTCTCTCTATATATCGCCCTGTCAGTGTCACTGGTAGATTACTACTCGCGGCCGGGATTGGCAACTAGTCCTTGTACAGAGCTGGCTCTAAATAGGAGCAATTACCGACCCATTCCTCAGAGAACGGATGAAGTAGGGGACAGGAGGCAGGGAGTAGGGGACAGGAGACAGGGAGTAGGGGACTGAAGGCAGGGAGTAGGGAATAGGGGATAGGGGGCAGGGGGGCAGTTCCGAAAGCTGCCATCAATACCACACCCGCATCGGAGGAGAATTGAGGGACATTTGAGTCGCTCTTGCTACTGATCAATTCCAGAACCTCCTTTCCCTCCCCCACCTGTAACACATTTCCTGGGAGGGGGTGTCGGTGTGTGAATGATTTTACCAGAACCATAAATCAGCACATTTTTCAGTTGCGGGTTTTGCTCTCAACATTCTGAAGTCCGGGCTAGAACTGCTGCTGCAGTTTCTCAGACATTATCTGATGTCAATCGGTAAAGAGCTGTACATCCGCAGGAAAGGGAGATAAATGAGGTTTATATCAAGTCCTGTCAGAGTCCATCTGTGCAATGCTGACTGGCATTCGCACAGCGATTTGATGTGGGGAGTGTAGATTCAGATTCACATTCAGAGCCCCATAACCTGCGCTCTTCCTGTGTTGAGAGAGAGGGGTGGGTATATGATCACACAAAGATTTTGACAGGATTTACCCCTATATATAACGGTCTTAACATTAATACAATTGGTCGCTTGAATTGATTGCCTTTATACTGGCCACCCAGAACAGCAAAAATACCTAAATGTGACATGAATGAAACTGTAAAATAATAAAGTTCTTATCACTAATATAACACGAATCTTAATGTATTATCTGTAGGTGTTATAGCATATATAAATACACAGTGGCGTTACTGTCCTGTTCTATCGTAAATAACGCGGAAACTACAACATAAACTCTCTTTCAAGTGTGGCCCTTATCCCTTCCCCTGGCAGATTTTTCAATCCTAGTTAGTTTGACAGCTTTATGTAACTGTTCGCCCCAGGGTGCCTAGAGATGATTGCTTCTCTTTGTGGTGCTGTTCCTCTACCTTATGAGCAGACAGTTTTCATCATCTCCTCTTTTGGGCCCAGTTTGGAGAGTAGTTTGAGTGATATTTAAGGGTAATTGCAGCTCCTCGTGTGAAGTACACTTCCTCTGGCGCTCTGAGCCTGTATTGTACGGTCTCCTTTGGGACCTGAACCAAACCGATTTCTTAAAGGAGGTGGTTAGTAGATCCAGGTAATAAGTGCTTTACACCCAACCTCAACGACAAATTCGATCCGATAGCTGATGCTTAAATGCAGGTTCTCGGTCTAGGTGTGTCCGCCTTGTGTAACTAGCATTAAATAGGGGATAGAGAGAGAGAGAGAGTGAGAGGGGGGAGGGAGGGGGGGGGGGTCTCCATGACAGGTGGCTGCTTAATCCAAAAGCAAACTCGTGTGATTAAAAAGCCGCTAGTTCTAATTATTTTCTGAACTGTGTAGATGTTAACAGGACGACAAGAAATTGGATATTGCAACGTGCTGTACCTACATTAAGATCTCACTTCCCACTCACTGAGCATTCATTTACCCACAAGCAAGATGAGTGATTCCCATTTTCGGTTCAAATACAATTCGGATGGAACTAATAGAATTAAGTGATGCAGGAACGGACTGAAAGTGGTAGGACGTATACAACAACAACAACTTATATTTAGATAGCGCCTTTAGCGTAATAAAACACAATAAAGGGTGGGCCCCAAATAAAGTCCAACCAAATGTCACCTACATCTGGATTGCTCGTGGACAAACAATGGAG
The DNA here is from genome assembly GCA_030390025.1 of Squalus acanthias. Taxonomy (NCBI): domain Eukaryota; kingdom Metazoa; phylum Chordata; class Chondrichthyes; order Squaliformes; family Squalidae; genus Squalus; species Squalus acanthias. Next base: position 87,169,974 of record CM059438.1, read on the forward strand.
AGGGGATTTCACCCAATGGGCATTCAACCAGATGTTGCTGCCACTGGACTCTTCTGTCTCAATGGGATTGGTTCATTGTGGCCGATTGATATTGAAGTGGCTCGCTGTTCCTGGCCTCCTCTTTCGGGACCATATTTCGAGACACTTTGGTTAGGAGGATGTTTGTTGTTTAGGTTTCAATGCAGTTTAGTAATTTCTTTTCCAGATTACTCATTTAAATTTATTTTGGCATGGTTCTCCCCAGTGTGTGTTTTATTACATCTCTGCCCCTGGGGCATTTACAGAAGAGCTCACATCTGCAATGAGACTGCTGTGTGGCGCCTTCTGTCAAGTTTCTCGTTGTTTCAATTGTTGTAATCTGTGCCTCGCCTTACCTCGAGACTTTAAATAATTTTGACTTTATCATTCGTTTGACACAGTTAAATATAGCTTAACGTTGTTTGGTACTGATATGAAAAAAAACTCCCCAGTTAATGCATATAGAGAGAAAATTCATAATATCGAGCCCACACCTCCCTTTCAACCGCGGGTTCGATTTTATACTTTTCTAATTTCAGTTCCTGGTGTGAGCGCTGCTCGCTGTCTGACCGCTGGTTTATTGAGCGCGGTTCCATCCAGTGTATTGGTGATGGAATGGGTTCAGTTACTTGGATTATTTTTTTGTACATTTTTGATGTCCTCGGCCCCTGCTACTAACATTTCAAAAGTGGATTGTACGCCTTGTCCCCCTGCGCTAAATTAGGTTTCGGCACCTGTTTTGGTTCCGTTTCCTTCTACAAGATGTATTCTCCATGCCAAATACACTAACTCCTGACCCACGGCCAGGATCCCTTCCCAGAAGAAGCCCGCCCGTCCCTCGCCCTGTCTGATATCATTGGTGATCTTACAGAACCCTCAAACCTCACTGCCACCCCACCCCCTCCCTCCCCCGTCAGTTCATTGCTTCGTTAACAGAACGCAAGAGTATGGAGACAAACTGAGTGGTCAGAGTCAACCCTCTTTTCTGAGGCGCTAGTTGGATTTTTAACGGCCGCTGTGATTCACATTCGCTTGTGCAAGTTTACAAACTGTGTGAGACAGAGCGGACAATAATCCCGACTCATTCTAACATTCTTTGTAACCTAGTTCTGAGTTTGTGGGGATTCTATTCCCATTCTGAGATAGAGTATTTCTGTGATCCGTGTATTTGTTCCCAGAGCCTGTGGAACTGGTGTGGGATAGATGATGGTTTAGACATTTCACTCTCCACTAATGTGGGTTGATTTTCACACCTTGCCAGATGTGGAAATGTGACCATTTAAATCTCGGAGCTGGATGCCTCCCCTCCCCGTATTGTCCTGCAGTGGAGTTTTGTGATCGTTTATATTCCCCCCCTCCCCCTGTTGTGTTTGATTTGATTCTCGCCTCTTTGTTGTCTTATGAATTGGTTGTAGTTGTGTCGGCCTCACCTCCTGTTCTGGTACCAGGTTTTGACCTGGGTGTCTGTCAGGTTGAGGGAGGCCGCTAGTTCCATCCTGTCCTGCACACTCAGGTACTTCTGCCTCTCGAAGCTCCTCTCCAGCTGTGCCAATTGGTGGTCGGTGAAGGCCGTGCGGGCTTTGCGGGGTTTCTTCAACCGGACAGGCGGGCTCTCCCGGCTACTCGAGATCTCTCTCTCCGCCTCTTCTTTGACTGCCCATGAATAGGAGAGGGGGGAGAAAAATACACACACAAGTACAGTCACAGAGCACACTTGCAATTCCTTATCCAGTACTAACACTGCAGAATGCCAGGCATTGTAAAGCTACCCCTATCCAAGGAGAGGGCTTCACTTTTTTTTTAGCAAGCTCCCACTTTGCGGCCGGGAAACTTGAATAAACTATTGGTTGTCCTCTGGGAGTTTGCTCAGGTGCACGTTTCTCGCAGATACACAATGCACGCACTCCGCGTTCATGTTGCTAACTCCTGATAATTATCATGAGTACCAATAAATATTGGTTCAAAGCCCCAGGAATGTCAGCCTGTTTCCTTAAAGACTGCTCGGATATTCTTGACTATTTTGCATTCAAAGTGCAGGGTCTTGGGTTTCGCTCTGGAATTACAGCAGGGAGCCTGGTTAACATTTTAAACACTTTTACAACAAGACCAGCAGCTCTTTTATTCCCCCTCCCAAAGCCGAACAAATTATGTTTGATTCTCTTTCATTCTGCTTTGTAATTACTGGAGCTACACACGGCCAGCGCTCTGTCTCTCTGTCTCTGTGGGTGTGTGTGTCAGTCTATCTCTCTGATAGCTGGTAACCTCCTTACGGAAATCATTTTCGGTCTGCTGTTATGAAATGACACATTAATTAAAGAGGTGTTTGAGTTCACAAGGCCGCAAGCGGCCGCTCAGACAACCAGTGCCTGTCCTGGACGCTATTTTGTTCCATTTAAAAGCTGGACTCCTGCTGTGCTTGCAGGTACGAAATAAGGGCAGAATACAGCAGTTCTTTGTCTGCGTGTACCGAGTGGGTTTGAGAAGGGACGAGAGGGCAGAAAGGAGACTGGATACTCGGATCTAATTCGACTGGCCAGGAAGGAAACAATCCCTTTAATTGAGCCACGGGGGAACCTGCCCCGAGCTGTCTGAGGCGGCAACTCGGCCGATTAGAGACCCAATCATCGAACTATCCTTCTTCAAAATCCTGATCACAGGATTATTTTGCAAATGACACCGATTCCTTGAAGCCGACTGCGTCAATTAGATGCAGGGACCGGGAATATCCTGCACAGGACGGCGCGATTTAACTCGTGTTATACAAATTAAACCCTTCAGAAGCGAACAAAGCCGATCAGTGCCAGAATACTTCAAAAATAAAACTGATCATAGGATTATTCCGCAAATGAAAGCGAACCCCGAACAGGGAGGCTGAGTGACCACTTCAGTGCGGTGTTCCATGCACAAACTGTTCGACAAAATATTCCACCTAAAGCCGAACTCTACTTTCCAACCAAAGCGATTGTAGCTATTGTGTCTGTCCCTTCATCTCCCACCGAGTAACATCTCTCCATTTAAACTTGATCCTGTAAGATAGACAGGGGCCACTAAAGAATGCATTACCTGCGCTAACTGTCCACACCGATACAGTATAAACAAGGCCAATGTTGTACACACTCAGGGTCAACAGAATCATCAGTGTCCAGAACGCGGCTCCACGAATCTAGCTCAAACTGTCCTCCTTTTAGTGATAATTCACAGAACGAGCCCATCTTTTTTCAGGGTCACAAGAGAGGCGAAGTCACCGAGAGAGGCTCCTTTCTTTCTCTTCGCCACTGTGGCTGTGATAATCATTCAATTTGTTCTCAATCGGTTGAATGTGCGAGGAAGCGGCTCCCACAATTATACCAATTCGAAATCGGCTCGGCCCCAAACCCAGGTTTAAAGAGCGCAGCCCCTCCCTCAAACTTTCAGTGACACATGCTGCATTTCGCCGAATGCTCGTTGTACCAGTCTGAATCCAGAGACAAATATCATCCCATTTACTGCATTCATTGCACTATTCTGCTTTGGCGACTATGAATACGGAGATACAGGGCTGCACTGTATAGCTAGTCATGTAATTACCGGGAAATAACACGACTTTTATTGTCTGTGAACCTGCAAACATTCAGCGACCAAAATCTTTCTGACCTGTGTAATTAATTGACTGAAATTCACTGCAGAAAGTTCTGGTCTGCTTTTATTAAATTCATTTAACATTTAAAAAATATACACAACGGGGATTTATGCAACTCATCAGTTCCAAGATACAGTATCTGAATATTGTGGGGATTATATCAATCACTCTGGCTCCAGTGAAAATGGAGAGAAATTGTATAACGAACTATGTCATCCGGAAGCGAGCACTGAAAACGGTTCTATAACAAACACTTTCTTTTATTGTGAAGCAAAAGGAAGCCTGTTAACCCACTCTGCCGGTTAACTTTATTAAGACGCCAAAAAAATCCCTTTCAGGGGCTCCGAAATACTTGGATTATTAGCAGACTTTATCAGCTTTTTGAAACACTTCACTCCAAAATACAGAATGAGGAAAAATACTTTTGAAACCCAACCGAAGATTTAAAGGTTTAGTCTAAATAATTATATTTGGAATATTCCCGTTTCGAAGTGTTTAATTTTCGAATTTGCACCTTGTAAAAATAGAAATTGACAAGAAACTTAAATCAAAGTTTCGATTGCAGCAGGGACGAAATGAGCTGTTAGAAAATCGGTTTGTGTTTGAAAATCGGACAGTAACTAACTCAATCTGCGGCTACAGACATTGACTCGGAGTTTCCTGGGAATCTCCGAATTTTACTCCGTTATTTAGATAAACGTTGGCAAGTTTAGCGTTCCCTCCCCCCCATGAAATATATGAGGCCAGTCAGAGCTCCGTTTCTGTCGCTTTAAATGAGCCCCGGCCCAGTATAACTTACTGGTCTATTTTGTTCCCCTTGATTTATGTTAAGTTGCACTAACTTTGACAGGTTATCGTTTCAAAATGACGTTTATTTATTCATGTCCCTTTAGCTGATTGAACGCTTCTGATGCTGTTTAAAGTCTTGGGCGCCGTGCGAGCAGATGCGACTCTGAATCTTGTCATTTAAAAAAAAAAGTTTGCTATGAAAACTTTCATAACTCCCCCTCCGTAATCCCCCTCCCCTCCCTCCCACACAAACACATTTTTACTTCTTGGTGACGGGTTTGTAGTAAATTCAGAATTATTTTACGAATAATAGGTTGAGTCGAGGCTGCCTGGTGCTGTCCTTGTGATTGCCCCTCACACCCTGAAATGTTCCCCACCTCCCTGAGCCGGTGTGTTTACAGTATGCTTTCTGACTTTATTCCCATTTACTGATACTTTTTTCCAGTTATTACTGGTGATCAAAGCTACTCGCCTTCAACCGAAAAGATTCCAAATGGGAGGTATTGGTTTTCACCCTAACAAGTTAATACCAGCAAAACAGTTGGAGCTGTTTTAATTTTTTTTATATATCTTTATGTTCAATGTGAAGTGTTTTAAATAACTTTTGGCCGCTCGGTTTTCCTTCAGTCTGTAACTCGCATTGTCGCTACACCGAATCACAAAATAACATCGCCTTCGGTGAAATCTAATTTCTTTTGACAAAAGTTTCTCCAATCGACATTTGATTTAGTCCAAATCAACTGGGGAAAATTGGCAACGTTATTGTTACAATTCAGCACAAATCTGAAGTCCAAGCGCCTGGTTAGAAATCTGCACCAAAATGCCAGCTCACAGCTTTGAGTATCTCTCTATCCAAATCTGACACATTTGACACAATCCGGCGCTTTGCTCTTGATTGTAAAAAAAAATCACGGCCTAACGGGCTAAATTATATTTTAAATGCTGCTTCGTAAAAGTAACAATTTATATTGAGTGACGAGTTTCTGTAATTAAATTAAAGTCCTTTGAGAAATATTATCTGGGAGATTCCGCCTTCATTCCCCCAGAAAGTGCAGTCGGTACAGTCCTGCACCATTTGGGGACAAGGGGCACATCTCGTTCTCAGAGCAGAGTTGGGGAGACACAGTCAACTATTTTCCTGCATCGTTGTATTTTAATGGGAAACATATTTCTAACCGCTGCGATCTTTTGTCACATACTTTTCGGGTTTGAAGTTTTAGCGCTGTAAACTCTTTCCCCCACGGTGTCCATTCTCGGGTGTGTGTGCAGTGATCATCGGCGGATTGACTTCGGAATTGGCGAGTTTGACCCGAAAGTGAGATGTCAGCGGTGGAAAGGAGGCGAGAGCCTCTCGCATCAAAGGTACCAAACTCGACACTGCTGCAGTTTGACAGACGGTGTCTCGGTGTTACCTTTGTTCCAAAAAGCGACGGAAATAATTCAAGTGCTACCCTGGGTTTTTTTTAAAATTAATTTGGTGTATTAAGTACGGAACGACACTGCCCGACCAGAGAGGGGAGAAACTAACGCACACAAATACAGATATTATACAAATAGAATCTGCAACCCTCCAACACGGTAGTTTTAGATTGTAAAGGAATAAACAATGGTTAAAATTCCCTATAATACGGCCTTTTAAGATCAGTTCTCCCAAAATGGGGATTTTCAGATTCCCAGTGTATAATTCTGAAAATCACTGGAGTCATCTCCTTCCCCCAGAACTTGTATTATTGGTCATTTTCTCAGTTTGACCCAGTTCCCTCCTTACCTTTATATTCCGTGTCTGAGGACGAGTTCTCCCTTTTGTCCAGTTTGTCTCGGAATTCTTCCCCGTGTTTGTGCGCCGAGTCTTGGGCAGCCTGGCCGCTGCTCGAGTACGGGGCGCAGGCCGCCAAAGGTTTGCAGTCGCCCAGAATGTCTCTGATGAGGAAGGAGGAGGTAGCAGTCCTGGGCTGGGGAGCGGCGCACAGCTGCCCCGGGTGCGGCTGCGACTCCATTCCGCCCGCCGCCCCCGGCAGCTGCGGCGCCGCCTCGCCGCACTCCAGCCCGGGCGAGGAAGGCGAGCTCTGCTCGCTGCCTACATTCGACACTGGGCTGAGCCCGGCTTTCATCTCCGGGGGAGACCTGCAGTCGCCCATCAACGGCTCTCCTTTGGCCAGGACGGGGCTGACTGGCCTGTGAGATAAAATCGAGTCAATCCCAAAGCTGGAGCCGTTGGCGCCTTCCATATCTCACACTTTTAAATGGTCATTTGGAACTTGGATACAAACTTTGACTGAAGTTGGTGGCGAAATCCTTGAACTTTCCAAATAATGATCCGGAGCAATTAAACCCTTGACTGAAATTTCCAAAAAGAAAGTTGGTTGAAATCTGGAGCTGTCTGTGGCTGGGCAACTTGGCGATGGTCTGGTTGAGAGAGAGCGAATGGAGGATGAGAGAAGTTTCAGCACCTTGGACAAGGGCCGATCCGCTCCTCGCAGGGCCGCTCTCCGCAGTCCAGATTTCTCGCTCCCGGTGATACTTTTGGACTAAAATGAACTTCTGTCACTTTACCAGGGTCTTTTTTTTTTCTTTTTTTTTAACGTGTCTCTAACACGTGTCTGAGGAAAAGCCGCTCTGATTGGGGCTTCTCTCCCTGACATCACGGTGACTGCAAACCCGACCCTCTTCTCGGCTCCATCAAAGGAGCGAGTGACGCCCAGAACCGGCTCTCCACCAGCAACTCCCGCACTTGGTTTAGATTACAGCAATTCTGGATCTGTGGGTGGTTGTGGGGGGGGGGGGGGGGGCAGAGAGGCTGAGGCTCGACAGGCAGAACCTTTTCTATTTTCTGCTCTAGTCTACGGCAGGTCTGCGGAAAGTGGGGAGTCTGAGTAAAGTTGCCGAGTGCAAGATGCAGTGTCCGTGCATTGGGAGTCCGGCGACTTTCAAAAAAAAAAGATTTGTTGCTGTGTTTAGTGGCCAAACACGAACGCTGATTGTCTCTGTCGGTCGCTGTTGATACAGGCCGGGATTCTGATGAATAATCTGCTGATGTTAAAGGCCGATTTCTCCCGGTAGTTGCTGCCTTTCCTGGGCTGTCCGAACAGTTATTTCGGTAGAGTTCGGTGATCGGATACCTTTTGAAGAGTTTAAACCGACTTTATGTCATTCCCAGTGTAATTATCAGTTCCACATTGAGCAGAAGAAGTTCCTCAACTTAATTTTTTTAAAACAACAAAATGAAACGGCAAAGGCCAAAGTATTGTCGATGGGAATGACCAGAGACACAAAGATGTTCAGCTGGAGTAAAAAAAAAACCTTTTGCAGTTAAACTAACCGGAAGCGTTTGGAGTCGATCCCTCTCTTCTGGGATCAAACCATTGACATTTTTAAACAGTCAAAAAGTGTTAAAAAATTAAACAAGAGGTGAAATCACGAGAATGTGCATCACAGAACATGGCATGATGGCTACATTTCACGCATTTCAAACTACATTAATAACAGATACAACTATTTCATAATGTTAAATTATTCACGATGATAAGTATCCTGTGCGACGTGCAATGTGTTGCATTTGGCGAAGGCCAGAGAGTGAGGGCAGGACTGTGTCCAATTAAAATCTGTTGGGAGACAGAGTGCACCTGACCCGTGTTAATAATCGGGAGTGATTCGGGATCTCAGGCGGTGTTGCCTGTTTCTGGGCTCCGGTGATGAGCGGCTCCCTGAGATTGGGGTGTCTTGGCTGCTCCGGCCCCTCACTCACTGCTTGATGCAACTACAAACACACACGGGGAAGTGACTCAGGTACACCGGACCTGAAATGTCGATGTTCACGCCGTGTTCTCGGCGCTCTGACGTGTTTACTGTTTTATTCCTATTACTTTTCACTAATTAAAGACACAATCGTGTATTTCGTTCTCAAGCACGTCACTCTGGTGAGTAAATCGCAGGCCACAGGAACAGGATCACATTATGGGCTGGTCTAAGGTTTAAAATCCATGTTAATGCCAGCCTTGATCTCAGAGCATGTCCTTTACTGCTTCCCTTAAAACTTGTCTCTGTTTATTACCATCTTGGTCCTTGTATCGCCCCTCTCTGTTTCTGTGTGTGTGTGTCTGCCTGACTCTGTCTTACTGTCTTTTTATCTGTGTTTCTATCTCTCTATCTGTAAGACTTTCTTTTCTCATTCTATATCAGGAAGGCCGCTGTCTTCTAAAAAAAATCTGTATCTGCTTCTATCTCTTTTTTTTATTTCTCTTGCTCTCTCTCTCTCTACCCGGCTAATCTCCTTTTCATCTTCTGTCTTTCTCCAACCAGGACAGTTTTTGTTTCTATTTCTTTTCAAAACTTTCCATTAAATTGTCGCCTCCACTCCCAGCAGACGCCGCTAGCTCCAGTTTGCATTCACCAGGGGGAGGGAGCCAGTACCTGGCACATTCACCAGGGGAGGGAGCTGGTACCTGGCACATTCACCAGGGGAGGGAGCTGGTTCCTGGCACATTCACCAGGGGAGGTAGCTGGTTCCTGGCACATTCACCAGGGGGAGGAAGCCAGTACCTGGCACATTCACCAGGGCAGGTAGCTGGTACCTGGCACATTCACCAGGGGAGGTAGCTGGTTCCTGGCACATTCACCAGGGGAGGGAGCTGGTTCCTGGCACATTCACCAGGGGAGGTAGCTGGTTCCTGGCACATTCACCAGGGGAGATAGCTGGTTCCTGGCACATTCACCAGGGGAGGTAGCCGGTACCTGGCACATTCACCAGGGGAGGTAGCCGGTACCTGGCACATTCACCAGGGGAGATAGCCGGTACCTGGCACATTCACCAGGGGAGATAGCTGGTTCCTGGCACATTCACCAGGGGAGGTAGCCGGTACCTGGCACATTCACCAGGGGAGGTAGCCGGTACCTGGCACATTCACCAGGGGAGATAGCTGGTACCTGGCACATTCACCAGGGGAGGGAGCTGGTACCTGGCACATTCACCGGGGGAGATAGCCGGTACCTGGCACATTCACCAGGGGAGGGAGCTGAGATCGCGCATGCCGAGGGAGAGACATTACCTGCGCGTTCATGGATTGGAGGCTGGGACAGTGCGCTTTCAGAGATACATTTAACTGGTTGTTTGGGTGCGCATTCCTGGAGGATCAGTTGGCACAGTTCGAGCTCACGGTAAAGCCGAGGTCCTCTCCAGGCAGAGAGACTGGCACTGCGCGTGACCGTAGCCGGTGAAACAGGAGTCCCACAACAAGATGCGCGCTCCCGACCCTTCAGCGGAGAGCTACAAACTAAACTGGCTTAAATGGTGCTGGCATTCTGTCTGTGCACCTGCTATTGTCGCACATACAGCCAGCTGTTCAATCCTTTATCTAATGTGTTCAGAGGTGACGTACTGTGGACACGTTTGCAGCCGAAGGCCCTAAACATGTCTATCCACGGTATGCCAATAAGTATAAAATCTATCTAATTATCTGATATTTTGTTCATTTCTCCTATTTTACACAATATTCTATTATAGATTCTGTACCTTTATATTGGTGCATATGCTGTGTGTGGGTACACATTTATAGCTCTATATGTTGCGTCTATATTAATATATACACGATGTATGTACATTTACAAGGTGTTGGGGTAATGGATTTTTGTATCTGCAAATCACAAAAAAAAACCTTTTCTATCTCTCTCTCTCCCTCTCTCACTGTCACTACCCCGCGGCCTGGTCTTATTTTAAAGGTTCGTTTCGGTGTAATTGCAGTCATCCAGTTGCGGGTCGTTTTTCACCCCCGCATCTACCTGGTGTGCACCGAAGTTGTGACTGTGTGTTAATCATTTACACGAACTCACTTGGCGGTCCCGAGTAAAGACACCGCGGCTGTCAAAGGCTGGGGGGCAGGACAGAGGCCACGGCTCTGGGTCGCTGCACCCCCCCCCCGCCCCACCCCCGTTGAGTTCGGACAAGTTTTAATATCTGTTTCACTTCTCTGCCAATCTGAACCGCGAGCAGTGAGCGGGAACCCGCCTCAACAGGACTATTTCACCCAGCCTTTCACTTGTAAATGTTGATAAACTGTTGGCAGAAACGGAATATTTTGATCTAGATCCAGGTTGTCACTCGGCACGAACCGGTACCTGTCAATCTAGCGCTTGCTCCGCTCGCCCCAGATGTTAAGAATCGGCTTTTAACTAAAATCCCTTTTAATCAGAACATTTCTTGTTCCGTGTAAGCCGTTTAACATCAGTTGTTTCCTGCTTACCCGATCCTTAGCTTTTCTTTCTATAAAAAGTAAACAGGCTGAGGATATGTTTGAGAACACGCGTGTTATTGATCATTAATGTTTCTAAGTGCAAAATTACATGAATGAGAAAAAGTCCAAGATTCTTTTTGAGAATGCAGTCGATGCTGTGCGGTGATGTGATGCCTCAACTAGACATATGTTGGGAGGAGTGACGAACCCCGCACTCTCCTCAGCAAACCCAACTAACCCGAACAAAGTCTGTCCGAAATGTGACTCCCTGGCCAAACAGGTCCCTGTCCGAACTCGGGCCGGGTCAACAACCGGCCCCTGCAACCATCTCATTGCTGACAGTTTAAATATCTTCGTATGAATGAATAGATTTAAGGGGGGAATCCGGGGCGGGGGGATGAGGGGAAATTACACAGATATTTATTATAATCTGGAATTCACTGCCTGAAAGGGCGGTGGAAACAGATTCAACAGTAACTTTCAAAAGGGAATTGGATAAATATTTGCAAATGAGCAATTTGCAGGCTTTGGGGAGCGGGACTAATTGGATAGATCTCTCAAAGAGCCGGCACAGGCACCATGGGCCGAACAGCCTCCCTCTGTGCTGTACGATTCTGTGATTTCACCACACGACAGGGAAGAGTCTTTAACTCAGTGAAATTTTGAAAATTGAACGAATTTTAAAAACTTGCGTGTCCAGGCAATGTCTTTCAAACCGATATACCGATTCAGAACAGCCGCTGATCTTCCTGGGCCAGGCTGTCGAGCAGGTGTCTTCCGGAGAGCGGAGTGTCCCAGCCCCCGGAGAGCGGAGTGTCCCAGCCCCCGGAGAGCGGAGTGTCCCAGCCCCCGGAGAGCCGAGTGTCCCAGCCCCCGGAGAGCCGAGTGTCCCAGCCCCCGGAGAGCCGAGTGTCCCAGCCCCCGGAGAGTCCCAGCCCCCGGAGAGCCGAGTGTCCCAGCCCCCGGAGAGCGGAGTGTCCCAGCCCCCGGAGAGCGGAGTTTCCCAGCCCCCAGCCCCCGGAGAGCCGAGTGTCCCAGCCCCCGGAGAGTCGAGTGTCCCAGCCCCCGGAGAGCCGAGTGTCCCAGCCCCCGGAGAGCGAGTTTCCCAGCCCCCGGAGAGCCGAGTGTCCCAGCCCCCGGAGAGCCGAGTGTCCCAGCCCCCGGAGAGCGGAGTGTCCCAGCCCCCGGAGAGTCCCAGCCCCTGGAGAGCGGAGTGTCCCAGCCCCCGGAGAGCGGAGTGTCCCAGCCCCCAGCCCCCGGAGAGCGGAGTGTCCCAGCCCCCGGAGAGCGGAGTGTCCCAGCCCCCGGAGAGCGGAGTGTCCCAGCCCCGGAGAGTGGAGTGTCCCAGCCCCCAGCCCCCAGCCCCCGGAGAGCGGAGTGTCCCAGCCCCTGGAGAGAGGAGTGTCCCAGCCCCCGGAGAGCCGAGTGTCCCAGCCCCCGGAGAGCGGAGTGTCCCAGCCCCCAGCCCCCGGAGAGCGGAGTGTCCCAGCCCCCGGAGAGCGGAGTGTCCCAGCCCCCGGAGAGCGGAGTGTCCCAGCCCCCAGCCCCCGGAGAGCGGAGTGTCCCAGCCCCTGGAGAGAGGAGTGTCCCAGCCCCGGAGAGTGGAGTGTCCCAGCCCCCGGAGAGCCGAGTGTCCCAGCCCCGGAGAGTGGAGTGTCCCAGCCCCCGGAGAGCCGAGTGTCCCAGCCCCTGGAGAGCGGAGTGTCCCAGCTCCGGGCTGGAAGGTTAGGGTGTCTCACCCTATTTGTTGGAGGAGCATTTCCAGATCGATCATAGGCGGGCAGTCACCTGGACTGTACTGACCTCCAGGGTGAAGGAGGCTCCATCAAAACCAACGGCTAATTAATTGTGTCATAAGAATTGAAATCGGATTATTCCTGTTTGAGAGTCCTGTTAGAAGGTAGCTCATTTAATAAGGTAATTTATTCAAAGTTGAAGACACTTTTTTCATTTCTGCTGTTCCCTAAAGTTAAGACAGCGTGATCCTATCTATACACGTTTGATAAACATACGACATATGTTTTGAGTTGCAGGGGAAGAAAACATTTTGTAACTAATTTATTCCGTATATGTAAAGCAAGTATAATTCATGAGCAAGTTATTCCCATATAGCAATATAACAATCTACAATCCGGTGAACACAAGACTGGAGACTGATGACAATGAGGTCACAGCCTTCTCCTATCCCATTGGTTATACGGTTGTGACAAAAGGAGGTAAGAAGGGAAAAAGATCCAAAACCATTTCCCCCACCCACTCCACTCCAAAATCCATTAAAGGAAAAGAATGGTTAACGGAGTAGAGGGAGGTGCGAAGGGACCGGTGCACACATGTCATTGTCAGGGCACTGAGCCATCTCCTGCAGTCTGGACACTTCATTGTAACGCTCTGATGGAGCAGTTATACAGATAGCCCTTGGATACCAGGTCGGGTGGATGGGTGGATTCTGGCCAGCTCTCCTCACAGGCCGCACACCGTGGTCCATTTTTAATGTTAATAAAGAACCAATGTGTCCCAGCAGTCAGCTGGACCACGAGAACTCTCTAAGAAGCCGCTTTGGGCCGGTACAAAGCATCTCCTCACGACCATCTCACACCAACGACCTAAATCGGACTTGGGTGGATTTGGAGAAGGGCCTTATATTTTATGTCAATCAGCACCCAAACTTATTTCGCATTGAGGGAGATTGTATTTAATACGCAATTTCCTCATTGCACTTCCCTAGATGTGTGGTGCAAATCCCGAGTCAGGACCGAAACTAAGTTTGGTGCAGAGTCTCACACTGCTTGAGACTCTGCGGAGTGTCACTCCAGTGCGGTGTTGAGCCTGCTTTACAAAGTGCTCAGGGCGGGGGGTCTGTTGAACCGCCTAAAAAAAACGTTAAGAATTGGGATTCTCGCTACCTACTATCTAAACATTGCACGTTTTCACTGTTGGGAGAGAGCTCATGGGGAGCGCGGGTTCACCTATGGCACTGGTTAGAGATGTTGAACCCGAGTAAAACAAATCTAAAGCCCCCCAAAAAAGGTGGCAGATCTACTATCAGTCACAGACCAACAGGCTATTCCAACTTACAGTAAGTGGAGCAAGCAGCAATAGTTCTTTTTTAAGTCTACAAGCTCGCAAAGACATAGATCCAGAGCTTGAATCAATCCACTAGACCGCTGAGCGAAAAGCAAAGGAATGTGTGTCCCAGGCAGAGCTCGATCCAAAGAAAGGGAGCAAACTCGAGGCAGAGAAGGAACATTGCAAGTTCAAGGCGAAGGAACAGGAGAAACAGCCCCAACACGCAGAGACCCTGTGCAAACTCTAGGGAGAGGGCAGGCAGCATCAGCCTGCTCATGAACTGATGGGGAAAGGCATATCAACAGTGTCCAGTAAATAATTGAATCTTGGAATGGTACAGCACAGAAGGAGGCTATTCGGCCCATCGTGCCGGTGCTGGCTCTTTTGAAAGAGCTCTCTAATTAGCCTCACTCACCCGTTATTCCCATAGCCCAGTCGATCTGTAGAGAGCATTTTCACTAAATCCAATCTGATACCAAGTTTTAAAGCAGGGGACTATATAGATAGTTTCATAAGGGTTTTGAATTATTCGCAAACCACTGTAAGAGGGACGAAGAAGTTTAACGGTAAGAGACTTGGATAAATTCAATGGACAATGCAGAACATGACATTGTGAAATGTGCTAATCTCGCTGCTTATGACTTAATTCCCGAATCATATTTATCATTTATTAAAATTACTGAGTGAATCACAACATTTCATTTTGAAATGCTGTAAAAATTCCCATGTCATGCTTTCTCAACGGAAGATGCATTAAAAACCATCAACTTTTACCTGTAGGACCTGTAACACCTATAGCTAAGCGCTGAGATTGGCAATTACAATGTAAAATGCGTGTCATTTAACAATCACTGTGTTTATTGGGGCAGGATGTTTTTTTTTCATCTAATGTTATATGACAGACATTTAACATTGTAATTGCCAATCCCAGTGCTGCCTATATTGACATATGACTTTTCCTTAGTGGGGTACATGGGGGTTGCCAGAATTGCAAGCTGTGAGGTTTTTGTGATTTTTGTTTTACTTTTTTAACAGGAAAAACAAATTACAAAACCTCTGCAATTGCACAGCAAGATTTAACAATCACTGTGTTTATTGGGGCTGGATGGCGGGGGCATTTGCCTAATATTAAATCGTGCTGAAATAGCAACCCGCTCCCCTTCAATAGAGCACAAAATCTGTCCCTGGACTGGACTGGTCAAAAGACTTTGTTTCGCATCCACTGAGGGTAAAATCTGGCTCGGGTCTCCAATGAACTCATGGACCCTCCCGTCTCCACACTGAACAAGTAGTCTGGATTAGTAAATGTCCTGTGCTGAACCCCCACACCTATTAATTTGAAAGTTAGCATCTCGATGTAAGGCAACCTGCTCTCCCCCATTCAGGAGAAACCTGGGGCCTGGAAGAAAAGTCAACCCAGCTCCCCTCTCCCCCAAATAAGGAATAATTCATCCTGAGAGGAACTTAAACCACCCCCTGTCTCCTCCCACCCTTCACTGAGCAGATATTCAGACCCTGGCTCCATTTAGCCTGCCCACCCCTCCATACTGAGCAAAGATGCAGGAATGGGGGTTGCAAGGTCATAAACTTCCTTCCTCACTGACAAGAAAGTCTAGGCCTGGGCGAGGAAAGGGTAACAACCATTTCTCTCCCCTATGAAGAGTTTGCCACCCCAACTTTCCTGCCATATTCCCACTCTGCTCCACCTCCAAGAGGTCAGGGAATAGACGTAATGAAGTGTGTGATCAAATTAAAGAATGACCCGACTATTTTGGCCACCCACACACAGTAAAACACATAATGTGCCCAGGGGTGGGCCGCCAGAAAAGTTGCTATGATGACAATGCCTGGCACCAGAGAGGTAGGTCAGAGTGTGCTGGTTCTGCTGCTAGTGTGATGTAAGAAATTATATATCTGCTGGTCAGATCCATACACCGTGGTGGAAAAGCCCAGTGAGGTAGTTTATGTAAATGAGATACCCAATCAACCAGGTAAGAATTAGATGCAGCACGTGAATATGCTGAAACGTATCCCACCCATGACAAAGAGGCCTTGTGTGTTTATGCTGCCCTGTAGGAAAGCGAGGAAGTGAAATCCATGACCTCTTCTCTGAGAGTAAAAGTGGATGAATGACCAATTCAGTTATCTTCCACATAGACACAGCAAGCTAGGAAGTGTTGCTAGGGGTTTGGTCATTGTTCTTGGGCATTACAACAGTGATTACACTTCAAAAAGTACTTCATTGGCTGTAAGGCACTATGGGACATCCTGAGGTTGTGAAAGGCGCTCTATAAATGCAAGTCTTTGTTTTTCTTTTAAGACACGCTCTTTAAAGCAGTTTGTGCACAAAGTGAACACAGGCGCTTCAAATCCAGTGCACCAACTCGCGCATCCTGTGCCACATAGTGTGAAGGGGTGCACTAGTGTAGAAGTGCAGAAAATGCTGGACCTGGGAGTAGTAGGTGTCCTAGAACCATAGGCATCACTGGTGGTGCTAGTCCCTCACAAGGACATGGCCACTTTGTTCTGTGTAGATTATTGGAAACAAAATGACCTGAGAGAACCTACTGCTGACCCTGTGCCTTGCATGAAGGAGATCCATTGAGCACTGGGCCCACTATCAAAATGGGAAGGCAAAGCTCAACCAGATGATCTCATCTTTTGATGCAGAAAATACTTCTCTAAAGCTGCCCTGTATGTAGACCCCATGCAAGCTAGTCCAGAATTTCATGGTCCACACTGATGCACCAGACAGGGGCATCTTCATTGTGCTTAGCCAGGTGAATGACCATGGGAAGGAATACCTAGTTGTTCACCTGATTTGCAAAGTACTGCATTAAAAAAAATATTCAAGCATTACATGAACATTGCAGAAGTTACTGAAGGAATGGTAGCATAGTGGTTAAGTTACTGGACTAGAAATCCTGAAGCCTTGGATCAATGATCTGGTAGACGTGAGTTCAAATCCCACCACGGAAGCTGGGGAATTTAAACTCAGTTAATTAAATAAATCTGGAATAAAAAGCTAGTCTCAGTAATGGTGACTATAAAACTATCGGATTGTCGTAAAGCCCATCTGGTTCACTTTAGGGAAGGAAATCTACTATCCTTACCCGGTCTGGCCTATATGTGACTCCTTAACTGCCCTCTGAAATGGCCTAGCAAGCCACTTAGTTGTTTTAAAAAAAACTGCTATGAAGTAAGAATAAAACTGGATGGACCACTCGGCACCGGCTATGGACATGACAATGGTACAACCAGCCCACTCGACTCTACAATGTCCTCCTCACCAACATCATTGGAAAAGCTGTCCCACAGACTAGTCATGCATGACAGAATTATACCTTTCAGCCAATGTCCCACAAACTCCTCCTCCATCACCATTCCTGAGTATGTCACCAGGGGTGGCAGCACAGTGGTATACAGTTGGGAAGGAGTGGTCCTGGGAGTCCTCAACATTAAGACTCAGAATGGGCAAGGGCAAGGAAACCTCCTGCTAATTACCACCTACTGCCCTCAACTGATGAATCAGTACTCCTTCATGTTAAACACCACTTGGAAGAAGCACTGAGAGTAGCAAGGGCACAGAATGTACTCTGGGTGGAGGACTTCAATGTCCATCACCAAGAGTGGCTCAGTAGCACCACTACTGGCCGAGTCCTGAAGGACATAACTGCCAGTCTGGGCCTGCAACATGTGGTGAGAGAACCACCGCACAGTCCTTGTGGAGACAAAGTCCCGTTTTCACACTGAGGACACCCTCAATCGTGTTGTGTGGCACTACCACCGTGCTAAATGGGATAGATTCAGAACAGATCTAGCAGCTCAAAACTGGGTATCCATGAGTCGCTGTGGGCCATCAGCAGCAGCAGAATTCCACCACAATCTGTAACCTCATGGCCCGGCATATCCCTCACTCTACCATTACCATCAAGCCAGGGGACCAACCCTGGTTCAATACGGAGTGTAGAAGAGCATGCCAAGAGCAGCACCAGGCATACTTAAAAATGTGGTGCCAACCTGGGGAAGCTGCAACACAGGACTACATGCATGCTAAAAAGCGGAAGCAGCATGCTATAGACAGGGCTAAACGATCCCACAATCAACGGATCAGATCAAAGCTCAGCAGTGTTCAGTGCCATTCGCAACTCCCCAGATAATGAAGCAGTCCATACCCGCATGCAACAAGATCTGGACGATATTCAGGCTTGGGCTGATAAGTGGCAGGTAACATTCACACCAGGCAATTACTATCTCCAACAAGCGAGCATCTAACCACTGCCCCTTGACATTCAACGGCATTACCATCGCCGAATCCCCGACCATCAATATCCTGGGGGTCACCATTGACCAGAAACTTAACTGGACCATCCACATAAATACTATGGCAACAAGAGCAGGTCAGAGGCTGGGTATTCTGCTGCGAGTGTCTCACCTCCTGCCTCCCCAAAACCTTTCCACCATCTACGAGGCATAAGTCAGGAGTGTGATGGAATACTCTCCACTTGCCTGGATGAGTGCAGCTCCAACAACACTCAAGAAGCTCAACACCATCCAAGACAAAGCAGCCCGCTTGATTGGCACTCCATCCACCACCTTAAACATTCACTCCCTCCACCACTGACGTACCGTGGCTGCAGTGTGTACCATCTACAAGATGCACTGCAGCAATTCGCCAAGGCTTCTTCGGCAGCACCTCCCAAACCTGGGACCTCTACCACCTAGAAGGACAAGGGCAGCAGGCGCATAGGAACACCATCACATCCAAGTTCCCCTCCAAGTCACACACCATCATGACTTGGAAGTATATCGCCATTCCTTCATCGTCACTGGGTCAAAATCCTGGAACTGCCTCCCTAACGACACTTGGGAGAACCTTCACCACACGAACTGCAGTGGTTCAAGAAGGCGGCTCACCACAACCTTCTCAAGGGCAATTAGGGATGGGCAATAAATACTGGCCTTGCCAGCGACACCCACATCCCATGAATGAATATAATTGCAGAAGTTACAACATGTCTGTTGCGACAGAGCTTGGCCCTGAAAAGTTACAACATGGCCATACAATGTCGGAAATGCCAAAGTACTAAATAAACACAGCCTCAGTCCTCACAAACCACATCAGTGACACTCACAAGCAGCGGGCCGGAGTTTTTATTGTGGGCCCAGGAGTAGCACTCCCACCAAAAATAATTAAAGTTTCTTGGGAAGTTTCATGAGTGGCCTCCAGTGGTCCATTGAAGGGCCGCTAGTTCGGCCGCTCAGTGCCAGGTACAAATGGATGGAGTGTGCGCAGCGCATGCTCTGCCCATTTGTACCTGAAAATTACAATCCTAGTCCTGCAGTAGGACCATGTTTTACATTTTTAATAGCTTCCTGCTTGTTTCAGGAAGCAGGCTGGTCACCCATTTACAGGCTCATCTGGAAATTACATCAGGCAGACTTTTGACATTAATGGGGTGGTTGAGGTGGCCCAATTTTCAATTGCCATTTTTCAGGTGAGAAATGAGAAGTAGAAAAGGACTCGAAGCCTGATCCCCAGTGTCAGCAGACTGTTATGAAAACGGTTAGAAAACCTTGCACTTTTCAGCCTTGAAAGGAAAATGAGATACTAACTGGAATAGAAGAGGTTAGTGCAGGGTTACACCTTGACTGTAAGACTGTTGTGTGGGGGCTGGCTGGCTGGGGGTGGAGGGGGGGAGGTCGGGTAGCAGAGGGATAAAAACAGAAAATGCTGGAGATACTCAGCAGGTCAGGCAGCATCTGTGAAGAGAGAAACAGAGTTAACATTTCAGGTCGATGACCTTTCTGTCAGAACTGGAAAAAAGCAGGAAATGGAACAGATTTTTAAGCAAGTGTAGGAGCAATTTACACTTCATCTAGAGCCATCTTTTGTTTCTTAACCTGTCCCATTACCATCTCCCTTTGCCTTGAATATCTCTTAATGTCTCTTAACCTTTCCTGCCTTCTATCCTATCACAGACCTTCCCTTTTGTTCTTTCATCGCCTCCCCCTTTCCCAGCTCCTACACTTGCTTAAAAATCTGTTCCATTTCCTGCTTTTTTCCAGTTCTGACGAAAGGTCATCGACCTGAAACGTTAACTCTGTTTCTCTCTGCACGGATGCTGCCTGACCTGCTGAGTATCTCCAGCATTTTCTGTTTTTATTTCAGATTTCCAGCATCTGCAGTATTTTCTTTTTGTAGCAGAGGGATAAACTGGTCTAAGGCAAGCTCAGGACTGATTTCAGAGAGCATCTCTTCACAGGGAGTGATTAATACCTTTTCTGGGTAGGGTACTGGAAGCAAAAACTCTGGAGTCAGTCAAGACAGACCACCAAAAATAGTTTCAAATAGATCTCTACCCAAATGCATGAAAGCAGACACAGAACTGGAAATTATACATATAGCTTAGACTGATGATCAGTCTTATTTTGTTTAGGTATCAAGGCTATTATAGACCCTGAGGGTCTCATTAGAATGAGCACCTCAGGACCAGTAATGACCATAATACCCACTGAAATGATGATGTTGCTCTATTAGTTTAGCTGGAGTGGAATCAGGTAGTTATCAGGACTGATGAAGCCAAGCCAGTCATATTGGTTCATGAGAACTTCTCAAACCATTTATTCTGTTATGTTTCTGTAATATTTTACAATTAAACCTGCGGGCAGTAGGGAAACATTTGTAATTCAACTGAAATAGAGCTTGCCAATAAACCTTACCACCTCTGGGTCATCATAACTTCACCGTCTATCGTAACAAATTTCATTATTACTTAACGTATTAATTGAGAAGGTAAGTGCTTTTCAGTGTTAGCCAATTACCCGCTTGATGTGTTTCAAGTGGTTCTTTCTGTTTATCTGATGCATGCTGCTGACGTAAACTCCAGCAGATGTCGATTTTTAGTTCAGGAAAAAAGTCAAGCAGATGTTCTGTGGTCGGGTCGGCACTGATATCTTTGAAAAGCACTTTACCCCACAATCGTTGACGTGTATGTGGGGATCACCATTTTAATCTTTGTGTAGCAAAAACTTGCAGATTACATATTTTTTTATATATAAAAGGAAAACAGTTCCCATTTGATGTGAATTGTACTGATCTCAGCAGGGGTTAATGCAGGACAGCAGATATGCTTAACGGGGATTCCAGTTGTTGATGTCATCAGTTTGTACCAGTTTAATTTTTACGTGAATGAAATAAAAATCCTTTGACACAGACTTTTATGAAAATGCATCAGGTAAATAAAGTAGAACACACCAAGGGGTAATTACTTTCTTGCCAGTAGCATTACATTCTCCTTTTAAAATGATCTCCCTCTGCAGAAAATTGTTTCTCAGCTGTCTGAATCTCCTCGTTACTGCAGTGGGTTCCCTGCTAGACCATCAGGTCCCAAGGGTGCTTCCATTTAAATTCATCTGCTACAGTTGAATAAATACTGTTGGAAAGAATTCAGTTTATAAACACATATAACAAGATTTTAAAATACTTGGGTTTATCAAAGAATGCAATTTAGTTCTGGATTAGTAATCCAGAGAATATGAGTTCAAATCCCACCATGACCATTTGAGAATTTGAATTAAATTTAGAAACAAAATCTGGAATAAAAAGCTGGTATCAGTAAAAGTGACCATGAAACTGTTGGATCGTCTAAAAACCCAACTGGTTCACTAATGTCATTCAGGGAAGGAAACCTGCCGTCCTCGCCTGGCCTGGCCTATATGTGTCTCCAGGCCCTCACCAAAGTGGTTGACTCTTAACGGCCCTCTGAAGTGGCCTAGCCAGCCACTCCGTTGTATCAAATTGCTACGAAGAATATCAAGCAAAAAAATGGATGGACCACTCAGCTGCGACCTTGGCATCGAATCAGAACACGACGCAGGTACACCCAGCCCAGTCAATCCTGCAAAGTCCTCCTCACTTGCATCTGGGGATTGGTGCCAAAGTTGGGAGAGCTGTCCCACAGACTAGTCAAGCAACAGCCTGACATAGTCATACTCACAGCATCATATCTATCAGCCAATGCTCAAGATTCCTTCATCACCATCCTTGGGTATGTCCAGTCCCACTGGCAGGACAGACCCACCAGAGATGGTGGCACAGTGGTATACAGTCGGGGGTTTGGTCCTGGGAGTCCTCAACATTGACTCTGGACTCTATGAAGTGTCAAATAAGGGCAAGGAAACCTGCTGATTACCACCTACCCCCCTCCCTCAGCCGATGAGTCAGTACTGCTCCATGTTCAGCACCACCAGCAAGGGCACAGAATGCACATTGGGTGGAGTACTTCAATGTCCATCACCAAGAGCAGCTTGATAGTACCACCACTGACCGAGCTGGCTGAACCCTGAAGGACCTAGCTGGTAGACTGGCCTTGCAGCAGGTGGTGAGATAACTGACACAAGGGAATAACCTACTTGACCTTGTCCTCCCCAGACTGCCCGTTGCCGATGCATCTGTCCATGACAGCATTGGTAGGAGTAACCACTGCACAGTCCTTGTGAAGACCAAGTCTCATCTTCACACTGAGGACACCCTCCATCTTGGCGTGTGGCACTACTACCGTGCTAAGTGGGATAGATTAAGAACAGATCTAGCAGCTCAAAATGGAACATCCATGAGGCGCTGTGGGCTCTCGGCAGCAGAAGACTTGTATACCACCGCAATCTGTAACCTCATGGCCCAGCATATCCCTCACTCCTCCAACACCATCAAGCCAGATGACTAGTTCGTTCAATAATGCCGGGCATAATACCAGACGTACCTGAAATGAGGTGCTAACCTGGTGAAGCTACAATGCAGGACTTCATGCACACTAAACATTGGAAGCAGCATGCTCTAGACTGAGCTAAGTGATCCACAACCAACAGGTCAGGTCAAAGCTCCATAGCTCTGCCACATCCAGTTGTGAATGGTGGTGGACAATTATGTAAATAACAAGGATGGGTGTGTTAATGAAGTCTCCTCTTTTCAATGATGATAGAGCCCAGCACGTGAGTGCTAAAGAGAAGGCTGATGCATTTGCAACCCTCTTCAGCCAGATGTGCCGAGTGGATGATCCTTCTCTGCCTCCTCCTTTGAGGTCCCCAACATCACAGATGCTAGCCCTCTGCCAATTCAATTCACACCACATGATATCAAGAGAATACTGTTTGCACTGGACACAGCCAAGGATAGAGGCTCCAACAATATCCCGGCTGTAGTAATGAAGACCTGTGCTCCAGAACTAGCCACGTCCCTAGCCAAGCTGTTCTAGTACAGCTACAATATTGGCATTTATCCCACAATGTGGAAAACTGCTCAGGTATGTCCTGTCCACAAAAAGCAGGACAAATCCAACCCAGCCAATTACCGCTCTATCGGCTTACTTCCAATCAGGAAAGTGAGGAAAGGAGTCATCAACAGCTATCAAGTGGCACTTCCTCAGCAATAACCTGCTCACTGATACTCAGTTTGGGTTCTGCCAGAACCATTTGGCTCTTGATCTTATTATAGCCTTGATCCAAAGATGGATACGAGTTGAATTCCAGATGTGAGGTGAAAGTGACTGCCTTTGACATCAAGGCAGAATTCGTCCAAGTGTGACACCAAAGAGTCCCAGTAAAACTGAAGTCAATGGGGATGAGGAGGAAAGCTCTCCAGTGGCTGGAATCCTACCTGGCACAAAGGAGTGGTTGTGGTTATTGGAGGCCAATCATCTCAGCCCCAGGACATCACTGCAGTAGGTCCTCAGGGCAACATCCGAGGCCCAACTATCTCCAACTGCTTCATCAACGACCTTCCCTCCATCATAAGGTCAGAAGTGAGGCTGTTTGCTCATGATTGCACAGTGTTCAGCTCCATTCACAATTCCTCATAATAAAGCAGTGCATGCTCACATGCAGCAAGACCTGGACAACATCCAGCTTGGGCTGATAAGTGGCAAGTAACATTCGTGCCACACAAGTGCCAGGCAATGACCATCTCCACAAGAGAGAGTCCAACCACCTCCCCTTGACATTCAATGGCATTACCATTGCCGAAGCTCAACAGCATTTAAGACAAAACAATTTACTTGATCGGCACCTCATCCACTAGCCTAAACATCCACCCTCTTGACCACCAGCGCACCGTGGCTGCAGTGTGTACTGTCTACAGGATACACTGTAGCAACTTGCCAAGGCTTCTTTGGCAGCACCTCCCAAACCTATGACTTCCACCACCCAGAACGACAAGGGCAGCAGGTACATGGGAGCACCATCACTTCCAAGTTCCCCTCCATGTCACACACCATCTTGACTTGGCCATATATCACCGTTCCTTCTTCATGCCTGGATCAAAATCCTGGAATTCCCTATCTAACAGCACTGTGGGAGCACCTTGGCTACACGACTGCAGCAGTTCAAGAAGAAAGCTCACCAGCACCTTCTCAGAGCAATTAAGGAAGGGCAATAAATGCTGGTCTTGCCTGCAACGCCCATATCCCAAGAATGAATAATAATAAAAAATCATGTTCTTTGCTTTTAATGCTATTGTACTCTGGGGAAAAACTGATTTTTCTGGTGGAACTGACTACAATGGACTTATACTCAGCAAATCTTGCGTGACAGTAAAATAAGCACACACTCCGATTGGGACAGTCCAGTTTAGCTAAGAATCTTTTAGATTTGTTCTTCGGACTATTGCTAACAACAGCCATGCATTGGTATTAACTGCTGATGGCGGTAAGAGATTATATTTTGTGCTAACTTTGCTTTATAATATCTAGAATTACCGTGTCACAGCACTTCTTGAGAAAAGAGCACCTGTTTTAAGGATATTCAAATCATTACATTCCCCCCTTTACAGCTACATAACTCGCAATGAGATTCTGAAAAAGATTCCACCTATGACTTGTAATGGACTGTGAATTTTAAACATGGTCATAACAATACCACTGAGGCAGCAATTATTGGTGCCGATAATACTGCACACTGGCAAGTTCCTGATCTCATGTGCCTTGTGCGAGAGGTGTCGAGCAGAAGCCTGGAATATGTCTCGGGGAAGGAGGGAAAGTTATTATGAAATTAATCTGGGCCATCCGTGCGCTCCAACGAGTGACTGGGTCAAAAGTGGCATTGGTAGAGGCCTGTGAGAGAATTACCTGCCTAACTTTTCATGCAGGGAGAGGGAACCTACAAAAAGTGGGGGAGGGATGTTTTTAAAAACTAATACAGCACAAAAGCTTTTCCTCTTACAAGGACTTTTATTCAAGGTCTGCTACAGTATAAAAAAACCTTGTCAAGCAATAGTAAATTATTGCACAACTCAACTGCATAATTTTTAACAGCCACTTTATCTTTAAAATGTGTTGCATTATGTTTTTTTTCAATACACAGAAAGCTGATGTTAAATTCAGGTCACCATTCATTTTCACTGCTCGTAACAGTACTGAAATAGTTCTTTCTTGACCAGCCTGTTCCCTAGTGGAGGAGATTAAAGACCTGGATCAGTCACTGGTTAAAAAAAAGGGAGGGAAATGATTTGAAAAGGTGCATTATGTTTTGAATTTTCATAAGGCAATTGATTTGGGGTTTGCAGATTGTCCAACTTCTCAAGGTAACAAATTTTCCCCAGCTTTATCGTCTCTTGCCACCCTCTATGATCTTATAGACAAGGTGATCCAGAATGACCTCCTCCAAGGGAGTTCAGGGCTTGTAATTTCTGAACACTCCTCCTCCTGTTTGGGGCTCGTTCTCTCAGATTAGGACAAGTGCCAACTAGTCGTGCAAGCAGAGAAGCAATCTTGACATGTTGAAGATGCACCTTCACAGTGTGCTGAAGCTGCAGTCCATCCTGGGGGTCATTAAATTACTGCGCATCATAGGTTGGGCTACAGTGCTTTTATATGTGAATCCCTTTAAAGACGTGAATAGGTTTCAGGCTTGCTGTTGTAAATTGCAGCTGTAAATTGTGTCATATGAGTATGCATGATGAGCAATAAAAGAGCTGTAAGGTTGTGAGAATTTTCGGCATGGGTCAGCAGTAAATGTGCAACAGGTTGCATAACAAGGAACGCTTTGTGGCATTGCATATGTGGGCCACGGAAACATTGGGTAGGTTTACCTTGATGGTTTCTTTACAGTTGTGCCATCTTCCTCCTCCTAGGCTTTGTGAGGATACCATGCAGTGTTGACCCTGACTGACACAGTGCATCAGGAACCGTCTTTGCACCGATCTCATGCAACAGCACCTTTACTTGAGCCATCAAACAGAGGGTTCCATCACAGGCCCAAAGACTCAGATGTTTCCTGCTGTTATGCCAGCTACTGAGTATTGATCACCATCTTTCCCCTCCCCCAAAGACTTTGAAAAGGCAGTATATAAAATCTTTGAAAATAATTTCAGCCTCTTTAAAGACTAACACAATTTTTGCCCCATATGTAGCCATTTACCTTGAAGCAACTGCATCCCTTTAAATGTACCCATCATCCTTAGCCAGCAGCCCTTTAACTATTAAATTAAGCTGACCCCAGAAGGTGCTGACTGCCTCCCACCCGGTCTGTGCACCTGAAAGCCAACTCTAACAAGTCATTTATTTTCTTTGATATTGTTTTAAACATTTGTGTTTTGTTCCCCTCGTTAGTTTGCCAGCTTTGATATACATTTACTAACTGAGAGGGGCTGGAAGATAGCCTACTCCTGCATTGCTCTTGCGTTACTTTGCTCGAAGCTGCATGAAAGCAGCACTGGTTGACTCTGTCTTGATGAAGAATTGTGGGTATCATGCCACATTTTAAACCTGCCCTCGTAGGTGTATCTGTTGAAAGTAAAGAACTGTATTGTTTGCGTTGTATATGTACTTAGAAGAAATGGCTGTTTATCACGTGTTGAAAGGGACTACAAAGAATTTTATGAATGTAATGTTTTGTTAATAGGGTCGTAAGGAAATTTGCAATGAGTTAGTCACACAGGAGTAAATTTTCATCTTCAGCAATCTTGGTACGGAGCTCCGTGCACTGTAAGTGTATATGAGGATTCAGGTGCATTGAAAATGAAAAGTTACTCCACAGGGTCCGGAGCTGTTTCCAGGCCATGTATAAACAAAATGCACAACATAAGTTGAAAAGTGGGAGAAAGATTTTGCATTCTAAGGAATGCTTTCTTTTAATTTTTAAGCTTTAGACAGTATATCAAAATAAGAACTAAAAGCAGACTGCAACACCAAATTGAAAAGAATATATTAGTGCAACACCGTATATATTCCGTAAATGTGATTTGTAGGATAGGCTTACTAAAGTTCTAGCTGTTTATACTTTTTATTTAACATTTTCATTGTAGACAAATAATAATTAAACAAATGGAAACTCAACCACTTTAAACCACTTCTGGGAGTAGGATAGTACAGCTGACACATTATCACTATGGTTGTAGTGGTTGAATCATCACAGCCGCAGGACATCGCTGCAGGAGTTCCTCAGGGCAGTGTCCTAGGCCCAACCATCTTCAGCTGCTTCATCAATGACCTTCCCTCCAACATAAGGTCAGAAATGGGGATGTTCGCTGATGACTGCACAGTGTTCAGCGCCATTCACAACTCCTCAGATAATGTAGCAGTCCATGCCTGCATGCAACAAGACCTGGTACTACATTCAGGCTTGGGCTGAGAAGTGGCAGGTAACATTCGCGCATGGGAGTACCAGGCAATGACTATCTCCAACAAGCGAGAGTCTAACCACCGCCCCTTGACCAGAAACTTAACTGGACCAGCCACATAAATACTGTGGCAACAAGAGCAGGTCAGAGGCTAGGTATTCTGCGACGAGTGTCTCACCTCCTGACTCCCCAAAGACTTTCCACCATCTACAAGGTACAAGTAAGGAGTGTGATGGAATACTCTCCACTTGCCTGGATGAGTGCACTCGCCAAGGCTTCTTCGTAGCACCTCCCAAACCCACGACCTCTTCCACCTAGAAGGACAAGGGCAGCAGGTGCATGGGAACACCACCACCTCCAAGTTCCCCTCCAAGTCACACACCATCCTGACTTGGAAATATATTGCCGATCCTTCATCGTCGCTGGATCAAAATCCTGGAACTCCCTACCTAACAGCACTGCGGGAGTAGCTTCACCACACGGACTGCAGCGGTTCAAGAAGGCCGCTCACCACCACATTCTCAAGGGCAATTAGGGATGGGCAATAAATGCTGGCTTTGCCAGCGACGCCCACATCCCATAAACGAATAAAAAAAAAATGCAATACTTGTCTTTAGTCTGAATATAGGCAGAACTTACCCACAGTCTGGAGTCAGACTGTAATGTAACATGAATGATTCATGAAAGAATTGAAACTAAACTGGACTGGGACATTTCCCACAATATCATCCATACCCATCGGCTGGGCACTGTAGCTAGGTGCCATAACATTGGCATATATCAGCATACAAATGTGAGGCACAATAATTGTCTCGTGCCACAACTCCATTGGAATGTTTCGCAATCAATGTTGGGGACCATATTGGACTGGTACCTATCATGTTTAGTTGATTTCAGTACACGATCCTAATATTTCTGAAAAGGTGGGCACAATCCGGGAAAGTGGAACAAAGTGTGCACCTCTTCACACCTCTTCAACAAGCTGGCAGAGTTACTGCATTCCACTTGTGGAGGCTGGCCAGGGTGAGATACATCCATTGAATGACCTTAAGTTGAGTTTTGTGCTTATGATTGTGTGGAGTAACTTTGAGGTTGAAGCACCAATGTCCTCTTAATCCTTTCCCTGGCCTCTCCAGTGGGGCCTGAGTTCACCTTAGCTCTGAGTGACAGCATATTGCAGAATCAGAATTTTTGTTTTTACTTTTGAAACTTGTGTTTAGGAGGCTTTTTTCTTGTTGTTTTCATCAGATTGTCCTGGGCGTTAATGTACAGTTGATTACTGTTTACATTCTTAAAACAGAGGGAAGAAAACGACTTGAAACTTTTCCTAAATATAGAATACCTAGCTGAAGACTTCTCCAATCTTTCTTCCTCTATCATAAGGGTTCTATTATCTATTACCCGCCCTGCTGTATGCCTCAGAGACATGGACCATGTACAGCAGGCACCTCAAAGCACTGGAGAGGTACCACCAACGCTGCCTCCGCAAGATCCTGCAAATCCATTGGCAGGATAGGCGCACCAACGTCAGTGTTCTCGCTCAGGCCAACATCCCCAGCATCGAAGCTTTGACCACGCTCGATCAGCTCCGATGGATGGGTCACATTGTCCGCATGCCCGATACGAGACTCCCAAAACAAGTGCTCTACTCGGAGCTCCGGCACGGCAAGAGAGCCCCAGGTGGGCAGAGGAAACGCTTCAAGGACACCCTCAAAGCCTCCTTGAAAAAGTGTAACATCCCCACCGACACCTGGGAATCCCTGGCCCAAGACCGCACAAAGTGGAGGAGAAGCATCGGGAAGGCGCCGAACACCTCGAGTCTCTTCGCCGGGAGCAAGCGGAAGCCAAGCTCAGGCAGCGCAAGGAGCGCACGTCAACCCAAGCACCCCACCCACCCGCCCCTTCAACCACCATCTGCCCCACCTGTGACAGAGACTGTAGGTCCCGCATTGGACGCATCAGTCACCTGCGAACTCATTTTTAATGTGGAAGCAAGTCATCCTCGGTTCCGAGGGACTGCCTAAGAAGAAGAAAGATTATCTATAAAGGTTATATGGATCAGAGGTTGGCTTAGTGGTCCAGTTCACTGGAGCTTCTGTTAGCTCTACAATGCACCTAGCCGCTCAAGCACCCACTGCTTCCAGAAATAAGATCTGCTCTGTATGAAGGAGCTATCTCGTGTTGTGAACCTACAAAGAGACCAGATGTAATCAAGACAGCTATAGAATGAATTTAATTCTAATAATGTTTTAAAATGATTACATATTTCAAGTATTTGAAAATATGCACAATTACAATCCTTTTATTTATTTTGCAAGTTAAAGAAAACTGTTAGTTTAGGTCCTAGTTTATTCAAAGACATAGGCACCTTGTCCATGGGGACCGCTTCTTGCTGCAGAATCCAACCAGTTAGCATTGAAAGCTGCACGCCGAGCTTTAATGCTCCGGAATGTATCTATGTGAGGTCCAATCTGCACAAAAAAGACAAAGGAAATGTCAGAGACAATGGTCTGTTTGGTCAATGTTTGAAAAGCTATACTGCCTGAAGCAATGATCTCCAACCTCAAGCCTGACAGTTAAAGAATAGTTTCCATAATCTGTGGCCTAATGCAACCATTCAAGCAAAGATACATGAACAGCTTGAATTTCATTTTCAAACAAAAATGTTTTATCTAAAATAAACCATTAGTAGCATTAATTAAACTAATACAGGTATTTATCGCTTACCCTTGATCCACAATGCCCTTTAACTAAGAACGAGTGAAGAGTCAGGTTTGACGCTTCCCTTTAAGAAGAAAGGCTTTGATGGTATTTCTTTTGAATTCTGTGTTTTGTTCCTTTTCACCATTTTTTAAAACCAGAAATTGTAAGATGTCTCTCAGATTTTCCATTTTGGCACTCATCTTCATAAGAAGAAATGAAAAACCTGATAGTAATTCTATGAA
This sequence comes from Squalus acanthias, assembly GCA_030390025.1. NCBI lineage: Eukaryota > Metazoa > Chordata > Chondrichthyes > Squaliformes > Squalidae > Squalus > Squalus acanthias. The sequence continues at coordinate 87,200,250 of CM059438.1, forward strand.
ATGGTACAGTTTTTGTCAAAAGTAATGTTTCAAGAAAATGAAAAGAAAGAATATCAAAGGGATTGATTTGACTGAAATGATTTGTCTACATCGTATCCTTGAAGGGACTAGACTACGTAGAATACAAAACAATAATTTCAGATAGAAAACAGGAATCAAGCACACCAAGATGGAAAGAGTATAAGACAGATATTTACTACGGAATGGCTAGATAAGAAGAATAACAAGATCAAAAAGACAGGATGAGGTGGAGGAGAGATCATTTGAAGGTAGCAGAAGAGTAAAAATGGTTGGGCCCAGGACGTTGCCCTGACAAACTACTGTGGTGATGTCCTGGATTGTAATGATTGGCATCTGAAAATACTACCATCTTCTTTTGTATCAGGTATGACACAAGACACTGGAAGATTTTCCACTTGACCCCCATTGACCTCAGTTTTCCGAGAGCTCCTTGGTGCCATACTCAGTTGAATACTGCTTTGATGTCAAGGGCAGTTACTCTCAACTCTCCTCTGCAATTCAGCTCTTAGAACCATATCTGGATGAAGGCTCTAATCAGGTCTGAAGAAAGTGGTTCTGGCAGACCTGAACTGAGCATCGATGAGTAGTGTCACCTGGTGGCACTATTAATGACTCCTTCCATAACGATGTTGCTAGGCCACTAAATGACCAGGTTAGATTTATCCTGTTTTTTGTGGATAGGACATACCTGGACATTCTTCCACTTAGTCAGGTAGCTGTCAATGTCGTAAATGTGCTGCACAGCTTGTTCAGGAGGTAATTATTTTTGTTGCGCAGGATATTGTCAGGGTCTGTAGTTTCCGCTGTGTTCAGTGCGCTCAGCTGTTTCTGAATGTTATAAGGAGTGAACTGAATTGGCTGGACACTAACATATATGATGCCTACTTTGGGAGGACGCCAGGTAGGAGTATCCATTTGATACTTTTGGCTGAAGACGCTTGCAAAATCTTCAACTTTGTCTCTTGCACTCACATGCTGAGGATGAGGATGTTTATGGAGCCTCCTCCTCCTCCCATTAGTTGCCTGGTTGTCCACCATAGGGTATCTAAATCCCAAGTAGATAATTACATAGAATTACATAGAACGTACAGCACAGAGGCCATTCAACCCAACTGGTCTGTGCTGGTGTTTATGCTCCACACGAGCCTCCTCCCACCCTACTTCATCTAACCCTATCTGCATATCCTTCTATTCCTTTCTCCCTCGTGTACTTATCTAGCTTCCCCTTAAAGGCATCTAGGCTATTCACCTCAACTACTCCATGTGGTAGCAAGTTCCACATTCTAAGTATTCTGTTAAAGAAATTTCTCCTGAATTCTTTATTGGGTTTATCAGTGACTATCTTATATTTATGGCTTTTAGTTTTGGACACCCCCACATAATTTAAAGACCTCTAATAGGTCACAACTCAGCCTTCTCTTTTCGACAGAAAAGAGCCCCAGCCTGTTCAGTCTTTCCTGACAGTTATAACTGATATATAATTGATTAATAATTGACAAAGCAGTTGACACAGATTCTGGTTTACAGGTTGGAATGTCTGCAGAAGTGGCACAGTGAGTTCGCGTAATCCCTCAGTCCCCAGTAATTGTTCTTTTTTCATTTTGTAAAACTCTACAACACCTGAATAAATTTAACCTCTGAAGCGGAGTATTGATCATTCTCCTACTTCTCATTTCTTGTTTGGAATTCCAATTAATCAATGATTGAAATAAGATTGCAAGAGAGCTACAAGCTTCTATGTACTCTTGACAATTCGAGGAATTCATAAGCTACCTGTGATGTTATAAACAAGAACTCGGAGAAACCTTTGGACTTGTATTGTTCAAGTTATAGAATTTGAGTTTTTTTGCCTTGCAAGCATAAAAAACAATCACATTTGTAAACAGTCTTACATTGCAATGTTACACTTGCAAATGTGGATGATCAGATTTGAGAGGAAAGACTTGCATTTATATAGCATCTTTCACGACATCAGGACGCCCAAAGTATTTTACAGCCAATGAAATACTTTTGAAGTGTCACTGTTGTAATGTAGGAAAGCTATAAGGAGTTAATTTGAAAGGAATGTAGAAGACTTCTGAAATTTAATGTATCCTGTAAAACTTGGGGCAAGGTGCTGAGACACTCCAAACTGACTCTCACCTGCGGTCTGCTTGTGCAGCTTTCAGGGCCTTTGACATCGCCCAAATGATGTCACTATGACAATTCCCTTGGCCATTCAGGTTGTTGCTGTAACAGTACTGATGGCTTGAATAGCCAACAGGAAGACATTACACCTTGTTCAAACTTACTAATTGCACTCCTTTGTTGTGTTTCCCACCCCCGCCCCAAAAGCGAGAGGGAGTGCAGTCACAGACGTGTCATATCCAGTGTGGTCTATGATACAGAAAAACAAACAAAAGGGAGGTCGATCTGAAAAATTATCAGCAACTCTCAAGAGCTGCTGACAACTTGTTAAAAATAATCACACCCACAAAACCTATTATAGTTACAGTCTTGTTCAGCAAGTGGTCCAGGTTTGTGTCAGAAAGCGTCACAGATCCAGAGCCACTCTTATCACCAGTATTCCCTGCTGTGTACACCATCTGCCACTATGTGTTGGTAGTTTTATAATATATCCAGGAAAAACTAAAACTACAGAGTTCAATTTCTTAGGTGAACTATAGCGTAGATATAATTCTTTCTTTTACTTCCCTCTTCCCCCACCCCCTCGCGCCATCCCCACCCGTATGAAAACGAAGCTTTCGGACAAGCACTTTAAAAAAAAAATGACAGAAAGACGGCAACAGTTACTTTTTTGATATAGAAATTCTCTGCAAAAATATGCACAAGGAGCCTGGATGCAAATTACTTAGAAACACATCACTCTACTACTTGACAGAATATAATGAGAATCACTAAATCTTTTATAAGGTCAACACTCCTCTTCCCAAGCAGCTGTCAAACAAAGAAATTCAGCAAAACCAAACTTCCATCGCCTCATTAAACTCAGCAGCCACGGACGACATGTTCCGCCATCAATACAAGTTGTTTTGTGTCAGTAATTTGCAGTAAAAGTCTGATCGAGGGCCTGTGGAGACTGGGGAATCGTTAGCGCTCCAGGAGCGGCTCTGCTCCTAATTGGAAGCATTGGGCATTATCAACTGAGGATTTTCCTGGATCCCTGACAGCTACCGGTGCTGGAATGATTGCCCACTTGTCAGTGTAAAAGACCATTAAAAACAAACAATTTTTCTTTAATTGGAGGCTTGCGCTCGGAGCCCAGGTGAGAAGCCTCATCACTTTCTTTGGGCCTATTGATGATTATGGCTTACTTCAAAATCTGTCTGACAAAATTGAAAGGTTTTTCTTCTCACACTGGAAAGTGTTTTCAATATGACTACAAAAAGCTTGGCAGGTGATTTATATATTTTTTCCTACAGCCTGCAAGGCCTTGATTAACTATCTGTATGTTCATACCATGACTAGAACTGTTAGGCTTCAAAACTGATCAGCATTACTGAGGTGAGCAAACCGAATTGAGCCAGTCTGACTCCAAGTGAAATCTTTGCTGGTTTCAGGAGCCAAATGGAGGATTACTGAATTGACCCCAAGTCTAAAAGAGGATCCTTGGAACCAGGCTCTCTCATAATTGGAGTAGAAACCACTCAGCAAGCTTGTGCTCTTTGACACCTCTTGCCTTCACAGTGAGTCAGACGAGCAAAGAATGAAGAACTGTGACTGAAACAGCAAAATTCTTAATTATAATCACTGCGGTGAAACGGAAAACCACTTGGAGGGAACAAAAAAATTTGGAGTGAAAATTAAATGGGATTGGTGCCAAACTGAGTGCAGAGTTAGAGGGCACTTGTTTATCTCCAACCAGATTCAGTTTATCCTGCAAGATCACAGCAATATTGCAGGCTGATTGATTGCAAGTCCTGTGACCACAGTAGGAAATATATGAGTGATTTTGGCACAAAAATATACTTAAAGTGCTTTCATTTCAAGAAAATTGTGTCAAAATACAGTTAAATAGATTTGTTGTCTCCAAAGAAAGTTTGACAACTAAAATTAAATGTCTGTGCCACCAGTAGCTGTTGCTAGTGTGTACTTTGTAAATTCTGTAATTGGAAAACTAACTAGAAACAGGTAGTTGCAGTAAAATGGTGTTACAAGCATGAACGATTACAAAAGGGGTGAGGATGCCTGGTTTTACATTTCATGATAATAACCCCTTTTAAGCACAGTGAAAATGCAGCTGGATCAGTGCAGAATTACATTAGTGGTGCATACATGCTTGTCGTCACATTTCATGCTGATGGTTAGCATTTCATTCCATGTGTCAACTTGTTAGCATCTTGCAAGTAAAATTAGGCTTTTCAATAACATTGGAGGTTGTCAGAATTGATCAATTAGATTGGGATCTACCAGAACTGATCGGATCATTTGCAGGGCAGGACTGAAAGTTAGTGTAACCAATTAGATCAGTCAGAGGATATGACTGGAACCAATCAGAACCAATTACACAGGTCCTACCTGTGCACAGGAACTTGAGGCAGAAAGGTTTAAGATGAGTTGATGGCTACTGAATGTTGTAATTATAAGTATCTGTATTATTTATCCCCAAGAAGTAAAACTGCAGCTTTTAAATATCCTTTCAGTAGATTTTCCTCTTTATTCTAGAGGAATGCTCAATTCCCAGGCTTGGTGAAGAGGAAATGGGGTGGAGACCTGTTGCATCAAGTCTCCAACCCCACTATGCTGCCCTGGGATTTCCAAGGCTTCCTAAAATGGGCAGTCCTGGACCTGCATCTGGAGTCGGCACAGGCTTAGTATGACACTGAAGATAAGGTGGGAGTTGGCATTCCTAGCCCTCCCCCCCCAACCCCCCCTCACTCTCTTCTGACTTTGCCTGTGAGGCATCCAAGTGGAGGAGTGCCCCAAAAGAGCTAGCGGTGAGCATGTGTCAGGACTCTCTGCAGACCACAGGGTCTGTGAGGCTCCTGGAAGCAGCCAGAAGATCAATAGCACCCGAGGTTCACTGAAGGTTAGAAATATATTCCACTGGCATCCCCCCCACCCCACCCCACCCCACCCCCATCCTGCTGATCCTTGGCCATCCGGGTCTCTAGGCCCTGATACTTGTGGCTAGAAATGTAGCTGCAGACTTCTCAGGCAGACAGTTATGCTCTTGTTTCTGCCCCCCCCCCCCCCCCCCCCCCCCCCCCCCCCCGGGCCCCTGTTCACAGTACAAGGCCCTGCCAGGGGGTAGGACTTTGGCAGGAATGCATTAGGGTCATGCAAATGGCTTGGGCCAAGAAATTCCGGCAGACTACCCTGCTCACAGGCACAGTGCAGCCCCAGTATGCTGTGCCTGTCGGGCACCCAGCAGCTGTTGTCTTAGGTGAAGGTTTTGTTTTATTTTCTTTGTGAGAGGAAGAGGATGTTTCCTGCTATGAGTGCATCAATTACCTTTTTCTTGAGCATTCTAGTACTGCAGATGTGGAAATGCCACAGTTTATAAATAAAGGAAGTGAAGTTTGAGTGGTGATGAATTTTACTTAATTAAAATAAAATTACATCAAGATTTCGCTCTGTGGGGTTTTACTACTTAATGTGTAATGCAGATCGCTGGCCTGATTGTGGGCGGGTTGTAGTATTCAGTTATGTTCTGTAACCTGTTGTTTACACACTCATGGTGGATGTCTCCCTTTTTTATTTTTGTCATGCAATAACCGGGGAGATAGCCAACATCTACTGTATTAGAATGGTGAATGTGAGCATAGAACGGTAAAAATAATGATCAATAAGGGTATAATAGATTGCAAACATCAGATTGGTGACAGGCAGTCAGACCCAGCTGCGATCACAAAATTCAGCTCCCTGTGCCTGTTCCTGCAAGCCATGTTTTCGTGCACTGAATGCATCCAGATGACATTCCTCCGCCCTCTACTTTAAAGACCCATTTGTTTCAAATGTGTTTTAAGGAGTTTAAAATGTAGTAGTTTGCTGAACATCTGAAAGAGGAAAAGACAGGTTAGTGTTTAGCTGTGATCTGTTCATTTTGATCTTAGAAATATCCTAAACTGCTCCACATACAAGGAATTACTTTGAAGTGCAGTCACTATTGCTATGCAGGCAAATGCAGCAGCCAGTTTGTGTACAGTAAAATTCCACGTACAGCACTGAATCTGTTCTTGGTGATGTTTTTGAGGGAGGAATGTTGGCCAGGACACCAACTGCTCTGTTTTGAATTGAGGCAATGGAATTTTATCATTCAGTTGAACAGTTAGACAGGGTCTTGATTTAACATCTCCTCTGAAGAACAGCACTGCAGCCGTGGCTCAGTTGGTAGTACCCTCGCCTCTGAGTCAGAAGATTGTGGGTGCAAGTCCCACCTCCAGAGACTTAAGCACAAAAATCTGTGCTGACGCTCCAGTGCAGTACTGTGGGAGTGCTGCACTGTCGGAGGTGCCATCTTTCAGATGAGACGTTAAACTGTGGGCCTGTCTGCCCTCTCAGGTGGACATAAAAGATCTTATGGCACTATTTCTAAGAGCAGGGGAGTTATCCCCAGTGTCCTAGGCAATGTTTATTCCTCACTCAACATCGTTAAAAACAGATTATCTGGTCATTATCACATTGATGTTTTTGGGAGCTTGCTGTGCGCAAATTGGCGGCTGCGTTTCCTACATTACAACAGTGATTACACTTCAAAAGTACTTCATTGGCTGTAAAGCGCTTTGGGATGTCCGGTGGTCGTGAAAGGCGCTATATAAATGGAAGTCTTTCTTTTCACTGCACTGGATATCAGCAAAGGTTATATGCTCAGATTCCTGAGTGTGACTTAAATCTTCAACCTTCTGACTCATAGGCAAGGATGCTACCGACTGAGCCAAGTAGACATTGGTCCTCTTAAGGTTTGTTTTGATGATATTGACTCATTCTTATCCCTCCTGTAACCACTTAAAATTAAAAAAATGTTTATTTAAAATAGTTGAATCAGCATACCCTCAATCCAAGGAACCCTCTGGACTGCCATGGCATCTGACACAAGGACAGATGTAATACCAAGCCAATTTTGTCTTGTAGATGTAGAATTCACTGCTGATTGAGATTACTGTAGGTGGGTGTTGTAAAATGTTTGTTTACGAATTAACAATATATTTGAAGTTAGCTTCCCAACAAAAGGAAATGGACCCTGTAAAGTAGTATTAAAGTCATACAGCTAGCTATCTTTATTTTTTTTATTCGTTCATGGGATCTGGGCATCGCTGGCAAGGCCAACATTTATTACCCATCCCTAATTGCCCTCAAGAAGGTCGTGGTGAGCCGCCGCCTTGAACCGCTGCAGTCCGTGTGGTGAAGGTAGCCCCACAGTGCTGTTAGAGAGGGAGTTCCAGGATTTTGACCCAGCGATGATGAAGGAACGGTGATATACTTCTAAGTCAGGATGGTGTGTGACTTGGAGGGGAACTTGGAGGTGGTGGTGTTCCCATGCACCTGCTGCCCTTGTCCTTCTAGGTGGTAGAGGTCATGGGTTTGGGAGGTGCTGCCGAAGAAGCCTTGGCGAGTTGCTGCAGTGCATCTTGTAGATGGTACACACTGCAGCCATGTTTAAGGTGGTGGATGGGGTGCCAATCAAGCGGGCTGCTTTGTCCTGGATGATGTTGAGCTTCTTGAGTGTTGTTGGAGCTGCACTCATCAGGCAAGTGGAGAGTATTCCATCACACTCCTTACTTGTGCCTTGTAGATGGTGGAAAGGCTTTGGGGAGTCAGGAGGTGAGACACTTGCCGCAGAATACATAGCCTCTGACCTGCTCTTGTTGCCACAGTATTTATGTGGCTGGTCCAGTTAAGTTTCTGGTCAATGGTGACCACCAGGGATGTTGATGGTGGGGGATTCGGCGATCGTAATGCCGTTGAATGTCAAGGGACGATGGTTAGACTCTCGCTTGTTGGAGATAGTCATTGCTGACACTTGTGTGGCGCGAATGTTACCTGCCACTTATCAGCCTAAGCCTGAATGTCTTGTTGCATGCGGGCATGGACTGCTTCATTATCTGAGGAGTTGCGAATAGCACTGAACACTGTGCAGTCATCGGCGAACATCCCCATTTCTGTCCTTATGTTGGAGGGAAGGTCATTGATGAAGCAGCTGAAGATGGTTGGGCCTAGGACACTGCCCTGAGGAACTCCTGCAGTGATGTCCTGGGGCTGTGATGATTGACCTCCAACCACCACAACCATCTTCCTTTGTGCTAGGTGTGGCTCCAGCCAGTGGAGAGTATTCCCCTCGATTCCCATTGACTTTAGTTTACTAGGGCTCCTTGATGCCACACTCAGTCAAATGTTGCCTTGATGTCAAGGGCAGTCACTCTCACCTGGAATTCAGCTCCTTTGTCCATGTTTGGACCAAGGCTGTAACGAGGTCTGGAGCTGAGTGGTCTTGGCGGAACCCAAATTTGGCATCAGTGAGCAGGTTATTGATGAGTAAGTGCCGCTTGATAGCACTGTCGACGACACCTTTCATCACTTTGCTGATGATTGAGAGTAGACTGATTGGGCAGTAATTGGCCAGATTGGATTTGTCCTGCCTTTTGTGGACAGGACATACCTGGGCAGTTTTCCACATTTTCAGATACTTAAATTATTTGTAACCGTTCCAAAATAAATGATTTTTGATTTGCAAGGCAGAATTGAAATTGACTAGAAAATATACCAAATAAAGTGATAAAAAACAATTTTTGGGGTGCAATTTTTGCCCCCAGAGCCTGGTGGAAAAGAAATCTCATGGCCTCAGCTCTCGTATCCTCTTTCGGTAATATCTAAATTCATCATTGCTGCAAATTGCATTTGGTTTTGTTCTTTAGGTCTTTTCCCCATCAATAAAATTTGTGAATTGTTGGGTATATCTGCATCTTAAATTATGACAAACCCATAGCTTTCTGCGGTGTGTCTAACTCCTTGGCTTTACATGTCATAAGGCCATTTCATAACTGCTTTTGAGCTGTCAGATTTTTTTAAGCTGCTGGTCAGCTTCAGGTAGTTTCTGAGGTTGGCATGTATGAGGAGTCTGTGGAGGAAACCGGGAATTTCTGGAGTGTAGGCCAAAAGTTATCAATGATAGCAGCAGTAATGCAAATTGCAGTCGGCTATGATTTCTTCCACCATCTTTGATACTCTGAGTTGACTGATTTTGTACACAGGAACGTCTGACTTGTTCATAAGAAGTTTCTCTTGGCAGTGAACCTTTAAAGGCTTGGTGCAGAATTTGGATCAAAGTATGGTAAATGTGTTGCTCACTAAAGCAGGAGTGCAATGACATGCAGAGAAGGTGCATTAGAGTACAATGCAAGTGTGTTTACAGGACAACTTTAATGTTCACAACTTACCACAACTCTGAAAAATCCAAAACTAGCCCCTCATTATTGCCTTCTCTTCCTTTAACTTGCATTTCTACACCATTCATGATTTTGCACATTTTTATTTCCAGTCACCCTGCCCTCTTCTTTTGTTTCCACTGAAACCTAAGTTTAATTTCTTTCCCCCCATCCAATTTCCCTCTTACATTTTCTATTCCAACTTCTGATCTGAAAGAGATGCATATTCTTACATTTGTTTTTATGTCCTCTGTTGCTTGGCTTAGCTCCTATTGAATCACTTGATTTTGATCTTGTGACTAAAAATATCTCTCCCTCACCATACAAAATTATCTGCTATCCCTCTCCCTACTTTGATACTCTCTAGAACTTTTCAATCTTTTGTTAAGCAAAATCAAATGTACCAACTCTAATTTCTTGTTTGCTGAAATCACCATCAGCAATGCCTTCACTTCTATTCTTCTACTAATCTGCGTAGCACTAATGCCGATTCCTTTGCTATCCTGAATGACAAGTTGGTAATGGTCGATCAACCTATACGTATTCAATCTACCCTAATTCCTACACCATATCGATCTCCTCATGCTGGGCTCTTTGACCATTGCCTCATAGCTACATTTTGTAGAATGCCCTAACTCCTAAAAAGAAAGCTAACATTTTTCTCTCACTTTTTATTTCCTAAAACACAAATCTTGATGAAATTGGAAAAGAACCTCTACATTGCTCCATTCTATTCAACCATCATGTGCAATATCATGCCTTATTCCTGCCAGGTCTATCAGATTCTTGGGGGGCGAAATTCCCCTCGTTTGCACCTCTGGTGGGAGGCGTTAATGGGGCGCGAATGGCTTTGCGCCCCCCCCAGGTGATAACCGCGTCTCCCACAAAATTCCGCAGGAGGTTAGTAGCGGCGCTACCGGGTGTCGCTCCGATCTTCTGTGCCCGGAGATCATGACGTCATCTCCGGGCTCAGCGCCCCGATAGCACTTCAGAAGAAAAATTCGCAGTCGTGCCCCGCAGCAGCGCCGGGCGATGTTACTGACTGCTGCTGGGGTCGCTGAACACTGAGGCCGGCCGCTCACAGGGCACAACTTAAAGGCGCGATGAGCAGCCAGCCAAAAAAATCTGCCGATTTAAAAAAATATTATTTTCGGCCACCGGTTGCGGCATCCATGCCGCGATCAGTCAGCCCGGCACTCTGCATGATCGCACGGCACTCCCGTTCCCCAATGGCCTACATATCTAAAAATAAACCTGCAGAGCTCACAGCATGGGGCCCTTCCCTTGAATGCAGGAAAGAGCCCCTGCAACGTGGGCTTGGCCACTTGTGTCGTTGCTGAGCACTTCGTCCCGGATCAGGACATTCCTCGCCTCTTGCGCTCCAAGAGGCAAGTGGAGTGCTAGATTTAGCGCTCCACTTCCCTCTTGGAAGAAAAAATGGGAATTTAACTAATGTTTGAAAAGGTTAGCGCCTGGCGCTAACTTTCCAAACATTTTTTACTCAGCTCCCCAAATGGCCCTCTAGGGGAATTTCACCCCCTTGGTTCTTTGAACTCTAATAAGACTTCTGGTCCTGATGGTATTCTTCGTGGTATTCTTCTCATCATCCTTCAGATGTGTGCCTCAAAATTTATCTCTGTCAATTGGCACCCATTCAATCTTTTTACTCCCAGTCTATCGCTCCTTTGAAATTTGTTCATGTTCATCTCATCCCTAAAATGTTCACCATATCCCTAAGAAAGATCCCACTTACCCTTCTACCTACCAGCTGATTGTTCTTATATTGGTTACTCTAAGGTTATGGAAGCTCCTGTTAACTTTCAAATTATCCATCACCTAGAAAGTTTTGGCCTAATCCACGGTTGCCATTATTTCTGTTCCCACTGGTAATCTTGTTGCCTACAGAACACATCTCAGGAACTCTAATCTTGAACATTGTGATGAATCATCTGTCATTGTCTTGGACATTTTTCAGTGGGTCTGACACTGCTCACTTCCAAACAAGTTATTGGCCCGGATTTTGCGGTTGGTGGCGTAATTAAGGATTATGCCGCCGGCATCCGAACTGAATGCGCACTTACCTGTTGTGAGGCCCCAAACGAAAGGTTGCTGTCAGATGCTGTAGAGTTGAGCGCAGCGCAGTGGCCCACGGATCCCGGGGGCGCACCGTGTGCGGAAGCATTCCTGGGATCATGTGGGCCGGTGCTCCAATCAGGAAACAGAAGGGGCTGGATTTTCAATGACCCGTGGAGTCGGGTTTGGAGGCGTGTGGGGGGGTTAAAGTTGCAGATTCGGGGGTCCCGACCCCATCCCGACTCCAACCCTCCTCCACGCAATTTTGACAAAATCGGTCGCGGGGTTCCCGACTCCGTTCCGCCTCCAAGAGGCGGGAGAGGCCATTAAAGCCCTTAACAAGCCTTAAATTGGCTCTGTAATGCCATTTTGAAACGTTTTAGCTAGTTTAACCCTTTTCCGACGTGAAGTACGCCTGATGTGAAACACGCCAGTGAAACCTGGCGGGAGCACAAGTGGATAGCTGACTATCAGCTGCAGGTCCACTATTACAACGGAGATGTGATGAAGGTAGTAGTAGTATTGTGATGAAGGTAGTAGCAGTATTAGGTCTGAAAGTCGCCTCTGATGCTGCTGCATTGAATGTCTTCAGAGACTGCCTGGAAGGACTTGGTTGCAAAAAAAATTCTCTCTCTCTCTCTCTCTCTCTCTCTGAGATGCTGCTCATTTTGCATCCAGGTCCTCTCACAGCAAAGGCCAGGCAATCTCTGAGACCAGGCAGTCTCTGACCTGCAATGATGACATCATCAGAGGCGACTTTCAGACTGAAACCACTAATTGGTTCATGGGTTCCCACATGCTGGAACTCAATTGCCCAATTAAGTGAAAATTCCATCAATCTCCCACATCCAATTGCAGGCGGGTGGATAACACGAAATGCGGATGACACGACCCCAACCCGCCCCAGTATCAAAATCCAGCCCAATTCATTCTCCCCCACTAGATACTGTGGTGTTTTCTCGGGAGAATATAGCAGCTAATGTTGATAAAAGTTTTTATGCATTTTGGACCATGAATGGTTTGTACCTGAAGATACAGTGAGGGGAGTAAGGGTAGTGTATTTTTGATTTTTTTTTTAATTTGCAAAACTGTCAATTCCCCGAACAATCTCTCACTCAACCCAGTCTGGATTTACATTCCTTCTATATATTTAAACAAAAAAGCATCAGATGAAGATTTTTTATTGATGGGTGTCCCCTTACGCTGTTTGCACCAGCCGTAAAATTTTCATGTGTAATTGCTGGGCAGTTGGTGGGCAATTATCCCAACTCTGCGCCAGCAATGAGGATTTCAATGTCGGAGTGTATAATCTGTCAAGGCGGAACTTGACAGATCGCAAGTTCAAGACTTAATGCATGTGGAAATCCCAAACCTGCTGTCCATTTCAAAGGTGGTATGATGGTGTACTCTGAAAGTATGCCATCATACCGACCGCAAATTCTGCCCCATTATTACAAAAGGCAAAATACTGCAGATGCTGGAAATCTGAAATATAAACAGAAAATGCTGGAAATACTCAGCAGGTCAGGCAGCATCTGTGGAGAGAGAAACAGAGTTAATGGCCACGAATTTAATAGCGCTCAGAGTGTGGGTTTGGAGGCGTGTCCGCTGTCAAAATAGCAAAGATTGACAGCGGGTAGGAAACCCGCTGTCAACCCGCCTCCATGCGAGTCTCCCAGGTGTCAGGTCTGTCAGTGGAGAACTGACCCGACACTAAGCGGCGGGGGATACAATTCAGCTTGTTAAATGCCAATTTAAGACTATTTTGAAACTTCCTTCAAATTTTGCGTTCTCCCCCACGGGTTACCCGCTGTTCGGGGAACACACCAGCTCAACCTGGCGTGTTGTGAGTCTGCTCTGATGTTTGTGAAAAGCTGACAGCTGCAGAAGTGGTGTAAAGGATGCCATGTTGCAGATGGTGAGTTTCAGAGCGCAGAAAATGTTGGTTACTGCATTTTTTATACATATAGAGATTTCTTTACCTTACAAGTTTTTAGATCCAACTGTATGTCCAGTGCCACCTCATGTGAGAACCTCTCTCACCATTGACAGATCGCTTCTGTCATCGCACCTGCAGCTGCCATCTATTCCAGCAACATCAGAGCCCTTGAAAAAATCAGACCTTGGTCCTTCGAATCCTTCCACAATCAGCCCCAACACCAACATCACCAACCTCATCACCAACCTTCTCCGCCATCACCTGATGCTGCACTGGACACATGGCATCATCCCCTGACAACACTGGTGCCCGGGAAGCCAGCGATGGCATCACCATGACCAGATTTTCTTCACTTGACGCTGTAAACCCTGGCTACCACATGATGCGCCAGGTTGACACCATCACCGTGAAGCATCCCTTTAATGTCCAAGCCATTCCATTCACACTCATCACTATAGCATGGGGGGGTGGGGGTGAAGTTATGTCTCAACATTCACTGGAACTCAGTAAGACACTTCTCAAGGTGTGCACAGATCTGTCCAATAAGGGGCAGTGTTGGAAAAATAGATTTCACTGTATGACAACACATGACCAGAAACTTCACATAGACATTGGCTATACCTCTCAAGTGCCTACCCTTGTGTGTTGTTAGTTGGTATGCTTGCAGTAGGATGAGGGTGAGTGTGAGGGGTGACTAGTGAGATGGGGAAGTGATAAAGTAGATAGAGTGGGTTGGGTGGAGTTGCAAGGTAAGTTGGTGTGAATAAGGATGTGCAGGAGAAGGCTATGGAAGGCAGAGTGATGTGCTGAGTGGCACAGCAGGGTGAGTTTGAGTGTGGCTTTGCAGTAACGTTTCGTGATCCACTGAGATCATTGAAAGGTTGGCGCCACTGCAGCCAGGGACCCCTGACGACATCCCTGCTTTTGCCCTCTTGTGCAATGTGCAACCAGGCTGCGTTGGTGTTCTGGGGAGGTGTCTTGGAAGGGAAGAGAACCTCCCTGCGTGCTGTGACTCCCTCCATAAGCATATGGAGGGAGTAATTGGAGAGCCTGGGTGCAAGCGTTCACCTTTGTGCAGTGCTTGTCAGTGTATGCAGCACCTCAATGCTGTCAAACACTGACAGAACAACTGTCAAACTCCATGTGGACGTAGTCCCTTTAAGGAAACCGGTTGATGATGCGTCATCAAATGACATCATCAGATCCGCTTCCTGTTAATTGGCTGGCAAGCCCGCAGGGCAGCCTTAACAAGGCCAATCAAGGTTAAAATCACGTTTACTGAGTGGCTGCAGCTGGGAGCGGGACCGGAACCTGGAAACCAGCTCTCCCGGCCCCATCCCGCCTCCTCCATTAAATTCGTGGCCAATGTTTCAGGTCGATGACCATTCATCAGAACTGGAAAATATTAGAGATGTAACAGATTTTAAGCAAGTACAGGGGCAAGGAAAGGGGGGAGGGGAGGGGAGGAGACAAGAACAAAAGGGAAGGTCTGTGATAGGGTGGAAGGCACAAGAGATTAAATGACAAAAGGGTTGATGGTGCAAGGCAAAAGGGGGTGGTAATGGGACAAGTAAAGAAGCAAAAGATGGGTATAGAGGAGCTGTAAATGGCAACAGCAGAATCATTACCAGCACCAGCTGTCTGAAAAAATGGAAGCAGTGGTTATTATCTGAAACAGTTGAACTTGATGTTGAGTCCAGAAGGCTGTAAAGTGCCTATTAAGTAAAAACTGCAAAGTTATTATTACCTGGTCTTTTCCCAAACTATGTTTGTGGCTACCTAGTTTTTTATCAAATCACTCTGCCTCATCTGTAGTTTATGAACCTCTGACTCTTTTCGATCAAATCAAGGGCTTCCCAAACCTTTGTTCTCTGACCTTTTTCTTTATCAGTTCGATGTCCAACATGTGCTGAAACCCATCACCTTATTTGACTCTGGAAAACCAAGCCACTGGGATAACCACAATGGTAGAGTTTCTGTTTGCCCGATATAATTGTGCCCACATGGTCTCCGCTTAACTAACTCTAGAAAGCTTAAGGTTGGCAAAGCAAAAGTTTGGGGATTTCCAGTTGTGTGTAGAATATTGCTGTAGTTTAACTGGGTAAAACAGTAGGCTACCAGCACAGTCTACTGGAATCTAAGAATATTTATGGGATATCCAAGCCCTTCCTCTGTTTTTTTTAATCACTCTGTTGGCCAATTTTGGTACAAACTTCTCTATCAACTACTTCTCAAAGCCCAAAGAGCTTTCTCAATAACAGTGAGTAGCATTCTGCTTTGACCATGTTACCTGACGGAATTCCCCATACACTGAAGACTACATGCATGATTAGAGTGACCAAGTGATTGACACCACCATAAGGGATAGCACGTAATATTTTGAATTTCTCACATAAAGAGATAAGCGTAAAATGTCACATTCAGTGGCTGCTAGTAATCACAGTGCCCTTTGGAACAGATGAGTCTCTAACCTTGCTCCTGGGAAGAACAACTATTGCCAACTAGTGGCCTCAGTAGTAAACTTGAGGGGACCTTTGGTAACTTCAGTTTATTACTGAGGCCTTGTCCACATCAAATGGAGATTTAAAATATGCAACCTGAAGATTTAGAAAGGTGAGCAAGTTATCTGGAAGGATCAATCTCCTTACCATACCCAGGTTATTAGCTTGATTTTGATTCTCTTTAAAATTCATTCTCTTCAAGCCAAAAAAGGGCTGTGGTTCCTTGAATCACTAAGTCGGTGGTGATGTTCACCTATTCCTGATTCAGGTAACCTGTCCCATGATGCTTCATTTTTCTGGAAATGGTCCACCGTGCAAAGTCAAGTTGTCTCAGGTGAAGGTGTCTTTCCTGTAACTCTTTTGTGATCCCTGGGTTACATACTAATACATAGGAGCAGTCCCTTCCATTGTGAGTTCCTGATCTTAGCCATGCTTTCAGGTGCACAATTGAATTGTGATAAGGTTCGCATGCAAAAACAAAGTTATTGAAGTCCACAATCATTTTGTGAAAAAAGAGAGCTAGTCAAGAGAGAGGGAGCGTCAAAGGAGAAATAATAAACACTGAGATACAGAAACATCACTTGAAGGAAGCTTCGGATGGAATGCAAAGCTTTCCTACATCTGAGAACTTTAATCATATAAATAATCACATATATATATATATATATGATTATTTTTAAACCAAAATGTTTCACATGTAATCTTGTTTTAAGGCACCCTCCATGAAAGCTAGTCTCCATTTTGTCAATTACTTAAGTGGACATATTCTAAGTTCAACCAATCACCTTTGAATAGGAACATAAGAACAGGAGTAGGCCATTCAGCCACTCGAGCCTGTTCCGCCATTCAATAAGATCATGGCTGATCTGTATCCTAACTCCATCCACCCATCTTGGCACCTGAAAGCATGGCTAAGATCAGGAACTCACAATGGAAGGGACTGCTCCTATGTATTAGTATGTAACCCAGGGATCCCTTGATACCCTTGGCTAGCAAAAATCTATCGGTCTCAGATTTAAAATTATTAATTGAGCTAGCGTCTACTGCTTTTTGTGGGAGAGCGTTCCACACGTCTACCACCCTTTGCCTGAAGAAGTTTGTTCTAACTTCTCTCCTGAATGGCCTGGCTCTGATTTTAAGGTTATGTCCCCTTGTCCTAGACTCCCCCACTAGCAGAAAAAGTTTCTCTCTATCTACCCCACCAATTCCTTTCAAAATCCTAAAAACATCAATCAAATCACCCTTAACCTCCTATATTCCAGGGAATGCAATGCTAGTTTATGTAATCTCTCCTCATAATCTAACCCTTGGAGCCCTGGTAACAGTCTGGTGAATCTGCGCTGCACTCCTTTCTAGGTTGTGGTGCCCAGAACTGTACACAGTACTCCAGATGTGGTCTAACCAGGGCTTTGCATAGATGTAGCAAAACTTCCTCCCCTTTATAGTCTAGCTCTCTAGTTATAAAGGCTAGAGGAATTAATCAGCTTCCTGCTATTACTGTCAGTGCACTTGGAATATTTTATGATTGACACAAGCTACAGATTTGGACCTATATCTACCTATTTTGCATTTGGGATCTCTCTTAGAAATCTCAGAGCAGCATTGGCAGAACCCAAGAATCAGTTAGATAGCAGTATTTTGGAAACACCACTGAAGCAGATCTTCTTGGTATGGCCTGTTTCCAGGTTTTGGTCAATGCTGCTCTTGACTGTTTTTCCTGACGCCTCTGGGAAGTACCTTGGGATGTTTTTCCACGCTAAAGGCGCTCCATAAATGCAAGTTGCTTTTACACAGAATTGCGTAGAAATTACAACAGTCCATGTTGGTTTTCATCTGCCACACGACCAGTCGTCCTAATCCCATGTGTCTGCCCTGCTCCCATATAACTTTATTCCCCTTTCCTTCAACCACCTATCTAACCTTAAATGTTGACATGGTCTCTGCTTCAATCACTAACTCTGGTAGTGCATTCTACAGTCTTACAACCCTCTGTTTAAAAGAGTTTCTCCTGCTCTCTGTCCTAAATTTTTTACATTTAACCTTATATCGATGTCCCCTTGTTCTAGGTCCCTCATTCACTGAATACAGTCTATTTCTATCTAATCTCTTCTATCTCCTCATAATTTTAAACACCTCTATCAAATCACCCCTTAATCTCCTCTGTTCTAATGAAAACGGCCCCAATTTTTCATGTCTATCTTCATATTTGTATGTCTTCATACCAGGCAGCTTCCTAGTTAATCTGAGCTGTAAACTGCACATGGTTCTCCAACTGTCCTTCCTATTTTAATATTGTTTGCGAATTTTGACACCACTCCCTCTAGCACGATATCCAAATCATTGATCTACACTGTGAACAGAATCTTGCGGGACACTGCTACCCACTTCCAACCACTCTGAGAAACTGCCCGTAACTCCCTACTCTCTGTTTCCTCCCTTCTCACCAGCTTTTAATCCAATTTTCTACACTCCCCTAATTCCATACCCCTTAATCTTATCTGTTGCTGTTGTTTAGACATGACAATCGGGAACTAATTATGGTCCTATTGCTCTGACACAGCACAGCTTATTTCATCCTGGATCAACCAATTAATGGATTTTTTAAAATGATGTTTGTCTCATGTCGACAGTCACATGGTGACCATGGACAATTCAAGTTGCTCCATTCTTAAAAGGGACAAGTTAAATCTTTTTTTTATTCATTCACGGGACGTGGACAAGGCCAGCATTTATTGCTCATCCCTATTTGCCCTCCAAATACAACCGAATGTCTTGCTAGGCCATTTCAGAGGGCAGTTAAGAGTCAACCACATTGCTGTGGGTCTGGAGTCACATATAAGCTAGACTGGGTCAGGACGGCAGATTTCCTTCCCTAAAGGACAATTGTAAACCAGCTGGGTTTTTACGACATTCATGGTCACCATTACTGATACTAACTTTTTATTCCACTTTTATTTAATTGAATTTAAATTTCCCAGCTGCCGTAGTGGGATTTGAACTCATTGTGGCATTTTGTTTTGTCTACACAGCAGTTATGGAATTAATTAAGTCAGCAGAAAATTATAACAAAAACTGAATGGCAATTTTCAATGACTTGAGTTGAGATGTAAATCCTGATTTTAACTAATGCCACGAAGAAGTTCTGTTCTAATGAAAATGGTGCCTGCCTTGTCTTAATGGGTCTGGTTATTTCAGTAAAATATTTTATTTGATTTCCAGTCACTAAACATTAAAGTAATTCTGGAAAATAAAACTGAGTCGGAAGAAGGATGTATCATAAATAAATAGTTCTCTGCAGATGGGACTGGCAATAGCTGGCCTGCTGTATTGTGTGTGTAAGCATGGAACAGAAAGATGACTAGTCTTGTGAAATACCATTGTATGGAGGAAGGGACTGAAAATGTTGTTTGACAGTATCACCATTAATTAAATCGCAGGCTAATGACTCACATAATGAATGCCTCCAACATGGAAGAAGGGACTACTTGCAGGGACAGAAAGAGATCAACTTTGTTATGGTGAATTTTTGTTTTGCAGTCAGGTTGATAGAGGACCACAGGCAAGCTTTAATAATTGCTTAAAGTTGAAATGATAGTTTACAGTGACATTTGTGACTAGACTGACGTAACATTCTGAAATCACTTTTTTGTTTTAAATGATGCAAGAAAATGTAGTAATTGCCAGTCAGAATTTTCTGAAAATCTATTTTGATTTTTGTTGTTTAATTTGTAAGTATACATTTATTTTCCTTTTTTTAATTACTCTGTTCCTTAACCTTTTCTGCATTACTTAATTCCTTACTTTTTCTTCCATTACTCTGTTACTTATGTTTCTTGAATTACTCTGGGCTAAACATTCGGGGGCTTTACGCCACCCATTACCGGCAAAATATAGCGAAAAGAGGGCGGCCGCCATTGTTTCGCCAGCTGGTGGAGTGTCCTCCATTTACCAGGCCCGACAGCGCTGTCGGTAAGATCCATCGGCCTGCAAATTAAGACTTAATGTCACCACGGCAAACTTGAACCTTTGCGCTGAGTTCAACCTAGCGTACGGCAGATTGACGGAGGTGCTGTCAGCATCTCTTAAAGGGACACACACATCTTTCAGGTAAGATTGCAGTTAAGCTTTTGGACTTTAACATTTTTTTTTATTGAAGTAGTGGCTTGCTGCAATACATATTTAAAGTTTTTTGAAGTGTGTAGGGAGTGCTGCTGGACACTTGCAAGGCCTCGGATGGTAAAGGAAGGCCTCTGAGAAGACAGAAAATGCTGCCAATAATCAGCAGGTCAGACAACATCTGTGGAGAGAGAAACAGAGTTCACGTCTCAGGTCAAGATGCTGCCTGACCTGCTGAGTATTTCCAGCATTTTATGCTGTCATTTCAGATTTACAGCATCCACTCGCAGTGGGAAAAGGAAGAAACAGACGAGGAGGACACCGAAGAGGAGGAAGCAGTAGGAAGGATGCAAACCAGACAGTCCCTTTCTGGCTGGGATATCCGGATAGGAATCATCCACCTGCGGTACCAGTGACCACAACCCCAATTCCCCTTTCAACATTAGGCCCACACCTTATCTTCCCTCGGTTCCTGACCATCACAGCGTCCTCTTGGCTACGATGCTAAAATAAAAGACACCACAAAGCAAACTTTCCAATCTAACTTTATACATCTATCCATTCAATATGACATCAAGAAATCAATTCATCACCCTCACGCATTCTCTTAGTGACTGTCTTGTGTGTGCCTTTGCCTATCCTACTGATGTTGCACAGTGCTACCCCAGTGGCTGCAGCATGACTTTCAGTGGGGGACACTGCAAATGGCCTTGCTGGTCGACCTTGAGGAGCTGTTGGCTGGGAGTGTCAAATCGAGTGACGGTGTTTTTTCTTCTTCTTCTTCTTCTTCACTATTCTCTCCCTCTTCTTGGCCAACGACTGGTTGGGCAGGCTGCATTTCTTGGGTGTGTGAAATGAGGAAGGCACAAGGGTGGAGTTGTGGTGAGTCGAGGGCGGGAAAACAAGAGGTACATGCCAGAAGGAGGATAACGTATGAGGATACCAGCATCTTGTATCCTTTTTGCCTCGCCGCTGGCCAAGGGCTCAGCCATGCCCCTGCCAAGAATGGCCTGCATCGTCTACTCCATAGGGGTGAGGTGAGGTGAGGTTAGGAATGGGAGATGTGCCTCGTGATTGGTACAGATTGTTGGTAGGTGAGTGATTGGGCCGGGGGGGGGAGGGGGGGCAGTCATGCATTGAGCAATGTATGTGAGACTACTGTTGCAGTTGGTTAGGAGACTTTTTTTCAAGATGCATTCACTGACCTTGACCAGTGGTCTGAGGTCATGAAGCTTCTTTGGGCACTGGAGCCAGGTGGTGGGGGCGACACTGCTGGCAGTGACGGCCTCAGTGATGTGGTCCCACATCATTCTTATAGGACCTCTCTTGCACAAGCTGGAGTTCTACATGCGAAACCCTGGGTGCCCCTTCCCTGTCTTGCTGAGCCATTTGTGTTAGTGCTGAAACACTTTTCCCATTTTTTGATGTTCGGAAGGGAATTCAGCTTTAAGAGCTGATGACTCCCATTGGGGACTTCTTTTTAATGTTAATTTTTTTTTAAAAGGCAGTTAAGGGTTGAAAACTGCATATTTTTTACTTCATTTTTATTTTTATTAGTTCAGAAGGCAGTGCCCTTTTAATTTCCCATAATGCCTAGCGAACTCTATTGCCTGGCTTCCAGAGGCTGTTGGAAGCTGGAACACTCCTCCTGGACGGAAACTTCGACTCCTATACCTGCACTAGCGCCACCAGAAGGGCGTTACACAGTAAGTTAGCGTTGAACTAAAAGGGCGAATTTTTCTCTGTTAGCACTTTGTCCATTTTCAGCGGCCGTCAACCTTGGGCACGGGCAACTCTCGTGGCGGCCACGATTTATTAGCCCTCTGTTCCTTATCCTTTATTAGCCCTCTGTTCCTTACTCTTATTTCTGTGCAGCGCACAATAACTTCAGTAAATAGGGAGGTTGAATGATCTGGGCCAATGCCTCCACAATGATGACTACCTTGGGTAGAGTTCTCCCTCTGATTTTCCTTTCCTTCCTATAAGAAAATAGTTGACCTCCACTCAGCACCACTACAGTGGTACAGCTGAAACTGAAAACTGAGCTGTGCCAAGGATTGAATGAACCCACATGACACCATTCTAGTGGTGTTCCAAAGTGCTACACCATCCATGCTGTTCAGTTTTCTTTTCTATTAATCAAGTAAGGTGCTGAATTTCATTGCAGCCATGTTGATGATGTTGTAGCTGTGAGTTTCTGTTGCATACTTATACATACAGGAACCCACAGCTTAGCAGTGGCACTACTGTACTATGTATATTCAGGCCTGACCCTTAAAGGGGCCAAACCGGTATAAACTCATTCTTCATTCGTTTATCGCTGGCATTGTTGCCACCTGCTTTATTTTCAGGATAGATCTAAGCACCATCATTAGGAAATGCAGATGGTTATATCCCAGCAGTTTTGGAGTTCTCCGAGAGGCAGAAGAAGAGACGGAGAGGGTGAGGGATTGAGTACAGTGTGTAAGCTGCCCCCTCAGATCTCCAGTGATTCACACAATCTGCTGAACACTGAAGGGTCGTGTTCTTTCCTTGACATTACCTGGTAGAACAGCCTTGGGCTGACAGGCAACTTGTAAAATGATTACTGACATATGCTAATGGGACACGTACATACAGGGTGTCCTAGGAATTGAAAAATGTAATGTGCTGAAATATTTCGAATGGGGCTTGGACACAGCTTGTTTCCTTCAAAGCATATTCCAATGACAACAATTTTGAAGATTCGTTTTTATTTTTGAGTTGCCCCTGTCTATTTTCTTCCCATTCTAACCCTTTAAATTTGTGTAATGAATGTATGCCGCAGATTTTAACAAAATCAGTCTGTAATATTTCACATATACTGTACTGGGTTCCATACTGCTTTTGTTTTGTATTACAAAGCAACACACGTAAATGAATTGAAGTTTACAGTTTTCTAGTGAATTTTGTATTAAAGTAAATCACTCTACAGTGTGACGTTACTTTCTTATGCAGAATTATAACTAGGCGTAGTCCTACTGGGATGATTAGGTGAATTATTTAGGTCCTGTTTGCCCTCTCTCTTTCCTCCCCTAACCCCATCAATTCACTCCATTAAATACCCTAGGTGAGGGCAAATGTCACTTGAATTAATAATCCAAGTTTTTTTAAGCAGCAGACACTAAGACCTTGGGAAAACTTAAAATGGTTGGAGACCCAATTTATAACCTCATTCTGTCCTACTGGGTACAACATTCTTGGAGATTGCTTGCTTCACTCTTGAGGTACAGTATATGATGTTGAAGTTCCTGCCTTGAATTTTACTGACCATTTTTATTTATATTAATATTAGTGGACGTAGAGTTTTCCAGCAATGAATTGCAGATTATAGTTGATAATCCCGGGGTGATTGTATTTGAATCATTAATACTCTTGTGCGAACATCATTTCTTCTCATAAATGTAGAATGTCCTAACAGTTCCCCCTTCCTACACAGAAAGTAAAAAACTGTATATATAAAGAATGATATGTGCTAAGGAATAATTTAAGGCTGTAATCTAATGTTGGATTTTTAATCACCATTCTAAAGCATTCAAGTATTGCTTTTGCAGTTTATAGTATTACCTGATAGGCTTGAGATTTATATATTTATGACAACAGAGGTTCACTTCTCACTTCACATCATCAGACCAGAAGGGATATCAGAATTATTTTGCTGACTGATGCAGTAAAATTATGAGGCACAATACTATAATATATAACACTTCTGCATTGATGACATGAACCAAGAGGCAAGCCTCTGTTGCTGCCTTCGATAACATCCCGCCAGCAAAAAGCAAAACTGGTAAACCAAACACACGCTAAGGTAAGAAATCCCTATACTCCTATACATTAAACAGAATGAACACACTTGTATTTTCTCAACTCATATATGAATTAATGCTTTGTAATACAAGGCAGACTATCCCATATATAAAGACACCACTATGTATCCATCACACTCTACGTAAATAAATGCAATACACCCAGGATAAAACAAATGAATAACCAAGAGAAATATGGTCCCTGCATTTTGTTCAGCCAGAATTAAAGGTGAAGGAAACTCATATGGTTTCTCTGAATGCTAAGTGTGCATTCCAAGATGCATTCCATACCTCGGGAGCCTACTGTCAACAAGGGCAGACGTCGACGACGAAGTCCAACACCGCCTTCAGTGTGCCAGTGCAGCCTTCGGTCGCCTGAGGAAGAGAGTGTTTGAAGACCAGGACCTCAAACCCGGCACTAAGCTCATGGTCTACAGAGCAGCAGTGATACCCGCCCTGCTGTATGCCTCAGAGACATGGACCATGTACAGCAGGCACCTCAAAGCACTGGAGAGGTACCACCACGCTGCCTCCGCAAGATCCTGCAAATCCATTGGCAGGATAGGCGCACCAATGTCAGTGTTCTTGCTCAGGCCAACATCCCCAGCATCGAAGCTTTGACCACGCTTGATCAGCTCCGATGGACGGGTCACATTGTCCGCATGCCCGATACGAGACTCCCAAAACAAGTGCTCTACTCGGAGCTCCGGCACGGCAAGAGAGCCCCAGGTGGGCAGAGGAAACGCTTCAAGGACACCCTCAAAGCCTCCTTGAAAAAGTGTAACATCCCCACCGACACCTGGGAATCCCTGGCCCAAGACCGCACAAAGTGGAGGAGAAGCATCTGGGAAGGCGCCGAACACCTCGAGTCTCTTCGCCGGGAGCAAGCGGAAGCCAAGCGCAGGCAGCGCAAGGCGCGCACGTCAACCCAAGCTCCCCACCCAACCGCCCCTTCAACCACCGTCTGCCCCACCTGTGACAGAGACTGTAGGTCCCACATTGGACTCATCAGTCACCTGCGAACTCATTTTTAATGTTGAAGCAAGTCATCCTCGGTTCCGAGGGACTGCCTAAGAAAGAAGAGATGCATCCCATGCATGTAATTATTGTTTTAAAAAAGAAAACATGAACATTTATTTTAAAATTTAAAATCACATTGTAATGACGCCTTCATGTTGCTGTTTGTCCTCTATTTGTTCAATCAGTGGACTAGCTGCAGTCCAGTGATGTCTGCTATGGGGATCCCTGATGCCAGTCTATTCTCAGACCAACTGAGGGCTGTTTTTTTTGTTACCTTTCCGACCACCTAACCTTGATTAAAACATAAAAACTTGGGAGCCATCCAGTGGTAAGTACTTAATATTCACAGAAAGAGATCCCTTTGGTGATGTTACCAGGGTGGGTAAAGGACTAGCAGAGCTTTGCAAAGCAGCCCTTAAAATACAATTTTTTTGACTGACTATTTGGAACATATTCAACAGACAGGACTGAACAATGATACTCACTGCTTGAGTTTCCATCTCATTCAAACATTGAGAAATAAAACAGTAACTGAAGTTGTCATGCAAACATTCCCAAATGGCTCAAAATATGTCAGCAATACTTTTGTTCTTCCTAATGGAAATTGCTGCTTTGCCACAGTCAAACCCACAGTGATGGTATAGGGAATTTAAATGATATGACATATATCTTTAAAACAAAAGATATCGGTTCTGATCCCTGATACACAATGTAAACACATCACAATTGATAGGCTGGACTGAGTAGTGTAGAAATAAAATACAAGCAGATTAGATTTAATTTGAGAAATTTCTTTAAACACTGGGCACATTTATACTTATTTCACCATTTTCTTCTGCTGCAGTGTGCTGTAAGTACTTTTTTGAAATGTTAAACAAGATTTGTTAATTTTAAAAGTAAGCTGAATATTTGATGCAGTGAAACACCTGTGACCTCCAGAGGTTTGTGAAATCATTTTTCATCAGCTGTGTAAATAGCACCAGGTACCATAACAAAACTTCTATATATTACCTTGGCTGACCTGACATAATTGGTTACAATTTTGTAGATTAAGGGAACATAATTTTCCTGTTCCCTAAGAAACTCCATAGGTCAAAAGCTTGGGGCGGGTTTTAATTTCCTGATATAGTTTGATGGTTCATTATAAAATATAAAGTCGATGTCCCCTCTAACACCATCACAGAAATGCATGTTCTAGCCTGAGTATTTTACAGGGTCTCTGTAATAATGGAAAACCATAAAGAATGCATGGTATTTTGGAGTATTCTAGTCAGAGTTGATGCACTTAAATATTTTGATCTATTTAGCTTTAATTGTTTTTTTTTTAAACCATCATCCATTCCTTTATCCATGTAGACACGCCCAGAGATTGAATGCAGAGTAAAACTCAATTCAATGCAATATAATTTAACAAAGTATAATTTCATTTGTGTGTGTGTATAGGCAACACATGTAAGCAGAGCCCTGGATATTATCTTGATGAAATATCTGTTGAATGCAGCTGTGAGGTTGAGGAGGACAAGGTGTGATAATGGGCTGCAGTCACAGAAGTTAGCATTAGTGACTTTGACCAGGGCAATTTCAGTGCAGTGAGCAAGGCAAAAAGCAGATAGAGTTGTGGGTGAGATGGACATGGAGCTGGGAAAACAATGACATGGTTCAAGGGCCTTGGAGAGAAAAAAATTGCTGGAGGTGGGTTGACATTAAAGAGGATAGATGGACTTTTTGAGAGGGGTGCAATGATAACAGTTTTAAAAAGAAGAGGGATAGTGCTTGAGCCAAGGAAGCCATTTACCATGCTGACAAGGATAGAGACTAAGAAGCAGAAAATGCTGAAATACTCAGCAGGTCAGGCAGCATCTGAACAGAGTTAACGTTTCAGGTCGACTAAGAAGGCTTGGTTGGATGGTGAGAGATCAGGAGGTGGGTCTTGTGGAGGGGGAGGTAGGGAAGAACTTTCAGTGTCTCTCAGGGTCAGAGCTAAGGAAAGTGAGGGACTAAGGTCAATAACAAGGGGCTGGAAGAGGGATCTGCACAGGTGGTCTCAATCTTGGACTTGAAGAAATTCATGAGATCCTCACTCTTGGAGTCAGAAGTGATGTTGGAGGGGGTGAGGAACAGGTTTTGAAGAGGTGATGTGTCATAGAGAAAAGGAGTTGTGAGTTGTCCTTGCTCTCTAGGATTATCTTGGGGTTGGAGGAAGTTTTGGCTGTGGAATGGGAGGTATGGTAATGCTTGACATTATCGAGTAAGAACGGGTAGTGGATAACAAGACCAGTTCTAAGACAGGTGTGTGACCCTCTAACTTTAAGGTGTGAAGGTGGGAACTATACCAGGGGAATAGTAAGAGTGGGAGACGGAGAGTAACTTGGTGGGGACGAGGGCATTGAAGGCGGGAGTTATGGTTAAAAGTGAAGGATAAATAGTTGAAATTTTTTTTTTTAAAGGATATGGGAAAGAACAGGGAATTGAATTAGTTGGATAACTCTTCATGAGAGGTGGCACAGGTGTGATGGGCCGAATGGTTGCCTTCTGTGCTGTAAGATTCTTATGATTCTTTGTAAAATTCTTATGATTCTTTAAATAGCAACCGGTGAGGTGGGGAAAAAAGCATCAATAATGAAAATACTTCAATTAATTCAGCCTTTTATAAAGTTTAAGCCATTAAATAAAAATTCTTAGCTAACTGTTGTTGGGATTAAGGTGTTTTATGTTGCTGAGGAGGACTGATGTTTGCACCAACTCTGGATGCAGACAGTTATGATGTGCTTTGATGCTGAGTTCAGGTATGGAAGTCGGAATCAGTTAGCCCTAGAGCATACTGAATAATAGCTGTTCAAGGTGCTGGTCACTGGAGATTTGATGATGAGAAAAAGCTTCCTGGTACAGCGATATGTCAATGACAGCAATTTGTAAATCAGCAAGAACTAGAAATTCACCATAGAAGGGGAAGAATATGGGGTAGAAATTTGGGTACGTACCCGGCACCTGAATGGTGAGGCTCGAGGTGTCCCCTATATTCGAGCAAGACTTCTTCGCTGCACAGGACCTCCAACCAACGCTGTACACCAGATACATCGACGACATCTTCTTCCTTTGGACCCACGGCGAAGGATCACTGAAAGGACTACACGATAGCATCAACAGGTTCCATCCCACCATCAAACTCACCATGGACTACTCCTCAGAATCGGTTTCATTCTTGGACACACGAATCTCCATCAAAGACGGACGCCTCAGCACTTCACTCTACCGCAAGCCCACGGACAACCTCACGATGCTCCACTTCTCCAGCTTCCACCCTAACCACGTTAAAGAAGCCATCCCCTATGGACAAGCCCTGCGAATACACAGGATCTGCTCAGACGAGGAGGAACGCGATGGACACCTACGGACACTGAAAGACGCCCTCGTAAGAATGGGATATGACGCTCGACTCGTCGATCGACAGTTCCGACGGGCCACAGCGAAAAACCGCATAGACCTCCTCAGAAGACGAACACGGGACACAACCAACAGAGTACCCTACGTCGTCCAGTACTTCGCCGGAGCGGAAAAACTACGCCATGTTCTTCGCAGCCTTCAACATGTCATCGATGACGACGAACACCTTGCTAAGGCCATCCCCACGCCTCCACTACTCACCTTCAAGCAGCCGCCTAACCTCAAAAGTACCATCGTTCGCAGCAGATTACCCATCTTTCAGGCGAACAGCAACCAAGACACCACACAACCCTGCCACGGCAACCTCTGCAAGACATGCCAAATCATGGACACAGATACCATCATCACACGTGAGGACACTACCCACCAGGTACACGGTACATACTCATGTGACTCGGCCAACGTTGTCTACCTGATACGTTGCAGTAAAGGATGCTCCAGAGCATGGTACATCGGCGAGACCATGCAGACACTGAGACAACGTATGAACGGACACCGCGCAACAATCGCCAGGCAGGAGGGTTGCCTCCCAGTCGGGGAACACTTCAGCAGCCAGGGGCATTCAGCCTCGGATATGCGGGTAAGCGTTCTCCAAGGCGGCCTTCGAAATACACGACAGCGCAAAATCATAGAGCAGAAACTGATAGCCAAGTTCCGCACTCATGAGGAGGGCCTCAATCGCGATATCGGGTTCATGTCACGATACAGAACGTGACTTGACATTATGGCCGGTCTTCCCAGGTGTTTTTTTTAAAAAAAGGCTAACACAAGAACCTACACAGATTGACAGGATATGCAGCCAGCAGGTGGTTTGACACGTTGGACCCCCTGGGACACATCTCATTGTCTTGGCTATGCTCTTTGATGTGGGAAAGATTTGAATATATTTTGTCTGTGTTTAAATTGTGAATTCTGGGAGATTCTCTCACTGCTAAACTTACCTGACGAAGGAGCGAACTGCTCCGAAAGCTTGTAAAATTAAATAAATCTGTTGGACTATAACCTGGTGTTGTGCGACTTCTCATTTTTGTCCCCTATATTGGGTCTTGGGCCTCCTTTCAATGGAGCCAGCGTGGCACAAACCACCAGCTGGCAAAGAGGAAGCCCAGATTGGGTTGTGACTAGTGTCGCAGCGGCTCTCAGGTAATGAAGCCTGGGGTCAGGATCAGAGAACGTGGGGGAGGCTAGGAGGCCGGGGGTCGGGACCAGTGACTGTGGGAGCGGGGAGGATAGGAGGCCAGAGGTCGGGATCAGAGGCTGGGGGGAGGAAAGGAAGCTGGGGGTCTGGATTAGAGGCAGTGGGGGAGGCTAGGAGGCCGGGGAGGCGGGGGGAGGGGGGGGGGGCGGGGGGGGGGGGGGAGTCAGGTAAGTGAAGCCTCAACATATCTGTGAGGCTTGTATCTTTCAGTATCAGTAAGGTGTGTAATATTTTTACCTTGTGAGTCATGTGATCGAATGCTTCAGTAAATTTCCTGTATTACAGTGATGAGTGAACTGCTGTCACAATTAGACTGCAGAGGAACCATGGTAAACATCAAAAACACACTTGAGTTCCTGGACTACTTGTTAGCAAAGCTACCAATGATATAAATAATTATTAATTATAATTAATATTTAAAAATAGTTCAACAAATCAATTTACAGCATCTTCATATAAACATCTATAAATAGGTGCTGGTTTTTAGGCAGCTTTATGCTTAGGATTCAATGTACCGATACTGGGTTGGTACTGGATATATCACATAGATCCCTTTAACAGGAACTTTCATCCCAATCTCTCTAGGTTGTAGTGGAAATGAGGATCATATGTTAGTCCATTCTCTAACTCACTGCATCACCAAAGAGTGAAGTATTGAGTAACAGGCATAGCAGGTTTTTTTTTTAAAAGCAAACACAAAAAGCAATCATCTCACCTTTTGATAGCGCAGTGGGTGCACTATCGGTGGAGGGTCCACACGTGGCACGGCTTTGCTCAACACTGCTGCGCGGGTTTGATAATTCTTTATAAGGGTGACCTACAAACACAAAACTTAGATACATGAAAACTACTGGAATTAGAAACATCACCATCAAACCAAGCTCAACTGTTGTAGCCAACATGAATGTGTTTGTTCAATGCAGAACAGTGTGCAACCAATGTTGTGTCAATTCAATCTCATTCAATGCATAAGTATGTTCTTTCTTATTCAACATTTTAACAGGATACATGTATCCTGATTAAGACGTTCTACCATAGTACAATGGATATAAACACATGTTCTACATAGACTAAATCGGTCGAATTTCCTGGCTTGCAAAATTCATGTTTTTGATACATAGTTATGATGAGGATCTAGCAGAGTGTATGGATAGTAACCTGATATGCAATGATGAAATCTTCCAGTTATGATTTTTTTTTTTTAACTGGTACATAGTCAAGCGTAGAAAACGTGAGGCCACTCCAGCAGCATAGTGCATTGGTGTACTATTGTGCTGACCCATATGGGTGAGGATGTGAGTTTGCATTCCCTCAGTTTCCCACTCAACCTGATGTCAATTTGAGCCATGCTATTAGGGGTGGTAACTGAGGAAAGTCATTATACACAGAAGGAAAAATCTGATGTTATCATCCCAAACAGCTCTTTTCACTCTCACCTGTGGATCAGTTACAAGCTAACACTGATAAAGTCCTAACAGCAGTTTGGTGCTTGGTGATTGAATAGTGCATGGGAGGGGAGAGAATTTTCTATATATAGAAATCTTACTTAAGTTACTTACCTTCTTTGTTGCAGGCATTCCGTAGAGTTAGTTTCCCTGAGTGCAGCTTGCAATGGCACTGGCTGCCTCAGGGCAAACCAATGTTGGAGCATGGACCTCAAGTAGGCATCCGACCCCATATTTGCATATGCAAAGGTCCTAACACCTGCTTCAAGTGTGGGTAAAGGACGCTTTTGTTTGCCTTTACTCTTTGCCTTTTGCTCACTTCCTGCCCGCCATTTTGGGGCCTTAGTAGGCCGCGTAGCACCCTATAAACAGGCGCTAGGCGGCCCAATTTCTAATCCAAAATTATGTCACATAATGTAGAATTTATTATCCCGCTGCTAAGTTATAGCCTTTAGAGCTACAAAGTCTAATTGCTGTTAAATAAACACTAGAGTTTGAGATTTTGATCTTGTATTTTGCTCTTGAGTTGCTCTTGAGCTTTTAAAGTTTGCTCTTGAGGTTTAAAGCCACAGCTTTGGCATGTTATAAGTGTGATTTGTACAGTCATTCAGAGGTACAGACATTCTGGCTCATGTCAAATGACTGCCTTTGTTTTGAAGTGTGAATTGGTAAGTTCTCTGAGAGTTTCCAAAGATTCTGGCTCCTAAGTCTAACACAGATATTTTAGGCTGACCATACGTTCCCCGTTTTCCGGGGACAGTCCCTGGATTAGATACCGTGTCCCCCGGGCAAACAACGTCCCTGGAAGAGTCCCCGGTTCAGGAAACTCATCCCCGAATAGAGCCATATTCATTGATCCACTGGTCGGCAGGAGTTGGATTTTATCTTTATTTTTGGGTAAACTGGAAAAATTCAATCATCTCGTCCCATTCGTGCCCAGTTTGAGCTCAGGAACGGATTCCAGGAGCCGGTTGAACGGAGATGACGATGGTGGCCCCGCCTTCCCACAATGCAACGTGGTGGAGAAAAGGCCCCATCGATAGCTCGTGCCGCACTGCACTCTGGGGGGATTGAGTCACCTGATCGTGTGTTTTGGCCAGTAGTGATTGACCGGAGGGCGGAACCTTTAAACTGCGCGCGAGAAGCCAAAGGCGGGGTGAGAGCTGGTG
The DNA here is from genome assembly GCA_030390025.1 of Squalus acanthias. Taxonomy (NCBI): domain Eukaryota; kingdom Metazoa; phylum Chordata; class Chondrichthyes; order Squaliformes; family Squalidae; genus Squalus; species Squalus acanthias. Next base: position 87,232,365 of record CM059438.1, read on the forward strand.
GGTGAGTGGATTTACTTTACCTCAGAGATCAGTATGGTGCATCGTGTTTTTTTTAATGAATAAGGCAAGCTTTAAATTCTCCCACCGGGAAGAGGTTTCTGAAACCTTCTGAGACAGAGGGTGTTTCACACCTTGAATGGAAAATCTCAGTCTGTTTGGAACAGATTTGAGAAATTTGAAAAAATTGAAAAATTAAAAGTTAGGGTATTCGGGGACGAATATAGATGGTACAGCGCTATTGCCAGAACACATGCAAGATTCGAGATTTGGTGGAAGGCGAAAATGCTGTTGTTTCTACGCGTATTCCACTAGCAGAAGCTACAAAGTTTTCTTGAAAATCGTCCTGGCTACTTTGCTGTGCTCCCACCCTGTGTGTCCCCGGATTCAGTTTAGAAAATATGGTCACCCGTGTGACACTTAAAATGTGATGTGAAAGTGTGAAGACCAAAAAATCATCTTAGATTTCAGGGCCTGGAATTTCCTGTGTATTTGTACCCTGAGACACACACAAACCAAATAAATGGCCTAAAAGATCAAGCAATTTTGGGCGTAAGTGAGTTACGTGCTTAAGTACAATATGCCCAAATCTCCTCAATCTTTTAGGATTGTCTATTGATCCCTCCAGCCAAACACATCTCCGAGTTTCCTGAAATTGCGCTTGCTCAGATACTGTCTTCAATTACGACCAGATTTTCAAGCACAGCAGAAAACAATCATATTTCTGGTGTTCTATTGCAATGTTTTTGAGCGTTTTTAAAAAATGTAACCCCACTGAGACCTGCACTGTATTTTCTGTTTCTTTTAATGTATTTTTATAGCATCAGTTAAAAGTCTCGTTAAAAATTGAAAAACTTCCCCAATTGCTTGTTCTTAAACATGCTGTTGCTAATGTGCATGAATGATGGTTAAATGAGTTGAAACTTTATTTTTCAAACTTAAAGAAGGAATATTTAGGGGGCGATTTTGCCAGCCCTGGGGAGGCGGGTTTGGAGGCGGGACTGCCGAGAAAATGGCAGAATCTGGGGGCGGGTACCAATCCCACCCCCAACCCGCCTCCGTGCCATCTTCCCAGGAGGCGGGTACCCGACCCGTGCCGGGTCCCGTCTCCTTGGAGGCGGGAAGGGATTAAAGCCTATTAACTGCCTGTTAACAGGTAGTTAACAGGCAGAAAATAGGATTGTCCCCTTTTTGCCCTCACAAGTGTGGGCTTTCCGAAGGCTCCAAAACCTGCCAGCTCAGCGAGGCGAGTACTGGGTCTGCGGGGGTCGGGGGGGGGGGGGTGCAAAAGTGTGGTGTGAAGGTAAGTGATGGGTGCAAGAGTGTAGAGGTGAGTATCTGAGGTAAGTGCTAAGTGTTTTTAAAAGTGTATTTACCTTTGTTTCTTCCTGCAGGCTTCAGTCGGTTTCTATGCGGAGAGTCTCGCATCTCCGTGTTGGAGATGAGAGATGGCCGTTGCATTCTCAGATGCAACAAACATCTCATTTCTGTAATAGAAAGAAGGTTGATGAGGTCTTGTATGCAAGACCTCACCAAAAAACAGAGATTGTCAGTGTTTGACAGCTTCTCAAAGCTGTCAAATGATGACAATTCATCTGTCAAAAATTTTTGACAGATGAAACGTCATACGTTGATGTTCTCTGCAACCGGCTTTCCCTTAATTGGCCTGCTAAGCCCGCTGGGCGGGCTTAACAAGGTCAATCAAGGGAAAATAGCGTGGGTTGGCCACAAATCGATGGAGGCGGGACATCGACCAGACAAGCAGCAGTCCCGCCTCCAACGCGTCCCCAGTCACAAAATCGCCCCCACGGTGTCATTTTGGTGCTTTCCTTGAGCCCCGATTGTTTAATGCTGATTTACGCCCATTTGTACATTCAGGCGTATTCGAGAGATTAGCAGAAAATTTGAGCGTAACTTGACATTGGCAGAATGGACACATTTTCGGGTCCAACTTCCGGGTTGTGCCCATGGAGGAAATTCCAGGCCCCCATTTTTAAAATAATACTAGCAAATCTCTTGTGGAGTTGCTCTTGGTAAGTCAGAGGATGTACTGTTTTATAAGGACAAGATCATCATACCATGGAACTCATAATGTAATATTCTTCTGCTTAAGGCAGGTGTTGCTTTATGGTAACAACGTCCCAGTTCTGTTAAGTAAATTGGGTATTCATACACCAATCAATTAACAGGCTCTGGTACGCTCTGTTTCTGGACAGTTTGTCTGTACATTCTCAATTAGTGTCTTTGTTCTCCATACTTTTTTTTTAAAGTGTGGCATAGAAATTTGCATTAAACATGTGTTAAACATCTGAAGTCCAATGGGCGGGAAGTGTGTACATATATAAAGGTTTTATAACCAAGTGGTACAGACAGGAAATGCATGCAGAGGTAAAAATTGTAATATATTATAAAGATATTAAAGAGAAATTCCTTCCCTTCAATATTAACTATTCTATTACAAAAAGGAGAGCAAATCAGAAGATTACAAAGATAGAGAAATGCAACTGTTAGTGATACAGTATTCCTAAGTCTTTAGTTAGGCTTTGTGCAATTAACCAATAGAAGGAAGTGAGACTAAGATCTGGGTCTAAGTGGGGAGAATGGCTACTAGGGTCTGGCAGATAATATTTTTGCTGTTACACTGTTTATGTCATAATTGAGTAAAACTTAACTAAAAGTGTGTTCTGGCAGAAATAATTCTCCTCTGAGCAGTGTTGACTGACAGATTTTTGATATGATTTCTTGCCTTACCTGATAACTGTTATCTGGAGGTAAATATATTTTCCTGGGGCAGTAATTGGTTCCAATAAATGGCTGAATAGTTTAATTGGGGGTGATTTGTCGGAATTAACAGCTCATCTCTTTGTTTTCTAAATACACCATAAATTTCAATTTTTTAAAAAAAAGCTCTTCTCTTGAAACAGCTGGAGTCGTGTTCGTAACTTGGCAGGGTTCCAGCAGTGTAATCAGCTTTCTGGGGTGGTTAACAAAGAAATATCCCTCGTTGTAAGTCAGGCCCCGCTCAGCATGCTCAGCATGATTTCCAGCCCTTTCTTTGCCTATGACACAGTGGTTGCAATTCTGACCTAAACATCTCCAGAATGTAGCCAATAAAAAAATCTAATTATCTGCTTAACACCAAAGTGAAACATAACCATGGAGGAAAATTGTGGTTTCCCCCATCCACTAATTCTTCCAGTTCAGGGACAGTATCAGGTTTTCATAGGCTTCGGAGTCTACAAATTTGGGTATTTGTAAAGCCAAAGAGCTGATCTGCTAACTGGAACATAGGCCGTCAAGGAACACACAGACACAGATACGCACACACACGCACTATACCACTTTGCACTATCTGGGATTGGATTCCAAATCAATCAGCTTGCTAACATTGCCAAGGAAAATGTTTACACTTGCAGTAGACTGCCAAGGATTTAACCTGTCTCTTCCTCGAATCAGACTGCAAGGACAATGGGAGCATTGTCACCAGGATTGCACAGTGCTGTAGTGAGGGACTAGGCCATCAGCATTTTATAAACATCTACCACTGGCTTCGGCTACAGCTGTATTGCCAGTCACCCATCACAAAGGCGGTAATCTAATGAACAATGGTGGTGTGGATGTGCAGTGAGATATGTTGTCCCTTGGTCCATGTTCGGCCCATTTTTTTCTAAGGGACAGAACAATCAAAATCCTCAAATTATCTATATTGGGAAAAAATTGGCACATTTTATTCCCGCTTTATTGGTCACTGCTTTCTGCTTTCTATTATGGTCACTCCTACTTTTTACCATTTTGAGTGTATAAAAGGAAAGTAATGTGGGAGAAAGTGACCCTCACGAGCAGACATTAGAGTCAATGAAGTCTTATCTAGATTACTGACTCTGAAAAAAAGTCTTGTCTTCACATACCTCCTGTATCCAGGGGGTAAATTATAATTTTGAAAAACTTTTTTTGACCATCCATGAAATCAGAACAGGATTTATTTATTTATATTGGTCCGACAATTCAACAAAATTCATCTATGTATAAAACAGACATGCCTCTTAGTGGTCTCCATGATATAGAAGAAGTTAAAACTGACAAAGGCAGTGCGGTAGGTAATAGTAATCCCTGACAAGATATATTCAAGGAACAGAAAAGCAAACTTAAATTATAAGTTTCCATTGCTAGTACACACTTCCATATAGAGCTATTCAACATTGCAATTTGCAATTTGCTCCGAAAGGAGAGCAACGTCTCCCAGGCCTGTTTCATGGGTCTCATTCTAACTCTTGGTATGAGATGCCCTGCAGTGGTGTCCTTTATACAATGCATTTATACTTAGGCTGCAAACAAACCTGATGGGCCTTTTTCTTCTTCTTCGTGTGGTCTCTCGTTTTCTGCTCCTCTATCCATTGCTGCTGGAATTTATGTTCCAACAGGTCAAACATAGGGGTCGAGGGCCTGGGGGAAAAGATGTTAGAAGTCAATAAGCACCTTAAGTTGACTATTATTCTACAACAACTTTTTATTTTCGCCTGACGATGAGAAAAGTGAGGTTAGAATTTGGCTGCTTTGTGGAAAAAACAATAGGCAAGAGTTATTTATCAATGGAAAACTCTCGCAATAGATTATGAAAGGATTTGCTAGGGTAGACGTAGAGAAGATGTTTCCACTTGTGGGCGAGACCAGAACTAGGCACCATAAATATAAGACAGTCACTAGTAAATCCAATAGGGAATTCAGGAGAAACTTCTTTAACCAGAGAACGGTTAGAATGTGGAACTCACTACCACTGCGAATAGCATAGATGCATTTAAGGGGAAGCTAGAGAACACATGAGGGAGAAAGGAATCGAAGGATATGTTGATGAGGTTAGATGAAGAGGTGTGGGAGGAGGCTCGTGTGGGGCATAAACTCCGGCATAGACCTGTTGGGCCGAATGGCCTGTTTCTGTGCTGTAAATACTTTATAATACTTTGTAACTTTGTGGTGTTGCATAACATCACTATGTATATCAATATTTTGCCCACATAACAACAGTTACTACACTTCACAAATAATTCATTGTGTGAGGCACTTTGAGGTGTTTAAACGCAAGGCACTCTATAAATGCAAGTATTTATTTATCTCTTCAGTTCTTCCAATTGTGCTCATCAGAAACATTGCTTAAGTTTCTAAAAAGGTCTGATATTTTTCCAACTTTAAATTTTCTTTTCTTATCTAAAATAAATTAATAGCCTTTGGATCACTCTTTACCCAAATTTTAAAAAAAACCTCATAATTGCCATTAAGCTGATTTAAAATGACTTCACAATAAATATATAGAACTGATACAAGGCAAGGGATTTAGATAATATAAATGACGAGAGAGAAGCTTCAGCTGCCATTGGTCCCTGAAGTCCCAAGATTAGGCTGCAGCCTTGGAATCACCTCCTGCTACTTTCCACTGATTTTATACTGCATACTGTTTATCTTTTCTGTGTATGTATATTGGATGGGGTGGTGGGGATGGGTCATTTTACCTTTGATCAGATATTCTGTCCCAGAAGCAGCTGTTTGTGTGGACAACAACTTGCTTTTTCCTCCCATTTCATTATTGCATTATGTCGCTTATACAAGAAAATTAAGCACTATAATGTGATTACTGCTGGTTTGCTGAGAAATAACATTTATTACTAGGAAATACACCGTGTGATATGTATTGTATTGAGGATAATAGATATCTGGGAGTGATTGTGAGGCAGTATTCTCATCAAAAACCCTGGATGATAGATAAACTGGTGGAGTACAACTTGAATGATTTATAAACTGCCAACTGAACTCAGAAGTGAGATTACATGGCTGAACCTACTCCAGAGTAATCCTTATTGTTCTAAAATAATACTAGTAGATTTCATAGGGATATGCTTGTAGGGTGAGATTGGACTGTGTATTTGGCAGGGTCACGTGTGCAGTAGATGGGTCTGGGTGGATGGTGTGGTGGACAGTGCGGGCAAAGATATTCTATGCAGTGGATAGCTTGCTCACTGGAGGACCAATGATTCTAGCATAATTATTACAAATTTATTGAGTGATAATCTGCAGTCAATTACTAGAAACACCCGAGTATATATTGCGTTTGGTCTTGAGCTTCAACCATTGAAACTGAACCTTTAGTTTTGTGATGGTCAGAAATTCCGCTGTACAGTGATTGCTTTGGAGATTTATTTGCTGCGTTTCTTAAAAAATGTAAATACAGAGTTAAAACCCTTTATAAATGATAGATGTATTCTGGACCAAAAAGAAAATCAGTTAATGTACTCTGAATAAACATAAAAAGCTAATTAATGGATTAAAAAATGTTTTATGGTTCAGTACACTTCTGTAATTCTACTGTTTTATTCACTGGTAAAGATTTTCAGAAAATCTTTTTTGCAGATGTATATTAGAAAAATGTATGCGCATATTTTGCAAAATGCAAGGGGCTCAAGGAATTAATGTGTTTTTCTTATTTGAATAGCAAAAAGTCACCATTACTGCAGCAGGAGTGTTCATAATAGAATCACTAACAAGCATTCACCTTTAGTACCTGCATGGAGAAACTCAAAATCTATCCACGGTCCATTCTATCTGACTCACAGCTGGGAGAGTGTGCAATGTTGTAACACTGTCCCTCTGGGGCCAGGTACACAATACAGGTTTCCACCTGCACACTGCACGCTTCTATTCAGTTAATTGTTCCCTTCTGGCCCAGTCTGTCTGTACTAACAAGGACAGTAGCAGGATGGTAATTGAAGTACTTAGCAATACACACATGAACAGGATACTGTGACTAATTAGGGGGGAGGGGGAGGGCCAGTGGACCTTTTAATTGTTTGTGGTTTATGGGAAAATCTTAAAACAGAGAAGGTTAAAACATTCATTAGGGGTGTGCAATAATGTGTTACTGAGTTGTATTTCCAAACAGATCTGTGCACACTATTGAAGCAGTTATTATGATGTAGCACAACTACTGTGGATCCATTGATATCAGCCGCTTGTGTCATCAGATAGATATTCCTTTCTGTCAAGGAAGAAATTTCAGTCTACAGATGTTCAGTACATGAGAATATTCTTGTTATATTAGCAGCAGGAATAATATCAAAGATGGTGGTGGAAGATAGATTGAGTCTGCAATGACTTTAACAATAAAATTTATTTTGGGGCAAGGTGAGATCTTTGTTTGAAAACACTGAAGGTCCTGTTCTTTTAACACACTCCAGAAATAATAGATTTAGTAATCATGGAGATTGGATTTGTCAACCAATATCTTTCGTGTCCCTGTCCAACATGTTCAGACAAAGGCATTTTTTCCACATATATTTGCAGTGCAGTACTGAGGAAGTGCTGTACTGTCCAAGGTGCCGTCTTTTGGTTGAGACGCTAAACTGAGACCCCGGCTGCCTCCTCAGGGGGATGTAAAAGATTCCATGGCACTATTCAAAGGGGAGTTCTCCCAGTGTACTGGCCAACATTTATCCCTCAACCAATGCCACTGAAACAGATTATCTGCTCATCTATCTTACTGGTGTTTGTGGGACCTTGCTATGCACAAATTGGCCACATTTGCCTACATTACAACAGTGACTGCACTGACTTGATTGACTGTGAAGCATTTTAGGACATTCTGAGGGCATGAAATGTGCTATATAAAATATAAGTTCTTCCTTTCCAACAAAATAACAACAACAACTTGTATTTATATAGTGCCTTTAACGTAGTAAAATGTCCCAAGGCGCTGCACAGGAGTATTATAAGACAAAAAATTTGACACCGAGCCACATAAGGAGAAATTAGGGCAGGTGACCAAAAGCTCGGTCAAAGAGGGCGGTTTTAAGGAGCGTCTTAAAGGAGGAAAGAGAGGTAACGAGGCAGAGAGGTTTAGGCAGGGAATTCCAGAGCTTAGGGCCTAGGCAACAGAAGACATGGCCACCAATGGTTGAGCGATTATAATCAGGGATGCTCAAGAGGGCAGAATTAGAGGAGCGCAGATATCTCGGGGTGGGGGGGGGGGGGTTGTGGGGCTGAACGAGATTACAGAGATAGGGAGGGGCAAGACCATGGAGGGATTTGAAAACAAGGATGATAATTTTGAAATCGAAGCGCTGCTTAACCAGGAGTCAATGTAAGTCAGCGAGCACAGGGGTGATGGGTGAACAGGACTTGGTGCAAGTTAGGACACGGGCAGCCGAGTTTTGGATGACCAAGTTTACGTAGGGTAGAATGTGGGAGGCCAGCCAGGAGTGCATTGGAATAGTCAAGTCTAGAGGTAACAAAGGCATGGATGAGGGTTTCAGCAGCAGATGAGCTGAGGCAAGGGCGGAGACAGGCGATGTTATGGAGGTGGAAATAGGTGGTCTTTGTTATGTTGCGGATATGTGGTCGGAAGCTCATTTCAGGGTCAAATATGACACCAAGGTTGTGAACAGTGTTGTTCGGCCTCAGACAGATGTTAGGGAGAGGGATGGAGTCAGTGACTAGGGAACGGAATTTGTGGCGGGGACCGAAAACAATGGCTTCGGTCTTACCAATATTTAATTGGAGAAAATTTCTGCTCATCCAGAACTGTATGTCGAACAAGCAGTCTGACAATTTAGAGACCATGGAGAAAATAGATGAAAAAGGTTAAACCTTTTTGTTTGGGATTCTGGGAAGACCCATGCGTCACTTCTATCACACACAGATGATGCAATAACATATTACAAAGCCACTTCCATCACTGTGTCGAGTGTTTATGGAATATTTAACAACAATTTTCATTTATACATAGAATTCCTCACATACATGAAAGTGTCTCTAAGCACTTTACCATATGCAATGCATACCTAGCATGGGAAGGGGGACAGAAATATAGAAACTAGGATAGGAACTGAAAGTATGGTCAAAGAGGAAGATTTTCAGATGTTTTTGAAAGCAGGAAGGGAGGTGGCAAGGCAGAAGGGACTGGGTAGGGAATTCCAGATGGCAGGATTGGAGTGGCCAAATGTGCAGCCACCAATGGTGGAGTGCAGGGAGGATGGTTGAAGAGACATCCAGTGATAGAAGAGTGTGTGCAAGGTCATAAGGTAGGTAGAAATCGCTAATGCGGTGAAGCCATGGAGTGATTTGAAAACATGGACAAGAATTTTGGAACTTGGCATACTAGGGTATGGAAAGCCAGTGGAGCTGAAGAGGATGGGATTGTGGAACTTAGCATGGGTGAGAACGTGAGCTGCAGCATTTTGGATAAGTTGGTGCTTGTAGAAGGTTAATGTTCATGTCAGAAAGGTAGCAAATTTCTTGAGTATATTCAGCATAGTTTTCTACAACAATGGGCTGGATATTCTGACCCCCACGGATCTTGACAGATCATCCGCCTGCCCTGGAGATGGGCCTTCGTGGGCAGAGAGTTTCACTTTCTGCACAACTTCCGCCCGCTGAAAACCTTTAAAAATCTTACGCCTGGTAAAAGCCTGCGTAAGGCCTGCTTTTACCAGCATAAGAGTTTAAAAAAATTAAAAAAAAATTTTTTTTCACTCATTTATAATTTAAAAATACTTTAAAAAAAGGCAAGTTTATTTTAGCCCTGTAAAAAACTTTAATTATTTTTTTCAAAAAATTAAATTTTTGTTTAAAATATTTATTTTAATGTAATTTTAAATACGTGATTTAAAAAAAAATATTTAATGTTTAACTGTTTTTTAAGTGATCCCCATTTATACTTTTGACAGATCTATGCGTAGAGACCTGTCAAAAGTGTGCAGGGGGATTCCCTTCTTTGATTGGTTCCCTATGGCCCAGGGGTCCCAAGAGCGCTTGCGAACCGCATGCGCCCCTGGGATACCTGGGCCTCTGCGCGTGCAGACCAGGGAGAGGCCCAGGATCGGAAGTTTTGGGACCTACGGAGCCAGCAGGTAAGTTCGTAGATTTTTTCCGATCGGAGGCATCCGCCCGTAGGAAGCCTCCAATCGGAAAATCCGGCCCAATATGTCATAGAACCAACAAGGGGGCAGGCCATATTAGATTTAATAATGAGCAATGAGACAGATTTAGTTAACAGCCTAACAGTACATGAACATTTATCTAATAGCAACCATAATATGATTGAGTTCAATGTTATGTTTGAAAGGGAAAAACGTGAAACAGCTACTAAGGTTCTAGATTTAGGTAAGGCCGACTTCAACGAGATGAGGCAGAGACTGTCCACAGTAAATTGGGCAAATCTGTTAATGGGTAAAATGTCAGAAGATCAGTGGGAGGTGTTCAAAAAATAATTTAACGTGATACAGAACCAATTTATACCCCTAAGGGGCAAGAGCTCTACTTGCCAATAAAAACAACCATGGATGACTAAAGAGGTAAGGGACAATATAAAACTAAAAGAAAAAGCATAGGCGAATGCAAAAAAAAGCACAGATCCTGGCGAATGGGAGAGATACAAAGAACAGCAAAGGGTGAGAAAACAGATAGTAAGAGCTACTAAAAGAGAGTATGAAAAAAACTTGCAAGGGATAGCAAAATCAACCCAAAAAACTTTTACAATTATATTAGGAAAAAGAGGGTGGTTAGGAGCAATGTGGGCAATGTTCCCTCTAATTTTGTTTTGGGCTGCGCGACCCCTTTAACGGGCTGCGTAGCCCATTCAAAATTCCGTGCATGCGCGGTTTTCCATTTGTGAGCCAGCGGCCGCGCAGCTTAAAGGAAACACTGAACGTGGGTCCCTTAAAAACTGACAATGGTGATATTATAAATGAAAATAAGGAAATGGCGGATATGTTAAATAATTACTTTGTGTCAGTATTCACTGTAGAGGAAGAGGACAGTATTCAACTAATATTGAATCAGGGATGGGGACTCACCAAAATTAACGTAAGCAAATTAACAGTAATGAAGGAAATAATGGCACTAAATAGTGACAAATCCCCAGGACCAGATGGTTTCCATCCCAGGGTTTTAAAGGAAGTCGGTGAGAATATCGCAGATGCCCTAACTATGATCTTCCAAAGTTCTCTTGATTCAGGAACCGTTCCTTTAGATTGGAAAATTGCACATGTCACTCAGCTATTTAAGAAAGGTAAGAGAGGAAAACCAGGGAATTATAGACCGGTTAGTCTAACAGCTGTTGTCGGGAAATTACTAGAGTTTATAAGTAAGGATGGAGTGACTGAACACCGTGAAAATTTTCAGCTAATCAGAGAGAGCCAGCATGGATTTGTGAAAGGTAGGTCATGCCTGTCGATTGAATTTTTTGAAGAGGTGACTAAAGTAGGAAGGGAAATGTCTATGGATGTTATTTATCTGGACTTCCAGATGGCATTCGATAAAATCCCTCATAAGAGACTTTTAGCTAAAGTTGAAGCTCATGGAATTGAGGGCAAATTATTGACCTGGTTAGGAGACTGGCTAAGTGGCAGGAGACAGAGAGTAGGGATAATGGGAGGCACTCTAAATGGCAGGATGTGACAGGTCCTCTAATTAGCAGGATAGACGGCATTGTAAGCAGTGTAGATGGAAGCATAAAATTACAAAGCGATATAATAGATTAAGTGAATGGACAAAACAGTGGTAAATGGATTTCAATATAGGCAAATGTGAGGTCACTTTGGGCTTACTAAGGATAGATCAAAGTACTTTCTAAATGGTGAAAGTCTAGAAGCAGTGGAGGTCCAAAGAGACTTAGTGGTCCATGTACATACATCATTAAAATGTCAAGGACAGGTACAAAAAATAATTGAAAAGGCTAATAAATGGCCTTTATATCTAGAGGACTAGAATACAAGGGGTTAGAAGTTATACAAAGCAGTTTGACCACACCTGGAGTCATGTGAATTGTTCTGGGCACCACACCTTAGGAAGGATATATTGACCTTGAAGGGAGTGCAGTGTAGATTTACCAGAATGATACCTGGACTCCAAGGGTTAAATTACAAGCAGAGATTACACAAATTAGGGTTGCATTCCCTAGAATTTAGAAGATTAAGGGGTGATTTGATCAAAGTTTTCAAGATATTAAGGGGAACTAATAGGGTAGATAGAGAGAAACTATTCCCACTGGATGGGGAGTCTAGGACTAGGGGACATAGCCTAAAAATTAGAGCCAGGCCTTTCAGGAGTGAAGTTAGGAAGCACTTCTACACGCAAAGGGTGGTAGAAGTTTGGAACTCTCTTCCGCAAACGGCAATTGATGCTGGGTCGATTGTTAGTTTTAAATCTGAGATTGACAGATTTCTGTTAACCAAAGTTATGAAGGGATATGGGACAAAGACAAAGCCATGATCTCACTGAATAGCAGAACAAGCTCGAGGGGCTAAATGGCCTCCTATGTTCCTATCAAAAACAGAAAATGCTGGAAACACTCAGCAGGCCAGGCAGCATCCATGGAGCGAGAAACAGAGTTAACGTTTCAGGTCGATGACCCTTCGTCAGAACTGGAAAAAGTTAGAGATGTAACAGATTTTAATCAGGTGCAGAGGCAGGGGAAGAGGGGGAGGGGAGGAAAGAACAAAAGGGACGGTCTGTGATAGGGTGGAAGGCAGGAGTGGTTAAATGTTACAAATGGGGATGGCAGAATCATCAACAGCTGCCGCCTGAAAAAATAGGGGCAGAGGTTATGGTCTGAAATTGTTGAACTCGATATTGAGTCCATAAGGCTGTAAAGTGCCTAATCGAAAGATTAGGTGTTGTTCCTCGAGCTCTGCTACATCTCTAACTTTTTCCAGTTCTGCCGAAGGGTCACAGACCTGAAACGTTAACTCTGTTTCTCTCTCCACGGATGCTGCCTGACCTGCTGAGTGTTTCCAGCATTTTCTGTTTTTGTTTCGGATTCCAGCGTCCGCACTATTTTGCTCTTGTCCTATGTTCCTATGCTTGGAGATCAAATAGTTGGATATTGGAGATGTCGAGCCTTGAGGTGATGAAGACATGGATAAGAGTTTTGGCACCAGAAGGGGAGAGGCAGAGGTGGGAAATATTGCAGAGGTGAAAGTTGGCAGTTTTGGTAACGAAGCAATTGTGGGGAATGAAGCTGAGCTCAGGTTTGTACAGTATGCAAGGGTTATGCACTTCCTGACTCAGCTTGAGATGGTAGCTGGGAGGTTGATGGAATCGAGGCCAAAGGCACAAAGGAGATGCCAAGAGCCAAAGAAGAGAGCCATGGTCTTGCCAATATTCAGCTGGAGGAAGTTTTGGTGAATCACGCTATTGAAATCAGACAGGTATTTTGAGAATGTGGGAACAAACCTTGCGTCAATGGAGGAGGCAATGAGGTCAACCTGGGTGTCCTCCGCATATATGTGGAAGCTGATATTGTACTTCCAGATAATGCCACCAATATTTTAATGAATATTGTGTCCTTTAAGATTTATCTATATCTTTTATCCAGTGATGCCCTTTAAGACATATATTTTGTGATTTGGTATAACTGGATGGTTTGGGTTTGAGAGTCTACCTGGCACATCTGTGGATACTTGCATCAGTTCTCAGCACAGTCATTATTTCTGCCCCTTGTACCACCACCCACTCTTGTTACCCCAGTGGTTACCTTGCTTCAAATCAGCAGACAGAAAAGCTACTATTATTCATGGTAGCTCAAACTGCTCAAACTGTTAAGTTTCCCCTAATGCATTTTTTTAATGTCATTTTTTTTTAAAAGCAGCAGCATTTCTTCAAAAAATGTAACTTAGATTGCACAAAAACCTTTCTGGTTATTAAAATAAAATACTATATGCAGGAGTTATTAAATGCTCAGTATCAGACCAAAAGAGTTTGATCTTCCCTCTAGCAAAAGCATTCTACAGGCAGCTATTGGGCACCTTAGCTCCCAATCTGTGGTGCTCAGGTTGTGATAATAATTCCATATGCTGAGCAATTTTACTTCTAACCATTTGCATTTGTTGTCGTTAGAGCAGACGGGGATGTTTTCCCACTGAGCGAAAGGCAGAGAATGACCAACACAAGGTTGTAATTTGTTTGTGTGACATTTCACCTCTCATAAAGATATGATAAGTTCATACAGACCTAGATCTGCTATCCTGCCACACGAAAGGCACACACTTTCTGCATTGGTATTTATTTATACCCTATGGCACACAAATGAATTGAACCATGATGTGTATTTAAATATTTGTTCAAGTTGGACTGTTTCTACAGTAGTTATTAAGTGTTCACTGAAGTGGAATTGATTGTAGTGCATTTCTAATAAGTCTATCAACGGCCATTTGAAAGTAAGGATCTGACAGAATTAAGCATTCAATGTCATATTCGACAGAATTCTCGTGTTCTTCCTCTTTTAAACTCAGCGAGTGTAAACTTGTACTGCTGGGTGGAGAAGCACTGCCATTTCTCAGGTGTCTGTGATTTGGCTGCTGTTTTCTGTCGCAATCTCTGTCGTATGCAAGCGGTTGCTTGTAAGTGCAAGCGCGTGAGTGTTGCTGGGAGCTGATTGGAGGATCCCGTGGGGCTGAGACCCTGGCTCAGCCTCATTAGTGCTGACCTTGGTAAGAGAAAGAGGCGGCTGATGGATAGAGTGTGCGGTGGACAAGTCCCATGGGAGCCCCTATCTTATCTATTATTGTACTCTTCCCACCTCCCTGACCCTCCCAGATCTGAACACTGCAGGCATCAGGGAGAGAATAAATCTGTGTCTGATCCTGAAAAAAAGAGGACAGAATAAAAATGTCCTTTTTTATGAGGGTCAAAGGCAAAATGTTTCAAATAGGATATTATATACAAAAATGTAATAATAAGTATCATGTCGTATTCTGAACCTATTTTTAAATACCATACTATTACTACTTATTCAACCTATTGTTTTGTTTTTGGATTTAAAGGACCTGATTTGAGAAGGCTGTACACTGTTTGTAACCATTCAGAACAGCCTAGGCTCTAAATACAGTGACAGTGCCTGCTTGACATCATCCAGATCATACTGAGCATAGCAGCATACCCATCAACTAGCTGTCATCATAACAAGGTGTAGGTAACATGAGGACTTGCCAGTCAAAGAAAATCACTGGCATAAATGCCACTAGTTAGTGTCTTCTTTGTTTTCAGCACAGTTACAAAGCGTCATTATCCGAGCCGGAAACTAAGGATCTCACAAGGGTGTACAGTACATCAGTATCACAAATGTTTCTTTATAATTATATCTTTTACAATGAAGTTTTTTTGAATTGTTTCAAAAATCAGAATTTGGATAAAAATAGGATTATAATCCCAATGGCTCAGTGAGTTTACACAGTAACTAGTTCAGCCACATACACCAGGAAGATCACAGGTTGGACATCTGGGCCCTGATATTGACAGGGGCAGGTTGCATAGGTGGAGGGGGGCGGAGTTGTGAACGGGAAACTCGGAAGTGCTGTGGAGTTTTAACTCCACGCCGTGTGACTTTTTTCTTTGACAATATCCTCGCCCGGACGTCAGCTTGATTGACAGGCTTGGCTTCCAGTCCAGCAGGGAGCGCTCCAGAGCAGGCCACAGCCGCAGGTATGGAGCCTGCAGCTGCTACTGGGTGTGTGGGGGTCCAATCCCCAACCCTTGGGGGGGGGATGGGGGGGCTCGATCCTCAACCCCGGGGGGAGGGGGGTCCAGTCCAAGGGAAGAAGGTAAGCTTGGGGGGCTGCGAGGAAGCACTCCTGCTTCTCCTGGCCCACAAGCAGTGCTGTAAAGGCAAAGCAGGTTATATCTGAGGCTGCCAGCCTCATTAAATAGCTAACCCTCCTCCTGGGAATGGGTTGGCTGCCCGCCCCTGTCGTGCCTCCGTTAAAGCTGGAAGTGGGTGGGTTGTGGTCAGGTTTGAGATTTTTTAATTTTAACATCTCACACGACCCCAACCCACCTATTTTTGGGGGTTAAAATTCACCCCTTGGTCTCTGCTCAGGGCCACTACAATTAGCCTGATCATGCCTGAGTTAGGGAGGGAAGCTCAGCGAAACTTACCACTCCTAGTTGATATCCAGTGACCCTTATTGGAAGTACATTTGTGGATGTTGGGTGGGAACAGTATCTGGCTCGGTTGCGATGCCTTCCACAGTTGAATAACTACTGACATTCACAGTCAAGGCTCACTTGAAGAATGGCCACTCGGATGAAGTAACAGAAAACACCCGCTCCCATGCTTAGAACCACGCTCCAGCACGGAGTCAACAATATGAGATGGGGAGGGGATAGAATTAATGGAGAACATTGACAAGGGGGACATGGAATCCCTGATGATTGAGCAGTTAAGTCTTAAATGGTAGTGCTGGAGACAGGCAATACTTGACAGAGTACCTTCAAAAGAGCCATTTAGAAATCATTCCTTCCCCACTGATTTGGCTTTTTGTTAGCCAATTTTTCTAAAATCATGTTTTAATGAAAGGTTTTCAAACTTGATTTAGGGGAGCATAGGCTGAAATGTCCTATCTGATACAGAAGACCCGATAGGTCAGAGTGTGTGAGCGCAAATGGAATATGAACATTCTGCAAACAGGGGTTCCGAGCTTAATCACAGGAACATTAGAAAAAGTAATTGATGAGAAAAGGCCATTTGGCCCATCGAGTTAGTACCTCCAGTATTTCAATAAACGCAGCCCAATATCCAACCCCACTGGCATAACGCTTTTGAGTAACTTAGATTTTTTGAAATGTTTGTCGGCTCAGTACCCTCACCCCATTAGCTAACTGCCTATTTTAAATTACGGGGGTGGATCTCTGAGGGGGTTCTCCCACTGGTCCGGCATGACTTCAGTGGAAGAACTGCGGAAACCTCGCTGAAGTTACGGTGGATGAGCAAGTGAACTCCTGTGGAAATCCACCCCATTTGTATCAATTAGAAAGCAAAGTACTTCAAATCTACCTGTGGTGTTGTGCAATTCTGGTAAAGCATCCTAGGAATGGACGCTTCAGATAGCCTACGATTTTCTCACTTTATTTTTAAGTAACTATATCCAAACAATTATACAATATTGCTGAGGGCATTTTCGATAGCCTCATTATTGTTCATTATTAATTATTAAACCACCTAGCTTACAAGAAGAAAATTATATGAGGACCACTATGTTTATTTTTTTAAAAGAATAAGGGTTGCAGCACAAATGAGTGTTAATGACTGGAATGAGTAATTACAATCTGCAAAAGCATTCTAGCATTTAGCATCAGGACAGGCAAAAATATGCTAGCAATAGCAAAAATTTATTCCCAATAGCCTAGTTCCTTCCTCAGTCGGTCAACCTTACCTGTTGAGCTCTCAAACCACTGACACTACCATTCTACAATCTCGTAACCAGAAGTATGCTTTGAGAGTGCATCTGGTCCTGTTGCTTTTTCATACTTCCTGAAATTGAGCATTCCATTGTCATCAGGCGCTCTTTCTAGTGACCTGGCCAAGGGCTAACAAATGTCACTCACTCTGGCCTTCATAATGGAAATCCAGCAACAATAAAAACAACTTTTAGTTATATAGTACCTTTAACATAGAAACATGTCCCAACGCCCTTACAGAGGTGTAGGGAAAACAGGCGACAAGCCAAATTAGGAGGAATGACCAAAAGCTTGATTAAAGAGGTGGGTTTGAAGGGGTTCTTAAAGGAGAATGAGTTTAGGAAGGGATTTTCAGAGAGTGACTCTGCCACCAATGGTGGGGCAAAGAGAGGTGGGCAACGTTCCCGCTAAGCTGTGCAGGCCACTCATTGGCTTTTAAATGGGAGAAACCATGCATACGCGAAAATTTGAATGGGCCCCACAACCACTTAAAGGGACCGTGCACCCAAACAAAAATTAGAGGGAACATTAGAGGTGGGATGAACAAAAGGCCAAAGCTGGAGGACTGTAGGGTGCAGGAAGGAGGGAGAGTCGTGTAAGGCTGCAGAGATAGGATGGAAACTTGAAATTTGGCAGAAAGGTAGCAGATGAGGTGATGGTGTATGCACAAGAAGAAAAGTCATTGCTGGAGGTGCACTGGCAGGTAGGAGATAGAACCATGTGAGTGCAATCCCATGGAACTGTTTATAGAAAACATCCAAAGTTTGATGTGAGAACCTCACCTCATCACAGTTGAAATCATCATTCAGACCTTCATCACCTCCAGGCTCAATTTCTCTAATTCTCTCCTCATTGTCTCCCGTGTTTCAACCTACATAAACTCTAACTCATTCAAAACTGTGCTGCTTACATCCTATCCTGCACTAAGTCCCATTCCCTATCATTCATGTCTTCACCAATTGCTGTTAGCTAACCTATTCCCCAATGCACTGAAAACCTTTGTCCTTGCTTACTAATTTCTACAAAGTCTCACCCTGTTCTACTTATGCAACCTCCTCCA
The DNA here is from genome assembly GCA_030390025.1 of Squalus acanthias. Classification (NCBI taxonomy): domain Eukaryota; kingdom Metazoa; phylum Chordata; class Chondrichthyes; order Squaliformes; family Squalidae; genus Squalus; species Squalus acanthias. Next base: position 87,250,642 of record CM059438.1, read on the forward strand.
GTCCTACGTGGCATCGTGGCCTGGATTTTCCTTGATGAAATGGCCCATTTTCGGGCGGTATAGAGGCAGCCTGGCAAGTAAAATGGGACAAAACGCCTTTCGCTGAAACGCTGTCCCAAAAATGGCCATGCTTTCCCTCCACTGACCTCACTTATAAGCCTGATCTGTCTGCTCAAAGACAACCCTGACACATGCAGATGAATACAATAGCAAAGGTCTGACGAAAGGTCTTCGACCTGAAACGTTAACTCTGTTTCTCTCTCCACGGATGCTGTCTGGCTTGCTGAGTTTTTCCAGCGTTTTCTATTGTTACATGCAGATGAAGTTGGGGAGGACAAGGTTTAATCATCCCAGTGATTCTCTGCCTTTCCTTCCATTTACCACTCCTAGAAAACACTGCCGCTATAAAGGTGGTGGTGTTGGGTTCAGTACAATGTCCCAGAGGTGGGAAAGAATTGGGAAGGTCACACAGCGAAGCAATCGTGCAACACTAGTAGCGGTGGTCTAATTGAGGTGTTTAAAATGATAAATTGACCGCCCCTCAACCTTCTAAACCCAAGGGAATACAAACCAAGTTTATGCAACCTGTCTTCATCATTTAACCCTTTAAGCCCTGGTATCATTCTTTTCAATCTGCACTGTACCCCCTCCAAGGCCACTTGCAAACATTAATCACTATATAAAAAAGATAACGGGGGTCCTACATTGAAATAATACACAAACGCACCAAATTGCCAAATATTTAATCTTTACTTTTGTATTGTCCCGTCATTATGACATAGGAACAAATAGGAAGGAGCATAGGAACAGGAGTAGGCCATCCAGCCCCTCAAGCCTGTTCCGCCATTCAATTAGATCATGGCATATCTGTATCTTAACTCCATCTACCTGGCTTGGTTCCTTTAATACCCTTGCTGAACAAAAATCTGTCCATCTCAGTTTTGAAATTTTCAATTGACCTAACCTCAACAGTTTTTTGGGGAAGAGAGTTCCAGATTTCCACCACCCTTGTGTGAAGAAACTACTGCTACTACTATTACTACTTATCACCGTGACTACCCCTTGTGCCTAAAACTCTTTGCGGATGTGACCCTAGTATCTTACTGTGGGGTGTTACCTCAGTGTCAGGAGATTGCGAGGTTTGCAGTTGGGACTTTATCAATGGAGCCCTCAAAGGCTGAGGTGGCACTTGTCTCAGTGATGCCAATCTCCTTGTAGGGCCTCCTGCTGGTGTCATGTCCCTTGCATGTCCAACGCTTACTGGGCCCAGACCAGAAGCTCTCTTCTGTGCCAGCATTGGAGGAGGATGGATTTATGCAGCTACATTATGACTATCATGAAAAACCGCAACATCTGCAACCAATCCTCTCAGCCCATTTGTACTGGGCACAGGCTGTGTGAGTTCAGGCCAAATAATCCGAATTGAGTCCAGAGAGCCTTGATCCAACGTGCTCTTCAAAGCATCTATGGAAGCAGTAGTTGCTGCCACTCTGGAAGCAACAATTGCTCTTCGGACCTCCTCATGACATTTTGATGCTGCAGAAATCTGCTGGACTGTCACACTCATTATAGTAATAACAACAGAAAATGCTGGAAACACTCAGCAGGCCAGGCAGCATCCATGGAGAGAGAAACAGAGTTAACGTTTCAGGTCTGTGACCCTTCGTCAGAACTGGTAAAAGTTGGAGATGTAACAGGTTTTCAGCAGGTGCAGAGGCAGGGAAAGGCGGGGGGGGTGGGGTGGGGGAAGGAAGGAATTGATGGCACAGTCTGTGCTAGAATTGAACTCAGGAGAGATTAAATGTTGCAAATGGGGATGGCAGAATCATCAACAGCTGCCACCTGAAAAAATGGGGGGGTTTATAGTCTGAAATTGTTGAACTCAATGTTGAGTCCAGAGGCTGTAAAGTGCCTAATCGAAAGATGAGGTGCTGTTCCTCGAGTTTACGTTGAGTTTCATTGGAATAGTGTAAGAGGCCGAGGACAGAGAGGTCAGAGAGGGAGTGGAGGGGAGAATTAAAGTGACAAGCGACTGGAAGCTCGGGGTCATCCTTACGGACTGAACAGAGATGTTCTGCAAAGCGGTCACCCAATCTGTGTTTGGTCTCCCCAATGTAGAGGAGACCACATCGTGAGCAGCGAATACAGTATACTAAATTGCAAGAAGTACAAGTAAATCGCTGTTTCACCTAGAAGGAGTGTTTGGGGCCCTGGGCAGTGGGAAGGGAGGAGGTAAAAGGGCAGGTGTTGCATCTCCTGCACTTGCACGGGAAGGTGCCGTGGGGAGGGGAGGGGCTGTTGGGGGTGATTGAGGAGTGGACCAGGGTATAGCGGAGGGAGCGGTCCCTTCGGAATGCTGAAAGGGGAGGTGAGGGGAAGATGCGTTTGGTGGTGGGATCACGTTGGAGGTGGCGGAAATGGCGGAGGATGATCCGTTGAATGTGGAGGCTGGTGGGGTGAAAGGTGAGGACAAGGGGAACCCTATCGTGTTTCTGGGAGGGAGAAGAAGTGAGAGCAGAAGTGCGGGAAATGGAACGGACACGGTCGAGGGCGATGCCAACCACGGTAGAGGGGAAATCCTCGGTTGAGGAAAAAAGAAGACATATCGGAAGCACTGGTATGGAAGATGGCATCGTCAGAACAGATGCGGCGGAGACGGAGAAACTGGGAGAATGGAATAGAGTCCTTACAGGAAGCGGGGTGGGAGGAAGTGTAGTCCAGATAGCTGTGGGAGTCAGTGGGCTTGTAGTGGATGTTTGTCGATAGTCTATCGCCAGAAATGGAGACAGAGAAGTCAAGGAAGGGAAGAGAAGAGTTGGAGATGGACCATGTGAAGGTGAGGGAAGGGTGGAAATTGGAAGCAAAGTGAATGAAATTTTCCAGTTCGGGGCAAGAGCATCAATGTACCGGAAAAAGAGGTGAGGGAGGGGACCTGAGTAGGACTGGAACAAAGAATGTTCCACATATCCCACGAAAAGGCAGGCATAGCTAGGACCCATGCGGGTTCCCATAGCAACACCCTTCATTTGGAGGAAGTGAGTGGAGTCAAAGGAGAAGTTGTTCAATGTGAGAACAAGTTCAGCTGGGCGGAGGAGGGTGGTGGTAGATGGGGACTGGTTGGGCCTCTGTTCAAGGAAGAAGCGGAGTGCCCTCAGGCCGTCCTGGTGGGGGATGGAGGTGTAGAGGGATTGGACGTCCATAGTGAAAAGGAGACGGTTGGGGCCAGGAAACTGGAAACTGTGAAAGTGGCGGACGGCGTCGGCAGAGTCGCAAATGTAGGTGGGAAGAGACTGGACAAGGGGAGAAAAAATAGAGTCGAGATAGGAAGAGATAAGTTCCATGGGGCAAGAACAGGCTGAAATGATGAGTCTACCACCCATTATAGTGTTCCTCATGTTGTTACAGATGTGACTTATAAACTCCTGTAATTTATCCACTATCTGCAACACATGAGGAGGCTTTCTCCACTGCCTTCACATGAAATCTATCAGTTGGATCAAGTGGGTGGGCCGAAGTCCCATCCCACCATTTCTTCAACAGGCCGACGAAAGTCCAAGTGTGCGTGTCCTCCATTCTTGTGATTCTGGCCTCTTTTGCATTTTCTTTCCCTCTGTTCCACCGTAACATCAGTCGTCTGAGCTCTACATTCTGGAACTCCCTCCCCAAATTCCTCCACCTAGGTGCTTTTCTCCCAACCATAAAAAAACCTATCTCTTCAACCATGACTTTGATCACCTCTCCTAATTTTTTCCTTGTTAAAGCTTGACCTTTATTTCTGCCTCTGATGCTGTGCTGCAAATTAATTGTTCACCATTACAGTATATGACAATTGATAGAGTTATATTTTAGATGGACTTTAGACAATCGTAGATAGATGCTCATACAGAATGAGCAGTTACAGAATACAGAGGTATTCTGTGCTCTCCAGTAACTAAATCAGAACATACAGATTTTTATATAGCCAAGGCTTCCTGTTGGCTGTATGCACACCCTTTACATGACAATTCCACGTAGATGCCATTTTGTTTAACCATTATGTTTTGATTTTGGTTATTGTTGGTATTTAACCATGTGTGATGGAACTGAAAAAATAGACTTCTTGAGTATAAATGAATATGAGATATGTGAAGTATTCAAGGATTTTCTCACAAAGTTTTGAAATATTGAAGATTACGCAAATATAAACCATCTTTTGATATGTATGTCTAATAAGGGGAAAGCCCCAGGTAAAGGATACAGAAACATTATCTTATTTTGGTGCTAGATTTTGTTTGCAATGGATTGTGTGTCAGTTTGGTGACTGGGGGAACTCCTGGCATCTATTGTACTGAAACCAATGGCCAAGGTTCAAAGGAAGACAGCCAAGCTCAGTTTGGGCCCCATGGCAAAAGAGTCTGCCTCTGTTAACCTTTGCTGGCTGAGGATGATGGAGCTTGATGTCAGAACTAATTATCATTTGGCTTGCATTATGTGCCATGTTATGTATTGTGAGGCTCATACTCCTCTCGCATAATCATTCACCAGCGTGACTTCCGTCCACTTGCATCTCACCAGGAGTTCACTGTGATAAAAGCAAAGGGTTCCTCTGTCTAGAGGCAAAGTTTTATATTATACAGTACCTGTATATATGAATGCTAATGTGACTCAGCACTAATATTCCTGGTTTGTCACTACATTCAACAATATATTTTATACAAGTACATTTTCCCCATTCATTGTTTTTCTTCTTAATCAAGATTTATTAATAGTAAACGGCATACAAAAATAATATTTTTTGGCAAGTATAACTATAATTTAATTGTGTATTTAACTGTCAGTTTGCAAAGGAAATGTATCGTGCCAAGTTTTGATCATCATCCCTTTGAGAAAATGAGACTATATCCCACTTACTGTGAACTTGGCTCTTCTGCAGTACTGCTATCCTCAAGTCAACAGGTATGGAATCATTAGAATTTTCCATGTTATTTGTTTTCTCCTTTTCCCCCTCTAAACACTATAGCCCTGCCAGGGAGGGCAGCTAGGCACACTTCCCAGGCCTTTGCCAATGGCGTTCTGTAATTGCCAACTAAGAGGTATGAGAGCAGCCTTGGATGCCTCCCTGTGGTGAACACCTGGCTTATACTCGACGTTATCCTCCAACAGCACTGCTAATATCTACAGCTCACTTTGTGGGGAACTGCAGGAGCCAATCCATGTCCTTCCACTCTGCAGCACATCGCATTGCAGCTCTAGTGCTCTGTATCACCACATCACATTGTTTTTATTTTCTTTCCTTAATATAATTTCTACTTTAAAACAATCAAATAACTTTACTTAATCTTCCCCAGAGCTTTATAACGATAATGGTAGATTACATAGTCTAGTTATAATGGTCTTCAGTCTTAGCAAGAAGTCCCACCTCCATATACAAAACAGGTATTCCCTCCATTCCATAGGGGAAAATCACTCTGTCCCTTTCAGTTTTCACACTTCAAGTCCTGGTGACTTTTCCCAGCTTTGCTGGCTCAGTCTCATTGCCCTTAGAAACAACAGCGAGGGAATCCTGAGCCAAGTAAGACCATTGCAGTATACCAGTCTATTTTGATAAACATCAGGCAATGATAAAATCAACAATAAAAGTGCAAAATATATAGACCACAATGGAGAAAAAGATATAAAACATAGAAAAAGGTAATGTAAAAACAATATAATAAGATGAAATAAAATCAGAAAATACTGGAAATGCTCAGCAGGTCAGACAGCATCTGTGGAGAGAGAAACAGAGTTAACGTTTCAGGTCTGTGACCTTTTGTCAGAAATGGAAAAAGTTAGAGATGTAACAGATATTCAGCAAGTGCAGAGGCAGGGAAAGGGGGGAGGGGAGGAACGAACAAAAGGGAAGGTCTGTGATAGGCAGGAGTGATTAAATGACAAAAGGTATGATGGTGCAAGACAAAAGGAGATGGTAATGGGACAAGTAAAGAAACAAAAGATGAGTCTAGAAGAGGTGTAAATGGGAATGGCAGAATCATCAAAAGCTGCCACCTGAAAAAATAGGGGCAGAGGTTATGGTCTGAAATTGTTCAACTCGTTGTTGAGTCCAGAAGGTTGTAAAGTGCCTAACTGAAAGATGAGGTGCTGTTCCTAGAGCTTACGTGGCGCTTCATTGGAACAGTGTAAGAGGCCGAGGACAGAGAGGTCAGAATGGGAGTGGAGTGGAGAATTAAAGTGACAGGTGACCAGGAGCTCGGGGTCACGCTTACGAACTGAACGGAGGTGTTCTGCAAAGCGGTCACCCAATCTGCATTTGATCTCCCCAATGTAGAGGAGACCACATCATGAGCAGCGAATACAGTATACTAAATTGCAAGAAGTATAAGTAAATCGCTGTTTCACCTGGAAGGAGTGTATGGGGCCCTGGACAGTGGGAAGGGAGGAGGTAAAAGGACAGGTGTTGCATCTCCTGCGCTTGCACGGGAAGGTGCCATGGGAAGGGGAGGGGATGTTGGGGGTGATTGAGGAGTGGACCAGGGTGTCGTGGAGGAAGCGGTCCCTTCGGAATGCTGAACGGGGAGAAGAGGGGAAGATGTGTTTGGTGGTGGGTGCACGCTGGAGGTGGCAGAAATGGCGTAGGATGATCTGTTGAATGTGGAAGCTGGTGGGGTGAAAGGTGAGGACAAGGGGAATCCTATCGTGGTTCTGAGAGGGAGGGGAAGGGGCGAGAGCAGAAGTGCGGGAAATGGAACGGACACGGTCAAGGGCCATGTCAACCATGGTAGAGGGGAATCGTCAGTTGAGGAAAAAGGAAGACATATCGAAGCACTAGTATGGAAGGTGGCATCATCAGAACAGATGCGACGGAGATGGAGAAACTGGGAGAATGGAATAGAGTCCTTACAGGAAGCAGGATGGAAGTGTAGTACAGGTAGCTGTGGGAGTCAGTGGGCTTATAGTGGATGATTGTCAATAGCCTATCCCCAGAAATGGAGACAGAGAAGTCGAGGAAGGGAAGGGAAGAGTCGGAGATGGACCATGTGAAGATGAGGGAAAGGTGGAAATTGGAAGCAAAGTGAATGACATTTTCTAGTTCAGGGCGAGAGCGGGAAACGGCACTGCAACCTGTGAGGGAGCCTGCACCTGTATTACAGTGGGAATGTGAGGAGTGACCTTAATAATCAATAAGAGTATACCTCAGACTGGGGGTAGTCAGTCAGGTCCACCTGAGAGCCAAAATTCAGCTCTCCATGCCTAATGCTTCCATGTACTTTATTATTTTTTTATGACTGCAGCATGTAAAAATATTTAATCCTAGATCAAGGAAAATAACCCTTTTGGCAGAGCCTATTTTAAAGGCAGCATTAACCTGTAGGTTTTAATTGTTCAGAAGCATTAATCCATTAAAAAAATAATGAGTCATTTTAAGCCATTATTTAAATGTCTATCCAAGCATCAAACAGGCCTCGATTTAGGCGGCCAGTGCTCCTGTCAGAAACAGACAGAAGCCTCGCGCATATTTTTAAATCGAGGTCCTATTACATATTTAGGACTCCGATGCAATTCTGGGCTTCCACTGGATGGGGGAAAACGCTGTACAAGTTCTGCTCAGTGGAAATGAACATAGTATGGCCAAACCTTAAAGGGATCAGCGGAGGCCGCTTAGAAAATATGTCAAAGTTTTTTCTTATACCAGATTTTGTTGGGCCAGGAGAAGCTTGAATATAGCTCCTGGTCACGCATTAATCGTCCTGCCCACTGCCAGTCACTCTGTAGTCCACAATCGCCCCCACCCATTAAAGTTACCCTGCTGGCTCAGGTCTGTGGAGCAGTGTCGAATTTGCCACCCCCGACCCCGACCAGCGAGTTGCCTGTCAGCACTCGCTTACCGCTGGCAGCACGCTGATTTGATTGGAGACCGGATCAACAACATCAATGGGTCTCCTCTTGGTGACATCGGACGCACGGCACAATTACTCCACCTACCACCTGCCCGATGTACACTCGAAATTAAAATTGCCCTCACTATCTTCAGGGAATGAGCAGTAAGGGAAGAAACATATTCTTACCGTTTGGCCACTCCAAAAGTTATTTCAGGGAGCAAGCCTTCTTTCTTTTCTGTCTTATTTCCTATAGTTCCAAAGTCATGTGTTGCCCTAAACTGGTAGATCTCTCGTGGAGTAACCAATCCAGCTTTCAGTGCCGCTTTATTCAGTGCCGCAAAGTTACGCTTGAGTTTCTGCAGCTTCTCTTGCGCTTTGGGTTGTATGGTACGCCAGTGGCCAATGGCTGAGAGAGACAATGAAAAAGAAAACTTTTATATGGATTAGTAGTGTTGACCATTGATTTTTTCTGACCTGCACAGACAGGATTGGTACCATTCCCTACTCTGACATTCCACATTCAGTGCACAGACATCATTCTTTCACTTACATTGAAGGAAGTAAATTATTTTATGCTAGATCTGTTTCGGAATACAAATAATTGTATACATTCTTTTTAGAATCATGCTTTTTGAATTTTATTAATAAAACTTTACACTTTGTTGAATTGTTTACTGCTGGTATGGTGCTCTATGGGTAGATTGGTCATTATTTTAATACAACAACAAAAACAATTTGTATTTATATAGCCCCTTTGACATAGTAAAATGTCCCAAGGAGCTTCACAGGAGTGTTCTCAAACAAAGTTTGACACCGAACCACAGAAGGAGATATTAGGACAGATGACTGTCTTAAAGGAGGAGAGAGAGGTAGAGAGGCAGAGAGGTTTAGCGAGGGAATTCCAGAGCTTTGGGTCTCGGCAGCTGAGGCACGGCTGCTAATGGAGGAGTGATTAAAATTGGGGATGCGCAAGAGGTCAGAATTGGAGGATCGCAGAGATTTGGGGGGCTTGTAGGGCTGGAGGACGTTACAGGGATAGGGAGGGGCGAGGCCATGGAGGGATTTGAAAACAAGGATGAGAATTTTAAAATTGAGGTGTTGCCGAACCGGGAGCCAATGTCGGTCAGCGAGCACAGGGGTGATGGGTGAACGAGACTTGGTGCGAGTTAGGATATGGGCAACAGAGTTTTGGATGAGCTCAAGTTTATGGAGGGTGCAAGATGGGAGGCCGACCAGGAGGGCATTGGATTTAGTTGAGTCTAGAAGTAACAAAGGCATGGATGAGAGTTTCAGCAGCAAATAAGCTGAGGCAAGGGCGGAGGCGAGCAATGTTATGGAGGTGGAAGTACGCGGTCTTTGTGATGGCGCAGATATGTGGTCGGAAGCTCATCTGAGGGTCAACTAGGATGCCAAGGTTGTGAACGATCTGGTTCAGCCTCAGACAGTGGCCAAGGAGAGGGATGGAGTCGGTGGCTAGGAGTTTATGGTGGCGACCGAAGACAATGGCTTTGGTCTTCCAATATTTAGTTGGAGAAAATTTCTGCTCACTCTGTACTGGATGTCAGGCAAGCAGTCTGACAAATCAGAGGCAGTGGAGGGATCGAGTGAGGTGTTGGTGAGGTAAAGCTGGGTGTCGTCAGCGTACATGTGGAACCTGACATGTTTTCGAATGATAAGTGGCAAGTAACATTCGCACCACACAAGTGCCAGGCAATGATTATCCCCAACAAGCGAGAGTCTAACCAACGCCCCTTGACATTCAATGGCATTACCATCGCCAAATCCCCCAACATCAACATCCTGGGGGTCACCATTGACCAGAAACTTAACTGGACTAGCAACATAAATACTGTGGCAACAAGAGCGGGCCAGAGGCTGGGTATTCTGCGGCGAGTGTCTCACCTCCTGACTCCTCAAAGCCTTTCCACCATCTACAAGGCACAAGTCAGGAGTGTGATGGAATACTCTCCACTTGCCTGAATGAGTGCAGCTCCAACAACACTCAAGAAGCATGACACCATCCAGGACAAAGCAGCCCGCTTGATTGCCACCCCATCCACCACCTTAAACATTCCCTCCATTCACCACCGGCGTACCGTGGATGCAGTGCGTACCATCTACAAGATGCACTGCAGCAACTCGCCAAGGCTTCTTCGGCTGCACCTCCCAAACCTGCAACCTCTATCACCTAGAAGGACAAGGGCAGCAGGCGCATGGGAACACCATCACCTCCAAGTTCCCCTCTAAGTTACACACCATCCTGACTTGGAAATATATCGCCATTCCTTCATCGTCACTGGGTCAAAATCCTGGAACTCCCTCCCTATCAGCACTGTGGGAGTACCTTCATCATAAGGACAGCGGTTCAAGAAGGCAGCTCACCACCATCTTCTCAAGGGCAATTAGGGATGGGCAATAAATGCTGGCCTTGCCAGCGATGCCCACATCCCCAGGAATGAATAAAAATAAATGATGTTGCCGAGGGGCAGCATGTAGATGAGAATTAGGAGGGGGCCAAGGATAAATCCTTGGGGGACTCCAGAGGTAACGGTGCGGGAGCGGGAAGAGAAGCCATTGCAGGTGATTCTCTGGCTACGACTGGATCGATAAGAATGGAACCAGGTGAGGGCAGGCCCACCCAGCTGGACCACAGAGGAGAGGTGTTGGAGGAGGATGGTGTGGTCAACCGTGTTAAAGGCGGCAGACAGGTCGAGAAGGATGAGGAGGGATAGTTTACCTTTGTCACAGTCACATAGGATGTAATTCGTGACTTTGATAAGAGCCGTTTCAGTACTGTGGCAGGTGCAGAAACCTGATTGAAGGGATACAGCACAGGCCTGACCTTTCAGAAGGGGATTGTCTTTCTAAATCATTTGCTAACCCATAATTTTACTAAAATAATAGCAGGATAATTTAAACAATTTGGTTCTAGGTATGATGAGGCTCATAAATGGGTGAAAACATGACTTTTAGGCAAGAATAGCCCCTCACTATCCCTATTAACGGATAACTCAATTTGAGAGTTGAAATGACCCACCCTTGTGACAGTGAATTAGTTTGGGAATGTGTCAAAGAATGGACGTTAGAAAATGAATCTGGGGTGCATTTTCTGCTTGTCTTTAAAGTGAGCCAAGAAGTATGTGTGGGTATGAAACCTTTCCCCTGCTTTATCATCCCACTCACTTCATCACTCACATGAGTGACTAGAAGAAAATGTACTCTTCTCCATAAATGTAAATTGGCAGATGGTGAGTGAATACAAGCATGAGGTGCTTAAGTAAGAGGCCATGGTATATATTTCATTCTGTTAGCTATTTTTGATGCATTCTTCAACAGCACCTCCCAAACCCATGACCTCTACCACCTAAAAGGACACGGGCAGCAGGTGCATGGGAACTCCCATCACCTCCAAGTTCCCCTCCAAGTCACACATCATCCTGACTTAGAAATATATCGCCGTTCCTTCACAGTCGCTGGGTCAAAATCCTGGAACTCCCTCCCTAACAGCACTGTGGGAGTACCTTCACCACACAGACTGCAGCGGTTCAAGAAGGCGGCTCACCACGACCTTCTCAAGGGCAATTAGGGATGGGCAATAAATGCTGGCCTTGTCAGTGATGCCCACATCCCAGGAACGAATTAAAATAATAGACCTGCCCCAATGACTCAAGTGGCATATTCATAAGTAAGGTGACATGTATGTAGAATGTTTTTAAGGTTTAAATGAGAGCAGTCTAATAGCTCTACCAATAGAGTGCAGAGTTCTAAGGATCCAGCTGTACATCAAATCCCTCCTTCAACTACCATTGAAAATTATCTGATTACAGTGGGTAGAGTTATTTTAAACTATTGTTGAGATTGATACTTAGGCCAAAATGGGTATCAACAGTGAGGAAAAGTTAGGAATAAGGTTTATGAACATAAAAAGTTAGATAAATCACAAATCCATTTAACCAAAAGAGCTGTGTTTTTAATAAGGATGATGTGCATCAAAATAAGTCATGTTTTTCAACCAAAAGCATTGAATGTAAATCATAATGAGCTATAATTTGCTGTGGCCGGTCATCTAACAGTGTCTGCCGTTTGTAAGACTTGCCCTTGCACGTTTAGGTTTTTAAATTGTTTGCTTGGCAAGTTGCTGAAAATGCGAGTTGATAACATCGCAGTGAAGGAAACCAGGCATCTAGGATAGCAACTGTGTATCTTCTTAACCAATCAGATTGAAGGATTGTGAAATTAAGGCTGCAATTTTCCCTACCTCGGCAGGTCCGTGGCGGGCGACGTCGGTGGCGGGTCGCGGCCCCACTCCTGTCTCCATCCCGGCCTCTGACATGACTTTCCCCTGATTGGGCTTGTTAAGCTCGCCCAGCGCGTTTGCTGGCCAATTGAAGGAAGTGGGTCTGATGACGTCATTTGATGACGCGTCATCAGTCGGTTACCTTAAAGGGACCATGCGCAAATTTACTTTGACATTTGTGCTGTCAGTGTTCTACAGCATTGAGGTGCTGCAAACACTGACAAGCACTGGCACAGAGGTGCACGGCTGCATCCAGGCTCTCCTATGACTCCATCCATATGCTTATGGAGGGAGTCACAGCATGCAGGGAGGTTATCTTCCCTTCCAATGGGCGGAAGAGACCTCCCCAGGAGACCAACGCAGCTTGGTTGCACATTGCACAGGAGGACACAAGCAGGGATGTCGTCAGGAGGACCAGGCTGCGGTGGCGCAAACCTTTCAATGATCGCAGTAGATCACGAAACGTTACTGCAAAGCCACACTCAACCTCAACCTCCTGTGCCCCTCATCACATCCCCATCACTCTGCCTTCCCTACCCTACTCCTGCACATCCTTACTCACACCAACTTACCTTGCACCTCCACCCATCCCTGTCTATCTACATTATCACTTCCCCACCTCACTAGCCACCCATCACACTCACCCTCATCCTAGTGCAATCATACCAAATAACAACACACAAGGGTAGGAGGCACTTGTGTGTTTTAGCCAATGTTCATGTGAAGTTTCTGTTAATGTGCTGTCAAACATTGAAATATTTATTTTCAACACCCCCCCCGGCAATGCTGATGAGTGTGAAAGGAATGGCTTGGGCATTGCAGGGATGCTTTATGTTGTTGGTGTGGGGTGGTGCCAACCTGGCACAACATGTGGCAGCCAGGGTGTGCAGCGTCAAGTGAAGTAAATGTGACCATGGTGAGGCCATCCCTGGCATCCCGGGCAGCAATGTGGTTGGGTGCTGATGCCCTCTGTCCTGTGCAGCATCAGGTGATTGCGGAGAAGGTTGGTGTGGTTGTTGGTGCTGCTGGTTTGCCTTGTGATGCTGGTGTTGGGGCTGATCGTGCTCAGATTCTGAAAACCAAGGTGAGAGAGTATAAAGTGCGCCCATGCTGATGAATAGATGGCAGGTGAAGTAGAGATGACAGAAGCGATCTGTCAATGGTGAGAGAGGTAATGAGGTCAGACTGCATGAAGACTTGTGTAAAGATTTGCAGCATTCTGAATCTGTAGTAGAAATGCGGTTTAGAGAAGCTAGTGGTTAAGGGAACATTTCTCAATCAGCTAAGAGCTTTGACTTGACATTTGAAGCTGTCAACTCATCAGCTGATTCAATGGCGAGTGGCCTCCCGACTCAGCTTCACAGACGAGGTCTAGGCACAGCGGGAAACCAGTGGGCGACCTGTAAAATTCAAAAAGCTGGGGACAAAAAGCATTGTTAAGTGGCTGTAAACAAGCCACTAATGATTTGAATTGGGTCCCCCGCCGCTGCCTATTGGGTCTGCTCAGTGCTGGCAGACATGGCATCGGGAAATGCAGGTGTGCGCGTTTTGACAGCGGATTCCTGACCCGCTGTCAATCATTTTAAATTGCACAGCTGACCCGCCACCCATCCCGTCTGCTGAACGCCAGCAAAATCGTGGCCTAACTGTGCAAGGACTGAGAAGGAAGTGTATATTAGAGTGGGTTAATTCAATGTCAAATCAGGTACAGAAAGAGAAATAAAGGGAAAGAAAGATTGGATTAAGAGAGAGAGAAAAAAGAGACAGAAAGGAAAAGGTTTTTTTTTTAAATGTAAATTTTAAATTTTACATTTTTTTAAATCGCCAACAACAATTAAAAGCTGAAGGAATGAGACTCTACATTTGTAATAGCTCATTTCCAGTACCAGAGAGGTTGACTGGCAGTAATTAACACTTATCACATCGTTAAAAGAGTATATAGACTGAAAGGGACAAGACTTAGCTTTCTGTGGCGAGTTTGGTTCGTATCTAATGCGCAAATACAGCAACTTCACACCATTCAATGCATTTCGATGGTGAGGCAGACAGCGAGATGCCGTTTTCGCGAAGCTGACAGCAGAGCAGAGCATCTCAGACTACAAATTTTGGATATCTGCGTTTAACTGCGCATCTGCCCCTTGCCCGAAGTTGCTGTAGCATTTGCGCATAAATAACGGCATTGGACTCATCGTTATTTTGACAGCAAATTCTGGCCCAATGTGTGAGACTTAACAGATCTACAGTATACTTAAATTGCCAATGTTCTCTTTTATGCATACTTTACACTGCCATTTCCAGAATGTAATGAAGCCAATATCTTTAGAACACCGTGCAATGTAAATGATCCTAAGTTACACTCCAAACAAATACGGATATTAAAAGCTGCCTGCTCTGTTTATCCGTGCAGAGTTACCCGAACTCAGCTGGGTCAGAGATGGACAACTACAACAGCATCTCCCTAAATGATCCCTAAAGTTGAATTGGCTGCCAACAGTCATAGTTTAAGCACACAAATTAAAAATGGCCACTTAGACAAGGTGCCAAGGGGCGACTGACATCTCTTGAATTGTATTTGAGCATGTGTTACTGTCTTCAAGCAGGATTTTAGTTCAGCCTATTTTTTTGACTGGGTTAGATATGACCTTGTAGATTTCCACACATCTACAGACAGTTTAAGATGTTACCGAGCTAAATGGAACACATAGGAGAAAGGAATAGAAGGATACGTTGATGGGGTTAGAAAGATGAAGAGAGGTGGGGGGAGGCTCATGTAGAGCATAAACACTGGCATGGACCTATTGGGCTGAATGGCCTGTCTCTGTTCCGTTAATGCTTTGTAATACTTTATAATAGATGGGCAGCAATAGAGTGCTCCCTCTCAGGTAAGAAGAAGACTCAGCAGCGTTCGTCCCATGTGGCAAAAATGCACCTAATGTATGGAAAACATCCTGGAAATGTAGTAATGAGAGCCTTGGACATCCATGGTCCAGATGACCGCAGCCTATGAAGGAAGATGTGCCAACCGCAAGATGTTTCTAAGGTCCTAAAATAGAAAATGTTGAGGTGAAATTATATTCAAGTGAATGTTGGTTTTGTGAAATTACAGTATATTGTACTTTGAATAATGGAAGTTTTATCATAGTTTGCATAAAGTTGAATTGTCCTTTTAAGTGTGCTGATTTCTACTGTAATCAATCTCTTGTAGTGTAAAATCCAAAAGCAAAAGACTGTGCCTCATTACCTGCAGGAACTCCACCATCACTGATTCTATTGCAGGTCCCATACACATAGTTAGGTCCTGGTATGGTGTTACCACTTTGTTTTCCCTTGCCAAGTTCTGTCTAAAAAAAGAGACAATAAATAGGATTATCTAGTTAGCAGAAAAGGACCTTTGGGATCTGGATTTTGATGTATTTTATCATTCCAGTATTAAAATACAAAAGATCTGAATAAGGGGTCACCATATAGCCACAATCTGGAACAAGAGGCTGCCTTTCCCTTCTTTAAGTCTTGATTTGAATAGTTTTTAGTTGGGGCCAGAATGATTACAGTTCACTAAGGATTTGTGAAGGGGAGTAAATTGATTTGTGAATACATAAATAATTATACGTAAAACTCACACCAGCCTTACTGAAGCTAGGTGGTCATAGTAACTATTAATTGACCTCCCGTGATGTTGCATACTGTGTGTCGCAGAATATGGACTCTCTCTTACCTGTCTCGGTTGTTTTCATGTTGCTGTCTGACATCCAGTACTGGATGAGCAGCAATTTCCTTCAACTAAATATTGGGAGGACCGAAGCCATTGGCTTCGGTTCCCGCCCCAAACTCCATTCCCTAGCCAACAACTCCATCTTTCTCCCTGGCCACTGTCTGAGGCTGAACCAAACCGTTCGCAACTTTGGCATCCTATTTGACCCTTAGATGAGCTTCTGACCCTGTATCTGCTCCATCACCAAGACCACTTACTTCCACCTCCATAACATCGCCCAACTCCGCCCCTGCCTCAGCTTATCTATTGCTGAAACCCTCATCCATGCCTTTGTTACTTCTAGACTAGACTATTCCAATGCTCTCCCGGCCGGCCTCCCATCTGGCACCCTCCATAAACTTAAGCTCATCCAAAACACTGCTGTCCATATCCTAACTTGCACCAAGTCCCGTTCACCCATCACCCTTCTGCTCACTGACCTACATTGGCTCCCGGTCCGGCAACGCCTTGATTTTAAAATTCTCATCCTTGTTTTCAAATCCTTCTATGGCCTCGCCCATCCCTATCTCTGTAACCTCATCCAGCCCTACAACCCCCTGAGATCTTTGCGCTCCTCCAATTTTGGCCTCTTGCGCATCCCCAATTTTAATTGCTCCACCATTGCCGGCCATGCCTTCAGCTGCCTAGGCCCTAAGCTCTGGAATTCCCTCCCTAAATCTCTCTGCCTCTTTACCTCTCTCCCCTCCTTTAAGACACTCCTTAAAACCTACCTCTTTATCCAAGCTTTTGGTCACCTGTCCTAATATCTCCTTATGTGGCTCTGTGTCAAATTTTGTTTGATAACGCTCCTGTGAAGCTCCTTGGGACATTTAACTAGATTAAAGGTGCTATATAAATGCAAGTTATTGTTGTTCCTCTTTCTGTCTCTCCTTTTCTGCTTCTGTCTCTGTCCTCTTCTACTTTTCTCAAGAGTCTTTTTCTTCTTTACTTTCAGATGGGAGCTGATGGGTGGCATGTTATGGCAGGGAAAACAATCACCAACAGCTGCAGGCTGCATCTGGGGTGGGGGTTTCAGGGAAAATGTGGACCTCTGCGTCTCTCATCCCATCTCTTCTCTTAACTCGTGTTTCCTTCATTGCTATTGTGTCCTTCATCTCTTCACATCCCATGGCTGCTCCGTTTCCTGCTACCCTCTCACTCCCATCATTCCCCCTACTTTTTCCTCTTTGAACTACCTGTTAAACTCTTATATCGGCCCCCTCTGGCTCTGCTATCATTCATTTCACCCTTAGCCCTCCATTTATTCCCCCCCTCCATTCACACCTCTCAATCCAGAGGCCCATCTCACCCTTAGCCTATTTCCCTCTTCATATCTCCCGTCCCCTTCTCCCCACTCTTCCTATGTTTCCCTCAAAGAGGCTCTGTTGCTTTCATAATTCAATTTACTGGCCTTTTAAAAGGAAAACAAAGAACGAGGAAAGACACTTTTGCCAATCTGTCTGCCTACCTCTCTCCTTCTTATAGGTGTTAGCAATTAGAATCTTTCTCTTATAGATGAGATAATAAGTTGGCTTCAAAATTTTATTGGTGCTTATTTTGAAAATTGAACTATTAGCATGAAGAAGGACTCTCTCATACAACCTCAGAAATGGAGTGATTTGTGGGGAAAAGATAGATATGAGTACTTTGCAGCACATTCACTAAAACAGCAGGGGGGAGAAATTCAGTATCGCCCCATTTGGGGCGCAATTATCGGCCGGGCGCAAAGATTAGCGCCTGGCGCTAATTATCGCCACCGACTGCAAACTTGACTTTTATCGCCCCTGGAGGTGATTGCAGCGTTAAATCAGGCGCTTCACACCTGTCTTAAGGCGCAAAGGCCGAGGAGCGAGGCGCTACCTCAGAGCGCTGGCGAAGCTCATGTAATGTCAGTCAGCAATGGAACACACACACAATGGCACGGGCCAGTTCTTAAAGGGGATGGTTAATCTTGCTTTCCATCCACATCCTGCTCATTGCAGCCTTGAATCTCGGCCTGGAGAGACCTGCACATCAAATGTGCTGGAAAGAACAATGGAGAGTACCAGGCAAAGAGTTCAGAGTGCAGCCCCCACAGTCTCTGCTAAATCGATACAAGGAATGGCAAATCAAAATGAACCTGCAAAGTGCTGCTCAGTACCCAAAACTCCTTCACACAACGTTGAATCTCTCCAGAAGTCTCTCCCTCTCTCTCTCAGAATGCGTAGTTCAAAAATGGCACCAACAATAAAAGGCAGGAAGCGGTCACCTTTAAATAGCGCTCCCCCTTTCCCTTCATGACTGCAGAACGCTCCCCTCAACCTGTCGTTGCTAGCGTCAGGCGGTAAGGCAGGGGGCGCCACTCAATATCCGCTCTGGGGCGATACCGGGGCGTTGCGCACTCGAGTGACGTCATGATCTGCCGGCGCAGGAGATCGTGGCGGTAGTGTTTAGCGCCGCCGCAAAATGTCTAGTTAATTTCGCGAGCGGCGCAAACTTCGCCGCGCCTGGGCGCTAGATGCTTTGCGCCCCATTAGCGCCCTCTTAAGGCGCTAACGGGAGGTGCAACCAACTGAATTTTTCCCCCCAGCTGTTATATGAGAGGAGGCAATGGCCAGGAATTTGCGGTCAGCCGCGAAGCGACGGCGATCGCCGCTGACCATGAAGAAAGCTTTAGGTTGCTCGAAGTTAAATTGATTGTAGCACTGTCAATAGGGTAACCCCATCGCGATGCAGCAGTGATGTCATCAAGCTGTCTAAGCAGCCAATCATATTGAAGAATTCTCACAAACAGCAAACCAGGAAATACAAAGCACTGATTCAATTCACTTTTTAAAATTTTTATAGAGAGCGAAATAAAGATTGGGACATATACATGGGGTTAAGGTAGAAGGTAAAATATCATAAACAAACTTTTTAAAAAATTACAATTTTTTTGTTATTTTAAAAATGTAGTAATTAGCTATCATAATGGAGAAATTTGACATACCACAAATGTAAAATTCATTTTTCAGGGCAGAACGGTTGTTCAGCAGTCAATACACTGTTACATCTATTCCAACAAGACTTAATTTTTAATGGGGTGTTTAACAGCGCAATTAGATCGGAAAAGCTTAAGCTTACGTCTTACGTCAGTTCAACTGATTGGGGAGTTCCACAGCGCAGCCTGTGACAGAGCAGTGAATGATTGACCGCAACTTCAGGATCTCTGCATTTATCTGGGCATTCGCTAAATCCTGAAGTTACGGTCCGTTTCAGAGGGGTAATGATGGCGAACACTGACAGTTCATCGTCATTACCATCGCAAAATCCAGGCCATTATATTGACCGGCAAGGTGTGACACCTTTAATACTGAAAGTCCTATCAAAATACCATCTACAGGTGTAATAGTTAATTTCAGGATAATGTGGACATTTTTCTAATAGGATTTTCCATAAGTGCAGGTTTACATAGGAGCTTTCAATGGAATGCGCTCACCACTTACTGTATATATATTATAGATGGTGGGAGAGGTCCCTTATTAATATATAGAAATATAGAAAATCTCAATGCCATTAAAGGCCATAGTTCCATCAAATTTGCCTTCCTGCTATCAGCCATTGTAACTGAAGTGCATCATGCTATTATAAGGCAATTAGCTTTTGTAGAATATTGGGGGGAAAATTCAGTATCGCCCCGTTTGGGGTGCAATTATTGGCCGGGCGCAAAGATTAGCGCTTGGCGCTAATTATCGCCTCCGATTGGAAACTTGACTTTTATCGCCCCTGGAGGTGATTGGAGCGCTAAATCAGGCACTACATATCTGTCTTAAGGCGCAAAGGCCGAGGAGCAAGGCGCTAACTCAGAGCGCTGGCGAAGCTCATGTGATGTCAGTCAGCAATGGAACACAGACACAATGGCGCCAGCCAGTTCTTAAAGGGGTGGTTTGATCTTGCTTTCCATCCACATCCTGCTCATTGCAGCCTTGAATCTCGGCCTGGAGAGACCTGTACATCAAATCTGCTGGAAAGAACAATGGAGGGAACCAGGGAAAGAGCTCAGAGTGCAACCCCCACAATCTCTTCTAAATCGATATAAGGAAGGGCAAATTAAAATGAACCTGCAAAGTGCTGCTCAGCACCCAAAACTGCTTCACACAGCGTTGAATCTCTCCAGAAGTCTCTCTCTCTCTCTCTCTCTCTCTCAGAATGCGTGGTTCAAAAATGTCACCAACAAAAAAAGGCAGGAAGCGGTCCCCTTTAAATAGCACTCCCCCAGTCCCTTCCTGACTGCAAAACGCTCCCCTCAACCTGTCGTTGCTAGCGGCAGGCGGTAAGGCAGGGGGCGCCACTCAATATCCGCTCCGGGGCGTTGCGCACTCGACTGACGTCACGATCTGCCGGCGCAGGAGATCGTGGCGGTAGTGTTTAGCGCCGCCGCAAAATGTCTAGTTCATTTCGCGAGCGGCGCAAACATCGCCGCGCCTGGGTGCTAGTTGCTTTGCGCCCCATTAGCGCCCGCTTAAGGCGCTAATGGGAGGCGCAACCAACTGAATTTTTCCCCCATTATCTTTTCCTGTATCTCAAAGTATAAATGTCTGTTATGTTTAATTGTATATTCTTCATGAATGTATAAATATTTGTTCATGCAACTAAAATTCTGAATGCCTATAGGATGCAGAAAATGGTCTATGATTGAATTGGCCTCGTTTGACTCGTGTGCTTTGCACCCTTGTGCGATTCTCAAGCAGTTACACAAATGGAAATCTGGCAGCAAATTCCATGAAAGGAAACCACTTCTGAGTTTCAATCACAACTAAACGGGATTTTTCTGTGGCTATTAAATTGCAGAAATCAGTTTCTTGGATGGATTTCATCTTAGCAGCAATGACTACTTCAGTAATTTTAATAGAAAATTATAAACTTTAATAAACCAGACAGTTTGTGTAACAAGCAATTACAATACTTTGAGTCATAGTGACTCATAAGATGGTGTAATGAGAGAATGGTCACATCCCTTCAAATACTGGGATCTCTTTTTCAATACCAATAGTTCCCCAAAAATACTAATTTAATGTATATATTCAAAAAAGTTTCCTTACAATACTGTTTTCAGGAGGCATATGTGGGCTCTGACAACAGGCTTATTATTTCACCTATTACAGTACACATTTTTCTTTTACAGTGTCATACCTGTAACCGATCTCATGGTGTTCTAAACAACTTCAATGTCCTTCAGAGTAAGGGTTTCCACATAATCAAAATTAGCATCCATTTGTGTTCACGTTTACTTATGGTATTAACAGACTGATTCATTTGAATCAGTACCAGCCTAGAGATTGTAACATGTACTCTTTGGATTGTGAGACAAGTTACTGCTGTTCTACAGAACTGCTGATTCAGGGGGGGGGAAAAGATACAAAGATCACCCATTTTATTTAGTTTTAAAATGAATTCCCTCTGTGAACATTTTGGCTTTTCAGTAACTGACCCCCTGACTGCACCTATATTTCTTTAACCTGTCTCCATGGTGAAGTCATTCTGGGATTTGAGTCACTGGAAGAGGAAGATCTGATTGGATGTTCTTGCAGCCAATGTTGCCTGTGCACATTTGCATGTCATCTGATCTGGGTGCTCAGAAGAGCTGAGGAGTGCCTAAAAGTGGAGGTTGTTCTTTTCCATTTCAACAGAACAAGTCTCATTATCTCAGCTGTGAAAATCTGGCCAACAGAGCTCTTTGGAGAAGGAACCTGACAAAATATTTCAACAACTGTGCACCAATCTCCACTTAACTCTTGAGTGCCACGGTACAATTTTTGGCAATGTATCCGAAAATATTCAAGGATCAGAATTTCCTGTTTCTTCGGTAAAGCCACATTTTGTATTTTAGGGTTTTTGTTTAAACTCAGTAATTTTATAGGATATGATTTTAGAAGACGAAAGTGTCCATGAGACCCACTTCTTGCTCCCTCGACCCTATTCCCACCAAACTGCTGACCACCCAACTTCCTTTTCTGGCTCCCATGTTAGCTGACATTGTTATCGGTTCTCTCTCCTCACGTACTGTCCCCCTCCCTCAAATCTGCCGTCATCACCCCTCTCGTCAATAAACCAACCCTTGACTCCTCCCTCCTTACAAACTACCTCCCCATCTCCAACCTCCCTTTCCTCTCCAAAGCCCTTGAATGTGTTGTCACCTTCCAAATCCGTGCCCATCTTTCCCGCAACTCCATGTTTGAATCCTTCCAATCAGGTTTCCACCCATGCCACAGTACCGAAACGGCTCTCATCAAAGTCACAAAAGACGTCCTTTGTGACTGTGACAAAGGTAAACTATCCCTTCTTGTCCTTCTTGACTTATCTGTAGCCTTTGACACGGTTGACCACTCCATCCTTCTCCAACGCCTCTCCACCGTCGTCCAGCTGGGTGGGACTGCACTCGCCTGGTTCCATTCTTATCTATCTAATCGTAGCCAGAAAATCACCTGCAATGGCTTCTCTTCCCGCTCCCGCATCGTTACCTCTGGTGTCCCCCAAGGATTTATCCTTGGCCCCCTCCTATTTCTCATCTACATGCTGCCTCTTGACAACATCATCCAAAAACACAGCATCAGTTTCCACATGTACGCTCACAACATCCAGTTCTACCTCACCACCACTTTTCTTGACCCCCTCCATGGTCTCTAAATTGTCAGACTGCTTGTCCGACATACAGTTCTGGATGAGCACAAATTTTCTCCAATTAAATATTGGGAAGACCGAAGCCATTGTTTTTGGTCCCCGCCACGAACTCTGTTCCCTAGCCACTGACTCCATCCCTTTCCCTAACATCTGTCTGAGGCTGAACCACACTGTTTGCAACCTTGGTGTCATATTTGACTCTGAAATGAGCTTCTGTCCACATATCCACAGCATAACTAAGACCGCCTATTTCCACCTCCGTAACAGTGCTCGTCTCCGCCCTTGCCTCAGCTCATGAGCTGCTGAAACCCTCATCCATGCCTTTGTTACCTCTAGACTTGACTATTCCAATGCACTCCTGGCTGGCCTCCCACATTTTACCCTACGTACACTTGAGGTCATCCAAATCTCAGCTGCCTGTGTCCTAACTCGCACCAAGTCCCGTTCATCGATCATCCCTGTGCTCGCTAACCTATATTGGCTCCCGGTTAAGCAGCGCCTCGATTTCAAAATTCTCATCCTTGTTTTCAAATCCTTCCATGGCCTTGCCCCCTCCCTATCTCTGTAATCTCCTCCAGCCCCAAAACCCCCCGAGATATCTGCGCTCCTCTAATTCTGCCCTCTTGAGCATCCCTGATTATAATCGCTCAACCATTGGTGACTGTGCCTTCTGTTGCCTAGGTCCTAAGCTCTGGAATTCCCTGCCTAAACCTCTCCGCCTCTCTTTCCTCCTTTAAGACGCTCCTTAAAACCTACCTCTTTGACCAAGCTTTTGGTCATCTGTCCTAATTTCTCCTTATGTGGCTCGGTGTCAAATTTTTTGTCTTATAATACTCCTGTGAAGTGCCTTGGGACGTTTTACTACGTTAAAGGCGCTATATAAATACAAGTTGGTTTTTTATTCGTTCATGGGATGTGGGCATCGCTGGCAAGGCCAGCATTTATTGCCCATCCCTAGTTGCCCTTGAGAAGGTGGTGGTGAGCCGCCTTCTTGAACCGCTGCAGTCCGTGTGGTGAAGGTACTCCCACAGTACTGTTAGGGAGGGAGTTCCAGGATTTTGACCCAGCGACAATGAAGGAACGGCGATATACTTCCAAGTCAGGATGGTGTGTGACTTGGAGGTGGTGGTGTTCCCATGCACCTGCTGCCCTTGTCCTTCTAGGTGGTAGAGGTCGTGGGTTTGGGAAGTGCTACTGAAGAAGCCTTGTTGTTGTATTCCATCACACTCCTTACTTGTGCCTTGTAGATGGTGGAAAGACTTTGGGGAGTCAGGAGGTGAGACACACGTCGCAGAATACCTAGCCTCTGACCTGCTCTTGTTGTCACAGTATGACAAGGGGCGGTGGTTAGACTCTCACTTGTTGGAGATAGTCATTGCCTGGCACTTGTGTGGCGCGAATGTTACCTGCCACTTATCAGCCCAAGCCTGAATGTCGTCCAGGTCTTGCTGCATGCAGACATGGACTGCTTCATTATCTGAGGAGTTGTGAATGGCACTGAACACTGTGCAGTCATCAGCGAACATCCCCATTTCTGACCTTATGTTGGAGGGAAGGTCATTGATGAAGCAACTGAAGATGGTTGGGCCTAGGACACTGCCCTGAGGAACTCCTGCAGCAATGTCCTGGGGCAGTGATGATTGACCTTCAATCACCACAACCATCTTCCTTTGTGCTAGGTATGACTCCAGCCAGTGGAGCGTTTTCCCCCTGATTCCCATTGACTTCAGTTTTACTAGGGCTCCTTCATGCCACACTCGGTCAAATGCTGCCTTGATGTCAAGGGCTGTCACTCTCACCTCACCTCTGGAATCCAGCTCCTTTGTCCATGTTTGGACCAAGGCTGTAATGAGGTCGGGAGCAGAGTGGTCTTGGCGGAACCCAAACTGGGCATCAGTGAGCAGGTCATTGGTGAGTAAGTGCCGCTTGATAGCACTGTCGATGACACCTTCCATCACTTTGCTGATGATTGAGAGTAGACTGATGGGGCGGTAATTGGCCGGGTTGGATTTGTCCTGCTTTTTGTGGACAGGATATACCTGGGCAGTTTTCCGCATTGTCGGATAGATGCCAGTGTTGTAGCTGTACTGGAGCAGCTTGGCTAGAGGCGTGGCTAGTTCTGGAGCACAAGTCTTCAGCACGATAGCCGGGATGTTTTCAGGGCCCATAGCCTTTGCTGTATCCAGTGCGCTGAGCCGTTTCTTGATATCACATGGAGTGAATCGAATTGGCTGAAGACTGGCTTCTTTGATGGTGGGGACCTCAGGAGGAGGCCGATATGGATCATCCAATTGGCACTTCTGGCTGAAGATGGTTGCAAACGCTTCAGCCTTGTCTTTTGCACTCACGTGCTGGGCTCCACCATCATTGAGGATGGGAATATTCACGGAGCCTCCTCCTCCTGTTAGTTGTTTAATGGTCCACCACCATTCACGACTGGATGTGGCAGGACTGCAGAGCTTTGATCTGATCCGTTGATTGTGGGATCGCTTAGCCCTGTCTATAGCATGCTGCTTCCGTTTTTTAGCATGCATGTAGTCCTGTGTTGCAGCTTCCCCAGGTTGGCACCTCATTTTTAGGTACGCCTGGTGCTGCTCCTGGCATGCTCTTCTACACTCCTTATTGAACCAGGGTTGGTCCCCTGGCTTGATGGTAATGGTAGAGTGAGGGATATGTCGGGCCATGAGTTTACAGATTGTAGTGGAATACAATTCTGCTGCTGCTGATGGCCCACAGTGCCTCATGGATGCCCAGTTTTGAGCTGCTAGATCTGTTCTGAATCTATCCCATTTAGCACGGTGGTAGTGCCGCACAACACGATGTAACCTCATGGGGGCAAAAAAAGCCTTTTAAAAAACTGTAAATGTTTCCTTTGTATATTTAAGTCTTTTCAAAGGCTGTGTGGGGCACAAATAAGTGGTGAAAAGACTCAGTGGTTGGCAAAATAAACGTGGAGGCAGGAAACTGAGCTATGTGTCAGCCGTGGCTCAGTGGTAGCTCCCTTGCCTCTGTGTCAGAAGGTTGTGGCTTCAACCCCCACTCCAGAGACAGGAGAAAAAATCCAGGCTGACACTTCAATGCAGTAATGAGGGACTGCTGCACTGTCAGAATTCCCGTCTTTCGGAGGAGACGTTAAACCAAGGTCTCGTCTTCCCTCTCAGGTGGACGTAAAAGATCCCATGGCACAATTTTGAAAAGAGCAGGGTAGTTCTCCCTGGTGTTCTGGCTAATATTTATCCCTCAACCAACACCACTAAGACAGATTATCTGGTCATTATCACATTGCTGTTTGTGGAACCTTGCTGTGTGCAAATTGGCTGCCGTCTTTCCCTACATTACAACAGTGACTACGCTTCAAAAATACTTCATTGGCTGTAAAGCACTTTGGGGTGCCCGGAGGTCGTTAAAGGTGCTATATAGATACAAGTCTTTGATGGCTGAGGAAGGGGAGGTGGGGCAGCATGAGTTGGATGCACGGATGGTTGTCCTGTTTGGCATGCCAGGGTACCCTCCCTAGAGGACAGTAGTGTGCCTGGCAGACGGTGGTAAGGAAAAAAATATTAAGGGAAATGGTAATCTTTACTATCACTGGTAGCGCCGTCCCTTTGGTGCAGGTTAGTTGCAGGTGTGTTTGCAGCAGATGGCACAGATCTGCAGTTGCCATACTGATTTGGGAGTCTGCAGAGCCAGTTGCTCCTGGTCATTGTCAGGAAAGTGTGCTACCGCCTGCAAAAATGGTTTGTGGCATAATGGCAGCTCTGGTGTCTCCTGATCTCCCTGGGATGCCTTATTCCATCTTGTGCCACTTCAACCATGTAATACTGTATTTGGGGTGCATCCAAATCAACCCCCATCACTAACTCTACCTTTACATGCCGTGGGACTCTGCTGCATACTGAGTTCTCATGAAAGTTGGCATTGGAAGAGCTCCTTTTCATGTGCCCTTTTGTTCATCCATCCCAGCTTTGTTGAAGCCCTGAAAATGCTGCAATTACAATCTGCTTTCTGATAACTTAGTAAGCAATAACATACTTTTTTTCAGAATATTTAAAATCGCACTTATTGTATGCAAAGAGTACATAAAATTTGCCTGCAAAAATTATTCCAAAAATACATGAGAGAAAAATAAGAAATATTGAAAAGTTTCTAAAAGAAAGTGCTAAGAAAAGGTACCATAAATGCTGCAGCAGAAAACAATATACAAAGCCAGTTCCTCTTTAAGAGTTCCATGATGCTTCACTTACATGTATTCAAAATGGGATATGAATGCATTAAGAAAAAGCCAGGAAATTGCACTAGGTTTTTGTTTAACTATTTCTGCATAATTTCTTGAGCTTTAATGAGGCAATTGTACGAAATATGCATAACACATAAAATGCACAAAAACGCTTAAGACCTTGTTGCTAAATTTTCTGACCCTCTTCCCCCCCCCCCCCCCCCCCCCCCCCACACCCTGTGGCGCCCATTTTGTGCCTGGGAAACTGACGCAATTCATCAGAAGATCTACCTTACAGTGAGGTCTTTGTTTTTCAGAGTGAGGTACATTAGAATTGGTTAATTTTTTAAACCAAAATAAATTAGATTTCACTAGTCTGGTGCTACAGTACATTACAAAGCAAGCTATTTGCAGTGAAAATATGGAACACTTTTTTAGACTAACAGCAGAGGAGGCTATGCAATTGCAGAATTACTGGGGAAATCATCAGGGAATCGTGGCAATTTAACTTTAGCCGTATGTGTGTGAAATTAGTTTGGGTTCTTTCTATCCAATTCCCAGTGGTTGTAAGTCTATAACACAAGTGATTTATTTGTCATTCAAAGAGACCACATGGATAGACACTGAAATGGAAAAGTCACATTGGTGGTCCAAGCTACAATGTCAGAGTTATGCAGGAGGAGTTCCACATTGCATCTGACTCTGTGGTATAACTATGTTGTTCTAAAGCTCTTTGCATTACAAGTATCATGCTTATAGTCTGCTGTGTGGTACTGAAATGTTGAGGTAGGTGTTTTTTTCATGTGCAGTGGCTGACACCAAATTCATATTAGCTTTGCAATCAGTGGTACTTGGGGCTGAAATGAGACTGTGAATTTAATACTTAATTTTCTACCAGGAGGATTTTCAAGAGTCAATGCAACAAGAGTCACCTCAAAGAGCACAATGGGCACATATTAAAATGACCTCTGCACTTGTAATAATCTCACTAAAAAGATATTTTTAAATGATATAATTTTAAACATATCTCCACAACTTCCCCATTGTGTAATGCCTAAGAAGAAGAAGAAGAAGAATATAAGCAAACCAATTTAATTCCAATCACAAGGAAGACCTTGATGATACAAATTAAGAATTGGTCACCAATGAATTATGAGTCAAATTTTGTGAAACTGCTTTGTTGTGCCACTGTTCAGCATCAGGTAATTTATTTAGTTTCCTTGCAGGAATCTAACAGATTATAACTTTTGAGATATGTTCCTTTAGTATTATGACTGTTGTGCTGTGTGAGCACACAACACCTTTTCAATACCTGATACATCTTTGTGTCAGTCTAACGCTGCCAAATTCACCAAACTGGTGAGATATATTAGAGCTATTGTCACTCTCGGGTATAAAGATGAACACCAACAGATGGACACTGCCATTCTAGGAGGATGTTTTCTCAGATCTCAATGAAATCCTGTGACCTGTTTCCTGTACTCTCTTAGTGAGTATTGTCTGTGCCTGAACACTGTGCTTCCGTGTGTAGAATTTGTGACTCCCCACTCGGTAGTTTGGAGCTGTGATTGAGCTGTTTGGCTCGAGTATAGAGATCTTGCTGACAGCTGTCCCTTTAGCAGACAGCTTCATTAAGCCTCATTAAGTCATCATCTTTCTGCCCTACTTCCCACCTCCGAGCTCTTAATTTTGCCTATAATTCAAATCAGCCATTTTTCCTTGGTGTTTCTTTTTCTTTTTTTTCTTTTTCTTTGCTTGTCTTTGCTACATTTTCATCCCTTTTCTCGAAATTGTATATAACTTAAATGTTAAGACCCTATATACTTCGTCATTTTTCCTATAAATTTGTTAAGACAGTTTTAAGGTTTAGTTTTGTTTAAGTTTGGTAATTTGAGTTGAAATAATCTCATAAACCAAGAAACATAACATTTATTTCTAATCTTTTTGAAGTAAACTCAAAAATGTATTTCCTGGAAAAAAGATTTAACTTAGAATATGTAAGGATCAGAATCAAGGAATCCATACCTAGTTTTTTTATATGTCTATCTAGAATATTAGATGCGATGATAAATTGACTATGTTTGGCAGTGGGCAGCTGAATGGAACCTCATGATGTGACATCTTCACAGAATGCCTGCTCTCAGGCTACACTCAATCGGCCAATATAAGCTAGAAACACAGTAATACGGGTGACTGAGAGACACTGGAAAATGTAGACATGTCTATATTTATAATATTTAGCAATTGTAGAACAATGTAGTGAATAATGTTTCTCAACTACTTTTTTAAATACATGTTGCAAATGTTCTGGTATATAATTCCCCTGATCATCTATGGCTTTGTCAGCCTTTCTGCCTGAGTAGAAAGTGCTGTATCTACAAACTGACTCATTTAAGTTTCTTAGAAAGAATTTTTAGTTTGTGCTGAATAAATAAAAAAGGGACAGTAGAGCATGTTTAAGTGTGGGCAAAAGGGGATGAGTTGTGCTTCTCCTGGGAAGTGGAATTTTGGCTTGCAGAGTACTATAGCTTTTTATATATATATTACTTCCACTTTTCTTCCTCTTTTACCTGACCCACATGGAACAGATATCTTTAAAAACTATAAATGATGCAGTGTTTTATCACCTGGATGTGCAGTCGTGTGATACAATTTGGATTTGTTTTGTCACATTATTTTCTTGACTATTTTTGGTGAGGGGGAGGAAATGCTCAATTAGTATGTATTTATTTCCTTTTTCTGTTTCATTTGCTGAATTTTTCACAACTTTTCTACAAGTCCTTTGAAAATGCTTAACTCATTCCTGTTCTCAATTTCAGCCAAGCCATCAAAGGAGGCACGAGAGCAAAGGCTCATCCTTTCCCACTGGGAGTGAGGGAAAAATGCAAAAATCAGTCATCTCAGTCCCTCTTGTGCATCTCCTAGTGGCTGGAGGTCCAGCAGTTGGTTATCTATCTACCATTCAGTTGGAGACTATCAGGGATTCTAGAGAAATTGGTGTTTGTTTAAATCAAGATCTAACAAGTTATGGAGAAATTGTAACATCTTTGATCACCCAGTAGTTAGTTCTTCTTTCTTCAGCAAATTCTAAACTGCTTAGACAATATTGCGACTACTTTGGGCATTATAGCTTTACACCATGTGCAAATAGGAGAGAGAATTTTGGCTCATGACTACACGTATTTTGTATGTAGCCGAACTTTGGTGAAAAGTCAAATTGCACAACTATAGAGCACAATATTAGCTACAATTCTGTAATTCTACCAAGAATACAGTGCAGGAAAGAGAAGCAATAACACACCCCCGCGATACAAATATAATTTTACAATGTGCGTATCTCCACAATACAAATTGATTGGCACAGAATTTTATAAATTATGTAAAGTGGCAAAATTGTTTGCTGGACAATGTAGTGTTGCATAGCATGGTGGAGCATGGGCTTCCATGAGCAGTTTCCCACATGGTAAATTTCTAGTTTCAGTTCTATCTTCAGGAGACAGCGTTGAGCAGAGGTCCATTGACTCTCCACAGGAAGGAAGAAATGAAACCGAGGATAAATCACCTTTGCCTGCCCATATTCAGATTAACCACCTTCAGTAGCATTGGCAAGGTCCTGGTAATAGGCTTCTACTTGCCCTCTCAGCTGCAGAATAATGTTTGGCAAGGAGGAAAGGGAAGAAGAAAATTTATTTTAAATTGGGCAAAAATAACTTTACAAATTTTCAGTTGTATTATATAAATAGGCTCAAGTCTCCATAACATCTCTTAAAGCTATTTATTTTAAGTACTGTTCTCTTCATAGGATACAGCTTTGAAATGGATAGAAACTTGCCTTAAATCTCAATAAAATGTCTTTTAAAACAAAAGTTTCTTTTAAATTTAGCGGCATTTCCAGTTTTAGAAGCCAGAAGTTCCACTAAACAGTCAGTAGTTTGTATCTGCACTTAGAAATATTTAAACTCAATTGTGCCAGGGGAAACATTGCCACTTTGCTGCATATCCTCAATGAGTTATGTTGATTATATTGGCAATAAATCTTTTTTTTAAGTTTTAAAAATTGTGATTGGGAAGCAGTGCTATTCTGCACATGTGCAGAGTTTACAGGTGGTGCACTGTGGGAGCTTTAGTTCTTTATCTATTACTTCCGGAAGGGTCAGATAGAAGATGACTATAAATGGTAATAAAAGCTGGGATAGCAGCATGGACGCAGAAGTAAGTTGATGACAGCCAGAGACTTTAGACAACTTGGACAATGTGTTGATCATCCAGTCTTCAGGCTAGCTAAGTTACTTGTTTCTTACTAAAGTTTGGAGACAAACAAGGCTCATGGCAAATTAGTGAACATTCTTCTGAACAAAGTGAGGGGAGACAGAAATGCACAGGCAGCCAAAGAAACAGAGACCATCTTATTAGTCTATATAAACTTGGCAACTGCAAGGTACCTGATGTTATGTTGGCAAACTATTCTGTAAGGAATATGCTCGCCATCTTGGGTTGAAAATCATAAATCTGAGCTTTTTTAAACTGTCTCTAAAAATGAAACAGGTTTTGGAAAAATTGCCTCTTATTGTATGTACATTTTCTGAAAGTAAGTGGAAATCTGGAATCTCTCCCCAAAAGGCTGTGGGTGCTGGGTCAATTTAAATTTTCAACACTAAGATTGATAGATTTTTGTTCGGTAAGGGTATCAAAGGATACGGAGGAAAGGTGGGTAAATGTAGTTGAGGTACGGATCAGCCATGATCTAATAGAATGGTGGAACAGGCTCGAGGGGCTGAATGGCCTGCTCCTGTTCCTATATAAGCTGACAACACCAGGGAGAGCAGAAACTCATCATGTGTTAGAATGAAAATGTAATACTGTGTCCAACTATATTAACTTAATGTGTGTAGACTTAAGTGCAAACCCTGGGAGATTGCATTCAGTTCAGATCATCTTGATCCAACATGAATGTTGTCTCTACGGAGCTGTCATAAAAACTTGGTTTATTTATTGAAATTATAACAGTTTGAGCAGCATTTGTTTTAAAAGATATTCCCGGTCTCTTCTATTAAAGCAAATCAAATGGTTTGTCCTATGTAATAGATTGTCATGAATGTCCCATAAAGCCACCACAGAATTGGTATTTAGGTGAACCATGCTGACTTGGCTTCTGTTTGGTCCCTCTCTTTCACTAGCATTCCTCTTCCTAGTCTCAGCTGTACAATTGCAACAGATACACATTTGTTCAAAATTTCAAGCTGTTTTATTTGCAGTCTTTCAGGTTGCAGTTACTGTATTCAGCTGCTGATATTGGCGAATCCGTGTGATTAAATGTAACTCCCTAACCACTTTTTTGCTCAGAGGAAAGCAGTATCACAAGTAACTGCCTAATAATTTGACCTCATCCAACCCATGACCTGGGTCTCAGCAGAGGGTGGAGTAAACTGCATTCAAACAAATGCAATTGCCCCGGTGTAAATGGGGCTTTACCTTTATTTAATATTTATTTGTTTGACTCATTCTCTATACACCTCTGTTTCTTCTTTTCTCCTCTGCTGAGTCACAAATTTATTCCTGTCTTTAAGTCTTTCTTACTACTCTTCCTCAGAGCATCGCATACAAAGCCTAGTTTTGATTAGAGGCTTTCCTGGAAGCTGGTTGGTAAAGCTTTTTCTGCATGGCACTTTGTGTAATATGTAGCTTTATGCATGTTCTCGAAGCTGATGCACAGTATTAAGCAGCTGCTTGTGATCGTTCCAACAATTTGATCTTAACAGAATGACGAGATCATTACCAAAATGTACAAACCTGTTCAGCAGTATCTCTCATTGACTAATACTATGACAGAACAAATGTTAATTTCATACATATGTACCTTGCTCTAGTAATATACTTGTCTTTCCTTGTTCCTTATCTTCCTGGAGCTCTATTGCTTCTCCATAATGCTTCTAAATTCCCGATGTCATGTTTATCTCCAAGACTCTTTTATCCTGACTGTATTTTTTTTTCATGCTAACTCTCACTTTTATTTCTACTTCCTGCCTCCTTTCTTCCCAGTTCCCTTCCTCTCTCACGACTAGTTTCCTGTTCTCTGCACTGACCTCCACTGCCAGTTTTCATTACACCCTCTTGTACAGTTAAGCCGCCCATCATGCGGTTATTATTTCTGTTGATTTACTGCGCTGCCCGATGAAGTGATTGCAGTGACAAGGCCTGATTTCCCCTGGTGACGGCTTTAAACCAGCCCCTCATTTGCATTTACATGATCTTGCTGTGCTGCTTATGAGATCTGGATATTTATTTTCCACTTAGCTGATGTTTGATTACACTTCAATAATGCACCGCGCTACAAACTGCCGGGATGCATCTCATCCAAGCGACTGGGCTCCGCACAGGGACTCAAACACTTCCTCTTACTTGGGATGATGAAAAGAAAAGCTTCACGGAAAATAAAATGTGTTCTTGAATCAAAATTTGAAATTGTGCAATGGTAATTTTAACTCTTTGCTTCCTGAATTTCCGTGGCACTTTGCAGAACATGAATGTTTGTAGCTGTCACCCAGTAATTACAGAAATGCTACGCGCGATAATTAGGGCAGATCTTTAAAATATGCATTAGAAATGGCACGCTGGGCTCCCCCCAATGACTTGCTGAGTAAATATGTCATGTGGTACTGAGCCATACAAACCAGTCAAGTCCCAGTTTTGATCTTTGGTCTCAGTTTGTCCATATCAGCCAGGATGGCAATGAGTAGCACAAGAATTGACTTCAATGGATGGGCTAGGAAGGGGAAAATCAGCTGCGATTCCAACCGCCCTGCTGGAAAGTGCAGATGTGTGGATGTCAGGTGAGGGAAGGAAGAAGTTCAACTGTAATCTTCATGATGGTTGAACTGCTTGCAAACTGCCATGAAGAGTTGACCATTTGGATTAAGATACGACAAGGCTGCTAGTGCCATTTGGACTGTACTTCAGCATAATATAGGGCAATTATATAGGGCCCTGGTGAGACCACACCTGGAGTATTGTGTACAGTTTTGGTCTCCTTACCTAAGGAAGGATATACTTGCCATAGAGGGAGTGCAATGAAGGTTCACCAGACTGGTTCCTGGGATGGGGAGATTGTCCTATGAGGACAGATTGAGTAGACTAGGCCTATATTCTCTAGAGTTTAGAAGAATGAGAGGTGATCTCATTGAAACATACAAAATTCTTACAGGGCTTGACAGGGTAGATGCAGGGAGGATGTTTCCCCTGGCTGGGTTGTCTAGAACCAGGGGTCACAGTCTCAGAATAAGGGGTCGGCCATTTAGGACTGAGATGAGGAGAAATTTCTTCACTCAGAGGGTGATGAATCTTTGGCATTCTCTACCCCAGAGGGCTGTGGAGGCTCAGTCGTTGAGTATATTCAAGACAGAGATCGATAGATTTTTGAATATTAAGGGAATCAAGGGTTATGGGGATAGTGCAGGAAGGTGGAGATGAGGTAAAATATCAGCCATGATCTTATTGAATGGCAGAGCAGGCTCGAAGGGCCAGATGGCCTACTCCTGCTCCTATTTCTTATGTTCTTATGTTCTTATAAGGCACTTTCTTCAGAAAGGAGAAGAACATTTTAGTGAAGGAGCTTAGTGCAAAGACATGCATTGTGCCATGGAGTGGTAAGATTCATTTTTGTCCTTGCGGTTTTAAAATCTCAGCTGGCCTGTCTTGATGAGTCATCTTCTTAATGGTTAGTTAAAGAGCAAAATGAGCTCCCCGATGCCTCGTTTGGTTAAGCCAGTGAGTACGCAAGCTGTACAGATCAGAAAGGTTCTAGGTTCAAAAGGTTCTAGGTTCTATCCTCAGCACTGAGCTGGCTGATATCCTGGGTAGCAGTAAGGGTGCTGAAATTAGCCTAAGGTCTCCTGGGTTAGGGAGGGGGAAACAACCAATGTTTCCCACAGTTGGGCACTATTAAGCAACCTCTGCGAGAAGAACATGAGTGTGGATATCAGGTGAAAACATGATCAGGCTTCACTGTGATGTTCCACACAGTTGAATAGCTTACAATTTTTTTTTAAAAAGGTCACTTGGGTGAGTACCAAAGAGCACCCAATATATATGGAATTGTACCTCAGCCAACGCCTTCCAGAGTGGCAGAGGATATGGGAGAAAATTGGTGGAGAAAGATGGAGGGAAGGGGTATAAAAAGCAAACTTAGCAGAATCTTTGGAACAAGTTACTTGCCTCTGCTCTTGGCACAAAAATGGCGAATGTTGAAATGTAAAGGGAATACATCCCTGTGGAAATTGAATATCCCATCTGCTGCAGAAAGGGAAAAATACTTAATTTAGGTGTTAGCGGATTTTTTTCCTGTGGTATTGAACCAGGGATCATTACAGGAAATGTCATGCCCAGCAATTTAAACTGTGGGTTACTAGCAAACATTTGAAAAGATGGAAGGAAACGCCATTTTTGTTTGGTCTGACATGTGGAATGATTTACAAGGTAATAACAAATTATTGTTTTTTTACGGTTAGAGACTATGAGAAGGCTAGTTATTCCAGGTACAAAAGCACAGTGTGAGGGAGCATATACGCATAACCACTTGTTAAATAAAATTCAATTACGAAAATATTGTCTCATGACAATATGTTTCTCAATCACAACTTGTGCCCAACTGTGTTGGTTAAATCCTATATAAATTTTCCTTCTGATATACAGTGACCATTCCATTTCCTGGTTGTCAGCTGTTCTTGATTACTCAACAAACTTGCAGTTATCTCCTGATGACCATTGCTTCAGAACTGACAACCTCTTGTTTCAACTCTGGATGTTAGTGTCCATCATGACACACACATCTGCCAAAAGAGAGGCCCAAACCTAAATAAAA
Source organism: Squalus acanthias (assembly GCA_030390025.1). Lineage (NCBI taxonomy): Eukaryota > Metazoa > Chordata > Chondrichthyes > Squaliformes > Squalidae > Squalus > Squalus acanthias. The sequence goes on from CM059438.1 coordinate 87,286,258, forward strand.
TCACCCCCGTGAAATAGTTGATACCATGGGAGTGTTTTCAAGTTTGCAGTTTCTCATGAGAGTGAAAGATAAAGACTGCCTGGCTTTCTTTTTAAGAAGAACTGTTACATCACTGGGCCAAAAGATGCCTTTGTAAGCAATTCTAAACTGCACAGTGATGCATTTTCCCACTATTTCAATAAACATGTTCTGGTTACAATATTCATCAATGAACTCCAAATCAATGAAGGACTCTCAGGACACATGACTGATTCAGTCTGGCATGCAACCATCTGCTGTATTGAGACTATATATTGCTGAATATTTCAACTGAGTCCACATTAACAACAACAACTTAGAACATAAGAACATAAGAAACAGGAGCAGGAGTATACCATTTGGCCCCTCGAGCCTGCTCCGGCATTCAATAAGATCATGGCTGATCTTCTACCTCAACTCCACTTTCCTGCACTATCCCCATATCCCTTGATTCCCTTAATATCAAAAATCTATCGATCTCTGTCTTGAATATACTCAACGACTGAGCTTCCACAGCCCCCTTGGGTAGAGAATTCCAAAGATTCACCACCCTCTGAGTGAAAAAATGTCTCCTCATCTCAGTCCTAAATGGCCGACCCCTTATTCTGAGACTGTGACTCCTGGTTCTAGACTCCCCAGCCTGGGGAAACATCCTCCCTGCATCTACCCTGTCAAGCCCTGTAAGAATTTTGTGTGTTTCAATGAGATCACCTCTCATTCTTCTAAACTCTAGAGAATATAGGCCTAGTCTACTCAATCTCTCCTCAATGGACAATCTCCCATCCCAGGAATCAGTCTGATGAACCTTCGTTGCACTCCCTCTATGGCAAGTATACCCTTCCTTAGGTAAGGAGACCAAAACTGTACACAATACTCCAGGTGTGGTCTCACCAGGGCCCTATATAATTGTAGTACGATGTCTTTACTCTTATACTCAAATCCTCTTGTAATAAAGGCCAATATACCATTTGCTTTCCTAATTGCTTGCTGTACCTGCATGTTAACTTTCAGTAATTCGTGTACAAGGACACCCAGGTCCCTCTGAACACCAACATTTCCCAATCTCTCACCATTTAAAAAATACTCTGCTTTTCTATTTTTCCTACCAAATTGGAGAACTTCACATTTCCCCACATTATATTCAATTTGCCATGTTCTTGCCCACTCACTTAGCTTGTCCAAATCCCCTTGAAGCCTCTTTGCATCCTCCTCACAACTTACAATCCCACCCAGCTTTGTATCATCAGCAAACTTGGATATATTACATTTGGTCCCCTCATCCAAATCATTGATATAGATTGTGAATAGCTGAGGCCCGAGCACTGATCCTTGCGGTACCCCACTAGTTACAGCCTGTCAACCCTAAAATGACCCATTTATTCCTACTCTCTGTTTTCTGTCCGTTAACTAATCCTCAGTCCATGCTAGTATATTACCCCCAATCCCATGAGCCCTAATTTTGTTTAATAATCTCTTGTGTGACACCTTATCGAATGCCTTCTGAAAATCCAAATACACCACATCCACTGGTTCCCCCTTATCTATTCTGCTAGTTACAACCTCAAAAAACTCTTAACAGATTCGTCAAACACGATTTCCCTTTCATAAAGCCATGTTGACTCTGCCCAATCCTATTATTATTTTCTAAGTGCCTTGTTACCACGTCCTTAATAATAGATTTTGCATTTTCCTTACTACTGATGTCAGGCTAACTGGTCTGTAGTTCCCCGTTTTCTCTCTCCCTCCTTTCTTAAATAGTGGGGTTACATTTGCTACCTTCCAATCCGCAGGAACCATTCTAGAATCTATGGAATTTTGGAAAATGACAATCAATGCATCCACTATCTCTATAGCCACCTCTTTCAAAACCCTGGGATGTAGGCCATCAGGTTCAGGGGATTTATCAGCTTTCAGTACCATTAATTTCTCCAGTACTATTTGTTTACTTATACTAATTTCTTTCAGTTCCTCATTCTCGCTAGACCCTTGGTTCTCCACTATTTCCTTGCATTTATATAGCACCTTTAACGTAGTAGAACTGTGCTGGGTAGCATTCTATTCCATACGTTAGCAACTCAGAGTGTAAAGCGGTTGTTTTTTTTAACTATATTTAGCTTATGGTTTAATTAAAGTCATATCCCCTCATTCTTCCTGGTCCGCACAAAATGCTCTTCTATCCATCCTTTGCATCCCTTCATTATTATAAAAATGTTGGGACATATACCTCCCCATCTTACTCGAAGAAACCTGGCTCTTCAGAGATCAACTATCTAGAAACTTGCATATTTTTGTTGCTCTTCTTTGAATCTTTCCCATTACTTCCATGTCTTACTGTACAGTAAACAACCCAGACATGACACATCACATATGGTCTTCCAAAGCTTTATGCAGTCTCCATATCATATTCTTAAACATAAGGAACATAAAACAAAATAGTAAAATATTTTACAGGCACGTAAATAAAAAAAGGAAGGTCGGGATGGGAATAGGGCCACTAAGGGATGGACAGGATAATACCACAGGCAGCGATAGAGAGATGGCAGAGATATTAAATAATTACTTTGCTTCAGTATTTAGCAGGGAGATAGAACAGGTCGAGATGATATCGGATGATGAGATTAGTAATGAGATACCTGCATTTAAAATAAAACAAGAAGATATATTAAATAAACTAATGAAACTCAAAGGGGATAAAACCCCTGGTCCGGACGGATTACATCCGCACATTTTAAAAGAATCTAGGGAAGAGATAGCAGAGGCATTTATACATATGTTTAGTAATTCGTTAGAAAAAAATGTAGTGCCAGAGGTCTGGTGGATAGCTAACGTAGTACCTATATTTAAGAAGGGAGATAGAACATGTCCAGGGAACTATAGACCAGTCAGCTTAACATCGGTGGTCGGAAAAATAATGGAATCCCTTCTAAAGGAGAAAATGGAAGAACATCTAGAAACCAAAAATATAATAATAAATAGTCAGCATGGATTTCAAAAGGGAAAGTCTTGCTTGACCGATCTAATTGAATTTTTGAAGAGGTAACAAAGAGAGTAGAAAAGGGTAATGCAATAGATGTAATTTATCTAGATTTTCAAAAGGCTTTCAATAAGGTAACAAATATTTGACTAATGAATAAGGTCAGGGAATGTGGAGTCAAGGGACAAGTAGCAGAATAGATAGCTAGCTGGCTTCAAGACAGAAAGCAGAGAGTAGGGGTAAAGGGTAGCTATTCAGAGTGGCAGAAGGTGGGAAGTGGTGTTCCACAAGGATCAATGCTGAGACCACTGTTGTTCACAATTTATATTAACGATTTAGACTTTGGAATCAAAAACACAATTTCTAAATTTGCAGACACACCAAATTGGGGGGATTGTCAATACTGAGGAGGACTGCAACAAATTACAAGAAGGTATTAATAAACTTGCAAGATAGGCATATAATTGGCAAATGAAATTCAACACAGATAAATGTGAGGTATTACATTTTGGTAAGAAAAATAAGGAGGTCACATATTACTTGGAAAATAAGAATCTAAATGGGGTAAAGGAGCAAAGGGATCTTGGAGATGGGTATTTTCAGAGCAAAATTACAGGGTAAAAGCTCACGTTCTCAGCATTTCAGTGATTTCTCAAAGATTGCTGGCTCCGGGGAGTTCAACAGCACACCCTATGGAGAAGCATAGAATCACTGACAGCAACTTCTGCATTTCCACGTTTATGTGTGCGTACGCTATCTCCAGAACTTGCTGTCAGTTTCAGATGGGTATTGATGGCGAACGCTGACAGTTTCACCATCATTACCTCCGCAAAATCCGGGCCATTATCTGATTTACAATGTTTTCGTTTGTTCCATGACACCGCAAGCCTCTTGAAGGAGACCTTATTAAAGTTTTCTTGCTAGTTATGATTATGGTATTGCCATCATCCACAGATTCTTACATCTTTTTGAATTTCAATGATTTTGTTAAACATGGCCTAGCTGTCATTAAACCCATGTTTCCTTATATTGCTTCCATTACTAGACCTCAGTATTTTTACCCCTATGGATCGCCAGCCAACATCTGCATAATTCCTAGGATCATTCTTCTGACCCCTTTTTAAATATTGGGAAATAATCAAGATTGTTTCAATCTTCAGGTACCACTCCGCACTCCTTGCTGAATATGTTGTGAAAATATTATGCTGTTTTAGATCTCAATTCTATAGTGGGAGTTAATGCATTAATTTGGACTGTTGATAGAATTGCTTAAAAAAAATAGGATGCTGACACCTGTGGAACCGTCCCAACTTAAGTTAACACACATTGGTCCTCCTGTTACCCAGCCCAGCCTGTTAATTTTCAGGTGATCAGAATGCAGGGGTGGTATGGTACATTTTCATGCATGGAGCATGTATTGAGGTCCCAGGTTTTGCCAGACATGTCAAGCAGAGGCTAGGTGCGCCTCCACATGGGGAGGGGAAAAAAATCAAAGCCTGGCCTCCTGAGGCACTTTTGTATAGCCTCTCAGAGCTGGCTCAGTGCTCAGCATTGACAGAGGCCGGAGAATATACTCCCTGCCCAACTTCTTAGTTGTAAATAGCAATAGGATGGAAGGACCGAAACAAGGCAAGAAAATGTTATATTTTTAATAGAACTGCTTAAAAAAAACATTTTTTCAAAAAATACAGGATTACATTATAGCTAGTAGACATTATAAAATTATAATTATAAAATGCCATCATAGTATTCAAAAGGTTATTTTTTTAAAGTAGTAATAAACAAAATATCACAGCTACTGAAATACAATGCTGGTTTAACACCTTTTGCTTACAAATAATTGGTCCTTGAAGCAGTTAGTTAATTTGTTACCCAAATGCCTCCAGTTCTCTCCAGGGTTGAGAAAGCACACCTCAGTTATTTTGACAGTTCAGCTGTTTACTTAAGCACTAACCTGCATTATGAACCAATAATCCACAAGAGCCTGAAATAATTTATGGAGCGTTTAATTTATGGAGAGCGGGTAATTGCAAGCACACTACATGCTAGGATAATTGTTTGGTATCATCAGTACTGCATGGTATAATATGAAGCAATAATATTATCTACTTGGGGAAAAAATCCTCCCGTTTTGTTTGCCCAAGATTTAACCCATTATCACCTCACAGGCTCTGCTTTTATCCAATGACTCATTACTAGGGTGGAGCATCACTATCATTAACTCATGTGGGGTGCAGCTTTACTATCACGGGGTGCAGTGTCCTCCTCTGGATAATCATCTTTAAATGATATTCAGTTCCCCCCAACAAGTACGATAATGTGCATTTATATAGTGTCTTTAAAGTAGAAAAAAATGTCCCAAGGTACACAGAGGCATCCTTTAAAAAAAAAGGATGCCGAGCCAAAGAGTGAGATATTAGGAGAGGTGACCAAAAGCTTGGTCAGAGGTGGGTTTTAAGGAGGATCTTTAAGAAGAGGGAGGTGGAAAGCTGAAGGAGTTTAGGGAGGGAATTAGAGAGTGGGGCCTAGGCAGTTGAAGGCGTGGTCGCCAATAGTGAGGCAAAGAGAGGTGGAACGCACAGGAGGTGAGAGTCAGAGATACAGAGGGTTTACGAGGGTGGGGGCAGGAGGAGGTTACAGGTATTGGGAGAAGTGAGACCATGAAGGGACTTAAACATGAGGATGAAAATTTTAAATTTGTGATGAAGAGGATATGGGGTCAGAAGCTGGAGAAAATTGCGTTTCATTGAAGAGTGGATTTTGGACAAGCATTCTGACAACACAAAATCTATGGAGGGGTCAAGAAAGGTGGCAGAGAGGTAGAGCTGGTTATCAACAGCATACATGTGGAAGCTGGCTTCACATCTGTGGATGATGTTGCCAATGGGCAGAATGTAGATAAGGAAGAGGAGGGTTCCCAGGATAGATCAGGAGATAGAAGTGTGGGGACCAGAAGAAAAGCCATTGCTGGAGATGCTCTGGCTACTATTGGATAGGTATAAGTGGAACCATTTAGGCGAAATGTTATTGAAATGGACCAAGACGGAGAGGAATTGGAGGAGGATTGTGTGGCCAACCATGTCAAAGGCTGCAGAGAAGTTGAGGATAACAAGGAAGGATAATGCACCATGGTCGCAGTCACAGAGGATGTCGTTAGTGATTTTGGTCAGGGCCATTTCAATTCTGAGAGATTCAAATGGGGAGTTGTGGGAAAAGTGGGCACAGATTTGGGAGGCAACAACACATTCAAGGAGTTTGGAGGGGAATGTGAGATTGGAGATGGAGTAGTTTGCAAGTACAGAGGAGTCAACTGTGGATTTTTCGAGGAAGAGTGATGATAGCGATTTTGAAAGGGGGGGAAACAGTGGCTGAGGAGAAGGGACATGGGCATGAAGGAAGGTTAGGCAGCTGAAACTGATCAGCAGTTTCATCCCAGGAGCAGGAAGTAGGTCTCATCCATGAGAGAGCATGAGGGAAGAGAGATGCGGGTTCAGGGCTAGAGCAGGGCAGAGCCTGGGAGGAGATTTGACTTGATGAGCAGAGGAAAGCAGCAGAGGCAGCAATCTTAGTGACAAAGAAGTCGATCAGCTCCTCGCACTTGTTGGAGGTGAGAGTGGAGGGGGCTTGGAAGAGGGCAGGAGACAGTTGGTAGGTGAGAAAGAAGCTAGAGGTTACCTTTGCTCTCCAGGATTATCCTGGTGTAGTGAGTGGTTTTGGCAGAGGATAGTGAGGCCTGACAGCATTTAATGTAGTCCAACTAGATTTGGTAATGGATGGCTATACCATCGAGGTTATGCGCCAGGTACGCTCACGTCTGCGACCTTTGGCTTGGAAATCATGATACATTGTATACAGATCTCAATACTCAACCATCAATCATCTCCTTTTAAGTCCTCAATTTTTCCCAGAAAAGTGGTCCATTAAATCAGTACGGCCACCATTTGCAATATGCTTAAATTTACATAAGCTCACGCTTACTGTCAGAAATTTAGAATTTTGCACTGATTTATTTGGGGAATTCCAGTACTGCAGATTTTAGAACTTGTGTTGCAACAAACTGTGCCTTGACCCAGAAGATTTCTAACGTGGTGTGACCATACTACAATCGAACCCTCTTATTATTAGATCCAGTTTACCACAACAACAACAACAACTTGTATTTATATAGCGTCTTTAACGTAGTAAAACGTCCCAAGGCGCTTCACAGGAGTATTATAAGACAAAAAATTTGACACCGAGCCACATAAGAACTTAGGGCAAGTGACCAAAAGCTCGGTCAAACAGGTAGGTTTTAAAGGAGGAAAGAGAGGTAGCGAGGCAGAGAGGTTTAGGGAGGGAATTCCAGAGCTTAGGGCCTAGGCAACAGAAGGCACGGCCACCAATGGTTGAGCGATTATAATCGAAACATAGAAACATAGAAGATAGGAGCAGGAGTAGGCCATTCGGCCCCTCGAGCCTGTTCCGCCATTTAATGAGATCATGGCTGATCATCCAAATTCAGTACCCTGTCCCTGCTTTCTCCCCATATCCCTTGATCCCTTTAGCCTTAAGAAATATATCTAACTCCTTCTTGAATATATTTAATGAATTGGCCTCAACTGCCTTCTGTGGTAGAGAATTCCACAGGTTCACCACTCTCTGGGTGAAGAAATTCCTCCTCATCTCAGTCCTAAATGGCTTACCCCTTATCCTTAGACTGTGACCCCTGGTTCTGGACTCCCCCGCCATCGGGAACATCCTTTCTGCATCTAGTCTGTCTAGTCCTGTTAGAATTTTATAAGTTTCAATGAGATCCCCTCTCATTCTTCTAAACTCTAACAAATATAAGCCTAATTGACCCAATCTCTCTTCATACGTCATTCCTGCCATCCCAGGGATGCTCAAGAGGGCAGAATTAGAGGAGCACAGATATCTCGGGGGGTTGTGGGGCTGAAGGAGATTACAGAGATAGGGAGGGGCGAGGCCATGGAGGGATTTGAAAACAAGGATGAGAATTTTGAAATCAAGGCATTGCTTAACCGGGAGCCAATGTAGGTCAGTGAGCACAGGGGCGATGGGTGAAAGGGACTTGTTGCGTGTTAGGATACGGGCAGCCGAGTTTTGGATGACCTCAAGTTTATGTAAGGTAGAATGTGGGAGGTCAGCCAGGAGTGCATTAGAATAGTCAAGCCTAGAGGTAACAAAGGCATGGATGAGGGTTTCAGCAGTGGATGAGCTGAGGCAAGGGTGGAGATGGGCGATGTTACGGAGGTGGAAATAGGCGGTCATAGTTATGCCGGGGATATGTAGTCAGAAGCTCATTTCAGGGTCAAATATGACACCAAGGTTGCAAACAGTGTGGTTCAGCCTCAGACAGATGTTAGGGAGAGGGATGGAGTCAGTGATAGGGAACGGAGTTTGTGACGGGGACCGAAAACAATATACCACCTATATCTTTGACCAAGGATTGGTCACTCCTCCTAATATCTCCTTCATTAGTTCTGCCTCCATTTTTGTCTGATTATGCCTCTGTGAAGTGCTTTCGGATCTTTATCTACATTAAAAAAGCTATATAAATGCAAGTTTTTGTTGTTGTACATCTGTAATGTGAAATTGGAAAAAAAATGGAGAGGACAAATAGCATGAAAAATGGCAAAAATGCAAAAGGACTTATCTGCTGTAAAGTGGTAAATAGTGAGGTTGTGTTAATATTAAACAAATGGATTATTATTGCTCAGGGCTGTTCATGTGCATGCTTGTTTTAAATGTGGTACCAATTACATGTCTGCTTCCATTATTTATGAAGCTAATGCTAGGGAAATTCACAGTTGGACTCTTTACCCCCACTTACACTGCTCCTTAGAACTGAAGCTGTTTCCCATGTTTGGGCTTCATTGAGTTATCCGTGCTTACATTAAAGATCGCAAAGAGGCAACTTTTGAGAGGATTAGCTATGTGTGTCTTATAAATAAATACATTAGTGTCAGCCATTGCATTTTCAGGCAGATTACTGGGATGGGGAAAATGCCTCACTGAAGAAGTACTATCAATACGATTACAATACACATCTCATGAATGGCATGAAACTTATACTTTGATTTTCAAATTCTGCTTTTGAAGGTAATTTAGGAGGAGCATTACAAGTGAGATGGTCCAATGTCGAGCTGTAATTGAAACTTCAGTTTTCCCAATTGGCTCAGTTGTGTTGAAACTGAATAACAAAATCGGATTTGCAGCAGCTGAAACAACAACCTGGAAGAAACCCAAGTGCTCATTCTTGTATTTAAAAAATAAACTTTCAAGAAATCATATTATTCATTGCACTTGAATTTGGTAACATTGCAATGCTTGTACTTTGAACTCAGTGATGCCACAAAATTAATCCTACTAATTGGTGAGATCAGTTGGAATCAGCTTGTTCAAATAAAATCAACAAGTATTGAATCTTTTTGGGTCAGAAAATCTGAAATTGCATGTTTTAGAAAAATCTAGTCGGAATAATATCATGCAGTGCCACAGCACTTATGTGTTACACCATAAAATGGTGGAATACAGATCACCAGCACACTGAGGGGTCAATTTTAACCACCGCAGCCCCCCCCCCGCCCGCCCCGCACCCCCCCCTCCCCCCCACCACCCCGTCAGGTGGGAACGGTATGAGAGAAGAGGTAAAAATCGGTCGCTCCATTCCGGTGCGGCACCATTTCCTCTTCGCTGACGTTCAAGTCGGCCTAGGTTCCCGTTACATGCAAGCAAGGGCCTAATTGAAATTTAAAAGTCACAGTCCGATGACGTCATTGGTGCCACAACGGTATTTTAACTGGTGGCAAACCTGCCAGAGAAACCTGGCAGAGAGGCAGCAAAAGTGGCCAGAAGAAACCAAGATAAGTTTCATTTTTTACTCTTCAGGAATGCTGCTCTGGGAATCCTTGGGCAATCCTTGGGCCTCCCCTGCCCCTGTCCCTGCCTTCCCTGTCCCTAACCACACCCGCATATGTTTGGGAAAACTCCCCCCAGCACTTACCTTATGCTGGGAGCCATTCCCTTGGGTCCCTGGTGGCGTCCCCTCCCCCACCCCAATTCCCACTCGTGCCCGCCGACCTTGACCCGCCAGCTTTGGGTGGGAGACAGATGTGAGATATTAAAATTAAGCCTCGCTTCCTTTCCAACTTCCGCATGTGCCACCTGCTTTGGTCCCCCTCACATATTGATCCAGCCCGAGTTAAAATCAACCCCTGCGTTTCTGATCCGAGACTTGCTGAAATGAGGAGGATCCCCACAAAAGGCACCTTTCAGAAAAAGGAAAATCCAAAAGAAAGATGTATGAACCACACTCAACAACACCAACAACTTGCATTTATATAGCATCTTTAACGCAGTAAAAAGTTCCAAGGCGCTTCACAGGAGCGTTATCAAACAAAATTGGACACTGAGCCACATAAGGAGACATTAGGTCAGATGACCAAAAGCTTGGTTAAAGAGGTGATTTTTAAAGAGCGTCTTAAAGGAGGAGGGAGAGGTAGAGAGGCGGAGAAGTTTAGGGAGGGAATTCCAGAGCTTAGGGCCCAGGCAACTGAAAGCATAGCCACCAAGGGTGGAGTAGTTAAAATCGGGGATGCGCAAGAGGCCAGAATTGAAGGCTTCTAGGGCTGGAGGAGGTTACAGAGATAGGGAGGGGCAAAGCCATGGAGGGATTTGAATACAAGGATGAGAATTTTAAAATTGAGGCGTTGCCAATGTAGGTCAACGAGCCCCAGGGTGATGGGTGAATGGGTCTTGGTGCGGTATATGGGCAGCAGAATTTTGGATGAGCTCAAGTTTATGTAGGGTGGAAGATGGAAGGTCGGCCAGGAGAGCATTGGAATAGAATAGCAAAGGCATGGATGAGGGATTCAGCAGCAGATGAGTTGACACAGGGGCGGAATCGGGCGATGTTACGGAGGTGGAAGTAGGCAGTCTTGGTGATGATGCGGATATGTGGCCATAAGCTCACCTCGGAATCAAATATGGCGTCAAGGTTGCGAATGGTCTGGTTCAGGCTCAGACAGTTGCCATGGAGAGGGATGGAGCCGGTGGCTAGGGAACGGAGTTTGTGGTGGGGACCGAAGACAATGGCTTCAGTCTTCTCATTATTTAGTTGAAGGAAATTACTGTACTTGATGTCGGACAAGCAGTGTGATGCTCACACATCTCCTGTTAATATAAGTGGCATCTTTGGAGGCTCTAAGCAGCTTGCCTGTCTTGCTTTTCAGCCACAGAAGGTACATGGTGAAGGAAAACAGGAAAGGGACATGGGGAGAAAATGCCTAACAAAAAAAATCAGTAGGAATGAGCTGCATCCAAAACATTACCCAACATGTTGCATATTCATGGTGAGCTGCACTATTAAGTGCAGTGAGAAGGCCTGTGAGAATGTTAGAGGTGGTCATCTCATGTTTAACCCTGACATGATGACATTAACACCTGCTCCAAAATAATAAATGTTACTGGATTTCCTTGTTCTAACTCATGGGAAGAATTCTAGGCAGTAAAAATATATATTTTGTGGTTTTGTACATTTGTGTAATTGGACAATATTCAGTATTAGGAATTGACAGGAAAACATTTGTGGTGCTGCTGTTAAGTGACAGAAAACACACAGATTTTGAAAGCTGCAAAAGACATCTAGGATCAAATGTTCCCTCGCTCATTATGAATAAGGGGGAAATTCTGCCCTCGGTACTCAAAAAGTAGACACGTTGTATTTTGATTGCATGTCAAAAATGCTTTCCATGCCAAATGCTATAATTTCAATATACAGTCCCAGATTCGCTACATTTCCTTTTCTTTAAGCGTTACATGTACACTTGACTTGCCTGGATTAGAAGTACACTAATGCACTCTTTTTTGTTTATTAAATAATGATAAAGATAATTCATTTGGCTTCAATCTGCAACATAATACAGAATAGTATTACTGTGCATAGAATATATTATATCTATAAATCTTCAATAAAATTCTTAATAAAAATACTGTCTAGGGACTGGACGGGGAGTGGGTTGGAACAGTCTTTTCAGCGCTAGGTTTAAATGGGTGGAAGTTTCCTCTCTCAGCTGCAAAGGTCCTGTCTTGTGTCAAATTAATTTGGGCACCCTCAACCCAGTTCTTGGTTATTGTGAGTCCCGGGATATAATTCCCATAAATTGGCAATCGCGCTCAGAAAGGCTCAACATAGGAAAATGTGACAGAGAAAAATATCATACTGATGCTCTGAGGGGTAATTGGGTAAGGCCCATTGTTGAGGCAGGATATAGCAAGCTTTACTCTGCCTCTGCTATATCTGACATTGAAGCACTTGACTAAAGGGTGACCTTGTAGAGTTATGTAAGATAGTTCACAATATAGAATCATAGAAACATACAGCACAAAAGGAGGCCATTCGGCCCATCATGCCTGTGCCGGCTGTTTGAAAGAGCTATCAAATTAGTCCCACTCCCCTGCTCTTTCCCCGTAGCGCTGCAAAGTTTATCTTTTCAAGTATTTATCCAACTCCCTTTTGAATCTGCTTCCACCACCCTTTCAGGCAGTGCATTCCAGGTCATAACAACTCACTGTGGAAATAGATTTTCCTCATGTCGCCTGTGGTTCTTTTGCCAATTACCTTAAATCTGTGTCCTCTGGTTACTGACCCTTCTGCCACTGGAAACAGTTTCTCCCTATTTACTCTATCAAAACCCTTCATCAGTTTGAACACCTCTATCAAATTCCCCCTTAACCTTCTCTGTTCTAAGGAGAACAACCCCAGTTTCTCTAGTCTTGTCACATAACTGAAGTCCTTCATCCTTGGTACCATTCTAGTAAATCTCCTCTGTACCCTCTCTAAGACTTTGACATCCTTCCGAAAGTGTGGTGCCCAGAATTGCCCACAATACTCCAGCTGGGGCCTAACAAGTGATTTATAATGGTTTAGCATAACTTCCTTTCTTTTGTGGTTTATGAAGCCAAGTATCCCATATACCTTTTTAATATGCTTCTCAACTTGTTCTGCCACCTTCAAAGACTTGTGTACATACACCCCCAGGTCTCTCTGTTCCTGCACCCCCTTTAAAATTGCACCCCCTTTAGTTTGTATTGCCTCTCCACATTCTTCCTACCAAAAAGAATCACTTCACACTTCTCTGCGTTAATTTTCATCTGCCATGTGTCTGCCCATTTCATCAGACTGTCTGTATCCTCCTGAAGTCTGTTACTATCCTCCTCACTGTTTACTACATTTCCGAGTTTTATGTCATCTGCAAACTTCAAAATTATGCCCTGTATACCCAAGTCCACATATCAAAAGAGCAGAGGTCCCAACACCGACCCTTGCACACTTCCCTCCAGTCTGAAAAACAACCGTTCACCACTACTTTCTGCTTTCTGTCCCTTAACCAATTTCTTACCCACGCAGGCACTGCCCCTTTAATCCCATGGGCTTCATAGAAAAAGTAGACCTGAAACACTGGCCCCAATTTTAACAGGAGGGCAGGAACAGTGCACACGAGCCCTGAAGCAAGAGCAATGGCGAGGCCTGGGCAATTTTAACGGACAGACCTCGTTTCCATATGATTCGCAAGCTGGCTGGTCCATCGCGTTAGCTGCAGGGTGCCCACCTGCCCACCCACACGATGCAATGTCTGGTGGGAGTCTCATTTAAAGCGTGAATGCACCTTGTAAAGGGAGGCTGCATTCACTGAAGTAATATACTGGTGGATATTGCTACAGAGAAGCTGCGTAAGTTTCAGAATGGCTGGCAAGAGAGAGAAGGTGGCCCCAGGCTCTCTGATGCCTCCCTGAAGGTGCCGCTGTCAGCCGTGAAGACTAGGAGGGATGTCCTATTTCCCAGTGGGATGAAGAAGGCCAACTCTCTCACCAAAACAACATGGCTGAAGGTGGCGCAAGAAGTGAGTTGCAGAAGCACCACCCAGAGGATCAGGATCCAGTGCGTGACAAAATTCAATAATCTCACTAAGTCAGGAAAGATGAGTGCAGCAGCTCCTTTATCCATCACTTGCAATGCACTTGGTCACAACCCCTTCCCTCCTTCCTCCACCATCCACACAAATCCCCACCCCTGCATCACTTCCCTCATGGCCAATCACAAGGGCACACTGTACCACCTCTCATCTCACTCCTAACACACTCACCTGCTTACTCCCTTCACTGCTGCCACTCACACCATCTTTTTCTCATCTGCTCTCAATTGTTCAACCAATCCCTTCTCTCATCACGTCTTCCCTTATTATACGCTCATGACATCCCCATTCTCATGCCATCTTCCTTCTTTCCCCTCTCAGTTTATGTACTACATTCAGAAGCACCACAGATCTTCACCAGCCATCCCCTTATCTCCTTCCCCTTCTGCAAGAGAAGAGAGCACGCATTAATAGGAAGGGGGACAGGACCGGCGGAGGGCCAAGCCAGTTTGTGACCCTTACCCAGGCAGAGGAAGAAGCACTGAAGATTAGTGGGGCATGCAACACTGCCAGCATTGGAGGTTGGAGGCTCCACTGAGCAGGGTGACTGTTTCTCACTTGTACCCCTTCATCTACCACAAGCAACTGCACTTTCAGCCAACTTCAAAACTTCAACCAGTAGTCAAGCCTTTAATTTGCTCCTATCCAGCTTCTCATTGCCATCCTAATCCTTCTCTCTTTCTTCTTCCCTATTGGTCCTTCTCACCACAAAGAATAACCGATGCCTCTTAAGGAAGATGGCAACTTGGAAGAAAACATTCCTCCTGAGGATCTATCGTCATACGCTACATCCCTTGGGGCCGGTAAGTACACTGCGCCTATTTTAACCCCTCGCTAACTCCATTTTCGCTCAGTAGGGGTGGTTAAAATTGTGGCCATTGCTTCAAACTAAACCTTGACTGTAGGACAGGGGACTGGGGTTCAAACTAGTAAAAGGCAAATTTAGGATGATGTCATGAAGTTCTTCTTTACATAAAGAGTGATAAGCACATGGAATGAACTTGCAGGTAGCGGAGACAAAAACCTTGATATCATTTAAGAAATAATTGGATGGAGGACTGTAAAGTCTGTCTGAATGGATGAACGAAGATGGGCTAAATAACCTTCTTCATCTCTATCACTCGTAAACTAAAGCATTCAGTTCCAGAGCACTGGCCTTCTTGATAAATAGAAATATTCACAATCAAAAAAATTACTTTTCATGATAGTTTATAGGTACATAGGAATTGCTAGATGAAAATAGACCAGGTCCATCAAGCACGTCTTCTACTATCCTGGTAGTTGCATGATACAACTTAACAGATCCAGACATGGCATGAGGAAAATTCCAGTGATGGAGCATTTTGGGTCCAAAGTCACCTGTTCCTCCCAAGCATGCTACACTTGCCACACGTCATATCTCAAATTACTCATATACTGTACCCAAAATGTTATTTTCTGAAAGAAATCTATCTAATTTGCATTTGAATTAATCAATACTAACTGCTTCCAACATCTTCCGAGGGAGCCTGTTCCATAGATTGACCACTTGATCACTGAAATATTGTTTCCGCAGATTAGTTTTGAATTTACCCCCCCCTTCAAAGTCAAGCCATGTCCTCTGGTTCTACTGTTCTGGACAAAGTGAAATAGCTCGTCATGGTCTACATTAGCCAATCCCTTTAGAATCCTAAAAACAGCATCATATTACCTTTCAATCTCTTCTCTTCCAGTGAGAACATGCCCAATTTATATAACCGGTCCTTATGATCCAATCCCTCCATCCCTCAATCATTCTGGTTGATCTCTTCTGTATCCTTTCAATAGCTGCAATATCCTCCTTGTACTGTGGCGACCAGAACTTTACTCTTCTACATTTTGCAGTGGTTTATCTACTGAGACATCGAGGAAGGCACTTCCTGGTTCTTATAAAATAATGGGCCTGAATTTGCGGTCGGAGGCTTCCGGTGGGCGGATGCCTCCAAACTGCAATAAGTCTACGCACCTACCTCCTGATCCATGGAGACTCGCGCTCCTAGGGCCTCTACACATACGCCTTCATAAAGGCCCACATATCCCGGGGCGCAGGCGGTTCGCAAGCGCCCCTGGGATCACGTGGGCCAACCCAACCAATCAGAAAGGAGATTCCCATTATGCTTATGGGGATTCCATTTACATATGGAATCACCCAAAAAACACATGTACACAACCTCGAAATAAAAAAAATTACATGTTTAAAATTAATTAAAATACAATTTCATTAAACATTTAAAACAAAAAATAAATTTTTTGAAAAATAGATTTAAACAGTTTTTAACGGGCCTAAAATAACACAAACTAATTTTAAAGGTTTTGAATGTTAAAATGATTTAAAAACTGTTATTTTAATATTTATTTTCACCCTTACGCTGGTAAAAAAAAAAAGGCCTTACGCCTACTTTTACCAGGCGTAAGAGTTTCATGGGCATTCGCTGGGCAAGAGTTGGGCAAATAGCCCAACTCTCCGCCCGCGGATGTCCATTTCCCGGGGATGCGGAGGATCTGTCAAGAAGATTCTTGACAGATTGCAAGTCAGGGTTTTCACGCATGCGCAGCCCGTGCGTAAACCCAGAACTTGCGAGGCACTGACGGCCGCGTACGCACCGCGTACATGGTCAGAGGCCCCGGAAAATCCAGGCCATTGAGCTCAGTGTAATTAACATCACAACATTTTTTTCCTCTTAACTTTATTGGGTGATATATTGGTGTTTCAATATACAATCTAGTGCAGTGCAACGATACCTATTTCTGACCGCAATTATTCATATAGTGAGTTCCTGGTGCCAGCCATGCTATTGGGGAAGGAGGTACCATCTAGTGGAGGCTTGATATCTTTCACAGCGAAAAGAGAGAGAGAGAGCAAAAAAGCAAATCACCTCCCAGGAGGCTACTCTTTCAATTCTCCTAACAACAAGAGACCTGGAAGCAGGTTATCTGACCATCCTCTCAACTGCGGGATATGGAAGTGGGGGGGTTAAAAAGAAGGGAAGAATATAAAATAACTTTCTTTTTAAAAGTGACCAATTATAAAAGTATTAAATATAGTAATGTAAAGGTATCATCATTATTAAATTGGAAACAATCCAATGAAATTTCTACAGCTACTTTAAGATGATATTTTCAGCCATTATGGGTAGAAGAGGATTAAAATACAAGCTGTTTGTAAGCTGTCTGAGACCTACAGAAACAGTGCTATCCTAGTATTCTTTAATCCAAGAACAATATCGTTCTGAAATGTTTTCTCATTTTACACATTTCTCTGATTCTATTTTGTAATATTCAATATTAATTACATGCAAGAAATGCACTACAGACTTTTGATGATGAAGTCTTGTCAGTGCTTGGAAGAACTGAACAGCTTGGAATTTATATTTACATGTTTGCCTTTATAAGATCTATTTTCACAGATACCTTTTGTGTTGCTTTCTTTGTACAGATAATTAGAAAACACTTACTTATGTAGGCCAGTTACAACAGAATCTTCTTCACTTCCAGAAGGTACTGCAATTGGTCTCTCCTGTCAATGTTTCTTTGCTGGATTTAAACCATGTAGTAGTGTTTGCTAGTTATTTTTTTCCTTTGAGATTTTCCTGCGTTTAGCTGACATGAAGGAGTAAAACATTTACAGTGATGCCCGCAGTGCATGCAAGCACAGTGTACTAATGACATTGTGTATGCAATATACATGTGTGCAGGTTTACAGATTTGGAGGTCTAATTCTGTCAGTTAACTTAATAGTTTTCTGAAGCAGTCCCCTTTAAATCATTTTACTGTGCAATGAAGAGAAAGGAGAGATGATCTCGATGTGTAAACATACCACAGAGGGGTCCCAGTGATGATTGAAGAATATATATGGAATGCATTGGAACCCACAGATCACAGACACAGCTGAACTTTAAAACATCACTTAACACTTAAGGCCACGATGATATAATTATTTAATTAATGTCCACAGATACTACCAATTTTGTGATATAATTTTAATATTCAACCAGGAACCAAAGTTAGTGATAGACAAATAGATAGATAGATAGATAGATGTGCATAAAAAGTTTGAGACACCCATACTTTGTAGTACACGTAGAAATTCCTGTTAGAGACAGAAAGCCAATAATTTCCTGTTGGTATCAGAGAACTTCCCTAGCAACAGAAAATTCCATCTAATTGACCTCAGAATCTACCTAAGACCAATTAGCCTATAATTTGCCTTAAGAAATGCTTGAGGAAGATCTTGTGGCCTTAAACAGACAGGCTAACTTACACACAGTAACTCCTTATTAAGGGAATAATAAGCTGTGCTTTACATAGTATAATGCTGCTGTCCTTATAAAACAGCATGTCCTCTGACTTACTTTAAGCAACACCGAGGGAGATCCACTAGCAGGGAAAATATTCAGTGGGTGAATTGACTTGCCGCTCTGTTATCATTCAGGTACAATGGGAAAAGTATCCATTTGGGGCACTCGTCATTTATTTTGTGTATTCTCTAATGCTTTTCCCTTATACGTGTAGCCTAAACTATTAATATGGCAGGAGCACATGGAGGAATGTATTGCTGATGCACGATTAACAAGGATAGTTACAATAGGTATTGAGAGCTTAAGGGTTCTAGTTTTTCAATTTATATTCAGTTAGCTGAACTGTATCAGGTATTGATTTACATAGAATTAGCTGTAGTACCATTTTTTGATGGGCTTAACAGTGATCAAAGTAAGCAGACAAAAAAGGGATACCATAGCTTTGACATGAACATAAAACTGATTGATCACCAATGAAAAGATAATCGCTAACCCCACAATCTATCCTAGAATTTAAAAGATAAGTAATACAATAGAAACTATTCCTTTAGCTGCCTTGTTCCACAAAGTGAAGCAAGAGGTAAATCTTGGCACTAATCTCATCTTTACACTCGCTCTGGGAATGAAAAGGAGCAAGGATTTATTCTGCACACCATCAAAGCCAAACAGCAGGGGGACAAACCTCTTTTAGCCAGCACAACTGCTGCCGACAGCCATCAGGGGATAGCCAACACTCTGACACTGATGAGAATAATTAAAACATTATTGATGATCTTGTTGTGTTTTGAAAGTGGCATTTCATTAACTGCTTCTTGCTACATGAGCATTCAGCACTCAGCTGACGGGATAGGTCTGACAAAGAGCAGTAAGGCGAAGGCTGGGGTACCACTTCATTTACGTCGAAGTAGAGATGTCATGAAAACACTACAATCCATTTCAAGGAGGCCACAGCCTACTTTATCCCCCTGGGTTTTCTAAAATTTACTGCTGTAAAAACTGCATTATTATTGGCAAAAACGTGTAGATTATTTTCCTCTTATTTCCCATCTCAACATTGGATGCTCTTTGTGCTGTTGTCCTTGTGATGTCAGATGGTTTCCATTTGTTACCAGTGACTTCCTCAACTGCATGGTTAATTCACCCTGATACAAAATTTTCCATGAAAGAAAATGAGGAATAAAAGTACTTTGTACAGTATACAAAATAGTAAATGGTAAAAGAAGGAATTACAGATGTGCATTGAGTTACTTGTTGGTGGATTAGGTTCATCTGTGCACAGTTTCTATCTCAGTGCTTCAATTCTTCGAACTGACTTTTTTAAAGCTATTTGCCATTCTGTAGGGAGGGTGGGAGGCAGGAAGACTATAGTAACAGTAACCATTTTAGAGATCTGAGTTAGGATTTTAATGAAACAAAGGATCTCTGTAGGTAATGGTGTGCTACAGAGAAATATCTGTATTAATTAATGTAGACACCATGTACAATTAAAATTTTTCTCACAGGAGTATAACAATCATTATTTTGCCCACCTTTCCCTCCAAATATTAAAAAAGTGTCATTGGAACATTAACGCCCATGCTGTTTGTATTCTTGCAAAAAATTATGGATGGCCCCTAATATATATTGACAGGTATCCTCTATTCACATATTTAAAAACAGCTTCTAACTGGTACAGCTAGTTACAAAAAACAGGAGGAAAAATCAGAAAATCTATAACAAAATGACATCCTTGCTATTTCTCGTTCATTCTTAATTCTAATTCTAATGATGCTGGTCCTTCAAGTTTCAAATTGGCAGATAGCAGTCTTCAACTGGAATGTGTTTCAATTTACTTACAAGAGGAACTCTCAGTCAAATACATACATTATTATATTCCAGTAGTGTCTCTGCATAAAAGCTTAAAAGTATAAACATAACAAAAGGAGTTTCCATGAGGCCAATATAAAAGTTGAAAAGTTTAGTCCAAACTTTGTGACATGAATATACAAGTCTCTTAAACAAAGATCCTTCTCTGAAATGGATGTCTATAACTGGGCCTTTGTATATCATGGCCACATGAAACATGTCAACAAATAGTGTCATATTTGGAGTATAAAATAGCCACAGTTAACACATGCAATCTACACTTTGACTTGGAGACAGCATGCGCTGTCATTGATATAATTCCCTTGTCTACATAAATACATTGTTATTTTTAAATATATTGTATATTATATATTACTTGGTCAGCAGAGAACAAGAAAACAGAAATTCAATCAATTGATTCACATGACCTCACAAACCATGAAAGCAAAGATTGAATAGTTTATGAAACTGAGCAAAAATGCCTAATTGAACAATGCTTCATTGAGGTGTCAGCCTTGGCTCAGTGGCAGCACTCTTGCCTCTGAGTCCGAAGGTCTTGGGTTCAAGTCCCACTGCAGAGACTTGAGCACATAATCTAGGCTGACGCTTCAGTGCAGAACTGAGGGAGTACTGCACTGTCGGGGGTGCCGTCTTTCAGATGAGACATTAAATCGAGATCCCCGTCTGCCCTCTCAGGTAGACGTTAAAGATCCCATGGCACTATTCAAAGAAGAACAGGAGAATTCTCCCAGTGTCCTGGCCAGTATTTATCCTTCAATCAACATGTAAATCAGATGATCTGGTAATTTATTCATAGCTGTTTGTGGGACCTTGCTGTGCACAAATTGACTGCCACATTTCCCTACATTACAACACAGTGACTACACTTCAAAAGTACTTAATTGGCTGTAAAATGCTTTGAGACATCTTGAGGTGGTGAATGGCGCTATATAAATGCAAATTTGTTCTTTTTCTTTCTCTTTGTTTCTTTTTCTTTCTAATTATCTATATTGTAGAACTTACAGTTTCCTTTTATTGTTTAATTTTTTATTTTACTTTTTCTTCATTGTTGTGTGTTAGGCATCACAAGCGTAATATGTTTGAAATGACATGGATGAAAGGATAATAAAACAATAGTGATGGAGGAACTGGAAGCATGTGGCATAACTTCACACACGTTTGATTTTTTTCTAGTGGAATGCAGGAGAATGTACTGTATATCACACATGGTAAAATCATCAGACTAGATACAACACTTCTTGCTGGTAAATGTTAATCTCACATGAGGGTCTGTAACTACATGATTGTGCTTGAAAGTCCCACTACACACGTTACAATTTCTGTTTTCTACAAATTACAGTTTCCAAGACTGGTTTATTTTTTAAAAAAGAACAATTCTTTTGTTTAACCTGTGAAGATAATTTTAAAGATGTAAATCAAAGTTTGCAATGTAAAATAAAGATTGTCCAAAAGAATATTCATTTGAGAAGTAGCAGTCTCATGTATGAATTATGACAGTAGATCAGGATCATGGCCTACACGATATGTTCTGTGTTTCCGCCTACTAATTAAACATGGATCCTGGTCAAAGATTAGAGGCTGCCAGATAGTTGATGACCCATTACTCTGACTTTGCAGGGCCGTTCAGGATCAGTAGTTACAGGGAGAGATGAACCACATTTACCACGCGTAAATGCATTATCGTTTTTAAATAACTTTGCCATGCTAACTATGGCTCTTTGTTTTCTGCAACCTCACCTTCTTGCCACATATTTGTCATGGAGGGCCACTGTATATTATGACTTAAAACTGAAATTTCCATACAAAATAGGGCAATACCAAATAGCTTAATCAAGCACTTTTCTAAGTACCCTGATAGATGTTCCTTTTTCCCCTTTTCTTACCCCTTCATCCAGTGCCTGCTTTCCTTTTCTACTGCATTCTCTCTCTCCCCATCCCCCTCCTTCCCTGATTTGAAATAAGCTGTTTCTTGCTAAATGGCAGAGAGAGTGTAAAATATGGCTGAGAAGCATGCAGAGGGATCCCAGTAGTCCTGCCCTGATGGCACTCACACAGACACAGAAAACAAACACCATCAGTAACCTGTCGGAGATGGCGTGCAGGCGAGTTTTTTCCTCCCTGCCGGGGCCGTTAGTTAGAATCTACTTTTCCAGCCCTTAGCACAGTCATTCCTGAAGCTGTATTATGATGATTTATAAACCCCATTCTGTGTGGAAAACTAATAGATCAACGGTGCAGAGGAGAAGACAGTAGCAGCTGGGGTATTTATTGAAATATAAAATAAAAACAGCAAGTGATAGACCACTTTATGACACATTTGAACCATTTCTAGCTAAACTAGACAGAAATATGTAAAATATTGTTCTCTTTTCCATCCCAGCTTTCCTGTATAAAAAGAAAGAAAGACTTACATTTATATAGCGCCTTTCACGACCACCGGACGTCTCAAAGCGCTTTACCGCCAATGAAGTACTTTTGGAGTGTAGTCACTGTTGTAATGTGGGAAACGCGGCAGCCAATTTGCGCACAGCAAGCTCCCACAAACAGCAATGTGATAATGACCAGATAAACTGTTTTTGTTATGTTAATTGAGAGATAAGTATTGGCCAGGACACCGGGGATAGCTTCCCTGCTCTTCTTCGAAATAGTGCCATGGGATCTTTTACGTCCACCTGAGAGAGCAGTCGGGGCCTCGGTTTAACGCTTCATCCGAAAGACGGCACCTCCAACAGAGCAGCACTCCCTCAGCACTGCACTGGAGTGTCAGCCTAGCTTTACGTGCTCAAGTCCCTGGAGTGGGACTTGAACATTCTGTGTTGTGAGTGCTATTAGCTTAGTTGGTGAACTTTTATGTCACTATTATTTGTAAATTATCCTATGTTAAGGAGTAATTTTTAAATTCTCAAATCTAGTTTTGCATCCAGTTTAGTATCCCACTCCCACTTGAGCACATACACATAGATGTTACTGGATCATGAGATACAGAACACACCTATCATTGTTTAGATCCTGTATTGAGGTTTGCAAGTTACCTTGCAAGAATGGAAAAGGGATGGGGTGCCAATATGATGTGCTTTGAGTTGCTCCTTACTGAATACCCTGTCCTTGTCCTGGCCAATATTTATCCCTCAATCAACAGATGATCTGATCATTATCACATTGCTGTTTGTGGGAGCTTGCTGTGCGCAAATTGGCTGCTGCGTTTCCTACATTACAACAGTGACTACACTTCAAAAGTACTTCATTGGCTGTAAAGCACGTTGGGACATCCTGTGGTCATGAAAGGCGCTATATAAATGCAAGTCTTTTTTTCTTGTATTAATTGGTATTTATTTTCCTTTTCAAGCTGTCCAGTACTGGTTGGAAATAAAAATGTGAGGAAAGGCCACAAGTGCAAATTTCTTTTCAACCTTTATATTTAATCAATTTGTTTGCTTTGTTTACTGCTGTTCCATGGTGATTTACATTAAGGGCTGGATTTTCCAAGCCCCGAGGAGGCGGGCATGGAGGCGGGACAGCCGGTAAACTCAGAGAAAGTGGGGGCGGATGGCAAAGCCACCCCCATCCCGCCTCCGTGCCCTTTTGCCAGGAGGCGGGAAGATGTACAGCTTCGGGTCCCGTCTCCTGGAGGCGGGAAAGGCATTTAATCCTTTTAACTGCCTGTTAACAGGTAGTTACTAGGCAGAAAAAAGGATTAGTGCCATTTTACCTTCACAGGTGAAGGCTTCCCGACCTCGGAGAACCCCGCCGGGTTGGAGGAGATGTGAAGGAGGTCTGCAGCAGTTGGAGGCACCTGGAAGTAAGGTGTAGAGGTGAATGATGGGTGCAAGTGTGGAGTGGTAAGTATGCAAGGTGAGTGATAAGTTTAAAAAAGTGTTCCCTTACCTTGTTTTCTTCCTACAGCCTGTAGCCGCGGTGGATCAGGAGAGTCAACATCCTGCTTGTCAATTTCACAGAATGGCTGTTGGAACCTCCAACAGCCATGTGAAATTTACAAATTTGAAAGGTTTGATGAGTCCTGAACACAAGGACTCATCAAACTAAAGAGAATGTCAGTGTTTGACAGCTTCACAGAGCTGTCAAACGCTGACATTTCTTCTTTCAAGAGGTCTTGACAGATAGCACGTCTGACGTTGATGTGATCTGTCAGTGACTTCCTCCCTAATTGGCCTGCTTAGCCCGCAGGGCGGGCTTAACAAGGTCAATCAGGGGAAAATCCCTCTGGTTGGTCAGGCGAGGATGGAGGCGGGACATTGACACGACAAGCAGCTGTCCCACCTCCAACTCGCCTCCATTCACAAAATCCAGCCCTAAATGTCAAATCTACTATCACTGCAGATCCCTTCCTTCTTTACCTTTAGCTAATTCCACATCATCCATAATATACTTATGGCCCACACTTTTCTTACGAATGTGTAAAATTCATTCTTGGTATGTAGGCATTGCCGGTATTTATTGTGTAACCCTAGTTGCCCAAAGAAGGTGGTGTTAGAACCACCTCAGTCATGTGGTGAAGGAGTTTCAGGATTTAGATCCAGTGACAATGAAGGAATGGCGATATATGTCCAAGTCAGAATGGCATGTAATTTGGAGGGGAATTAATAGGTAATGCAGTGCATCCTGTATATAGTACACACTGCAGCCAAGGTACTCTGATGATGGAGGGGATGGATGTGTAGGGTAGTGGATGAAGTGCGATCAAGTGGACTGCTTTGTTTTGGATGGTGTTGAGCTTCTTGAGTGTTGTTGTAGCTGCACCCATCCAGGCAAGTAGAGAGTATTGTAGCACACTCCTGACGTGTGTCTTGTAGGTGGTGGAGAGGCTTTGGGGAGTCAGAAGGTGAGCCACTCACTGTAGAATACACAGCCTCTGACCCGCTCTTGTAGCCATGACATTTACGTACTGGTCCAGTTGAGTTTCTGGTCAATAGTGATCCCCAAGATATTGATGGTGGGGAACTTGGTGATTGTAATGCCATTGACTGTCAAGGGAATGTTCTTTTGTAGCACCTGGCAATCCCCCCATTATGGCATCTAGTTGTTCCTTAAATGTATCCAGGGTTTTCACCAACACTAATTTGCCTGTCCATTTCAAGTGTTGATCACTCGTTGCATGAAGATCTTCCTGATATCAGTCTTAAAGTTACCTTTTAATAGTTTGAACATAAGACACCTTGTCCTACTCCCAAATTTAATTTCAAGTAATATACCATATCATTTACTATCTTGTATACCTCTATAACATCATCTCTCAGATGCTTCCTTCCCAAGTTGAGAAGCTTGGGTCTCTCCAATCTTTCCAAATATCTTAGACCCTTGACATTAGAAATCAGCCTCCTGACTCTTTGCACTGTCTCCACCACTTGAATGTCTTCCTTGTGTCTTGGCTACCAGAACTGGATGCAGTACTCAGTGTAAACTGGGCAGAGTTCTGTACAGTTTGGTCATGCCTTCCTCTGACTTGTATTCAGCTGTTTTGTGTTATGTAGTTCAACCTTCTATTGGTGTTGTTGATTGCTGCTTTGCATTGTTTGGACATGTTTATCATAGAGTCCACTAAGAATCCCAGATCTCTTTCTACTTCATCCTTAGCTATTTCGAAACCATTCATGGAGTATGTTTGTTGCTTATTTTTCCATCACTTGCAGTACTTTGCACTTATTTGCATTAAAATTTAATCTGCCATTTATCTGCCCACATACTTATTTTGTGCAACTCAGTGTGTAATTGTTGAGCAGCTTCGTGTCAGCTGTGGCTCAGTTGGTAGCACACTCGCCTCTGAGTCAGAAGGTTGTGGGTTCATAGTCCCACTCCAGGGACTTGAGCATATAAAGCTAGGCTGACACTCTAGTGCAGTGCTGAGGGAGTGCTGCACTGTCGGAGGTGCCGTCTTTTGGATGAAACGTTAAACCGAGGCCCCGTCTGCTCTGTGGACATAAAAATCCCATGGCACTATTTTGAAGAAGAGCAGGGGAGTTATCCCTGGTGTCCTGGCCAATATTTATGCCTCAACCAACTTAACAAAAACAGATTATCTGGTCATTATCACATTGTTGTTTGTGGGACCTTGCTGTGCGCAAGTTGGCTGCCGTGTTTCCTACATTACACAGTGACTCCACTTCAAAAGTGCTTTGAGATGTCCGGTGGTCGTGAAAGGCGCTATATAAATGCAAGTCTTTCAAGTCTTTCATTCCACTGCGCCTCCCAATTTGGTATCATCAGCAAATCTGACCACGTTGAGTTCGAGTCTAGGTCATTTATGTAAATGAGAAACAGTGGTAGTCTCAACACTGAGCCCTGGGGCACTGCACTTCTTCCCATTCCAACCTAATTCCTTTAAAAATATTTGTTGCTTGCTAGCCTTGAACTAGTTTCTCATCTATTCCCAGGGTACAATCTGAATCCACCACTTTGAGTTTGATTAATAGCCGCCCATGAGGGACTTTGCCAAATGCCTTTGGAAGTTTAGGTACACCATGTTGTAGGACTTTCCACAGTCCATCTGGGATGTTACTTTCTCAAAGAAATCGAGGAATTTGGTTAGGCAAGGTCTTTTCCTTCTCATTCCAAGTTGGTTCCTATTTACTAGGTTATTATTATACAGACACAGTTCAAGTTTACTCCTTTTGTTTGATTCCATTATTTTACACGGAATGGAGGTGAGACTGATGGGTATGTAGCAATGTTCCCTTTAAGCTGTGTGGCTGCGCGGCACTCTGGAGCATCCGCACAGCCGGCTCACCGGTTGTTAAATGGAAAAACTGCACATGCGCGTAATTTTGAATGGGCCACGCAGCCCGTTAAAGGGGCCACACAGCCCCCAAAAAATTAGATGGAACGTTGGTATGTAGTTGTCTGTGTCTGTTTTATCCCATTTCTTGAATATGGCCAGTGAGCAGTGACGCCTTCATAATGATTGTCAATGCCTCACAAATCTCCTCCCTAGTCTTCTTCTACACTCTAGGATATATACCGTCTATACCCAGTGAGTTGTTTGTTTTAAGTCATGTTAGCCTTTCTACGGCATTCATCTCATTTGTATCAAAGTTGTTAATTTTACTTTGATTAACTCTATTCAAGTGGGCATGTTGCTCATATTTTCCCTTGTCAAAACTTGGAGTTCAGATTATCATGTTCACCCTCGGTTTCAATTCCATTTGCACTCCTTTAATTAATGCACCCACTATTTCCTTCAACAAACTCCATGGGGGAAAAATTCGGTGGTGCCCCCTTTGGGGTGCTAATTTTAGCGCCCAGGAAAAGTTAGCGCCCCTGCGCCATAAATTCAGTAGTGAATTTCGTGGCGCTACGCACAAAAGCACCACACATATCGGCACGTAGTGCCACGTCATTGCAGGCCTCCCTCCCGTACTTAAAGGGGAGGGGCCTAGCGCTGCACGCACCAGGGCCCTGCTGGACCACCGGGGAGTGGGGTGCTGGGAAAACAGCCCGGCACTCAAGCGGAGGGCTGGGCTGAGCGATCGTGGCCAGCACCCCGAAGAAAAAAGGGGAAGGGGGCAGGTGCTGGCAGTCGGTGCAAAAAAAAATGGCTACCCGACACCTGCCCTTTAAGTAGTGCTGCCGCGGCTGCATAAACGCCACCCTGACCCTGTCGGACATTTCGTCTGGTGATAGGGCAAAGGGCGCAACCCAAGGTTGCGGCCGGGACGCGAGCGGGGCGCTGCGCACGGCGATGACGTCATCGCCGGCGGCGCAGCACGCTACCGGCTACTGCTTTCGCTAACCTCCCGCTGAATTTCGCGGGAGGCGTTAGCGGCGCCACACCGGGGCGCTAAAGCCTCCCACAGCCTTTCATAAGGAACTTTATATGAAGGCTTTTTGGAAATCGAGGTAAACTATCTCATATGATTTTTCACTGGGATGTCACATCCTCAAAGAAAGTGGTTAGTCAGGCAGGATATTCCCCCTTCATATTGGCTGCTATTTACCAGATTATTGTCAAATGGGAGCCTTCAAGTTTACTCCTGATGCTTAATTCCATTACTTTAAAGAAAGAAAGACTTGCATTTATATAAGGCCTCAAAACGTCCCAAAGTGCTTTACAGCCAATGAAGTACAATTTTTAAATGTAGTCAATGTTGTAATGTAGGAAACGTGAAGCCAATATTTTACCAGATATTGATATGAAACTGAAGGGTCTGCAGTTGCATGGATTAAATATGTCCTCTTTCTTGAATATGGATACTATGCTATCTTGTTTCTAATCTAGTGGGAAAGCCTTAGCATATTATGACTCCCTCATGATAACTGTGTGGTCTTCATAATTTTATTTCGCCAGTCTGCCTTAGTATCCTGAGATAGATATTATCTATTTCTGGGGATTTGTTCATTTTGAGCCCTCTAAGTCTGCCTAGAACATCTATCTATCATTGGTCCATGTTACTATAGTCTTCACTAGTGACAATTTGAAGAAATTAATCATTGGGTATGTTAGCAATTCTTTTTGCTTATCCTCAGCTTCATCTCCACTGGCGTCCTTTTAAAGTCCTCACCTCTTCTCTTGCTGCTATAATACTAGATGAATTTCTTGCTGCAATGTTTAGCATCTGCAGTTAAACTAATTTAATTTCCTCTGATCATCCTTTTTGATATGTTGCTGAAGTTTCCCGGATACTTCCCATGAACACCCTCACCCTTCTCTTAGGAAGTTAATTTTTCTTCTTTGTCTCACTTTGGATTGTCTTGTTAATCTACTTAGGGTCACTTACCACAACATGCTAGCTCCCTGTGGGTACAAATTAAATGTCCACAAAGTCAGGGCACCACACTCACTCCAATCAGTTGAATAGAAAAGACCATGCACAGGAACAGAAAGCAAATTTTGTCTACAGAATTATACATTTGGAAAGCACATCAAAAATTGACCTAGAGAAAATGGGCTAATAGGAGGATCCTGAAACTGTTTTTCTTGGATTTTTTTTTAAGGAATCTTATGTGATACAACTGATTGCAGCCAGAAGCAACTAAAAAAAGGACTGATGCTGTATGAAATCAACCATTTTAGGCACTTTGAGCACAAATAAAAATGGACAGAAATTATGTACAGGCATATCAACAGGAAAGTCACAGATTTTCCATTGTCTGATGTATTTTCCAGTGGTTCCACAAGCATTGGTTGGCTCTGCATTTCTGAAACCAAGTGACAAAGTTTCAGATCAAGGCACTGAGAGAGTTCTAGAGGCAGGAAAAAGAATGAGTGACTCTATGCTGCTGGACTGTTTGGATTCAAAGAAATTGTTGAAGTGCTTCTGTAGTCTTTGTGTTTGGCACACAAATATAAAAGCTTGGCTTAAGCATTAGCAACTCTCATGTTAGTGCTTTAGTTATCCTGCAGAGAACCAACTCTAGAATAGTAATACAGTAGGTGGAGCAAGATTTTGCACATGGAAAAATGTGGACAATATTTATTCCTCAACCAACATTACTAAACAGATTCTCCAGTCATTTATGTCAATGCTGTTTGTAGGACCTTGCTGTGCGAAAATTGGCTGCTATATTTTCTTATGTTACAACAGTGACTCCATTTCAAAAGCACTTTGTTGGCTGTGAAGCGCTTTGGGATGTCCTAAGGTTGTGAAAGTCGCAATATAAATAAATATTTCTTTATTTCTTTCTCTCTCCTTCTCTCTTTTTACTCCAGTGCAGTACAGAGGCAGTGCCGTACTGTCGGAGGTGCCGTCTTTTGGATGAAACATTAAACCGAGGCCCCGTCTGCTCTCTCAGGTGGACGTAAAAGATCCCATGGCACAATTTCAAAGAAGAGCAGGGGAGTTATCCCCGGGGTCCTGGCCAATATTTATCCCTCAACCAACATAACAAAAACAGATTATCTGCTGCCGCATTTCCCACATTACAACAGTGACTACACTTCAAAAGTACTTCATTGGCTGTAAAACGCTTTGGGAATTCCTGAGGTTGTGAAAGGCGCTATAGAAATGCAAGTCTTTTTTTTCTTTCTCTCTCTTTTTCTTTCTTTTCTTCTTTCTCTTTCTTTCACTCTCTTTGTTTCTTTCCCTCTCATCGGGCTGGATTTTGATACTGGGGCGGGTTGGGGTCGTGTCATCCACATTTCGTGTTATCCACCCGCCTGCAATTGGATGTGGGAGATTGATGCAATTAGTGGTTTCAGTCTGAAAGTCGCCTCTGATGATGTCATCATTGCAGGTCAGAGACTGCCTGGTCTCAGAGATTGCCTGGCCTTTGCTGTGAGAGGACTGGATGCACAATGAGCAGTATCTCAGAGAGAGAGAGAGAATTTTTTTTGCAACCAAGTCCTCCCAGGCAGTCTCTGAAGACATTCAATGCAGCAGCATCAGAGGCGACTTTCAGACCTAATACTACTACTACCTTCATCACAATACGACTACTACCTTCATCACAGCTCCGTTGTAATAGTGGACCTGCAGCTGATAGTCAGCTATCCACTTGTGCTCCCGCCAGGTTTCACTGGCGTGTTTCACATCAGGCGTACTTCACGTCGGAAAAGGGTTAAACTAGCTAAAGCGTTTCAAAATGGCATTACAGAGCCAATTTAGGGCTTGTTAAGGGCTTTAATGGCCTCTCCCGCCTCTTGGAGGCGGGACGGAGTCGGGAACCCCGCGACCGATTTTGTCAAAATTGCGTGGAGGCGGAATGGAGTCGGGATGGGGTCGGGACCCCCGAATCTGCAACTTTAACCCCCCACACGCCTCCAAACCCGACTCCACGGGTCATTGAAAATCCAGCCCATCATGTCCACTAGTCTACTGAGAGTCCAAGAGTAAGATGAGTTTCCCCTGTAGCTTGTCAAATTTCTATCACAGAACACTGAAGTCATCAAAAGATGGCTTCCCTACTTGTTTGCTCATCATAGATTAAATGTAATATAATAGTAGCTGAATGTTTGTAATCAAAGAAAATTTGCAACCCTTAATAAATACATGTGATGAGCCCAATCAGTATCAGCTCTTCTTGGCAGTTATTGACTTGTTCTCCTCAATGCTAAAGGTAACACACCATTTACCCTTTCTCGGTCCAATTTAGTCTGTATCTGCCTGAAATTGCTTGTCTTTCAGATGAAGATTTAACCACTTTAAGGGAACAAAATCACCTCCAATTACATTCATCGGTTTATTGAAGAAAACAGGAAACAAAGTTAGGCAAAGCAGTTTCCTGAGAATCCCTTGCGTACATGTTGTAATCGGAAGTCCACATCATTTGTCAATGTTTGTGTCCCTCCTGAGGTCGTGAAAGGTGCTATATAAATGCAAGTTCTTTCTTTTTCTTTCTCTGGGAAGGTCACATATCCAGTTCAGCAGTTCACTAGAAATACCACGGTAGGCCAGATTCTCAAAGAGGCTGGATTGCCACACCCTATTAAAGGGTTTAGAAATGTAGAGGTCTGCTATAACTTCTTGCTGGATATCAAGAGAACTGCTCCATTTTTTGTCAATGAGAAAGAAAATCACAAATTGCCCGATTTGCTTCCAAATCAGATTGGTGATCAGACAGTAGGTTGATGTGAGCGAGGTGTTGTAACAACTTCTCAATCATTGATTTCTCTGAGTTTTGACACATATCAGCAATAAGGGCACCATAATTATCAGAGTTTGATTCTGATTCCTTCTTGTGAACAGGCAGGAGACTTGCTGCTTTCCACTTGGAGGAGACAACACTGGTTGACAGGGACAGGTGAACCAGATTAGTTGCATTTACACCACTGCAGTCAATAATCATACTTGCTATCATATTGTCCGAAAATATCAAATGTCAATCATATTTACTCATTAACTTCTTCGGCAGCACCTCCCAAACCCGCGAACTCTTCCATCTAGAAGGACAAGGGCAGCAGGCGCATGGGAACACCACCATCTCCAAATTCCCCTCCAAGTCTCACACCATCCTGACTTAGAAGTATATCGCCGATCCTTCATCGTCGCTGGGTCAAAATCCTGGAACTCCCTCCCTAACAGCACTGTGGGAGTACCATCACCACACGGACTGCAGCGGTTCAAGAAGGCGGCTCACCACCACCTTCTCAAGGGCAATTAGGGATGGGCAATAAATGCTGGCCTTGCCAGCAATGCCCACATCCCATAAACGAATTTAAAAAAAATTAACAGTAGCAACCATTATATTTAACTTTGTAGTGGATGGTTATAGAAAAAAAGATAAGTGTAGCACCATGGAAACTGTGTACCTAAAGTTTGAGTGCAGAGTAACATTGTTGTTAAAGCAACTGAGTAAAGATCATTCACCTGGTTAGAGGAGGCTGTATGTAAGTAAAAACTCCAAGAATGGGCATTACACAATTTTTTTTAAAATTACGCTTCCTGTAACCCTTCCCTTGTTTTCCACTTCATTAACTAACAGAGGGGAGGCTGACTATCACTTTAATTATTAGTGATGTAAAACATCATTTAAACTCAATCCTCCCTCGCTGGCAGAAAGATCAGCCCTGCCAGCTTACAACTAATCACCAAATCATTACACAAAAAAACAACAGCAGCCCAGAGCTTTGAAGTTAAAGAACTTAAAAAGAAAAACACAAGAGAAATGCAGATCTGAAGTTGAAATTCCCTGGGGTGTGTCGCACTCCTGCGCTTTTCGCCTTTGTTCTGTTCAAAAATATTAACCTCACTCGTTGATTAAGGCTCCCATTCGATTATCGTTTTCATTTAAATACTGTAATCTAATTTTCAGCGTCAGGGAGCGGGAAGCGAATAAATTATCTGACAAAAGAAAGATGTTTCTTGTGAAGCCTATTTCCCTCTTCCAGTTCATTGGGGAAGTTGATGAAGTTTCAATGAAGCAGAATTAGAGGATAAAGGCTAGAGTATTGACCGTGTCCCTGCTGTATGAAAATTCAATGGGTCCAATATCTGCAGAAAATGGGGGGAGCCTAAATGCCATAATCTTCAATCAAATCTAACATCGACACCGACAAAGTTTGGTAATGAGAGCTCCAATGAAGCATGCTGGCTCAAGAATTAATCCTCTTTATTCAGGCAGGCTTCAGCTTTGAAGCACATTATAGCTCAGTCCTGTCAATCTAAATGCTAACTACGAGGGGGATTGCACTTTTCATTGGTGCCTAATCTGATAACCATTTTATCAGTACGATCAGATGGACTGGGTAAGACTGGTGCACAGAAAGTTTGACAGTAATCATGTCTTGTTCCAATTTGGCTGGAAACTGCAAAGGTGAACAGCTGAAATGATCTTGGTTTTTTTTCCCAGAATACAAACTTTAGAGACCCTGGGCATATATCGTGACTATTTCTTCCTTCCTCCCCAAAAAAACAAAAATCTAATCTCGTTAATCAGTGGAAACATGATAAAACATACTTTTCTAGGATGCTACAATTCTATATTAGCTCCAAAAAATAATAGGATAATCTATACTGCAATAATAGTTTATTGATTGAAATGTAGGCCCCAGAAATACGTGGACCACGATTCCAGGAGCAACACCAGGATTGCAGCTGCTGGTGCTGACCCTGCTGGAGTTTGCACGTTCAGTGGGAGGGCACCTCATTTGTATGGGACTGGCAGGTAACTGCGCAACTACAGACCCATTTCGGGCACACACCTGTCCCATGCTGCAATAAATTCCAGCATCTGGCCACCACTGGGTCTGATGCAGTACCCACCCTCACCCACTGTCTAATCTTAATTTTTCTAATTCTCTATCTTCAGGGGGTCAGGTTGCTTGCCCAGCCTCGCCCACTCCCTCACCCCCCTCCTCCTCCCTGAAAGGGACCACTTCTGCCCTTCTGGAAGCAGGAACTCCCAATTCATGTTATCCAGCTCTCAGCCTTTTTCTGAGCCATACCACCTGACTCCCACCATAATTCCCTGTTGTGGCACTTCATGCACCAGTTAGTAGTAACCTCACAGATTGGAGTAAGTGCTGAGTTTTTATCTGCTCAGAAACAGTAGTAGGTAAAAATATTTTGTATTTATATCAGTCTAATGCAAATCTCCTGCTTTGCAGCTTAAGGTAACTCTACATCCCAAAGGTGGTCATTTTTATTCCACATTACAATTGGATACCATTTACCCTGGGGATTGTGCTGCGAATTAGCTGCAATTTTGCAGCAAATGGGAATATGCAGCTGTAGTGTAAATGGGGCTAAAAGAGTATTACGTTGAGTTTCTACTCCCATATAGCATAGGAATACAAAAGGGAGAATAGAGAGTATCTAAAGCCATATGTACATATCTAAAAGACAAAATAAAAACAAATTATTTGGCCCTTCCGTTCACCCTAGTTGGAGATCTCATGCACCCTTCAGTCAGTTTTACCTCTTGGGCCCTTAGTTCATTTCCATATTCCTTAAACTCGTTCTTGTGCCATGTAGTATTAAATTAACAGATTGATGCATGTACTTAATTTTCTTGGTCTAAAACACTGGCATGAATTTGCATTCTTCGTTTATACAACTCAGTTGCTCAGCCTATATCTGCAATCCAGAGATGGTCATTTTTATTGCAAACGAGAATTGGACATCATTTGCACTAGTTATTGTACTGTAAAGCTGTAAAGTTGGAGATCTTGTGGAGTGTTTCTCCTCATCAATCATTTGTGAGCCTGTGGACTGTTTTCCTTAAGTTGGAAACCTGGTGGGGACGCAGTCTATACATTTTATGTCCTTTTGCTAGAGCATAATTTTAAAATGTGACACGCGCCTTTGAAAAGTCCATACAGGATACAAAATACAAACACAAAATGTGCAAAAAAGAGTTTTTTGGGTCGATTTTCAAAGATGAATACTATAAAACAGAATCAGAAAGTGGCACTGAAATAAAAACAATTCTTAATTCATGATTTCCAGCTCTTCCCAGTTCTGATGAAAGGTCATCGACCTGAAACGTCAACTCTCTTTCTCTCTCCACGGATGCTGCCTGGCCTGCTGAGTTTTTCCAGCGTTTTCTGTTGTTATTTCTTAATTCATGTTCTTGGCAATAAACCATCACTTTTATGAATGCTACTGGAGCCCTCAAAAGGTTAATATCATCTAGTATTGCATAACCAATCTACTGCTTTGAATTCATTTTTTTAATATCAATAACAGATTTCCCTTCCATTTTCATAACCAGAAAATCCAGAAGCAGCTCCATTAGCTCCATAACATCATGGGCAGAGCTCCCCCCACAGGTCACTGTGTGTCTTGCAGCATGGCTTATGCTAAGCTCAACATGGCTGATAACAATAGCAGGATCATAAATTGGTCTTGCAGGTCAATTGCAAAGTCTTCTCAGAAGTTTTCCAAGTCAGCAATTCGTGACTTCTCTAACCTGGCAGACCAATTCTTCTTTCTCTGGGAAGCTCAGGGATGGCAGGAATGACACGTACTTGCAATATTTATGTTAACATATGTTAATTTAAATTGAGCAATTCTACAAAGATGTAGATATATCAAAAGATAAATGCTTTAAAACAGCTCCCAAATGGTTCAGGGGTAAAATGCAGCATCTGGCATGATAGTGAACCACAGGAATCAGGAGAATCCCAGGTTACATCACTAGTCTGTGCAGAGTTAGTTGATCTGGACCAGAGTGACAGTGGGACTACTACAGTTAGCCTCAGTAGGTGAAGGTGAAGATTCCCACTCCTAATTACTATCCAGTGATGCATGGAAAATTAACTTGGGTGGACGTTGGGTGAAGTTATGATTGTATTTGGCTATGATGCCTCAAAATCGAAAAGCCTGCCAACACTCAGTGTCTAGGCTTACACTTGAACAGTGGCCACTAAGGTAGCAAAGCGTTGCCAGCACCTGTGGAGCTGTACCCCAGCAGGAAAGGAGGAAGGAAAGATAGCACTGATGCATTTCCACAGTCAGAAGTGTAAGTTATTATTTTTGTGTATTTTTGTAAAATTGAGTTCTTGTTTTCTAGCCAAAGAAATCATAATATGCAGATTGTGAATACAGGTTTTAGGTTATAGTGGAGTAAAGATCCAAGGATTACAGAAGGGACTTAGTCTGTTACAATAGCCAAAGCC
Source organism: Squalus acanthias (assembly GCA_030390025.1). NCBI lineage: Eukaryota > Metazoa > Chordata > Chondrichthyes > Squaliformes > Squalidae > Squalus > Squalus acanthias. The sequence continues at coordinate 87,322,414 of CM059438.1, forward strand.
ACTTAACTTACTTTGAAACTAGAAGGAATAAGCTTGCCTTACAGCCTGAAAACTACTTTTCAATATTTGTCATAGTCTTGGATTTTATGGTTCCAGTTTTAAAAATAAATGTATCACCCATTTTCATACAATCGTAGAATGATACAGCACAGAAGGCGGCCATTCGGCCCATCGTGCCTGTGCAGCAATTTTATTTGAGCTTTATCTCAATAGTGGCTGATAGTCTCTGACCACTGTCCGCTGACATCACTCATTGAAGACTATTAGTGGAGAACAGTGGAACTGTTTTATAACATCTGACTCCACCTCAGCCGATGACGTTCAGTGTTTCAGGCCAAAAGTATAGCACATATTTATTACAATCCAATGTTTGTTTTACCATCTCACTGTAGAGTTTGTAAATTACATATTGAGCTTTAAAAACCAATGATTTGTGGAAAATCACTGTGGTTCATTACTAAAAGACTGAAGTTTAGCCTGAATTTTAGAGCGCACCAGGTACTGGAAGAGAGTGTTTAAGGAGGAGGGATCAAAAAGAGAATGTGTGGTTTGAAAAGTGGAATTCCATGAAATGCAATACATTAGGGTAGAGATTAAAGTTATTTATATCCAGAAATGCATAAAAGTGGAGCAGCTATATGACTACCAACGAAGGGATTGGTCAAAACTGGGGCAATGCATTGGCGCATTGTGCTGGCGCTCCAGTGTGTTTTCCCACCTTGTGAAGTAATGTGGGTTTCTGCTGGTGATCGCAATATGAATTAGTGGCCCCCGTTGTGCCATCAAGGAGAGGTGGCCTGCAGAGGCCAGATGATTAATCTGGGATTCAGTACAGATTTACAAATTCCTGTTATGAATGGATTAGACTGTAGGTTATTTTCATTTCCCTTATATCATTTTGCAGTATGGAATATCTTTCAGAGAATATCGTTCCAGGATGATTTTGCTTCAATGGACAAAACCCTGGAAATGTGGGGTGTGGTAATAATGTTGAGAGAAGTGGGGGTGAAGAGAAGTGAAGCCACGTGTAATTTACACGAACAATTCAGCTACTGAACTGCAGAGCCTTTACATTCTAAAGCAGCAACATATTCGTCCCGCACGTTCCCTTTGGAGACAGCAGCGACTTCTGATTCTGCAGCCGACTGCCGTTCAGAGGTGATGCTGCTTGCAGCTAAACCCTGGAAGCACTGTGGGAGTCATGCAATTGTGTGCCCTGCTAGCATCCCTATAGAAGGTTAGAGGTATGCATACAAATGAGTGCAATTTATTCTTAGGCCCCCAAAGCTATTCAGGCCTTGAACTCTTACCAGTTGTGCCTCGGTGTTTCTGTAGAGATCTTGCGGAATTCACAAGCTTTGTTGTGTTGAAAAGTTGTACTGTGCAAGAAAATCCGTGGCTTATTTCGATGGTGGCATATCTTCTTAGGTTTTTGGTAGAACAGTAGTCAGAATAGAGAGACAAAAGGTTTTGATATCAACTGGTTGCTCATCTCCATTAATTATTGACTTATCTATTTGAAAAGCTACTTTGAATCCTTTGGGGAATGATACCTATCAAAATTTGTACCATTTCTAAAGCATATATTTAGTGTGTGTAAACAGAACAATGAAGGACGTGCTACCAGGGATTTTTGAATTATTCATTTCACTACATGTCTATTTGTCTAACATTATACAATTTTTTTGCTTTGCCGCCACTCAGTACTTTTGGAACTTTGATTATGGAATCGGAGCTCCTGCTGTACCACATTTCCACATTTCCACATTTGCATTCCTGCCTTTAATTATTTGCAGCAACTTACATTGAATACAAATCTGTAGCATAAACAAATGGACAGGTGATGATGCAGCAAAGCCCCTGCTTTGTCCTGGATTTGGAAGTGTTTTACAGCAATCAATCTGATGTATAGAAAATTGACCACCCCATAGAGCAAATCAAAAGACTGGTTAGATAACTTCTGTGTGGCAGACTGTGGGCTGGTCTTGTTTTAAATCAGTAAAATATTTTTGAAAGCCAGTGAGCTTTTTAAATTGATTACTGCTTGCCGGGATCTGTATGTCTGTGTATCTAAGAAACCACTTTACTGTGTGATATACAGACTGCAACTTCAAAGGCAGCTGAGTCACCTCTGTCTTGGTGGACAGCTTAATGAGTGTCATATGCAACACCCAGGTGTTAGAAACAGTTAAATGCTGATTATTGGACTGCAACAAGGAGACAGCTAATCATTTGGTATTGCTGAACAATTGGAGGGAAGCTGCCAACCATTGCTTTATAGGTGTAAACATTACATTAGGAAAGCCAAAAATGAGAAGTCGCACAACACCAGGTTATAGTCCAACAGTTTTATTTAAAATTACGAGCTTTCGGAGCGCTGCTCCTTCTTCAGGTACAAGTACAGTGAGGGAATACAAATCGGCAGTATATATACACTGTGTATATATACTGCCGATTTGTATTCCCTCACTGTACTTGTACCTGAAGAATGAGCAGCGCTCCGAAAGCTCGTAATTTTAAATAAAACTGTTGGACTATAACCTGGTGTTGTGCGACTTCTCATTTTTGTCCACCCCAGTCCAACACCGGCATCTCCGCATCATGACCATTAGGAAAGCCAGTTAGGCAGTTTTAGTGTCTTTGAATCCCAAATTGTGATTGACAGCTGTATTTGATTGTGAAAGATAGCTTTGTCCCAGTGCAGTCTTCATAGTAATGAGGGTGTATAATTGGAGCTCTGTATCAAGACTTCATTAGTAAACCTCCATTCCAGGAAGTAACTAAATGAACAGGGGCTAGTGGAAACACTCTGTGAACATTCACATTCACCGACAAGTTTTTCCTCACAGGCATGCATTCCAAATTATGAGAATTGTCAAAACTTAGAGATATTTATTATTTTTGAAACTGGTTCAAAGTATTGGTATTATTTTATTGTAATCTAGTGAAATCTGCTGTTTGTACTAGCATCTGTTTAGAAATACAGAAATTCTCAAGGTCAGAAAGAACCATGTCCATCTAATTGGTAGAAGGATGAGAGGGGAGTTGAGGAGAATTTTTTTCACCCAGAGGCAGAGGGTGGTGAGGGTCTGGAACTCACTGCCTAAAGGGATGGTAGAGGCAGAAACCCTCACCGCATTTAAAAAGTACTTGGATATACACTTGAAGTGCTGCAACCAAGAACTGGAAAGTGGGATTAGGCTGGATAGCTCTTTTTCGGCTGGTGCAGACACAATGAGCCAAATGGCCTCCTTCTGTGCCATAAATTTCTATGATTCTATCTAGTTTGCCTTGCTGTCCTAGCAGTTGTAACTAATTATGCATTTCTCTTCAAGATACTTGCCCAATTTCATCTTGGAGACTATTTGCCCCTATAATCTCCCTGATAAATTATTCCAAAAACCAAACATTCTCTCAATGAAGTAATGCATTCCTACATCCTCAACCACTCCCTCACCTCCTCCTTTGATGCCCTTATCCCCAGTAAAACCTTTACTCTCTTCCCGTCCTGCTCATTCCTCCAGTATGGCTCACCATCTTCGGTCCCCCAAGTACAAGGAGCACAGACAAGCATATTTGGTGAACAACCGGTTTAGCCATCCATCACCAGATGTGTCTGATCCAGATCATGCACTAATGAATCTCACTCTGTTCTGCCAAAACTGCCCATTACTCGAGGATCATCCTGGGGAGCAAAAATAACCCGACTTTTTTCCACTGCTAACTGTCTCCTCTGCCCCCTCCACCCGCACCTCCAACAACAAGCTCATTCTTTGTCACTAAGCTTGAGACCATCCATTCAGCTGCCTCTGCTGCTTCCTCCCACCACCCCCCCCCCCACCCCACTTCTCCTTGCTCACCAAGCCAAATTTAACTTAGGCTCCCCCATGTCCTAGCCTGATCCCACATTCTTCTCTAGTTTCTCTTCTTTCTCCAATCATGCTGTCTCTGAGCTCATCTTGTCTACCTCCTGCTCCCTTGACCCCATTCCCACTAAATCACTGACCACCCAAATTCCCTTCCTGGCCCCCATGCTACCTGACAGTGTAATTTACTCCCTCTCCTCAAGCAATGTCCCCCTCCTTTAAAAACAGCCATCATCACCCGCCTCCTCTAAAAACCCACCCTCGATCCCTCTATCCTTGCAACCAATTAGCCACCTCCAACCTCCCTTTCCTCTCAAGTCCTGGAATCTGTTATTGTCTTCGGTTCCCACCACAAACTCCATTCCCTAGCCACTGACTCTATCCCTCTCCCTATCATCTGTCTGAGGCTGAACCAGACTGTTCGCAACCTTGGTGCCATATTTGACCCTGAAATGAGCTTCCGACCACATATCCACGCCATAACTAAGACCACCTATTTCCACCTCCGTAATATCGCCCGTCTCCGCCCCTGCCTCAGCTCATCTGCTGCTGAAACCCTCATCCATGCCTTTGTTACCTCTAGACTTGACTATTCCAACGCACTCCTGGCTGGCCTCCCATGTTCTACCCTACGTAAACTTGAGGTCATCCAAAACTCGGCTGCTCGTGTCCTAACTCGCACCAAGTCCCGTTCCCCCATCACCCCTGTACTCGCTGACCTACATTGGCTCCTGGTTAAGCAACGCCTTGATTTTAAAATTCTTATCCTTGTTTTCAAATCCCTCCGTGGTCTCGTCCCTCCCTATCTCTGTAATCTCCTCCAGCCCCACAACCCCCGAGATATCTGTGCTCCTCTAATTCTGGCCTCTTGAGCATCTCTGATTATAATCGCTCAACCATTGGTGTTCGTGCCTTCAGCTGCCTAGGCCCTAAGCTCAGGAATTCCCTCCCGAAACCTCTCCGCCTCTCTACCTCTTTCCTCCTTTAGGACGCTTCTTAAAACCTCCCTCTTTGACCAAGCTTTTGGTCATCTGCCCTAATTTCTCCTTATGTGGCTCGGTGACAAATTTTGTTTTATGACACACCTGTGAAGCGCCTTGGGACGTTTTACTACGTTAAAGGCACTATATAAATAGAAGTTGTTGTTGTCTCCCACATCTATGCCCATCTTTCTTGCAACTTCATGTTTGAATCTCTTCAATCAGGTTTACACCCCTGCCACAGCACTGAAACAATCCTAATCAAAGTCACTAATGGCATCCTCTGTGACTGTGATCATGGTACATTTTCCCTCTTTATTCTCCTCAATCACTCGGCAGCCTTTGGCACAATCAACCGCACCATCCTTTTCCAATGCCACTCTTCCGTTGCTTAGCTCAGTGGGACTGGCCTCGCTTGGTTCGATTCTTACCTATTATATCGTAGCAGAGCATCTCCAGCAATTGTTCTCTATCCACCCCCACACTTTTATTCCTGGAGTCCCCCAAGGTCCTTGGTCCCCTTGTCTTTCTCATCTACATGCTGCCCCTTAGCAACATCATCAGAAGACATGGGATCAGCTTCCACATGTACGTTGATAATGCCCATCTCTACCTCTCTACCACCTCTCTCAACTTTCCACTGCCTCTGTGCTGTCAGACTGCTTGTGCAACATTCAGTCTTGGATGAGCCACAGTTTAATGCAGTTAAACACTCGGAAGACCAACGCCATCGTCTTTGGCCCCCACCACAAACTCTGTACCCTTGCTACTGATTCTAACCCCCTGCCTGGCCACTCTTTCAGGTTGAACCAGACTTCGCAATCTCGGCTTTCTATTTGACAATGACCTGAGCTTCTGACCCCATATCCTCTTCATCACAAAGACTGCCTACTTTCACCTCTGTAAGATCACCCATCTGCTGCTGAAGCACTTAATGCCTTTGTTACTTCCAGACTTGACTATTCCAATGCTCTCCTGGGTGGGCTCCCATTCTCCACGCTCTGTAAACTTCAGCTTATTAAATATTCTGCTGTCTATATCCTATCCCGCACCAAGTCCCGCTCACCCATCACTCCTTTCCTTCTAACCTACGTTGGCCCCGGTCCTTCAACACCTCCAATTAAAAATTCTCATAATTGTGTTTAAATCCCTATGTGACCTCTCTATCTCTATAACCTTCTCCAGCCCTACAACTCCCCTCCCCCAAAACTCTCCGTTCCTCTGACTCTGGCCTCATGCATACCTGCCTCCCTTTGACTGACCATTGGTGGCCATGCCTTCAGCCGCCTAGACCCCACACTCTGGAATTGCCTCCCTCAATCCTTCCACCTCTCCATCTCCTGCATCTTCTTTAAAAACCTCCTCAAAACCCACCTCTTTGACCAAGCTTTTGATCACCGCGATGAATATCTCCTTCTTTGGCTCAACATCCATTTTTGCCGGATTATGCCACTGTAAAGTGCCTTTGGACGTGTTTCTATGTTAAAGACGCTGTATAAATGGAATGTTATGTTATTGTTGCTGTTCTGATTGAATCTACTCCTTTTCAGTTTATACTCTTGCATCCTTGTTCCGTTATTCCATACCATACCTGGTCCTCTATATCCCTGAGCCTTATTAATTTGAATACCTCCATCTTATCCCCTCAGTCTTCTTCTCTCCAATGATTCTGTGAACCTATCCTCATATTGTTTTATTCTCTAGTCTCCTAATCATTCTAGTCTCTTTTCTCTGCACCTTAACTTCACTTCTGAATAAACCCAATTGGTAGTTTATAACCTGAGACATATGGTCTGACAGAGTATTATTTGTCCCTCAGTCAGGAAGACCAGAAGAGTATGAAGTGTCTTGAACTATTTCCAGTAAGCATATCAAGAGCATAAGGGATTTATTATTCATCGCAAGCACACCAGATTATTTTGTGCATAAGGTCACATTTCAGTTCATCGGAAGTGTGAATGTGTTTATGGCAGCGACCCTTTCGCTGGGCACGAGATAAAGTATTGGGAGAGTGCCCCATTTGTGATATACTGATTTCAAGTGGTTCATTCAAATGAAATAGCTCCAATTGGAAAGATATATTGGACTAGATATCAGAATCACCTTTCTTTTGGTTTAGTGAAGAAAATTGATATTTTCATATTCAGACTTTGAATTAATATTTCAATAACTGCCTCAAGTGTGCCTTTCCTTGGGTAAAAACACCAGTGATGAAATCACAGCAACCACAAAGAGAACCAAACCATGCAACTTACAACCCTGTAGATGTTGTTAAGGCCCTTCTTAGTGCAAGGCTCTTAATTCACAAAACGTGGTGAAAATCTTTATGTGTTCTGGAAATGCTATCTTCAGAGGACGCAATATCTGGTGTGTAATGAAGATAGACCTTTTACAGTTCTGGATTAACAACAACTTACATTTATATAGCACCTTTAACGTAGTACAACGTCCCATGGCGCTTCGTAGGAGCATTCTCAAACAGAATTTCACACATAAAGAAATATTAGAATAGATGACCAAAAGCATGGTCAAAGAGAGGTAGCGAGGTGGAGACGTTTAGGGAGGGAATTCCAGCGCTTAGGGCCTAGTCAGCTGAAGGCACGGCTGCCAATGGTGGAGTGATTAAAATTGGGGATGCACAAGAGGCCAGAATTGGAAGAGCGCAGAGATCTGAGAGGGTTGTAGGGCTGGAGGCAGTTACAGAGATAGGGAGAGGCGAGGCCATCGAGGAAAATTTATTTTGAAAACTAATATTGTAATGTTATTGAAATCAAAACAGTTGTGGTTTAACACCTGGGAGATGCACTTAAAAGGATGAAGACTCAGTAAAGCCATTTTATGCTTAAATAGACCATGACTGCCTTATGAAGTAAGCTCCCATAGAGAATCTTGGCTTTTTAAAATCAGCAGCAAATTTTTTAAATAAAGACCTTTAAACTTAAATATAAATATTGTTTTCTTTAGATAATTATAGGCACTTTTATCAAAGATTGACTACCAACCCTGTCACGGGTCCTTCCTAAAGTCTAGACATCCCCACTTTGACATTTATTCAGTGCATCCCAGTAGATTGTGGCAGCACTGGTCTTCCCACTAAAGCAGCTAGATCCCACGCTGTAATCTATAAGGTGTTAAGTAATTTGCAGTAAGTGGAATCAAATCTAATTTCCTCCTGTAGCAGACACATTGTGTAAGCCCACTGTTAAATCTGTAAGTCTAGTGATTTCAGATGCTTTTCTGGAAATCCACCACACAGCTGAATTCTAAGCAGCCGCGTAATGGGGCAAATCCAAGCTTTAACAGCCGACATAATGACACATTATTTTGCACGTAAACCTACAAATCCTGCAAAGTATTGTGGGATCAGTGTGAGTAAATTGTTCAGATTAACTGCAAGATGTTCCCGGCAGTGATGTAATCGTGTTATAAAATGAATGGTGAATGTTAATGAGCAGCATGTGAAAAATGTAAAACAAGTTTACTCAAATATTCTTTGCGTACCTTGAAATAAAATAAAAACTGATTGATGTATTAGGCTACTTGAATTGGTATTGGGTCTGATACTGGCAGAAAGGCCTCTGCTAAGCTCTTGCCCTTCCAGTTTTGCCCTAAGACCATAAGATAGCATAGAATGCTGAGGCCATTCAGCCCATCAAGCTTCTACCAATTATTTAAAATGGCTAAACTGTGATATGAAATATGGCTCGCAGATTAGAACTATGATGCTTTACATCTTGAGCAGCACCGTAACTAACACCAACCTCTTCCTGGCTGCCCTGACAGTGATCCAAATATGTGTTGTTGTAGCTAATATTCATCTTTTAATGTAATTATGTGGAAAATCTCAAAATTAAAAAGAAAATTGAGATAGTCTGCGGCTAAAATTGCCACAAAAGTGTGTTTTGTCACTCTAATATAAATTGGGAAAACCTAAGTGGGCTGGAGTCCCAGTTGATAGATGTGGACTGTTTCTTGATCCAGTGTGTCAAGGAAGCCATGAGAGGCAATGCTCATCTTGATCTGGTAGTCACTAATGACCCAGAAAATGTATCCAGAAAATATACAAGATATGGAAGTCGTAGCATCCCTGGGAACAGCGACCACGGAATTACTAAATTTAACATGATCTGGAAATCAGAAGTGCTTATACCTTTAAAAGGACTAAATTCGATGAAGTAAATAATCAATTCAAGCAAATAAACTGGGGGAAGTTGTTGAACAACACTTCAGCAGAAGACAGGTTGATCACCTTTCAAGATACAATGCTGAGCATGCAGGATAAATACATTCCCAAAACCAACAAGCTCACACTAAGCAATTGTAACTCTGAATGGATGCACAAACGCATTAAAAGTGGGAAAATGGTCTGTACAAATCATGTAGGGAGAAAGGAGAAGGAGCTCACTGGGATGAATGTGTGAACATGGAGAAACATGTTAAATGGGAGATCAGAGTGGCAAAGAGACCCAAGCATAACAGTGGGAAAAAAAATCAATACCACATGAGAAAGAGGCCAGTCAGAGATGAGGTGGAAATCATAAAAGACACAAACAGACTTGAAACTGAGGAGAACAGTATATATTCCAAATGACTACTCCCTCAAAGTAGTTACAAGAGAAGACATCAGCAACATGCCCTCTCCAGACAAAAGATATCCCGAGTATAATTTGTGGTAACACAATACAGCTTCCTGTGACTCGAACTTTATTGCATCACTTCCTGTGATTAGTCCAGGATAAATACGGGACTGATCAGTTGGATCCTGGAGAGGCATAGAGTAAGACCTCTTTTGTATGTAGCACCTTTTTAGTTGATTAAAGCTTACTTTAAGTTCACCACGCGTAAGGCTCATTCTTACGACAATTTAATCAACTTCGAAAAACTTCGCACTCAAACTTTTTGGACGAACTCGGAACTAAGGATCCAGGGAATCACCCATCATGGAAAACATCCTTAAACCATCGCGTCTTGACTTGGACCCAAACACCCCAGCAGCCGGTAAGGTATGGAATCACTGGTATCGCACGTTTGACAATTTTCTCGAATATTGCAAGGCTGATGATGACACAAAGTTGCGGATACTCATCAACTGTGTCACTCCGAATGTATTTCAGTATGTTGAGGAATGGGGCAGTTACGAGGAGGCAATTCGGACGCTTAAAAGACTATATACTAAGACACCGAATGAGGTCTATGCCAGACATCTACTAGCTACAGCCCAACAAGGGCCGGAGGAATCCATTGATAAATTCCTCCAAGAGCTTCGCAGACTTAGTATGGACTGTAACTTTCAGGCGGCCTCAGCTGAGCTGTACCGTGAAGAAATGATCCGTGATGCTTTCATCTGCGGGCTTGCCTCCCCATTTATACGCCAGCGTCTACTGGAAAGTAAGACACTTGTGCTTCAGAGAGCTTATGACATGGCTTGCTCTCTAGATCTGGCAAAAAGAAATGCAGACCTTTATACAGTGCCCAGACCTCGGTCTGCTGCCTTAACTACAGTCAGGCAATTTAAGAGGCCACAGGTGAACTCTATTAGGGAGGACTTTATCCCTGACGATCAATCTGATGACTTCACTGATGAAGAGGATGATGACCCCACTGTGGCAGCCTCTTGGCAATCTAAGAAATGCTTCTTTTGTGGTGATGAGTTTCACCCTCGGAAATTCTGCCCTGCTCGCAATGCGTTTTGCAGTCATTGCAACAAAAAGGGTCATTTTGCAAAGGTTTGCCTATCAAGAGCCTCTACGAGGGCTTATCAAGCTAAGTCCTACCGAACTGCCCCGGTAAGGGCCTATCAAGATGTTCCGGCTAAAATCTATCGTGCTTCCTCTCGGGTTTTCTCTCGAAGAAACACACCTAGAGTTTCAGCCACTCTTTGTGCAACGACACCAATTACAGCTGCTTGTCCTCAGAACCTATTCCATGCAGCTACAAAAGCATCAATTAATGGACATACTTTAGATGCCTTAATTGACTCAGGTAGCACTGATAGTTTCATTAGGGAACAGATTGTTGCAGAGTTAAAGCTACATGTTTTCCCATCGGACCAGGCAATTGCGATGGCTCAGTCATCACTTAATACCAGAATTTCTGGCTTTTGTATGGTTGAAATAACACTTAATGGTCACAGGTATCCCTCCACCCGGCTTTCGGTGCTCAAGGACTTATGTAGTGATCTTATCTTAGGACTGGATTTTCAAAAGCAGCATAAGAAGCTCACCATTGAGTTCGGCGGATCCAAACCTGAACTCACTATTTCTAATATACGACCTCGATTACCGTTCTGTGCATTGTCAGCAGCTTCACTGGATGAACCCTCACTGTTTACCAGTATCCCTCCTCGATGCAAACCGATTATAACAAAGTCACGACGTTTCAGTCAGGAAGACCAGTCTTTTATTGCGGCTGAGATTTCTCGGCTTTTAGCAGAGGATATCATCGAGCCTTGTTCGTCGCCATGGCGCGCCCAGGTCGTTATTGTTAAGAACCCTCTACAACCTCACAAGAAACGGCTGTGCATTGACTATTCACAGACCATCAATCAATATACGGACTTGGACGCATACCCATTGCCGCGCATCGATGATATGGTTAATAAACTGGCTGAGTACACGGTGTTCTCAACATATGATCTGAAAAGTGCCTATCATCAGGTACCCTTGAAGGTCTCAGACAAGCAGTATACGGCCTTTGAAGCCAATGGACGGCTGTATCAATTTCGTCGCCTCCCCTTTGGGGTCACTAATGGAGTGGCTGTCTTCCAGCGAGCAATGGATGACCTGGTCAAACAGGAAGACTTGAAGGATACGTTTCCTTATCTGGACAATATTACTGTCGCAGGTCGCAATCAGCGGGAACATGACGCCAATCTCCAACGATTTTGGGATGCACTCCAGCACCGTAATTTGACATTAAATGCGGCTAAATCCATTGAGTCACAACCAACCATCAACATCCTTGGCTATTGTGTGGGCAATGGCATCATTAAACCTGACCCTGAAAGGCTTCGCCCACTCCAAGAGCTCCCGCCACCTAAGAATCCGGCCTCCTTGCGCCGGGCCCTCGGCCTGTTTGCATACTATGCTAAATGGATTCCTAACTTCTCGGACCGAATCCAACCTCTACTGAAGGCCAGCACATTCCCACTAGACACAGTGGCTGTTGCAACCTTTAACCTCCTGAAAAAACAGTTGGAGAAAGCGGCTCTTCACTCCATCGATGAGAGTCTTCCTTTTGTTGTTGAGTGTGATGCCTCGGAGGTGGCGATCTCGGCCACTCTGAATCAGGAAGGTCGTCCGGTGGCATTTTTGTCCAGGACTTTTCAAGGGGCTGAGCTACATTATCCTCCAGTCGAGAAAGAAGCTACAGCCATCATAGAGGCAGTACGGAAGTGGACTCATCTCCTAGCTCGCCAGCACTTTACCTTAATCACGGACCAGCGATCGGTCGCCTTCATGCTCGATAATCGAAAACGGACCAAAATTAAAAATAATAAAATCCAGCTTTGGCGGCTGGAATTGGCCTCTTTTGGTTAGACCATCCACTATTGACCTGGCAAGGAGAATGTGGCTCCGGATACCCTCACACGAGCATTCTGCTCCGCCATGGCACCCTCTACGCTCGTAGACATCCATGATGGGTTGTGTCATCCGGGCGTTACTCGCATGCTACACTTCGTGCGGTCCCGAAATCTCCCATTCTCTACCGGGGATGTAAAGAAGATATGCTCGGACTGCAGAGTCTGTGCGGAATTGAAACCTCAGTTTTTCCGCCCCTCGGGTGGTATACTAATACATGCGACCCAGCCAATGCAACGGCTTAGCATCGATTTTAAGGGGCCGTTGCCCTCTTCAACTCGCAACACTTATCTATTGAGATCTCGGGGCCTACCCAACCAGCAATGGGAAGCAGTACCTCCAGACGCATTACACTCCACACGGTCCCTCCTTTCGACCGCCACAAATACGACGCCTCATGAACGGTTCTTCTGATTTCAGCGTCGCTCATCCTATGGGATATCTCTCCCGTCGTGGCTGACTGCACCGGGACCAGTGCTACTCCGAAGATATGTCCGGGCGTCTAAGAATGACCCCCTGGTAGATGAGGTTGAGCTCACTGACGTCAACCCTACCTACGCCTATATTCGGTATCCTGACGGTCGGGAATCTACTGTGTCATTGCGGGATCTGGCTCCCTGCCCGCCGAAACATAGAGGGACACCAGGGGATGATATTGTACCAGGCACATCTCTGGGCTCGCCAGGTGCCTCTCATCACGATCTGGATCTGACGCCGGCTGGTACCTCACTCCAGCGTGCCGACCTGGGGCAGACTGACTATGAGCCCGTCGGGGCTCGCACGCGCAGCCACGATCCACCCCGTACCATACGCTCGGAAACGGATCTGCCACAGCCCTGCCCGACACCCGTTCGGGCACCAGTACACAGTCAGGATCGTCCTGACCCCTCACAGAGCGGGCTGGATCACTCGGACTCTGGTCCACGGCCCGCGGCGGGTAAACGGGCTAGGGGCCCTCTACCGCTACGAGAACCCAAACGGGTGCGGCTCTCCCTCGTCCGGCGGCTACGAAATGGAGGGAGCATCCCGGCCTCCTAATCTTTTGGGGGGGGAGAATGTGGTAACACAATACAGCTTCCTGTGACTCGAACTTTATTGCATCACTTCCTGTGATTAGTCCAGGATAAATACGGGACTGATCAGTTGGATCCTGGAGAGGCATAGAGTAAGACCTCTTTTGTATGTAGCACCTTTTTTAGTTGATTAAAGCTTACTTTAAGTTCACCACGCGTAAGGCTCATTCTTACGACATAATTAGTGACTTCATAGAAGAGCTACAAGTCTGATCCCCAGTGTCGTAGGTCTGAGTTATGAGGAAAGCTTTTCAACCAAGAAAGGAAGCATTGGAGTGGTGATCTTACAAGATTGTTAATGGTGTAGAAAGTTAACCCGGAATATTACTGTAAATTAAACTGCTGGAGTGGAACTAGGGGACACAGGTTCAAACTAGGAAAAGGTCATTTTAGAACTGACATCAGGAAATTCTTAACACAAAACGTGATCAACATGTGGAATAAACAACAACAACAACAACTTGCATTTATATAGCGCCTTTAACATAGTAAAATGTCCCAAGGTGCTTCATAGGAGCGTTATCAGACAAAATTTGACATCGAGCTACTTAAACAGATATTAGGACAGGTGACTTGGTCAGAGGTAGGTTTTAAGGAGGAGAGAGAGGTAGAGAAGCGGAGAGGTTTAGGGAGGGAATTCCGAAGCTTAGGGCCTAGGCAGCTGAAGACACAGCCGCCAGTGGTGGGGCGATCAAAATTGGGGATGCACAAAAGGCCAGAATTGGAGGAACGCAGAGATCTCGAAGGGTTGCAGGGCTGGAGGAGGTTACAGAGATAGAATTATTTAGGAAACAATTGGAAGTTACAATCACAAATTTACTTGTAAACTAGTTTGTGAATTTGTTTATTACTAAGAAATTCTCACTCTAAAAATTCTAATCTCTTGTTGTTTAAGAAATGGCATGTCTAAAGTATGGAGAGGGAAGCCAAAATGGAGGAACTATAATGCTATTTGAAATCCTGGAGTCACGATTACAACCCTCTCCTCCCCATCCCCCACACACACTGATCTCTATCTTGCTAACCAACTCTGGATAATGCAAAAGTGAGTCTCTGTTTTGGATTTGAAGAATGAAAGGTTACCAGAAGTTCACTGAAATCTCTTGTGTTTCATTCCCTTGTGCACTACATAATTAATTATTCAATTATTGTTGAGGTTGTTTATATTTATTTTGAATTGATGACAGCTCTGTTGCCAGAGGAATTCACTTTTGTTGCACTATTTACATATTTACAGTACTACTGAAAGGTCATGTTTACCTGACAAAAAGTATCTTTCAAAGTTTTTTGTAAGATGCATTTGAAGGGAAGCTAGATAAACACATGAGGGAGAAAGGAGTAAGAAGATATGTTGATAGGTTTAGGTGAAGTAGGGTTGGAGGAGACTTGTGTGGTGCATAAACACGGGCATGGACCAGTTGGGCCGAACGGCCTGTTTCTGTGCTCTACATTCTATGTAATTATATGTAAACAGAGCTATTTGTAGTGTAGTGATTGGTAATGTGATCATATTACTGCGTCGTCATCCTGCCTAGCCTGATCGAATTTTAATATGAAGCAAAGAAGTGAAAAGAAAAAAAAATTGCAAACATTTGTAGTGCAGCAGATGTAGTGTCTGCTGGAACGCTAACATGGCTGGCTTTCAGCTCTTTTCAGAGTGGAATATGCATGGAGAAGAAACATCTTCTGGCTTTGGGACTCAGTAGTGCAATATGTTCCATTGCAGCCCGAGCCCAGCTGAGGCATTTATTTTATCCGTAATCCCTGCTAATGGGAACCTTCAAGATTGCAGCCACCTCCTTTCAGGATAGAGATCGAGGCAGCTCATCTGATCTACTGAAGATTACTTTTTTAAAAATGCTTACAATTACATAGAATGAACAGCACAGAAACAGGCCAGTCTGCCCAACTGGTCTATGCTGGCGTTTATGCTCCACACGAGCTTCCTCCCACCCCTCTTTATCTCAGCCTATCAACATATCCTATTTGTATTCATTATCGGTAGAGACAAAATAATGTAAATGGTGTTTACATTCTTTTTAATAACAAATGTTTAAAAACAGCATACTCAGCAGGAAACTGGAATACACAGCTGTCTACTAGTGAGGAAGACTCCAATAACTCTCGAAGAGTTTATTACCCCTTAGCAATCAGGTCTTCCTTTCAAGTTGTATAAACTTCGGCAAATCCTTATTGAGTATCCTCCATTTTACTAGATTGAAACTTGTGTAGCTAATGAAAAATGAAGAAACCTCCATATTGTATTCTTTTCCACAGTATTTTAACATCTACCAGATTATTGCGAAATTACACTGCTTTTTTTAAATGCATATCTTATTTTGTGGAGCGAATTAATGTTATGACAGGGTAGGTTAGTCCCTGGTCTTAGCTGTTGCACCAGCGCCACCCAGTGGAAAATAAAGAATCTGCTGTGTCGTACTGTACTTCCGAGAGCAGTGTATAAACTACCTTGGTATGGGTGATTCTTGTTTGGAAACTCATTAATATAATGATATTTTCATAGTATATCATGAATAGTGAAATTATGTTTCAAACTACAACAGCCAGCGTTCAGTAAGTCAAAATCAATTGCAGCATATCAGGCATATGATGAGGACACTGTCCTGTATTTTCCATTGTATGTTCAGTAAATTATTACACACTATTACTCTAGGTTCTTACCATATTCACATCTAGCATAAAAACAATTGTAAGTGGACATTTTTCATTTTACTCTCATTATTTTTCTCTTTCCAAATATGTGATTACCACATTTTAAAAAAAAACTCCATCAGGGAGGGTGGGCATAGCCTGAGCCATAGTTTTTTTCTAAGATTGTCACTAATCTCATTCCATCGCCAGACAACAGGGAGCGCAATTCCTTCCTGTGTGTTCTTTTTCCCTTTCAGTAGTCTAGTTTTTCTTTTCCCTTATTTTCCACCAGTTTTCCTCCCCTTCTCTTTCTTTCTTCTAAAGCCATTGACTCCTTGCTGGAGTTGAAATCTTTGCCCTCCGGTACCTTGCTCAAGTGGGCGAGCCTTGACAGCGAGTGTCAACAGATTATGTTTCCATGGGGGCGGCACAGCCAAGTCCCATCCTGTTCTCGTCCAATGTGCACACACATTTACTACCAGGAAGGATCGCTTGCAGCAATCAGAAGTGGGAACCATAGCCAATTTTCCTTTCTCTAACACAAGGGCGCTGCGGCCAATTGTAGCATTCAAACTGCCAGCCCCATTAAGATCAGCTAATTGAGGACATACTGGGGATCAGACCTTGGATCTTTTTGGTCTTTATGGCTTAGCTACTCATTCTCTTCAGCTGTGGCTCAGTGGGTAGCACTCTCACCTCTGAGTGAGAAGGTTGTAGGTTCCAAGTCCCACTCCAGAGACTTGTGCACAAAAGTCTAGGCTGACACTCCAGTGCCAGTGCTGAGGGAGTGCTGCACTGTCGGAGGTGCCGTCTTTCAGATGAGACGTTAAACTGAGGCCCCGTCTGCTCTCTCAGGTGGACATAAAAGATCCCATGGCATTATTTCGAAGAAGAGCAGGAGAGTTATCCTGGTGTCCTGGCCAATATTTATCCCTCAATCAACATAACAAAAACAGATTATCTGGCCATTATCACGTTGCTGTTTGTGGGAGCTTGCTGTGCGCAAATTGGCTGCTGTGTTTCCTACATTACAACAGTGACTACACGTCAAAAGTACTTAATTGGCTGTAATGTGCTTTGGAACATCCTGAGGTTGTGAAAGGTTCTATATAAATCCAAATCTTTCTTTCTTTCTAACTAGCTGATCCATCAAGGGAGCCACTGATTCTTTTTCTTCTTTTTTCTCTTGATTTGTTTCACTCTTTTAAATTAATTTTCTTGCTTTTTTAAAGTTCTATTTTTTTTTAAATCCCATTTATTTGCCTTTGTCTCTGCGGTGTACTTCTCGTGCATTATCCCCGAGGCGAGAGGCCAGAAGCATAAACTGTTAGAGGATCTCTACTCCTGCTGCTCTCTAACTGGCTGCTAGGCGGTCCAGGCAGATAGAGAGCAGCTGGTCCAAGTTGACTTACTTTCTGATTTCCCCTTCCCCTTTGTGGAAAATGGAGAAGCATATAATTTAAAAAAAATATCTAAACAAAATTTACACAGCAGCTTATTTTTCTATATCCAGTCAAAGTAGAATCTGAGATAAAATTGCATTGCAGTGTTTCTTCGTATATATCTCATAGACAACAGTGAGTCATGATCGAAACCCCATTTCTACAGCTAACATTTAGCTAATTTCTATCAGTTAAAATGATACATCACTCTAGAGTGTGATATGAAATCCATCACGCCATATGATAACACCACAACCAGAACTACTTCTGTCGACGTAAAAGATCCCATGGCACTATTTCAAGAAGAGCAGGGGAGTTCTCCTGGTGTCCTGCCAATATTTATCCCTTAACCAACATCACTAAAACAGATTATCTGTTCATGTATCTCATTGCTGTTTGTGGGATCTTGCTGCGTGCAAATTGGCTGCCACATTTCCCTACTCTTAGGCAGTCCCTCGGAACCGAGGATGACTTGCTTCCACATTAAAAATGAGTTCTCAGGTGACTGATGAGTCCAATGCGGGACCTACAGTCTCTGTCATGGGTGGGGCAGACGGTGGGTGGGGTGCTTGGGTTGACGTGCGCTCCTTGCGCTCCTTGCGCTTGGCTTCCGCTTGCTCCCAGCGAAGAGACTCAAGGTGTCCGGCGCCTTCCCGGATGCTTCTCCTCCACTTTGTGCGGTCTTGGGCCAGGGATTCCCAGGTGTCGGTGGGGATGTTGCACTTTTTCAAGGAGGCTTTGAGGGTGTACTTGAAGCGTTTCCTCTGCCCACCTGGGGCTCTCTTGCCGTGTCGGAGCTCTGAGTAGAGCGCTTGTTTTGGGAGTCTCGTATCGGGCATGCGGGCGATGTGACCCGTTCATCGGAGCTGATCAATCTACATTACAACAGTGACTACACTTCAAAAGTACTTCATTGGCTGTAAAGTACTTTGGGACATCCCAGAGATCTTGAAAGGTGCTGTATAAATGCAAGTGCTTTCCTCTCTCATTGTTATAAACCTACCAAATGTTCTTACATTTTAAAACACTAGTAGTGCTTTTATTGCTTGCTGTATGAACCTGAAAAATAGTGACATTTTCTTTCTGCCCAGGTGCCAACACTAAATGTAACTGTTTTTCATGGAGTTCTATGGTCAAGTATTTGTAATTGTTCCATGATTCACTGGTGAGACTCAAAGAATTAGTAGACAGTATCTGGGCCAAAATGTACCCTGTGAATTAAGTATTTAATCGTTAATTAGGAGATTTTCTAGCCAGGGGTAAACACTTCTGTACAGAGTCAAGAGGGAGCCAGGTGAAATACTGGAGAGCTTTACTATGCCCTCCATAGTTCTAATAATCATCATTAAAATAAAATATATAAAATGTATATTCTATTATTAATTATAGCACAATTATCCCACGTCTTGTATAAAGAAAATACACGATGGAGAAGAATGACGTTACTCAGTTTAATCCACATATAAAATCTTTTGTAATTCATTCATGATATTGTCAATAGTAAATTATGGAATAAACTGGATTGTCTGCTCCAACATTTTTTAATTCTCAATAAGCCATCATTTTTGGGCATTTCCATGAAAAAGTCAAATCTTTTCTAAGAACGTATGTGCGCAGCCTACGAATTTTGACATAGCATTGCCCTTTTATGGATATTCCTCAGAAAATTTCACTAAATGTTAGCTGATTTCGCATTTGGTTTTGACCCAGCTGCCAGGATTGTAACTCCTCAAGTCCTTACCTTTATTAAAAGAGGATTGATCAGCATGGAATCCCTGATCTCCCCAACACGATCTGTCTCCGACCATGATGAAACAGGTAACATCTCTGTGTTATATCTGATTAATCTGCAATGGGGACGAATTCTGGATTCTGACTCTCGCTGAGGCTGGCTGGCTGCTGCCAAGTGAGGGGATCGCACACACTCACTTTGTTGTCAGATTCAAGCTAGAAGAGTTCACTGTGGGGAGAAATAAGGGTTAATGAGCAATTTGAAGTGATATTATATCATAAATTATAATACTCCAACAGCCCCCATTGGAATTAAGCAGGTCACTTTAAAGCAGATTTAGTAAAATAGACTTATGCAAAACATGTTTCACTGTAGTTAATAGAAACCACACAAATGTAATTTACTACAAATCTATCATTTTGGAACAACAAAATACTTGAAAGCTTTTGAACTTCAATCTGTTTTATGTGTCAGCTGTGGCTCAGTGGGTAGCACTCTCGTCTCTGAGTCAGAAGGTTGTGGGTTCAAGTCCCACTCCAGGTACTGAAGCACAAAAATCTAGGCTGACGCACCAGTGCAGTACTGAGGGAGTGCTGCACTGTCGGAGGTGCCGTCTGTCGGATGAGACGTTAAACCGAGGCCCCGGCTGCCCTCTTGGGTGGATGTAAAAGATCCTGTGGCCACTATTTAGAAGAGCAGGGGAGTTATCCCCGCTGTCCTGGCCAATATGTACCCCTCAATCAACATCACAAAAAAACCCAGATTATCTGGTCATTATCACATTGCTCTTTGTGGGAGCTTGCTGTGCGCAAATTGGCTGCCGTGTTTCCTACATTACAACAGTGACTACACGTCAAAAAAAAGTACTTCATTAGCTGTAAAGCGCTTTTGGGGACGTCCTGTGGTCGTGAAAGGCGCTCTATAAATGCAATTTCTTTCTTGGGTAACTTTATCACATAAACTCAAAAGTACATTAGCTCTCAGGTGTGTTTATTTTCTTAACTCTTTTACCTGAAATGTGAGCCAGTAAACACACGCACATTTAAACATGTCACACCACTTTACACAGAGGCTCCACAAAGCATCCGTCCTGCAGCTGGTTCCGCGGAACAGCAATGCTTCTGCTGTTGGAACCCGTTGCCCTGGCGACGGTAGCCCATGCCGTTGCCAAGGGCTCGGGAATGACCTCTAACCTTTTGGGGGGTGGGTGACTTCCGCTCCGCTTCTGCTTCCGGTGCAAGGTTTCAAAGCGAGGTGAGCGGTTGGAGGGTAAGTGGCGGAATGCGACTGGCTGAGGGGGAAGAAAAGGAGGCTTTTATTTTGTTTATTCGGAATGGTAACGTTTCTCGCTAACGGAGATGGTTTGTTTAACGTTTTAAAATTACAAAGGGTGGGCGTGGAGGCCCGTCGGTAACTCTCTGCATTTAGAGGTTTTTTAAAACAAAAATGGCGCCAGCGGTCTGGGGGGTTGCAACGAGGTGACAACTTCCGTCCTCTCTCTCTGGCTAGTTTTCCCCCTCGTCTCAAAAGATGTTGGCTCATCAGCACCAGGTCTTAAGAACATAAGAAATAAGAACAGGAGTAGGCCAGAATCGAAAAATGCTCTCAAGTTTCATGGATCATTTATTTACACATAGAAAGGGGGTGAACTAATGGTGAAAAAAATGGAGTAGTTTTACTGAACTTGCTATTACCCAGCAGTGGGGTTAGGAATTTTGGCAGTGTATTGGAGCTGTGGTGTGGCTGTCTGAATAGGGGATGTAGTAGGTTTGAGGATCTGGAGTTTCTGAAGCGCCATCTAGTTGTAGAAATATGTACCTGCAGACTGACTGTCACAGTGTTGACGCCGAAATAAAGATTGAGAAGTCGCACAACACCAGGTTATAGTCCCAACAGGTTTATTTGAATTCAAATAAACCCGTTGGACTATAACCTGGTGTTGTGCGATTTCTCACTTTTGTCCACCCCAGTCCAACACCGGGTGCATCGCCACATCACAGAAATAAAGATTGTGTGAGATACATATCGGCCAGGAATTTTTGGTGGGTAATAACAGCGACGCCTTTGAAACTGACCGCAACTACAGGATTTTTTATCACCTGCGGATCCTAACGCAGAAATCCTGAAATTGTGGTCAGTCATTCACTGCTCCGACAGGCTGCGCTGTGGCGCGCCCCCCACACCCCATAGCCGGCCATCAGGGAAATCAGTGAAACTGGCAAACTTGGGCTTTTCCACGCTAATATCGCTGTTAAATACCACATTAAAAGTTAGACCTTGTTGGATTAGGTGTAACTGGGGTTTTAATAGCATATTGAGTGCTAAACAAATGTTATGGCCCTGAAAAAACGAATTTTAATTTTGTGGAGTGTCAAATTTCTCCATTATAATAATTTTTAAGAAACCCTATATTTATTTCAGGTTAATCTTTCCTCATGTGAGAGCCCCAATCTTTGTTTTGCTCTCGAACATGTTTTTTTAAATGCCAGAATAAAAGGAGCTTCTTCACTTCCTGGTTCCCTGTCTGAAAATTCTGCATTGTGATTGGCTGCTTAGACAGCTTGTTGACGTCAGACCAGCTCGCGCTATGGAATTCCCACTAAACTACACTGATCTCAAATGCACGTCAAAAAAGCCAATCTTCTTGCCACAGAGTTCTTTGTGGGCAGCTTTCTTCGGGGCCAGCGGCGAACGCCTTTGCTTCGGCGCTGACTGCAAATTATGGGCCATCAAATTTGATATGTTACTTGTTGATCCCCTCTGGTGACAGACAGTCAAGAACAAGTGTACATAAGAACATAAGAAATAGGAGCAGGAGTAGGCCATTCGGCCCTTCGAGCCTGCTCCGCCATTCAATGGCTGATCTTCTGCCTCAACTCCATTCACCGGCCCTATCGCCATATCCCTTGATGCCCTTATTTGTCAGAAATCTATCGACTTCTGTTTTGAATATACCCAATGACTGAACCTCCACAGCCCTCTGGCGTAGAGAATTCCAAAGATTCACCACCCTCTGTGTGAAGAAATTTCTTCTCATCTCAGTCCTGAATGGCCTACCCTTTATCCTGAGGCTGTGGCCCCTGGTTCTAGACTTCCCCAGCCAAGGGAAACATTCTCCCAGCATCCACCCTATCAAGCCCTGTAATAATTTTGTAAGCTTCAATGAGATCCCCTCTCATTCTTCTGAATTCAAGAGAATACAGGCCTAGTTTACTCAATCTCTTCTCATACGACAGTCCTGCCATCCCAGGAATCAATCTCGCAAACCTTCGTTGCACTCCCTCTATGGCAAGTATACCCTTCCTTAGGTAAGGAGACCAAAATTGTACACAGTACTCCAGGTGTGGTCTCACCAAGGCCCTATATAATTGGAGTAAGATTTCTTTACTCCTGTACTCAAATCCTCTTGTAATGAAGGCCAGCATTCCATTTGCCATTCCTAATGGCTTGCTCCACCTGCACATTCACTTTCAGTGACTCATGTACAAGGACACCCAGGTCCCTTTTGAGCATCTGCATTCTCCAATCTATCACCATTTAGGAAATACTCTGCCTTTCTGTTTTTTCTACCAAAGTGGATAACTTCACATTTATCCACATTATATTCCATCTGCCATGTTCTTGCCCACTCACTGAGCCTGTCGAGATCCCCTTGAAGCCTCTTCACAACTGACACTGCCACCATGCTTTATATCATCAGCAAATTTGGAAATGTTACATTTAGTCCCCTCATCCAAATCATTGATATAGATTGTGAATAGCTGGGGCCCAAGCACCGATCCTTGCGGTACCCCACTAGTCACAGCCTGCCATCCTGAAAAAGACCCGTTTATCCCTACTCTTTGTTTTCTGTCTGTTAACCAATTCTCAATCCATGCTAGTATATTACCCCCAATTCAATGTGCCCTAATTTTGTTCACCAACCTCTTGTGTGGGACCTTATCGAAGGCCTTCTGGAAATCCAAATACACCACATCTACCGGTTCCCCTTTGTCTACTCCACTGGTTACATCCTCAAAGAACTCCAATAGGTTTGTCAAACAGGATTTCCCTTTCATAAATCCATGTTGACTCTGCCCAATCTTACTATTAGTTTCTAAGTGCCCAGTTATTGCATCCTTTATAATAGATTCCAGCATTTTCCCAACTACTGATGTGAGGCTAACAGGTCTGTAGTTCCCCGTTTTCTCTCTCCCTCCTTTCATAAATAGCGGGGTTACATTTGCTATCCTCCAATCTGCAAGAACCGTTCCAGAATCTATAGAATTTTGGAAGGTGACAACCAATGCGTCCACTATCCCAATGGCCACCTCTTTCAAAACCCTAGGATGTAGGTCATCCGATCCTTGGGATTTATCGACTTTTAGTCCCATTAATTTTGCTAGTACTGTTTTTTTTTTACTAATAATTTCTTTAAGTTCCTCATTCTCGCCACACCCTTGGTTTTCTCGTATTTCTGGGAGGTGTTTTGTGTCTTCCTCTGTGAAGATAGAAACAAAGTATTTATTTAATTTCTCTGCCATTTCCTCATTCCCCATTATAAATTCTCCTGTCTCTGACTGTAAAGGACCTACATTTACCTTCGCCAGTCTTTTCCTGTTCACATACCTATAGAAGCTTTTACAATCCGTTTTTATATTTTTCGCTAGTTTGTGCTCCTATTCCATTTTCCCTTTCTTTATCAATTTCTTGGTCCCCCTTTGCTGATTTCTAAAAAGATCCCAATCTTCATGCTGGCTGCTTTTTCTGGCAACTTTATAAGCTTTCTCCTTTGACTTAATACTAGCTTTAATTTCTTTTGTTAGCCATGGTTGGATCACTTTTCCTTTTGGGTTTTTATGCCCTAGAGGAATATATGTTTGTTGCAAATTATGCTTTATTTCCTTGAATGTTAGCCATTGGATGTCCACCTTCATACCTTTTTAGTGTAGTCTCCCAATCTACCATGGCCAACTTGTCCCTCATACCCTTGTAGTTTCCTCTGTTTAGATTGAAGACCTTGGTTTCAGATTGGACGACATCACTCTCAAACTTAATGTAAAATTCAATCATATTATGGTCACTTGTCCCTAAAGGCCCCTTTACCACAAGATTATTGATTAGCCCTTTCTCATTACACAGCACCAGATCCAGAATAGCCTGTTCCCTGGTTGGTTCCTCCACATACTGATCCAGGAAACCATCTCGCATGCATTCCAAGAATTCGTCCTCCACACCATTAGTGGTAATTTGATTTGCCCAGTCAATATGTAGATTAAAGTCCCCCATAATTACCGTATTGCCCTTGTTACATGCACTTCTAATTTCTTGATTGATACTGTGCCCTACATTACCACTACTGTTTGGTGGCCTATACACAACTCCCACCAATGTTTTCCGCCCTTTGCTGTTTCTTAGCTCCACCCAAACTGATTCAAGTTCTACATCGCGATCTGCCGAGCCAAGATCTTTTATCTCTACCGTACCGATCTCATCCCTTATTAACAGCGCTGCGCCACCTCCTTTTCCTTTTTGTCTGTCCTTCCTAAATGTTGAGTACGCTGGAACATTCAGTTCCCAGCTTTGGTTACCCTGCAACCATGTCTCTAATGGCAATTACATCATACCCATTTACTTCTATTTGTACCATTAATTCATCCACCTTGTTGCGAATGCTATGTGCATTTAGATAAAGTGCCTTCAACTTTGGCTGTTTAATATTTTTCTGCACTTTGACCCTCTTTACTGTTGGCCTTTGTTTCTGCTCCCTACTAGTTTTGCTGACTACTTTTCTAACCTGCACTTCCAGCTTTGTTTCTCTCCGTTCTGGGCCCACACTTAGGTTCCCAGCCCCATGACAAACTAGTGTAGTCTTCAGATGGTGAAGGATAATTTGCCTGAGGTGTGCAGATGTAATTCATGCATTTTAAAATTGTGCCCTTATTTTTATATCATACATTGAGATATATATGCAATTTCAGCCTAGTATTTGAGTGGCCAGCAATGATCAAGGGGAAGGCGTGAAGGAAAAAAAGAGTGGCGGGTGTATGGCTGGAGGAGATCACTTAAGATGGGGTGGGATGAAGCTATGCAAGTATTTCCGAGATTGAGGATAAAGATACTTCAATTTGCTGAAGCATGGGGAACTAGTGAAGCTTGGAAAAGTGTGATGGGAGTGTAGGTGTGGGCAAGCATGCACATTGCAACATTTTGGATGAATTACAGTTTATCAAAACTGGAGACTGGCTGGCTAGCGGAGGCTTTTGTGAAATCGAGTCTCAAGCTAAAAGCGTGGACTAAGGTTTTGGTGGTTTTTCAGGAAAGCGGACTTGGAAACAGAACGTGGGGAAGGGGCCTTGGCTTGGCAGTAGGCTGAGGTTCTGTGCTTTTTGACCTGGCCTGAGCTGACAACCAAGGAGGTTGATGCACCTGGGTGATCGTGGGAAATTAAAAAGATAGCTTTGGTTTTGTCATTAAGGCAATCCATACAAAAGCAAGGAAGGTATGGTAAACTTTTATACAGTATACTGTGTACAGTTTTGGTCTCCTTGCCTAAGGAGGGATATACTTGCCTTCGAGGGAGTGCAGACTGATTCCTGGGATGAGAGGATTGTCCTATGAGGAGAGACTGAGTAGACTAGGCCTATATTCTCTAGAGTTTAGAAGAATGAGAGGTGATCTCATTGAAACATACAAAATTCTTACAGGGCTTGACAGGGTAGATGCAGAGGGAGGATGTTTCCCCTGGCTGGGTAGTCTGGAACCAGGGGTCACAGTCTCAGAATAAGGAGTCAACCATTTAGGACTGAGGTAAGGAGAAATTCCTTCACTCAGAGGGCGGTGAATCTTTGGAATTCTCTACCCCAGAGGGCTGTGGAGGCTCAGTCATTGAGTATATTCAAGTCAGAGATCGATAGATTTTTGGATATTAAGGGAATCCAGGGATATGGGGATAGTGCGGGAAGATGGAGTTGAGATAGATTTTCAGCCATGATCTTATTGAATGGCTCGAAGGGCCGAATGGTGGTCTACTGCTATTTTTTTATTTTCTTAAATTGCTGGTTAGGCCTTAACCAGAGTATTGTGGTGCCCAGAATTGGGGACACTTTAGGAAGGATGCCAAGGCTTTGGAGAGGGTGCAGAGGAGATTTACCAGAATGGTACCAGGGATGAGGGATTTCAGTTATGTGGAGAGACTAAAGAAGCTGGGATTGTTCTCCTTGGAGCAGAGAAGGTTAGGGGGAGATTTGATAGAGGTGTTCAAAATTATGTGGAGTTTTGATAGTAGATAAGGAGAAACTATTTCCACTGGCAGGAGGGTTGGTAACCAGAGGGCACACTTCAGATAATTGGCCAAAAATCCAAGGTGGAAATGAGAATTTTTTTACACAGCGAGTTATGATCTGGAATGCACTAACTGAAAGGTGGTGAAAGTAGATTCAGTAGTAACTTTCAAAAGGGAATTGGATATATAATGGAAAAAGGGGAATTTTGCTAGGCTATAGGAAAAGAGCCTGGGGAATGGGACTTATTGGCTAGCTCTTTCAAAGAGCCAACATAATCACAATGTGCTGAATGGCCTCTATAATTAAAGCTGTAGGAATTCTGGGCTTGATGTCAGGCAGGCATCCTGAGGATTGTAAGTACTTGTAAGTTTTGCATTGATGGAAAAGACTGGGTGGCATCAGTCAATGTGTGGAAATTGATTCTGTGCTTTTACATGATATGGCTAAGGGAGGCCATATAAAGGAGGAAGAGAAAAGGACCAATGAAAGGAGCCATGGCATCTCTTCTTTCTGGAGGTGATCTTGGAGGCAGAGGAGGAGAAGCCATTGGAAGCATTATGTCTTTGTTGTGACAGATATAGCAAAACCAGGAGAGAGCAATACAATGGAGGTGGATTGCAGAGAGATGATGGAGTCGAAGTGACACCAAGGTTGATGAGGTAGTTGATAGAGAGAGAGTGATCCATGGACACAGTGGAATAGTACATGTTTAAGATAGTTTCATATTAATGGAGGCAGAGCTTTATTCATAAATGTCCTTTAGGGGAGGAAGCTTGCCGTCTTTACCTGCTCTGGCCTTTGTGACTTGAGCCCCACACTGACATGGTTGACTCTTAACTGTCCTCTGAAGTGGCCTAACAAGCCACTCAGTTGTATGAAACCTTAGAAGACCACCACCACCTTCTCGAGGGCAGTTACACATGGGCAATAAATGCTGGCCTTGCCAGCTGCACTCTCAAACTGAGAATGAATTTTTTTTAAAGATTTAATCAGGGCTCTTGCTTACTATATAGTGAAGGGAGGTGCAATTGGGTGGGCTAAAGCTGAGTACAGGATCAGGCTGCCGCAATCAAAAGGTTGAAAGCCTGTCAGTACTCTCTGTCTAGGCTGATACGTGAAGAGCGGCCATTTGGATGACGCATCGGAGGTCGACCAGCACCCACAGAGCTGTGTCCCAACAGGAGACTACTGGCCAAACAAGTACTGCTGAATATATACATGCACATATGCGCATAGCATATTAAAAATCTGGAGACGAGTGACGGTGAATGGAATTGAAACATCTCCCCAAAAGCAGAGGGAAATTGATGGGTGTTGCTGTTCATTGGTTTCACTCGCCATCTAAATAGAACTCGTGCATTAGATATCTTATTTCATGACGTGGAATAATTCTCCTCTGCTGTGCTTGAAAATGTGCAACAGCAGAATTTTTTTGAATGGTCCTGTTGCAGGAGTATTTCTTCTCAAAAGCTGCATAAAAGAATCCCTCTTGATAATTTGGCAGGGGAAGGCAAAAATCCTAAGAATTAAGAGGTTTTGTTCCATGCAGATGTTTTGCTTGCTTACGCCAATATTTCTTTTCATTTTTGAGAACAGGAAGATAACGATCGAGGAAGGCAGTATGATGCAAGATGTGGTACGTAAGAAAAAATGGAAACACAGTGACAATGCAAAGAAGAAGCATTCTTCCAGATCACTGGAAGATGATATTCCAGAGACTTACCAAGAGGTGCAAACTCCCAGGTTAGCAGGTCATAGTGAAAAGAAGAAGAAAAAGAAAGACGGTTCCAGGTCATTAGGAGGATGTGATAGTTCAGAGACTGTTACTGTGGACACTGAACAAGACTTGCAAAATCTCCAGTATGTAGGTGATCACAAGAAACAGAAGAAAAAGAAAAAAGAAAGACACAATTCCAGATCAGAGGGAGAATATGACGGTTCAGAGGTGCAAAATCCCAGGTTAGCAAGTCATAGTGAAAAGAAACAGAAGAAGAAAAAGAAAGACCGTTCCAGGTCATTAGGAGGATGCGATAGTTCAGAGACTGTTACGGTGGATACTGACCAGGACTTGCAAAGTCTCCAGTATGTAGGTGATGGTGAAAAGAAACGGAAGAAAAAAGCGAGGCACAATTCCAGATCAGCGGGAGCATGTGACGATTCAGAGGTGCAAAATCTCAGGTTAGTAGGCGATGGTGAGAAAAAAAAGAAAAAGCACCATCCCAGGTCAGCGGAAGGTGGGGATGCTTCACAGACAAGTACAGTAGAGACTGAGGAAGAGACGCAACATTCCAGTTTGATGGGTAATGAAGACAACCAAAAGAATAAAAAAAAGCATCATTCCCGCTCGGCAGAAGAGGCAGGTGTTTCAGAGTCAGCAGTAAAGACTAAACGAAAGCGGCAAAGTGCCGGGTTAATAGACAGTGGTGTCAAGAAAAAGGACCACGTCAAGGCAGTGAAAGAAGATGATGTAGAGAGTACTGCAAAAGAGACTCCGCAAGCAATACAGAATCCCAAGTTAGTGGGTGGCAGAGATGGCCAAAAGAAGAAAAGGAAGCATTGTTCCAGTTCAGCAGAAGATGGGGATGTTTCTCAGTCTACTGCAGTAGAGATTATGCGACAGAAACAGAGTTCCAAGTTAGTAGGGGATGGTGAAAATCAAAAGAGAAAAAAACACCATTATCGGTCAGCGGAAGGTGATAATGATTCAGAGACGGCTGCAAAGGATCCTCGCCAAGAGAATGGAATTTCAGAATCTACTGACATCGATACAGAAACGCCAACCAAAAAACGCAAGAAAAAGAAAACTCAATTTGTGATCGATATTAACAGAGATGTCTCCCTCAATGATTCTGAAATTCTACAAAAATCTAACAAGAAACGTAAAATAAGCGGTGTACTATCATTTGAAACTGTTGTGGAAGAAAGTAGCAGTGCAGACTTGCTAGAAAGTCTTGATAAATCTTTCAAGAAACATAAAGTAAAATGCAGTCCAGGTGGGGTTGCAGAGAACAGAGCAACGAACCACTCTAAGGCTGTGAAAGATTGTGACTTTGCCGAGATCACTGCAGAACAGACGGAGCAAACAATGCATAATTCCAGCACAGGTTGCCAAGAAACTGTCACAACCTCCAAGAAGTGCAAGCAAAAGAAAGGCAGTCCGTCAGGATACAAGAAGTCTGACAGAACCAAGAACTTGAGGCAGGATAGACCTGTGCGGTGTTCTGCATTGAGCACTGTGAACACATTAGAGGTGGTCATTACACCCGAGACCATCACAGAACCGAACAAGAGTTTGGAAACTCCAAAGAGGCGGAAAAAGAAGCCGCAGCAGCACATGTCAGAGTCCAACAATAACAATGGCAGCACAGCTGGCAGGCATTTTCAGGAGGAGGCGAAACCTTTTTGCCAAGACACGCCTGAAGGCAAAATGATGCAGAAATCACAATTGGTTGAGGTGCTAAAGGAGTTTATCCCTAACGTGGAAAAGCTGGCAACTGAAACAGCGTATAGCATGTATAAATATGACCTTCCACGGTTTAAAAAGTTGAAGAAAGAAGGTAAGACTAATCAACACAGAACTGCCGTTTTATTCCCTTAGCAGCAATACTGAGATTTATTGGTGAGCAATTTCTTGCATACTTTTAATTGTCTCAATTTTGAAGTTTCAGTTCAATAGATTGTGGAAACTGAGATTACTTACCTTCCACATATTATAAGTGTGTTAACTGACTTTCTCAATGGTGAATTATATAAAACATTTGCTTAGTGAGTGGGCAAGAACATGGCAGATGGAATATAATGTGGATAAATGTGAAGTTATCCACTTTGGTAGAAAAAACAGAAAGGCAGTGTATTTCCTAAATGGTGAAAGATTGGGGAATGCAGATGCTCAAAGGGACCTGGGTGTCCTTGTACATGAGTCACTGAAAGTGAATGTGCAGGTGCAGCAAGCCATTAGGAAGGCAAATGGTATGCTGGCCTTCATTACAAGAGGTTTTGTGTACAGGAGTAAAGAAGTCTTACTCCAATTATATAGGGCCTTGGTGAGACCACACCTGGAGTACTTTGTACAATTTTGGTCTCCTTACCTAAGGAAGGGTATACTTGCCATAGAGGGAGTGCAACGAAGATTCGCGAGATTGATTCCTGGGATGGCAGGACTGTCGTATGAGAAGAGATTGAGTAAACTAGGCCTGTATTCTCTTGAATTCAGAAGAATGAGAGGGGATCTCATTGAAGCATACAAAATTATTACAGGGCTTGATAGGATGGATGCTGGGAGAATATTTCCCTTGGCTGGGGAGTCTAGAACCAGGGACCACAGCCTCAGGATAAAGGGTAGGCCATTCAGGACTGAGATGAGCAGAAATTTCTTCACACAGAGGGTGGTGAACCTTTGGAATTCTCTACCCCAGAGGGCTGTGGATGCTCAGTCATTGGGTATATTCAAAACAGAAGTTGATAGATTTCTGACTAGTAAGGGCATCAAGGGATATGACGATAGGGCCGGTGAATGGAGTTGAGGCAGAAGATCAGCCATGATCTCATTGAATGGCGGGGCAGGCTCGAAGGGCCGAATGGCCTACTCCTCCTATTTCTTATGTTCTTATGTATGTCCTTGCATAGAAACCATAATGCAGCAGTGTTCCTCTACCTTGGCTGTTGTGAGGATGGGCTGAAGATGCTTTTTTTTTTGTTGAGTTTTTAGAAAACCACTTGAGTGTGTAAGTTTGACATAACTTTTTTTTTTACAAAAGTGAAACCACTTTATTACAGAGCGTGGGTCAGAATTATTGCCGTCTTTGGTGTGCACAGAGCAGCTGCTTTGCAGGTCCTGGGTGAGCCGTTTATACCACACCGTACAGAAACTCGTTGTCATAAACATGCAGATGGACAACAGCTAAATTCCATTCTGCTTTAAATGATAACGGACACTTTATTTCATGACATTTATATAAAACAGAAACAATATTGCGCCTCTTAATTTTGTTTAGTTATGAATATTTTGTTAGCCTGTGCGTCTGCTATCACCGCAGAGAAAGCTGTAATAAGTGGAGGTTAAAGGGGGCAAATTATTTAAAAGAACTACACCTCAAGGGCAGCGATTGCTCAAATTAATTTGTGCCTTTTACAGGGTTTCCACCAGCATTTGGAAGATCCTACATTGAAGTTTTGCTACTGTGTGTATATTTTTAACAAAACTTTACACTTAATCTTTTATTACCTATCATTTATTAAATCCTGTATTGGAAGGAAAATCCTTTTGCATTCAGATCTGAATTACTTTCAAAGTTAGTCGCTGTTATTCAGGCAAATGTAGGAGCCAATTAGCACACAGCATACATCAAATGAAATGTATGACGAGTCGATCTATTTTTGTTGCTGAAGAGAGATACGTTGGCCAGGAGAGGTCGCTGCTCTTCCTCATAGTAAGGAGGATCTTTTATGACCGCCTGAACAAGCAGACAGGCCTCATCTGACAATACACCATTCCTTCAGTATTGTACTAAAGTGTCCACCTAGATTATGTGGTCTGGGCCCACAGTGGGGCTTGAACCCATAACATTCAGCTGAGGCGAGTGGTACCAGCTCAACCAAATGGATCCTTGATGATTCCTAATATCTGTTTTAAATTGCACTTCATAAATTTATTCTGTGCTGCTAGCCTGCCCTATTTTGAGGTAATCTATTTATCCATTAAACTTGATCAGGGATGTTCTACTGATGCAGACCAAAATAGATGGTCAGGTCTTTGCAGCGCTGAATCTTTTCACATCCCCGAATAAGGGGAAAGAGGTGAATTAAAAATAAGTAGGTTTTTTTTTAAGATTTTTCTTCACGCGGATTCTGGTAATTGCTATAATATTTTTTGTTCTTTGTGTAGGAATTCCAATCCGACAAGGCAAGTTTACCAAGGAAGAGAACCAGCAGTTGCAGAAAAATCTAAAAGAATTAATGGAGCTAACTGGAATTGAAAAGGAATGGGAGTTTTTCCATGTTCCTGAGTCCCTCGATGAGATGATGAGAATAAAACGACTGAAAACGACTAATTTATTCTGTTGCAGAATAGGTATATCTGTCATTTTAGTTTAACTTTTAGGCCAACACAATTCTACGTAGCAGGGATGGATCTTGTATATTGTTGAACTTTGCAGTAGATTAACGTACAGCATCTGACAACTATCCCGCCTGGGTATTTTTAACGATTGCACCCTTCTTCTTTTAACTGTTTGCTGGTTTTTGCATCGATGTGCGTTATCCCTTTGTTGTCTTCCATCTACGTGTTAATTTCTCCTTTAAGCCTGTTAACCGATAGCGATTTCCAAATTTTCTTCCATTGATGCCAGGAATGTTTTACTCAATTTGACTTGGCCTTTCTTTCATCCAAAGTTAAATTAATGTTGCATATTTGAAACTCTCTTCATAGCTGAAGGCATTCCAAGACCATGGAAGTGTGTTTATCAGCGAGCTAAGAAGATGTATGATCCTAATAGGTGCAAAGGCAGGTGGGTTAATCTGGAATACCTCACATACCAGTCATTTATATTTTGCTGTTTAATTATTTGCGTGTTGGATGTTCTTTTGCAAACGATGATCAGCTTCAGCAATAACAAAAATTGCTAGAGATTGTAAAATTTAATTCAGGGCTTGCTGGTTTTATGTGTGGCTGATCATTGGTGTGACTGTTATGTCCTTTATTTCAGTGGTGCATTGTATTGGTGTTCCCATTCAATTAAGCAGTGCTTTCTTTGACTCTGGGGCTTTTGATGCTTCCTCCGCTTGATCATGTGATGTCCCTCAAAAATTGATTTTCTTTTTTGCCAATTTTCTCCCCTGCTCCTGCCCCCTCCATCGCCCTAGTTACCATTCTTCACGTGTGAGCTTAGACGGTTAGCATTTACAAGTATTTCTTTGTGAGAAGTATCACAGCTAAACCTGTCCTCACTTTCCAGCAGGGAATATCAATAAGTAGGAGGAAACCTAGGGAAATTAGAAAGGATATGCTGATGGGGTTAGGTGAAGAATGGTGGGAGGAGGCTCGCGTGGAGCATAAACACTGGCATAGACCAGTTGGGCTGAATGGCCTGTTCCTGTGCTGAAAATTCAATGTAATTCTATTCGTTTCCCTCCAACACCACCCCCCCCTCCCCCCCATAACTTAGGGTGCTAATGCCGGTAGTAATACACCAAATGAGATTAACTAATTTGGCACAAACTGGGAATAAAACCTAACACTGTTTATGTTTGGCTCAATTATGCACTACATTTACCAGCTGAGCCATTGGCGAACCTCTGCAAAAGAACAAGTTCCTGATCTCAACCAATCTATAATGGGGAAATGCTGTGTCAAGGTCAGATGCCTCCTCACAGGAAGTGAAAGCATTGAAGGTCACTCTGGGTTATGCTTGTGTATCTTCTAGTGGGAAGATATAGTGTAGTATCAGATATTACCGGTGACCAGAGTGATGCATTGTGTTCGCTTGCAAATGGTTCAGCAAACCTGGGCCATAGTTGTTGGAAGTATTGAAAGTGAGGACAGATAAAACATTGATAGAAAAGGTGATTTATGGTTGGTGTTATTTTGAGTTGGACTTTCTTTTGACGATCACCTTTGAACATTCTTCGACGCAACTGCCAGGCTGCACTTACTTGAGCAATGTGACGCACAGTTAATATAAAGTTCCCCGACGCATTGTTGCAGTAATAACATTGGTTTTCAATTTCAGGCTGTTCTCTTCAAATGTAGATAAATCTGGCACCTAATTGTTAAACTTTGTGCTGAGTTTGATTATGCAGACTTTTTCTTGATCTTAAAAGTACTCCTTTTTAAAAATCCCTCCCATTCATAGGAAAAGCACTAGTCTCAGCATTCCCTAACCCCATCCCGGGTCTGGCCTGGATGTTGACTAATTTGTAGTTGTAAATGTGTGTTTGATCACACTGCACAACATCAGTAAACAGCCTTGCTGGGCTGTGCTCTAGTTTCTGGCACTAGTTGTCCTTATTTGTTACACTTTTTTGCAGTTTAGTGAGCCTTCCGAGATTAACTATAGATGTATTGTTACTAGATACACAAAAGAAGAATTGGAGAAACTGAAACGCTTGCAAATTGTACACGGGAATCACTGGAAGAAGATTGCCGAGCTTATGGATCGTAGTGACACATCTGTTATAAGTCGAGCAAAAACAATAAAGAGCTGTAGGTTAAATTACTAAAATGTTTGGGTTTTTTTCACCATAAGTTCAGTAAATTTATAGTCAGTAACTCTTGGATAACTATAGTATCCTTTTAATATAAAATTAAAGCTTAAATTACATTTTAATGGGAATACAATAAATGTAGAAATATTTTGTTTCAGGGTATTCATGTAATTCTGCTCTACCTAAAAGCTGACCTGAAATCTAAGCTACTTTAAGATCTGAACATTAAGTTTACCAAATTTAAGTATTTAAAAGATGAATAGGTTGAAAATAATTGAACATATGTTAGACATTTCTCAGTGGTAGCACTCTTGCCTCTGAACCAGAAGGTCATGGGTTTAGGCCCCACTCCATAATAAGTAATCTCGGTTGATACTTGTATGCAGAATGCCTCATTGTCAGAGGGGGCGTTTTTAGATGAAATGTTAGACTGAGGGCCCTCTCAGATGGGTGCAAAAGATCCCATGGCAAGAATCATAGACAAGCAGGGTGGGTTTATGTAGCGTCCTGGCAAATATTTAACCCTCTACCACCAACACCACCAAAACCAGATTATCTGATCATTTATCTCGCTTGTGGGTCCTTGCTGTGCACAATTTGGCTGCCATCATTCCATACATTACGACAGTGGCTTTGTTTTTTTTAATTGCCTGTGAAGCGCTTTGGGACACCTTGAGGTTGTGAAAGTGCTTTATAAATGCAAATTATTCTTCATAGAATCATAGAAACTTACAGCACGGAAGGAGGCCATTCAGCCCATCATGCCTGTGCTGGCTCTTTGAAAGAGCAGTCGTGCTTAATCCCACATCCCCTCTTTTTGTCCGTAACCCTGTAAGTTCCTCATCCTCAAGTCCATGTCCATCTCCCTTTTAAAATTATTTATGGAATCAGCTTCCACCACCTTTTCAGGCAGAGCGTTCCAGATCCCGACAACTCCTCTGAGTGAAATAATTTCTCCTCATCTCTCAATTCTTTTGGGATCTGATAATTGGAGAAGATTTACAGCACAGGAACAGGTCTTTCTGCTCAACTAGTCTATGCCAGTGTTTATGCTCCACACGAGCCTCCTCCCACCCTTCTTTGTCTAACCCTATCAGCCTATCTCATATTGTTCAAAAATGACAAATCTAAATACATGTAGTTTATTTAACTTTTATAGTAATGCTGGTATTGATGTACCACATATATCCACAAATTCAGCAATGTAACAATACTGTACTTAGAAACACAAGGTTTGATGAATTGAAATTCTAATTGTGTCTAGTTTCTTGTTGGATTAACCCGGTATGGCCAAAAAGAAAAATACCTTTAAATGTATTTTCTTTTTCAACAGCTTTGAGTATCGGACCCTGGAGTAAGGAGGAGGAGAGGGCATTAATGAAGATAATGGAGCAGGTTATGAAAAGCAGGATACAAGAACCATCCCTTGATCTAACGATCACAGCTTCGAATACGGACACGCTTGTTTCAATCTTGCGTGAAAAACTATACAAGGGAATTCCTTGGTTTGCAGTTGCAGACCAAATGGAGCACAGAAACTGGCTACAGTGTAGGCAGAAATGGTGAGCCAATACTTATGTGATTCATAGTGAAGATTTTCACCCTTCTAAGTTTTGGAAGCATTCTGGTTGTAAAAGTTATCAGAACTCTCTCCAATTAAATACAATGGTGAGGTACAGCACAAAACACAAGGTGAACTTGAGAATCCTCTCTTAGTATTTCTGCAGACCTTGGGCTATGGCCCTGGGTTGATAAATCTCTCGTCTAGAAAATACACCATGGTGACCGAGAAGCTGTTGTCTGTTCCATGACAAGTCTGCTGTTGGCTATGAGGCAGTCCATGGACTATATATCACAAGTACAAGCTATGCTTTATGTTATGTTAGTTTGCTGGTTTGGGACAACTTACTCTAATGTTGGTTACAATGTATCTTTTTGTCACATTGAGAGCATTTCTGGAATTATGTTATAACTTGCTTTATAACCAGACTTTCAGATAACCAGTACCTGTATAGTTACTCCTGACTACAATTTTTACTGGCTGGATTTTCTCTCTTTTTTGAAACACTGGACAATTACAAGATCGTTTTATTGTTGAGAACAATTAGCCAATATTGAACAAATGGAATACTTTTCAACAACAATTTGCATTTGTATAGCGCCTTTAACGTAGTAAAACATCCCACGCCGCTTAAGTTACTGCTGCAAAAGTTACTCAACAAACTTGTTTTTCATCTCGTAACTATGCTTTGACACACCCAATACTTTGCAAATCAATTGTAGACTTTTAAGAGCTGGGCTGCTACACAAATTCCTATAGATGAGACTAATACACGCAGGCTTCCCTTAATCTTTCTCATCAGCTGAGAGAGGAATGCCAATTGGCTTCTCTTGCCTTGCTGCAAGGCCTTTTTTTTTAAACCAATTACACAAGACTTCTGCAAGTAAGTCCTAATCCAGCACTCAGTATTGGAGTGCTAGGAACTCCACGTGTCACTGGAGATGTGTTTGAAAGAAAACTGGAAGGAAGCCAGCTATGTCAGCACCTGATGGTATTAAAATACAATTCATATGTGACCCTGGAGAGAGAATCTGGAATTTGAGGGAGTGTCTGGACCTCTGCACAAGGGATGCATGCCAAATTGGTGCAGTGTAATTTGATACATTGGTTCAACAAGGTACCCAGCTAAAGCCAGCCATTTGCTGCTGGGATTAAATCCCTTGGTGCAATATGGTTGTCTGCTGTGCCATCAAGTGACCACATTTAAAATCCCCAAAATGTAGCAATTTTAACTTTGTTTTTATATTGTGACAGGATGAGCATCCTGACTACAAAAATGTCTGGCGGGGTGATATCCTTTAGATTGAATCGTTACCAGACAAAAATCAATCTCATCAAAAGGTAAAAAGTGCACTTTTTGTTACCTCTTACAAATGTTAATATTATTGAATAAAGGCTTCACATTGAAGCATTCATACAATAAAGCAGGAAGCTCAATTGCTGAGTTAAATACCCAATAGAGGTAATTGCAGGGTAAGAAGTTTAATTTGACAACAGGACTGCTGTTGATAAGCGCCTGTCCTCCAGTGTACTGTGCAAATATTCTAATGGCAGAAATTGAGGCCCTCTTTAAAATTATATAATTATTGCTGTTTGCTTCATCAGACTGTTAGACTTTAGTGTATCACTTAATTACATATAGTCCACAGCTTTGGGATACTAAATGTTTGAGCATTCAGGCTCTATTGGTGCTCATAAGTGATAGCACCACTCATACTATAACTTTTTGCTATCTAATTGCTTTTTTTTAAAGTAATTTTTGTGTGATTTGGCAAACGGGTTGCTGATAAACTAGGCAAGAACCCTATCCATTGTATTTTGCAGATTGTACCTGTTGGGCGTTGATGATGTTGGTGACGTGGACTGGGAGGAACTTTGTAACGTTGTTGGGTAAACAACATTATCATTATCTTTTTCATGTTCATAATGTAGTAACAAAGATAATAGCAGCAGTGGGTGCACATAATTGGCTTTGGTGTCTAAAAACTAATGGGGGTGGGGGGGGTACCAGTTTGGGGTCCCACTCCTGATCACTGTCCAGTGGAGCGATGGCCATTCTATTTATTAAACAATCCTCTTGGGATATCATTTTTAATCTACAGTTATTGCAATGCTCCACTCTCGTGCCATCTCATCTCTGGCTCCAGATGATGCTTATAAGCTCAGCGATTGCTATTGTTGTTTGTGACTGTGTTACTGCTGCCGGTTATCTATTCTCATAGTGTAGAGCTGCTATTGCAGCCCTCAGTGGTGGACTAATAATTGTAATACACTCACATAATTGTTTCTAGAACTGGAAGGACATACTGCTGTATATTTCTGTTGCTACTGGTAAACTTCATTCACTTGTCAGATGTGTATATAGTATCTCATTACTGACTCTGATTAAGAATTTGCATAGCTTTGAAAATCTGAATTTATCTTCTGTTCCAGTGGCTTCTGATTCTTGCAATTTTCCTGCCTGAATTTCACACAATAAAATTGGCAATAAAGTTCTGCTTTTCCACAGTCAGTTGAATGTGGATTTTTAGTATTTGTTATTATAGGAATGTTACTGTGATTAACAAAGAGCTGTTTGTTTTTTCTAGAGATGTTCCTCCTATATTCATTCAAAGGATGTTCTATAAATTGAAAACCCGCTATGTACCTGATTGGCCCAAGAAATCCTTTGGCGGTCAGTATCCTAATTCACAGACTGGCTAGTTACTGCAACTATTGCGTTTTATGTTTTTTTTTAACGTTCTGCTCAGCTTCCTTTTTTAAAAAAAAGAGCAGAAGGAGATCTTCCGATGGTTCAGCTCGTTGAGGCAGTTGAGCCATAGGTCCCAGGTTTAATCTCGGGTCTGTCTTGGTTGATCTCGGCTAAGGCAGTAGTTGGGTGCTACAATTGGCCTTGGTATAATTGTTTCTAGAATTGGAAAGGGACTCTTGCTGTATTTCTGTTATTACTGGTGACCTTCATTCATTTGTCAGTAATGGGAGGGGTCCCGCGCAGGCCGCTCACCGGCTTTTACATTGTAAATACCGCGCATTAAAAGAAACGGGTTACGCAGAACAAAGCGCAGCTTACAGGGAACATAACTGGTCAGATACATATATTGTATCTCACTATGTGTTGAAACACTAGCCTTTTGATTTTAAGAATTTGCTTTATAGTTTTGAAGATAGAAATTTATTTTTGTTCCATTGGCTTTTAATTCTCAGAAAAATGTTTCCATGGATTTCACAACATAGAATTGGAGAAATGGTGGGAAAACAGAACTTTCATCATTCACATTTTTCCAATCAGTTGCGAAACTTTACTCTGAGTTATACCGGCTACTTCACGTCAATCTGTAACTGAAATTGTTTTGTATTGATATGAAATGGTAGCAGTAGTCAATAGTAGCCAAAGGAACTTCATCACATTTCTGCAGGAGAAAAGCTGCGACAGCAGTTAGCTGTATGGCTTTTGATGCTGAATGTATGTGAGCAGTGCCTTGTACTCTCATAATTCCCTAATCCTGTTTTTACACTTCTATGTGCTCTTTAAATTGTAGCGCTTCATTGTAGCCTTTAAATGTTTGTATCTGTGTGGTGATATTTTCATTTATCAAGGCGACCAAGCAGCTTAATTGGGGCCTCTGTAAAGTCCATTGAACAGGTTTGTGCGCGGTTTGGGTATTTATTAGCTCTTTGTAATGTACCGTGTACCAAAAAATAAAGCCTTGCAGGTTGTGGGACAGGCCCATTCGTGGGAACAGCTGTTAAACCACGAAAAGGGAAAGCAGGCCTTGGCTCCTTGGTTGTTGACATCATTTGGGGAAAGCACTTAATAGAGGATAGAACTGTAGTAACAATGTCTTGATGCATCACTTGACCCTTGCAGTTTTGACACCGAACCTAGTAAGCCAAATTGTACCAGCACGGTGGTGCAGGGCTAAGATTCTGGCAACTGAGTTGGAGCGGGAACAGATGTACTAGCATCTCAATCCAATAGTTCTCATATAAAAGTTAAGAACCCTTACTGACTGTCTGCCATGCTTGTTCTGAGCAAGTATCCAAACAGGCTCTTTTAGGAAGATTAACATGAAATATGGGCTCAGATTTTGCGGTAACATAGAAACATAGAAACTAGGAGCAGGAGTAGGCCATTCGGGCCGTCGAGCCTGCTCCACCATTCAATACGATCATGGCTGATCATCCAAATCCAGTACCCTGTCCCTGCTTTCTCACACAGAATCCCCATCGAGCCTGCACCGACACATATCCCACCCTATCCCCGTAACCCCACATATTTAATCCCCCCCCCTAACACTAAGGGTCAATTTATCATAGCCAAATCAACCTAACCCGCACATTTTTGGACTGTGGGAGGAAACCGGAGCACCCGGAGGAAACCCACGCAGACACGGGGAGAATGTGCAAACTCCACACAGACAGTCACCCGAGGCCAGATTCGAACCCGGGTCCCTGGCGCTGTGAGGCACCAGTGCTAACCACTATGCCACCGTGTAGATATAAGAGTGAGGCTATCAGCGCTCACCGTTATTAAGGAATAAATTGGACCGCAATTTCCGGCATCTGCACATGCGATGTTAGACAGCAACTTCTTGATTTCCGCGTTTAAGTTGCCCTGCTCCTCCACAAGCTTCGCTACACTGGTACCTCACCGAGAGACTCGGCATTAAAACACACGCGAAGGTCATGAAGCTGTGGTACTTACCCACTAAACACACCAGAAAATGTTAGGGCTTGTCCATTCAAGTGTAAGTGAATTTTTAACGGTGAGATCAGTCTTGATTACTACCAAACAACCTCTCTGGCACTGAAAATTTATTTAAGTGTAGAGTCTCATTCCTTTGGATTTTAATTATTAGAGATTTTAAAAAATTAAAATAAAATGTTTTTTCTTTCTATCTCCTCTTTCAATCCCATCTTTCTTTCCCTCTCTTTGTTTTGCTTTCTGTACCTGATTTTACATTGAATTAAATGTTTTAACTTGCACTTTCTGGTTCAGACTCTGTGTGTCTCTCAGTAAG
Organism: Squalus acanthias; assembly: GCA_030390025.1. NCBI lineage: Eukaryota > Metazoa > Chordata > Chondrichthyes > Squaliformes > Squalidae > Squalus > Squalus acanthias. The sequence goes on from CM059438.1 coordinate 87,363,788, forward strand.
GATCTGATTGTTTGAAGAGACACGCTGTTGCTTGCTCTGCTTACACGGATCCCCTGTAAAGGGCGCCGCACTGAAATGGCTCTCTAATTACCGTAAGTTGCCGCGAAAAAGTCTGTGGACAGTTGTAAGCATAATGGGCGGCAAGTGCTGTTTGTTCGCAACTAACCACAAAATCCGGGCCATAAGGTGCACCAGATTACTAATGGGCAGCAATACTTACCATGCCCTAGCTTCCTCACTAACAAACTCCTAAACATTGCATGTTGGCTTCTGAATTTTGGAATCCAACATTTCATTCTGTTCATTATATAAAACCAGTGTCCGGTTCATCTGAAAATGAATCTAAATTCAGATTTTCTGCTGGTTTGGGAAAACTGCCCCTTTTATTGTAAAGATTGATTTATTGAACCTATATAGCTAGAAAAAGTGGGAGCCGTTATACTGACTGCTGTTGCTCTCTTGTATATTGGTATTTACTCAACGTGTTCACTACTACTGTACCAACAAAATTCTGAGTGGAAGTGCAAGTTGGTTGGGGTAGTTCTTGACCATGTGGGATTAAGTGATGTGTACATCCAAGTACTCCTGTACCTCTAGCTTGCTCTGTATGTTGAAGAGTTTGGTTGGTTTAATATACAAAATGAATAATTAATTTGCTTGACTTTGAATCCTGAACAAATATGGTTTGTAAATCCGGGGCTACAGTATAGATGTTGCATTGTGCTGCACATCCCACTGAAATGACAAACTGCCTCATGCTGCTTTGCAAATTCAGTAGTACAAGCAGTTATTGCAATACAGTAATTAGTTACGTTATCTTGCACAAAGGTAGTTTTAAAGACTGTTTGTCAACATGTCCAGAATGTTGTTCAAGATGTGACCATTTGACCTTTATTCACATTCCCGTTTAATGCAGATTACTTTTGGATTGTCTGAACTTTTGTATTTGTTTTGTGAAAGCCCACAACTGAAATTATAAGACTAGGTCTATTTATAATTTAAAAAGACAGTAACCTGAACAATACGAAGTAGTGAAAGGTCAAATTTAACTTCTTTAACTTTTTATAGGAATTGTGGACTTCCTGTATGAGCAAATAATTCCACAACTGGAAGCACTACTACGGAAAGAAAAGGTCCACGAAATTGGGATCGGAGTGGATGGCATTTATCAGCCACAGCAACATGTGTTCAAATTAAGTGATATATTTGATGATGAGGATGAGGAAGATTAAATTGAGACAAGACACCCATTGGAATAACATACTGGAACATCACTGCAAACTCCAGTTGGAGAAACTGACTGAAAATGTTATCCTGCAGAGCAAGAATTTCTGCAATGTCTGTCTTGATTCGTGCTGATGCGACAATTTTGAATGAAGTACAGAGGATGCAAAAATGTTGACATTGTCCATTAGGCTGTTTCGCTGTGCTGTCTTTAAAAGATATGCTCATGTTACGCTGACTTTCACACTGTTGTGGTCTCTTTAGACTTTTTATTATTCAACAGTTTACTGTAGGCAAGGTAGATTCCTACCAAGTGATCATTGTTGAAAAGGTTAAATCTTTCAGAAAATATGCAGAAATAATGTGGAAATACAAATCCTCAGGTTCTGCTCATGACCATGAACAATTAAAACTACAATGAGAAGCATGACACAAATAAATTAACACTCTTGGATCTCTGATGAGCTTGTGTAAATGTTTTTAAATCTAAAATTTTATGTAGTTTGAATAAAAATGTTTTTATAATGTTTGGGATGTTCATCTTGGTTCCTTACAAATGTATGTGATGAGGAAGGAGACTTACTAGGAATGTCAACATGAAATCTGTGTTGCTATTCAACTACTTGGCTTAATGTCTTGTATGAGCAAAATGATCATACATAGTAGTGTATCACCATTAACATCTCCTTGATTAATTCCTAGTTCAATTGGGAAACCGCCAGGATTTGGCATGAAATCTAGGATATGAAACAAAAATTGTAAAGGGGAGTTGGACAGGGACTTGAGGATGAGGAACTTGCAGGGTTATGGACAAAAAGTGGGGATGTGGGATTAAGCACGACTGCTCTTTCAAAGAGCCAGCACAGGCCGAATGGCCTCCTTCCGTGCTGTAAGTTTCTATGAGAAAGGCTAGTGGAATATTGGCCTTTATCTCATTGGAATATAAAAGTGATACTTGTACAGAGCCTTGGTCAGAGCCCAGCTGGAGTACTGCATTTAGTTTTTGGCACCACACCCAAGGAAAGATATATTGGCCTGGAGAGAAGTGCAGTGCTCCATGGTAGGACAAAGAGAACTGCCAGCACATATAATGTGCGAGTTTGAAATACTCCTAATTCCCATCGCTGGATAAAGTTGCACAAGACCAAGGGGGCGATTTTCCCTGCCCCTTGGCGGCGGGACAGTTGGCAAAATGGCAAAAACTGAGGGCGGGTTCGGAACCCGCCATCGCGCAATTTTACCGGAAGCGGGTTTGATGGGTGCGATTTGGTCCCGCCCCCATCAGTCGGGAGAGGTCGTTAAGACCCTTAAATAGTAGTTAAGGGCCTCTATAATCCTATTTTGACAGGCCTTTGTTATTTTACCACATTTTCAGCGTGTTGCGCGACCCTCCTAAACCACGTCAGCTAATCCTGGCGGGTTGACAAGTGGGTGGCCTCACAGCTGCAGCTCCACCATTAAAACGGAGCTTTCAGCGGGGAGCAGTAGCAGGTGGCTGAACTTTTGTTCCAAAGGTCTTTCAGCATTTTTAGCAGGCCTACCAAAGTCGGAGGTGCCACAGCTTCTATCTCTCAACTGTGCGACCTCCTTGGAAGACCCTCTCCCTGCTTGGACTGAGCCAACGGAGGTATCTGCCAGCAGCATAGGAACCATTTATTTCCTTTCACCATGGACCTCGGATTCGGATGAGGAGCAGCTACGGCAGCACAGCAGCAGGAGCCCCAACCTCCTGCTCACCCACCTGATGCTGCACAGGGCAGAAGGCGCCAGCGCATGGAAGCACGTCACCGCAGGAGATACCCCCCTCTCAGGGTTTACAGACAGAGGATGAGCTACCTCAACATGACTGAGCAGCAGTGCCAAAGGAGGCTGAGACTTTCGCGAGAGGTTGTCGGAGGCATCTGCGCACTGCTGCGCCAACACCTGGAGCCCAGAGGAGCGGGTGGACACCCCTTACCAGTGGCTGTCAAAGTCACCACCGCACTCAACTTTTTTGCCTCAGGCTCCTTCCAGGGATCATCAGCGGCATCTCCCAGTTGGCCACCCACAGTTGCATCACGCAGGTTACCGATGCCCTTTTCGCTAAGGCCCACAATTACATCCACTTGTCAAGGGATCAAGCAAGTGTAATCGCGCATTCAGTTGGCTTTACAAATATGGCAGGCTTGCCAATGGTGCAGGGCGTCATAAACTGCACACACGTGGCCCTTAGGGCACCCCATCAGAACCCAGCTATCTTTGTCAACCGCAAGGGCTTCCACTCCCTCAACGTACAGCTGGTGTGTAACCACAAGGAGGAGTTTTTGCATGTTTGCACCAAGTTCTGTGGTAGTTGCCATGACTCATCCTGCGGAACTCTAGTGTTCCTCCGCTCTTCAATCCACCAAACCAACTTAACGGATGGCTCCTTGGTGACAAGGGCTACCCCTGAAGATGTGGCTAATGACGCCGATCAGGGGGCCAGCTAACGAGGCTAAAGAGCACTACAACGGCAGCCACATTTTGACCAGGTCCATCATTGAGCAAACCATTGGCTGGCTGAAGATGCGATTCTGATGCCTTGACAGATCAGGTGGAGCCCTGCAGTATTCAACAGCCAGGGTCTCCAGGATGGTCGTGGGCTGCTGTGCACTGCACAACATGGCACATCGTTGTGGCTTGCAGCTTCCTGATGAGCAAGTGGCTCAGTTCATAGCCTCCTCAGATGAGGAGGAGGACCGAGCGGCGGCGTATCGACCAGCAGCAGCGGCAGCACGCAAGCACATGGCTGCCCGTGATGCAAGGAATGCACTCATCCTGGCCAGATTTGCATAGGTTGCCCATTTTGGCACATGTCCTTGGCTCCATCTTAACACATGATAGAGAATGGACATGACTCTCTGGCCTCCTTTCACTCTGGCCACCAACCTGACCACTCAAGTGTCGCGTAGCCCGCAATGTGGAGCTGCCTAAGGCAAAATAACAGATGCCATGATGCCAACAGTTTGCCATCACATCATTTTTATACATTCAAACAGGGATGGCATTTCGTCAATAAACAGAAACAATCACCCAAGTGCCTACCCCTGTGACTAATGGTGCTTTATTTTTCTCTTACGTGTGCTCCTACGTGGTGCTCCCCCTGTGGCTTCAGCAGAAGTGGAGGCCCCTTGCTCACTTTGATGCTGCTCCTGCTTCGACACCTTTGGCGGGCGTCCTCTGGGTTTATGAGCCTGTGAGGGCTCGCCAAACATTTACTCATCCTACGGCAGTGCAGGGGCTGAGACGCCCATCTCAGTTGGGTGTGGACTCTGGTGGGGCTCTGACCGAGGGCTACGCAGTGGCATGGAAGTGTGAGCGCTTGGAGAGGAGCCCCCATTTCCTTGTTCTCTGCCACCAACTTCCTTCTCATGGGTCAGGTCCACCTCAGCACTTGCAAGTGACTTGAGAGCACCTTGCTGCACATCAGGGGGGCCATGGGGACCCATATCTGCACTGGCAGTCCTACTCAAAAGGACTTCCATGAAGCTCTAGTTTCTCAGCTCAATAGCTACCCATCGCTCCTCCAGAGATGTCAGTCTATTCTGAACAATCACCATGTTTTCCTGACTCTGGCGACTTATTTCCTACATGGCTGTAGCCAGCCTTTCCACGGAGGTTGCCATCCTTTCCGTGGTGCTGCGTATATGCGCCATTGCCTCCCCAACGGCACTGCTCAGGTTAGAGTTGGACTTCTCCACACTCGCAGTGACCCTGGAGACAAGACCTGTCAGAGACACCTGCACCTGCTCCTGGAGTTCCAGCACCGCTCTCCTTCTGGATGGACCCAGAGGCACAGGGTCCACATGCAGCGGAGCAGAGCTAGGAGAGTCCTGCGCCCTCCGACGAGGACTCTTCACTGCTGTCCCTGTCTCCACCACCTGCTGATGCTCACCTGTGAGCTGTGATACACCAGGTGTCAACACTACTCTATGTCCCGAAGGTCCCACCGAGGTGTGCGTATCTGCGCTGGTGCTGGATGCGCTTACATCTGCTGACGCTGCATCCTCAGAGGTTGCAGGCTCCCCTGAGGAGTCTTGCTGCTCAGCCTCTTCCTCGTCGACAGTGGGGTGGGGCTCTGTGGATGGTCCTGTGGGGGAGTAAAGGCATGGGTTAGACATTTGACGGAAGTGTGGCATGCACATGCAATAGTGCAGATGCTCAAGTGGCATTCTAATAATGTACACCAGCAGCCATTTCAGTCACTCAAGCAGTGTAAATGAGAGAGACGCAAAACTATTCTGTCGCTAGCTTGCTCTGCATCGCCCGTCTGTCCGTCCCCCACTTCCACCTCCACCTCTGCGTCGGCGATGTCTAGTGCCGCCTCTTCAGCCTGGGTGAGAATGGCGAGGGGAGGTGGCCCTCCTCCTGTCTTCGCCCTTTCCCTTCTATTGTGGGCTCTCTTTTCCTGCAGTGAGGGAGACAAGTGGAGTTGGAGTGAGAATGATGGAGTGAGTGTAAAGAGTCCAGAGCATAGATGCTTAGAAGGAGACAAAGATGGAGTGAGGTTCCATGTCCAAGGGCCCTCCCTGTGCGTTGTTAGTCGTTGTCATTGCATAACATTGAAAGGGAGTGAGGGGGCAGCATAGTCGAATAGTGAAGTGATTGGGTTCATAGAGTGAGAGGGATGGTGAAGGGTGTAAGGGCAAAGTGGGATGTGTAGGAGAAGGTTGACAATGCAGAGTGCTGGTGATGAGAGAAGGGGAGCAGAGGAGGGTCAAGCTGAAGGTATACTCACTTTGCCTGATCTTACAAGGTCATTGAACCTTTTACGACACTACAGCCATGTTCTGCTGCACACTGATCTGGAGGTGATATCCCTTGCCAGCTGTACCCACACAGCCTTGGTTTCTTTGGGAGGTCTCTTCCTCCCAGATGAGGGGAAGAGCACCTCCCTGCTGGCTCTCGCCCCCCTCAACCAGCATTCCCAGTGCCTCATCTGAGAACCTCGGGGAGGCCCTTGCCTTGGAGTTGGCCATTCTTGAAGGAGATAACAGCTTGGAGGTGGTGCAGCATTGACCAAAAACCAGTGGAATGAGCCAAGGCAGCAAGCAGCCCTTAAATGAAGCTGGATTAAGTGACACAGCAGAGGCGCGTTTCAGTCCCAAAACTCTAATTGGCCCAGGGGAACCCACACCGCTGAAATCAACTGGCCAATTAGGGGAAAATCGCAAATTTTTCCCACCTCTCAGTGGAGGCAGGTTTGGAACCCTCCCAAACCGAAACCCGCCTCCATTGGGAAAATCGTGCCCCAACAGTCTAAAGCCACAAGGATAATTCCATGGGAGTACTAATGAGAAGTTAAAATATACATCTGCATTATTGCAATTTGACACAATGGGGCAATGTTATGATTTCACACTGTTGGCATAGACCCTTGCCTGCTGGCAGTGCATATTGCAAGTTTAGCTGCATAATTTGCAGGCCATTACAGCTTAATGTCAGTAAATTACCATAATAACCAGCATTTCCCTCTGCTCGCCGTCTACTGTTCAGGTGTGGAGTAGGAATGTGGTCTCAGGGTCTGTTATGGCAGATCCCTGCCTACTTTAGTGCCCGCCCACCCACTTTTCCACCATCATTCCAGATGGACTGAGTTGGAATGGGAAGTGGAAATAAACTGGCAAGCCACGTGCAAGCCAAGAATATGCTTGTGGACCTAATCAAAACGTTTGGCAATACAATCGCCCAATAATTGTTTGATGTCCTCAATGTAGAGAAAACTACACCATGAACAGTGAGTGCAGTTTTGAGGTTGTAAAATGGAGGAAGTAGGTGTAAATCACTGTCTTACATGGAAGGAATGTTTGGGGGCCCTGGCAATATCCATGACTTTATTACCTCCAGTGCATTACTGAGGGAGTACTACACTGTCGGAGGTGCCATCTTTCAGATGCGATGTTAAACCCCGTCTGCCCTCTCAGGTGGACGTTAAAAAGATTTCATAGCACTATTTTGAAGAAAAGCAGGGGAGTTAACCCCGGTGTCCTGGTCGATATTTATCCCTCAACCAACATCACTAAACAGATTATCACATTGCTGTTTGTGGGAGCTTGCTGTGTGCAAATTGGCTGCCGCGCTTCCTGCATTGCAACAGTGACTACACTTAAACAAAAAAGTACTTCAGTGACTGTAAAGCGCTTTGGGACGTCCTGAGGTTGTGAAAGGTACTATGTAAATGCAAGTCTTTCTTTGTTACCTCTAGGCTTGACTATTCCAATGCTCTCCTGGTCGGCCTCCCACCTTCCATAAACTTGAGCTCATCAAATACTCTGCTGCCCCTATCCTAACTCACACCAAGTCCCGTTCACCCATCACCCTGTACTCGCTGACTTACATTGGCTCCCAGTCTGGCAACGCATCAATTAAAAAGTTTTCATCCTTCTTTCAAATCCCTCTATGGTCTCGCCCCTCCTTATCTCTGTATACTCTTCCAGCCCTACAACCCTCCAAGATCTCTGAGCTGCTCCAACTCTGGCCTCTTGTGCATGTCTAATTTTAATTTTTCCACCATTGGGGGCTGTACCTTCAGCTGCCGAGGCCCTAAGCTCTGCAATTCCCATCCTAAACTGATCCACCTCTACTTTAAGATGCTCCTTAAAACCTACCTCTTTGACCAAGGTTTTGGTCATCTGCCCTAATTTCTCTTTGTGTGGCTCGGTGTCAAATTTTGTTTGATAACGCTCCTGTGAAACAACTTGGGACATTTTACTACGTTTAAAGGCGCTATATAAATACACTCCCGCTCAGTCCCCGTACCCTTTAATATCCCACCCAGCATAATCCCACTCTCCTGCTCAGTCCCCGTACCCTTTAATATCCCACCCAGTCTAATCCCACTCTCCCGCTCAGTCCCCGTACCCTTTAATATCCCACTCAGCATAATCCCACTCTCCTGCTCAGTCCCCATACTCTTGCACATTTTAGCTTCAAAGTCTATCTTGTATAAGTGCAAGGAAACAGTCGTGGATCGGCGGGTGGCATTCTCACCTCTGGGTCGGAGGGTCGTGGGCTCGAGCCCCACTCCAGAGACTTGGGCGCGTAATCCAGGCTGACACTCCTGGTCCGGTGCTGAGGGGGCGCTGCGCTGTCGGAGGTGCCGTCTTTCGGATGGGACGTTGAACCGAGGCCCCATCTGCCCTGGATGTCAAAGATCCCATAGTGCTATTCAAAGAAGAGAGGGGGAGTTCTCCCCGGCGTCCTGGCCAGTATTTATCCCTTAACCAACATCACTAGGACAGATTATCTGGTCATTTATCACATTGCTGTTTGTGGGAGCTTGCTTTGCGGAAATTGGCTGCCGGGTTTCCTATGTTGCAACAGTGACTGTACTTTGGGGGTACTTCATTGGCTGTGGAGCGCTTTGGGATGTCCTGGGGTTGTGGGGGTTGCTGTAGAAATGCAAGTCTTCCTTTCTTTAAGGATGGTGTTTGGATTAGATTAAGGTCAATTGGTGGAAAATTCAGGCCAAGGTGCACAGGAGCTCTTAGAGTGGAGCAGGCTTTGCAAATTATTTTATTGCAATGTTTACAGACAGTTTTTAGTGCTGTGTTTGTCAGTCTGTTGAAACTACATTGGACAGTAACAATACTCCAGTTGGGATCTATGTTTCTACATCAGTATAGGAGCAGAATCACCGGTCCTGCGCTGAGAAATTTGGTTTGTCATTGACAGCTGCCAGTCGGTGATGCAAAACAGTCTTTTGAATGAGGTTGGCCAACTATGAAGATGTTATTCTGACACATTTCATGGAGATGCCTTTGTCTGGGTTAATGCGCTCAGAGTGCAGTAACACTGCTCCTCATTAGTGATTCACAGAGGGCAACACTGAAAGGGTACAACTATCAGGAAAGGCTGAACAGGCTGGGACTCTTTTCTCTAGAACAGAGAAGGCTGAGGAGTAACCTGATAGAGGTCTTTAAAATCATGAAGAGGTTCGATATATAACAACAGAAAACGCTGGAAAAACTCAGCAGGCCAGGCAACATCCGTGGAGAGAGAAACAGAGTTAACGTTTCAGGTCGAAACCCTTCGGAATATTTCGGATTTCCAGCATCCTGTTGAGGCTGCCGCGAAACACGAATGGAGGCTGAATCCATATGTGGAAAACCAGAAAACTTTAATTCACTGCATGGCACACAAAATGGCTGCGAGAGCTGCTCCCAGAATTCTCTGGGTAAAACCTGAGGCCCCGCCCCCTTCTGCCTTAAAGGTAATGTGCCTTAAAGGGGAAGGTGCTGGAAATTTGTCCACAGACGGAAGAGTGGATTATGCCCGTTTTAGGTGGCGATCCACCACACAGCTCCCCCCAGAATCCGCTTAGGAGGTGTGGACGAGACGGTGCGGCGGTCTGATGGGCCGGCCGGAGCGGCTCTTGTAGGACGCCGGTGGACGTGGAACGGCCGGGCGTGGAGCAGCCAGGTGAACCGGCTTGAGGGCAGGTCGGCCGCGTGGAGGTGGACGAGCTACAGGGACCTGCTCCCCGGGCTCCGAGTGTGCTGGCTTGAGTCGGTCCACCGACACTTTTTCGGTCCTGTCGCCCACTTGCAGGGTGAAAAATTTGTCCCCAGCCTGTAGCACCTTGTAGGGCCCGTCGTACGGCGGTTGAAGGGGTCCGCGGTGGGCGTCGTGCCGGATGAAAACAAACCGTGCATGGTGCAGGCTTAGTGGGACGTGTGAGGTGGATTCGCCGTGTCGGCCAATGGGCACCGGGGCGAACTGCAGCGCCGGTGAGGCGAAGTCGTGGCGTTGCTGGTCGGCTGACCAGGGTGTCGTGGCGGTGGGCAGGAACTCGCCGGGTACGCGCAGCGGCTGACCGTACACGAGCTCTGCTGCCGATGCGTGGAGGTCTTCTTTAACCGCGGTGCACAGGCCGAGGAGGACCCACGGAAGTCGGTCGGTCCAGGCGCCGTCTTGGAGGCTGGCTCGAAGAGATGCCTTCAAGGATCTGTGGAACCGCTCACACAGTCCGTTGGCTTGGGGGTGGTATGCAGTGGTGCAGTGAATGGTCACCCCGAGATTGCGTGCGACGGCGGTCCAGAGTTCAGAGGTAAATTGCGGACCTCTGTCCGACGTCATGTCGGAGGGGACGCCGAACCGTGCGACCCAGGTGCTGACGAAGGCTCTGGCGATGTTGGCGGTGGTGGTAGAGGTCAGTGGAATTGCCTCAGGCCAGCGTCTGGTGCGGTCAACGATGGTCAGCAAGTGCGTGTGGCCTTGCGACGGCGGCAGTGGCCCGACGATATCCACGTGGATGTGGTCGAATCTCCGCGAGGGGACGGTAAACTCCTCGAGGGGTGCTTTCGTGTGTTGCTGTACCTTGGCCCGTTGGCAGGCTAGGCAGGAGTTGGCCCAAGTACGCACATCCTTGCGAAGGCCGCGCCAGACAAAGCGGTTGGCTACCAATTTGATGGATGCGCGGGCGCCGGGGTGGGAGAGGTTGTGGAGAATGTCGAATACCCGGCGGCGCCAGGACGCTGGGACGACAGGCCGAGGTTGACATAGGGATATGTCGCACTTGACCGTGACTGCGGTCGGGCCACAGGCGACGTCGGCCAGGCGTAGCCCTGGTAGGTTGGTGGGTGCGGAGAGCAGATCAGGGTCGGTGATCTGGTCTGCTGCGAGTTGAGCGTAGTCGACTGCTAGGTGTGCGGCGTGGATGGCGGGGCGTGAGAGGCAGCCGGCTACCACATTGTCTCGGCCGGAGACGTGTTGGATGTCCGTGGTGAACTCGGACACTGCTGCGAGCTGGCGCTGCTGCCTGGCGGACCAGGGGTCGGTTGTCTTTGCCATTGCGAATGTCAGGGGCTTGTGGTCGACAAACGCAGTGAAGGGGTGGCCCTCAAGCAAAAATCGGAAATGGCGGACCGCCAGGAACAGCGCGAGGAGCTCGCGGTCGAAGGTGCTGTACTTGACCTCCGGGGTCGTAGTTGGCGGCTGAAGAAGGCAAGTGGTTGCCAGGCGCCGTCGACCCACTGCTCATACACGGCGCCGACCGCGTGGTCGGAGGCGTCCGTGGTGAGCGCTACCCTGGCATTGGGCCGTGGGTGCGCGAGCAGGGTGACGTTGGCGAGCGCGGTCTTGGTGGAATCGAAGGCGGCGGACGCGTCTGCCGTCCATTCGACCGCCATCTTGCCACTCCTGCCCCGGAGGGCCTCATACAGGGGCATCGTGAGGGACGCCGCTTTGGGGATGAAGCGGTTATAGAAATTCACCATCCCGAGGAACTCCTGGAGGCCTTTGATGGTGGTGGGGCAGGGAAATTGTTGGACGGCCTGCACCTTGGTGGGCAGGGGAATGGCCCCAGCATGGGTGATGTGGTGGCCGAGGAAGTCGATCTTGTCCAGGCCGAACTGGCATTTGGCTGGGCTGAGGATGAGCCCGTGGTCGCTGAGGCGCCCGAACAGGATGCGAAGGTGTTCGAGGTGTTCCTGCTTGGAGGAACTGGCTACCAGGATGTCGTCCAGGTAGACGAACAGGAACTTCAGGTCCAGAAGGACCGAGTCCATGAGCCGTTGGAATGCCTGGGCCGCGTTTTTGAGGCCGAAGGGCATCCGCAGGAACTCGAACAGGCTGAAGGGGGTGATTACGGCCGTCTTGGGGACGTCCGCGGGGTGGACGGGGACTTGGTGGTAGTTGCGCACCAGGTCGACCTTGGAAAAGACTGAGCGGCCGGCCAGTCTAGCCGAGAAGTCCTGAATGGGCGGCACGGGGTACCGATCAGGGGTGGTGGCGTCATTGAGGCGGCGGTAATCCCCGCAGGGGCGCCAACCTCCGCCTGGTTTGGGGGCGATGTGGAGTGGGGAGGCCCAGGGACTGTTGGAGCGGCGGATGATGCCGAGCTGTTCCATGGTGGCAAACTCGGTCCGCGCGATCTCCAGTTTGGCCGGGTTCAGCCTGCAGGGGTGGGCGTACACTGGGGGGCCTGTGGTGGGGATGAAGTGTTCCACCCCGTGTTTGGCGGCCTCCGCGGAGAAGGTTGGATTGGTAAGGGCCGGGAATTCGGCCAGGAGTGCCGAGTAGTCATCCGTGGCCCGGGCGTGGCACTGTGACGCCATGTCGGCGGGTTGACGGGGGGCCATGGCGCCCAGGATGGGGGACATGGTGCTCATGTCCACGAGGCGGTGACGAGGGATGTCTACCAGTAAGCCGTGGGCACACAGGAAATCTGCGCCGATGAGGGGGGAGAGCACCTTGGCAGTGATGAACTCCCATCGGTAGCGGTGACCAGCGAGGTCGAGGGTGACTGTCTGGGTGCCATACGTCCGGATTTCCGAGCCGTTAGCAGCAGCCAGCGCCGGTCCTCGTTCACCCTTTTGGATGTCGAGGGAGGAGGCCGGGATGATGCTGTGCTGAGCCCAGTGGCGCACAGGAACCGGCGGCCGGTTTTGTCATCCGTGACGAACAGCAGGGAGCCCGCGTGGCCCACGGCCATCGCAGGGGCTGGAACGGGGGCGGACTTGAAAGAGCAGGGAGGTGTGCACCGTTGTGCCCTGGCGCCGAACCGTGCGTGGTAGTAACAGTGGCCCGGGTTAGTGGGGCGTGAAGGTCCCGTGGGCCTGGTGACAGGCCCTTGTGGCCGTGTGCTGGATGGTGAGGGGCGCGCCCAGGCATTGGCTGCCAGGTCCGGAGTGACGTCGCGGCTGGAGTGAGCGGACAGCAGCTTGTCGGCCTCATCGGCCAGGGCTTCCAGGTTCGTGAGGCCGGACGCCACGATCGCTGGGCGGATGCTGAGAGGGAGCTGGCGGATGAACAGCGTGCGGAAGAGGGATCCGGGTGGGCTCTCGTCGGTGAGGGAGAGCATGTGGGAGAGGAGATCTGACAGTGAGGCATCACCGAGGCCTGGAAGGTCGAGGAGGTGGCAGTTTCGCTGATATGCCGAGGCCGTAAATTTTTTAAGGAGCGCTGTTCTGAGATGTGCGTACTTGCCTTCCTCTGGTGGGTTCTGCAGCGTTGTCCAAACCTTGGAAACTGCGGCGCTACTGAGTGATGTGACGAGATAGTCGTACTTCGTCCCAGCTGTGGTGATATTTCGCAGCCGGAAGCGAGATTCAGCTTGGAGAAACCAGGCTTCGGGCTGGTTTTCCCAAAACTCCGGCAGTTTCACGGAAACTGCGTTCGTGTCCGCCATTGCAGTGCTCGGAATACGTTCTGAGCGTCGGGGTCACCAATGTTGAGGCTGCCGCGAAACACGAATGGAGGCTGAATCCATATGTGGAAAACCAGAAAACTTTAATTCACTGCATGGCACACAAAATGGCTGCGAGAGCTGCTCCCAGAATTCTCTGGAAAACTCCCAGAATTCTCTGGGTAAAACCTGAGGCCCCGCCCCCTTCTGCCTTAAAGGTAATGTGCCTTAAAGGGGAAGGTGCTGGAAATTTGTCCACAGACGGAAGAGTAGATTATGCCCGTTTTAGGTGGTGATCCGCCACAATCCGGGAAGACGAGAACGAGGGACCATAAATATAAGATAGTCACTAATAAATCCAATAGGGAATTCAGAAGAAACTTCTTTACCCAGAGAGTGGTGAGAATGTGGAACACGCTGCCACAGGGAGTGGTTGAGGCGAATAGCACAGATACATTTAAGGGAAAGCTAGATAAACACATGAGTGGGAAGGGAATAGAAGGATATGCTGATAGGGTTAGATGAAGTAGAGTGGGAGGAGGCTTGTGTGGAGCATAAACACCAGCGTAGACCAGTTGGGCCGAATGGCCTGTTTCTGTGCTGTAAATTCAGTGTAACTCTAGGTAAAGTTGTTGTTGTATGAGGCTATGTCGGTTTTGAAGATCGCGTGTCGCGCCGGCTTTCTGTCCCTGCGCGGCCACCGTCCCATTTAAAAAAAACTCTCTGGGCCTGCGGTTGGGTCGGTGATGTCACGTCCGGTGGCGGGGCTTGGCTCGAAGCGAAA